>OY978017.1:1550995-2818495 GCA_963854515.1 Pandemis heparana | reverse complement strand
TATACCCCTACACCACCCATAGCAGGTAAAAAACCTGCTATGGGTGGTGTAGGGGTATAGCACGCGTCACGGAATGACGAGGACCCGGGTTCGATTCCCGGCCATAGCTTTACTTTTCGGATTTTTCTATGTGTTCTAATTTTCAGTGTCGTTTAGAAATTAAATTTCTAACGGTAAAACCGTAAAAGTAAACATAAAAATTAAGAAATAAAAATTTCTTGATTCATTTGATATTTCCTAACTTATTGTAATCTGTTACCCTGTTGAGTTTCTTGCCGGATTCGTATTCAACAGAGATTTTTCCGAACCGGTGGTAGATTTTATTTCTGACGTTCATAAGTGCTTGTAAAGCCTAAATTGAATATGTAAATATACTTTGACTTTGACTTTGGCTTTGACTTTGAGTTCCAGGAAAATCGTGGCCCACAGCTCACATCCCTTAAAACGAACTCAAGCAAAACAAACTTCTAATAAATAAAAAAACATTTGTCTACCGCCAAGTAAAAATAATAAACACGCTTACCAACCTTCAGCATAAAATAGCCGTTTCTCTCATCAATTTATCCCCTAAAGGCGAAATTGATGACCTCTGAGGTCAACGGATATCTGTTACGTTTGTCTTTGAGGGCATCCAATGACAGACCATTGACCTTCTGGCAGTACCCTATTTATAAGGAGGGAGAAAGTCAGCAGTCTTTGGGGGTACATTTTTAAAAAGGTGGTTTATTGCGGTAAGGTGTACTGCGAAGAATCGTAGTTAATTCTAAATTCTGTGGAACTGACGCGCTGAAATGTAGGGTTCGTTGAAATTTGTGTTGGTGTCCAAAATTTTTGAAGTTTTCTCTTACTAACCTCGGTACCTATAATACCTTACGTACCTACTAATAAGTTAAAAGCGTTCTGCAGATGACAAAATAGTTATAGAATGATGAATGTAACAAATTAATTTGTTTAAAAATCACTTTCTGCCAAGTTTCCGCAGGAGTTTCCAAAAGCACCGATAACACAATATTTCGCGTTTATAATATTAGCGGTACTAAGGTCGCAATGGTTATTCAATGAAGAGCTAAATTAGTATTTATTTACCTAGACTTATTTAGTTAGCAGCGATAATAATTTCTCTTCTAAATTATTTACGACGTGAAATGAATATTTTATTATTAATAACTTAATGGATCAAGAAGATCAAAGAAACAATTTATCTTCAATACTTTACGTATTCTGTCTGACCTCTATGTTAATCTTTGTTCGTTTTAAATAAGTTTTCCCGTAATGTTGGCATAACGTAATAAAACATGTAGGCATTTAATTTATTCATAATTCTCGACCCTAAAAGGGAGTTGATTTTTTTCATCTCATCTGACATAATACTAGCATGAATTGGTTACAATTTCGCCAGTGGCGCTGCAATTTTTTTATAGGTACAAGCTTTTATTTAACTTTCCATGTGCGTATCTATTGTATGTCCGGGCGGAATCTTGCAACTCAATTTTGAAGTAGATATCTTCAACCAATTGAGCTGAAATTTAGCATGCTTGAGTAAGTCAGATGACAACACAATATAATCTGGTAGATGCCCAGCTAGTATCATCTCTGCAGAAGGGAACTTTTCAACGGTTGGTGCGATTGACTTGAAATTTGAATAACATATGTAGGACGGATGACACTGCAAATAAAGTCAGCAAAAGATTTTGTATTCGAAATGGAATTTTTGACAAAAACTTTTTCCATAGCAATTGAGACATTCTGAGTCGCCGCGGATCGGCAAGCGCAGCGTAGGACCTCCACCAACGAGGTGGACGGATGACCTGGTTGAAGTCGCGGGTTCACGGTGGATGCAAGCCGCTTCCAACCGAGGCAACTGATAATCTATGGGGGAGGTCTATGTCCAACAGTGGACGTCTATTGGCTGATTATGATGATGACTTGAGACCTTTTTTGTGTCAAAGTTTTTCAGTGAAGGCGTAGGGCAAACCTTGGTTAATCGGTGATATATTAATGTAAATAAACGGATAACTCACGTTTTATTTCGTCGGAAAGAGTTCGACAGTTTCGAATCTTTCGAGATTCTTAGTCATGGTGCGACGGGCACTGCGCTCGCGCGCTCTGTCCGCCCGGCTCCTCGCCGCCGACGCGTGCGGCGACAGCGAACAACTACCCCCATTTTGATCACAATTGTCACTGTCAACATTAGGGTTTTATATTAAAAATCGGTGATAATTAGGTTTTTGGCCAAAATGACAAAAGTTTTTTTTTTCTTAATTTTGACGGATACTTCGGATACTTGCTGGACAATAGCATGTTGAATGACAGTGCCGCCATCTGCTGGAAATTGGTACAAGCCGTAAAGATATATCGAGTATTGCCGCTATTAGAACATCAAAGTTACCATCACCGAGCTACTTCATAATCACCGATTAGCCTAGGGTTGCCCTACTAAATAAAACTCTCAGGAATCAACTCAGACAACGAAATAAAATCGACTTTCACATGTTTCCATTGAGCTGTGAATAAAGAACCTTTCGTATATATAATATGTTAACATATTCAACTCTATGTCCTCAAGAGGGACACACATCAAAGCTTGTTGACGTACTACTTGACCCGTAACTCACACAGACAATAATTGCTATTAGGTTCACCCGATAATACGTCGAGGCCACGAAATGAGCGACATACATACATTCATACACAAATCACGTCTAAGTATATCCTTTACAGGGTAAACAGATAAATGAGCGACGAATAAGTTTGTGGGTGGTAGGGCCTTGTGCAAGGTCCGTCCGGATCGCTACCACCATCTTACTCGCTAATCCTGCTGTTACTTACCCTTTGGGTATCGCATCTTGTTATAGATTGGCCGCTTATATGAGTCCTCGCCCGCGCGGTGCAGGGGTGCGGGGTAGGACGACTGCGGGGGCCGACAGAGGTGCGGCAGGCGCACCACCCGCCCGCACCTCTCTCGGTCCCCTTTGTCGTCGTACCCCGCACCCCTGTGCCGCGCAGGCGTGGATTCATTCAAGCGATCGGTCTATAGCAAATTGCACCCTTTCTCCTAGGTACTTAAAGGAATCAATCTGCAATCAAAATCAAATTCTGTCCTTCCTCGGGATTATAACTATTATGTTTCGTTTTTTTTTTAAATGTGAATAGGGAGGTAAACGAGCAAGTGGGTCACCTGATGGTAAGCGATCACCACTGCCCATAGATACCCGCAACCCCGGAGAGATTGCAGATGCGTTGCGAACCTAGAGGACTTAGATGAAATGCCTCTTGTGCCCATAATTTCCCCGGCTGTCTTACTCTCCACACCGGAACACAGCAGTGCAGCAGCAGTGCTGCTTAGCGGCAGGATTAGCGAGTAAGATGGTGGTAGCGATCCGGACGGACCTTGCACAAGGCCCTACCACCCGTCGTTCGTAGTAATAAATAGATACGGAGTCGATAACTGACACTTAAGATAATGGCAACTTGTCAGAGGGTGGTGAAACAGTTATAATCGCCAGTTTCATAGCCCTTTTAAACAGCACATATGCTCGGGCTAAGATGTCCTCTGGAGGGACGTATTATATTACCAACGTAAATCATGTCTCAGTAATTACTCCCACCCCAGCGCTGAGTTAATTGGCGAAAAATCAATTATTGTGTTACTTTACACATACATACATACATACTATCCAATGTTTTCTTTCATCGAACGCTTATAGCAAACTTACTGTTGCCCGCGACCTCGTCTGCGCGAATATCGCTTATCGCTATCCCGCGGGAACTATGCAATATTCCGGGATAAAAACTATTATACGTCGATCGATATAAACTACTAAATCGGTCCAGCGGTTTAAGCGAGAAAAGGTAGCAGACAGACAGGCAGACATACAGACAGTATGTCATAGTATAAAACAAAGTCACTTTCCGCTGTTCTGTCTGTCCCTATGTATGGTCTAGCTAGATCTTTAAAACTACGCAAAGGATTTTGATGCAGTATTTTTTAATAGATAGAGTGATTCAAGAGAAAGGTTATATGTATAATTCTATGCAGACGTAGTCGCGGGCAGAAGCTAGTAGATATATAAATATGATAAACTGAGAATTAGTGAATCAATCTCGTAGTTTATGAGTTTACTAGCTGTTGCCAGCGACTTCGTCTGCAAAGAATTCGTTTATCGCTATCCCGCGGGGACTACGCAATTTTCTAGGATAAAAAATAGCCTATATGCTATTCCAGACTTTTCTCTATCTAGGAGCCAAATTTCATCCAGATCCGTTAGGCCGTTCTGGCGTGATTGAGTAACAAACAAACATCCATCCATCCATCCATCTATCCATACTTTCGCATTTATAATATTAGTTAGATAGTTAGATAGTAGGGATGTTTATGCAACAAAACAGATGACATTTTTATTCTTTTCAAGTACACACATAACACATACAAATCACGTATATATTCCTCACGGGGAAGACAGAGCCTAAGGTAACAAGATCTTAAGAAAGACCACGTTTAGATTATAAGCGTAATATTGGATTATAAGCTTATTTTTGTACACTAACCCCTATGGATTCTGTCCGAAATAAATGGTTTATTATTATTATTATTATTAGCGCGATTGAAGGCGTATTAGGTGGATAGGGGAATCAAAATAGTGATGGGATGCTAGCCGCATCGTCTAATAATATTCCTAAGAATTTCGCCCATTCCCTCGATGGGCTTTAACATACGCGGGCCGAGAAGCAACTGGTACATTCTTTGTTTTTTCTTTGCTGCCAGACCAACGTGGAAGTTTCAAGTATCTCTATCCCGTATAAAAGCTCTGTAGACAAATTGTAAATACTTAAAAGCCGACCGATACAATTAACAAACGTGTTTAATTACGAACGCGTTCAAATAAGTAGGTGTACAGTGAACAAAAAATCTTATTAGTCGGTTAAATTAATCCGATTCTGCCGACTGTACAATAAAACGGTGTTCGGAGAAAGGTAACGCTATTTTTCAGTAAGATATTTATCGGTAGCTGGCAAGAAAATCCTCGAGCACAGTAAATTTGAAATAGCAGTACGATTAAAATTATTGTTGTCTTATTTTTAAAAACGTACTTGATTTTAATTTATTTGCGAACGCAATTTAAAAATGTTCACTTTCTTCCGAAGATTACTTTTTTAACCCTTTTTATTGCTTGCTAAGCAGGGAAAGCACCGACAAGCATCACAGAGCAGTGACGATTTAGACGTGTTGACTTCGCCTCCAACGCATTTGCGTTAAAATGTCAAATACTAGTTTACTGTGCTATAATGCTTCTAATATTCTCATATTTAACGCGAACACCTTGGTGGCAGTTATGTTATAGCCCTTGGGCTCAAACATAAATTTAACTGAAAATTGTCAAATATTGACGAGTAGGTAAGCAAGGTCCGTTCGAATTATTTTATTGATCAAGTAATGCCGGACGAAACTCTTAGTGATAAGCATATTAATTCCAGCAACACGAATTCTGCCTCTAATAATAATAATAATTCTAATAATTCTAAATATAATCCCAGCAATAATACAATGACATTTGATTCGGTAAATTCAATTTTTATGAAACCAACAAATCCTGATGAAATTCGAGTAATCATAAATTCATTAAAAAATACTAATAGCACTGGCATCGATGGAATAGCTACTAAAATAATTAAAAAAGTCTCGCATGCTATCTTGGAACCTATTGTTTACATAGTTAACTTGTGTATAGAAAAGGGCGTATTCCCAGATAAATTAAAAATAGCCATTGTAAAGCCGCTACATAAGAAGGGGGAGAAAGATGATATAAATAATTATAGGCCAATAGCTTTAATTCCAATCTTTTCAAAGATTATAGAGAAAGTAATATACAATAACATCAATACATACTTCGAAAAAAACAATCTGTTTGCAACGGAACAAAAGGGCTTTCGTAAGAATAAATCCATAGATATGGCAATACTTGACTTACTAGAAATAATTATGAAGAACTTAGATAAAAAAATGCCTGTCTGTGCTCTGTATATGGACCTTACTAAGGCATTTGATTTTGTTGATCATGACATATTATTGACTAAACTATATAGATATGGGATACGTGGTAATGCTCACAGTTTGATCAAATCATATTTAAATAATAGGAAACAAATTACCCAAATAGAAAGGATATGTATGAAATCAAAGGTAGAGACTATTTATTTATCAGATTTCAGAGAAATAAGATATGGTGTACCACAGGGGAGCGTCCTAGGACCACTATTATTTCTCATTTATATAAATGATCTTCCACGTGCGATTGATTATCCCATGGTACTCTTTGCCGATGACAGTACAGTTATACTCACAGAAGAATATTTAGATACATACCAAAGAAATATTAATACAACATTAGAGTTAATAATTCAATGGTTAGGCAAAAATAACTTAAAAATTAATTTTACCAAAACTAAAATAATGAATTTTAGACAAAATGTTAATCGAATACCTAATTTAATTGTGGCCTATAAGGACAAAAACATTGATGAAACCGATATAACACGTTTTTTAGGATTACAATTGGACAATAAGTTGACATGGAAATATCAAATCGATGCTGTATGTAAAAAACTTAACCAATATTCATATGCCCTTAATAATCTGAGAAAAGTAGCCAGTATCCGCGGTGCTCACTGCGTATCATGCATATGTTACGTCTACACTAAAATACGGGGTTGTTTTCTGGGGAAATTCTACAGATCGCGAAATAGCTTTTAGGAGTCAGAAAAAATGTATAAGGTCCATATGTGGTATAAAGCCCTTCGAATCCTGTAAACCACATTTCATTAAATTAAAGATATTAACCCTGCCTTGTTTGTATATCTATGAAGTGGCTCTGTATGTTAAGCGTAATATAAAACACTTCCATTGTTTTAAGAGCCCTCTTCAGCAAGGAAAAATAAAGGCAACACGTTGTAACACTGCTTTGCTGGCTTAAAGTATTTTTGGTATGGCTCCTAAAATATTTAATCATTTACCTAGGTTTATACTAAAAATAGACGATGTGACTGGATTCAAGAGAATGCTTTTTAAATTTCTGTGCGAAAATGCGTACTATTCTATCCAGGAATATCTAAATGACAATTTTGAGGCCCTAATGTAGTCTGTTTGAAATAATTTATTTGTTTGTTTACTGATATCCTTATTATTATTATTATTTTAATATTATTTTAATTGATCCTGTGTACACTAATATTATTAATAAATAGCTATGCTGCATGCATGTGCAGTCTCTTAATATTTGTATGCCTTATTATGGCAAGCATAGTGATACAAAATTGATGTAACATCTGTAACAATTACCTATGTTAACAAATAAATGATTTATTATTATTATTATTATTATTATTATATCACTACCAGGCCTTATGGAGTAATAAATGTCATATGAAACTAGGACGAAATATGCTTAGTTTTTGAGATATTTCCATTTTTTGAAAAAAACTTGCTACGAAAGAAGATTGCGGGTGGTAGGGCCTTGTGCAAGGTCCGTCCGGATCGCTACCACCATCTTACTCGCTAATCCTGCCGCAAAGTAGCATTGCTTGCACTGCTGTGTTCCGGTGTGGAGAGTAAAACAGCCGATGAAATTGCTGGCACAGAGGTATTCTATCCTAGCCCTCTAGGCTGGCAACGCATCTGCAATCCTCTAGTGTTGCGGTCCATGGGTGGTGGTATTAATGAAAGATCACTTTTCACAGGTCAACGAAATAGCTCATTTTAAAAATACTACATCGCTAGGTTTAAAAAACAAGAAGTAAATAGTGATCGAGATCTACCTCATGTTTGAAAAATGTATATGGCACCCACCCACTCAATAAAGGTGATGAAATGAAAGGTTTAGCTTCGAGATATTCGACACGAAGCCACTAAAAGATTACTACACAAAAAGATCCGCCCTAAGCCTTCCTACACATACATTATACCTATAACTCCGTGGGCAAATTAGTTGTACTGTGCGCCGTGCGCCGCTCTTTTAAGACCAAATTTGGTTAGCCAGCCATTCTCGCTCTCACCTCCGGAGCTAGCAGGGTTCGCCGTTGACGGATACGTCAAGGAAGATATGATGATGATGATGATGATGATGATGAAGGTGATGATAATGAGACAACAGTATGAGGTGTTTTACTGCCGCTAGTCTGTTGACTGTAGCCAGGTCGCGCTCCAGCTACCCTAATTAATTACGATTGTTGCTAAACGAACCGTTACATCGTGCCCAGAGGAAATGTTTGCTACCTTTTTTCGGCCCCCAGTGTAGACAAGGGTTATTTTGTTAGGAAGTTTACAGCCTAATGTTTTGGACTGGAGTGTACGAGTCAATTCGTGTAACATGGTATGTGGGAAGAGGGTGCTACGCGGAGTTTCGTCTTTTTGTTAAATAGTTGTAGAGTTATGTTTTGTTTTTTTTTTTTTATAGGACACTAAACTTGGTAAGACATCATATTATATGCTAATAGAATAATCTGTAGGTATTCCATCATAATTGACACCATCAATAAAAATATTGAGGTTAAAAAGCCTTTGCCTACCCCAATGGGAAAGCAACGTGACGAAATGTATACCTAAACAAAGTCTATCAGAATAATTCCGGTGGTTGGTTTCACTGAAAACCCTTGGGAATGTTTTTCAGGACTCTTCTATTGTGCTTGAAAAATGTCTACGGCATCAAAAACATTAATGAATTTGTACGGGAATAATCAATCAAACACCAGCTGAAATATTCCGGAATCGTTCTGAGTGACCTCATCAACCTGAGTGAGTTGTGTATATACTCAGCGATACAAAATTTGACCCAGTCTCCATACAAAAATAACTCTATTGCATACATTATCAAGGCCACATTTTGTATTTAGGCCATATTTTTTACTGAGTATTATTGTTTATTAGTATTATGCGTGTAAAAAAATGAGTATCAAAATAGTATACTCAGCGGCACAAAATGTGGGCCAGTCTCCATACAAAATTAAAATTACCTATATTGCATATAATATGAGGGCCACATTTTACGCCACTGTGTTTGCATAAAAATAACGCTCAGCTAACGAACTAGTGTTAAAAAATCGTATTTTTCTTTGGTTAGTTTAAAAAGTTAAAAAAGTTTGGATGAATGGAAAAGGAACAATCAGGCTCTGGATAAAAAAATACGTATCCGACAGGTACCTACTGCAAAAAGTGCAGTTCATTTCGGTGAATTTTAATATTCACACGCCATACAGGGTTCCGTGGCGATAGAAACGGCTGCTCCCAAAAATATACAGAAAAAATGTTTTAAAACAACACATTTCGTTGTAATTACACACAGCAAAGCTATTCAGTAAGCAGGTTTAACATGGCGCGTTCATGCAAAGGTGCTTACCTGATTATTTTGCCGTGTGTACAATAAATAAAGACACAATAAAAGTTGGTGTGAACTTGAACTTGACATTGTGTGTGTAACGAAATATGTGTTTTAATATTTAGCTTTGATTCTAGAATCAAATTTTTCTTAGGGAGCAAAACATTCCTTTTAATACAGAAATAAAGGATCCACCAAAACTATAAACATTGTTTTTTAAAACAGACACAATACATAAAGCCTTTGTACAACGCACATCTGTTTGTTCTATAAACTGTAAATTTCTTGTGTATTTTGCACAATAAAGAGATAGACACACAATACATACAACCGCATTCTACTCGTTCAGACCAAGCAACACACATACATGCGTTGTCCACGGGTACTGACCCCAATTTTCCCGCTCACGCTTGTCCATTTTCCATATTTTGCTGCAATCCATCAATGTCCCGTTGTTTGCCTGTACGGAAACGCAAAAAGGACACGAAGTAAACTGGGTTACCCATCAGGCACTAGTTTTCAATTTTAAAATACGAAGATACTCGACAATACTCGTGTGATATTTGAAATAATGCATAGTAAATAATGAATCAAATCTCATCACCCAAATTATAAAATACCTCATGTGCTATAGACGCCTGCCATTATGAAGTGTAAGTAGTATTCAGTTGGCATTACACGCAAGCTTAAGAAAAATCGGCGGCAGAAAACAGACCTGTTCAAAAGAAACATTGTATCAGATTATTTTTTCACAGCAAAATATCACCGCCTGCCGGAGGAAGTTTGTGAAAAACTGCCTGCGTAGAATGCTAAATATTAAATTATTCTTGAAATTAATTTACAGGACCTTAATTTCGGTACAAGGTCGGATTTATAATTTAACGAATTCGGACATCGTTCAAGTGGCACAGGAAACTGTTTGTTTTTACGCTTCGCTTGGAACCTTTAATTAAAAGCCAAGGCTTTTGTGAAAAATTGGAATACAAGGATTGTTCGGAGCGGTTTTGCATTTTCGGTCCCTAAGGAGAAACTTGTGGCGTATAGTATTTACCTACTGAACTAAGCTAATAATCCCATTACAACAACACAAAACCATTGAATTATCATAAGTAAGTACCTACTTGGTACAAGAAGTTTAGTGTCTGCTTTCATTTTCTTTATCGCTTCTTTATGCAAATTACGAGTTGTAAATTGTCATTTAATTAAAAATTAAGGTTTGCATGTCGTTCTCTCATGACTGTATTCTATGTAAGTACATATATTTGAATTACATTAATATAATTTATTTATTATAATTATTGTGTATTCGGCAAGTAAATTATTCTTGTTCTTATTAGGTACTTATCTCTTTAAATAAAATTTTTAGTGAGGTTTTTTTGACTAAAAATTTCAAACCAATCCGACTACTAGAAGTGAGAAAACATTTAAAAATCTAAACTAATATTCATAAGCCTCAGCGCGAGTGCGACTCACACTTGGCCGATTTTTTTTCTATCCCCAAAATCCCAATGATACATCTCAATCACCCCCGCTTCTGTTCCTAATCCCTCTTAAAATGGTAAAAAGCTGGTTATTTTTAGCAAATCAGTGAAACCATCAGTCGGCTGAATGTCAATCAGTGTCTTTTCATTTCAAAACACTATCCGTCAGCCTAACCAGAGAGAGGTGGAGACAGACACACAGTAGATCTACTTATTTATTTTGAGTTCCGAGTATTTGAGTCACACTTTCGCCATTTAAGTTTAAGCACTTTATTTGCCGTGGATTTTTTTTTACATAGAAAAATCATAATAAATATCAATAAAATTACTTACCTACCTACCTAAAGAAAGAAAAAGAAAACAAAAAAATATTGTCAAAAAATTCGACACAACATAAAAATAGAACTAAAAATAAAAATAAACATCTAAAACATAAACAAATGACAAATAAGTGCCGAATATTGCCAAAAGGGCCACATTCAGCATTCATTTCAGTTTGCATCGAGTTTCTGTGTCTCATTCGGAAGCAGAAATCGATTTCAAAGCTTGCACACTACAGACCGTTTGTAACGCTGTAAACACTGAACTATAATTTTGTCTTTAATAATTTGGTGATTGGAATTTCGGGAGAAGTTACAAGTACAAGTGTGTGTAAAACCATCTATGAAATAGATGAACATTTTTTAAACTAAAAAATACACAGCAACCGAAAAAACTCTCGCAAACATAATCACATGTAAACATGTAATCCAAAGTATCGTCCTAAAAAAAGCACGCTTTTAAAAAAAGTGAAACGCGGTCTATTTATCCTATTTAGAACGGAGTCAAGGTCGACATGTGTTTAAATTTAAATGAATCATTCGCTACCAAATTAGTGGCTGACCTACTGTTTTGTGCTGCTTTGGAATATCTCCCTCAAAGAACCATCCATTTTGAACTCATCGACGAAAACAAATTAAATGCTTAAATACATGAGGCGTGACAAGAGGAAAAGTGAATCGAAATGACGGGCGATAGTTTGTTCTGAAAAAGATGCTAAGTATTTTTATTTGCTTTTCTTGATTTAATTTCATTAAATTTATAATGCAATTATCACTACATGTTTTAAAACAAAGTCCTCCGCTGCGTCCGTCTGTTTGTCTTTATGCGATGAACTCAAAATTACTGGACCGATTTTCATACGGTTTTTGCTAATAAGTAAGTAAATAGAACAATGTATGAGAATGCTATAGGTTATAATTTTCCCTATGCGTGTCTGTATTGCACCTGTGTTTTATAAAGCCTGATGAAAAAGATGTCAGAAAGCATTAATAACAAAAAAAACGGTTAAGGACACGAATATTTTAGTATTGCCAAAAACTCAATAAGTAATTAAAAACAAAAAAAGCCATGAATCAGATTAAGGGCCTGTCTCACCACTCTCTGTAAAGTTCCGGTTATCTTAAGTGTCAGTTATCTATAATTCCCTCTCTATTTATTACTACGAAACAGACAGACGACGTACCCTTAATCGTATTCCATAACAACAAATGTTCACGTTTCGCAAATTGGATCGATTCAAACCAAAAACCAAACTATAATTGAGAAAAAAACAGAAGAACACAAAAACATTCTCAATATCAGCTTGACATTTCTCCGTTTATAATTAGATACGTCATCCATCTCGAGTAGAGCGTCTAAAAAACGCTAGCCCCTCCGATATCCGGAATCTAAATATGTTGCATCACTGGCGCCCCCTGACATTTACAACCGGAGTTATCACTGCGTTCATTGATCTCTGGATGACTTAGGTTTCTACAGTGCGATAGTTTAAAGACCTTCGGGCTTGTCTCGCTGTCTTATTCTTATGGGTTTGAATCTTGAATCAGCGGATGGTACTTTAGCTCTTGCAATTTACGACACGGTTCTGGCTGAAAATCAGTTCTGCAAGTGTCTAACACCTCAGCGTAATAGCTGCTGAGCCAGCGACCATTTCACTTTTGCGAAGCCGCACACAACACAACGCTGAATTTAGATTTCTTTTCTATAAAATTGTGTGTTTGCTCTTATATTTGTGCGTCTTGTAAAATGAATAAATGTCTTCTTTCTTTCTTTACTAGATGTTCTGTTGTTTTCTGTTTGTTATCGTTTCAGTAGTAAATGAGAAAAATTTGAACGCAGAAAACATGTACCTAACGAGTAACATGAGACACGTAATTCGGTGAATATCGTACTATAACTTACGCCCACCGTTTTCACCTGAGACAGAAGATATGAGCGCAAACACCTTTGCTAATGACTATCAGTGGAACCAAGCTTGGCGCCATTTGGCACAAAAACTAGAGTAATTAAGAAGAACAAAAATAGACGCGTGAGTATTTCAGTTTTTGCCGTCGCAGGCGGCGAAAATCGTGTGTAAAGATGAGCCACATTAATGAAATGGTTAAAGTCAACGGTAGAAGCCGTGATTAACAGGTTTTGTTTTTGTTACTTATGGCAACGGAATCGAAGACCGGAAATTTGGTGGATAATTTTACTAAAAAAAGTTCGTGTCTATACAATCATATTTATATTTTTTTAAGTGCAAACTTCTTTAGCGGCGATGAGCACTTTTTGGGATGGGTAAAAAATGTTAAACTCGCGTCAGGCGTAAGACGGAGGGAGAGTTTCAAGTACCTACCAGGATATCAGATCCTCTAAGAGCTTTTTTTGAAATACGAATGAATCGCGTTCGATTTTTGAAGTGTTTTTTTGTTGAATCGTGGAGCAAAAGTACTAGGGCATCAGCACATTGTTAGAGGTCTGTCAATATAGAAGATAAGTCTGGGATCTATTGTAGGTTTAAAAAGAGAGAAAGAGTACCTACTTACTAGAATAATCATAGTAATTGTACCAGAAGTAGTATCGCGGTCAAAATATCAATTTTGTATGTCAAAACAATCTCAAAGTTCTACTAAGTATCACCCTCCTTTAAATGTCAGCAAAACAAATACAAGCCTAACGAGATGATTTACGTGCCTAATAAAGTTTACCCCGAGAATTCCATATGCATATTACTCGCAACTTTCCCCTCAGATTCTGCCTCTGCCATCTGGGCGCGGGCCAAATACACGAAACTGCCGATAATTATAACCGGAGCAGGCTGTGATAAAAACTTTCCCAAATTTCTAACGAGTTTGTCAAAGTCCTATGGAGCAAATACTGTTATTTATAGCGTCAAGATAAATCAGGATGGAAATTATGAACGATATTGTCTGTCGCTTCCATGCTGTAGGCTTATTGTCTAACTCGCTCGCAATTGCCATCGTGTTCATTTTGACAGTTCATGTATGGGCTGACAATTGGCATCGGAATCAGCTAGCTGTCACATTCATACAAGAACTGTCAAAATGAGCACGATGGCGATTGCGAGCGAGTTAGACAATAAGCCTACTGGTGTGGGAGCAAAGAAAGAAGCCATCGAGGGAATGGGCGAAAATCATAGGAACCATGTTATAACCGATGCGGCTAGCAACATTCTATTATGATTCCCCTTTCCACCTATACGCTCCCAATCATGATAAGCGTGGCATTTAAGTCTCATTACCTTAGGCTCTGTCTGCTTTGTAAGGGATAAAGACATGATTTATAAAAAACAGAATAAAAGCACTGGTCACCGGTATTCAAGAATACTTATAATAATTTCCATGATATTAATACAACGCCATTTTTAATACGACCATCGCGGGAAGAGACCACGCAGGGAGCTCTGTCTGTATCAAACCACAGACTATAGCATTAGGCTACAAGGCAACGTTCAGAAATCAGTCTAACAGTTTGTGTTATCAATGACCAACCAGCTAATGGAGGCTGAAGTTCTCGAATGGGAACAGCCCCCCCCCCCCTTCCTGATTGCCTGGTGAAGGTCGCAAGTCTGCTGGATGAGGGCCACGTAAAATCAATCTTCATGGTGCTCTTTGGGGGAGGCCTTTGTTCAGCAAAGGAAGTCTTTTGGATTATGATGATGATGATTGTCAATGATTGCTTTTAGTACATTTTAGCAAAAGGCTTGCTTAAATATTATGTCATAATGTCAAACATTCTTCGTGAAATAGAATAACGGTAATAACGCTTATTCCTGAACAACAGAAATAGACACATCGATCAATCATGTAAGAAATCAATTTCAATTACAACTTCATATGTCCGTTACTTCATATGTCCGTTGTCAAATCGTGGTTGCAACACGGTATCCAAAATAGAAACGTTTGGATAGATTAATTTGGTCTAGACCATCAGCCGACTGGCCTGTCTGGAATGTCGGTGGCATATCCTGATGCCACTTTTAGACACGTCAACGTTGTGTCATTCAAATTAGTCATGTTTCGTCGTCAACTTCTGAATTTCGCCATAAGCGGTTACGAAAAATAAGCGTTTGAATTGTTTTCTTAGGATAATTTCCACCAAACGGTTTGTAAGGCATCGGATTAAAAAAAAACCGGCCAAGTGCGAGTCGGACTCGCGCACCGAGGGTTCCGTACCATTATCTAGAAATATCTATAAACCAGTGTAAACAGAGCCCTGCTCCAAAGCAAAATGTACGCAGTGTGGGGTCACTTTATATTGGTCACTGATATATACAGACATACATACATATTTACGGTTTTAGCAATTATTCCTTAATCTGTGCTATAAGACCTACCTTCATACCAAATTTTAAGATTCTGCGTTCACGGGAAGTACCCTGTAGGTTTTGATTCCCTTGAGAGTCGAAAATTTGCGGAAATTTGCGGCATAAACGGCTGTATCTTTTGATTGCGTTAGCTTAGAAGTTTGATTTTTTCACAGCTCCAAGGAGCAGTAGACCTGAGTATTTGATATAAATTTCAGCTTGATACCTCCACGCGTTCAATCCGTTCCAGTGATCCTATAAGGGTTCCGTTTTTTCCTTTTGAGGTACGGAACCCTAAAGATATGAATCGGGGCGACAGTAGCTGCGGCGAAGTTGGATTTCCACAGAACGTGAAAATTGTGATCATTTAAATCGTGTATCTGTCGTTTAAATATGTGTTTATTTATTTGCTGTTTGTACATACACATACATACAGTCACGCCTCTTTCCTATAGGGATAGGCAGAGACTACTTTGTTCTACTTGCTACGATTTGCTGCTTTGCTTTGATTTGTGCTTTGCTGTTTGTGATTGTCATAAATAAACTATTTTTTCTTTCTTTTTTAGGCTTTTGCAACTTGTGAAATTTAAAATGAAATTAGGACCTAACACATACTCGACGAAGAAATTCGAATCGTTTCTGGCGCAGAGATTGTCCACCGCCGTTCAACGCGGCAACCTTTGCGCCCGGAATGATGCGGGGAGGGTTGTTTAGTTGTAGCTAGTGTAAAGTAGTTGATAGGTTATTTAAAATTTAGCTTCTGTAATTTTTTAATTTGGAAGATTTATAATTTTATTGAGTGTTGAAATTCCTTAACCACCCTCTAAGATTCAACGTCATTTGCCCGACTTGAATCATCAAAGTCTCATCACTCACAAGTCAATATGACAATCAGTTTTGTTGCTTTTTTCTGTTGGAGGAACTCTCATAAAAATTACAAAACCCTTTCTTGATCGACTAAACAAGTGAGCATCGCAGTATTCTATGATGATCTCAGTTTATTTCATTTTGTTCATTACATTATGTTTTTTTTTCAAAGTCACAACTAAGCCACGAAATGATGTTCGAAAAACTACACAATTTAATGGCTGAAAGTGAGATATCAACGTCAAGATAACGAAATTACCAAATCGCTTTGATATCTGCGCAACAAAAACACAACTCCAACTAAATTGGAATTGGAACGCGTGCGCCGTTTCGCTCGCATGTTTTGACAGACAACCCGAACCTAGAGCACTTTTTAATTCCCCGCCATCCGGCTTCTACGTCATCGACGGAACTATAATCGATCGGGCGGTAATGAGCACGGGAACTGTCAGTCGGCACACAGCCGGAATAAACCACTATTAAACACACCGGACGTCTATTTTTATATTATTATCTTAGCTAGTAACAAGGGAATAAATGGCATTTAGGAATTCCTTTTCGAATACACTTTCCTGAGTGAACGAACTCGGGCGAACGTGTCTTGGCTTGCGCCGTTCTAAATATACAGAACGCCGACTGAGGGCGCTCGCCTCCCCCCTTCTTTTGTTCCTATTTCGAAATTCAAAAAATAGAACCGAAGGGTGTTTCGGGATGCGCGTGAGTCAGTGCCGGTCGACGCGCCGGCGCGTGCGATACATCGCGCCGATTAAAATAATCGGACAATTCGAATTTCAAATCCCGTGTTCCATTTAGTGGCCAGTGTTATTTTTCAACTCCGTTCGGATTAAAAAGTGTGAAAGTGCAGTGTTTTGTACCCCGAGGAGCCAACCAAAACGGTATGTTTATTAATTTAAAATAAACTTTGTAGTATACGTTTGACGCCTCAATTTGAAGCCACATTAACTTCCAATTGACAATACGAACTATTTATACCGCAACTGTGAAACTGTCGCGCGAGTTTGGAAATTACCTCGAAATTAGTGGTTTTGGGCAACTTTGAAGCAATCGACCTCGGCTCGGGGAAATTATTAAACAGTGAGAGCGACGACCCGTTTACAGCGAGTGTTAATAATTCGTGTTTCAGCTGAATTTTGGGGCACGTGAACAAGACTAGCGCAATCCGGTTCATAGCACCACTCGAGTTCAGCCGTTGAAAGGTGGTTTGCTTTTATACTCTGTGGCATGAAATGGTTCAGAAGTTACTGGCCACTTACACAAATTCTTTTACATTTGCTTTTTAATTTTAAATTAGTAAATGCCGGTAGTAAAAGCGAACTTGTTTTATCTACAACTGCACTTGATTTAAAGTTTCATGGTGTGATGTACCAATACGACGCCGCTCAATTGATTATGGTTATGACAAATTTCGGGTCTAATAATCTTGTAAATGTGTTGTAATGAATGCGTTTGCAAACTCAGACCAATTAAAAAGTTCAGAGCACACATTGATTTCAAGCAATAAATGAATCTGAATCTGAATCTGAATCTGATTGGCACAGAACAAACAATTCGCTTTACAGTGTTTGGTTGCTTGTGTGTGCGATTTTAGGCACACGGCGAGACTTAATTTTAGCTTTCTTACTTTTCACTCAATCCAATCCATTTTAACCATTTTGTAAACAACAAGACAGTTCATAATAATTATAAAATTTAGGTATAACAAAGATAGTCACGGCTGATAATAAGTGGTGCGAGTCACCTCGGTGCCAGAGTGCCTGCCCGGAGCAAACAGTCCGACATTATGGTCTTCGAGTGCCCAATCACCAAATTTAGCGGGCAAGCGGCAGATATTAAAACCCTCTCGAAAGATGCATTAGAATACCTCAAATCTAGTTTGTTAAATATTTAATTACTTAAGTATAATAGTAGAGAACTAAGAGCCATACGATAAATAAATAAATAATATAAGTATATAAATATTATCAGTCGTAGGACGTCCACTGTTGAATAAAACTTCCCCCATAGACGTCGTGAGATACCAAGAGAAGTAGTACCTATGATCATCGGATCATCACATCCATCGGGATATGTATGTATGTATGTATAACTCTTTATTGTACATAAAACACATTAATTTTACAGATAATGAGACAAATAGATAAATAGATAGATAGATGATGCTAAATTGTTATACAATGAGCAATTGTATGGGAATTCAGCGGAAATTGATTGAAAAAACGTACTTATCCAACGTGTTCACATATTTTTGGCTTTTGTTATCGCTCTCTAATATGCAATTGTCAAACAAATCACGCACACGGTTTAATTTTATAAAAAAAGTACAACGTGATGTTATTCATTAAAAGTTACCGTCACGCTCCAAACCGGATATGAGCCGAATGGATAATTTAAAATATCGTTTCCCTTCCAAAATGAACTTTTTGAATTCCAAATTTCCCGTACCATAAGCTTCATAAATCAAATTTATGCAAATTCTTAAGTAATCAGGTCCTTTGCCGGGAAATTTACAGCTCACCGTTGTGATACAAGACTCGCAAAGGCAAAGGCAAAGGCATTATGATACCAGATTCCTCTCTGTGAGGCTCCATCGAGTAAAGGCTGTACCTACCCAGTGACATTCAGAAGATGCTTTTAGTAACACAGACTAGAAACAGTAAGACAAGTACAAACGTATTACCTATTATGTTCACAAAAGAAATAACACGATGGTTTTGGCTGGCTGAATTTGATTATTGGGCACTAGCACCAACCCTCTCATTCTCAGAGGAGGCCTGTGCCCAGGTGTATAACATTATATAGGCTAGATATAATCATGATGATTAGATTATTCAACTGTCATGAAATCTCCACATTTTTACCTAACATCAAATCAATACGAGCAAAAAGAGGGTCAAAATTTGATTACACTTGTCTTTAATCCATAAGAAAGCAGCTGATACCCGTCACTTAAAAAATAGGTAAGAAGAGGATCAAAAAAATTTTTACACCATCTTTTATCCTGTGTACCTAAATAACATGCAGTTAAAATCACTGCTAAAAACCATTAAAAACTTGAATAAGCCAGAAAAAAGTAATTTTTTGAGTTGTGAGTTGCGTAATCTCTTCTACAATTTTCAATTCACACAATACTCCTGCTTCATTCACACAGCGTTGGCGATGCAAAATGAGAGTTTAACTTTTATAATAATTATGCAGCAAAAATTTCGCGACACAACTCAAAAAATTACGCTAATCCATCCAGCCCCCTTAAGCCTTAAGCAATACTGATAAAAACGATTTACTGTGGACCCGGGGTTAGCATACCAGTGTCAGATATTCAGATAGAGTTGCTATTACGAAAATTTTACAGTAAACAGATGTACTTAATACGGTCTTTAGCAACATTCCAAAACCCAGGGGTAATTTTAGCCTAAATAATATGGCAACATTTTTTTAATAACTACATAATCAAATAATTATAATTGGTTTAACTAACTATCAACCGCCTACATTCTTTTTGTTTTCTTTTGGCTTTTGCCTCGGATAGCTAAAAATAATAAAAATCAAATCATTTCTGTTGTATTTATTACACTAAAAGTAAATATTATTTATTCGTTGAAAATGAAGTTTGTTAATTTTAGTGGAGGACTCAATGAAACATTATTTGGATTGGAACATTTTAAGAGATAAATTCTGGAGGATAAATTACTTTCCTACTAAAATTATAAATGAGAATGTTTGTGACTATACCTATTATCTGAGTGTCTGTCTGTATATAATACGGTAATCAATTAAATTAGGTACTCATTTACGCTAAAAAAGCTGGATAGTTTGGAATGAAAAAGATATCCGAACGGTATAAAGATTTACGCATGCAAAATTTCGAAATCTGCCATAAAATTTTGAGCAAATGTTCCTACTACGATGAAATTTCTATAGTTTTTGTAAACACATTATTATTATGAATAATTAGTAAAAATAATAAATAAATAATAAAGTCTAAAAAAAAGAACATCCAATATGGTGTTCATGGAATACAAAGGCAAGTAGAAAATTCAAATCCTTACCTGGCCGTATTTTTTTAATACATCGACTGGCAAGCAAGCTAACTAGTCGCTAATTCTCTATCAAATCACTAACTAGATGCTACAGCTAACTAAGTAGTCATGGTAAGTGGATAACGCCACTTAAGGATGCAGAAGGGGATTGCAGATGTCAGCCTTAAAGGTTAAATAAAGGGAAAAAACAGCGGCACCTTCTTGGAGGTACGATCGGAGGTAGGATCGGAGGTGAGTAAAAACTCTTTTTTTCACATAAATAAAGACTTTAGTGCGTTTATAACTTGCCCCACTCGGCAACAGTTTAACAAATTTTGCTCTTCCGACAGATAAATTCGTTTTGCCGGCACTAATTGGTAGGCAGATAAATTATCATCGTTTTAATTGTTTATCCCAAGTTATCGTTGACGCAGTTAACTTTGTTCATTTGTCTTTCGTTAACTTGATAAACCATGGGATTGTTATGGCGTGTCCGGTTCAAGTCGGTAAATTAAAGTCTTATCCTTTTTCAAGTCATTTAGTTAAATTATTAATTTATTAGAATTTATTCACGCTGCGCTCGAAAACACGCGTAGCCGACGCCGGGAAGAAGACTGACGACATTTTATTGTACGAAAATTAACTTTGAAACGCTTGTATCTTTTGATCGCAATATAGCAACTTTATTCTCAAACGGTTTCAAGTCTATACTCTGAAGCATTTTGTATTAATTTCAACGCAACATCACCATGAGGAAAACTGCTTGAAATCTTGACAGATAGGCAGCTAAAACTCAAAAAATCAAAGTTACCCGCGTCTCCGTTTATCTCCCGCATGGCTCAGATTTGTTATATCTCCGTCACATCATCCATATAAAAATACATACGCATAAGCAAGCGCTAACAAAATCACCCTTTCGCTATCGCATTTCAGCACGATTAGAGAGGAAAGCCTTCAGCCGCTCGTATTGAACGAAGTCGTTTCCATACTATTAAGCCGTTATGTCCTTGCTTCGTGGAATGGAAGTGTTACGGGTCCATTCCAAGTGGAACTGAATTGAAGTCCTTGTGACGGGAGATGGTAACAGTAAAAGCGACATAGAATAGACTGAACTAACGTTAAGATGGCTGATTTAGAATCAATCTGTTTTATTACAAAAAAGTTAAACACGTGAATAATGGTTTTGTGCTTGAGTGAAACTTCGTGTTGTATTGTACACGTATATTGTTCAGAACGTTTACAGAAGTCCCGACAATTTTGTCTTAAACGGTTAATACACTTCCGTTACTTTCACTCGCGGAATATAATACTTATGTTTAGTTCGCGTGCTCGATACCAGAGCACTAGCCACGAACGGAGTAAGTTCTAGACTAACTTAATGACTAACTTAATATCTACACTGCACTGAAGTAGCACACTGACACTGACGTATAGGTACGTGTATGTATAGGTACCATACATACATAACACGTGTTTAAAGAATAATCTATTGCGAAATCAACCTTAAGTCAATGGATTAATTTTTAGACACGTTCAGCGTCTGTTTAACTTTTTTGTAATAATACCGAATATGTTTAGATTTAGGTGGTCTATTCGTATCTGTATGTTATCGGTGAGTTAGGTACTAGTTATAGAAGTTAAAATATATTATTGCCATCTGTATTCTCCGGATTACAAGGGCCTTATCATGACGTCTTAATGCGAATTAATTCCGATTCAGTTTAGGTTCGCTCGCTGTCAGATCCATACTAAAAATTACAGCTAAAATTTGGACTGAGTTGGAATTGAATCGCGTTAAGACGTCATGGTAGGGACCCAGTACTTTGGGAAAATAGTATGGTTATTACTTCTTGCCTTCCACACCGCAGTACTGGGGCCTGGAGGTGGGGGCCTGGGGTGTGAAAGGCAAGAACTAATAACCGTACTATTTTCCCAAGAAAGTCATTATAAGTTTCAGATACTCAATAGCGACTACGATCACTATATCTTAAGAGCGTAGCGATTTAGAAAAATGACGGTCTTTTTGGATTTGTGGTTGTAAAAAACAATGTTTCTTGTTTGAAATCACTTTTTAGTCCTAAAATTGATCAATATAAAAAAAATATTAAAAAAAAATAATTCTAGATTTCAAAACAAATTATAAAAAAGGTTGCTAGTGTTTGCAACAGTGGTTGTAATTTTATAGCGAAGATGTGTCCGAGAAATGGCAGAAAAAATGTACAGCATAGATGCGCTAAAGACAACTCCTGTGAGAAGTGTTTTGCAGGATGGAGACATTTTATGTTATAGTGCTGTTTTTTTTAAAAAAACGGCGCTGAGAGTTAACTGATGCAATTTCGTTCTGGGTTGTGTTATGGGTATTATTAATAGTATTTAGGGTTTTGTAGTTCAAAAAGAAAAAACCCAAACACTACACTATTTAATTTTATTTTCAAAAATCCTTAATTAGTGATTTGAAATGATTTATTTTTTATTTTTTTTAAACTACTTCGTCTACAAAGAATACGTTCATCGCTATCCCGCGGAAACTATACAATGTTCCGAGATAAAAACTAGCCTATGTTTTAATCCGTGGTACTAGTTATCTTCGTTCCAAATTTGATCCTAATCCGTCTCATCGTTTCAGCGTGAAGAAGGAAAAAACATACACAATCACTTCCATCCTCACAAACTTTCACATTTATAATATTTGTAGGATTTAAAGTAGAGGCATTATCATCTTAGCCCTATGGGTAGGACACACACACAAGCTCGCGAGTGCCTATGATCACTTCTAATTAAAAAAAATATATATAGTGTTTTGATCTTGGGCAAGATTTTTACTTTATCAGATATTTTAATTTTAATAAACGAGCAAATAAATTGTACCAATCAATTGAAAAATAATATTTTTCAGCTTCAATCCTGTTCCAATTAACGCAAGCATTTACTGCCGCAGTAAAACACAAATCCAATAGAAAATTTGGTGAACAGAACTACATATTTTCATTTTTATGACACACTCAAACTGAAATAATATTTGATAGGTTAAACTTGCACTCTGACACGACAATTTAAGCGTTAACGCAACCGTTACTGAGTCTACTTTGTTTAATGATTGCTAGAAAACAACAGTAGATCTTAATTTTTGCGGTAACTGCTTAATTTTCCGGGATGAAACGTATCTTTTATCAGTCTCTTACAACGTGAAATTTAATCTCAATCTGTGCAGTCGTTTACACTTGATTAAACACCAAACAAAACACTACATGACTTATAAACTTCCCCATTAATGACATTAATGAAACCTAACCTAAAAACATATTTTTTTAAACGAACTTTTTTGCTGACTGTATTTTTTGTTGACTCTACTTGCATTGTCATCTGTCCTACATATAATGTTAACAAATTTCAAGTCAATCGTACACAAACCGTTGAAGAGTTCCCTTCTGCGGAGAAGTCACTAAAATTTCACTCCAAGATTACCTGCGCCAAATTTCACGTCAATCCGACCACTAAAATTGAATCAAGATTCACTTGCAAGATTTGATAACAGACAACGGGACAGATAAAACTAAATAAAAGCTTGAAATATAATGATCAACATAGAGTATTTCGAAATGAAAATTCGAACCATTTTACAACTAAAGTATACGCTGATAGTCACAGTTAGCGAACATCATTTTTAGGGTAAAAACAGGACCCTGTTACTAAGACTTCGCTGTCCGTCCGTCACCGTCCGTCTGGTAACCCAGGCTGTATCTCAAGAACCGTAATAGCTAGACAGTTGGAATTTTCACAGATTGTGTATTTCTGTTGCCGCTATAACAACAAATACTAAAAACAAAATAATAATAATAATTAAGGGGGCTGCCATGCAAAAACGTGATATTTTAGCCCTTTTTCACGACTACCACTCGCCGAGCTAGATCTCAAGAACTGTAATAGCAAGACAGTTGAAATTTGCACAGATTACGTATTTTTATTGTGGCTACAACAGCAAATATTTTAGTCAAAATAATAATAATAATTAAGGGGGGCTCCCATACAACAGAGTAGTTCCTGGCGTTTTAACAGAGTAACGTTAACAGAGTAGTTGTTAGCCTTTTTTCTGGTACGGAACCCTTCGTGCGCGAGTCCGACTCGCACTTGGCCGGTTTTTTGTCAAAGCACGAAGCGAAAAAGTTATTTTTCCTTTTTTTGTTTTACGGCATCCCCAGAGACCAACATGGGAGCAGGAGTGGCCTGTTAATCCCCAAAAATCAACTGCCAAGGGTTGACGTGACACTGTATACGGACTATTTTGGACGCAGCTTTTTAAAAAGAAAATCTTTCTTTACGGATAGGATTGCGAAGGTAGTTTGTCAGAGGAAAACGGAAAATATTTTGTTCGGACTCAACTAGGATGAACCAGGTCATGTTTGTATATTAGTTAATTTCAGTTCGAATATATTCGAAACATATAATTTTACAAATTTTTATTCAATTTACAGTGTTATGTACCTGTATTAGGGTCATGCATTTTAATATAGATTTCAAGCAATTTTTTCTAGGTAACTTTAAATAAAAATAAATCGTAACATAGGTACTTAGAAAAAGATTGATACATGAGAAATTTTCTGTTTCCTTGTTGTTACATAAAGCGTCGAGGCGTAAATAAGGTCATCTAAAATTGGAAGAAAAACGTTCCCACTCAAATAGGTACCTACTTTTACATTGTGTTTGAAGCATACGAAATGTGGACTGTATGATAATTAAGGAAAATGAAATAGGCATTGGATATTTAAAATGAGTAAATGAAAACACCAGCAAAACTGGGGCCTTACCATGACGTCTTAATGCGATTCAGTTTAGGTTCGCTCGTTGTCAGATTCATACTAATAGTGACAGCTAAAACTTGAACTGAGTCGGAATTAGGACGTCATGGTAAGGCCCCAGAACTCCTTCTTTTACTGCTTCTTCAACAAGACTGACAAGACATAACAAAGTATAGTTCAAAAAAGCAAAAACAATTAAAAAATATATAAAAAGTATCAAAAAGTAAAGAGTTCGCGACAGTGTTGTAGTGTACTTGTGGCGAAAACGAAACAATTCAAAATTAGAATAAATTCTTCATTATCTTTAGAGGAGCCATGAGTTTTGAAAGATATCAGTCTTCGTGAAAAACGTTTAGTGCTTGCTAAGCGATACTCAACATACTCTGAAGAAAAACTCGTTAGCAAACTTTAACAAGTTTCCTCATTAAGGTCTAAAAATTGGCGTGAAAATAAATACTGTTATGCCCTAACAGTTAAATTCTAAGACAAAAAGCGAACCCTTTTTTGCCATAATATTTATGTAAAAACCTAAAGTCATTTTCAGACAACGCCCACCTTTTCTGCTATAATAGCTACTTAATTAATGTATGCATGTTTTCTATTTGTGGTAATAAAAGTTTATTCTATTCTATTCTATTCTATTCTATTCTATTCTAATATATATTCAAAAACCTAAGTCATCTTCAGATTTTGCGGGTGGTAGGGCCTTGTGCAAGGTCCATCCGGATCGCTACCACCATCTTACTCGCTAATCCTGCCGCTAAGCAGCAGTGCTTGCACTGCTGTGTTCCGGTGTGGAGAGTTAGACAGCCGGGGAAAATACGAGCACAAGAGGCATTTCATCTAAGTCCTCTAGGTTGGTAACGCATCTCTGCAATCCCTCCGAGGTTGCGGGTGTCTATGGGCAGTGGTGATCGCTTACCATCAGGTGACCCACTTGCTCGTTTGCCTTCCCATTCACATAAAAAAAAAGACTACGCCCGTAGCCTTTTTTCAATTAACCAGCAAACTAACTGATGTTTTTTTTAAAATCTTAAATCAAAAAGTTTATTTTGCAAATCTTTTACACGTCTTTTTTTGAAGCTACTAACGCATTCGGAAAGACCATCATTGCCAAGAAGAATGCGCCGTAACTTGACTTAAATTTAGTTAGTGATAAAACAAATTTACCTAGTTACCTACCAATGCTTCATTCCTGTATATTTTTTCTAACAACACAAACGAAGCAAACTTTGTTAATAGTGAATTGAATGTGAATTGAGCATAACGACGCTATTTTATTGTTTCATAAAAGCATAATTGGCCGTAATCTCTTAGCTGGGCCGTGACAAATGAAATTTCACAGCGAACTGACGTTCAGGCAATAAGTGAAATGACGTTACGCGTCACGTGCGGATAAACACGGTCGGCAAGTTCAATGAATTTTTCGCTGTACGATGGACGACCCGTGATGGTCTAGTGGATCGACCTGTGGTCTTTCAAACGGAGGGTCGCGGGTTCGAACCCCAGCTCAATGTAGTGTTTCGAATTTTATTTGAAAAAATGAAAAATATGCCTCAAATAAAATCTGTAAAGAAATTTCAATAGTGTGTGTAAAGTTTACAATCTGAAAACACCACACGAGCCCAAAGGGGCCCAAAGGAAATATAGGCAAAATCCATCCTCTTCTGAGAAGGAGAGAATGTGCTTAGCCAGTGGAGACTATGATGAAAGGGCATTTAATAAGCAAGCGACCTTCATCAGGCGACATTTTCACTTATGCATAAAAATAACTTGCTCGTTTGCCTTCCTATTCATGTAAAAAAAAAAAAAAATGTAAATACCTAAGCTATATCAAACGTGACTAGTTTCTAACCCCCTTAATCATAAACGCTCTGTAGGCTTCTGCTAACTTAGCTATCGTTTGTCCTTATCTGTCACTTTGACATTTACCTTTCACAGATAAGGACAAACGATTGTTAAGTTAGCAGAAGTACTTTAGTACTATTATTTATTCTGTGACAGAAGCCTACAGGGCGTTTATGAATAAGAGGGTAGCCTCTAACTCCGCTCAACGCATTTCGCCCTTGCGTAGACCATCATCACAAGAGATACCCGCTAATACAATGGTTGGCCGTAGTTCTATAGTAGGGGTGCATGTTGGGTTACCTCCACGTGTGGCCAAGAGCTGCGGTTCGTTTCTGGATCCGTCCGGGGGGAAGAGCAGTGCTTGGTCCGGTGCACCCTGGGCAACGGCTAATGATTTCCTGGCAGTATCTGAGGGATATCATTGACCGTTGGCTAAGAGCCCGACAGGGGGGAGGGGGTCTTTGACCGTGTTACCGTACAACGTTGCCGACATTTTGTCACAAGATTTTATTTTATGAAAATTTTACCCTGACATTGGCGAAGTTGTCGTCGCTATAACGACTTGGAACGCCACAAAGAAAAAAGAAGAAGAAGAAGAAGTAGTTCTATAGTATTATTAAGTACTTATTCTGTGGTTCTATGAACAAGTATTGTTTCAGGTTTTACTGGACTGTGTGCCATAAAAGTAAATAATTTATTTACGGTGTCCTCGCGTTTATTAAACAAACGTGAAGCTTATCGCTCTGCAATTGAACAGTCTGCAAAAAAATGGACAAGGTATCAGAATAATTTAATTCAACATGAAAGATGAGCTTCATGACTTAGGTATGTTGAACAAAGTCGCCAGAAAGACAGTAAGCCGTCGGAATAATCATAACATTTAAAACATATAAAAAATATATATAGGTACCTAAGTTTACCTATTTACTAAAAAGTTTCACAAAATTAAACATGTTACCTATGACCTTCACACTAGGCTGAGCCTGTCTCGTGAGGTCCATTCGTTACAGTTACTTGTTAACATTGATATAAAATGCAAGTGTTTTTTTAAGTTAGTACATAAAGAGGGACTGGAGAAAAAATTATTAGTAGAGAATCAAAATTATCTTTTTTACAGACAAAATGAAAAACTTTTTTCGCAACCCATTCTCTATTTACAAAGGTCTTTATCAAAGATAACCTAAATCATTGACGTCGGGCAAAATTAGAAAGTTCCCAATTTCTTTTTTAATTTAGGTAGTAATTTTTCAGTTTTTACTTTTTATTTTGCTCACTGTACATCGCGGCCCACGATTATTTTGTTCGCTTAAAATAACCAGCGAGCTTTTATTACCTGCCAATCGAGCTTCCTTCACAAAGTTTAACTCAACGTTATTTATTTATGGAACTTCATCAGGTTTCGCGAAAACGTGAAACCCGCGTAAAGTTATGAATTTTTTTTTTGAATGTTGGTTTGAAAGTATAACTAACCGATATTCTATGGGATTTTGGTCCTAAAATAAATTATTATTAATTTAGTTTATAATCACCAATCTCATCAGAGTCCAGGGGCCTTACCATGACGTCTTAATGCGTTTCTGTTTAGATTCGATCGCTGTCAGATTCATACTAAAAGTGACGGCTAAAACTTGAACTGCGTCGGAATGACGTCATGATAAGGCCCTTACTCCTACGCAAAATGGAGGCAGTGTGAGGTAATTTTATATTGGTTTTTAGATAGTCAGAGAGATATACAAACTAGATATGACTTTCTGCAAAGTTTCTTGCGGCGCATTCTTCTTGGCAATGATTGTCTTTCCTAATGCGCTGGTAGTTTAAAAAAGGGGTAAGTAATACGAGATATAACAACTTATTATCTAATGTTCATAATATATACGCTCACTTTATATAAACTCGTTTAGTATAACGTTTACTGGATATAATGAACGAAAATTATAATCTTAAAATATCTAATTTTGTAAGGTATAACGTTGTTTATATATAATATCAATTGAAATAACGATCAAAGCATATAATGTTCATAACAGCTAACATCAAAAAGCATAATGCACAGTTGTTTATTCAATTTGCTATGTGGTTAGGGGGTTTTCTAGGTGGTTATAAACTTTGACCTTTGAGCCTAACCTATCCGAGTCGCTTCCGCTCCGTACGGTCTTGCTCGCTCGCTTCGCTCGCTCGCCGAAAATTAAATAATGTCTTGCAGCTGTTTCAGTTAGGTTAAATGTTTGTTATGTTAAAAGAAATTAGGCCATATAAATCTAATACAAATTGAAGTTATATAAAAATAACGTTATATAATTTAAGCCTTATACGTAAAAAAAATATACTTTTTGCGGTTATAGCTAACGTTCATTATATCTTGTGAACGTTATTATTATGAAATTAGATATTTTGTAGTTATATCTCGTGGGACGCACCCTTAAAAAAGACTTGTAAAAGAGCTCCTGGCGGCCTAATAAGGGCAAAACAACCAGCTTAAATATTCCGGAACAATTTAAAATGATCTTACATTATAATTACAAAGACGGATAACTCTCATATAAAAGCCAAATAATGCTCGACATATCTTGCATTGGTTAATTCCTCCGTATTAAAAGCAAACGCGAACATTGATCCGCCATAACTATAACGTTTTCAAAACCCGCTAAATCAAACCTCATTCACCATTTGTCATCTACGTCGATAAGGTTTACTAACATCTCGCTTGTTTACAAAAAGCGAGCGATAAATCCCGAGCTGTTTACAAACTGCACTGAGAATTAACGCCCACCCGGTAAATTATGTGAAAACTTGCGCCGTCGATAAACGTGGTGATAAAAGAATAGTCGAACGAATGTAGATATAGGTATAGAATAGACCACTTGCACATCAGTGTGGATAGATATAGTATTTTTTTACGACAAGGAAGGCGATTTAGCAAGTGGCTCAGTGATGTTATCTAAGTACTGTTATCTAAGATGTTATTATTCAAGAACAACCGTAACACCAGATGATTGCAGATGCGTTGGAGAGCAAAGATAGCATACCTCTTGTACCAAAAATTTCACTGGCTTTCTTAATCTCCATGCCGGAACACAGCGCCGCAAGCACTGCTGCTTGGCGGCAGGATGAGCGAGTAGGACAGAGGTATCGATCCAATTGGACGCAACCGTTGCCGCTGAATAAGAGTTTTTCAACATCCGAAAGGTACTGACCGTTCCCTGTGAATAAAGTGCCTAATCATTTTTTCACACTTATGTACTGCAAAGAAAACTGGAAACTTATTATAAGGGAATCGACTGAAATTTCGAGTGATGTGCATTCAAATATCGGGTAATAGGGACCTATTATATAAAGATACAAGTTATAATTTACAAGTGGAAGTCTCTTTCTGGCCCTATGTGTTAGATAGAGACTTCCGCTTGTAAATTGTAACAGGCCTTCTTAGAATCTGCCCGAAGTTGAAATTTATTGATCAATTATGAGTCCAAAAGATGTACTTTCCGATAAGAGAAATAAGGTATGGCATAGTTTGGCTCGGAGTTTTTAGGTCAAATCTTTTCGAGGCTTCGTTAGGAAAAGTCGCTTGATGATACGATTATAAATAAAAATTTACGTAAGTTTTTCCTAGATCTTATTTCACAGCGTAAACTAAGAGCTTGCGTATTTAATCTTAAACTAAGTATTTAGTTCTTTTTTTTTTTTTAATAGCCTATTTTAGTTCTTAAGTATTATAAATGCGAATGGAATTGTTTGTTACGCTTTCACGCCCGATCGTGTTAAATTTTGGTATGGAATAGTTTCATCCAAGAAAATTTAACAAATTTTTCGTCTCCGTAATTGGTACAGGTTCTGCTCATTTTCGTAAAAAAAAAGCCTTAAAATTGCTTAGACTTAAAAAAAAATATATCTTCTCGTTCATTACGAACTTCATCTACTTAGCCTTAACTTATTTTGAACCTCAATAATTTCCATCCCAACTTAACTCATCGCAAACATTCAAACCTTGATGCATTACGCCTAGCCAATTCAAACTTTCATAACGTTAAGTAAAAATACCACTTAACTATCCATCACTTAATTAAGCATTTCAAAGCGGACATTTTCATTAACTTCTGAGTTTGGAATTAATCTGCTGTCACCGTTTTACATTCTGCCTTTGCGGAGCCTTTAATAAAGATGGCCCCTGTTACACCATTTTGTTGCAAAGTTTTGATATTATTATAATAAAGTACATCTGGAATTTTGAGGGCGCCTCGGACAATGACAGATGCGGCAAATTGAGTTCCGTGTGCTGGGGAATATTGAAGAATTTCTTTGATGCAACTTTTGGGTGACTTAGTCACATTGGAATTATGAATTTAAAAGTCTGATTTGTTTAAGATACATACATAGGTTATCTACCTACATAAATTGCGTCTTTATCCCTTACAGAGTCGACAGGGCCTAAGGTAATAAGACCAAAAGGCCACGTTTAACATGATTGTGATAGGTGGAAAGGGGACTCAAAATTAATAGTGATGGGTTGCTAGCCGCAATTCCTAAGACTTTCGCCCATTCCCTCGATGGACTTTTACCATCTGCGCGGGAAGAGAAGCTGCTGGTATATTCTATGTTTTTTTGTGTAAGATGGTTTTCATATATATTTCTACAGTTCAGTATCTGAGATTCTTCTACCCAGTTTACTGTCTGTCCGTCTATTTCCCTTAACTTACGCCTTTAAAATAGCAACAAAAACAACAAAAACCATAAAAACAAAGGAAATGCTGAAAAAAAGACAATCTAAAACCACAAACAATTTGTCTCCCACCATGGCTGGGCCCCACGAGAGCACTAGACCAACAAGCAAGCTGGACGAGGCCTATGCCAAGATGCACGCCGAATTATGCAATTTTATAAAAATAATATAATAATATTGAAACTGTAGCGATTTCGGAGCAACAGGGCTATATGTATTATTATTATAACTTACGCCTTCGCGTGTGCGTACACGCAAATGCAACGCAAACACGCAGCCAATCTTAGACAAGCAAATGCAAGATACGCACACATACTCGCGGCAAGGCATAGCTTAAACTGACTCTCTGCCGTTTGTAAAACTCTGTCTTAACTTTTTAGGGCGACGGTTTACGTGAATAAAATGTATGTGAGTGCAAAAAGCAATTTTAGCGTCGGTTAAAATAAAACATTCGCATGTTAGTAGCACGTGAAAAATAGAAACTTCGAAAGATCCTAAAACACGAGACCAAAGAAAAAGAAACAGGTGCCGAGGGAAAAATAAAAGTTTACAAAAAGCAATTGCCTTATTTCACTCCGAAACTAGTTTACCTGTTGGAAACTGGAGAAAAACCTATTTTACTGAATGGATAAATCACAGACCGCAAATGCTCGTTTCTGATTGGCTGAGCGGAATAGCTGTAAGCGACCACTTAGGAGTTATAGTTATTTTAATGTCTCTAGAGATTACTTTGTGAACTTTTTTTTCATTTTCTAGATACGATACGAAAGCGTTGTCATGTCAAAATCGGGGAAGGTAAACCTGTTTACTGAGCTTTATAATTATTGAGTTATATTTAAGTACGGTCGGAAAATAAAGATTTTGTTACCTACTTTCTTTGTACGTTGATTTAATTTTTTAAACGACAAAGAAAGGAAATAAGAAAGTGGCTCACCTGATGGTAAGTGAGCACCACCACTCATGAATACCCGCAACTAGAGAATTCCAAAATGCGTTGCCATTTTATCGGCAATCTTACTCTCCACGCTCTCGGCTGGATCACAAGAGTGCGAGCACTGCTATTTGGCGGCAGGATTAGCGAGTGAAGACGGTGGTAGGGATCCGGACGGACCTTGCACAAGGTCCTACAACCCGTATTATCGTTCTAAAAGCAGCCAGGAGCTTAAAAGTAAAATATAATCAAGACAGTCTATTAATTATTTAATACGTAGTTAATCCCAGCCCTCTTTGGGAGTTCCCTTTAAGCTTGTGATGTGTAATAATCTTCGCGAGCTTGGATCGCCTTTGTAAAGAAAATTACGTTTTAATTACACCCATCAGTTTCAGTAGTCAGTAAAACCTATATTTTTACTTTGATATAAAAGTGAGGTTTAAAAATGTTGCGCACCTCTGCCAATTTAAACTAACTAAACAAAAAATAAAATAATACGTCACATTATGTTATAATTGTTATTTTATGGCTAGGTTTCTTATCTCTGAGATCCATCGGCCCCAAAAAAAGCCTGTAGTGGGACAAAGGTCTATTCTATGGTGTGTGTTAAGAAAAGAAATATTTTATAAATTTGCACAATTAACACAATTCTTTAGGTAATCTAAGAATTTATTCATTCTTAAAGCAGTCTTACCAAGTTTGATATAGCCTTAGATTAGAGAGATCAAACCTTTAAAATAAATGTTTATCAAATTAATTCAAATTCACTGACTTTGACAGCTTTATTCACTTGGCAGGTGCCCGCAACCTTTTTAGTTGGGTTGTAAATTTTAAATACAATTTGAAATTAATTTTCCGAGAATTGTTATAAGCCTTAATAACCGTATCATATAGCAGAAAATAAAATGAAAAAAAAGAAAGAAAATCAGGACTGTAATGTATGGATTTTTGCATATTCTATAGGATTTGGAGTACGTAGATTTCCCTGTAGACAAAGGCATATGTATATTGGGGATATATTGTAATGATTTGTCTCAATTACAGTATTTTGGCACACACAAAATGTACGCCTTGCGGAAAACGTCAGATTTTTCCGTCAGAAATATTTAGTATTTTTTGTTATATTTGTTATACTCTTTCACAGTAGAATAGATCCTTAAAAAAAACCTCACCATCATCATCATATCAGCGATAGGACGTCCACTGTTGGGCATAGGCCTCCCATAGACCTCCAGTTGCTTCGGTTGGAAGCGGCTTGCATCCACCGTGAACCCGCGACTTTAACCAGGTCATCCGTCCACATCGTTGGTGGACGTCCTACGCTGCGCTTGCCGATCCGCGGTCTCCACTCGAGAACCTACACACACACCACAATAAAACCTACACACACACCACAATAAAACCTACACACTAATGAATTTATAGATCGACCACTTAAAAGAGTCCTCGCCCACGCGACGCAGGGGCGCGTGTAGGACGACAAAGGGGACTCGGTGCGGGCAGGTAGTGCGCCTGCCGCCCGCACCTCTCTCGGTCCCCTTTGTCGTCCCACCCCGCGCCCCTGCCGCGCGGGCGAGGACTTATTAAGGCGCTGTCAACAGCAAATAACCTGGAGCAGCGCCACTCTTCACACCTAAGGTTCACGTGCCTGTTAGTGAAAGAGAAAAAACTATTCCGGCAGCTTGGCGCGCGTCTAAAATCTTGCAAATAAGACACAAATCATAAGAATAAACAAAAGTATGGATTATTTGTGAAATATGACTCGTTAGCCGTTTAGGTATGAATATGTTGACTTTATGTTTTTAATTGCAGACCCATACGTCGAAAAAATTAAGACATAGAACCGTTTAATTATGATTTTAAGACCAATCTTTGCAATTATTTTCTATCGAGCCGATTTTGTTCAATTATGTATCGAGCCCGTCTAGCGTGTTTGAAATATGATGAAAATTAACATTATATTTTTTTTTGTATTTTTTTGTGTGCAGTTTTTCTTAAAAAAGTGTTTAAATAACATCAATTTCAACAAAATTAGGTGTTGTCAGCCTCTTAAGGATGCGACCAAACCGCCGCGTATACGCAGTGACGTGTCGTATGCGTCACGTTTTCTCACTGTTTCTTCATACATTTTGTTGCGATTCCGTAACGTCACCGTTTTTTAGGCGGCGGTGTGGTCGCACCTTGAAGCGGTCGGTCTATAAAGGCATTCACAACATTATTTGTCGGGCAACAGTCTAATATCTTCTAACGAAACGTAACTGGAGCCCCTTATTTTTAATTGTATCCCGAACCTGGGATTAAAGATTAGGTAAATTGCAGCCTGCTTATATTACGGATTTGTTTCATGTTTCAACCTGTATTTTCAATAACAATGAGAGCTGTAGGAGGATATTCGATTGCGCTCAAATCTGTTCCATTGTTGTCTTGATTTCACTGAAGATTTGCATACGACTTTGTTTAATGTTAAGGGGGGATTACTTTGATTGGGGGGATACTACACTGACGAGCAAAAAATAACGGGTCAAAGTGACCCGATATTTTTGCTCATGACTATATTTTTGATGTCTGACGGTAACATAGGTACATTTATTGCCCTTGACTGTACCCTTGGACTTGGAACGTCCTCCTTTGTTTTCCTCGATAAAATCAAAAATCACAAACGAAAAATGATTGGGCACGTTAAATAGTCCGAAAGGCTCGTAAATAAATCAATTCGGTAGGAAATTATCTAATGGTTACGATTTTTATTACATCTTGAATCATAACAGAAAATACGTGAAGCGCAAAAAGGTCGTCCATATAAAGTTATCAAGCGAAATAATTCTGTAGACGCTGTAGTAAATGCTCAGTGACTTTTGGCACACAATAGTTCGGCCGAAATTCTTTTGCCGTACGGTTAGGGATTCGAAAGGCATTGAATATGTATGAAATATAATAAATGCATTGTTAATAATTGAATTATTTTAGGGTTTCGTACCAATTCCGTACAAACAAATAAATAATTAATAATCACACCGTTATATGATTAACTAGACATAAAAATAAAAGCGAAAGTTTAAAAGCAAACGACGAGGCGTATTTAAAACAGGCCTCATTTTACTACGCTTTTTTATTTAGTCTGGGACTCTTACTATAATGTGAACACCAATCAAAATTACCCGCGCTCAAAATGAATGAATAAAATAATTAAATATTTATTATTATAGGTACGCATTTTTTTTCAGGAACATTCATTTTTTGTCGTCTTCAATATTTTCTCGTCATCATATCAGCCATAGGACGTCCATCACTGTTGGACCTATGTCCAACCTCCCCCATAGAACTCCAGTTTTGCATCAGGCTTGCATCCACCGCGAACTCGCGACTTTAACCAGTAGGCTTATTGTCTAACTCGCTCGTAATCGCCATCGTGTTCATTTTGATAGTTCATGTATGGGCTGACAATTGGCATCGGAATCAGCTCGCTGTCACATTTATACAATAACTGTTAAAGTGAACACGATGGCGATTGCGAGCGAGTTAGACAATAAGCCTACAGGTCATCCGTCCACCTCGTTGGTGGACGTCCTACGCTGCGCTTGCCGATCCGACTCCACATGAGAACCTTTCGGCCCCAACGACCATCTGTTCATCTGTTTGACCAGAAAAAAAAGATACGTCATTACAGTAAAGTTATACCTATAAATCTTGTAAACATAGAACTATTCCAAAACACTTGGCCATATCCGCAATTCCAATATCCGTTGACTAAGCACTGTTCTGTGTTTCATGTATTAGCCAAGCCGAATCCGCAGCAGAATGTAAATACCTTGTAGTAACGGACGAAGTTTCGTACTCCACCAAGGCAATAAACTGTAAAGTTTCGAGACACAGACACTCCGAAGACCAGAAGTAAATTTAATATTTTGAACGGGGATTGTTAACGTTTTGCATTTTACGATGCTGATGCTGGTGCAACTGGCATTCTCTAGTTTAATGAATGTTTCCGTTGTTGCATTAACGTATTTTAAAGTAAAGTTTCTGTGAGTAGGTATCTATACTTAGTTGGTTTTATCTCTTTGAAACCGATTGACAAAAAGACATCGTTTAAAGTTTAACAAGGTAATAGTACGGTTTTCTTTTTCAGAGAAAAAAGGCGTTCATCAAAACGCATTCCATTTAACGTGAGATTTCGCCATCCCTTACTTAGTGCATCACCATAAGAGAGGCCAAAAATATGTTTTTTCCTGTAGTGTCATTTCACTTGTCATAGGTACAATGCTTTGATCGTCACAACACGTATAGAACGAGTATATGTAGTTTCACCACGGCGGAACCAGCACGATTCTAGAAAACTTGCTGTTTCATATTGTTTGTTGTTCGTATGCGCCACTGTGAAGTGTCATTTCGCTCGTCACACAACGCTTCTGAGTGTTACAAGCGAAGTGTTTGTTACAGCTATTTAAGCATTTTACGCCAATGTGATTAATAATTCTCTAACGTCAAAACTGTCATTTCGCTCGTCATGCTTCGCTCCAGCGTGTCACGAGCGAAGCGTTTGTGGAACGATTCAAGCAATCAGCGTTCTCGGCCAGGGTCCAGTACTAATGATTGTTTATGAGATGAAAGCACTGTTTGTAATTAAAACTTGCCCGTTACTTGGAATCTGGAAGAGTCTGCGTAAGATAATGCTGGGTTCGTTAAAATTTTATAGTGGAGTGGCTTTCCGTTTCTTTGGGTGGATGTTTAGTTGCATATCATTGTTAGTGACTATACATTGTAGCGTAATTGTTTTCCGTCTGTTACATTTACGAGTTCTTTTAGCGTTCTTGCTCAGTGGTGAATGTTTGTTTACTTCGTTTAAATAAAATATAAAATAGTATCTTGGTGCAATGAAATAAAATCTATTTCATATATTTTATTAGTATATTTTATTTTATTTTAAAGACTAGCGAAGCTTTGTTGATTTTTACATAGCATATCGTTAGTATTCAGGATACAAATTTACATAAATATAATATATAAACATTAAACCCACAAAGGAAATTAGTAATGTCAGCACAGACTAAGTTGCAAGTTATATTATTATGTTATTCACTTGTGTTTGTATGTACTTAAATATAGTACGTATATTATTTTTGACATATTTTTTATTGCAGTTTCGTAAGAATAACTACTAGTTTCTTATATTTATGGCAGGTAAATTTCGGTTTCGGATCTCTTAGGATTTTCTTTATTAATTCTTTTTTCGGGTGTGTTATCAACAGTTCAAAAGTTAATTAACTAAAGGCGATTGACTGACATTTATGGAATAAGGTCACCTTTATACCCTCTCTCGGTCCTTTAGTCTAGTTTATGTGTTTATGTAACATAAACAGATGCACTTAATTTATCCTGAATAAACAAATGATAATCAATAAGTAAACACTCATACGTGACTACATCACATAAATCCGACGTGTTGTAATATATATCTGTAATTACATATAATAAGAAGCCGTATAAGCTCTGCCATATATTATTATACATATAGATATGCCTTTTCACTAATGTCATGGACTAATAACACAGTAGACATTACGTCCAATCAGTACAACAGTTTCAAAAACCCCTACAGACAAAATAACTAAGTAAGTATAAATAATTTAAGGATTAAATCGAAAAAATTATTGGTCTAATTATTGATTTTAAATTATGTTTCGTCACGCAACTTAGCCCTTTTTTTATAAATATTTAATAAATGATTTAGTATATATAATAATATAGTCTTTATTTAAAGTGCTAAGGATTTTCTGTGACACGCTTCATATTAAGTTGCGTTTTTTCTGTACAACCCGATGCTTAAAATTTTTACTTTATGTTGATATACTTAATTTATTTTTTAATCAAAATATCTCTCTACTTATCTGTTACGTGCCTGGATATTTTTTTTATGACTATGAGTGATTAGATAATTTTGCATAATATCTTGGCCTCAGTTGATTTACTGTTAGGTATAAGTTTAATATGACAAGGAAATCTTAAGGAAATAGGTATTAGTATTGTATCAGAACAAATACATATTCAATAAGATATCAGTGATAATGATTAAGAGCTAGTGATTTAGCTTTGTCGGAAGGATTATTCTGGACGCTAAGTTTCAATCATTTCTTTGCTGCCTTACGCTCTCTTTCTTAATGGATCTGAGGGAGTGTCTAATGTCTGAAGATAAATGTATTCTAAGGATGTATCTATAAAAATCTTTAGAACCCACGGGCTCCTATAAAATGCTTTTGATTAAGGGCCTGTCTCAGCACTCCTTAACCGTCACTCCGTCTCTATTTATTATTATAAAACAGACAGAGACGTCATCATAGATAACTGACAAATAAGGAGTGATGAGACAGGCCCTTACTGCAGTCCAGTCTTTTTGATCAATTTTATTGCGAGAGTTCACAATATATCATACCTTAATCGGAATAGTATTCACACTCGGTGATTAAAAATTAAAGGACTAGGTAAATCATGCTCGGAAACGATCTGACAAGTTCAGTCTATTTCCGAAGACCTTACCTTACCTTCCTCGGCTTCCTCAGGAGTGCTCTACGAGGTGTTAGCGATTTAATTTAAAATTAATTATGAATGTCTCGCGTTAGCTGAAATAAAACTGTATTCACTTTTATTCGTCCGCGTAGACTTCATTTATTGACAAAAGTCACGTATTGCTATGCATATTTGAACAGGCACTTAACACCCCTATTCTGACGTTTAATTGGTATTTTTTTTTTATAATATGCGATATAAAATCTCGTTTTTATGTTGAAAATCCCTGCTTAGTGCACCTCTATGATACTGAAGCAATATTTATATAGGTACGTTGCGACTCTAGGCAGCTGCGATTTTCGATATGTTCATCGCTATCCCGCGGGAACTGTGCAATTTTCCGGGTTAAAAAGTAGCCTATAACCTGGCCGGTGATTTTCTCAACAGATTAGTAAAGTTTCCAACAAAATCCGTTCAGCCGTTTTCACGTGATGCGCGCACAAATATACAGACAAACAGATAAACAGTCAAAAATTCTAAAAACTATTGGAACGTGTTCTGTTATCGATTCTAAGTATCCCCAGCCTAATTTTTTTTAATATCTTCCATGTACAGACTTTCGACCCTCGTCAGCTTTATAAATATGTAGGTATAGATAGATAGAAGATTCGTTTACTGCTTTTTGATTGTTCGTCACCACCGTGGCATGGGTTTGCTGAGTTCCGAAAACTTGGCTATTATTTCAAATGTGACTACGCAAACAGGGCATCATTGATTTACGGCTATAGATATAGATACAACAGGAGTTTGCTCGTAAAAATCTCAGAGCGTCTCGTAAAACGAGGGTATTTTCTCATTTACGCACACTTGAGCGCGAGCTAACAAAGGTACGTTTCACACAGTTCCGAATGCTTGTAGCTACGGACGCATACTTCAAACTATAGTACGACCGCTTAAGAGGCTGACAACACCTAATTTTGTTAAAATTGATGATAGACGCGCGCCAAGCTGCCGAAATAGTTTCTTCTCCTTCACTAACAGGCATGCGATCCGTATGTGTGAAGAGTGGCGCTGCTCCAGGTCATTTGCTGTTGACAGCGCCTTAAATGAGTCCTCGCCCACGCGGCACAGCGCGGGGGGGGGGACAAAGGGGGCCGAGAGTGGTGCGGGCGGCAGGCGCATTACCCGCCCGCACCTCTCTGCCCCCTTTGTCGTCCCACTCCGCGCTGTACTGCGCGGGCGAGGACTCTATTTGCGGTCGGTCATAAACGGGTGAAAGATGGATAAGTTGGGCGACGATTGACTTGACTTTGAGAGTTTCTTAGATTCTTATACCTCTAATGGAAATAAAAACAAAATAAAAAAACAGCACGACCAATGTAAAACGTTAGATGATCAAGAACATTTTGATGGATTTTATGCCAAAAATGACTTATTCGAAATATTATAAACTGTAGGCTTATTGTCTAACTCGCTCGCAATCGCCATCGTGTTCATTTTGACAGTTCATGTATGGGCTGACAATTGGCATCGGAATCAGCTAGCTGTCACATTCATACAAGAACTGTCAAAATGAACACGATGGCGATCGCGAGCGAGTTAGACAATAAGCCTTGTGTGAACCGCGATTACCTTTATTGAGCACCCGATATTTGGATACAGTTGCATGCATCATGATCACGGGTAGACTGAAGAAATTGCAGGTGGATGTTATTGTTGGGTAGACCGAGCTCTGTCTACCCTCATTCGTGCGCGTCGACTGCGTGCATCCCGTTTATAATATTTCGAATGAACTTAACCGTGAATCATTAGAAACTCTTAAAAATGACTTAAATCATTTTTGAAAAGTGCTGTTACTCTTCAAACTGTGGACCAATTTTTACCAAATACACAGAGAGAGACACCGAGAGAGAGAGAGAGAGAGAGAGAGAGAAAGAGAGAGAGAGATTGACGTCTTTTTTGCGAAAGGGATTAAAAAGGTTACCCTTGTAAAGATAATTTTGCTGTAGTCCAAACTATGGTCTCTTGCAAGCTTAAAACATGCGTATAGGTCCGTTTCGTGTGGTACTCTGTTCGTCTGATGAGTATATTCCCCGTTTACTTTCGGTACAGGTTCCAAGCCCTGATGTCACCAGACAGTACGTGGTAGTACGTTACTACTTGGTGTGACAGACGTTCCCTCGTTTAAGTCGTAAACTCGCTGAAATCCGAACGGACTCTCAACATAGATTGTTATGGTCTCCGGTAGGAATAATAATGAGGTGCTTGCGGCTCGAATGTTTTGTACTACTCGTCGGTAGAGGGCGCTTTTTGTTTCGCCCGACTGTTCACAATAGCGCGGCTTTGATAATTTAGTAGAGCAAGTGAACGATGACATTAAAGCCCTGTTTACATTATGTAATTGATTTCGACTTCCATGCTGCTAGCTTATTACGTTACCCGCTCGCGATCACCATCGTCTTCATTTTGACAGTTCATGTATGGGCTGACAATTGGCATCGGAATCAGCTAGCTGTCACATTCCTACAAGAACTGTCAAAAAGAACACGATGGCGATTGCGAGCGAGTTACGTTATAAGCCTGCAAGCTTGCTGGTCTGGCAGCTAAGAAGAAACATAAAATGTACCAGTGCTTCTCTTCCCGCGCAGATGGTAACAGCCTACCGAGGGAATGGGTGAACACCTTGGAATCTAACTAATATTATAAATGCGAAAGTATGGATGGATGGATAGATGGATGGATGGATGGATGGATGGATGGATGGATGGATGGATGGATGGATGGATGTTTGTTTGTTACTCAATCACGCCAGAACGGCCCAACGGATCTGGATGAAATTCGGCACATAGGTAGAGAAAAGTCTGGAATAGCACATAGGCTACTTTTTATCCCGGAAAATTGCGTAGCTCCCGCGGGATAGCAATAAACGAATTATTTGCAGACGAAGTCGCTGGCAACAGCTAGTCATGTTATAGACAAAAAAAACGCCGCAGCGTTCCATCACTATTTTGATTCCCCTTTCCACCCACAATCATGCAAAACGTGGCCTTTAGGTCTTGTTAGGCTCTGTCCTGTCTACCCCGTAAGGGATAAAAACGTGCTTGTATGTATTATAGGGATCTGATATCCTGGTACTTAAACTCTCCCTCCGTCTTACGCCTGACGCGCGTTTAACATTTTTTTACCAATCCCAAAAAGTGCTCAACGCCACTAAAAAAGTTTTCACTTCAAATCTGAACCAATACGAGAAAGTCGAACAAAAAGCCTAGTTCTATATCATTTTTTATTTTTATTACTCCTAATTCAACCTTGTATCGACTGATTTATATCATTACTTTGACTCCTAACGAATCCCTTATCCGGATCATAGGATGTAGTTTTTCATGTTCCTCTAATGGAGTATGTACGTTGTTCGACGGATATCCAAAGAAATTGCTATTTTTCTCTATTACGTACCCAACAGCAAATTCTGGTTTGCGTCAATCTTGTTATTTCTTCTCGTTGAGTTTTTGTTGGTAAATATTTTCTTGCAGACGGAAAAAAATGTACTTTTCCTAATAACTCTAGAGGGTTACTCGTATCAATGTGCCTTTAATAAAATACTAACTAAATTAGATAGTTTCTCTATCATTTAGGAATATCTAACTAATATTATAAATGCGAAAGTATGGATGGATGGATGGATGGATGTTTGTTTGTTACTCAATCACGCTAGAACGGCCCAACGGATCTGGATAAAATTCGGCACATAGATAGAGAAAAGTCTGGAATAGCACATAGGCTACTTTTTATCCCGGAAAATTGCGTAGTTCCCGCGGGATAGCGATAAACGAATTCTTTGCAGATGAAGTCGCTGGCAACAGCTAGTCTAACTAATATTATAAATGCGAAAGTATGGATGGATGGATGGATGTTTGTTTGTTACTCAATCACGCCAGAACGGCCCATCGGATCTGGATGCAATTCGGCACATAGATAGAGAAAAGTCTGGAATAGCACATAGTCTACTTTTTATCCCGGAAAATTAAGGAAAATGAAGGAAGATAAACGAATTCTTTGCCGACGAAGTCGCGGGCAACAGCTAGTTTATTTATAAAGTTGTCGTTGATTTTTTATAGATTCAGTACCTACCTACCTATTCAAAATCTGCCAATAGGAACTATAATCCAATACACACACACAAATTACGTCTTTCTCCTTACGGGGTGACCAGCATGGAAGTGGTCCAATAGACCTTACCACAATAGACATATTTTTACCCGGCTACGCAGTGTAAAGGAGGGGATTATGTTACAAAAGGTTACTGCATAAGGTAGGTTATTACTTCCAGTTAGAAGAACCAAGTATTAAATATGGCATCGATACCGCACGCTACGCTACCACAACTTGCGAAACGCCAATGTCATTAAAGAATCACCTCATTTTCCCGGGGGAAAACTGGCACTACCGCTATCGTAATAGCGGTTAAAAAAGGTCAAGTTCATACCCAATTTTGCCCAAGGTTCCGTATTTTAAATTAGAGTAGGCAGACAAAGTCATTTTAGACTATGGACAACGCTAAGAAAGTAATTAAATTACATGATTTATTGACATTAAGCCTGCAACAAACTACGTGATCTAGCAAAACTACTGACAAGCGTATGTCGACATCGATACGCTTCGGAGCGTATGTCGTTTGTAGAGCCACGTTGAACGGAGTGCATGCAAAAGCATAAAGCATTTTTACAAAAAATACCTTCAGCATTACGTTTGTATTTTAATTTGTCTGCGTTTTCCCGCGGGGGCAATGTATTAACATACACCATACGTCTATATAGTGCCATCTATCAAAAGAGGTTTTATTAAAATTAACATACAAAGAGACTTATATCCTATGAACAAAGTACCTAGTAATAATGTGTATTTTTTTAAAAATTAGCAATAAAAAACGTTTACTGTTTCAAACAGTGTAGCGTACATAGCGTTGCTGTTGAATAATTTGTAGCAGTTTGCTCATTTCAGACGAACAATGATTTAATCGTGAACTAATCTCCTTGTTTTTTGCAAGCGGGTAAAGCACGCCATTCTTTCGACATAAACATACACTGACGAGCCAAAATAACGGGTCACTTTTCATACAAAGTTCTATGAAAAGCGACCCGATATTTTTGCTCTTGAGTATACATTGCGATGCCACCGAAATTCAATTGATTCCACTCCAGCTCACAAACAATCTCAAATTGACTACGGATCTCCAAAAAACCACATTTCCAAATGCATTTCACGTAAATGAATATAGCTCGTTTGAAAGCGCAACGTCCTATCACAAACTAAACTGGCAATGCAGTTCAGTTGCTACAACTAATGACGCAGCATACACAATCGCAGTTACATTAAAAACAACATTTTCTGGTAAATGGGCGATATGATGAACGTATCCATAGCAACTTGGCAACGGGACAGACGTTTTTAACGCTAGCAATTGACACGGTTTGAAAAGTAGAAAACGCGGTCAGCGAGCGCGGCACAACAAAACTTATTAATATAATACTGACGTCGATAGTCTGGTATATTTCTTGCAATTCACGATGACGAGTGAGCTCACTTTGTGGTATACGCGTACCTTCATGGGTGTCAAAGTGTGAACATAAAAAGAGAGAAATTCCGCTCGCAAAATCGCACCATTGCAATACAATTCTAATGCAGTTGTATTGCAGTCGTTCCAACTGCAATACGACGCAACAAGGACGCTGGAAGACAGCAGTGGAAGCTAAGCTACTTAGCGGTAAAATTAGTAGGTGAGAATGGTGAGATATTTGAAGCGATTCAGATGGACCCTGCTTGAGGTCCATCTTTATTTATTTTATTAATTTATTTATTTATTCAAAAATACAAGGATAGGCTTACAGTAAAGACCAACACACCTAACCTGTTAATTACAAAACACAAATAGCATTATTTTAGACTAGCTGTTGCCAGCGACTTCGTCCGCAAAAAATTCGTTTATCGCTATCCCGCGGGAACTACGCGATTTTCCGGGATAAAAAGTAGCCTATGTGCTATTCCAGACTTTTCTCTATCTATGTGCCAAATTTCATCCAGATCCGTTGGGCCGTTCTGGCGTGATTGAGTAACAAACAAACATACATCCATCCATCCATCCATCGATCCATCCATACTTTCGCATTTATAATATTAGTTAGATAAAAGTGCTCCCCAACCATCAGCGAACACGTCAGCATCTTGGATCTCAGATAGAAAGGCATTAAGACGATTGGACGACCGGATAGCAAAGACCCATACTAAAAATCTTCCCTCCCTCCCTCTTCTTCTCTCTCTCCTCTGTCGTCTTCTTTGGGGGAAAGGAGACGAGGAATATTAGTAAGATTTATTTATTAAGTAGCGCTATCGCCCTGGCCGTCGGACAGTTCCGGGCTCTACGTGTTCTCAGTCCCACCAACGCGGCGAACAAGTGATGGCGGCGTCGCGCTCCCGTTCGTACGTATTGCTGTGGGACGAATAGAGTTATTGCATTTAAGAGCTAGGCTCATGTCGGTCCTAACACCCGCAAAATAAATAAAAGTTAAAGGCTGATTCTAATATTCAACCTCCCGAAAACGTGGTCACCTTTTTCATATTATACTAAGACCCGCTCTAAATTGAAGTGAATGACCTTTAAACACGAAGATTTCAACCTACGAGCACAAAATATGAGCACTGAGTTGAGTAGATTATTGGATACATTCTCTCGTAAATATTTACTGCCGTTGTCTGTATTTGAATTACTGAGAGCCTATATACTTAGGTTTGACAACGAAACTTCTAGAACGATTTTACGTGAATATTTTAATTACTAATGGAAATCGAAAGCGCCCCTAGCTTCAAATCTCTTTTTTGGCATAAAATGGAATTACTTTTTTGTTTACGTGTATGATTTCTCGATTAATGCGTGGGGGGGGTTTTTATTTTTAAATTTAATGTTATTACGTGAACTCTTTTGAGACGCTAGCGGAGACACAACACATACTAAAGCCTAGTTATACATCATACCAGAAATTTCGTGAAACTATGTATTTCGAGTTCAATGCGGCATTTGATTGATCACTTGTAAAGTGTCAGCTCGTCAGCCGCGCAATGTAATGTTAGTTTCACGAAGTAAACTGGGCTTTTGCTCAGACCCACGATCCAATTCGCGCTCCAGATTTCCACCTAAAGAAATCACACATCGCTAAATTCCATCAGCCCCCAACAAAGCTTTAAAAATCCAAGTGCCACATGCCTATCCTGGAAAAAGTACCAGATAAAGAAAGTCACGATACTCTGAACAAATAGGCCCTAGTAGACTCGGGTAGAATACAAACTGTGGTATTTCCCGCTCGCTCAAGCAAAGGGAGTAATGACCTGAAAATGACGGCATACGAATCGCTGTTCGTATGGGAAGTTGTGATTTTGATTGTTTATTTTTGTTAGGGCTAAGCTGGCCGATAAGAAGGCAATAAAAACCGGTCAAGTGTGAGTCGGACTCGCACACCGAGGGTTCCGTACAAATTAGGCAAGTGAATATGAAATCCAGTGTTAGCAGAGACCTACCTCCGAAGCAAAATGTGGCAGTTACTCACATAGACAGACATTAGGTACATAAAAATAATCTGTTTTTATTATTTTGTAGCGGCAACAGAAATACATCATGTGTGAAAATTTCAACTGTATAGCTAGCTATCACGGTTCAATCGATACAGCCTGGTGACAGACAGACACACAAAAATCGCAATATAAAAGATTTCATCGATATTGTGATTTATTTTGTGGTAGTAAATTAACTGTGGTTATTTTTGTTTCAGATTGAGTGAAATTTCTTCACCATCATTAGAAACGTAAGTTTTTTTTACATGATAGATACTATTTCAACTTTTTAGAACAAAAACCTTGAATCCCTTTGATTACTTCAAGTCAAATAATATTCCAAACCAGCACGTCCAACGTTATATTTCAACGAAAGAAAGAAATTGTTTATGAAGAGGTACGCAAAAGGATTTTTTATTTTTAAGCCTCTTTTCATTTGAGTCTAATGGAAAATAAGCAATACAGTTTCAATTGGCATTTTTCCTTTTCATTTCATTCAAATATCATGACGGATTTTCTTTAGGAGATTTTTCGAGTTGATAAGAAGAGATTAGATTAGAAAAGTAGACAGAGAAATGTCTTTGAAGAGATTTGAAGCCCGCATTTTTCAATTATCTACAAAAAAGGTTTTATTAACCTTAATAAATAAATTGTTTGTTTACTTAGCGACTTGAAAAGGTAAATATCAAAAAGCCCAAGTATTTTGTACACCGCGCTTCTTGCTATGTTTTTTCAATCGTCGCAACACAGATGACCTCTGAAACATAAGCTTTAATAATACGTTACTTATATTGCCTCTCAACGAAAAATTAAAATACAATTTTGTTGAAAAAACATTCTCTAATAGAGCAACTATTTTCTTTGTAAAGTCTGTATACTCGTTACTTATCAACTAATAAGAGATTCCAAAAAAATATCCTTTACAATTTATTACGCTGAAATGCCTGATATTTTTAATCAAAAACAAAAACAACATGCCTTATGTCTGTGTTATTCTTCAATATTCAGAGAAAAATAGTTTTTTTCTTCTTACTATAATAAAATGATTGGTTATTATAACTAATTGGCCCAGTACTACGGAGAAAACAATCACGAATTACGCAGTTCAGATAAATCAATTAAGTATCAAATCCTTTCTAAAATTAATTTTTAATCCGTGTTATTTTTAGAACTCTGACGTTTGTTCTACCAATTTATTTTTGTTTTCATCTTAAGTATTTTGGAAGCGATAATGGATTCATTTAGTTCGTTACGTGGGACAATGCTGAAGTATTTTGGTGGGCTTTAAAGAAATTATTGTTAATTGAACAATCAAAATTAGATCTGTTTTATTAGAGAATAATTTAGAAAGGTTTTGCTTTGGCACTCTGGTGCCAGGCGGGAAAAGGATAGGTTTATACAAGGTGCTATAGAAAATCAGATGCGGATGTTATGAGGATCGATTATTTGCATCATTGTTAATTAGTCTAAAGCATACTTAATTAATTACAGTATCTAGTGCAAGGATGATTATATTTGCGGCAATGGTAATTATTATTTTTGTATGAAACAAAAAATATTACCATACATTACTTAAATAATATATAATCTGTGTATTTATGCTGGTGTAGATTTATTATATTATTTTATACGGCAAGTATTTTTTTGAAGCCAAACGAGTTACATGTTCCCCAAGTCTTGCAGGTGTCCATGGGCGATGGTGATTACTTTCCATCAGGTGACCCGTCTGCTCGTTTTCCCCCTCTTATATATAAAAAAAAAATGTTTCAGGTTTAGGCGGTGCGGTTAGAAAGCCATCATTACCTATTTCGATTCTTTTCCACCTTTACCACCACAATCACGCCAAAGGTGGCCTTTTAATAGGTCTGCTACTAGGGTTTCTGCTCGAGACTTCTCGAACTCAAGACAACTCGAGAGTTTCGCCTCCATTCGAGACGAGAAAAAAATAGCCAACTCTCGAGACTCTCGAGTTCCGGCGAACATGATATAAGGGCTTAAGTCAGACTCGCCATTTTGCCACTTTTATAGTGATAACGCCGCCCGTATTAGGTAATGTTAAATAAGAGTCATAGTGTTAATTTTGTCTAATATTATACTCAAAATAAATCTGCCTATTTAATGTCAATTTTTTAAACACCTTGAAAACAGTCCCTGGCACAAAACTATGTTAATCTCGTTATTATATCAAAAAAATTCTTCGTATCTAAGATATTTAAAAACTGTAATTCTTACTGACTTATCATAGGAATTTGCAGCAATGCCCAGTTCTAACTTGCAGTGCAAAGTGCAATAAGAGAATTCTCATTTTTATTGTTTTTGATGCTATGTTCAGCAATAAATTTACAATTTCTTACCAAAGACTCGAGAGTCGAGACAACTCGAGAAATTGGAGTCGAGAATTCTCGAAACTCGAGAAAAAAAATGAGGCGAGAAACCAGTAACCCTATCTGCTACCCTTGGCTCTGTCTACCCAGAAAAGGATAAAGACGTGATCAATATGGATATGTATGTAGTATGGAAGTAAGTAGAAATCAACTCGTAAGACCCCGGCGAACATCAGCATAATACCTGGCAGAAAATCTAAAGTAAAAATTATTTAGTAATATGAACTAATGCAAATTATTTTCATTAAAACCACCGTGTGCAAATGGCACCTCATTTACACGAAATGTTTGTTTTGCTTGAATTAATAACCCCCATTAGATATTATCGCGACAACTAATGGTTAATCCCATTAGGCCGATCTAAAATTACTACGGCCATTAGTGTCCCACTCGCTTACTAAAATATTCTGTAAAAATGTGTCCCACAAGATAGCAACCAGAGAAGGAGAAAATACAAGAAAAACAGTACCCTTTAAGCAAATACCGTGAGACACAATCATAATCACACAAACGAATAACTCGCGTATAAAAGTCTGTTTCGGCTTATTAGAGTAGCTGCGCGAGCAGAGCGCTGGCGCGCATTGTTCGTTTCGCTGCCGGCGAGCGCTCCTGAGGAAGAACTACGAACTAGTCAAAAACATGTCAAGCATCACTCGACTTTTATTATCTTCAAACTACTGGACTGATTGTCACCAAAACATGTCTAAGAACCACCGCAAGGAATCTGGCTTTCGAATGAAAAAAAATCGTTTCCACATTGATCCATCCGCTTGAGAGCTACGATGGCACACACACACACACACACACACACACATACACAGAGAGAGAGAGAGAGAGAGAGAGAGAGAGAGAGAGAGAGAGAGACATCGACGTCAAACTAATAACACCCCTCTTTTTGTGTCGGGGGCTAATAATATTTTGGACTATTAAACACTGGATCTAAATTCTTCTCCCATTCTTTTCTTAATCAGCAAAGGACGCATAACATCAACGCAACTATTCTAGACTCTCGCCAACAACCGTCTCAAAATCCGTACAGTGTGTCCACCAGAACAGTAACTTATCGTGGCACCTTTTCGCAATTAATTCCGTCATGACACACCAAGCCCTCCCAAGGCAGTCATTACAACGTTTAGTCAGAAAACGTTCCACATAGGTCTCGAAATGGTTAAAGAAACTACCAGCCTGGTACAGGAAAATACTAACTTTTTCCGCGAACGTAAGTGAAAATGAATACACGGTGGGGAAACTTCTAAATGGATTCCGAAGTTGGACGTTTTAACTAGTTGGAGAGTTTTTACTATTGCTCTGTTACAACGCTGGTATATTGGATATCTTATACGTACCTATAGGGCATATTAGCGGTAGGTCGAATATAGATCGAACTAGCTTCTGCCCGCGACTTCGTCCGCGTAAAATTAGCAATTGACATGTTTATCGCTATCCCGCTGGAACTATGCAATTTTCCGAGATAAAAAGTAGCCTATGTTTTAATCTAGGGTACCAGCAAGCTATCACCGTTCCAAATTTTATACAAATCCGTTCAGTCGTTTTAGCGTGAAGAAGGAACAAACATACACACTCACATCGTCACATCGTCACTCACAAACCTTCGCATTTATAATATTAGTAGGATAATGCTTTACAGATATTCTCGTTTCATCGAATCGAAATTATAGACTCTTCAAGAAAATTGATGAATAAATCTAGCAAAATTGTAATAACATTGAAATTATCGACTCTTCGAGAAAATTGTCAAATCTAACATAACCTTATTTTATTTTGAGTTTTGGTATTAACTGAAAAAGGTTTTCCGAAATAACATTCGACAGTACAAAAATATAGGTACGAGAATTGTATAGATTTCGCAGAACAGCGATAAGTGAAGCAGAGGCTGTGTTAGTAATATTCAACAAAATCAGTAGATTATAATCTTTCCTCAAACCATTTCTGACGTTTTCTTGGACTTAAACAAAAACAAACAGTATCCACGTGCTGCTTTTGAATAAATGGTTTGGTTTCAAACCAGTTTCCTTTTAATACCGCCTCTTTTATAGAGCTACGAAGGACATAATGACTTCTTAGAAAATATCAAAGCAGTCTTAAAATAGATAACTGTAAGAAGTGTCGCTCGACTCAATTAATTCCGATTTACAAGCGTTTATTGCACTTGCAATGTATGTTTGTTCTGATCAACTTGCAAGTTTTCACTCTCTTCTATTGGTGGACAATAGAAGCGCAAATATTTAAAAAAAAATGTACTTCCTAATTTTTATATTTACGGCTAACCCATCAGACATTATTTATTTATTTACCACATTGAAAACTATCACCAAAAAAAAATACAAAAAGTGAAGCCGTCGGTGGGAATCGAACCAGGGTCCTCATTAACCCGTGATGCATGCCCTAAACTACCTGCAGCTAGTAGGTAGTCAGCCGAAATTATTCTGTTTTCTCCTTAACAATTATTTCAAATTTCTAACCGAATTTTATCACCCTGTCTCTCCTAAGCAATTAACAACAAAATTCGCTAACTAATTACCACCCGAATGACCTCACTATTTGTTATTACGCTATACTATAACTTAGAAAGTGATTTCGCCATTCTAAATTCAATTTCTGATCAGTAATAAGCCTTTGCCATTAAAATAATAAAGAATTAAAGGTGGTTCCCAAATTGCCCCAGTATAACCAAACGAAATGTATTTCCGGTACCATAGAGCAATAAAGTTAAATAAATAAACAGACGGCGTACCTTCACACATAAATCATAGAGGATCTTTGTTTATGCCGGTGTGTTACCGAATACCACAGAGCTGGGATGGTCGCGGAGATGTACGAGAAAAAGTTTTTATTATTTTTTATCTATTCATAAAAATAGATGACATAAGAATAAGTTGATGACATTAGTAATAATAGAGGGAAATGCTCTGCTGCTAGCTTTGACAATAACGTTTTTGCTCTTATTTTATTACTAGCTGTTGCCTGTGACTTCGTCTGCGAATTCGTTTATCGCTATCCCGCGGGAATTTTCCGGAATAAAAAGTAGCCTAGCTATTCCATACTTTTCTCTATCCATATGCCGAATTTCATCCAGATTCGTTGAGCCGTTCTGGCGTGATTGAGTAACAAACAGACATCCATTCATCCATCCATCCATCCATACTTTTGCATTTATAATAATAGTTAGATTAGTTCTGTGGTGAAAATTCATTGAGGAAATATTGTTTGATGTCTATGAGGTTTGTTTACATTCCACAATGTTCATCCGTCTAGACTTTACTTATTTGAACAAAGATGATCTGTGTATCTTAAACTCAGCACTCAAATTGGAAGTATCCACTACAGAGCGAAGTCGTCTTAAGACATCTTTCGTATCCGTTGAATTTTGATATTGAATTATGCCATGTTTTTTTTATTACGTAAAAAGGGTTAATATTATAGCGATGAGTTTCTTTAGCTACCTATTTAATATAAATATGCACAAAAGAAACATGTTATAAGAAAAATTATGGTGAGCAAGGGAATAATCTTCTCCGTTATTTTATTTTCTTTTCCCCGTGTTTTTCTCATGTTAATATTTATTCCACGCTTTCGACTCGCGTGAGTCGTGTGGGAAAGGTCGAAATTAACCCAGACCTTTGTTTATAGTGTTAGTATTGACCAGGGGTCAGACTTACGAGTAATCTGTACATGCAGTCGACCCCTAAACCGCTTGATCCTGGTTATCTTAGTATTTAAGTGGCGGTTTCGACCAAGAAGTAGATTGTCTGTTATTTTTTGGGATTCTGGAGTCTGAATTGGTATTACATAGATGAGAATTCTCAATTTGCTGTCTGTCTTAAATACAGCGTGGATTTGGAATACGGGCGAAACCTTTACCTAGACATAGGCTCCTGTACAAACGCTATTCAATCATAACTTTTTAATTTTCTCTAACTTACTCGACGTAATTATTTTTGAAGTGAAAACTTCTTCAGTGACGTTGGGCACTTTTTTGGATGGGTAAAAAATTTTTGAACTCGCGTCAGACGTAGAACGGAGGGAGAGTTTAAATACCAGGATATCAGGATCCTCTAAGAGGTTATTTTGAAATACGAATGAAACTAGTGTCGCGTTCGATTTTTGAAGTGTACGTTAATTTCGTCACTTTAACGTATATGCGTTTGGCCTATTGGTATAAGGTGTGGAATAACAGTGGATTCTCACAAGTGACCGCAGTTCGAACCTCGTGTAGAAAAAGTTTTTTTCTTTTCTTTTTGCGCGAGTGTGCGTGTGTGTACTTTTCACTTCTGCCGGCACCACAGAATATATAATAGTACTAACGTACAGAATGGCCACGCTCCGCCCCGCACCTATTCGAGTTACCGCACCCCTCAAGCGCAGTCTGCCGGAAAGCTGCTGGCAACTAGTAGGGCTCGCAACGCGATGTATGTCGGCCGCACGTCACAAGTTCGGGAACTTATCCTACCTACTTCATTTTATAAAACATTAGAATTTTTTTTATTTTATTGCATCAGGCGTTACTTTGCGGAGGTCCATTTCAATGTTCATTAGAAAATTAATGCTTTCTGAAATTATCGCGATTAATACATGAAATAACTACAGAATCATTCGCTTAAGTTTGTTGTCGTACATCTATTGTAATTGAAAATAATAATGCTTAAATACACAGACAAACACATTTTAAGTAAGTTTAAATAAATAGATAACGATTAAGTACACTTATTTGCACACATCTAAGCCATATCTTTAGTATATTTATGTCATTGGTAGTACTTATAGTACTAGGTTTTTGCGATAGACAGCCCTGTGTATCTTACGCACACATTGACGCGTGTACAGACGACGTCGTGCCTGTGTTCATTTCAGAACGCGGATTTTGTACGTCGTGGCCGCCGTGTGCCGGCACTCCCGGAGTGCCACCCGGTGTTTTTTTTAAAGATTCTGTCACATGTCAAACTAATTATCTTAACTGCATTATTTACTGTACAGTCAAGGGCATAAATATATATACATTCCCAAGGCATTAAAAACAACTGTACAGTTGATTAGCCAGAAATATATGTACAGTAATCCGGTCAATTATTATGTGATCATTTAATTAGTCAAAAAGATCTAGACATTTACATTACCATAAATAAATGTACAATGTCAGTCAAATATATGTAGGCAAATTAGGAGGCCAAATATATCTATACACGCAACTCTCATTTATATAAGAACAAAACCCAACAATATCTATACAGTCAAGGGCAATAATATCTACACATATCTAACAGTTAAATATATCTATACAACAAACAAACAAGTTTTCTAATTTTGAATTATGACAATCACCGAAAAGAGTACCGTTCTGTCATGATCGCTTTGTCCTTTTCGTTTTGATCGTGACGTCATTGACGTGTCATTTGTTTTACCTTTCAGCCTATTATTTTAGATTCTGCTCCACAGCTATATATCTACCATACAAGATTTTCATGTGGCTTTTCTCGTAAATATTACGTTACCGTTTGTCCGATGCTGAATTTTGTTTGTAACATATTAATAGCTACTAGATGTAGTTTATAATAATAACGTTCTTTCGATTTTGCTAATTTATCTAATTTCGTAAAATCACACGCGTGGTTAAAAATAACACTTAATTTTTTATTGAATAACTAGGTTCTGCCTGCGACATCGTCTGCGTAGAATAGGCAATTAGTTAACAATTTATTTATTCTGTCGCGTGAACCTATGCGACAATAGGGAATATTCATAAAAAACAAAATTGTTTAATATTTTTTTCTTGAATCTTTATTATCGATTATCGTACGTAAGATTATAATTAAAAGATATTTTTTTTATTTAGTTATGAATTAAACCCATAAAAAACTGTATAAAAAGTGAAAAATATGGGTGGGAAATGGTGTACTGCCGTTTGGCAAATTATTTTTCCCAAATATTACTTCCCAAACAACTTATCGCAATACTTACATTTTCCAAGTGAACCTTTAGCAAAGTTACATTTAGCATTTAGTTCATTTGGTCAAACTATCATTTGGCAAAGTTTCACTTCGTCAAGATTTTATTAAGCAAATGTGAAAAATATGGGTGGGAAATGGTGTACTGCCGTTTGGCAAATTATTTTTCCCAAATATTACTTCCCAAACAACTTATCGCAATACTTACATTTTCCAAGTGAACCTTTAGCAAAGTTACATTTAGCATTTAGTTCATTTGGTCAAACTATCATTTGGCAGTTTCACTTCGTCAAGATTTTATTAAGCAAATGCTTCTTAAGCAAATGTTTTGTTTTGTCATAAGTTATATTCCAAAAATAAAATTCCCAAATGTGACACTTTGCATGGTATACTTATAGCAAAAATCTGGCAAATGATAATTATTTTTTACTGTTGCAGTAATACAATAGTAGGTACACTGCAGGAATTTTAAGTATAAAATGAGCAAATGGCAGAACTTATATATTTAATTGCTTAAACAAAGAAATAGTTCGTACAATTTAGTATGAAAACAGTCGGGAACACCCAAATACTCCGAAATAATTTATTCCGAATTCACTAATTCCGATTTTTAAAACTCCGAATTTCATAATTCCTAAGAAATAAAATTCCGATTACTATAAAACACGAAATTTATTTAACCGAATTCCAAAATTATTATTCCGATTTGTATAACTCCGAATGATAAAAAGCCCGAAGTGTCATTGGCCCGAAAACAAAATTCCGATTATTAATTTTCCGATACTTCATTACTAATTCGGAAATTTGATATTCGGGATTCGGGATAGTGAAATTTGTGTTTTCAATGATCGGAATGTTGTTTATTAGGAATTGGATTAATTTAGGTTAAGGTGCGGCGGGGGTGGCCCTCGGGCCACCCCTAAGCCGCGAACATGTTTGTTTTACTCCAATAATATTCGGAGTTTTGAAAATCGGTATTTTAATAATCGGAATTCGTATTTTTGATATTTCGGATTATTATTCATTCGGACTTATTATTGTTCGGTTTATTGAAATTCGGATTTTGAAAAACGCAATTGTAAACGGTAGGCATTTTTAAATTTCGGACTTATAAAAGATAAGACTTACAAAATATAATCATATTGTTATGTTTATCCTACGCATTACTCACATTGCGATAGAAATCGTATGCCATGTGATATTTTGGGTTTAGTACGTTACGCTAAACGATACATTTGCCAAAAAAAAATTTGGGAAAATTAACATGACCAATTCAATATTTGCTAAATAATCACTTGCCGAAAAAAAGGTTTGCTAACTGTAATATTGCGATAAGTAGTTTTGACAATTGAATTTTTGCCAAATAAAAATTTGGGAAACAAAATTTGCGATGTGATGCTTTGGGGAACATTATTTGCCAAACATTAGTAATCCAAAACAGTTCTAAATTTCCAGTCAGTCAAAACAAACCGACAGGGTAATCAAAGTTAACTTTCACACTGAGAGAGGTCGATTAAGTTCTATTAAATTTGTTTATCCATTGTCTAGTAACAAGTTTTGTTTAGTTTCATCATCATCATGTCAGCCGAAAAACGTCCACTGCTGGGCCTTCCCCAAGGCTCTTCACTCAGACCGGTCCTGTGCTTTCGGCATCTACCGCGATCCCGCGATCTTAATCAGGTCGTCGCTCCATCTTGTTGGAGTCCTACCGATAGCTCGTCTCCCGGTCCGCGTACGCCATTCGAGATCTTTTTGACCCCATCGGCCATTGGTCCTGCGAGCGATGTGCCCCACCCACTGCCACTTCAGTTTCGCAGTTCTTCGGGCTATGTCGGTAACCTTAGTTCTACTGCGGATATCATCATTTTTGATTCTATCCCGCAGAGAAAACCCAAGCATAGCCCTCTCCATAACCCTCTGAGTGACTGAGCTTCCTCATGAGGCCCATCGTTAGCGCCCATGTCTCAGATCCGTATGTCATCACTGGCAACCCACACTGGTCAAAGATTTTTGACTTCAAACACTTCAGCCATTTGGACGAAAAGACACTGCAAAGCTTCCCGAACGCTGCCCAGCCGAGTCGGATTCGGCAAGTAATCTCTTTCTCGAAGTTGGACCTACCTAACTGGATCTAATGAATGCCCTTGACTGTATAGATATTTTTGGCTCGGGTTTTGTTCTCATGTAAGTGAGAGTTGTGTGTATAGATATGTTTGACTTGGGTTTTGTTCTTATATAAATGAGAGTTGCGTGTATAGATATGTTTGACTTGGGTTTTGTTCTTATATAAATGAGAGTTGCGTGTATAGATATGTTTGACTTGGGTTTTGTTCTTATATAAATGAGAGTTGCGTGTATAGATATGTTTGGCTTGTGTTTTGTTCTTATATAAATGAGAGTTGTGTGTATAGATATATTTGGTCTCCTAATTTGCCTACATATATTTGACTGACATTGTACATTTATTTATGGCCATGTAAATGTCTAGATCTTTTTGCCTAATTAAATGATCACATAATAATTGACCGGATTACTGTACAGATATTTCTGGCTAATCAACTGTACATTTGTTTTTGACGCCTTGGGAATGTATATATATTTATGCCCTTGACTGTACATTACGTGCTGAACTTAACGCTGTTCTAAGATTCGCCCTTACTCCAAATCCACGCGTAGGTATACGACAGACGTCAAGGTGAAAGGTGTTCAAAAAATAACTATAAGCTCTATTTTATTGATGTGATACCGTCTTATAAATCGATGAACGCCGGCCGCACTCACGAAAAAACATGACTCATTGCGTAACGTTACTGACAGTGACGTCAGAGTGTGTGTCGCAAATAGCGACATCTGTTGTTTGTTGTCGCAACCACTTTGCGTACCTCACTTTGTGGGTCGATAGATTGATTTGATAGATACTAAGCGATTTAACCAAGTGCCGATAGATGGCGTAACTTAGCCTACCCCCAAAAGCAACCACTTATCGTTATCACGTAAAACTATCGTCCGTGAACCGACTTTGTAGACAACCGGTTTTTTAAACGAGTTAGTGTTTTAATTTTGAGCACCTAAGCTGTAGCTATAAATGAAATGAAATGAAATGAAAATGAAATGAAATGTTTTATTACCAGACTTACGTCCATATTACAACAGAATATTTGAAAGAAAGAAAAATTAAAAATTAAAATTAAATGTCAAATTTGCTCAAATTAAATCAAACTAAAGTATATAAAATTAAACGAGGTCAAATCAAATTAAATTAAATCAATTAATAACTACACGACATGTATATACATAAATCTTAGTACACAATGATACTCCAGGTAGCGGGGGTTATTAGGAGTATCCAGTGGTAACGGCAAAGGATATTAATAACGTACTTGTAGAATTAAAGCCTCCAAGGAAATCCTATCCGTGAGGTTTGCATGTTCAAACATGTTCAGTTTAGTGATGAAGTAATGTTTAGACCCGTACAAGAAATCTCTCGAGAGAGAAACAACTTAGTTTTCACTTTATGATAAACTTTATTTTGAAGTACTCTTAGATATTGAATTAGGCACATTGTGGTATAACATAGACGCGATTTAAGCAGCGTGAAACTTGAAACGTGAACACTAGTTTTCGTGATCAGTTTATGCTGATCAATCTCGAAAAATCTCGCGGTAAATTTGAAATGTATGCTCGCATATGAATTCTGAAAACTCAGACGTGCGAACCTGAAATCGAACCTTATCCTCTACTCAAAAAGTCATAGGTCAAGACGCGGCTTTTTTAACACGCCTACAGTAAAAAGGAACTATCTAAGTACGAACCGTTATGCGTAATTATAATAATACAAACCGATAACTCACGTATAAAAGTCAAATGATGCTCGACATGTTTCGGACTGCGTAGTGTTCGTTGCGCTGCCGCCGGGCGAGCGCTCCAAGAGAAAGGACTACGAACTAGTCCAAGACTAGACTATTATACGTGAGTTATCCGTTTGTGTAATAATTATGATTGTCTCACGGTAGTTTCTTCATGCGTAGTTAATTAATCTGTCTTTTAAATTAAAAAAAATAACGTTTTCTGGTTTTCCTGTAAAGGTGTGAATTTTCCTCTTGAAGTTCAAGCTTGGCCAGTCATAATTTATACCCAACGCATTTGGACGTCGTCAAAAGATTTTTCATTTATTCCGGCAGCCGCACAATTTTTTAAAGCGGATATTTTCGCACCTATCCTGAACAAAGGAGGTGTTAAGAAAGTTTAACCCCCTTATTCATAAACGCTATATAGGCTTCTGCGAACTTAGCAATCGTTTGTCCTTATCTGTCACATTGACATTTACCTTTCACAGATAAGAACAAACGATTACTAAGTTAGCAGAAGCCTATAGAGCGTTTATGAATAAGGGGGATACTCCCAGACCAGTTGGAAGAATAATTATCAAGTTGAAAAAAAAAAACAATGAAATATAAATAGAGACAGATCGGCACGAAAGGTCCCAAATGAGCATTATGCTGGCTGACAGCCTACGCCGGTCTTTTAATACTTACTTTATTGAACACTACATAGACAAAAATATAGAAAACTGATACATAACGAAGATTAAGGTAACCAAGGCGTATCGCTTCAGAGCTTCGTTGGTACTCTTGATACCATCGGGTGACGAAACATAGTGGTAACTGAATAAACATTTGTACAGTAGACCGGATTCATGTCCAGTCGTTAACGCGATTAATGCGTGTGCATTCGTCGCAAAGGCGTTTTAATGAAGTGACTGCGGAAAGGTACTTCACTGACTGTAGAATTGCAAAATACAGTAGATTAAAAAAAACACCGGGAAGCACTCAGAAACACACACAAGAGGCATTTCATCTAAGTCCTCTAGGTTGGCAACGCATCTGCAATCCCTCCGGGGTTGCGGGTGTCTATGGGCAGTGGTGATCGCTTACCATCAGGTGACCCACTTGCTCGTCGTTTGCCTTCCTATTCACATAAAAAAAAAAAAAAGAAAAAAAAACCACGAGATTTGAACAGCGGTCACCTGAGAGAACACACTGTTAATTCCACACCTTATACCACTAGCGTCATTCGTATTCCAAAATAAGCTCTTAGAGGATCCTGATATCCTGGTTTTTTTTTTTATGTGAATAGGAAGGCAAACGAGCAAGTGGGTCACCTGATGGTAAGCGATCACCACTGTCCATAGACACCCGCAACCCCGGAGGGATTGCAGATGCGTTGCCAACCTAGAGGACTTAGACACAGTACATATAAGCACAAGCAGTAGGGAATCTACGAACAAATCGGTCGAAACGAACGCACACATAGACACGCGCTTTTACACGGCCCCTAAGCAGATCTCGCGGTGCCGTCAGTCGCGCGTGGCGCATTGAGACGAGCGGCCGTGTTTGTTTTAAACATGCCAAGAGCGTATTGCGCAGTGTACGGCTGCTTGAACTCGGCTTCTTCAAAACCGGAGCTTTCGTTTTTTAAAATCGTTTGTTGAAAGGTAAGAATGATACTATATTATTATGAAATAAAATTTATATATTATTTTTATAACGAGAAATGTCGGATGTCACTTCTCCGACAAATGCTTTTTCTGTTAAATAAAACGTTTGGCTGTTTAGATGTTAAGTAAGTAGTTACCGTATATTATAGACCGTGTTTTTGGTGAAAAAAATTTCTACGGACTTTCATTGTTATCATCTTGCATCTATAGTATATGTACTAATATATTATAGAAAACTACACTTGAAGGATAACTTGTCAAATACCTATAGGTAGGTATTTGACAAGTTATCCTACCTATCCTACCTTGGTTAAAAAAACTATTCAATTTAATAAAAATTAAATCGACAACCCTAACGCTTTATTGGAGCGTAGGTACTTATTTCAAAAAGTAGGCCTATCTTCCCTACTGCTTTAGCTTATATATATACTGTGACTTAGATGAAATGCCTCTTGTGCCCGTAATTTCCCCGGCTGTCTTACTCTCCACACCGGAACACAGCAGCGCAAGCACTGCTGCTTAGCGGCAGGATTAGCGAATAAAATGGTGGTAGCGATCCGGACGGACCTCGCACAAGGCCCTACAACCCGCAATCAACTCTCCCTCCATCTTACGCCTGACGCGAGTTTATCATTTTTTACCGATCCCAAAAATTGCCCAACGCCGAAGTTTTCACTTCGAAATACATGGTACCTTATAACATTACTGAAATAATACAAGCTTCATATTAACTTGCAATGCAAAGTATGTAAGTATTATGTTCGGGTGGAATTGTTCGACTCAATTTTGAAGCAAATATTGTGTAAGTCAGATGACTATGCAACAATCTGGTAGATGAATTTTGGTGGTCCAGCCAGGACCGTCTCCGCAGGAGGGAGCTCTTCAACGGTTGGTCCGATTGACTTGAAATTTGGTTCTTATATGTAGGACAGATGACAATGCAAGTATAGTTAACAAAAAGTACAGTCAGGAAAGCTTGTATTAAAATGAAATTTTTAGGTTAGGTTATTTCAGCCATCTTGTTTAGAATACAAGTGATCGAAACCTAACAGGTCTGCTGGAAATCGTTCTCAACTATCAATGTAAAAGTATGCCTTTTTCCGTGACACTGCTTTGCGTTGGGAACGCTTTGCTTCACAGTAAGCATTCGTAAGCTTAATGAAGCCGCTGGAATGTTCCAGACTCGATACTATGAATGCTTGCGTCATAATTTTATAGACTAGTAGCTTCTACATACAAACCTTAGTAGATTATAAATATAAACCTTCCTCTTGAATCACTATAATCTAAAATTAACTAAGACGCAAAGTTTTTCAGTACAAATTGTACGACTTATCTACTAGATCCTTAACTCACAAATATAATACCTATTTCCAATACACACGCTTCTGAAATTCAAAACAACACATGTGTTTCCTTTAGTACACGCTTCGATTCACATGATAAACTACCACGGAAAAAAACTCATCCTGTTAAATAAGAAAGAAAAATTCATTTTTTCACAACAGCGACTTGATAAGGCGCTTACAGGAGGGTATTAGACAAATCCACACATGTCTGGGTGCCAAGGCACAAGAAACGTCGAGAATACGATTGACACAGTTAAATCTCTATCATCTCCAGCTTATAATACTTACATCCCACTGGCATACAGTACCCGGCCATAAAGATAGGACATAGGTCTTCTCGGCTAATTTCGGCTTCGTAGAGCGTTGTCTGCCCCGACCTTCTTCTTCTTCAGCGTGTAGACGCCCACCGTTGGGTATACGCCTCTCCAATCCGTCTCCATCGTGCCCGTTTCCCTCTTCCAGACTGGTCCTGCTGTCTTCCCTATGTCATCGGACCATCGGGCAGGTGGTCTGCCTACACTTCTGCCTAGCCGGGGTCTCCAGTCAAGAACTCGCTGGCTCCACCGTTCGTCCCTTACCTACGTGACGCCAATAGTCTCTTTCCAAAGACCTAAGTGCAATCTTTATGACCGGGTACTGTTATGTAGATGTCCTCTCAGAACTACCCACGGAGGCCCAGTGAAGATTGGGTTGGGTCCGTAAGGTAAATTTCGTCATTTAATTTTTTATACAAGCTTTTTTGCTGATTGCATTTGCATTGTCATCCGTCTTACATATATGTCTACCAAATTTCTAGTCAATCGAGCCAATCGTTGAAGAGTTCCCTCCTGCGGAGACGATCGTGGGTCACCAAAACTCCACTACCAGATTATTGTACTGTCATCCGAAACCTTGTAAAAACTACGATATAAATGGGAGTTTTCATCAAACTAACCCCCCATACTCCGATTTCCAATTTACCGAATGAAATTGTTACAGTCAAATTTTTATTTCCTGCCCCATGGAGGAACCTTATCAAGAAACGGCATAGTGACATCGCATTGCTTAACAAGGAAAATCGTTACTACAAAATGGTTCCATGGTGGGTTAGGAATTAAATTGAAAAAATTTAAAATGACGGTTCTGGCTGAAAATCAGTGCTGCAGGTGTCTGACACCTCAGCGTATTGCTGAGCCAGCGACCGTTTCACTTTTGCGAAGACACACAACGCCTGAGACCTAATTTTCATATCTGTGTTTTTTTTGTTGTTGTTTCTTTTCTATAAAATCGTGTGTATTGTGTGTGTAAAATTGTGTCTTGTATGAATAAAAGTCTTTTTTCTTTCTTTAAAATTACTTGGCTGTACTTTTGCTGTAACTCTTGGCTTAGGCCACGCTATAAAGGCGCCAGGTGCGTTAAGGAATTAAAACGTGAACAAAAGACTCGTATCTCCGCATATCCGGGAAATGTATGGGCCCGGAATAAAACGCTTTAATGATATTAAGGGGCCGTGTTATGGGTTGTATTGAACAATTGCTACAAAATTAATGAACATAATGTTTTAAATATAAAACTACCGTGAGGCTCAGACATAATGTAAATAACTGGGATGATTCGAAACTTTCGGACCTTTTCCGACGCTATAAAACGTGAGTAATCCGATTATTTACATTAATATGACCATAATGTTCTTTCTCTTTTTGTCATTTTATGTTGACGACATGATAGTGGCAGAAAACCTGGATGCGAAGGTTAGAGGTATCGAGTTCAAATCTTGGAGCAGATATTATAATGTTACTAGCTTCTGCCCGCGACTTTGTTTGCGTAGAATTATAGAAACAAAAAAAAGAAAGAAAAAAAGTTTATTCATGACAGTCCAAAGGACCGCAGCGGACCTCAGGTTTTAGTATCAATTTCAATTTTATGTCTATAGGCGTTTATGAAAAAAGAGCAGAGCCCTAAGCACAATGTAGGCAGTGTGAGGTCATTTTATATTGGTTACTAATATAGACAGACATGTCATTGTGTATGTCAGTCTGTGACATACATAAGTAACGTCCTTACGGGGTAGACAGAGTCTAAGTTGACAAGACCTAAGACCACGCTTAGCATGATTGTGGGCGTATAAGTGGAAAGGGGAAAGTAATCTAAATAGTGATGGGTTGCTAGCCGTATCGGCTATAACATGATTCCTACAATGTTCGCCGATTCCCTCGACGGGCTTTTACCATCTGCGCGGGAAGAGATGCAAGACAGACAGACAATCAAAAATCAGATTGGTAGATTTATTTAATTAGTTGTGCTTTATTTAAGAGCTATTTTCATACCAAATTTCAAATTTCTAGGACAACTGAAAGTACCCCATAGGTTTTATTTATAAGCTCGGCAATTTTTATGGAAACACCTTTTCTAATGACTATGTTTCGATTAAGTTGTCTCAGAGGGTTCATTTTTTCACAGCCCCAGGGGACCTCAAACCTTTGTATTTGGTATCCATTTTCTATTTTATATCTCTACGCGTCCTTGAGCAAAGGGTCTTGATGGACAGACAGACAGACATACAGGCAGATGGACAACGGAGTGATCTTATATGGGTTAATTTTTCCTTTAGAGGTACGGAATCCTAAAACTCTGTGTGTGTATGTGTGTGTGTGTGTGCATGTGTTAAAATTTGTAATTAATGAAGTTTTTAATCACCGACGCAAAAAGAGGGGTGTTACAAGTTTGACGTCGATATGTGTGAGTTAGTGTGTGTATCTATCTGTCTGAGACAACGTAGCTTGAGAGCTTAACACATCTAAATCAGCTCTCAAGTGGATGGACTGAATTGATTTGGATGTGTTTTTTTTCTCATTTTAATGCCAGTTTCCTTGCGGTTGTATTAGTCGAATAATGGTTTTTAGATTTTTAATTTAGTGTTATTGTTAAATACCCGTGCGAAGCCGGGGCGGACCGCTAGTAAATAAATAAACACATTAAACAGGACCACGTACATACATATCACACACACACCACACACACACACACCTACACATACAAACCTTCATACATATAAACCTTCTTGAATTACTCTATCTAAAAAAATACAATACAAAGAGACAGACAGACAGACAGACAGCGGAAAGCGACTTTGTTTTATATGTAGTGATTATAATTTTTTTTCTTAAATCTAAATATATAAAAGAAGAAACTGACTGACTGACTGACTGACTGACTGACTGACATATCAGCGCACAGCCCAAACCGCTGGTTCTAGAGATTCCAAATTTGGCACGTAGGTTCCTTATAAGGTCTAGGGGTGCACTAAGAAAGGATTTTTCAAAATTCGACCTCTAAAGGGGTTAAATGTTGGTCCAAAGTTTGTATGGGGAAACAAGATTAGTTAGACTATTTTATTCGAAACTTCACAGGAGTAATCCTAACGATAAATGAGTAAATACCTGTTTCAGGTTTTTTGAAAATTCAACCCCTAAAAGGGGATAGGGGGGTGACAAAGTCTGAAAATCAACGTGGGTATTATTATTATTATATTATAGTGGGTAGTATTGTTTGTACGGTTTATCGGGTCGCTGATTACGAAAACAACAACACACATACCTACCTGACACACACACACACACACACACAAATTTCCACGGTAACGGGAAATAACGGGATTTATTATATTCGATTCCGAGTGACCCTATCTCAGTAACTATACTTAATAAATATAGACTTCAAATTTCGTACACAAGTAGATGATTACAAAACTAAGAAAATAATTTCAGGATTTTTGGAAATTCTCACGGGATAAGGAAAAAACAGGATTTATATATTCAGTTCAACGAAATCCTATGAACTATAATTACTAGACTTCAAATTTGGCATAGAAGTAGGTGATTATAATAGTAAAAAACAGTTTTAAGGATTTTCGAAAATTCCAACAGGATAAGGAAAAAACGGGATGTATATTCAGATCAATGGGATCGATTTTTCGTTTTAATGATCGTAGAAAACTGAAATTTGGCCTTCAGGTTCCTTGGGGAGTATAGGGGAGCACTACCGAAAGGATTTCCCAAAATTCTGACGGAAATGAACGGGAAAGAACGGGATTTTTTGTTATACTGCAGTGCAGGTTGTAGAAAGCTGAAATTCGACATGTAGGTTGCTTGGGGAGTGTAGAGAAGCATTTAGAGAGGACTTTGCAAAATTCCCATGGGAACGGGAAAAACGGGATTTTTCATTTTACTGGTCGTAGAAAGCTGAAACTTTGCATGTAGGTTGATTGATGAGTGTAGGGAAGCACTAAGAGACAATTTCCTGAAATTCCCACGGGAACGGGAAAAACGGGACTTTTCGTTTTATTGGTTGTAGAAAGCTGAAATTCGAAATGTAGGTTGCTTGGGGAGTGTAGAGAAGTATTAAGAGAGGACTTTCCAAAATTCCCACGGGAACGGGAAAAAACGGGATATTTCGTTTTATTGGTCGTAGAAAGCTGAAACTTGGCATGTAGGTTGCTTGAAGAGTGTAGAGAAGCTATAAAAGATAATTTTTTTAAATTCCCACGAGAACGGGTAAATGGAACTTTTCGTTTTACTGGTTGTAGAACGCTGAAATTCGGCACTTGGGTTGTTTGGAGAGTATAAAGAAGCATTAAGAGAGGAATTTCCAAAATTCCCACGGGAACGGGAAAAACGGGATTTTTCGTTTTACTGGTCGTAGAAAGCTGAAATTTGGCAAGTGGGTTCTTTGAGGAGTGTAGGGAGCATTAAGAGAGCATTTCACGAAATTCTTACGGGAACGGGAAAAAATGGGATTGAAATACTCCTGGTACACACAAGCGAAGCCGTGGCCAAAAGCTATTTGTCAATAAATGAAGTCTACGCGGACGAAGTCGCGGGAAAAAGCTAGTCTTGGATATTTATGTATTTATCTTTTTTTTTACTAAGTAATATCTTGTATTTATCTATAAAATATGAAATAGTTTTCTGTTATGCGATACACAATGTAATCCTTGCTTAGTTTGGGAGTAAGTCAATTATGCCATGTTTTCCAATGCACACTTTTTTTCAAATCTAAGTTCATTTTAATATGACCTCAAAAAGCATGCTCTGTCAAATAACACCGTTTTTATAAGTCTTATTATTTGGCCGTGTTTTTATTATTTTAGGGTCAGCCTCAGGCCATGCTTTAATAGCGCCTGGCCTTACGTCCGAAAAGGGTAGGAACATTTCACTTCCGGATACCAGCACCAAATTTTTATATGTTACTAGGCATATCATCTGGACCACAAAATTGCCGGGAGACAGTTTCTGAGGTGTCAGGGTCACCAGATATGACGTCATCAAATTGACCGCCGCCGCGTTTTTAAAAATTCAAATTACACCCAACTCATACAACGCACGCATACATGAGGGGTATCAAATGAAAGCTAGTTAAATATACTATCTTTGCGCTTTGAACTGCAATTGCATTAATGTTGACGTTTAAGAGCTATTAAAAGAAAAATGATAATCTTGGAAAAATATTACGGACTTTTATTTCTTGCACCAAAACTAAAGACTCCAGACTAAGATAATGTACTACAATAATGAAAACAAACTATTAAGCTTTACATTACATTTCAAAGTTTGAAAATCGGATATGAAATGTTGAAGTTATGGTCAAACACTTGACGACGCTGCAGCGTCTAAAATTACGAAAAAAAAATTTTTCTTCCCGAAACCAGCACCAATTTTTTATATGTTACTAGGCATATCATTTGGACCCCGAAACTGCCAAGAGACAGTTTCTGAGATGTCAGGGTCACCAGTTATGACGTCATCAAATTGGCCGCCGCCGCGTTTTGAAAAATTCAAATTACACCCAACTTATGCAACGCACGTATACATGTAGGGTATCACATGAAAGCTAGTTAAATGGACTATATTTGTGCTCTGAACTGTAAATGCATTAATGTTACCGTTTAAGAGCTATTAATAGAAAAGTGATAACTAAAGGCTCCAGACTAAAATAATGTACTACAATAATGAAAAAAAACTATTAAGCTTTACATTACAATTCAAAGTTTGAAAATCGGATATGAAATGTCGAAGTTAAGGGAAAAAACATAAAGCGCGCGAAATTGCCGCCATCGCTGAAAACTGTAGATACCTACATATTTTCACTTCGAATTTTAGTCTGCTCCAAAATTTGACGCGTGAATGATTCGGTGGTGGTGTATTTATGTGCCTAGTAACAATAACTGACGATGAATTGTAATGTAATAGGTAAGTTATTAATTTTCTGCACCGAGACATTACAATTGGTTATTTTATTATAATTATCATATTAATTACCTAAATAGTAGTAGTAGTAATAGTAGTAAGTATACTAATTGTTTGAAGAAGGAGGTATAGGTATATAAATCCAAAGTGCGTAAGTATAATATTTATTTATATTTACATTTATAATAAAAAATATATATAAAATAAAATTACCCTTTATCAGGCTACATAATAATTGAATTCATCAAAAATACCTTGAAACACCAGTTGGCATGGGCATATACATTATGTGCATAACGCGACATGTCACGTTGTTTGTGGCGGCCGCCGAATTATCTTTAAACCGGCATAGCTATGTCTTTTTATACTCGATTGTGATGATTAAAATTTTATACTATAGAGGAATAGCGTAGAATTATTTGAATCATATATTTTTTTCTCCAACTTAAATGGTTCTCTGGCTATAAAAATAAACATGCATTTTTTTCTTTAATTTGTCTATTTGTTCTAATATTTTTGTTGTTTACATATTTACGCAGTTATAATCAATGAATACAATGCAGCAAATTTAAATATCTTTTCATTTCATTCCCCGTACGTGCATATACACTGCGTAATTTGTCTAATTTAAATCTTTTAAAACGCGCCGGCGACGTCGTTTGAATATATGGCATCCGCCGCGCTTTATTTTAAACCGGTATAGCTATGTCTTTTTTTACCTGATTGTATTGATTTAAATTTTATACCATAAAAGAATAACGTAGAATTATTTGAACTCTATACTTTTCTCTCCAATACAAATGGTTCTCTGGCTATAAAAATAAATATGCAATATTTTTTTTGTAATTTGTCTTATTTATTCTTTATTTTTGTTGTTTTCATATTTACGCAGTTACAGTTAAAGAAAACAATTCAGCAAATTTAATATCCTTTTACGTTATACCCCACATGTATACGTGCGTTGCATACGTTGGGTGTAATTTGAATTTTTCAAAACGCGTTGGCGGCCAATTTGATGACGTCATAACTGGTGACCCTGACACCTCAGAAACTGTCTCCTGGCAGTTTCGGAGTCCAGATGATATGCCTAGTAACATATAAAAAATTGGTGCTGGTTTCCGGAAAAAAAAATTTTTTTTCGTAATTTTAGACACTGCAGCGTCGTCAAGTTTTTGACCATAACTTCGACATTTGATATCCGATTTTCAAACTTTGAATTGTAATGTAAAGCTTAATAATCTGTTTTCATTATTGTACTACATTATTTTAGTCTGGAGTCTTTAGTTTTGGTGCAAGAAATAAAAGTCCGTAATATTTTTCCAAGATTATTATTTTCCTATTAATAGCTCTTAAACGGTAACATTAATACAATTATAGTTCAGAGCACAAATATAGTGTATTTAATTAGCTTTCACGTGATACCCCACATGTACACGTGCGTTGTATATGTTGGGTGTAATTTGAATTTTTCACAACGCGGCGGCGGTCAATTTGATGACGTCATAACTGGTGACCCAGACACCTCAGAAACTGTCTCCCGGCAGTTTTGGGGTTCAGATGATATGCCTAGTAACATATAAAAATTTGGTGCTGGTATCCGGAAGTGAACTATGTTTTCCGTTATTCCAAGCACTATAAGGTCATATCCGTATCAATATCTGAGACCCGTATTTTGTCCCACTCCCACATAGTTAAACTATTAATCTTATCGTTATCGTTAGCGGCATCTCTTTCTCTCATTCATAATCACCATTTTTCACTCATTCACAGTTATTTTTTATTAGTATTAGGTACCTATGACTCTTTTCTTCTATTTAAATAATTTCGAAAAACAACTACAAATAAAATATATAAGAAAAATTAAGTTAACTAGAACTCAAATAAATCTATAGGGGAACTCCCCCGCGTCACAGACCAGTAGTTGCTGGCAGCATAATTAAAATTTTATTAAATTTTGACGTTTATTAATCTTTTATTGTTATTAAGTTATTTTTAATATTTTAGGACTTCTGTATAAATATATGTTCAACATAAAATGTACCCCAAAATTTTGTAGTCACAGCCACAACGAGCAAAGAAAAAATCTTCATATATGGAACGTCTAAATTAAACCAAAACCGAATAATTTACGTGAATCTTTGCCCCGTTTTTTTCCATTCCTTAAGACGGAGTCCCTCACCGAGACCTGTTATTTAATTCAAAGCAATTTGAAGATAATAAGTTAGGAAGTGTGCCAAATAAACAAACCTCAGGTGCGGGGGTTTAAACACGCCGTGCCAGTACTGGTCCCACATAAATAATTTGCCCTTTCATTTCGCCATGTACCTGTACTAGCGCCGAAGATGCACAACACTGGAAAGGGCCTTTTGCTTACAAAAATAACAGGGAAAGGTGGTAATAGTTGTGTTAAAATAAAATTACTAAACGATAATATTAACTAAAACTCGGCAAGCACGCGATTGGTCAGCGATATGAGTCACAAATATATATGCATCAAAGTTTACATGGCGGGCAAAGTTCAGTCAACATCAGGGGCTTTACCATGACGTCTTGATATGATTCAATTCCGACTCAGTTTAGGTTTTACCTAACATTTTAAGTATGGATCTGAAAGCGAGCGAACCTAAACTGAACCAGACTTGAATCGCATTAAGACTTCATGGTAACCCCTGTCTCTTGTACGGTGCGGACACGTTATACGGTTCTCTATTGTTTGCCCGAATTTCATATAAACTAATTTCACATGCCCGAATTTCATTTGCCATAATTTTATATTCCATAACGATATATATGCCATAATGATCATTAGCCATATTTTCATTTGCCATAATTTTCAGGTGCCATAACGATACGTTTGCCATAAATTTCGTTTTTCCTATTATCAATTGTCCTAATATCATTTGCCATAAAATTCAAATGCCATAATAATTATTTGCCATAAAAAAAACCCAGAATTTTGATTCTTGTAATAATAATAATAACTAATTAAAAATGTTATTTTTTTACTACGGGTTGTGTTAATTATCTACGTTTAACAGATGTGATGACATGTGTAGAAACAAACATAAATATGAACTGAATGACCCTGAGGCGAAACCGACGGAGCTCCGCTTCGCGGAGCTCCTATTCCGCCTAGTTTTGGCGCTTCGCGCCTTGACGCCATTCTAACCTAACCTAACCTAATTAATTGACCAGGAATGTGGCAATTGAGGGGGGCTTTGCCCCCCGAGCCCCCCGAGCCCTTAGAGATGCTTCTATATCAGCTCTGAGGGTCGCAAGAAACCTAACGAACCTACCGTGTTTCGGTAACAGTAAATTTCAACAGTCTGGATCTGTTTTTTCCTTAATTATGGCAAATGATTGTTATGGCATGAAATATTAGTGATTTTGAAAGTTATGGCAAATGAAATTAGTACAAATGAAATTATGGGAAATGGAGGGATCCCACTTTTGACATGCCTAACACTCGTATCATGAATAAACGAACATACTTATTGTCACGCAACCCTGCCCTGTTGAGGTGAAATTGTTTACGCCCCCACCTTTCTTTGTCCCTTTCATTTGCATACAAAAGTGCAACAGAGAGAACGCTATTATTAACTCGTTATCTTGGACATGGTATTGTCTATGCCACTTCAATTGAACCTACCTCTACACGAGGCTGAACAATTTAAGTTGTTTATTTCACCCCTTGAGAGGGAAAAGGGGTTACAGTACTTAAAGCTTACTTTATATTCTGCCGTAAGAATGCTCCACTCGCTTATTGACTTCAGGCGCACTTGTTGTCTAATTAAATTATACCTGGGATTATTAGACACTAGCTTCCGCCCGCGACTTCGTCCGCGTAAAATTAGCAAGTGACATGTTTATCGCTATCCCGCGGGAACTAAGCAATTTTCCGGGATAAAAAGTAGCCTATGTTTAAATCTAGAGTACCGGCTATCTCCGTTTCAAATTTTATTCAAATCCGTCCAGTCGTTTTAGCATGAAGAAGGAACAAACATACACACTCTCATCGTCACATCCATCCATCCTCACAAACTTTCGCATTTATAATATTACTAGCTTCTGCTCGCGACTTCGTCCGCGTAGAATTAGCAATGATTTAACATGTTTATCGTTATCCCGCGGGAACTATGCAGTTTTCCGGGATAAAAAGTAGCCTATGTTTCAATCTAGGGTACCAGCTATCTTCGTTCCAAATTTTATTCAAACCTGTCCAGTCGTTTTAGCATGAAGAAGGAACAAACATACACACTCACTCACATCGTCACATCGTCACTCACAAACTTTCGCATTTATAATATTAGTAGGAAGTAGGATTCTTGGGTATAACATTCAAGAGCATTATTAATGTGATAAAGAAGCGTATGTCATTTCGACGTTGGTCTGGGAGCAAAGAAAAACCATAGAATGTACCAGTTGCTTCTCTTCCCGTGCAGATGGCAGAAGCCCATCGAGGGAATGGGTGAAAACCCATCCTAAATGTGGCCTTTAGGTCTTGTTACTTTGAGCTCTGTCTAACGCGAAAAGGATAAAAACGTTATTCATGTATGTAGGGTACGTAAACACTTAATTGAATAAAAAATTAAAAAAAATCTGATTAAAAATATACTAAGATATTCGTGTACAACAGCGAACTCTTTAAATACATTATTTTTGCCTTTCTTTCGTACTGATGCTTTTGACTGTAGAAACAGTCAGATTATATAAGTAATCCACTCTTATTAGTAGCTAGCCAGATTGGAAAAGGGAATACTTAAGTTAGTGATGCCTGACTATCAGTGGCGTAGCGTGAAATATATCAGAAGGCAAGCCGAAGGGAACTTAACTAGCCTTTTCCTCTAATTCTGCACAATAAATTGCCCAACTGCCTTAAAATAGGCAAGCCGGTGGGAATAGAGTTCTATGGACGCCACGCCACTGCTGACTATATCAGTGTAGGGTGCGACTAAGCCGCCGCGTTTACGCAGTGACGTGTCGTATGCGTCATGTTTTCTCACCGTTGTTTTTTCATACATTTTGTTGCGATTCCGTAACGTCACCGTTTTTTAAGTAGCGTAATCTTAGGGGTACCTACGTATTAAAATACACAAAGTTTAAAATGTATAATGGGTTAAACTACATATTGGTTCAAAGTAAATATGTATTGCTATTTTCTTATAAAATAGCAAATTAACACAATTGTTATAAACTAAACCTAACCTAGCCTAAACCAATCTATACATTCTCTCTTTCTCTCTAATCTAACTTAATATTATAAATGCGAAAGTATGGATGGATGGATGGATGGACGTTTGTTTGTTATTCAATCACGCCAGAACGGCCCAACGGATCTGGATGAAATTCGGCACATAGATAGAGAAAAGTCTGGAATAGCACACAGGCTACTTTTTATCCCGGAAAATTGCGTAGTTCCCGCGGGATAGCGATAAACGAATTCTTTGCAGACGAAGTCGCTGGCAACAGCTAGTGTATTGTAAATTCGAAGTCAATCCGACTAGAATTGAGTTAAATTCGACTTCCAAGACTTGACAAAAACACAAATAAACAGGAAACCCTTAAAGCCTCAATGGCTCAATAATGAAAACATCAAGCATACTGCCAAAGACATCCTGTAATAATCTTCACGCAATTTTGAACGCGGCCCGTATTTTATAAATTTCCGAAGCCTACCTTTGTGTAATGTTACGAGTACGTTGTCATAAGTAATTGAGCTTTAATGAACCGTGTTCGCCGACGGTAACGGCCGAGAAAACCCGATAACGTCGCATTCATCAAACGATTAAAACTCAGGGCTCGTAGAGTTTTCAAGAGTTTCAATGAGTACTGTAATAATCAGACTTGCTAGCTTATAGTTTAAGATACGAATTAGAAGCGACTTTCACCCATCTGTTTGATGGATGAAAAGTATTTTTATGACAAAAGTATGTTAATTATAGTACTTGGATGACCGTATTTTTTGGTACACTTTCTAAAAATGAAACCTAGCTAGAGATCGTTTTATATAACGGCTCACAATTGTCATTATATGTATGTATGTAAACTAATGTGCAAAATAAACAAGACAAATACAATTCATTATGTATGTATAGTTCATATACAGGGTGTATCAGATACCCCCTAACAATAATCAACTGGGTTATATAACCATAGCTACAGAAGCTAAAAAAAATTGGAGTTTTTTTTTTTATATTTTCTATAGGAATGGTAGTATTAACTGTAATCATTCCTATAGAAAACATAAAAAAAAATTACTCCAATTTTTTTTTTAATATTTTTTTTAGCTTCTATAGCTATGGTTATATACCCCAGTTGATTATCGTTAGGGGCTATCTGATACACCCTGTATGTATATATACTCAATATGTATTAACTTTATTTGGGATCAGACCCAATACTGCTCTTTAGTAGTTTATAAAGATCCACTCAAACCCACCCATACTTGCTCCCTCATAACAAATACGTCAATCGCTCGAATAAATCTATTAATCCACGTTGCCCACTGACGTGAGAGTATCGGATATGAGCCTAGCCCTATTTCCTCCCAGATAGCCGTTCCCGGCCGTTCGACGTTCAACCAATATTGTCAATGTAGGTAAACAAGATAGGAATAGCTTGAAGAGGTCAGAATAGATTGGATTGCACTGATATTTAAATAGTGACCATTTTATTTTGACACGCTTAGGCTGCTATTGTCAGTTTCCAACGTACTAAGCTGAGAGAATACGCAGATTAGCTAGTTTATCTTCTGTCGGTGAAATAATAGCCTAAAATTGCATTAAATAGTCTGGTTGGTTCAGTGTGGTGATTTGGGGGTCCTCTTGATTTTAACATTGACGTGTTTGAAGACGAACTTGATAATAATTTTCCTGAAGCTAATAATTAGATAGGTAAAGATTGATGATTGTACCTTCATTATTTTTGACATAATATTTTATTTTTGAGAAATTTGTTTTATTTTTAGTATTTGGAAATATGTTTAATATCTAAAACAATATAAATTATGACTCAAATGCCAATAAATAATGGCCAAGTAATAGTAAAAAATAACAAATACATTCGAGATAAATATTGAATTCATTTGAAGGTTGATTAATGCTAAGATAGCCACAAAATATAAAAAATAAAGTTGATTTCATAATTTGATATGATTAAACAATTATTTTTCAATAAGAAATAAAAGTGATTAATGCTTAAATTGGTAGTATTATTTTTAAAACATATTTTTTTCAGCACTGTTTTACACGTGGAACTTTATTGTGAAAATAAATAAGAATAAGTGTCATTTAAGATGCAATTTATGAAAATGGATCCAAAGCGACTTTAGCTTAAATATCTTAAGAATTATTACAATATACCTGAGTAAGTGTATATAAACTTGAAAAGTAATAGGATACTCATATATTTGCATACAAACATCAAACTAAAATGCAGGCTTTATTCATGAAACACTGTTTACACTTCAAACCTTAATTACTCAAGTGCAACTCATCGTGGATTGAATCCTTTCTGCTAAACTACGTCCAATTATCAGTTACGATTCGAAGGCAAATTATGAATATTCCTTAGCCGTGCCTCTAGGCTATCAATTCATCAGAATTTTTAATCCCTTAGTATTGCGGGTATCCATGGGGGGTGATGGTGCTGGTTACTTACCATTACACTGGCTTAAAATAGGTTGGCAAACGAAAAAAAAACTCTGTATTGAAAGCATTCAAAATTGATAGAAGGCTTCTACGTGCTACGCCGTAGAGCCTGTAGCAGTGCTACGAGGAGTGCAAGAGCAAACATTAATTAGCATAACTATAAAAAAAAAATTTTTAGGGTTCCGTGCCTCAAAAGGAAAAAACCTATTAAGATCACTTCGTTGTCGTTTTGTCTGTCTGTAAGACCCTTTTTCCAGTAAATTAAATGCGTAGAGGTATAAAGTTTAAATACTGTATAGGTACTTTCTCAAAATCTAACTAATATTATAAATGCGAAAGTATGGATGGATGGATGTTTGTTTGTTACTCAATCACGCCAGAACGGCCCAACGGATCTGAATGAAATTCGGCACATAGATAGAGAAAAGTCTGGAATAGCACACAGGCTACTTTTTATCCCGGAAAATTGCATAGTGCCCGCGGGATAGCGATAAACGAATTCTTTGCAGACAAAGTCGCTGGCAACAGCTAGTTACGCATAAACATAATTATTTCTCACCTTTAAGTCACCGACCATTTATCATCGCTTTAAATCAGTCTATTTATAACCTGCACGTGTTACAGTCCACCCCAAAAGTTAACCGGGGGTTAAAATAACCGAGGCTTTTAGTCAGGCGATGACTTGTTTATCTAATAGATAAGAAAGCAAAGGTAATGGATCGGACTCTATTTTGCTTAACTTGTTTAATGTTGGTAAAATTAAACAGTTTGAAGTAAAAAGTTGAAGGTTTGACAAAGTCAGAACGAAGTCAAAGTTCAAGTCTAATTTAATTGGTTTAGCTTTTGATAGTCATTAATAGGAACTAGTAACGCTGTGGGGAAAAAATGATAAATTTTAACGAGCGAATTTGAAAGTTTAGAAATATGAGTAAAAAATAAATAAAAAAATAAAAATAAAAAAATAAAAATCCTTTTATTCCATGCATTTACAAAATAATTTCACAATATTGAATTTCAAATTACATGCTTGATTATTCAATTCTAGAAATATTCACTTTTATGCTGTAGGTATGTCTGGACTCTTGAGGCGCCCTTCCCTTCTTTAATTATATTCGTTTTGCTATTTTAAAGCTCACAGTCTCAATATAAATTCGTTGTCATTAAATTTTTAGTGGTGATATTATTTTAATTGTTACACACATACATACATCACGCCTACCCTTACAGGGTAGACAGAGAATAAAGGTATAACCTAAAGGCCTCGTTTAACATGATTGTGGGCGTATAGGTGGAAAGGGGAATCAAAATAGTGATGGGTTGCTAGTCACATCGCCTATAACATGATCCTTAAGTATTTCATCCATTCCTTTGATGGGCTTTTACCATGCGCGAAAAGAGAAGCAACTGGTACTTTCTATGTTTTTCTTTATTCCCAGACCAGCAAGACGAACGAACGAGTAAACGATTAAATAAACATACATATTATTATAAAAACATATATTGTTTAGCCAAACTAACCTGACCCACTTGCTAAAGTATTCCAGATTCATTTTAAAACACAGTATCTACACTAATATTATAAATGCGAAAGTTTGTGACGATGTGAGTGAGTGAGTGTGTATGTTTGTTGCTTCTTCACGCTAAAACGACTGCACGGATTTGGATAACATTTGGAACGATGATAGGTACCCTATTTATACTTCATTTAATTTAGAATGAGAAACCACAATAATGTTATATTGCGGCACGTGAACTGTAATCTCTTTACGATTTGTACTACAGTAACAATTGACGCCACGCAAATAAAGTGGCATTACAACAATTTTATTTTGCGGCTGCCAAATTATTGCACTGTACTGTTTGCTAGGTAAGAAATAGTTGACCAGCCGCAATATAATGTTATTGTGGTTTCTCATTCTAAATTAAATGAAGTATAGATCAAAACAAAGGCTACTTTTTATCCCGGCAAATTGCATAGTTCCCGCGGGATAGCGATAAACATGTCAATTGCTAATTCTACGCGGACGAAGTCGCGGGCAGAAGCTAGTAATCAATATTCGTCGAGTCACTCCCTTAAGTGCACCACATTTACTTCCCCCAAACCTCAACACCAACTCTTAAGTCTAAACACAACAAAATAAATTGTACTAAAACCAAACGCATTCTAAAACCGAGACGGTCCAAATGTAAGCTAATTACTGTAATGCGTTACGAGATGGCTTATCGGCTAAAAATACGTTTGGCACGTGAGAACAATCTTTGGATTAGGGCTGGAAAGGGTGGGGGCGAGTATGAAGATGAGTATGGCATTTCAAATCTAACTAATATTATAAATGCGAAAGTATGGATGGATGGATAGATGGATAGATGGATGGATGGATGGATGGATGGATGGATGTTTGTTTGTTACTCAATCACGCCAGAACGGCCCAACGGATCTGGATGAAATTCGGCACATGGATAGAGAAAGGTCTGGAATAGCACATAGGCTACTTTTTATCCCGGAAAATTGCGTAGTTCCCGCGGGATAGCGATAAACGTATTCTTTGCAGACGAAGTCGCTAGCAACAGCTAGTTATAATATAATTGTTGCCTGCGACTTCGTCTGCAAATAATTCGTTTATCGCTATTCCGCGAGAACTACGCAATTTTCCGGGATAAAAATTAACCTATGTGCTATTCCAGACTTTTCTCTATCTGTGTGCCAAATTTCATCCAGATCCGTTGGGCCGTTCTGGCGTGATTGAGTAACAAACAAACATCCATCCATCCATCCATACTTTCGCATTTTATAATATTAGTTAGAAGTTAGATTTAAAGATCGAATGTTGTTCAATGGGATGAAGACAATTTTTTCTGCTATGAACTGGCTGTTATTTTCTTTATTAAAAGAAGATAATTATTCATTGACGACCGGATGGCCTAATGGTTACTGACGCTAAAGGTACTGGGTTCGAATCCCGGGCAGGCAGGCGCTTATGTGATGAATATGAAAGTTTGTTCCCGTAGTTCTCACTTTTTAATTTGTAACAACATAGTAGTAATAACTAAAGTAGCATGATATTTGTTTATTTTATTTCAAATAAACTTAGTATTTCAAAATTTATAACAAAAATACTATTTAAACAGTATATTATCAATATTTAAATAAACAGAACCAAAACAAGTATTTTATAAACAAGATAATTCTTAGTCTGCATTATACTTCATTTAAAATAATACTTCCTAGGTACAAGTTCAAATTTTACATCGAGAAATTTAGTTACTCTCACACTGGTCTCCCACAATCTACCGATTACTGTAGATTTTGATGAATTTAGTTAGTTATGCTCATACCTGTCTCCCAAAATCCGCCAATAACTGGAGATTTACAGCCTTATTCATAAAAAAATACTTAATTGAGGATTGATCAGTCTATTAGTTAACAGACTGAATAAGCTTAGTGGCAGCGAATTAGCGGGAAACCGAAAACATGGCTTCAGCCTAACACAACAGACGAGGCGGTGTGGATCTAGTTTCCTTTACCTTAACCCGGAGGGGATAAACTTATAACAAAAAAAACTGTCTTGCGTATGGTTTTGCTCTTGCCAAAATCAGCTGTTCACATTTGTGGCGGCCATTTTTTGAGTTAGCAGAGAGATAAAGTAGGGTCTACGGTCCGCTAACTTTTGGAAGACTTAACCGAGCCTTGATGGACTGATTAGCGCTAACAGACAGGTTGAATCATGTTTTTTTTGCATCGGTCCTGTAGCGAGCTTATAAATAGCGAGCCTCTAACTTTTTATGAATAAGGCTGATAGTGTGTGGCATTTTAAACACTAAGCTTGTAAACTCTGTTAATTACCCGAAGCAAAAAACTTTCCTTGAGCCCGAGTATGGCATTACAAGAAATACAAAGCACCCATCTCTAAGTCTACATTGTTTCTCCTATCACCGTTCGAAATCAACTGAGAGCGTAACTTCCCTACGTGCGTATCCCAGGAATACAACTCCAACCTTTTTAATTCAAATCCGACAAATCGTTTATTAGAACGCGACCTCGGAATATTAAACGGTACAAAAGAACGGCGAAATTTGAAATTCATTTCGTGGAGTTGTGACTTCGTTATATTAAACGTTTTGCCAAGGACAGATCTTTGTTTTAAAATTAGGAAGCAACTACCTCCGGGAGTTGAGGAAAATTAGATATACAATACCGGTTAGACGGTGTATTCTGGAATTTTTCATAGTGGTGGTTTAGTCATAGTGACTAACATTGAAAAATTTAGTCCCTCGACGCGGTTTACTTAGGACATCGATCTATATAATATGGAAACATTTATCAACTATGATTATAATTAATCCTGAAAAATATTTAGAAAGATGATCATCTTTGACATTCTAAACAAATGTGAACTTCTAACATAAAACTACAGTGAGATTGATACAATAAGGATAATTCGCGTAATTACGCGATAATTATCATCGAGATTGTTTGAAACGCTACGGACAACAGACAGTTGTATTTAACATAGTCTCTGCTTATAATGGATATTCTTCGGGAACATTTCAGCAGTGGTTAGGTTAGTTTCATTAAATAACCTTGTAAATGATTTTCAGGATTTTTCAATTGATAATTTGTCTAATTCAAGTGTGCGTCAAAGGAATTACTTAATTTTTAATCCAAAACTATGATGAAAATTTTGTAAGTACGGGGGGCTACACCAAAGTTCGTATGACACCGTCCCTCTCACTCTCAAATTAATAACTATTAGTGAGAGCGGAGCGGCACGAAACGAACTTCGGAAATCGAATTTCGGAGTACAAGGCCAGGGGCCTTACCATGACGTCTTAATGCGATTCAGTTTAGGTTCGCTCGCTGTCAGATTCATACTAAAAGTGACAGCTAAAACGTGAACTGTGTCGGAATTAGGACGTCATGGTAAGGCCCCTGGAGTGTTCATAAACCAACCACTTGCTAAAATATTTCGGAATCTAAGAGACCTTGTAGAAGGAACCACTTTAAAATGCCTCCATATTTAAGTTCTTAGTGAACAATGTAGGTACCAAAACAATAAATTTAACTAGAATCGTAAACTTGAGGTTTAAAACACGACAAAACTCAATATTTTCTAATGCAATAAAGCGGGGCAATATTTTGCTAGAACTATTATTGTTGTGTTCAGGCTTTCGGAAAACGCGATAGAGACTGGGTTTGTTTTTGTTACACCGTCTTTGACAATAGCGAGCAATAGTACCTTTATAAAGTATTTTATCTTGACTTCCCCATCTTCATGCAAAGCTTCAACTTACTGCTCTTTTAGTTCTGCATCTACATTTTCATGGCAGGTCTCATAATCAGTTAAAAATGTGCATTCATCTTCTTTGCCGTCATCCTATGTTACGCCTCTTTTCGTGGTTTCATAGTTGATTGTTTCACAGCAATTTTACTTCATCCAGAGCAGACAAAACATGGGATAAGTTCGCCTTTTTACTTTTTTTTTTTTTGTGAATTGTATCTGTTTCTTTATATTTGTACAATCAAGCATTTACTTACTTACTTACATGTTGGATATTTTTTGCTTTGACAAATTTTGCTGTCACTACAGATTCCAGAGAATTCTGAAAATAAGTAGTCGACTCGTATCATATGCTCATCTTAAACATCGAATCTATTACTTAAATTATCGTGTCAATTTTTTTTCGAATATCTACAAATAATTGAAATATGACTAGGTATCCATTCAGCGAGGTCATCACAAACTTCATCCTGATTTGTAACATCTATAAGAGCCTTCTAGTCCCAACTCGACAATTGAGTCTTTGAATCAAAATTTTTTTTGTCATAAATGGAAAGATCATATATAAGTTTTGTAAGAAAAGTATTTTTAGTTTTTTTTTATTCGCTATAATTAACGAGTTATACCGATTTGAAAATTGATCGTCGAGTACCGCACCGAAAACACACCGACAGTTCCCGAACAAGGCCGAGCCGCGTGTGACGTCACAATGTTAGTTTCCACTCGTAGTTAGTATACAGGTGATACCGTTTTTTGACTTTAATCTACTCTATTCTGTTATTATCCTACTATTATTGTAAAATGCTATTGTTTGTGAGAGCGTATTGGTTTGTGACTCTTTCACGCTAAAACGGCTAAACAGATTTCGATAAAATTTGCCATACACGAACTTTATAATTTATAATCTGGATTTACGTACCGGCTATAGTAGGTGTCATTCACGATGGATGCCATCCACCGTGGTTCTTATTAATTTGTAGTTAAAGGTTAATTTTAATACATTTACGAGTCTTTGTGGATGGCACTATCTATACTTCTATCATGCTTCTATCCCAACTTTCCACGGTACCGGGATTTAAAACAATAAAATTAGATGAGAATAGTGATGAGTACCTACACTTTGGTAGTAACTATTTATATGAATAAGTAAATAAGTCGTGGGATTTCAGTTCACAATCCCGTTGATTTTATCCCAGGCGAATTTCATAAGAAAACCCGGAATTTCGAGCACAAAGATGGCGGATGACATTTTGACACTATTGACAATAAAAATGTTTATGGGTGTCGTTTTTGAGTAATTTGATGGCTCTGAGCCCGATTTTGGCATATTTTTTTAGATTCAAGATGGCGAATGACATTTTGACACTATTGACACTTTGACACTAAAATATTAATGGGTGTCGTTTTTCAGTAATTTGGTGCTTCTGAGCCTGATTTTGACATACTTTTTTGGATTCAAGATGGCGGATGACATTTTGACACTATGACACTAAAAGTGTTTATGGGTGTCGTTTTCGAGTAATTTTGTGGTTCTGAGCCAGATTTTGACATAATTTTTTGGATCCAAGATGGCGGATGACATTTTGACACTAAAAATGTTTATGGGTGTCGTTTTCGAGTAATTTTGTGGCTCTGAGCCAGATTTTGACATACTTTTTTGGATCCAAGATGGCGGATGACATTTTGACACTAAAAATGTTTATGGGTGTCGTTTTCGAGTAATTTGGTTCTTCTCAGCCCGGTTTTGGCATACCTTTTTGGATCCAAGATGGCGGATGACATTTTGACATTACTGACACAAAAAATACAAAAAAGTGTAAAATGTTACTCGAAAACGACCCCCATAAACATTTTTAGTGTCAATAGTGTCAAAATGTCATTCACCATCTTGGATCCAAAAAATTATGCCAAAACCGGGCTCAGAGCCACAAAATTACTCGAAAACGACACCCATAAACATTTTTAGTGTCAAAGTGTCAAAATGTCATCCGCCATCTTGAATCCAAAAAAGTATGTCAAAATCAGGCTCAGAAGCACCAAATTACTCAAAAACGACACCCATCAATATTTTAGTGTCAAAGTGTCAATAGTGTCAAAATGTCATCCGCCATCTTGGATTTAAAACATTATGCCAAAATCGGGCTGTTTTACTCTCCTCACCCGGAACACATCAGCGCAAGCATTGCTGCTTGGCGGCAGGATTACTAAGATGCTGGTACAGTCGACGTCAAAGATATCTTTACACTTTAGTGCCTTGTCGCTCCAAGCACTTTGACAACTTCATATGAAACTTCAAACATATAGTTACAACGACAAGGTACTAAGGTGTAAAGATATCTTTGACGTTAACCGTACCTAGCGATCCGAACGTACCTACCTAGAACAAGGTTAGGCTCTTACACCCGCAAAAATTCCCATTGAATATATAATACAATCCCACGGGATTATAAAAAAAAACTAGAAATACCTATCAACCACAAAATCTAGCCACTAAAATTTACGTACCTACGGTCGAAGAAACTGAATCACGTAACCTACCTAATAGGTACAATTTAGCAATAATATCTCTGGCAGGGTGTATGTTAAAATTCCACAGTGGTAGGTAAGCGATTCAGTATCTTTCACTGTACTTAGGTACTTTATTGTGAAATCTCAGGTCCAGTAAAATCAATCCAGTTCACATAAATCAGAAACATTATCAGGATTAAGCTTTTAGTACCTACCTACACATGACTAAAACAAAAATTTACTTACTATAAGGTGATACGCGTGCTCGTTTGCCACCTTATTTCATAAAAAAAACTTCCGCAGATATTTTTTGTATTAAATTTCGGATATTTTTAGTGAAATCAGCCGTTAACCCAGTACTGTCGTGAAATTGCTTTAACATTGTGACGTCACAGCCATGGCGACCAATCATGGCCCGTTCCCGGTCAAGTGGTCATATTTCAAATTTCATCAATTTTGAATTGCTTATAATTAATTTAAAAAAAAATATTTTAAGATTTATTTGAATTAGATATTATATAATATGCTGTAAAGTTTTAAAAAACATAAAAAAAATCGATATTTTTTTTAAATTCAAAGACTCAATTGTCAGTGCCAAGTGACAATTGGAATTGCGATGCGTGGTCAATATGAAGGCAATCGGCGTAGATTCTTGTCGAGTTTGTACCTAATGTAAACAAAATTGTCACTTATCACCGACTAATGTAGAGATGATGAAATAGGGCCATGTTGAGTAAGGACTATTATCAGCATTAAGTTTCACAAGAACGTCTTCTGAATTATTGAAATTGTGTTAATATTACAAAATAAATCTGAATTACCCCTCTGACACTTTTAGGTAACTCATGAAATGTAAGAAAAACGTTTAATTTTCAACTTTGAACGCTATATTTTCAATTCGCACCTAATTAAATTACAACGATCGAGAGCCCAGAATAAATACAGTAGCATTTTCAAACCGCAACTCCGTTTTTCATGCGCATTTAATCTTCTACGTTTGCTCACCGTTTTAAACGCCGTGTGTATGAAACGAAGTTAACTTTCAGGTTATACACGACCCTACGTGTAATGTTCCAAAATGTAATTGCATTACCCCGACGTTTGCCTTAGCCAGCCAAATTGTTTCAGTACGCTTACTGATTTTGTTTATAAAACTAAGTTTTCCGCTGTACCGTTAATTTGTGGACACAAAGGAGGGACTTAACTGGGTTTTCATTTTCAAGTTTGGCTGCATCTTAGATAATTAAGCTCGCTTGGTTTTTTGTTTCGACCACGAATGTTTCAAATGCTACCGTTAACCAGGGTGACTTTGATAATTTTTGGGCTACTTTGACCGATTTAAAATTGCTATACGATGAATATTGTCCATATGCGGTGAATGTTTGGCATGTAAACGCAAAGGCGATCGATGAAGACATCGATTGAAAGCAGTAAATGCAAATAAAAATTAATGATTTCGTCATTTTAACTACTTATTAAAGTCGCGTAAATGAAAGTCAACGCGGTTTACGCTAGTAGTTTTTTTTTTGTTTCAGGCCACGCCGATCATTTATGCGACTAAGTTAAAGTAAGTCATGCGATAACATAATCTTTTAAACGATAGTCAATGTTAAATTTATCGATAACTAGCTGTTGCCAGCGACTTCGTCTGCGAAAAATTCGTTTATCGCTATCCCGCGGGAACTACGCAATTTTCCGGGATAAAAAGTAGCCTATGTGATATTCCAGACTTTTCTCTATCTATTTGCCGAATTTCATCCTGATCCGTTGTGCCGTCCTGGCGTGATTGAGTAACAAACAAACAAACATCCATCCATCCATCCATCCATCCATACTTTCGCATTTATAATATTAGTTAGATAATGCCAATTGTTTTCTTTCTAGTAAGAAAACAAAGTATCAAATTGAGTTCGCAACTTCTTCCCTGATAATATTGAAAACTGAGAAAAATTACATATTATTTCCCTTTGGCAGTCTGGTTGTTACTAAAGGATTATTGGCTGACAGGGGCGAAGTTATGTTGCTTTATGACGTTACTTCATGCCGATAGTGATAGAAATATTGTTATTTTTATCGAGCTGATAATACTATTGGCCTTGTGGTCCTCTATGCTTCAAGTAGAGGTATTTTTACAGTAAATTGACCAGCAATTTATCCTATCTCATCTGGTGGAAATTATAATTCACTAATGGTATAAATATGAATCCAAATAAAGATGTTTACACTATTTAATCCAGACACAAAAACTGTAAACAAAATATGATTCGCTTTCTGCATCGACCTTCATCCAGTAGAGCTTGTTATTCCGTCTTGGTTATTATTGTTATTATTAAGGTGTTAAGTTAATATTGTTATCGTTGCTTGGGGAACCATTATTATTATTATTATTATTGTTTTTTAATTTTTTTATTCCAAGTATTCAAAAGTATTTTTCAGTCAATAACTTGTTGAACATTGTTTCATTAAGGAACGTCTTTTTCTTACCGTTTGTCCTGGAAAGATACGGCTCTCACCTTCTCAGCGTTTATTATGACAGCGTTTGACAGTCGGTGGTTGGACAATCAAAGATGGCGACCGTAAGCTACGTAGTTTGTTATTGCCATCACGGCTGCTTTCTAATGATACGTAATAAGAGACTTTGGCGGCACGCGGCTTACTGGTGGCTGTCACTCGACGGCAATCCTCTCGCAGTTTCCCTCAACTTTCCAATTCGCAGCCATCTTTTTTTTTCACAATATCCGAAGCGACGGGAAAAGTTGAAACGGGAAGTTTCTATGGTTCTCGTCAAATTTTAATATCGTTTGCGGAAAATTATGGGGGAGTTAAGTGGAAATATTTCAGTGTCATCTCTGTTGGATTATACGGGAAAATACGGGTTTCGCGGTTTCTTTGTTAAATATATTTTTATAAGCTTATAAGTTTCGGATTGATATGTTTACCAGAGTTTTGAAAATGGCTTGTGAATTAAAAAAAAGATTAACTTTATGCTTCTTCAATGCTGTAATAAGCACGTATCTACATCAAATTTGTGTGTCGTAGGTCAATCACCCATAATATAAAGGTAAATTCTTGGAAATTACAATCTGACTTCATAACTCCAGAAATTCATATGATCTGATCTGAATAATCGACATGATTCGAATAAAATTTAATGTCGAATAGAATACTCTTATTAACGACAAAAAAATCGTATGTAACGCCATCTCTGATGACATGACAGAGACTGGTTCTAACGTGAAACGAAGTTTGCCGGTCAGTTAGGTACTAAAAACCCAAAAGCCTGTAATAGAATAAAAAGGAAGGCACATACCAAGCATAGGTATAATTGCAGACAGCTGCTTGTAAGTAGGGGAAAGTGGTCACCATTCGTACACATACCTTATCGTTGAAAAATGGCTATAACCCTTTAACATTTTGACATAATAGTTTCGGACTATTTTGTAACAAACTACAATATATTTGTCACACTTTACACTTAGATACATAAACTAACTAAATTTGACAATTTAATAAAAAATAAAAGATTAAATCTGAAAAGTGTACGAATGGTGACCACTTTCCTAGTCATTTTATCAGAATCGTACTTATTTCCTACGCCAAATAAGACAAGTATTTGTATACAATTCCTATAAGAGCCGGTGTTACTCACCGTCTACGAACGGCTGATGGTTTCAAAAATAGATTAACCGTTTTGTATTATTTTCACAGCACGCTGTATAACGCATTGGAACAAATGTGGAATACTTGTTAAATAGGGAATATTCATGATTTCTTCATGGCTTTCATTAAACGATCATTTATGTAGTAAACAATGTAAAAAATGATGAAATAACTTTAAAAAACATGTAAACTATCAAAGATTTGTTTCTATCGCTTTCTATAAAAACGGAATTTCAATAAAGACAAGAAAAATTTAAATGAAAAATCTTTGCAGGCGTATTCAGCCAAACTAACCCAGCAACAACAAAAAAAGGAAAAAGAGATCCCTTTAAGGGATAAGTTCGCCTTTGTACATATATGTGTCTCAAAAAATACAAATTACAATAAAGACAAATAGATAGATAGATGTACAATAAAGAGTTGTATGTACATACATACATACATACATACAGATATGCTGAAATAATCCGGAAAAATTCTGACTGGCATTGTATAGGCTCACTTGGTATTGCTATAGTGCCAATTGAAGCGTTTAACAAAAGCTTGTCCTTCCTTTGACTCATGCGCATCATTAAAAACCCTTCCTCTAATCAATTGTACTGCTAATTAAACCTCTCATAAACGCATGACAAATGACACAGTGCACGCACAATTATTGAGAGCTTCCTTTATTCTCTTTTTCCTTAAAAAATACATGTAAATAAACATAGTACGTACCTTTTTTTTAAAATAAGTTGATAACTTATACTTTGTAAAAAATCGGACACCTTTTCAGATTTTTTTTTATTGTTTCAACATTCTTTTGATTGGTCATAGACTTCTACTTCGAAACTAGACTCCAAGCTTATTAAAAAAATTAAATCCTTTCTATGATGTCAGATTAACAAAACTACACTCTATACCCACCGTAATAGAGTTTGACTTATCACAACATAAAATATATGAAATATAAGACCTTTCAATGATATCTGCGCATGAGTGTCATACACAGCGGAACTCGGGTTAACACACTGGACCCCCTGCAGTTTCCGGTTCGAAAATAGAATCATATAAATAGATGCAAATGGCGGGTCGGGTAAGTACTAGTACTGTCGTTGGGTTGAATTGACATAACTTTGACATGACATGTTTTGCTCGTAACAACTGAAGTCTTACTCATACTCATTTAGGGTTTATTCACATCGGGTTTATGCCTTATAAAATGTAAATGATCCACTAAATTATTTCGGTGATTGTTGCGCTCGCTCTGTTGTGATTCGTTTAACATCAAACGTGGAACTTTAGTTAAGCGAAAAGATGTTACTATCGATGTTGATGGTGTATCAGCCATTGTGGATCATACTGACAAACGATAATAGGTTTTTATTAAAACGTATGTTTAATAATCACCCCTGATTATAAAAGCTAAAATGACAACGCTGAAAACACAAGACTTCCGCGGCAGAACGAGGAGTCGATTCCAAATAATAGAAAAAAAGAGACAATAACTGAAATGGTTTTCTTAAATACAGTGATAAAGGATACGCTATCGTGAAAAAAAAACAGAGGAGGCTCAAACTTCGCCTAAAACCTGAACCTTGTTAGTTGCAGTGCAGAAGAGAAATGCGATGAGCGTTTTAGGAACTACGCCTTGCCGTCTTTTATAATCTCGGAAACTTATTTTCTTGTAAATCTAATCATGCAAGTAATCTTAAGTCTGTGCTAAATACAATACCTGCCAATTATGTATATAGTGTCATGAGAAATTCGTTTAGATATCACTTTAACCCTCTTTGTCATACTTTGAAATAAGACAATTAATAATCAGGCTATTGGCATTGGCAAGGGTGAATAAGGATCGGAAATCGAGCCTTTTGAGCCGGACAGGGGAATGAGATCCATTCCATAATCGGGTTCATTTCCGTCCAGGGGTCTTGGGTGGAATGGTTCGTTGATATTAATGATAAGTTGTTAATATGACATGTTTTTCTCAAACCTCTTTTTTCATCTGAAGAGCTGATCCAATATTCCATAAGAGTATCTCATATACATATAAAACACATTTACTTTAGGCACTCGTGTGTTAATGACATGTAATATTTAAAGGGAAACGTGATTCGCACTCTTGGTAAAATTTTATGCTTGTCACACCGAGTTTCCATAACCCACCGTCAAAAGGCCAAAAGGAGAAGAAAAATAAGTATAAAACTGATAAGAAATAAAATTAGATATGTTGTCACTGGACAATTGACACCTTAAGCACACCTGCTTCTATTAATACCATACATTACATACTCATATAAATAAATAAATAAATATATACATACTAAACAACAACCTGTATTGATAAAAAAGCTAGAGTCACTTCTACCACGGTTATCATTGTCACACACTTGTATAGAACGGAGATGCGTGGGTGGCCGGACAATTTCACGGTTTCGGATTTTGCTAATCTTATACACTTCTGAAGCAACATAGCATAGAATTTTCATAGCGTTTCTAGAAGTAGAACAGCCCTCTTAACCTGAAGCGACACCAATTTTTTCAACAATATTGGTAAATTAAATTTAAAGTCACTCTTCTAAACTGAGTCCACTAGCTAGTTACAATAGTAATATTATAGACTAAAACTTCGTGCCTTGTCGGAGCAGTGCACCCACCATCCTTTTCTAAAACCGACGTGTGGCTTATTCTTCGTTTAATTAAACCCATCTAATTGGATTCCGGACGGAATTGTCGAATCCGTCATTGTCGATAGCTTTAGCTTTGCCCAATATCGAGTTTTCTAGTCTAGCTCAATTGATTCCGATTCGCATGTTTTAAATGTTAAATCGAATGTCTCTGGAAAACGGGCACTCTGGAACACTGACGGGATTTTTTAATTAATTTTGACTTGCCTTTATTCGGGATTTCATTGCACAGCCATCATAATAGTTAGAAGCATCCAAGTCGGCCAAATAGTTCGGTACATCATAGAAATAATATGGTATGTCGAATTTTTCATTCATTTTCATACTATGTAATGATGCTGACTGTATTCAAAATTAAAAAAAGAGTTATAATTCTGACCTGTCTGTCTAAATTATGTATTGTATTTGTGTTCACTTTTTGCATGCACTTCACCGTTGCTTTTTTAAACGCCCATTTGTTAATGTATCTTAGTAATCACTTAGTTGTAATCGCTCTCGCAGACGACCAAGATACAGGCTCAGCCTAGTTTGGAGTCTGATGGATATTTTCCTTTGTTAAATCCGCTTATTTAAATAAACTATTTGTATTTGTATTTGTATTTGTAAAATACACGGTGTTGTCGCTCTTGTGTTAGGCAGTATAAAAAAAGCCTATGTCAATTTGAAAACGTAATGATGATCTTTCAAAGAATTTCTCTTGAATAAGATCTAATGGCGTCTCATTACCATTACCTACCTTACTTTTTCCTTGCACGCGTCTTTTTATTAGATTCTCGTTATGCCTCCTTGTAACTGTCTGTATTTACGGAACCCAGAGCTCTAATTTACCAATTTAAAAAATTGGATCTTTAAACTAATGTCACAAATAATTTCAAGTTATTATTTAACTTAACGTGTTTGTGTGTTATTATGATGTTTTTTCAAGTTAATGACCCAGTTCTAGTTGTTGGATTGAATTTAATTTAGCATGCTACGTACCTGTACTGTAGCTATAAGTACAGTCAGCAAAACAATAAGTTTGTGTTAAAAAAAAAACTCATCACTACATAGTATACAACAAAGTCGCTTTCCTCTGTCCCTATGTAGGCTTAGATTTTTATAACTACGCAACTGATTTTGATGCGGTTTTTTAAATAGATAGAGTGATCCAAGAGGAAGGTTTATATGTATAATTCTACGCAGACGAAGTCGCGGGCAGAAGCTAGTTTGTAATAAAACTGGTCAAGTAAGTTTTATTAAAATTTCGTTCAAAGAAATATTAGTGACACCAATGAGTAATAGAAAGTTACTTATCCGAAAAAAAATTAAGTACACACGAAACGAATGATTTAAAGTCTTCATTCACGCAAGCTATTATATCAGTTCAAAACTTTTAAACAAACTTACACAACCTTTTTTTTACGCATAAATTTTGGCAGACAACTGTGTCTCCTCCACAATCCGCCAAACTTAGCCAACTGAATCCGAACAACTGATTTATTCCGCATCCGATCCCATTCTATGTTCAAAATAACTGATCGAGTTTGCGCCGGAGCAGGAAACGCCCCCCTCCCCACTCCGGTGACGTCAGCGAGTCATCTGCCAACTGCAACGTTTGCCGTATTTGAATAAAGAAGTAGGAGATTCCGTTGGAATAAACATGTAGGTTTTAAAGTTTTGAAAACTACATAAATTTGAAGAAGGTTTTTTTAGGTTCTGTAGCCAAAATCGAAACTTTTTTATTCGTGAACCCACACGCACTTGGCTGGTTGATGTCGAATCTAAAGGTCGTCACAAAATTCAAAGAACCGGTTTAGAGGTCTTCAGAAACCTATTTCTTTTGAACGAAACACCAGCTTACATTCATGTCATTGTTAAATAAAAAAATGACGAAATGCTTAGACATTTGAAATTTAATAATACCTATTTTACCATCAGCTTACAGAGCTAATGAGAAACAGTAAATACTTCACCAAATAACAAAAGCCTATCAAAACTTGATGTTTAAGTGTGCTAAACATAACCTTAATAGGTACCCGAAACAAAAGCCACTTCATTCCCAAGTATTATTCAACTATAAATAAATGATGGAAACTTTTCAATGTTCTTAGTGGGACTTACTGCCTTTTAATTGGGAAAGCTAATTGAGTTTCATTTTTCAATACTACAGTGAAGAAACTTGGGTATTAAGAGGCTTAGTGCAGTGAAGGCTCTGCTGTTGATAAAAAATGCTGAAAGCAATGGTTTTACTCGTTCACTAGCTTTTACTACCTGGCAGTTGAAATTATGAAATTTTACTAATTATCCAGGAGGTTTTATGCTTTAAGTAATTCCCAAAAATCGCATCGCAAGTCTTCATTTGCGTATGATGTTACATAAAGATCATTAGTACAAAATTTCATAGGAAATTCAAGTTTTAATAGGTACCTATAAAATGTATGTGGCGTGAAATTTAAAAATGAAAAGTTTTAGCCATGTTCTGAAATACAATGTAATTTGTACTCTTCGTTGTTGAAGTTCATAGAAATGCTCATTTCAGCCCTTTTCTTCTGTGTTGATTATAAGACAGTCTTTTTTTGTTAGTTTAACAAGAGTCTAATGGGGCTTGAATTGAGTACACTTAGTCTGACTCGCGAAATCAAGGGTTAAAAAGCTTAAAAATCCTCACGAAATCCTCCTTGGTTATTTATTTTTAAATATTTGGCAATTATTGTAATACCAGACTCTTGACACCCCTCTAGGTCATATCGGAGGCGAAATAAATGTACAATTTCATTACTCACGCTACCCTGACGAGGCTATTGTGCCATGGGATATATAAAATACAGAAGAAGTCTGACTCATTTTTACGCATTACATTAATAATTTTCTGAGGATGTATTCTGAATTAGTACCTACCTAGCTTAATTGTGTCATTTCAGGGTATAAGACGCTTTCTTCATAAATTTTATTCGTCTTCGTCCGTACGTTTTAACGTGAAGATAATAATTAGGTAGCTAACACAGAAAACATGGTATTTTAAGTATTGTATTCCTCAGAAATTACTTCATAAATCGGAATGTCAAAGGTTGTGTATGTCATTTCATCAACATTGGTAAAGGCGTCTAGAGACAAACAAATGGCAAGTATTTTCCCATTTATAAGGGAAGGGACTAGCTTCTGCCCGCGACTTTGGTGGCGGAGAATTATACTTAAGAACTGATGTTGATGGTATATTCTGCAACAATTATTTAGGTACGTTGAGACTCTAGGCAGCTACGACCTTTGAGATGTTTATCGCTACCCCGCGAGATCTATGCAATTTTCCGGGATAAAAAGTAGTCTATGTTTAAATCTAGGGTATCAACTGTCTTCGTTCCAAATTTTATCCAAATCCGTCCTATCGTTTTAGCGTGAAGAAGGAACAAACATACACACTCACTCACATCGTCACAAACTTTCGCATTTATAATATTAGTAGGATTATAGGTGGATTTTACTGTTATCCTTTTTGCCCACTGTATAAATTCTGCTGCTTATTCGGTAGCAGGGTTAGCGAGCAAGTTGTGGTAGAGATCCGAGCGGACTTTGCTCAAGGTTCCCGCCAAACCGCATCTCCACATTTCTCCATCCCCGCGCCATAATCGATGTGCTGAAATAGAAAATTAAAATCCAAACGCTTTGTAACGTGAATTCTTTGTCGTGTAAATCCAATGGGGTTCTTCTAAATTCCGCACTGATTCAAATAAGGGTATTGTTATGAAATTTTAATTTGATCCCTTTGTTTTCATGCATGCTGCTTAAATGTTTGATAAGGGAGTGTTTGCTAATTCTTTCATTGTTCAACCCTTTTTACGGTACACCGTAGTATGAAATGGAATGATTGTTTTTGTGTTTTCAATTGTTTTGCATTTTCTGACTGCCTTGGCTAATTTTGGTAAAAAAATTCGTGCTTTTCAATTTTTCAGTGCAATCGAGCAGACGCTCGATGCTAGTCGAAGTAGTTCGGTGAACAAATGAATAACGATTTTTTCTTATAACCCGTCTAACCAGTGTATACGTGCCGGCACGTAAGTCTAGCGATGACGAGTCACGTGGAGGGGATCTGCTCACCCACGGATACCGTATTTTATACTTCTGCGCATACAAGGTCATCGCTAGACTTACGTGCCGGCACTTATAGTAAAAACAAGTACCTACACATTGCATCTAACCACTTAGCTCTGTGGTTGTGTCTATTCCCTGATATTATGCGACGCGGAACGCAGGCGTGATGAGAGGAGAGTCGCGCGCATTACAGCTAGCACTAGTGTTTGGCGATGTATGTGTCGATATATCGACATTATTATCGATATCGATCATCTGGTTTTCGAATTGCCAGTCGTGCCACAGACTGTCTGCGAAAGTTTTATCTAAATCAATTGAACAACCATATTTACCGGTGCAACTTACGGATTTTCAAAAAACTAGCTTCAGCTTTTCTTTATATGTAATTTGTGCTAGTAGGATTAAATTAAATTTGTATGATTTGTTTTTTATATTTTTATTTTATTTTTTATTTCCATTTTAATTGTAATTAACTAACATAGTGCTCTAAGTTGTATTACTAACCCGATATGGACCTTGATGTCCGAAATAAATGATTTTTATTTTTATTTATTTATTTATTTATTTTTTCATTAAAGAGTCGTCAACGCACGGGCGAATATTCAGCGTTTTTCGGCCTTTTTTTTTCGTCATTATCGTCTCAGCATAATAATATATACCATTAAAAGAGATGATTCTGAGACTTAACCTTTTATGACAACGAAACACAGTATATCGATGCTGCATTTAGGTTATCCAAATTTGTTGCGGCTTGTTCTTCTGTTAGGATAATAATTCTGGGACGACAATGACACATGAACCGAGTGGTCGAAACGCTTTGGCCTGCTATTGCCCCCCCCCCCCCCCGTAATTCCTATATTACCTATGGGTGTCATGGAGTTTTCTTATCATCAGATCATAATAATTATAAAAAATAATAGCTTATCATTTTTCACATTTATATTATCTATTGTTAACTCTTCACGCTTAGATTGCTGAACTTTACAAATAAGTATGGTCTCGAGGAAGGATGTAGAATAGGTTTTGTTTGAGGCGAAAGAGGAGTGAAATTTTTATGAAGATGCGATACTCAGTAGGTAATATAATTTTCATCTCTCATACTCTGAAAGTAGATCATTGATTATCTGGATAACGAGTTGAAAGTGACTCATCGCGACCCTTGGGTTGAAAGTATTTTTTTTTCTAGGTAATCCAAATGAGGTACATAGCAATGGAAATACGTATACAGCCATGTAATCTATGTTTTATATAATCATCTATATTAATAGTTCCGTTTTAATTTTAAAAGGCAAAATAATCTTAAAATAACATTCCCCTATATATATAAGCTTAATGCAAGCGTATACAACAAGAATTAGTAGAAATTATTACTATTTTTTTAGCTTGAAATATTTAAGTCGACAAATTAATTGATTGCGACCTCCGTGTCTGCAAGTTTAAAAAAAAACTAGCCGGCAGCCATTGGTGCGCAGAAGAAATGCGCAATGCGCGTAATACGCGTAATAGAAAAAAGAGCGGGAAGAGAATGACAAACGTAACAAATATTATGTGCGACCGTGCGACGTTAGTGAAATTTGTCATAATACCTTCTTTTAATTTCCTCATATTCGAAATGAAAAGTAGTGTTCAACTCGGATGAAATTACCCATTTCACCCTCGAACCATTGGTGCCCTCACTTCGTTCGGGCACCAGAAATATCTCAGCTGAAATGGGTATATTTCAAGCCTTGTTTATCAATCTACTATTGTACTCTGAATGTTTGAAGACGTTTTATTTACAACAAATCTAGGATGAAAGCGTAGTTAGAAAGAATAGTAGGAGATTTGATAAAAATAAGCTTTTTTTAATGTTGGAGAGACCAGACAAACGAACTAGTAGCTACTCAAAATACTAATTCCACAAAGACAAAAGCTAGTAAGAATATAAGAGTATGACAAACAGAAGAAGACCATAAGAAACATACCTAATCACTACACAGTAGGTATAAAACAAAGTCACCTTCCGCTGTCTGTCCTTATGTATGATTAGGTGTTTAAAACTACGCACATGATTTTGATAGGGTTTTTAATAGACAGAGTGATTTAAGAGGAAGCTTTATATGTATAATTCTACGCAGACGAAGTCGCGGGCAGAAGCTAGTTTTATATAAAAGAGGCGTGTACTGCCGTTCTATCTCAAAAGGACGTATGCCTTAAAGAACACATATAGTTTTTTTTTTTTTAATTTTTGGCCAGTTTTGACATCAATCTATCATTATGAACATAACATGTCATAATTATGACATGATAGATATCATACCAAACCATAACATTATATGATAGATTGATGTCTAATCTGTCCAAAAATGAAAAAAAAAAACTGTTTTTTGACATGCGTTCTTTTGAATTAGGACGGTAGTGTATTTAAGATTTAAACGGAAGGAAGGTACCTATCTAAGATGTTCAATCAACTCGTTCTCCCAACATTAACGAGTTCATCTTAAATCATTCTCCACTCAGCGCCTTAAAGGAGGAAATAATTTGCTATTACAAGCGCACATACTAAGCCGTCTTTCCAATTTTCTAAAATAAACAAACCACCCTGGATCTTACTGCACCTAGACAAGACTGGCCTGCGCATTGGCTATTAAAAAACAGGTACTATCGAATTAGTAAAAAATTACTTCTTGTTTTTCTTTTTGTTTACTTTTACTGTTATACCGTAAAAAAAATTCGGTGCTTCTAATTTTCAGTGTCGTTTAGAAGTCCGCGCTCTTGGAGTGAGCTCGAGTTTCGGGTACCATCGGCCTATTCAAATATCAAACTCTTGTGAGTGAGCGAGACAAACTCGAATGTCGTTTTAGGCTGTAGGTATTTGTAGAGTTATACACACTATGGGTGCACTCTATTGTTGAGGCTCAGCTATCTGTGTGTCTGTCTGTCACAAGATTGCATAAAAATCGTAAAAGTACATTTGTATGATATTGCAAATTATACTCTTTATTGAAAACCAGGCCCCTCTTCTCCACTGGGCACTATGGGCACGTGCCCAGGGCCCCGCGATCGAATGGGGCCCCCTAGTTCCTGCCAGATTACCAAATGATAACCGATATTTAGGTCATAGGGGCCCCATGATCCTAATATGCCCAGGGCCTCAAATAGTTTAAAGACGGCCCTGTTGAACACCGCAAAATATCTTTCACACTACCGTTGTACACTGTGACAAAAATTAACAAGCTAAAGTGGGTGGCAGAAACAACAGACTAAAAATCCGTCAAAAATACAAATCAATCGAACTAAATAAAATAAACCTATTTTTTGCCAAAATAAACGTCCTTGTTTATATCAGAACAAATTGTTGCCGTGTCACACCTCTAGAGGCGCTGCCAATTTACTAACTTGAACTCGTGTGTATGCTCTTATATTTGTGTATCTTATAAAATGAATAATTAGGTACCTATGTCTTCTTTCTTATGACTGTCTCAAGAAGACATAATAGACTCAGCAAACGCGTAAATTCCTTTCGTTCGCGGCCAGTGTTGCTGTGCCACAGTTCGCACGATACAGCTATAATTTCAATCAGACCGTATATTTTCTGTGACAACATACTTTAGGCAAAAAGGTTTGTTTAGCTGGGGTTGGGAGCCGACGGAATGACTGATTGGAGTCGTTCCGATACGGTTAAGATGATGTATGACGGAAAATTTACCCGTATGTTTAAACTGGCTGTGCCCGCAACTTTGTATAGAAACATTTCGTTTAAGGTTACGTTTCGAAAACATATTGAGGGTTGCTACAAAAGGTCCACGATATAACATAAAACGTGTTGGTTCTCCCGCTGAATCCGCACTCGGACAAATTACAATTTTCCCTTATTATCACTACATAGTATAAAACAAAGTCGCTTTCCGCTGTCTGTCTGTGTGTCCCTACGTATGATCGGATCTTTAAAACTACGCAACAGATTTTGATGCGGTTTTTTTATAGATAGAGTGATTCAAGAGGAAGTTTTATATGTATAATTCTACGGAGACGAACGACGATTAATTACATAATAACTATTAACAGCCTTATTCATAAAAAATCCTTAATTTTATTGAGGTTTGATCAGTCTATTAGTTAACAGACTGATTAAGCTTATTTGACAGTTGTTAAAAAGTATGATTCATAAACGCTTGCTAGCAGTCTGTTAGCTAATTAGCTGCTGATGGATGGATTAGACGCGTTATGTTGTCACCTTGACAAATCATAGACCAAAAATGGTCTTTTAATGAATAAAAAAAAATTGACAGCAGTGGCAGCGAATTAGCGGGAAACCGAAAACATGGCTTCAGCCTAACACGACAGACGAGGCAGTGTAGACCTAGTTTCCTCTACCTTTCCCGGAGGTGATAAACTTAAAACAAAAAAATTGTCTTGCATATGGTTTTGCTCTTGCCAAAATCAGCTGTTCACATTTGTGGCGGCCATTTTGTGAGTTAGCAGAGAGATAAAGTAGAGTCTACGGTCCGCTAACTTTCGGAAGACATAACAGGCCCTTGATGGACTGATTAGCGCTAATTGACGTTTATGAATCATGTTTTTTTGCATCGGTCCTATAGCGAGCTTATAGCGAGCCTCTAACTTTTCATGAATAAGGCTGTAAGTATCCAACCGTGCAAGTACCTTTTAAATTATACGTTGCAATGTCATTTAAATCTGCAACCGACGTGTTTCGCTCGAGCTGCTGGCCACCGCTAGCCGAGCGTGTGAACTTTAATATACGCCAATGACGTTCCCTGGTGAAATATTACGAGCTGTCGACATTTATCAGGCTGAATTGAAATAAATAATGTCTGCGGCTCTGCGAGTGAAACTTTGTGAAGATTATCGGATGAAAAAGTCTTGTAGCAACAAGATCAACTCCCACAGACGTATTTAAAAATTGACCAAAACTGAATTGACGAAAATTAATAACACAAGAAGAAAACCTGTTGTCTATAAAGTCGGTTTACGGACGATAGTTTTACGCGATAACGACAATAATGGTCGCTTTTGGGGGTAGGCTAAGTTACGCCATCTATCGGCACTTGGTTAAATCGTTTAGTATCTATCAAATCAATCTATCGACCCACAAAGTGAGGTACGCAAAGTGGTTGCGACAACAAGCAACAGATGTCGCTATTTACGACACACTAACGTCAGCAACGTTACGCAATGAGTCACGCTTCTTCGTGAGTACGGCCGGCATTCATCGATTTATAAGACGTTATCACGTCAATAATCAAACAGGCATATACACGTAACCACGCAACCTGCCTATGGGTGGTGTAGGGGTATAGCACGCGTCACGGAATGACGAGGACCCGGGTTCGATTGCCGGCCATAGCTTTAGTTTTCGGATTTTTGACGTGACAACGTCTTATAAATTGGTTTGCCGGGTGACACTTCAAGAAACTGCGTTACGCTCCGCTCACGTTATGCGCTCACAATGAGAGCGAGTGAGAGGCACGCGGGCATGGTTAGCCCGCCTAAGAGCGAGAGAGACAGACATAAAAAGTGAAAGGCACGCGTCCCTTCCACTCGAGCACAGTTAGCCCGCCTAAGAGCGAGAGAGACAGAGCGAGAGAGAGAGAGTGAGAGAGATAGGCATACACACCGGTTCATGTCTTGCGCTTCTATTTCGCTTAGGCGCCTGCATACAAGTTTACACGTCCTTCTTCCTACTATACGAATGAATATTCACATTAAAATTATTTTACCACTCAAAGTCGTTGTCACGTAAAACTTTCGCCCGTATACCGACTTTACAGGCAACCAATTTTTCTGTGTTCTAATTTTCAGTGTCGTTTAGAAATTATATACACGTACATAAATCACGTCTTCCCTTGAGGGGTAGACAGAGTCTAAGCTAACAAGACCTTAAGGCCACGTTAAGCATGTTTGTGGGCGTGATGGAAAAGGGAATCGAAATGGGTCGCAGGTCGCATCGCTTATAACATGTTTCCTACGATGTTTGCCCATTCCCTCAATGGGCTTTTACTATCTGCGCTGGAAGAGAAGCAACTGGTACATTCCATGTTTTTCCTTCCTCCCAGAACAGCATGGAAGTACTTACACTCAATTACTCAATCATGCTGAACATGGTCTGCAGATCTTGTTACCTTTGGCTCTGTCTTCCCCGTTAGGGATTAAGAAGTGATTTATGTAGGTACGTACTTTTAGGGTTCCGTACCTCAAAAGGAAAAAACGGAACCCTTATAGGATCACTTTGTTGCCCGTCCGTCTGTCAAGACCCTTTTTCTCAAGAACGCGTGGAGGTATCAAGCTGAAATTTATATCAAATACTCAGGTCTACTGCCCCTTGGAGCTGTGAAAAAATCAAACTTCTAAGCCAACGCAATCAAAAGTAACAGTCGTTTAAGCCGCAAATTTTCGAAATTCGCAAGGGAATCAAAACCTACAAGGTACTTCCCGTGAACTTAGAATCTCGAAATTTAGTATGAAGGCAGGTCTTATAGCACAGATTAAGGAATAATTGCGAAAACCGTAAATATGTATGTATGTCTGTATATATCAGTGACCAATATAAAGTGATCCCACATTGCGTACATTTTACTTTGGAGCCAGGGCTCTGCTTACACTGGTTTATAGATACGGATACAGAACCCTCGGTGTGCGAGTCCAACTCACACTTGGCCGGTGTTTTGTAACTATAAATGTCTATTTCATGTGTTTTGTTTCTCTGAGTTCTTAGTGATAAAGACTCACACTTGACAGATTTTTTTACACTTTAACATCACATCACAATAAATTTAATATTGTAACACCATAATATACCTAAACATGGAGATATATCATCCAATCGTTGATAGGAATTACCAAATAAATTGTGAATTTGAATATCCACCGCAAATTGAATATATTACCGGGAATCGTCAGTGACGTGTAAGATTAGGATCAGATGAGTATTAAAATTAATTTTGCCCGTCGCCCCTCCAGTACGTCATTTAAATTTCAATTGATAATCGTTTCGGTTGAAATCACAAATTAATGGAGTATCTAATGACAGATCCTGGGACCTGTCAAGAGGGACGACGGCACGTGGAGGATCCGTAAAAACATAGAGATCCAGGAGCTTGGTGGCTGAACCCAACATCATCGGCGTAACAAAATCACACAGACTTCGCTGGTTCGGCCACCTACTCCGAATGGGAGAGGATTGTGCTGCCAAGAGGGCGTACGTGGGACGACCGACTGGTCGCCGCCCGGTTGGGCGACCCAGGTATCGCTGGGGGGACAGTGTCCAGGCGGATTTGCGACGTCTTCAAGTCGACGACTGGCAAGAAGCTGCGCACGATCGGGACAGATGGCGTGCTCTCGTTTCGGAGGCCAAGACCCTATTTGGGTCCCTGAGCCAAGTTAGTTAGTTAGTTCTAATGACAGAATATTGACATCAGATGTCATCTTATATAATTTTGACACTATATAAATATGAAAGTTTAAGTTTGTTATGTGTTTGTGATTCAATGACGCGTAAACGGCTGCACGGGTTTGGATGAAATTTTCCACATGAACAGGCATGGCAAGACGTGCCAAAACTTCTCGTGGTAAAACTATGCTAAATACAAACTTGAATAGTCAATGTCACAAACAAAATAACAAAAGTTCATGTTCAAAATATAATTTATTTTTACTGTACACTGTTGAATACAAAACAAGTCAGTTAAATCAACCGCTGAAGAACTAGGGATGCAGACACACAATATGTCACTCTCATCTAACGAATCTAACTAATATTATAAATGCGAAAGTATTAATGGATGGATGGATGGATGTTTGTTTGTTACTCAATCACGCCAGAACGGCCCAACAGATCTGGATGAAATTCGGCACATAGATAGAGAAAATTCTGGAATAGCACATAGGCTACTGTTTATCCCGGAAAATTGCGTAGTTCCTGCGGGATAGCGATAAACAAATTCTTTGCAGACGAAGTCGCTGGCAACAGCTAGTAGGCTTATAAAGCTATCCGACGGTCGGATAGCTTTCGGATCGGTCGGATTCCGACCCTTGTATGTGGGTCACTTGCAAGATATGACCCGAACGATTGCAAGTTAACCTTGTAAACTTGTAAAAATAGTAATTACAAATCGTTTGCCGTCTAAACGTTTACAAGTGACAAGTATGCTTTGATAGTCAGTAGTTCATATTTAAATAATAATGCTTTTAGCCAACGTTCGTTTGTGACAGGCTGTCACATAGAAAATGGAGCAAAGAGAGATGCACTTAGTAAAATTGGCTGCTTCACACGTCGTTGGACACGATGAAAAATGGACCCTCTTTGAATAGGCTAAGTGTGTGTTTTAAATGAATGTCAATGTGAGGAAGAGGGCTTAAATTAAGTGAGGGGCAAGTTGGAATAGAAAACATTAGCTCGTCTGTTTAAAGTCACTTGGTTAAAGAATATTCCAATTCTACAATTGTATTATTCAATACATCTCTAGCTTTAATACGTCCCACTGCTGGGCATAGGCCTCCTCTCAGAATGAGAGGGCTTGGGCAATATATAGTTCCCACGCGGGCCCAGTGCGAATTTGGAACTTCACACACACCACGACGCTCTGCTCGAGAGGGCACAGGTAAAAGGTGCGACCACACCGCCGCTTAAAAAACAGTGACGTTACGGAATCGCAACAAAATTTATGAAGAAACGATGAGAAAACGTGACGCATACGACACGTCACTGCGTATACGCGGCGGTTTAGTCGCACCCCTAACGAGGCAACCAAGGCTTTTTCAAAATTATTATTCTTCTTCTTCTTCTTCTTTAGCCATTCTCAACCTCAAAGGTGTAGGCCTCCTTCAGTTTATGCCATCTGTTTCTGTCTTGAGCAGTTTCCAACCACTTTGTTCCCGCCAGTCTTTTGATATCGTCGTACCAACGCATCTGCGGTCTTCCTCTCGGGCGTTTCTCGCCCCACGGTCTCCATTCTACCACTGCCCTGCACCACGAGCCATGCTTGCGGGCGACATGACCAGCCCACTCCCATTTCAATTTCGCAACCCGTTTAGTCACATCGCTCACTTTGCTTTGCTCTCTGACCCATTCGTTTCTTTTACGGTCTCTCAGCGTAACTCCTACCAGTTTTCTCTCAATTGCTCTTTGAGCCACCTGAAGTTTGTGGAGGATCTCCTTAGTAAAAACCCACGTCTCAGCTCCATACGTAAGCACAGGCAGAATGCACTGATCGTGAATACGAGCTTTTTGTTCGGCACTGAGCTTCATGTTGAACGCGAATTTGAGTTTGGAGTAAGCTGCCCAAGCCAGTCTTATGCGCCTATCAATTTCGTTAGCCTGATTGTCCTTTCCCAATACGACCTCCTGACCAAGATACACATACTTATCCACTTTTTCGATGACAGTGCCATTTACGCAGATGTTTGCGGTATCATTTAAAGTGTTGGTCATTATCTTGGTTTTGTCAAGGTTCATTTCTAAACCACACTGCTCAGAGGCTTGGTTGAGTTCCCTTATCATAGTTTGAAGGTCAGTCGAGTTGTCTGCGAACAACACTATATCATCCGCAAATCGTAGGTTACTCAGTCTCTTGCCCTCCACACTAATGCCACGCTCTTCCCAATCCAACTTTTTGAAAATATCCTCCAGTACTAAGGTGAACAGTTTTGGAGAGAGTGTATCTCCCTGTCTAACTCCTCTCCAGATCTTCACAGGTTGAGTTTCTGGTGGTAAGTTAACCTTTAAAGTTGCATTGTTGTAGATATTTTTTATGAGGTTAGTGTAGCGGTGATCAATACGGGCATTTTGAAGGGACTGAACCACTGCCCAAGTTTCGATGCTGTCAAAGGCCTTTTTGTAGTCTATAAATGCGACCCACAGTGGTAATTGATATTCGGTGGCTTTTTCAATGACGACCCTCATAGTTAATATATGATCCATAGTGCTAAAACCACCTCTGAAACCGGCTTGCTCAACTGGTTGGTAGTAGTCAAGTTTCTTAGTCAAACGAATGGTGATAATTTTCGTAAACAATTTGTACAGCTGTGATAACAGACTGATGGGGCGGTAGTTGTTCAGGTCTAATTTGTTTCCCTTTTTAAGCAGTAGAATGATCCTAGCGCTTTCCCATTTTTCCGGTATTCGGCATTCTTCTAGGCACTTATTAAAGAGTTTCACGAGGAACTGTAAGACTACGTTCCCTCCTTCCTTAACCATTTCTATGATGATATCATCCTCACCAGGGGCCTTGCCGTTTGACATCCTGGATAGGGCAGCCTGTATTTCAGCTTTTGTTATCTCGGGTATAAAATTATTATTCAATACAGCTTTATTAAGGTAATTTAAAAGGAGCAAAAAACAACATTTCTAATTCATTCTTAATGATTTACGAAGCTTCCAAGGGATCTATTTATAATTAATTATTTACTCCAAACGCTTACTGGTTTTACAGCTGAAAGATTTACTTGTTTCAAACAATAACTACGTAAAAGATGTTTCATTATTTCGTCTTCTGTCTCTGCTTTAGCTTTGTCAAAGTTGTAATCTCCATTTATAAGGTATTTATCATTTTAGTTCGGGCTTAGACGATTTGAATTTCAAATCGTTCCTGTCGTGTCAACCATTTTAAGCCTAAATAGCTTTATTTTTAGTCTTTTAAACTGGCTGTTAACCCGTGACTTTGTCCACACGGAGTTATATTCTTCATTTAATTTAGAATGAGAAACCACAATAACATTATAATTATTGCGTCTGGTCAACTATTAATCTTACCTAGTTTGCTAAGTACAGTGCAATAGTTTGGCAGCCGCAAAATAAAATTGTTTTAATGCCACTTTATTTGCGTGTCGTCAATTGTTACTCTAGTTCAAATTATAAAGAGATTACAGTTCACGAGCCGCAATATAATGTTGTTGTGGTTTCTCATCCTAAATTAAACGAAGTATAGTTATAGACCGACCGCTCAAATGAATCCTCACCCCCGCGGAACAGGGATGCGGGGTGGGACGACAAAGGGGGCTGAGAGAGGTGCGGGCGGGTAGTGCACCTGCCGCCCGCACCTCTCTCTGCCCCCTTTATCGTCCTACCCCGCGTCCCTGCACCGCGCGGGCGAGGACTCATTTAAGCGGTCGGTCTATAACTGTACTTCGTTCTATATGATTTTCCTACTAATGTCGATAAGCTAAAAGTTACTAGAAACACAGGAAAGCTTAAAGTACCATCTTACAGACTGGTTAAAACCAAAAAGTCGTTTCTGGGAAATTGCATACGTTTTTATAATAAAATTCCAAAAAATATTACTGACCAAACAGATACTAAGTTCAAATTAACTGTCAAGAAAACATTGATATCTAAGGCGTATTATAAAATTAATGATTATATCATGGACAGGGATGTTTGGCAATAATTCCAATCCGCATTGGCGATCCCGGAAAACCACATGGTGTATCTACTGTATTAGAAAATCTAGTTGTGTTTAATACTTTGTATGCAAGTTTTAAAAAAGTAACTTATTGTAATCTGTTGACATTCATAAGTGCTTGTAAAGCCTAAATTGAAAAAAATTGAAAAATAAAATTAAAAAAAAAAAAAAACTTATCTTTCACCTGTGGGAACTGGGAACTCTGCAATTTTCAAAATACTTACGTGACAGGGCACTTGCTTTTTTATCCTTCCACGTTAAAGCTGCAGCATGATTTTATTCATTTCACAATACTTCACTATCATCATCATCATCATCATCATATGCATCATCATTATGTATCATCCTATGGTCCCAACGGAAGACCAGCGCTGGCAGCAAGGCCAGCAAATGCTGAGTTGGGACCATTTTGTGACAGATAAATATGCTGTTTTATGTGTTTTTTTTATTTGATGTGTTGTGATTGTCAAAATTAACTTTTTTTCTTTCTTTTCTTTCATCATCATCATCATATTCACCATCAGCATCATCAGGAAAAAGTCCTTTATACGACAACAACTTGCCACCAGCATGCGGTTGCCCGCAGCTCTCGCGATGTCGTTTGTCCATCTAGTAGGAGGCCAATCAACGCTGTTTCTTCCGATTCGTTTTTTTTTTTTTTTTTTTTTTATATAAGAGGGGGCAAACGAGCAGACGGGTCACCTGATGGAAAGTAATCACCATCGCCCATGGACACCTGCAAGACTTGGGGAATCACAGGTGCGTTGCCGACCCTTTCAAGAACAGGAAGGCTCGCTTTTTTTTTTTTTTTTCGTGGCCGCCAAGATCTGTTCTCGTCCATAATGTTATCTGTTCTAAGCGTGTCCTTACTTAGTTCTAATTATTCAAGCGAACTATAGCTATTAGCACTAATTAATGAAATATCTATTAGCATAGGAATTCCTAGCGATGGGAGAATTTGCTAACTAATTCGATGCATAGTAAATTAACCGCCCGATGGAGTGGTTAACCGTACCACTTAAGGCTACAAATGAGATGAACATGCGCAGAATTTTCGACGCAAAAGGTGTAGAATTATTTAGAATTATTGATCAGACTTTTCGCGCAAAAAGAGGGATGTCATAAATTTGATGGCGATGTCTCTTTGTGTGTGTGTGTGTGTCTCCTGTGGCATCGTAGCTCTCTAACGGATAGTCCAAATTCAATATAGTTTTTTTCATTCGAAAGCCAGTCTCCTTGCGTGTTTCGGTTGCAGTCAGTCCAGCTGTTTAAAGAGTGTCAGCCCTTTTTGAAATTATGTTAGGCATTTTATACACGCGGTCACAAGTGGAACAATTATACGTACTGTTCCACTTGTGCCGTTGATAAAATGCTTAAAACATCCTGTCATTGATGTAAATGCCTTAGAATACCAAATAGAGTTAATATCAGCTTTTCTCGACGGAGTTATCCAGAACGCTCAGTTATTAGATACTTTGGAAATGCAGGCAGCGAACGGGGCTTTCTGGGAGCCTTGTATAATGTGCCTGCATTACTGGTAAATGAGTTACACGCCTCACTGAATAGTAATGAGGCTTCCAGGATTTAGTACTAACGCACATCTTTACGCCACTTTATGTTATGGCTTATTTCCGTTCCATGTTTATAGACGATGTTCTATCACGTCTCGGGTTTGGAGGTATTAGTGTAGGTCGTGTTACAGCTCTATAATGGAAACACAGTAGTGTGAGTAGCTCATAATATTTGATGTCTAACCCTAATGTCTAATGATTATGGTTCAGTTCAACTAACATGATGAAATAATACGGAATAATTCCGAGAGAGCTTGTATGTACAAAATAGTCAAAAAGGCAAATGGAAACCGCCACTTTTTCCAAGAAAATCAACCAAGGTTCAGATCAACCGACCATTACGGCCACACTCTTTAGACTTACATCTTCTTGCTCTAACACATCTTCTTCTTCTTCTTAGCCTTTTTCTACCAAGTTCTTGGTGTAGGCCTCCTTCAACCACTTCCATTTACTCTATTTTGGGGAGTGAGAGTCCAGTTGCTGCCCGCTACTCTTTTAATGTCATCTTTCCATCTCATTCGTGGTCTACCTGGTCTTTTACATTCCCATGGCCTCCAATCTAGAACAGCTCATAATTCTGGTACTAAATCTATGCGTATCTATAGGTATAGATACGCTTTAGGCTGACGACATCGTGACAGTTGCGGGAAACCGGTGGATGCAGATGGCGAGTCGTCGTTCATTATGGTGTGCTAAGGGGGAGGCCTTTGTTCCACATTGGACGTCGTCAGGCTGATGATGATGATGATGATAATGACTGTCCTTTTCTCCAAACGCTTTAGGTCTCTAAAATCCGAACCCTTGTCGTTTCCAAGGAACTGGATTGGTCCCTTCTGAGAAGTGCTGACATAAGATATCGATATTATGCAATTATAACAAATGAAAATTGAAGTGGGACCTTAAACAGGCAACTCAATACCCCGGCCTTTAACGGTACCGTACTTAACTTTCATTTCAAACATTTTACCCCGAATTCCTAACCCTTGATAAGAACCAATTAGTCGTATCTATGGCAACTTTTCATCACGTATTTGTAACTAATACTTTTGAGCTGGCTGCTACTTGTTTTGTGGCTCATTTCGTTCCCTTTTCGACCCGACTACGTCATACTTAGGAAGGGTTAAGATTATGAATCTCGCAAGCTTATGTATGTTAATGTTTATGAGAATGTTGTACTGAAACAATTGAGTTGTCGTTAGATTTCGCATGGGCCAGAATGTGATCATGTATGGTCGATGGCGGAGTGTGTGCGAGGAATGTTTGAGGTTTTGTGAGGAGATGGATGCTCGTCCGTCCTCTAGTATCTGATTTTTTATTTTATTTTTCCTTTATTTTTTGTATTTTTGTATTTTTGCTGTTTTGTCTTACTTAGTGCCTTAGTCATTACTGTTATACTTTGTAAGTTTTTATTAATAAATAAATAAATAAATTGTCATTGTCACAAATAACTTGCAATTTGTAATTTTACCCTATTATATAATAAGTACTTGCGGATTTTGCTTGTAACCTGCCTGTTGCCTTGTTGTGCTGGGAAACTATAATATAGTTTCCCATTAATGGTAAAAAGGTCTCTCTTTCTTTCTGCTATTTGTAACTACTTAGTACAAGCAAAATTCGCAAGCACTTATTTAGAAAAAAATACCATTTTCTTTTACATAAATTGGTGTCTTAATAAATAGAATAAAGCGTCAAAATAGATTGGAATTGTATCTACACGTTAGGTTAGGGCAACTCCTGTAGTCTGATTACTCTAATCTGGGTAGTTATACCAACTCTTGTAGCTATGCGACCTTACGCAATCTTACCCGGAAAAACTAGGGTCGTATAACATTACCAATTAATTATCACTGTACCGGAAAATATCCTTTAACAATGGGACACTAACGGCCATAATTCCAAACTGATTCTCCGTTAATGTTTATAAACCCATGCTGGATTTAATTTCAGATGAGCCAAACTTAAGTATTTGCCAAGTACAAATACTAAGTATAAGTAGCTGTTAAAAATACCAACGCATGCGTGCGCAATGCGTGTAAGTGTGATAGCACCATTTCTTCGCACTATGTCTTGTTACGGTTTCATTATTAGTAATTTTAGTTTAACTTTTTTTTGGGATATAAATATAAGGCCGTAAAAGTACACGTGACAAACAGCAAAATGATGGTTTCGGTTTAGTATGCGTTTGCAGTAACGTAATTTTTTTTAATATTTAAGTCTATGTAATACTTAAACGTGTGTTGCAAGTATACATATCGCACACTCCGAGAATTGAGAAAAAAAATGAAGCGGAAGGAAATAAAGCTAATCTTAAAGAAGCTCACGTTCAAATTCTTTGTGTTCTACCAAATTCTTTACTACTGCCTCAGTAGCATCAAACAAGTTTCTGTAGCCTAAAACCGACCTAAATACTAGGAAGTATAAATACCAAGTATTTTTACTACACTTTCACCAGTATTCCTTAATTCTCAAATTTAGTAAAGGTCGCTTTGTAATTGCGGTCCACTTCCCCTAGACGTCCTTGGGTGTCCCTGGATTTAATAGCGATGATGTTGAACTGGGGATGAATCAGGGTAATAAACTACTATTATCGCTGGTTATTAATGTATTGTTGTTAACTGCCCTCGAGTCTCATGTGGTGATAGGTTTTGGAAGAATCTGGGAATCTGGGATCACTTGTCGAATTTCAATCTATTTTCTTAAATAATTTATTTTCTAAAACAGAGGTTACAGAGCTAAGTTTTTTAATGATTTTTCATTAATACTCAATTAATTTCATTAAGACAGCCGGGGAAATTACGGGCACAAAAGGCATTTCATCTAAGTCCTCTAGGTTGGCAACGCATTTGCGCTTACCATCAGGTGACCCACTTGCTCGTATGCCTTCCTATTCACATAAAAAAAAAAAAATAACCTTGTAAGGTGGGCGGGCTTCGTAGGGCAGGCGCGGACGTCACGGGATAAAAAGTCAATTGGTAGCAACAACCAATGTTTTTAATTCGCAAAATTATACATTAATAGTCGGAGCGACTAGACTGACCACACGTTCGGGGAGACGTCCTACAGGCGTAGAAGCATCAAGCCAAATCGCGGGCACCACAATCGCTATATACGTGAGTAATTCAAATAGTGTCCTACTAGCGTAGAAGCTCTATTCAATTGCTCAGGATAAAGCGATGATGCAGCTGACTTCCTCAATTGACAAACATTTACCAAAAGCCTTTATGGAATCTGAGATGACCAAACGTTAGCGTGATTTAATTCGACGCCAGCGCCATCTCTGGGCGCTCCGCGTACTAAGTGCGCATCGAACGCTCTTTGAACTGGTCGCGGTGTTACAACCTTAAAAATGTTAGAATTAAGTTTATAAAAAAAAACAGTAAAATACGTAAACTACCCATGTCAAAGGCGTATATAATCAGGAATAGAGCAAGTAGAACAAAGTAGCATCTACCTATACCTACCCCTATGGGAAATAGGCGTGACGGTATGACTGTATGTATGTAGTTTAGATTTAGTGTGAATCAAATTTCAACTAAATCAGTTTAGTCGACTTGCTACATATGGAACCCTCAGTGCGCAAGTCCGACTCGCACTTGCCTTTTTTACGTATTAAGCGCCTTAAAATACAGTAATTTAACAGCTATAAACCATCGCTTTAAATCCTTCCAAACTGATAGCCAAATCCAAGCCTAGACAATTAAACCATTCTCCTATATAAACAGACCCATTCGTCGCCCCATATTGTCTTAGGCTGCTATTACTGATCTCAATCGTGTCGTCGGTTTAAAATCAAAATGGCGGATCTTAGATTTAAGCAACTGGAGGAAACTTAACCCTGTGCCAAAAGTAAGACAACGATTATAACCGTACTGTCACGGAGTCGCGGGCAGAAGCTAGTAATATACAATAAGCGGGTGGTAGGGCCTTGTGCAAGGTCCGTCCGGATCGCTACCACCGTCTTACTCGCTAATCCTGCCGCAAAGCAGCAGTGCTTGCACTGCTGTGTTCCGGTGTGGAGAGTAAGACAGCCGGGGAAATTACGGGCACAAGAGGACTTAGCCTCTAGGTTGGCAACGCATCTGCAATCCCTCCGGGGTTGTGGGTGTCTATGGGCAGTGGTGATCGCTTACCATCAGGTGACCCACTTGCTCGTTTGCCTTCCTATTCACATTAAAAAAAAAAGAAATACTGTGAAATCAATTTCATATCCTTTCCATTTCGAAAATTCAAAATGTTCGCTACAGAACTTAGCTAAAGCAAACGTAAGTTTAGGATTGAATCTGGAATACGAAAGACTCGTAGTCAATGACAAATAACTGAAAACTAGCGACGATTGCACTCAAAGAAATGCAGTATTTGTAGAAAATCCTGAAACACTCAAGCAAGTGGAAATAGGAAAGGTAATCTATAGGAAATAGATTGAAAATACGAACATTTTGCTGATTGACGATAAGTTGAATTCGATCAATTTCATTACTACGGACAAGTGCAATTGAGAAATGTTTCTTCACACACATCTATCTACGAGTATCCCTAATTCCCTACTAGGTATCTAACTTCTAACTAATATTATAAATGCGAAAGTATGGATGGATGGATGGATGGATGGATGGATGGATGTATTGATGTTTGTTTGTTACTCAATCACGCCAGAACGGCCCAACGGATCTGGATGAAATTTGGCACATAGACAGAAAAAAGTCTGGAATAGCACATAGGCTACTTTTTATCCCGGAAAATTGCGTGGTTCCCGCGGGATAGCGATAAACGAATTCTTTGCAGACGAAGTCGCTGGCAACAGCTAGTAATATTATAAATGCGAAGGTAACTCTGTCTGTTACGCTTTCACGCCTAAACCCAGAGGTTTACACCGATTTTAATGTTTTTTTTTTTAAATGGTGCCTTTAAAACACTTCAATTGGTCATCGAAAACTTCACGGTTTGCATAAAAGAGTTCATTATTCTTTCAAAGCGTAATTAAGAGAATATTACAATAGCAATCCTATACTTCTATTCTTCCTATTCTTCTTATTGTATTTGCCTTGTTTATTTTGCACAATAAAGAGTTTACATACATACATACTTACATACATCATCATCATCATCATCATCATCAGCCTGAAGACGTCCACTGCTGAACAAAGGCCCCCCCCTTAGCACACCATACATACATACTTACATACATACTTCTCGTTTAATAGATTAACGTGAAGCAAACAGAAAGCAATTCAGATTGGAAAGTTTAATTCGTCCCTCGACATTCACATGCCTTTCTCGATTGTTGCCTTACCTCATGGATCGTGATATCTCACTGATATCAGGCTACTAGATGAACTCTTTAATTAGGTGAAACAAAAAAAACTGAGTAAAGAATACAGTCTTTCGGACTCAAAGATTCAAAATTTAATTTTGCAAATAGGCCGCCAAGGGCTTCTTTACATGCCTTTTTTTCAACTACCAGCGCATGCGGAAAGACCATCATTGCTGAGAAGAATGAGCCGCAAAAACTTGTCAGAAAGTATTTTTTTCAAAATAACTCAATTTTACAGTCAAAGCCTTCTATTACACTTTACCTTGAAGTCAAAATCTTCTCTCAGACTATTAAATTACAGTAAATTTTATTCGTTGAACTCTATGTTATAGTTTAATGTTTCAGTTGGACTATCTTACAGTGAATGTCTTCTTTCGAACTATGTCTTTAATCAGATTCTATCTTACAGAAAATGTATTTTTTTGGACTCTATCTTACCGTTTAGTGTCTTTTGTTGGACTCTATCTTACCCTTAAGTGTCTTTTGTTGGACTCTATCTTACCGTTTAGTGTGTTTTGTTGGACTCTATCTTACCGTTTAGTGTCTTTTGTTGGACTCTATCTTACCGCTTAGTGTCTTTTCTTGGACTCTATCTTACCGTTTAGTGTCTTTTGTTGGACTCTATCTTACAGTTAAATGTGTTTTATGGTACTGTTTATTACAGTCAGTTCTTCTCTCGGACACTACCTTATGTCCTCAGGACTCTACTTACAGACAATTTCTTTTTCACCTCATTTGCTCAAAAGGGCTGTCTTTCTCCTTAAAAATCTGCGTGGAAAAGTGCTTTTTCCCCTCTTGGATGGAAAAGGTTTTTGAAATTCGAACGCCGCGCTGACCACCATTTCACCACGACCACGACCACCACCACCGCTACTCATATATTCAACTAATTAGAAATTTGAAATTCTTCCATCCACCATTTTTCTCGCTGTAGTGAGGTGAAAAATTGTGTGTTTCGCTCGGCAGCAAAGTTTGTTTCGTGTCTCGTGCCTTGAAACCTTCGCTTGCTCGGGTTTCAATACAGGCACTCGCGCCAAACAAAAACTTTGCAGCCTTGCATAACAAATAACTATTGTTCGACTTTACAGCACAGGTTTTAACTTACACTGAGGTAATGTCTTGTCTCAAACTCTGTCTTACAGTCAATATCTTATCCTACTCCTATTGGATAGATTTGCTTCAAATTTGGAACAGAGATAGCTGGTACCCTAGATTAAAACAACGACTACTTTCATCCCAGAAAATTGCATATTTCCCACATATACATCCGACACGACAACACACTGGCTTCGGAGTTACCGTCGCGAATCGCCAACGGTACAGCCAATTTCGGACGTCTCACGGATCGTGTCTGGAGGTCCCACGATCTTAAGCTAGCGACTAAAATTAGCGTTTACAAAGCACTAATACTGCCAGTCCTTTTATATGGAGCTGAGACATGGTGCCTCTACAAAACAGATATAAAAAAACTCGACACGTACCACCTCAGATGCCTAAGATCTATCCTGGGGATCAAGTGGAAGGACCGTATCTCTAATTCTGAGGTTTTGCGTCGCTCCGGAATGCATGGCATGGAGGCTCTTCTCATGCATCGCCAGCTCAGGTGGTGTGGGCACGTCCTCCGCATGGATGATCGCCGGTTACCTAAAACTGTCTTCTATTCTGAGATGGCAGAAGGTAAACGGAAGTACGGTGGTCAACATCTGCGCTACAAAGACGTGCTCAAAAGACATCTGAACGCCTGTGCTATTGACCCTTTGACATGGGAGGAGAGCGCTTCGAATAGGTCATTGTGGCGCTCCACAGTATATAAATCTGTGGGTATATTTGAGGAAAACCGGCTGAAATCGCTTGACCTAAAACGCCAAATTCAAAAAGAAAGACCTAAGCCTTTCTACAACTATGCCTACAATTCACGTGGCCAGCTCTATTGCATTTCCTGTAATAGGGTATTTAAAACTAAGTTCGGTCTAGCGAGCCACATTAGGGCTCATAATAGAAATATGTAAATAATTGTTGTATATATGTGTAATTGTTATTTTATTGTATTTTAATTTATATTTATTTTTCTGGTAGTCAGGGTCGCCGTCGTCGAAACCGATGAGGAGGACTATAATTGCTACGCGGACGGAAGCTAGTATTCAATGTTTTTCAGAGCCTCTAGCGTAAGTTTTCGCATATAAAAACGTCTCGAACGCGTTCACGTAAACGTCTCAATTACTATGGAATAATTGGCAGCGCCACTTGCGGATCGAAACGGCAACAAACAGTATGCATAGTGTAAGTTTTCGATAGCAAAATACGACTCGATAACGTTTGCGTTAAACTGTCAAATACTATGAGAAATTTTAGTTGCCATTTCGATCCGCAAGTGGCGCTGCCAATTATTCCATAGTAATTGAGACGTTTACGTGAACGCGTTCGAGACGTTTTTATATGCGAAAACTTATACTAGTGGCTCAGTTCTCATAGTATTTGACGTTTTAACGCGTTCGAGACGTATTTTGTGACTGAAAACTTACACTAAGCATACTGTGCCTCTTCCATTTTCCGTATTCACACAGATCAACCTCACAGAATTTATTGTCAAAACTTACGGTAATTTATGTTCGACAATAAGTCAGGGGCGTTACCCGAGAACTTTTCGGGTCCTACTTCATTATTTGGTGCGTTTGCTTTTAATTTATAGAAGTTTCCAATTTAAGCCTCCATTCCTAACATACCTAAAGGGTTGATTTATTCGCAATGCTCTGAGTTATTTATTACTCTTACTCTTTGGTGTGATACTAAATGAATTAAATGAACGCGCGAGGGTATTTCAAACAGATTATCCTTTTTTAAATAAACACGAGATCGCTAAATCATTTGAAGAAATAAATGAAAGTCTAGCTTTCGCAGATACGAGGATTTTTGTTGGTTTGTTTAGGATTTTAAAAAATAGACTTCATTCGATATTCTTGGGGTCAGTTGACATTTATTGACTGCGTGACGTTGTTGTTGACTTTTTTTTAATTTAATGTAACCTTTCAATAAAATATATACGGTTAGGTATACCTACATTAAATTTTTATTATTAACGAAAATGTTTTTCTGCTTCAAGACTTTAGCCAAGCCCCCTATTCGACCTATACCAATAGGAAGGACCACTGGGACTCCCGGCCAATTCCCCAAATTAAATTTTAAAATGTTCAAGTCATGGTAGACTCAAGGATACTGGAAACTGCATTTACCCTCTCTTTTTACCCTCACCACAATAACAAAATAACAACCAAAACATGTAAAATTGCTTTCATTTTGTTTTACAAATATTTTATCCGAACTTCTCGCATTAATTCATCTACTTAAATACTACAAAATGACGAAGTCACTATGTTAGCAGGTATTGTTAGCGCCGACCTTTATTCCTATATATCAATAACAAAATGGCCTCCTTTTTACTTTTCAACCACCCAAAAAGAGACCTTGAAGTGAGGATCACAGGATTAATACTTGTTAATGATAGAACTTTTACGCGGGGTCTTGTTAAAATGGTCAAAAGATGGTTACGTGGGAGCCTGTAGTCTATGAAATGTCACCTCTATTGTTTAGCTTACACAAAAGCCTTGCAAGCGATACCACAGTTTACTAAAGTAACAGTAAAAAATAAGTTTACGCTTACAGTATGCTTAGTGTAGATTTTCGGCTACAAAATACGTCTCGAACGCGTTTGTGCTAAAATGTCAAATACTTTGAAAACAGTTTCTTGTCATTTCGCTCCGCAAGTGGCGCTGTCAATTTTTCCATAGTAATTGAGACGTTTACGTCAACGCGTTCGAGACGTTTTTATATGCGAAAACTTACACTAGAGGCTCAGTATGCTTAGTGCAAGTTTGCAGTCACAAAATACGTTTCGAACGCGTTTGCGTTAAAATGTCAAATACTATGAGAACGGTATGCTTAGTGTAAGTTTGCGGTCACAAAATACGTTTGGAGCGCGTTTGCGTTAAAATGTCAAATACTATGAGAACAGTTTGTTGCCGTGTCGATCCGCAAGTGGCGCTGCAAATTATTCCATAGGAATTGAGACGTTTACGTGAACGCGTTCGAGACGTTTTTATATGCGAAAACTTACACTAGAGACTCAGCCAACTGTGCGTCACGACTCACGTCTTTATTCCTTACGGGGTAGGCAGAGCCGGGTAACAAGACCCAAAGGCCACGTTTAGCATGATTGTGGGCGTATAGAAGGAAAGAAATAAAGAAAAAAGTTTATTTATGACAAACACAACACATCAAACAAAAAAACACATAAAACAGCAGATAAATAAATAAATTGTCACAAAATGGTCCCAACTCAGCAAAAGGAACGAAAAGGAAAGAAAAGGGGACTCAAAATAGTGATGGGTTGCTAGCCGCATCGCCTGTAACATGATTCCTAAGATTTTCGCCAATTCCCTCTATGGGCTTACCATCTGCAAGGGAAGAGAAGCACCTGGTATATTCTATGTTTTTTCTTTATTCCCAGACGAGCATGGAAGAATGTATGCATGCGGTAATTGCTTTCCATCAGGCGACCCGCATGCTCGTTTTCCCCCACGTTTTCACATAAAAATTTTGTTTTCATTTATTTGCAAAATTCGCACACACAAAAATCTACCTTGAGTAAATACATAAATAGGGGTGAATATTTACATAATACACCCCCTTGCAAAAAAACAGGCACCCATGGTTTTTGTATTTTATGTGCATGAAAAGCTTACTTTCTAAGCTTTAAGGGTGCGACCAAACCGCCGCGTATACGCAGTGACGTGTCGTATGCGTCACGTTTTCTCACCGTTTCCTCATACATTGTTGTGACTCCGTAACGTCACCGTTTTTTAAGCGGCGGTGTGGTCGCACCCTAATGCCTAAAAATCGAAAAAACCATACGTTCCCGATTTTTTTGTAAGGGGCTGTATTATAAATGCTGAAACCATTGAAAAGTGCTCGCTACGTCAGCTAACGTCACCCAATCCAAACTTCCGCCACAACCTCGCCAGTTTAATGTCATGAAATTCATGAAACTCATGAAATTTCTGACTTAGCACCGGATCGCTTCACCCAACTTCCAACGTTTAATTATTAGCGAATTTAGTTTTAGATTTTTTTTAGATTTATTTATTTATCAACAAAAATTACATTATATAAAAACATGCATGTCACAAATATAATCATTTCTGTTGAGATCTTCAAAAATTAATAATAATAATAGCATAATAAATTATAAACAATGAAATAATAAAATAAAATACAATGTCAAAAAATCTCCAATAAGGATCGTCAAAGCATATTAAATTACATTAAATAAATCATAATATATCTAGTCAAATATTATCTAATGTCAAAAACTATATCAAAAAATTCATTAACTGCATAGAGAGGGTTATCCAACAAAAGGTTTTTCACTCGGCGTCCGAATGCTTCGTCACTCAGGTCTCTAATATCGGCCGGTAGACGTTCGTAGTAAGTGGGCCCAACAACACGCGGATTTTTCCCTGAAAGTGCCATGCGGCGTGGGACTGCCCTAAGGCGTCCTGTGGTACGTAATTGCTTATTTAGTACATTGACGCGTTCAAACGTTGAGAATTTTTTTCTGACGAACATTAATAACTCATATAGATAGACTGAGTAGTGCGCCATGATGCGGTGCGTTCGAAACAGGTCCCTGCACGAATGCCTTGGTGATACACCAACAAGTGTCCGTACGGCACGCTTCTGCATCAGCATCACTCTATTTGCGTCCGTGGAGTTTCCCCACAAGAGTGCACCGTACGACATCAGTGAATGAAAATGTGCGAAGTAAACCTGCTTCAAAGCATCATCGGAAATCAGAGGTTTAAGTTTCTTCAACGCAAAGACTGCACTAAATGTTAAGAATAATAATGTGTGAGTCCAGATAATGCTAAATAGGTACCTTTAAAGTGATAATACATACATACATACCGCCTCTTTCCCACAAGGGTAGGCAGAGACTACATTGTTCCACTTGCTACGATCCTGACATAGTACCTCTTTCGCTTCATCCACATTCATCAATCTCTTCATACATGCTCGTCGGTTTCGGGTACTCTTGAGTGATAATAAAGTTCTATAAGTGATAATAAGTTCTGTTCTATAGATTGTGGCAACACATCAGTCTTTCTCGACTTACCATACTAACGCAAGTTTTTGGCGATTGTTTTGTTTTATCTTCTACTAGCTTCAGTCTGCGTAGAATTATACAAGTAAACCTTCCTCTGGAATCACTTTAAAACACCACAACAAAATCCGTTGAGTTTTTTTAAAGATCTAAGCATACATAGGGACAGACAGACAGCGAAAAGCGACTTTGTTTTATACCTTGTGACATGGAACAAATTCATTTATAATAATAATAATAGTAATCATTTATTTATTTCGAGCCACTCGTGCTCATAGAATTGTGTTAGTTATAAAAGTCTTAAAGATATTGTTAGTAGACAAAGAAAAATACTATAAACTAATCTAAAACTAATCCCTCCTCAAGTGAAGAGATATCCACCTACCCAGTATTGGAGATTGGATTGAATTTATGTAATTAGTATTTCGATTATATTATTTAGAAACTAAAGATTTACTATCAATATCGATCATGGTGATCATCGAGCTGCTTGTTAACTTTATTAACCATTTTGACCTTCGGCTGGCCAATCAGAATGCAGTAATCGCCAATTTCGGTTTGGCTTAATTTTATTTCATACTAGCTGTTGCCGGCGACTACTGTGCAATTTTCCGAAAAAAAAATATCCTATGTCCTTCTCCGGCGCTCAGAATATCTGTATACCAAATTATAGACTACTAGCTGTTGCCAGCGACTTCGTCTGCAAAGAATTTGTTTATCAATATACCGCGGGAACTACGCAATTTTCCGGGATAAAAAGTAGCCTATATGCTAATCCAGACTTTTCTCTATCTATGTGCCGAATTTCATCCAGATCCGTTGGGCCGTTCTGGCGTGATTGAGTAACAGACAAACATCCATCCATCCATCCATCCATCCATCCATCCATCCATCCATACTTTCGCATTTATAATATTAGTTAGATTAGATTATAGACTTAACGGTTTAGCGGTTTAAGTGTGAGTAGGTAATAGACAGACAAACAGACGGTTACTTTCGTATCTATATATATAAAACAAAGACGGGTTTGTTACAACACTTATAACTCGAGATCGGCTGGATCAATTTTCATGGTTTTTGTTTCGTTGGATTTGTCTCCGCCCTGAATAGCAGAATACATTTTAAAAACAATGAAAACTTGACGAATACATAATTATGAAAATGAATCATAATAATAATCATAATCGAAGTTCGCCGGGTCAGCTAGTTTTATTTTAAAGTGGGTTCCCTGGCGGGGACGCGCCTTTTGCTGACGCGTTTATCTCTTTTCTTTTCTTTTTTTTTTTTATAAAATTGTGTGTACATGCTCTTATATTTGTGTGTCTTGCAAAATGAATAAATGTCTTCTTTCTTTCTTTCTTTCTTTCTTCTTTCTTTTTTAGTAATGTAATCTATGTCACCTATTCTGTTACTGTACATCATTGGGTTGTGTTGGCCTGTCATGGCCGGCGTAGATGCATGCGTATTTGGCTATTTGCGCGTTCCGTATCTTCATCTTGGAAACGCCGATCTTGGAACAAATAACGTACGTAACGTAAAAAGTACACAACGCCACTAAAGAAGTTTTCACATTCAATATATTAAATTAGTCTCTAACGTTCAATACAGCTGTTGTTGACTTCTGTTTGTGATATGGAGATGGCTCGCAGCTATTTCATTTCCTTTGAGATCCTTCGTTTTTTCAAGGCAAAGGAAATCAAAACCCGCAATATGGAATGAAGACTATCCCTGTTTTAATTTCCTGTTGGACCGATAAGATATTGGCATTAAAGCTGGAGAGATAAGTTTAATATTAAACCAAGGTCCGTCCGGATCGCTACCAACGTTATTAGGTACTTGCTACGCTAGTTTAGTTCTACCACGAAATAAAGAAACCGGCCAAGTGCGAGTCGGACTCGCGCACGAAGGGTTCCGTACCAGAAAAAAGCTATTAACCTCCTTGCTATTACGGTTCATGAGATACAGCAAAAAACGCCAACAACTACTCCGTTCTATGGGAACCCCCCTTAATTATTATTATTATTTTGATTTTAGTAATTATTGTTGTAGCTACAATAAAAATACATAATCTGTGCAAATTTCAACTGTCTAGCTATTACGGTTCTTAAGATCTAGCTCGGCGAGTGGTAGCCATGAAAAAGGGCTAAAATATCACGTTTTTTGTATGGGAGCCCCCTTAATTATTGTTAATATTTTCTTTTTAGTATTTTTGTTGTTATAGCGGCAACAGAAATACACAATCTGTGAATATTTCAACTGTCTGGCTGTTACGGTTCTTGAGATACAGCCTGGTGACAGACGGACGGACGGATGGACGGACAGCGAAGTCTTAGTAATAGGGTCCCGTTTTTACCTTTTGTGTACGAAACCCTAAAAAACAAAGAAAAAAGTTTTTTTATGACAATCACAAACAACAAATTCGCCAAGCAAGTCCGCAAGTTCGCGTTTGTGCATTTGTGCTGTTCTGTATTCAATTGTTTCATGTGTTTTATCTAACTAATATTATAAATGCGAAAGTATGGATGGATGGATAGATGGATGGATGGATGGATGGATGGATGGATGGATGTTTGTTTGTTACTCAATCACGCCAGAACGGCCCAACACATCTGGATGAAATTCGGCACATAGATAGAGAAAAGTCTGGAATAGCACATAGGCTACTTACTTTTTATCCCGGAAAATTGCGTAGTTCCCGCGGGATAGCGATAAACGAATTCTTTGTAGACGAAGTCGCTGGCAACAGCTAGTGTATAATAAACAGAGTTATACATACATAAATACAATTAAATAAACACATAATTAAAACGACAGATATATAAATTGTCACAAAATGGTCCCGACTCAGCATTTGTTGGCCTTGGTTACATTCCCGTACTAGATAGATCATAGTCATAGGATTATTCGTCACCCATCAAACCCGCAATGTAAGGATGCGACCACACCGCCGCTTAAAAAACGGTGACGTTACGGAATCGCAACAAAATGTATGAAGAAACGGTGAGAAAACGTGACGCATACGACATGTCACTGCGTATACGCGGCGGTTTGGTCGCACCCTAAAGCAGCAATATACACGGAATATACCTACACGGTTTTCACAACTGTAAATAAACATTAAGTGATTTTGATTCGTGAAAGCTTTATTTATGAAAAATCTTGCGTCCGAGTGTCAGATACATTGACGTAGTACCAATATGTCAACTTGTGACGACGCTCTTTCAAACATTTATGTTTGTTTTGCGTCTGAATTTTGACGTTCTTAGGGTTCCGCAGGTACCTCAAAAGGCACCCTTTATACGATTAGAATCACTGTTTTGTCCGTCCGTCCGCCCTTTTTCTCAAGAACGCGTAGAGCTTCAGACTGGTATAAAGTTGTAATTAATACCAAATATTTAGGTTTGCGAGTTCATAGAGCTGTGAACCCTCTATTAGTCTATTTATTTTAGCTAGATACCAACTAAATTGACAATTGCAAATGTCAAATTGTGAAATAATGATACCAGCTTTTATTGTTTAGTGGTGTACTCGAAACCATCGACAATGTTTGTGGTCTGAATACAAGAGGTTTGGTCATGTTATATTTTAAGAAAAAAATACGATTGTATCATAATCAAGCAAATTTAAAGATTTTTTAATTTACTAGCTGTTGCCAGCGACTTCGTCTGCAAAGAATACGTTTATCGCTATCCCGCGGGAACTACGCAATTTTCCGGGATAAAAAGTAGCCTATGTGCTATTCCAGAGTTTTCTCTATCTATGTGCCGAATTTCATCCAGATTCGTTGGGCCGTTCTGGCGTGATTGAGTAACAAACAAACATCCATCCATCCATACATCCATCCATCCATACTTTCGCATTTATAATATTAGTTAGATTACCTACACTAGCTTATACATACAAAAATCGATACTAAATTTTATTTATCGTTAGCTTTCGATAGTGGCACATCACTATTTTTGAATTGCAAAAAACAGGCAACACAGGTAATGTCATTTTAGTATCTAGCTAAAATAAATAGACTATACTTGTAAGTCAACTCGAGACTTATTTTGAAAGTGACAGCCTAATGTGTTTATGTTCTGTATATTTATAAAAGAAAAGACAATCGCGTTTGACTGATGGATCAACGTATGGTTCAAACCACTCGACGGAATCCTTCGAAATTGCGTACACAGATAGTTAGGATGAAGTAGACTTACGCTAAGAAAGGATTTGGTGACAGGGCCGACCTAAGGTGGTCAATGGAGTGAGGCGCTATTTTTTTTCTGCGCAGACGAAGTACTGCCATTTTATAAATTTAAATTCAAATTCGTGCCTCTTTTGATGGTCGTATTTATTTAAAATTTGGTATTCATTATGTAGGATGTAATAATTATGATAACGTAACTACAGTTAACAAAGGAAAATTAATGTAAAGGCCCAGAAGAATTGAAATAGAAAGCAAATTTCAAATGTCTCATATAAATTACATGTTACGGGCTTTGACACGACAGAACAAACTTGTATTAAATACACACACAAACATTATTCAAAAAACAGCTGCCGACCCAAAAGCTCGTGTTAACAAATATTTATGAAATGTAAAGCTTCGTGTTCTCACACGAAAGCTCTGTCACATTTGTGAGCAATATTTTTGTACCCCAAAGCTGGCGAAAGCTTAGTGGTAAAAGCCCTTCTTACATGAAATTTAGAGTGAAGCTCTAATTTCAGAGCGAAAAAGGATTTGCGGAGGCCATTTTACTAAGACTGTATCAGATATTTTGAACTGATGTGTGTCTGCCTCAAACTTGTTAGGTTGTTTTAATAATACGAGTGTTTATACAGAATAGCTTATATTCAGAACCCTTTTAAAAATTGTCACTTTAGTCTGTAACTAGCTTTACCCGTGACTTCGTCTGCTATGAATTCGTTTGGCGCTATCCCGCGGGAACACGTAATTTTGTTGGGAAAAAAGTAAAACCGATCAGGATGAAATGAAATGGTACAGAATAGAAAAACAAATAGGAATACTTGTTATCCCGGAGAATTGCGTAAGTAGTTCCCGTGCGATATTTATTTTAACAAAAAAATTAACATATTTCATACGATTACCAAAACTGGTTGAACAAAGGACATTGTTCAAGAATTTAATCGATACCCGCACAATAGGTATCTACATGGCAACATTAACCGCAGGCTGAAGGGCAGAATGTCTAATTAATCATGTCGGTAACAGCTTACAAAAGGTCTGGACTCCATACGTTGTTGGGCCGTGATTAGATTAGCTAATTGTTTATAATTTATGTCGAAGTACCGCGATAAAGATAAAATTAACGTAAAATTATCGAACATGGCAACAATTTCTTGTGTCAGTTCTTTGTTACACTTAGCATTGAGTGTCGCTCGACTCCTAAAAACGTACAATTTATCAAAATACAGGATGTCGCGTATGTGAGCGTTAGTTTTGTTCTAAGTTACTGTAACGATAACTAAAACCATGATCAGTGATTTCGACGTGATATTGAATTGAGTGTGAAATCTGTTACATTTTTGTACATAATTATGTTCCCGGCCATAGCTTTACTTTTCGGGTTTTCTATTCTATGTGTTCTAATTTTCAGTGTCGTTTAGAAATTATAATTATGTTCTTACGAAATAAAAAAAATCTATTTCTACTTTACGAGGACATGGGCAAGCGGGTATTTCCGCCTTTAGTTTGTCGTACCTACTAATAAAATTATGGGACATCCTGTACATTTTTTGTCTTTGTCTATCAAAGGCAAACGTCGAAATGATAGATAAGATAAACAAAATGTTAAGTTAACAAAAGTTACGGAACCCCTTCTCCTTAAGGGGAAGAATATTTTGGCCGGTGCATTTTGGGCAACAACGGTAAACTCATGAACTCACTGATAAGCCGTTGTCTAATATGCGACTGGAAAAATCGTTTTTTTATTTTAACCGCGATTTTAACCGAAAATCTACAGCAACAAAATGTTACGTGGCTAGATTAGGTAGAATCTATAGTTTCCTTACAAGTTGTATTAACATTTAGTACAACGGCAACCGAACGCTAAGTTAATTAGGTACTCGTATTAGATGACATACCTAAACATGACGTGCAATGTTCAGAGCAGAATTAGCTAAGCGTGTCTGTTAGGTAGTACGAAGACATTAAATTTTGTCACTTAACTATATAGTAGCTCTTGAGGCAAAGGCACTAGTATTATAATTTAGTTCACGTAGTGTTAATGCCATTTTGATTTTTGATAATACATATAGATAAGCTAAAGATATTTTTTGTATTTTGTAGCTCTTTAGTAGGTAGGTAAAGTGAAATGTAAGAAAATAAGTTGGAATTTGGCACCGAAATTATGACGTACCTAGAAGAAAATTAATAACTGCGATATTTTACAATTTTTTTCTCGTTTATTTTGTACTGTTAGGACTTTTCAAATGAAAAAAAAAAGAAACAGGTTTTTCAATCGTCGATTTTATTCAGATAGATATCGATGAATAACTATATGGATAAACGTCAGATAAGTGCATAATTATCTGAGGATTAAAAAATGGGTACGTAATCGAAGTTAAAATAATTTTAACAACAGCGCCATCTGTCCAACATTATTGAAACTAACTGGAACCGTACAAAAAATAGTAAAGGTTAGCTTGGTGCGTCACGACGGTGCACCGAGCTGGGATACCGACTGTGTTTCCCAACGTTTGTTTTAGTTCACTACGCCGCCGTTAGATGGCGCTTATATAAACTTATGAAATATCGTTTTTGATAACTTTAGCTTTCTCTTGTTTCAGATGCCAGCGCCCGACTCGCGACCGAATAATTCCACGCATATAGTCAAATTCTAAAGTTCCTAAACTCACTTAGGTGTAAGCTAGAATAAAAATGTACAGTTCGAACGAATTCCTCCATAGTGCCGGTGTGACCCGGCACATGCAGGCAACTGGGGAAGCGCCGTCGCAAAAAACAAGTATGAAACGGCGTTCTTGCGAGGTACCCTTAGGGGACATATCCTACAACAACTTTAAAATATCCCTAGGTGACATAACCAATGCGAACGATGACACAAACTACGACTGTAGATCCCTACTCTCTGTTAAATCTAATCAAGAAGACACGCGTTCAATGAGATATTATAGACCGATAGACAGCCGTAGTGTAAAGAACTTTAGGTCGTCTTTGGCTGATATTTCGACCTGTTCCTTGTCAAGACCGCCTAGTTACGATCAGTTGTCGCGAAGGTCGGTGGTGGAAGGTCCTGAGGTTGGCTTCACGTCCAGTATTGAGGGAGTGCTGTGGTCTGATGAAGAAGAGAACGAATACTTCTATCATGAGAATATCACGACAGCGTGGAATCAAGGTGAGTGCTTAACTTTAGTTTAAAGCAGAGGTTCCCAAACTCTTTTGTTCCATAGACCACTTTCAAAATTTTGTTGGATCCGGTGGACCCCCTGCAGCTACATTACCACTAATTTCTAAACTAAATCTCGAAAAAAAAATTAAGATTAGCTCTATAATCTATGGAAACTTGCGTTGTTGCTGAGTTTCAACGATAAATTAACAGTTTTCGAAAAAATTGGTTAGAATTGATTGCTTGATAGGGTTAATTATTTGAAAATAAAGTCGACTAAACAAATTTTCCTAAATCCTACTTACTTTCTCGAAATCTACAATGACAAACCAATCAATGACAAGAACCAATCAATTCTCACAAATTTTATTCAATTTTCATGCACCCCCGCTTGCGATTGTGGACCCCCATTTTTGGTCACGCCCAACGTAGACCCCCGTCGAGTCTTCCGTGGACCCCTAAGGGTCCACCTGGACCACTTTGGGAACTACTGGTTTAAAGTATAGTGCGTTGGGGTAAATTGAAATGCGGGGTAAGATAAAAATTGTCCGGGAGTTACGGACGATTTTTTATCCGACCCCGCTATTTAATTTGTTTACCCCAACACACTATATAGAGATAAAAGCAAATCACGCTAAAAAATATGGCCTTTTGATTGTTACAGACATATTTTTCGTAGGTGTATCAAAATGTTCATTGCTTAACATTATTTCTACCATCAATTTGGTCATTTATTTACGTCTAGCCTATATACGTCCCACTGCTGGGCACAGGTCTCCTCTCAAAATTAGAGGGCTTGGGCTACCGTTCCCACGCGGGCCCACTGCGGATTGGGAACTTCACAGAAATCGTTGAATTGCTTCACGATGTTTTCCTTCACCGAAAATCTCATGGTAAATTTTAAATTTAAAAATTTGGTCTTATTGTTTTATTGTTTTATTTGGAGAACAAACAGAAATAGATGTATACAATAACTTTCATGATCTTAACTTAACTATTCCTAATAAATATGCATCTACCTCCTCAACAGTTCTCACTAAGAACATTCATTCATTCGGTCATTGCTAGACTTATTTTTTTTTGCCATGAATTTGGTGATTGCTTAACATAATATTTTTGCCATCAACTTGGTATTTGCATGACATAGCTTTGCTGTACCTAATCTCCTCTTGTATGTACTTGGCGTAAGTTCTCATTCCTAAAGGTTCGAAGAAACTGGCGTAAATTATATGCTATTTTTAAACTGACATAAACAAGTTCTGTTAGAGCGTGTGTATTAAAAATCAAAACAAGATCGCCTGCGTATTGATATGGCAGAGTTCGTTCACCCCGGTGATCGTTGAATGATCAGTGATCGATGTTTATTTTGTTATGTGACCATGATTTATTAAAGAATTAAGTATTTCTTGGGAAAGAAAAATAAGAGTAAAATTTCACATAAATAAATAAATATTACATTCGTAATATTAGCATACAACACCTTTTTAACGGGGTTTAATTTAACTTGCAATATAAATAAATGAAAACAAAATAAAAAATATTATGGGACGATTGATATCCTAATCCCAAATTAAGCAAACCTTGTAACATAAATAAATAGATAAAATAGACCTATAGCATCGTAGTAAAGTTCTTTTACCATCCTAGGATGAACTGTTGTCAATGTTTGCTTGTCTGTTAATTTAATTAGTATAAAATTATAGGTACGGTTTTTTCAGTAGTCGAATTGTTTTCAAATTTGATATACTTAATACCGATGTAGATTATATGCATGATTATGTTTATTTGATCATCTTACGTGGCAAAGGCAACAATCTAGGGCAAATTTTCTAATTAAGTACCTGTAGTTTTTATTTTTATTATTATTTTTAAGTCTAGTTTTTAATTTTAATGTATCTCAGTGTTGGTCAATTGTATTTGTTTCATGTTTATTTTGCACAATCTAAATATATAAAAGAAGAAACTGACTGACTGACTGACTGACTGACTGACTGACTGACTGACTGACTGACTGACTGACTGACTGACTGACTGACATATCAACGCACAGCCCAAACCGCTGGTTCTAGAGATTCCAAATTTGGCACGTAGGTTCCTTATAAGGTGTAGGGGTGCACTAAGAAATGATTTTTCAAAATTCGACCTCTAAAGGGGTTAAATGGGGGTCCAAAGTTTGTATGGGGAAACAAGATTAGTTAGACTATTTTATTCGAAACTTCACAGGAGTAATCCTAACGATAAATGAGTAAATACCTGTTTCAGGTTTTTTGAAAATTCAACCCCTAAAAGGGGATAGGGGGTGACAAAGTCTGAAAATCAACGTGGGTATTATTATTATTATATTATAGTGGGTAGTATTGTTTGTACGGTTTATCGGGTCGCTGATTACGAAAACAACAACACACATACCTACCTGACACACACACACACACACACACACAAATTTCCACGGGAACGGGAAAAAACGGGATTTATTATATTCGATTCCGAGTGACCCTATCCCAGTAACTATACTTAATAAATATAGACTTCAAATTTCGTACACAAGTAGATGATTACAAAACTAAGAAAATAATTTCAGGATTTTTGGAAATTCTCACGGGATTAGGAAAAAACGGGATTTATATATTCAGTTCAACGAAATCCTATGAACTATAATTACTAGACTTCAAATTTGGCATAGAAGTAGGTGATTATAATAATAGTAAAAAACTGTTTTAAGGATTTTCGAAAATTCCAACAGGATAAGGAAAAAACGAGATTTATATTCAGTTCTACGGGATCGAATTTTCGTTTTATTGATCGTAGAAAACTGAAATTTGGCCTTCAGGTTCCTTGGGGAGTATAGGGGAGCACTACGAAAGGATTTCCCAAAATTCTGACGGAAATGAACGGGAAAAAACCGGATTTTTTGTTATACTGCAGTGCAGGTTGTAGAAAGCTGAAATTCGACATGTAGGTTGCTTGGGGAGTGTAGAGAAGCATTTAGAGAGGACTTTGCAAAATTCCCACGGGAACGGGAAAAACGGGATTTTTCGTTTTACTGGTCGTAGAAAGCTGAAACTTTGCATGTAGGTTGATTGATGAGTGTAGGGAAGCACTAAGAGACAATTTCCTGAAATTCCCACGGGAACGGGAAAAACGGGACTTTCGTTTTATTGGTTGTAGAAAGCTGAAATTCGAAATGTAGGTTGCTTGGGGAGTGTAGTGTGTGTTAAGAGAGGACTTTCCAAAATTCCCACGGGAACGGGAAAAAACGGGATTTTTCGTTTTATTGGTCGCAGAAAGCTGAAACTTGGCATGTAGGTTGCTTGAAGAGTGTAGAGAAGCTGTAAAAGATCATTTTTTAAAATTTCCACGAGAACGGGAAAACGGAACTTTTTGTTTTACTGGTTGTAGAACGCTGAAATTCGGCATTTAGGTTGTTTGGAGAGTATAAAGAAGCATTAAGAGAGGAATTTCCAAAATTCCCACGGGAACGGGAAAAAACGGGATTTTTCGTTTTACTGGTCGTAGAAAGCTGAAATTTGGCAAGTGGGTTCTTTGGGGAGTGTATTAGGGAGCATTAAGAGAGCATTTCACGAAATTCTTACGGGAACGGGAAAAAACGGGATTGAAATACTCCTGGTACACACAAGCGAAGCCGTGGCCAAAAGCTATTTGTCAATAAATGAAGTTTACGCGGACGAAGTCGCGGGAAAAAGCTAGTAAAGGTATAATTTGATCATTCATTTTAAAATTACATCATCACTTAAAATTAAAATGTCAAAGAATGTATATTGAAATCGTCATGAAAAGCGGATCACAGTTCGTTGAATTGTCGTGTATGAAAATTGTAATCAACAAAAGTACAGTCACATTTTCATCATCTTCCTAGCCGAAGAATTGCTCCGACAATTGTTTCGGACTATTTCGAAGCCCTTCATCAGGGAGCGCTCGCCCCCTTCTTGTGTTTCGTGTGTTCGTTTCGCTGCCGCCGGGGCGAGCGCTCCCTGATGAAGGGCTTCGAAATAGTCCGAAACAATTGTCGGAGCAATTCTTCGGCTTTTATACGTGAGTTATCCGTTGTGTTGTAATTATGTGCGAGTCTCACCGTAGTTTTATGTTGAAAGATCTTCCTAGCGTTTTCCTAGGGGTCCGATTTGACAACCTAATCCCAAGATTTGGCGTAGGCACTAGTTTTTACAGAAGCGACTGCCATCTGACCTTCCAACCCAGGGTAACTAAGCCTTATTGGGATTGGTCCGGTTTCCTCACGATGTTTTCCTTCACTGAAAAGCTCATGGTAACTTTCAAATGTAATTTCGCACATAAATTCCGATCAAAGTACAATCACGTTTTGTTTAACGAAAACATCTTACTTAGTCTTAACTCATGGTGACTCTACATCAGACATTACATAATTACCAGCCCACGTTACGCACAACAAACCTACCTTATTAGATTATATCTCATGAGATCTCGAGATCATTACGGATGCAGTAACTATTGAGATGAACAATCTCAGTGCGCTTGAGCCTAAACAAACCTCTTCGTGAAATCATTGAGACAATCTTAACTTGACCCCGTCGCTCGTAGGCATAACACGGAGTCAGGTGTCTGTTGGCCTATGTTCTGAAGTATTCCTGATTAAATTTTAGACACAGTTTTTAGTTATGTCATCTATCTACCACTTGTACACTAATGTTGTAAAGAGGATAGTAGAATTCTGGTCCAGCCAGGACCGTCTCCTCAGAAGGGAACTCTTCAACGGGTGGTCCGACAGATATGAAATTCGGTTCACATAATTATGTAGGACGGATGACAATGCAAGTACAGTCAACAAAAATTACAGTAAGCAAAAAGGCTTTTATCTATAATGATATGTTTAGGATAGGTTATTTGTTTGCATTGAATAGGTTCGGAAACTACTGGACCGATTTGAAAAAATATTTCACCGTTAGAATCCTACATTATGACTGATAAACATCTAATCTAATCTAATCCAATCTAACTAATATTATAAATGCGAAAGTATGGATGGATGGATGGATGGATAGATGGATGTTTGTTTGTTTGTTACTCAATCACGCCAGAACGGCCCAACGGATCTGGATGAAATTCGGCACATATATAGAGAAAAGTCTGGAATAGCACATAGGCTACTTTTTATCCCGGAAAATTGTGTAGTTCCCGCGGTATAGCGATAAACGAATTCTATGCAGACGAAGTCGCTGGCAACAGCTAGTAGGCTATAATTAATTCTGCGCGGACAAAGTCACGAGCAACAGCTAGTCATTCATAATCATAATACAAGATAAGTGTCTACTGCTAGCCGGATTGGAGCGCTGTATCTCTAGCTTCGTAGTCAGGGCCAACAACTAGGCTATCAGATCTTCATTAATAATTTTTTTTTTTTCCGAAATCTTCTTCAAAATCTTCTTTAAGATCCCCATCGCCGTGAAGTTGGCGCTGGGTTATGTAGGATATTTATCTACAAAAATCCCCTCGATGGCCCTCCTTTTTGAATTTAGGGAGCTCCGAACTTGCCGGAACCCGTTCACACTTTGCAGAAGCTACTCTTCCGTTCCACGACGTCTTGGGCCACACCGAGAAGCCGTCCACTTCGTAATCGCTGTCAGAGACGCATATAGAGCCTTCCCTCTTAGCACCCACGATCTTGGGTCCTCTACTGTGGTAGAGGGTTGTTGCGTCTGGACCACAAACTCCGCTTTTTAAAATTTATATCTTGAATACTGGTCTGTAATATAATGCGCACCAACAGTTATAATTCAAAATGTACAACGTCAATTTTATTATTATTCCCAGTAAAACGTACCTAACCACATAATTTTTACATTCAAAGAACTCTTGTACCAGTTCCATAATTCCGTCGCTCGTTTTTATTCCGATTGACCACAGACTGCACGAAGTGATCATTTATTTTTTGTCCAAGTCGATGAGAGACGATATTTCAAGCATTTAAGAAGTGGCAAAAAATGTGGCTCACATAAATTTATGCATAGACGATTTTGTATGGAGACTGCTCAAAATTTGTACTGCTGCGTATGTTTTATCCTCTTAACTACTTTTAGTCGCGACGACATATAACTAATATTATAAATGCGAAAGTATGGATGGATGGATGTTTGTTTGTTACTCAATCACGCCTGAACGGCTCAACACATCTGGATGAAATTTGGCACATAGATAGAGAAAAATCTGGAATAGCACATAGGCTACTTTTTATCCCGGAAAATTGCGTAGTTCCCGCGGGATAGATAGGGAAACGAATTTTTTGCAGACGAAGTCGCTGGCAACAGCTAGTTGTAATATAAATATTAACCCCCTCATAAACGCTTTATAAGCTTCTGCTAACTTAGTAATCGTTTGTCCTTATCTGTGAAAGGTAAATGTCAAAATGACAAAGGGATAAACGATTGCTAAGATAGTAGAAGCCTATAGAGCGTTTATGAATAAGGGATTAAATAAATACCATAGTTACAAAATCCTTTTTATTCCCTTTTAATAAGAGTCACGTTTCGATTACTCGATTAGTTCCGAAATGGGACTCTTATTACAACGGAACATGACAGATTACAGTCATTTTCGGAATTATCCGATTTTCGGAATCACCCGAATACACCTGTATTTTTAGGGTTCCGTACCTCAAAAGGAAAAAACGGAACCCTTATAGGATCACTTTGTTGTCCGTCCGTCCGTCCGTCTGTCAAGACCCTTTTTCTCAAAAACGCGTAGAGGTATCAAGCTGAAATTTATATCAAATACTCTGGTCCACTGCCCCTTGGAGCTGTGAAAAAGCAAACTTCTAAGCCAACGCAATCAAAAGATACAGTCATTTATGCCGCAAATTTCCGCAACTCTCAAGGGAATCAAAACCTACAGGGTACTTCCCGTGAACGCAGAATCTTAAAATTTGGTATGAAGGTAGTTCTTATAGCACAGATTAAGGAATAATTGCGAAAACCGTAAATATGTATGTATGTCTGTATACATCAGTGACCAATATAAAGTGACCCCACACTGCGTACATTTTGCTTTGGAACAGGGCTCTGCTTACACTGGTTTATAGATATTTGATAATGATACGGAACCCTCGGTGCGGGAGTCCGACTCGCACTTGGCCGGTTTTTTTTTAACTAATACTTATTGGTTAGCCTACTCTGCACTTAGTTCCTCGTTGCACTCTGAATTACACTGAATCAAGTTACTAAGAGAAATCAGTTCATCAATCGATCACTTCAATCAAAGGAGATTGAAAGATAAGAATCTTGATCAGCGGCCCTTAGTCGAGTGATATTAAGTGATGGACTAATCATTCATGTCGTTTATTACTAACGGATGGCCTAGTAGTTATAGAGGCCCTAACTGTGAAGCTAGATTTATTTAGGCTTCAAATCCTCGCAAGGGCAGACAGTGTATGATGAATACTAATAATAATAATATTTACTCAAATCATGGACTCTATAATGCATAAAAATGTGAGTTATCCCTTTGTGTAATGTACGATTGAGTCTCACGGTTTCACGTTGAGAGTAGGAACAATTTGTTTGTTTCTTTGTAAATAAGTAGTGAAATAACAACAAAATGACCTTGCTTCAAGCCTTGCAGCAAGCATCATTTAATGCTTCGTAGACCAACTGACCGAGAATGGAGAAAAAAATAACTGGTACAGAACCCCTACCACGCAATAAGAAGTGGCTTCAAGTAAAAGATTATTCACGCAAAAACTACTTAAGAGATTTTGATGAAGTTAGGTGTTAAATACAGAAATTCTTTCACACTTAGACTACTTATATCAATAGCTTCACGTATTTCCGCGGAATGAAAAACTTTTCTCTCGCCAGTACGGACACCTTATCAAACCAGCTAGCTTATTACGTAACTCGCTCGCAATCGCCATCGTGTTCATTTTGACAGTTCTTGTATGAATGTGACAGCTGATTCCGATGCCCAATTGTCAGCCCATACATGAACTGTCAAAATGAACACGATGGTGATCGCGAGCGAGTTACGTAATAAGCATGCTGATTATAATAATGCGTCGAATCAGATTGCACCGAATGTTCGGCGACAGTAGAACCCTAATTATAATTATAGTAGGTACTTAATTAATGCAAACACACTGTGTCACACAGTGTGTGTGTGCTGGCTCTATAGACCAACCGCGTGGTACGACAAAGGGGGCCGAGAGCGGTGCGGGCGGCAGGCGCACTACCCGCTCGCATCTCTTTCCCCTTTTGTTGTTACACCCCGCGCCCCTGTGCCGCGCGGGCGAGGACTCATTGAAGCGGTCGGTCTATAGTCATGTTATTGACATGATCGAGAACTAGTGTCCGACCGAAGCTTCGGTTTCGGTTTCGGTTTCGGCCAATTTCGGCAAAAAAGTAATTTCGGCCGAAGTTTCGGTTTCGGCTAGAAGCCGGCCGAAACCTTCGGCCGGACCGAAATTACTTCGCGGCCTCTCGCGGCTCTCGCATCGGGAGCGCTCGGTTTAATTCGGGCACGCTCGGCCGGGTAGGTATAGGTAATGCACAGGCGGCCGGCCCAGCTGAGACCAGCGACAGTAGTATGCATGCAGTTTTTTTATTTAGTTTAACAAAAAAAGTAACTGTTCTTATATAAAAAATCCTTGCAATAACCTTTTCCTTACAATTTGTACAGTAATTTTGAATATTTTGTTTCATATGATACGTCTTCAAAAATTACGGTTTCGGTTTCGGTTTCGGCCGAAATCAGAAAAAAAACCGAATATTCGGTTTCGGTTTCGGCTATAAATCGTGATTCGGTCGGGTGTCTATGGGCAGTGGTGATCGCTTACCATCAGGTGACCCACTTGCTCGTTTGCCTTCCTATTCACATAAAAAAAACACTATCGAGAACCCACCTTAGTAATGACCATAAAGAACTTAGAAATCTAATTGGACTCAGGGAATCCTGTCTTGTCTCACTTCTAGGGTTGCCACCTCGTACAGTTTCCGGCAAACATGAGCCTAACTTCATCATCATCATCACCAGCCTATATACGTCCCACTGCTGGGCACGGGCCTCCTCTCAGAATTGACCTTGAATGCTGAAAATTTAAAGACTCTGGTACAAAAGTACGTGCGCGAACTTACACCTCCCACGACCTAGCTCAAGAAGAATGCCGTAAGCTGTAATGTTGGACAGAGTGTTCGTAGAGGTGTACTCCTAGCTTTGAGGATGAACCCGTATAGGGTTTGAAACGCGTCGACATTTTTGTGTGGTGTTAGTGATAGTTATATTTTTGTGATTAAGTACCTGTGACTTATGTGGAAGGGTTAGATTTGCTTGTAAACGAACATAATGATGTTTTTTTTCATAAAGTCAAGTGGGATTCTAACCTAGTATACGTGCCGGCACGTAAGTCTAACGATGACGAGTCACGTGGAGGGGATCTGCGCACCCACGGATACCGTATTATACTTCTGCGCATACAAGGTCAAATTAGACTTACGTGCCGGCACTTATAGGTACCCTACATCTCAGTACAGATCCACTCTTGACTTGTAAGTTTTGAACATTAAAAAAATAAGTTATAAACTTTTTTTTGGACTTGTTTTCTTACACATAAAAAAATGGATTTTGCGTTACATAGTACCGACCAAAAAACATTACTTCTAAACAATCATCATAAATTTCTTGACTGTGGTAACCCTGACGCATTTGACAGATATACCTGCGCGCGCGCCGGTCACTCAACGTTAATTGAACGGTTGTAAATGTTTAGGTAGTAGTTTACTGGTTTATACGACAAAACTACCAGGCGGTAATGCTTAATGTTAACAATGTACCTATAAACAATTCATTTGTAAGACGAAGCGTGAACAAATACGACTTAAAAAAATATGACTTTAAATAAGCCCGATTAAATAAAATGACATTTCTGTCGCTAAATTGCTAATCTATTTCTAATCTGTCTTATTTCTAAGAAAAAATTAAAAAGTATACAAACTGCAGCGCTACTAGTGTTAAACTGAATAAAAGCACTGGTCACCGGTATTCAAGAATATATTATTTCCAAGATATTAAATACAACGCCATTTCTAATACGACCATCGCGGGAAGAGACCACGCAGGGAGCTCTGTCTGTCTCAAACCACAGACTATATCATTAGGCTACAAGGCAACGTTCAGAAATCAGTCTAACACTAGTTACAAGTTAAATTTGTTGTAAAAGCCAGTTAATAATGAAAGCAGATAATCGAAAAATCAATCAGTCGTTCTCACTTCATAATTTATTAATAGTATATTTTTATGAATGAATTCTTCGCAAATAACGCAAAAACCTGACGCCAAAAGGTACCTTTCCTTCATGTAAGAGCATACCTTACTCTTGCAATAAACATATCAAACACAACGCAACAACGCACTTTGGTTTTTACGACAGAACTTAAAGGCCTTCTTTAAATAGCACAATATTGGCGCTTACGACAATTTGTGTCACGAGTTAAGAATGCTTAATTTAGGCTGTTAATTTTCGAAACGTTGAATTAATCTGGGTTCACTTTAACAGTATTAACGGTACTTTTAAAGCGGAGATTTAAAGATACGAGCTTTGTAAGGCGCCGAAATTTTGCGACAGGTAAGTAGATTAATTTTAATTGATGTTACTGATTGACAAGCTGTATTGGTTTATACCTTACATGCTGGTCAATAAAAAGCATAGAATGTTCGCCAATCCTGCCGCTAAGCAGCAGTGCTTGCACTGTTGTGTTCCGGTGTGGAGAGTAAGACAGCCGGGGAAATTGCCGGCACAAGAGGAATTTCATCTTAGCCCTCTAAGTTGGCAACGCATCTGCAATCTCTCCGGGGTTGCTGGTGTCTATGGGCAGTGGTGATCGCTTGCCATCAGGTGACCCACTTGCTCGTTTGCCTTCCTATTCACATTAAATAAATGTACCAGCCGGTTCATTCAATTCCGACACAGTTCAGGTTTTAGCTTTAATATGGATCTGACAGCGAGCGAACCTAAACTGAATCTGAACTGAATCGCATTAAGACGTCCGCTAGAGCCCCAGGTCGTAAAAGCCCATCAAGGGAAGGGGCGAAAATCTTGGGAATCATTTTATAATCGGCGAGCAACCCATCACTATTTTGATCCTCCTCTCCACCTCACGATAAGTGGCTCTTAGATCTTGTTTCCTTAGGCTCAGTCTACCCCAAAGGGATAACGACGTGATTAGTATGTATACATACATTATGTTGGTTTGTGAGACACTGAATAATTATGAACTGCTATTGAAATATTTAATAATAAACTATGCTATATTAAGGCATGCATAATAGTAGGAAAAGTGAATTCAGCACAATTAATTTCTTTAAAAAAAAAGAAGAAAAATTTATAGGGAAAAAAAGGAGGTGCGAAACGACTCGACATTTGTGTAAAAGGCATTTTGTATCCCGACATTTATAATTTTTGTGGTCATTATTCTAACTTAGCTTGCTATGTGTGCCAGTAGACTGAGACCATCAGACCGTCTAGACACGTGACTAAGGCAGAAGCATAGGCGTGTAACGAGGCAAACTAAAGTATTTACATTGCGGGTGGTAGGGCCTTGTGCAAGGTCCGTCCGGATCGCTACCACCATCTTACTCGCTAATCCTGCCGCTAAGCAGCACTGCAGTGCTTGCGCTGCTGTGTTCCGGTGTGGAGAGTAAGACACCCGGGGAAATTAAGGGCACAAGAGGCATTTCATCTAAGTCCTCTAGGTTGGCAACGCATCTGCAATCCCTCCGGGGTTGCGGGTGTCTATGGGCAGTGGTGATCGCTTACCATCAGGTGACCCACTTGCTCGTTTGCCTTCCTATTCACATTAAAAAAAAAGTAAATACCTACTAACCCCCTTATTCATACACGCTCTATAGGCTTCTGCTAACTTAGCAATCGTTTGTCCTTATCTGTGAAAGGTAAATGTCAAAGTGGAAAGACGATTACTAAGTTAGCAGAAGCCTAATAAAGCATTTATGAATAAGGGGTTATGTATTTACTTTGTTAAAATTGCAGCTACATTAGGTAGTACAATATACTCAGCGGCAGAAAATTTGGTCCAGTTTCCAAGCATAATAGCTTTGCTTAGTTTGGGACTAGGTCAATTGTACCACGGTATTTATTTATTGCAAGCTTTTATTTACCTTGCAATGTATATATATATGTGTGTATGTTTGTCTGGGTGGAATCTTGCCACTCAATTTTGAAGCAGATATCAACCGATTGGGCTGAAATTTTACATACTTGAGTAAGTCGGATGACAATACACTAATCTGGCAGTGGAGTTCAGTGGAGTTCTTCAACGGTTAGTCCGATTGGTTTGTAATTTGATACACATGTAGGACGGATGACAATGCACGTACAGTCAGCAAAAATCTTGTATTAAAAATGAAATTTTTCACAGACACATATTTTAATTTTTTTTTTTTTTTTTTTAATAGCTTATTATAGTGTCCCACTGCTGGGCAAAGGCCCCTTCTTTTTGCTACTCGTCCCTGTCAATTGCATGCTCCTGCCACCCTTTTCCATACGCATCCAATCGTCCCGCCATCTCCTCCTTGGTCTGCCTCTGCTTCGATAGCCATCTCGCGGGATCCAATGGTTGTTAATTTGGGCCATATTTTAATATTTATATTTAACTAGCTGTTGCCAGCGACTTCGTCTGCAAAGAATTCGTTTATCGCTATCCCGCGGGAACTACGCAATTTTCCGGGATAAAAAGTAGCCTATGTGCTATTCCAAACTTTTCTCTATCTGTGTGCCGAATTTCATCCAGATCCGTTGGGCCGTTCTGGCGTGATTGAGTAACAAACAAACAAACATCCATCCATCCATCCATCCATCCATCCATACTTTCGCATTTATAATATTAGTTAGATATTTATATTTAACTAGCTGTTGCCAGCGACTTCGTCTGCAAAGAATTCGTTTATCGCTATCACGCGGGAACTACGCAATTTTCCGGGATAAAAAGTAGCCTATGTGCTATTCCAAACTTTTCTCTATCTGTGTGCCGAATTTCATCCAGATCCGTTGGGCCGTTCTGGCGTGATTGAGTAACAAACAAACAAACATCCATCCATCCATCCATCCATCCATCCATACTTTCGCATTTATAATATTAGTTAGATTATTACTGTTTGACACATGTATATTACCAGTCCTAACATACGGCTGCCAAACATGGGCACCCACCAAGGTTAACCTAAGCAAACTAAACTCATGCCAACACAGTATGCAGAGAAGTATGACAGGAAGGAGGAAAATAGAAAAAGTAAATCACACCATTATCAGGAAACAAACCAAAGTACAAGATATTACAGTAAAAATAAAAAAACTAAAATGGAGATGGGCAGGACATACGGCAAGAGGAGGAGAAAAATGGAGCAAGAAGGTATTATCATGGTGCCCTAGAGAAGGAAAAAGAGGCAGAGGAAGGCAAAAGAAAAGATGGGAAGACGAAATAGTTAGAATGGCCGGCAGGACGTGGACGAGACAAGCACAAAACAGAGAAGAGTGGAAGAGGTTGGGGGAGGCCTTTGCCGCCGAGCAAGCAGATGAGTAAAAAGAAGAAAAACAATAATAACAATAAAATAATAATAATAATAATAAAATAATATTAATAATAGTAATAGTTAAAAATTAATTATTCTTTCTTTTTTTTAATAATTAATATAAATGTAAGTGAATGGTTATAAATCTGAATAAAGGCTAATAAATAAATGAATAAAATGAGGCGGCTGACGGTAGTCTCCTCGCTCCTCCCTTAGCCCACCAACTCAGCTATACACTTCATACTTTATATGCAAATAGGGAGAAAATGAGAATGCTAATCTCCAGCAGTGATTAAGTGGTTATTAGATATCGCCCATCACAGGGCCCATCCATTGGGTTAATAATCACGTGCCTTCCAATTTACTGTCTAATAATGCATTAAAGTGATGCATCTTATAGTTTTGCTGCTAAGTGCTTCTAGCGAGCTATTACTTATACTACCCATTAGTTGAGTTCTCATCTCATCTTCAACCTATATACGTTCCACGGCTGGGCACAGGCATCTCAGAATGAGAGGGCTTGGGCTACAGTTCCCACGCGGGCCCAGTGTGGATTGGGAACTTCACACACACCATTGAATTTTTTCGCAGATGTGTGCAGGTGTCACGATGTTTTCCTTCACCGAGAAGCGCATGTTACATTTCAAATGTAATATCGCACATGAATTCCGAAAAACTTAGAGGTGCGAGCTCGAGCTCGAACCCACGACCCTGTGTGTGAGAGGCCAAAAGTTAAACCACCAGGCTACCACGACTTATATAGTTAACTTCTGATTCTCTGCAAATGAGAAATGGTCTAGTGTGATTGTATATAACATAAATAACATAATTTGTGTCAAAAAACATTTTTAATACAAGCTTTTTTTTCCTGACTGTTCTTGCATTATCATACATAATATGTCTGTCAAATTTCAAGAAAATCGGACCAACCGTTGAAGAGTTTCCTCCTGCAGAGACGATCCTGGCTGGGCCACCAGAACTCCGCTATAAGATTATTGTATTGTTATCCGACTTACTCAGGTATGCAAAATTTCAGCTCTAGATGGGATTCTATGTGTATCGTGTGCGCAAATCGATGTACCTATCTCTTTCTCTCTGATGGAAAGGTCTGTTTACCGCGACCTAGTCCGGTTACAGCATGTTTAACATCTGACTTGAAATTGACGTCTTTACTACCTCCTACAATAAAGCTTCAGAGGTCATTTAAAACATGGTCCGTACAATATTATACAGTACTTTCCATCGCGTGTACCCAAAGAAGAATTAACCAATAGAGGAGAAATGTCATACATACACAACGCATACGTACATAAATTATGTCTCTATCCCTAATGGGGTAGATAGAGCCCAAGGTAACAAGACCTAAAGGCCACGCCTAGCTGTGGAAAGGGGAATCAAAATAGTTTTTTCACACCACTCATTCAGAAAAGTAAGCTTTGCTCATGTCGAGAGGGATCAAAGTGCAACTTTTCTGTTCAAGGCTTTTCTAAGTGTTTTTTTTGCAAATGCAATTTTTTGAAGTTGATAATTGTAAAGCCTCGCAATTTTCTATGCTGGTAGCGCTTTAATTATATTTAGAATTCTTTTTCAAGATTTTTAATGTTTGGTATGAAAAGTTGTATGAGCCACTCTGGAGCAAAATTATTTTCATCTTGGGCGTAAACACTTGAATCCCTCATTACGCTTTGGATTTTACTTTAGAATATCTCGCTACGCTCAGGATTCTATTGTAGAATCCTTCGCTACATTCAGGATTCAATGTAGCGCCCTCGCCGTAAATACATCACTTTGCTCCCTCGTGACACAAATAACTTTACTATTTTTTTCTTCCTCCTACCTTTTAATTTTTTTGTGTCTTGTGTGCATGCTAGTAGTTAGTCTATCCGCCATTTTTTGAAGTGGTATGGAGTGCGAGGGAGGGGGGGTGTACTGAAAACCAGCGCTAGCTTATCCTTGCACTCGCAGCAAAAGCCGAGCCCGTTCCTATTGCCACATCTATATACTTTTGCTTTTTTATATCGAATTTTAGTGTGGCAATAAAAGTTTTTCTTTCTTTAAAACTCAATTTCTTTTATTAAAAAAAAAAACAACATTGCTTTGTACGGTCGAGGAACCTGAATCATGTACCCCTGTGGAACCTTTTCTCATACAATTTCGCAAACAGTTATAATATATAATGGTAAGTCGTCATGAAATTTGCAGTGAAACAGTTGAACAGTGGACGCGTTCAGTTTCTTTCACTGTAAATAAATAAATATCATGGGACAAATTACTCCAATCGACCCAGTCCTAAACCAAGCAGAGCTTGTACTATGGGTACCAGGCAACGGATAAACATACATATATAATGTAGATAAAAACATACTTAAATATTTATTTATTATTTATTTATTTATTCATGACTCCGGCACAAACATTCGTATTCATCATACAAATGTCTGCCCCTACCGGGATTCGAACCCGGGACTTCTAGCTTCATAGTCAGGGTCACTAACCACTAGGCTATCTGGTCCTCACTGTGCTAAAAGGGAAATTATTGTGAAAAACTAGTTCTACCTTGATTGATACTAAACAAATCCCAGATGCGATGCAGAATTATACTGCTCTACGGGTTAATTCATGTATCAGGTGAAGTCTGGGTCCACTAAATCTCGACTCAATTTGTCGCTACACGTTATTGGTTGTCCGACGTAGTAAATCTAGCAATAAGACACGTTTGAATACACTGTAGACGCGGCAAAGCTGTCTCAATCGGCATTTACAATATGCTGCGAGAGTGAATGCGACAATTATATGGTGTCAACTCCCATTCTTTTAACGTGTCTTTAGATTTGGGAGTCTTGAGGTAGATCTACTTAAATGAGCGTAATTAAATAATATTACTAGCTTCTAAGTATTTTACGAGAGAATAGTTTGGCCGCGAGAGGGAAAAACGGTTTGAAGAACCAATGTTGTAGAATCTCTGCGTTTTCTTTTTATTGCACATAAAACATAAAATAACGATTACATGACATACCTTATGAATTATGAACAATGGCGAACTTAAGAGTTTTCCATCAATGATTCACGAATTAGTTGAAGTGTATCCTGTACCTGTGTGTATAACAATCCGTGACTTTTAACTAATATTCTATTTATTTATCTAAAGATAAGCAATATTGACATAAAATTGATTTATAGACAAGTGCATAAATAATATTTGTTGACTTGCTGTTGCCAGCGACTTCGTCTGCAAAGAATTCGTTTATCGCTATCCCGCGGGAACTAGGTACGCAATTTTCCGGGATAAAAAGTAGCTTATGTGCAGCTGCTTTTCCAGATGTTTCTCTATCTATGTGCCGAATTTCATCCAGATCCGTTGGGCCGTTCTGGCGTGATTGAGTAACAAACAAACATCCATCCATCTATCCATACTTTCGCATTTATAATATTAGTTAGATTAATTACATCGTTCCAAACTTTAAAAACGCGATAACTCAAAATGTCACTAAGGGTGCGACCACACCGCCGCTTAAAAAGCGGTGACGTTACGGAATCGCAACAAAATGTATGGAGAAACGGTGAGAAAACGTGACGCATACGACACGTCACTGCGTATACGTGGCGGTTTGGTCGCACCCTAAATTGACTAGACATGTTCTTTCCGTGGACCCTACATATACCTTAGTGTTTAAGTCAGGATCAGCATTCAGGTATCCGATCGCACGAACCGGACCGGTAGCCGCTTTCCTAGCTTTCCACCGGACCGCTATAAATAATAACGTTCACACGAGCCAGCGTATTTAAATAAATACGTATCAACTTTCCCGACCCCGACATGCTTAGATAACGATCAAACGGAGGTGTCATATTCGTGAGTCATTGTGAACTTTATAAAGAACAAATCAACAGTACTTCAATGCTGGTCTGGGAGCTAAGAAAAAAACCGGCCAAGTGCGAGTCGGACTCGCGCACGAAGGGCACCATAGATCATAGATCATAGGAATTATGTTACAGGCGATGCAGCAACCCATCACTATTTTGACTCCCATTTCCACCTATATGCCCACAATCATGCTAAGCATGTTCTTTAGGTCTTTTTACCTTAGGCTCTGTCTACCCTGTTCGGGATGAAGACGTTATTTGTGTATATCAATCAATAGTAAAAATGACCGCCAAATGTTACAAATCGTTCAATGTAGAATGAACTAATGCACTGAAATGGTGAACTTCTAGAGCTCTAACTATTTTGTTAATTGACATACATAATAAATTAATATTTTCAGGCTTCTTTCGTTGTTGGATAGCTTAACTTAGGTCGTGAATGACGTCGACAACATGACACCTGACTCCATATAACCTCTTCGTTCGAAAGGTTCGAGTAATGATTGTCTTTGGTCTCCAGCGATCACTTCAACAGACGACGTTCGTTCGTCTAGAGAATTGCACAGCAGGCCCCTACAATACAATACAATACAAATACTCTTTATTGAACACCACTAATCAGTACAAAACAATACAGAAACATAGAAAAAAGTATACAATAGGCGGCCCCTATTTCACCAACTCGACAACTGTCGGCGACAGGTGACAATTCGAAATGCAATGCGCATTCAATATGAAGCCAACCGGCGCAACCTCTCGTCGAGTTCGTAATGTGAACAGAATTGTCACATGTCGCCGACAATTGTCGCGTGGCTGAAACAGGGCCCACACTCACGGAAAAAGAAGAGTCCGGTCTATTCTAAAACCTTTGTCCTTTTGGCAGACGGGACTATTCAACTGAGCATTAGGCCAAGCGGAGATATCAGGAGCATCCTTGACGTCTCCAGTCGGGTTAATGCTCTAAGCTCTAGAATGTCAGGCGACGCAATTAGCGAGTTTGACATTAGAAATGTCGCGTTCCTTTTCACTCATAAACAAGGGGAGTGAGTGTGTGTTTACAGATCTGCAATGATAATTTTAATGATGTTTGTCTAGTTGTGATAAGCTGTAGAGTTGGGCGTTTGTTTGCAAATTACAAGCTTTTTTACAAGCTTTAGGGTGCGACCACACCGCCGCTTAAAAAACGATGACGTTACGGAATCGCAACAAAATGTATGAAGAAACGGTGAGGAAACGTGACGGATACGACACGTCACTGCGTATACACGGCGATTTGGTCGCACCCTTAAAACTGGCAATGTATTTTACCGTTGGTATTGTTTTTTACCGAATAGCTTTGCTGTGTGTACGTAAGTAACTGCGTATGTTTGTCCAGAGGAATCTTGCGACTCAATTTTAAAGCAGATATCTTCAACCGATTGAGCTGAAATTTTGCATACTTGAGTAAGTCGGATGACATTACAATAATCTGGTAAGTGAGTTCTGGTGATCCAGCCAGGATCGTCTCCGCAGGAGGGAACTCTTAAAAGGTTGGCCTGATTGACTTAAGTTTTGTTAGGTAGGTACAACATTATGTAGGACGGATGACAATGCAAGTACAGGAGCCTACCTTGACGTCTTAATGCGTTTCAATTCCGACTCAGTTCAAGTTTTAGCTGTCATTTTCAGTATATTGTATATATATAGTATATGTTTACATTATATGTTTTTTTCTTTGCTCCAAGACCAGTAAAATAAGTAATAAATAAGAAATGATTCCATTCAAAAAATCATATTGCAAAATCGCTATCATCTCGCAATCCTTTGCGAAGTGAAAGCGACACGATAACCGTTGATTTTCTTTTATTAATTAAACTCGACGCCATTTGTCTCCGATGACAGATTGTGTCTGAATTTCTTAACTTAACGAATCAATTAGGTACTGATGTAAAAAAAACTGAACTGAAACTTGAACCGTATCCCGTTATGGACGTCTAGAGATTCCAATTAAAACTGAGAACAATCTCAATTATTTAAACTTTGACTCAAGAAACAAAGAAAGAAAGAAAACATTTATTCGTGTACTAGCTTCTGCCCGCGACTTCTTCCTCGTAGAATTAGCAATTGATATGTTTATCACTATCCCGCGGAAACTATACAATTTTCCGGGATAAAAAGTAGCCTATGTTTTAATCTAGGGTACCAGCTAGCTTCGTACCAAATTTTATCCAAATCCGTCCAGTCGTTTTAGCGTGAAGAAGGAACAAACATACACACTCACTCACTCACATCGTCACATCATCACATCGTCACAGCGTCACATCGTCACAAACTTTCGCATTTATTTCGCATTATTTAGCATTAATGATAAAAAAAGAAGTAAAAACATGAGAACAAGAACTTTGCAATAAACATTAAGAGCAGCAAAGGATCATCAGTATCACAATAATGATGCTTAAGTACTTCGGTCCCTGGTCAGGAATAACAGGGTACAGGAGAGCTCTACGGTACGATGAGCTCTCTCTCTCACATTTTCGTTTGAAATGATCCTGCGCCGCGACCTCCGGCTCTTGCCTGCGCTTGCCCAGAAATTGAAAATCCTTATATTGACAGAGCGCTAGTATTATTTGACACCTCTGATTCAGAAAAGTAAGCTTTGCTCCCTATCGAGAGCCAAAGTGCAACTTTTCTGTTCAAGGCTTTTCTATGTGTTTATTCGTATGTTTCATCCAGCGCTACAATTCTATGACCCATTAGTGTCACAATAGGCTCCTGTCCTGTTCAATCAGGTCTAAACAGTCAATAAAAAAGTAAAAAGAAAATGTTTATCTAACGTTCAAATTTCAAGGCAGATAATAAACGGCCCACCTACAATATCTACGTCTATTTATATAGCGGAGTCTTCAATGACCAATCCAAGCCTTGAAGTAAATCACAGTCATCACTCACCAGATTGACTGACACCATAATCTGCCGTTGGTACAAAAATAGACATTAGTAAAGTTAGAGGAAATGATCTGTCCATCCAAATTAGGGCACTCCCTGTAACAATGCTTTAATCTACTAGGCACGGCGCGATGATGAAACAAATGCTTGCGCAAACGAATAATGTCCGTTTTGTTCTCTGTAAAATAGTATCATGAATATATTCTTTCAAAAAATGTTTGACTTCACTTTATTATAGCCCTAACGAAGTGCGAAAACGAATTCTACTTAAAGGTTGGACTGGTAGAGATCCCTTATAGAGATAAGTTGGCCTTTGTGCATATATCAATGTTATTTGTGTGAATGTGTCTGTTTTTTATATTTGTACAATAAAGCATTTACTTAGTTACTTATCTTCCCGTTTCTTTAAATCCAGCTTAGAAAAACTTTACCCAATTGGTATTTCACTGCTTACTCTACATTGATACGGCTTTTTGCTACTGTCTTTGGTTAAACTTAATTCCTTCAAGTAATGACTCCACCGTAAATTTCACACCAAAGCCGGCACTGGTATAAAAATGTAGAAGAAACCAGATGCGAGGCAATGCAAGGAAGTCTCGTACAAATATTTATTCTCTCTAATACTTCCGCAACGAAATAACACGAACTGAAATAGATATCTGTTTTCAATTACGAAATAAGCTTGATGCAGTTTTAATATATTTACTGAGAACAAACTGGATAATGCCGGATATAATGAACGTTGGAATCGATATGATGACGGTTGGTTTATTTTCTTTGCGTAATTTTGGTGATTAATGTTTATTTTTGAAGATACTCATAATGTTATGATTATTATGAGTTGAGATGGTTACAAACGATCAATCGATCGTTTCTTAGAAGCGTTACGTACGCTTAGTGTAAATTTTTGGTCACAAAATACGTCTCGAACGCGTTTGCGTTAAAATGTCGAACTATGAGAACTTTTTGTTTCCATTTCGTTACGCTAGTGTCGCTGCTAATTCTTCCATAGTGACTGAGACGTAAAAGCGAACGCGTTCGATACATATTTCGTGTGTAAAATTTACACTAGAGGCTCTGATTCAAATATTGCAATATATTTTTTGCCAAATTTTTACGGAACCCTCAGTGCGGTTTTTATATCAACGAAGATGACCTGACAAGAAATTTAAACACCGAGGGAAACACTAAAACTTTCATATCTCTAATTCTATCGGATTAGCCGTTAGTGATTAAGTTGTAAACAAATCGACACACATTTCACTTTTATTATTGTCGTATATTAATAAACATCAATTAAGTATAACGGTGATAAATCAGACATCAGTTTTGATCAATAAGTGGGCAGTTTATGCAAACTATGTTTTGTCGCACGACAATTTATTTATTTTTTTTTTTTACATAAAATAGGCTTACGTTTGACCTCAATCTCGCTTGATGGAAGGCGAAGATGAGGCCTAAGATGGTACACGTTTGCCTAGAAGGTGTCTGTTCACTTTGGCCTTAAAGATGTCCAGATTATAGCGTTCCGGAAAAACTGACTTCGGCAGAGAGTTCCACTCCTTAGCTGTCCGCATAATAAAAGAGGAGGCAAATCTTAACTTAGTCGTAGTTTTAATACATTCATAGATTAACCTCCTTAGTCATAAACGCTCTGTAGGTTTCTGCTAACTTAGCAATCGTTTGTCCTTATCTGTCACTTTGACATTTACCTTTCACAGATAAGGACAAGCGATTACTAAATTTGCAGAAGCCTATAGAGCGTTTATGAATAAGGGGGTAAAATTATAGGCTACTAGCGACCCGCGCCGTCTTCGCACGGGTGCAATCAGTGTTTCTCTACTATATTAGACATGTATTATATATATAAACCTTTCTCTTGAATTACTCTATCTATTTAAAAAAACCGCTTCAAAATCCGTTGCGAAGTTTTGAAAATCTAAGCATACATAGTACAGACAGACAGCGGAAAGCGACTTTGTTTAATACTACCATATGTAGTGATTACAGTAATTATAGGGTATTAGGTACAGTACCAACTTTGGGTGAGTAGTAGTGCGTTTTGACCGTGCGTGCGTGCGTGTCTCTCTCTCTCTCTCTCTCTCCGCGAGTGTGTGTGTGTGTGTGTGTGTGTGTGTGTGTATGAGAGAGAGGTATATGATTGGACTCTGACGTATGCTGTCTTCTTAAACACCGGTTGAACACAACATTTATTTTTGTTTTTGTTGTTTCTTTTCTATAAAATTGTGTGTATGCTCTTGTATTTGTGTGTCTTGCAAAATGAATAAATGTCTTCTGTCTTTTTTTATTTATTTTAAAAGAAAACCAAAAACCTCGTGGCCACAGTTATAAGTAAACTTATGGGAAAGTTACTGTACTCATTATTAATATTATTATAACTGTAAAGCAATCTCAGATAGGTCCCTAATCCGTTCGGTGACGATTTATCATAATTTTCTCATCTCGCACGCTAGACTCAGTAGCCGCATTCTGGTAAGAAGGTAGATACGAGTATCCAGGAAATTGTACCGTAAACGTAAACCGAGCGGGGGTGACTTTGATTTACGGGGCGACTTTAAAAATTAGTTGCAATTACGATATCATTTATTTTTATTAGCGTTTACTGTTTCCAATCGATGTCTTCATCGATCGCCATTGCGGCTACGTGCCAAACATTCACCGCATGTGGACATGGACAATATTGATTTAAAAAAAAATGATTTAAATAGGTACCTACTAATTTAAAAACTATAAAAGTGGCCCTAAAATTATTGAAGTCACCTCAGTTTACGGTAGGAATGGCTACCAGTTTGATTTAATATTGAGTACAAGACAGAAGTAATAGTTTTTCAATGCTGGGCTATATTATAATTTATTTGTTTTTACCGGTGTCTTTATTTTTTATTGTAATGGGTTTTTTTCTCGGTTGCCAGTTACTAACCTCCATTCATCTCGATAAAATCCTAAGGCATTCTTACCTGTCCTATTTGGTAAACAAAATCCTAACCTCAAAACGTTTCATTTTTGTTATTTTTTAACTATTTCATCGTAAATAAAGGAACTGGAGATAAAATATTAGCAAAATTATGAACAAAATATTGCCTCAGGTTTATTTGAAAACATAATACACCTTATTCTTTGCAAAAATTTGCACGTTGAGGTTAGAATTTTGTTTACCAAATAGGACAGGTAAGAATGAAAATACCTTACATTAGTACATTTCGATGCTAGTGCGGAAAGTATGTCATTACTTCACGAGTCTCGAGATGAGTGAAGAATGACATTTCCGCGCGTGTATCGAACGACGATTTTCAATACAGTTGCGAAAAAAAAATACAACACAATAATTTGAAATAACTAATTCACAATACTTTGTCAACAAATGTCACTAACACTAAGCTTAACTTTAACAAAATGCTGTTAATTGAGCAAACCGGTAGGTTCAGTCCACAAATCTCGTCATTCGCGCTTTTCATTTCAAGTAAACAAAATAAAACTCACTTAACCTCAAAAATCTCTTTCCCGCCGCTCAGCCGCTCCAGTTCTACGGGCAGACTCCCTCCCAGTCTCTTACCTCGACTGCTTTAACCACCGAGCGCCGCCATGACAGTCTGCTTTACCGACTCTACCCAGGCGTATCGCCCGCGTTTACTCAACAACAGTTTGGAATTTGTCCGACAGATAGCGTTTAAGCTACAACTCATTTTAACAAATAGTATTAATTTTAATGTTATTACAATAAAATTATATCTGCTTCAGTTAATCTCCGACATTATATAACACTTTACTATTATTATCTTAGTATCATTATGTTCAATTATTTATTTTAATTGTATAAACACAACTACTGTTGCCTTTAGAACCTTAAAAAGCATGGTTGCAGTTGGAAAAACGCCTCCAATTTGACAGGCGTTCCGGCAGCTAAAATTCCGTTCCGTTCAGACACCTTAATAAGAACTGTTTTTAGGAATTCAATATTTTATAATAATAATGATGTAAAGGCTAGTAATAAAGTATAAAATCTCAATATTTTGATATTTTTACATCAATAATAGGTTTTTATTTTTATTACGTCTTGGTAAGACTAGCATTATAATAACTCTTTGGTAAGTAGTCGTGAATTGGAACAAATACAAATTAAAAAAAAAATGGAAAAGTAAATCGCACTAGTGCTCAAAAACGAACCTTTCGCACGCAAAACAGCCAAAAAAAGGGTACTTTTTGAGCAACTGTATTGAAATAGTACATTTCGATGCTAGTGCGGAAAGTATGTCATTACTTCACAAGTCTCGAGATATCTTGCCACGAGCCGAATGGCGAGTAGGCAAGACTCGAGACGAGTGAAGAATGACATTTCCGTGCGTGTATCGAACGACGATTTTCAATACAGTTGCGAAAAAAAATACAACAGAATAAAGGAATTTGAAATAACTAATTCACAACACTTTGTCAACAAATGTCACTAACACTAACCTTAACTTTAACAAAATGCTGTTAATTGAGCAAACCGGTAGGTTCAGTCCACAAATATCGTCATTCGTGCTTTTCATTTCAAGTAAACAAAATAAAACTCATTTAACCCCAAAAATCTTTTTCCCGCCGCTCAGCCGCTCCAGTGTTACGGGCAGACTCTCTTACCTCGACTGCTTTAACCACCGAGCGCCGCTATGAGAGTCTGCTTTACCGACTCTACCCAGGCGTATCGCTCGCGTTTACTCAACAACAGTTTGGAATTTGTCCGACAGACGGCAACGGCTACAACACATTTAACAGATAGTATTAATTGTAATGTTAATACAATAAAATTATCTCTGCTTCAGTTAATCTCCGACATTTGTTTATTTAAATTGTATGAACACAAAAACTACTGTTGCCTTTAGAACCTTAAAAACCATGGTTGCAGTTGGAAAAACGCCTCCACTTTGACAGGCGTTTCGGCAGCTAAAATTCCGTTACGTTCAGACACCTTAATAAGAACTGTTTTTAGGAATTCAATATTTTATAATAATAATGATGAAGAGGCAAGTAATAAAATATAAAATCTCAATATTTTGATATTTTTACATCAATAATAGGTTTTTATTTTTATTTCATCTTGGTACAGACTAGCATTATAATAACTCTTAGGTAAGTAGTCGTGAATTGGAACAAGTACAAATTAAAAAAAAATGGAAAAGTAAATCGCACTAGTGCGCAAAAACGAACTTTTCGCACACAAAACAGCCAAAAAAAGGGCACTTTTTGAGCAACTGTATTGAAAAATATAGTACCTAGTAGTGATGTGCTAATTCAAAAACCGAACGCACCGGCGTCCAATGAGCCGTATGACTAAAACTAACTCCAATGACCTGATCCTTGTTTTTGCCGAGAAGATTCTCAGCCTTAGAGCCTAAGGCGATAACCGACACATATTCTCACTCCTGAGGGAACAACAATGAAACAGGTTGCTCGCCGTTTATAGCAAACAATTTACTTATTAGACGCTGAGGGAATTGGATGCCTAAAATGGCGCTGGAAGGCCCCGAATACGCGCGACCGGCGGCGCGGCGAGAGTTTTGCCCGTCCGTTACGCAGCCAACACAAACGCTGCGAAGTGGTTAGCTAGCAGCGCACGCAATGAACTGAGATATGAGGGTAGCTGTCGCAAAGCATCACACGCGCACACACACACACACACACACACACACACACACACACACACACACACACACACACACACACACACACGAGTCACACGAGACAATTACACGAGTTAATTAGAGCTCATTATTGCACTACAATACATTGCTTCTGTCACTTTTGGCTGGCGGGCGAGGTATAAGTACAACATAATCATCATCATCATAATAATCATTTGTCTCATTATCTATAAAATTAATGTGTTTTATGTACAATAAAGAGTTATACATACATACATACATAAGTCAAGACTCAAGTTGAAATTTGTACTGATGTTGCTCCTATAAAGTCATACCTAAGTACCTAACAAAAATATCACGCGAACGTGAGAACACTAAGCATTTTTTATAGCCATAATGTGGTTATTACCTCTCTGATATATAGAAGGTATTAGATCCACCACAGAGCTACTAAATACACACTGTAATCCACTTGTCAATGTGTGTGTGACGCAATACGAGGCACACTAACGTCTTTTCCAATGCGAAGAAAATATATCACAATACATAAAGCCACCTTAATGTGCAGTATAGAACTTCTATATATAAATTTGTCTGACGTATCGTGTAGATTTAATGATGAAATTTACAATGGTCTACCGCAATTTACTCTCTCTTTCTCTTATAAAGAAATGTATGAAACCGATATCATTCTGATGCAAATATAATGTCCGTAAGGCATTGTCATGTCTTTTATAAAACACTTTATTACTAGAAGCCAGCGCTTAATTAATTTTATGTCACATACAGTTAAAACACACTCGCCAAATTTAAAAGGTATCAAGTAACGCCTTCAATATTCGACCATTCAACCATTACCAAATACGATCAGCAAAAAGACAGCAAAGTTATTACAACGTCCTATCCATTCGTTTCCTAAAACCTACACAAGTCCGACGAACCCTTTATAGCAAGCAAAGACCCATTTTAGCCGCCACTGACTTTTTGCATCAAGCGATGACTCACAGAGTCAACGCACCCGCCGAGCCTTTGATGTACTTTTTGCATTGCTTTTTTAAAAGCCTTATAAAGCCTGCGATATTCAATGTTAATATTTGCATTGATTAAGCTTAGTTTTTGGGTAAGATAGTTTACGAGTATAGCGAAGATTCTGAACATGTTTAAATATTAAATTTAGTTGCTTCCAGAAAACGAATCTGGTTTAAGTCGTTAAACCTGGCATATGTTTGACAGTTTTATACATTTTACACAAACTGAGTCTAAAGCTAAAATTAGTTTGATTTTTTTGCCGCAAGAAAGTTATTTTAAAAATATGTTTAATGAATCGTGAAACTCTCGATGCGCGTGTCTTGAATTTATTTATTACTTAGTAGTCACTTAAACGTGTTATAAACAATCCTAGAAAAACTAAACTTCAAATTCAAGATCTCATAATGTTTTTGTTTTACCGCTCAGTTTTTAAAATAAAATTATACTTAATGTGTTTTGTTTATGCATCCTACTAATATTATAAATGCGAAAGTTTGTGAGTGACTATGTGACGATGTGACGATGTGAATGAGTGTATATTTGTTCCTTCTTCACGCTAAAAGGACTGGACGGATTTGGATAAAATTTGGAACGCAGATAGCTGGTACCCTAGATTCAAACATAGGCTACTTTTATCCCGGAAAATTTCGAAGAAACGAAGTCGCGGGCAGAAGCTAGTATTATTATAGCTCTTTATTGTACACATGAACGATGTACAAAGGTGAACTTAACTTATTTTATAATCAATCTAGACTGCATAATCATCTTCAAAAAATCTTCCACTTTCCCATCTGATTAATATAAAAAAGAAAACAGATAACAAAAAGAGAGACAATTAAAAAATTTAAGAAATAAATTACCCAGCATTTATAAATAATACGTCGTACTTAGCAAAACAGAGTCTGACCATGACGATTAAGATGAACAATTAAAGTTATACCAATTTCAATAAGAGGTCGCTCAAAATTTATTAACTACCTAAACGATGCCACACACTCGTACCAAAATGCATATAAAATAAAACGACCATCAAAAAAAACTGTATCATATTTCCAAGCGACGAAATCATTTAATTTCAAGACACGATCGTGCTCTACATTATAAAATCTGATAAGAAACATTTTTTATAAACCAAACGGTAAAAAATCTATTCCGTCCACACACTGGCAATAAATAGCGCCGCGGCAACTATTTACTTAATTGAATGAAAAAAAAATGTCACCTAGACTACAGACAATAAAAACGTAAGTAAGAAATACAAAAGAAGTAACTAAGTATGTAACATTAGTTTGATCTGCTCTAACATACATAGATAACAACGAGTTAGACGTAAATAAGGTATGTAAGTGCGGTCGTCCACCGACTAAAAACTCCAAAAAGAAAACATGCATCTCTTTTGCTATTTCTGGTAACAGTGGAAATATTAATGCAAACGAGAGTCAACACATTACTGTTAAAGATATGCAGCCCTGTCAGTGACGAAAACATTAATAAATATGTCTGTTTGCAAAGAAGAGAGCCAAACAAAAACGTTTGACAATATTAAAAAATCTACAAACTATTTGTAGATGGTGACACCGCTCAAAAGTTTTTTGGTGTTTCTCGAAAATATTGATCGTATTTTTTGTGTCCCACATAAATCTCGTAAAAACAACAAAAGCTTTTTTTAAGGAACCAATGAACGAACACCTAAAAATTTAAGGAGCGCTCCAGACGAGAGCGGAATTTAAAGTAGGATCCCTTTAAAGGCATGGTGGGATGCTTGAGAGTCCTGGAACTTGGTCCGAATGCCGACAATGACCTTACCATAGCTGAGAATGGTCCGGGGAACAAAATAAATGAATGCCGATGGAATGTGGCTTAGAATTTGGTATGGTTAATTGTTGTTAGACTAACGAGTGTTTTGGAAGTGGACTGTAGAAGGACTTGGTTATTTGTAAAACACAATAAATTTAATCATGTCTTTTTTACACGGAGGAGGAAAACATTGGCATGGCAACAATGATGGAAAACGTTTACATAGAAATCCGTAGTTACTTTGAAACCTGTTGAAGAGGGGTTGATTAGTCTGACATTTTCAACGTTAAGGCCTCGGCCGTTTTCACCCCGTCACCCGTGGCGCTTATATGCTATGTTCGTAAACGATTTGGAGCGGTCCTTCTCGTTCGCCGTAAGCAACGTCAAAAAGGTAGATATGACCCATTGCTTGATACATAATACCTATACCCGTTTGGGCTACAGTTTTAGGGTGCGACCACACCGCCGCTTAAAAAACGGTGACGTTACGGAATCGCAACAAAATGTATGAAGAAACGGTGAGAAAACGTGACGCAAACGTCACGTCACTGCGTATACGCGGCGGTTTGGTCGCACCCTTAAAGCGTACCCATTGTGGATTGAGAACTTCAGGCACACCATTGAGCTGTTCGGCAATTTTGTGGAGGTTTCTGCTGTTGTTACAACTATTCAAATCCACTCTCACTCTCATGTCTGTTCTTTTATTTAGATCATGCTAGTAAAAACAAGACATGTATGTCAAAACGTCAAGCAATGACCTCATTCTGTTAAAGATTTATCTGCTGGCTCAATCTCGTAGCAAAACGTAATTGTGCTTAATGAGTGCAAAACTGGACATGATCCCCTTGAACCAGCAACACTTTTTAAGCATGTATATAATAATTCCATAATTCGCACCTACTTACATATTAAATCATCCGTCATAAAAACCACAGGTCTACGTTGAGAGCAAATGGTACGGACAGAAGATCTTTGGTCAGGTCACGCAAAACTGATTTATTGAAGACAGCCGAATTTCTTTAAAAGAATGGATCATTATGTAAATGATGTATAATAAGCGTCGCATTTAATGCAAGGTTTCTATCTAATCATAATTAATCTAACTATTTAATCATAATTATAGCCAGATATAATTTAATACCATAGCTGTTATTACGTGGACTAAAAACTTGCCTTGCACTTTCGTTATTTCTCAAACATCTGAAAGTACTGAGACTGAACTCGATCCACTTTCGTTTTCAACTTCACTATACTAGCGTTCAAGATATTTTTATTAAATAGATATTTCAAGTTGCTCTTTATTTGCTACGTTTGTATTTGCTATCTTTATCGTACAGATCACTGGGAAGCTTGAAGAAGTGTTAATATAATGTGGTTTCAATCGTTCTTCAATGACTAGAGAAATACAATTTTGTTTCATTATCCCTTCTACCACGCCTGACAAAGTAACACGGATTGTTCCAAAAGTGTCAGGCATACTTCAACCCCGAAATACAATAATGATCAGTGTTTTCTTTTATTGTGTACAACTTCATTGATATCCGGGTTGTGGAATATAGATAATTTGTACATGATGATCGTCTACTGTCACTTTAGTTCCCTCCCGCACCTTATCTACATGCGCTTAATCAATTATGCCCATCGTAGCTTTATCAGTAACCATTACAAGCGTTGTAAGTTAGTGGTCACACATTTTCCTTGATCTTAAACCAAATAGCCTTATTCGTGACATACCTATACAATTTCAGTAGTCACCAGCCAAACCTTCAGCTTTACAATACTCCGGTACAGATGAACTAGACACGGACAAAACCGCACCTGTACCGTATCTAGGTCAACAACACACCTGAGATACAAAACGTCGTTAAAGCTTTAGTTGTCTATGGGTATGCAACCTTTTTCTTCTGAAACATCCGTACTATAAAGCCTTGTAAATAAAATATCGCGTGGGTTTTGGCTTTTATACATTTCAAGTTTCGTCGGGAACTAGTCACATATTTATTTTGATAAATTTCGTTCTGCCTACGCGGTAGTAAAATATCGTTTTAAGTTGTTAGTGTTCGCACGATTTTATTGAAATTATGTGACGGAAGATCAGATTTTGTGTCAAGATATAACTACATAATGATGATGTTACGATTATTTATAACTTTTAGATAAGCTCTCTAACTGTACCTTTATTTGTAAACAAAAATTTTAATGAGTACGAAATGGAAGGATAAAAGTAAGCAAATATAAATTGAACGAAGTACGTGTAGTGATCTAGTAGAGATAAACAAAAGCAATACAAAATTAAAACTTCGAACATAAAGTAACTAATATCAAATAAAAACATGTAATTACACTGAGAACATACGTGCAACCGTTAAAACTGCATATAAAAATCATCGTAAAACTGTAATGAATTGCAATAACATGATATTAATATTTTATTACCTACTTCAAAACTTCAAACGTTTTAAGGTAAATAAAATTCATCAACTCGATAATTTGTGCCACATTTTTGTGATTTCATAATATATCATCGATGAGCAAAAGTAAGTAAGTAAGTAAGTAAATGCTTCATTGTACAAATATAAGGAAACAGACATAAATCACAAAAAAATACATTAGATATTATGCACAAAGAAGAATTATTTAGACAAAAAATTAGAACAGAGTTCAGTAAATTCTGACATTTATAAATAAACCATAACCACTCGAGCATTGTATAATGTCACTATGTACATGTATATTATATGTACGTTAATAAAGGCAGTTTCTTCAGCAACACTGAACTCGCTTATTAAAGCTTTATAATAATTATTACTAGCACAACAATATTGGCATTATCTTCTTAAATTGGATTTAAGGCATTTCTTGTCACTAAAAAGATAAGTCAATACCTATACATATAACATCGTTCCTGTTCTCAATTATTGTAGCCTATAGACATAATACTACTAATGCATGACCTCTCTCTTTCCCCTTGTTGCCACTCACTAAAATGAGGTTCACAAGATCCCCTTGCATTAACTAATTGCAGTCCTTTCTCCGGCTTTGCTTCGGATTGTCATGTTCCTGCTTTCATCATATTGTTATTAATGGGCTTAAAAATTACAAGGTGCTCGGCTCACGAAATTGGCCCGGGACTGAGCGACCAACCATTTCGGCCACATAAAAACACCGGCTGTGGGAACCGTCCTGTCCAATATTTTTTTTATGTCTGTATAACAGGCAGAGGAATCACGCATGGCTCAACTTTTACGATCGATGTTAATTATTTTACGATCAAATTTAAAACTGTTTCGATATTGATTAGCGAAAGTACATGTAAACTTTCAATTAATAATTAATATTGATGCTAGTTAATGTATTATTGGTACAGTGATGGGTGCATTATAGCTACTTGGGGTAGCGCAACATTTTGTTAGGGACAAGAAACTGATTTATGTGCAGCATTGGACATTGAAAATTTAACAAGCAAGCGCATGATATGTTTTTAGAACAACAGCAGCAAACAATGAATTATTGAACTTTTGTTTAAAATTAACGCTCTCCAACGCTACCGTTGTTAATAATTCTAAAAACATAGTAGGGTTAGGGGCTGGTATTGTTAGTAAAGCTCGTGTCGTGACGCATTCAGTGAACAATGCGAATAAATTTAGGGGCTTCAACCCTTATATTGATTCAGATTTAAATTGCGATTATGGAACCATTTTAAATTAGGATACGAAATCCTAAACGACATTATAACACGAGAAAGGAAACTCTGACAAAGAACTAGCAAATAAAATAAAGTAAGTAGTTAAAAACGAGGTAGTTTAGTAAACTGTGATGAAAGAACGGATATAAAGAAGTAGTTTATTAACTAGCAACGCTATCATAAAGTACAGATCGAGTCCGGATAACTAAAGAAAAACACGGTCTCAACGTCTACGCATCATTAGGCTGCAACTGCAACTGCGACCATAACTGGCGCGATGGAGCCGATCAAATAAAAAGCGAGTCCCGTTCTAGAACTGAGACAAAATAAATGTCATTTAAGTAAATTCGAAGGAAAGGCAATATTGCTCTGTAATCAGATTAGCTCAAGTTGCATGCAGGTCAGTTTGTTCACAGTGAACATAGCCGCTTGTCTGCAGTCTGGGCGTCAGTCATTCGCGTCGGTGAATCGTCGCGCGCCGGACGTCAGCGCGGGCGCCTTCGTCCGTTAACGTTCCAAATTCAAATTCAAAATTTGACAGGACAGTTTATGACAGTTATTCAAAAAAAGCTGCCAGTGTTGAACGGTTTTATATTTCGTGAGTGCAAACAGTGATGTTCCATACATAAATTTGTTTAGTGCGTGCGTACAGAGACAAGTGGATGTGACCTTCGTCGTTAACAAAAAGGAGTATGTTTTGAAACTTGTTGAACGTGACAAAATGAATTCGAAAAAGTTGGAGTGTTTCAATGATGACGACTCTGTGGATGAGAAACTTAACCTCAGCTTTCTAGGTGAGTTTAAAACAAAGAAATTGCAAAAAGAAATCATAAGTGTGATTCTAATCAAAAAGCTTACTATCGCAATATCACAGTCGATAATGAAATGTTACTTTAACACCAAAAACATTCCTTTGTTGTGTTAAATTAGAAAACAAGATAAAGGTTATTACAATGAATATTTCATTCATAGCAGAATCACAAACGATGTAGGTAAATAAACACAACTCTGATAATAACATCTTATACATAATGCAATGAGGTGTTGAGTAGCTATATACTTTGATAAGGCTATAAGAAACCTTCTTTAATGATAACGTACGCAATTTTGACAGTTATTAATAACTTGGTCTTATGTTATGCAAAGTTCATTGCTTAACATTATCATTATTTTTCAAGGATATGTTCAATAAGCAAATTATCTTCTGAGGGGATAAATGTTTCTGTCATTTCTGATTTTATTTCTGAGTTTCGTTTTTACATTTAAACTTACGCCAGCAAAAAAGTAGGTTACCATGCCAATATTTTTTTTTATTGCGAAACGTACACAGTCTTTAAATTTAAACAATTAACTAAGTATTAATTTCGTCATCCTCAATTTCTTTTTTAATTTGGTTTGCGTTAGTCCTCTTCAAACAATTTTCTCTTTCAAAAATATATGGCACCGAAATTCGTTGTAATTTCCTTCCATAACGTTGTTTCTAATTTTATTAAAAGAATGATGGACTTGATGAGTTCAGATACGTTTTTTCAACAACCTAAGAACAGATTACTCATGATTTTGCAAAACTTACAGCATATCCTGCAATGACTGAGTCATTTGACCTACTCCTTGTCACCCACTCTACAATACCATCTGTTAAATCGTCATCTACAAATTATTCAAATCAAACTCAGTTCAATGACCAAAAATTTGACGAAATGATCGTGTACACATTTTATTCTAATTTTTATAGCGGTTTGGGTGTCAAATTTGCATTGGTGACAAAGTTTCATCCAGATATTTTAAATTTCAATTTATTTTTTACGATGCATGATATTTTCTGTTTAAATAAACTAGAACATGGAACCGATTAGTCAAAGAATTCACTCAGAGCAGATCTGACTAGAAAAAAAAAAACTTATTAGGAGCTTTAGCACTCTAAAGCTCCCAGATAATTGACATCGCCTACCAGTTAATACATCTTTTTTTACCATAAGACCTAATTATTGTAATTGTCTTATTTTTGAACCATTATGTATTCAAAAATATTACTCACTTTCTTTATTAACTATGTATGTATGTAAACACTTATTTGTACACAAGTAAACAACACATTCAATTGACAAACATTAAAATACATGTACACAGGCGAACTTATCCCTTTAAGGGATCTCACAGTTAACCGTTGAGTTGATGAGAGACATTGACAACTATTAAATAGTTAGAAATTTAAAAGCATCCACAAAAAGCTTTAAATTATCAAAGAGACTATTTGCACAGAGATGATAGTTATAGTTGATAGTTAGTACACCTGCTATAAGTCCTTTTACGAGATGTTCTTGTGCCATAAATCTAACATTTAAACAGACAACATAATTATCTGTTAGATAGATTAACTATTTGTTATTCCCCGTGGCTCTTGTAATTGGTTTCAAATCTTAAATTATCTACTTGACTGTAATATGTTTTTATTTACAAATTGTTAATAGCTGGTTATAAAAGTGTTAAAATCGCCGTCCACCGTTAATTATATTCTTAACACCTCGCAGAGTAAGCATTTATTTAAATGAAGTAGGAAGTGATATGGTAATTAGCTTTTTGCGTAAATCTCGGTCGGACTGATAACCTTTCTCGGATCGAAAAACTTGTTTTATTTATATAGACGACTTGGTAATAAATCTGAGCTGTATCTGTGTAATTAATAACAGTGAATATCTAATTAATTATTTACCATACTTTTCATTGACGTACGGATGTAGATATAGTCAGTGTGGGCGCCAATATTGATGCCGCCGTGATATTTTTCTTACAGAACTTTATGCTAACTTGCTCGTATAAAATTTGGATAGAAAGTTTGTTTTTTACCTATTGAAAAATAGTTAATGTTGTTTAAGTATTCCAAGATTTATTGTAAAGAAGTATGATGTACAATTGCGAAGTGCAACTGAAAATTAGTTGATTTTAAGTTATTTTTGTTATGAAGTATTTTTCATCATACATGTTAAACTTAAAGCCTCTGCGATGTTTTTAAAAAAAATCTGACTAGTCCCAAAAATATTTGACCATATTTTCATATTATTTAAATAAATACTCTGTATACAACCATGCTTCAACTTCAACAAAGGTCATCAAACTTATCGTCGTATTATGAAAATGAAGCCTTTACCATCGCTCGCTCCGACCACAGCATTTACCCGTTGCAATAAAAGTAATAATGTATTTGAACGCCAGACAATGTCTAGAGAAATAGGTAAATTGTCGATGTTCGTTGCATTATACCATGTTGAACGGTACAAATAAGCTTTCACTGCCTTCAAACGCGGTATAAGAGGACAAATTGATAGTAATACTGTAAAAACCATCGATAAGGCTAATGGTTAAGATTAAGCTACTTAAGATCATAAAATTGACTTTGGTCAATAAAGAGAAACTTTATTGCGGGATTATTGCGGTTTTAATGAAAAGTTTACTATGAAGTCGAAACATGTTGAGTTTACAGTGGAAGTAGTCATTAAATTTTAATGATACTAGTTGGCGGTGAATTCTTTTGTAAACAATTATTTTCTCATGTTATACTCTGCGTGTTTGGTTTTATCATTTCCGAAAATTTGCGTGAGAAAAAACTGATACTCCTGTAATAGCTAATTTGGATAAATCTTTTCAAATCATTTCTCAGTAATGAGAGGTGCATGAGAAAGTCGCGATCTGAAGGACCATTTTGGTTTCCGCCCGCAAAAAATGACGGTCAATTTGCCACGTCAAGGACTACCTGTGGCTTCCATCATAAACCGACAAAAACTCTTTAACTTTAACGCAACAAAGGGCTTTCATTCTTCATCAATCTGTTTAACACTTAACGGTTCAGTTGTTTGAGGTACTTTACTTTTACTATTGTAGTTATCCCCAATATTACGACTTGTAAATATTTTAAGATTACGGTTTCATTGATGGTCGACCACCGGCATTGCTTGAAGGTTTCCTTCAGACGAATCGCTGTATTCTGTTTCATTGTTTGCGTCACTATCTCGGTATTCTAGTTTTATTCAGTCCACTGGCTGTGTAATGTATTGTCACTAATTAACGCTGGTATTTTCATTAAGCGTGCGGACAGCCACCTTGACTTTGGTTGCATAGAAGCTAGTTTATTTCACATCACGAACAATGAGTTGATTTATTCTCATTTGAATATCTGGACTTTGATCTGAATTGTTTATTCGTTCCGTATGTAGTGTTTTTATTTAAGGAATCATTTTTGGTAAGAATTTTATATGAGCTTGTAATTCTTTGCTCATGTTTTGATCATTTCGGTGTATAGCGTGTGCATTGTTTTTTATTCTGCCTAATGGACATACCATCTGGTAAGACAATGCATTAGATCTAAGAGCCTAAACAAACACAAACAAGCTTCGAAATGGTACAGACGTACTAATTTGCTCCCTTAATATTGACTCAGCTTTTACATGTTGGTAACTTGGGCCTTTGTTTGATATTCCATAACAAGCATAGAAAGCTCCTAGAGCTTTTTAGCTTTTGGTAAGTTGCTATTAATATTACTATCATTTTTGATATTGTCATCAAATTTTTACCATTTAATGCCGTCAGCACTAAAAAATCAACTAATAACTATGTTTTATTAAGCGTATCATTAAATAAATGATCTGATCCCATAACTCTTTTGTGACATTAATCGTGATCATTAATAGGCATTATTTCGTCGCTTTATTTAATTTATACTAAGCTTAAGTTTTATCAATTCCAACCAAATTAAAATTCAAATCACATGAACTGGACTATCCACCATTAAACCATCACTTTTCAATATCAATATGTTAGAAACAGTTCCCACAGTGCTCTCCTGGCGAGAATTCACCCACCTACCATAGTTCCCTGTAGTTTACTTGCATATTAGCATAGTTATAGGAGTGCAATGCACCGAAGTTCATCGCACGAGTAGAGTAGAGGACCATCCGTTTGATGTTTAATGTGTTATGTCAATCGAGAACAAGTTAGTAAAGCATCCATAGTTTTAAGTTTCGAACTGAAGAAAAACAAGTGACTGTCGAGTACACATAAGGGGTTTTGCCATGACGTCTTAATGCGATTCGATTCAGACTCAGTTCAGGTTTTAGCTCGTTCGAAATATTATAAACGGGATGTGAACCGCGATTACCTTTATTGAGCACCCGATATTTCGATACAGTTGCATGCATCATAATCACGGGTTTACAAATATTTCGAATGAACTTAAGAGCGTGCATCCCTACTGAGCTGGCAACGTCGCATTTTTGGTGATTTTTTGCGATTATTTCACAGAAAATGAATGAAAGTTTAAAATGTCCGTCTGTAGTGCACATCAAGCGTGATGGACTTTTATTTTCGTATTAAAGGAATAAAATACTATATCTCGTTTAATAAGAAAATAAAAGTCCATCACGATCAATTATTGCATTAGACACATTAATACACTAAAAACGAAGTGCACTACAGACGGACATTTGAAACTTTCATTCATTTTCTGTGAAATAATCGCAAAAAATCACCAAAAATGCGACGTTGCCAGCTCAGTAGGGATGCACCCTCTTAACCGTGAATCATTAAAAACTCAGGTTTAGCTGTCATTTTTAGTACGGATCTGACAGCGAGCGAACCTAAATTGAATCAGAATTGAATCGCATTAAGACATCATAGTAACCCTCTTATCTAAGTTACCAAGGTACCTTAGAATTGTTCTGGAATATTTCAACAGGTGGGTGGATGGTTTTAAACACTCCTTTAATTTCCATCATAGTTTTTGATACATAAGTCAACCCTTTGACTTCGCACGCTTTTGAAGATCTCCCTATGGAATCTGTCAACGACGGTTAAAAATCATGAAAATCATTTCCATGGGTGTTTAGTCAAACTAACCCAAGCTCTTGCTAAAATTTTAAGACACAGTGTATTATTAAACAAAGCATTGATGACAAAGAACGAACGGATAATTGTAAAGCGTTGAGGTTATAACACGTGCCTATAAGAGTATGAACGTTAATACACTTAGCTCAAGGTAATGCAATAACTATATGGCTTCAATGATATTGAATTACATTATTGACTAGGGTTCTACGTGATTCGATGTTGATTGCATTAATTATTGTTAAGAAATCGGTAATCCTCTTAGGAAAGACTATATTGTTGCGTATGAGGTAAAGTTATATTGCAGTTATGAGCAATTTTATATATCACATAAATCAAAGAGAATATCAGCATAAAACTAATGGACATTTTATATAAATTACGAGATGTCATAGATTAAATTCATGAATTAACTCGTGCCTTAGAATCTCAAATTTATTCAACAACAAATATGTTCAATCTTTGACCAATAGTACTATGTTCATATAGTTAATTGAAACAAGATCATCTATAGAACCGCGGGAGGTAGAGGAATCCCGTGGGTGTATGAAATTGATCTCCTCTCCCACTCATACTCACAAAGTTGAAACAGGATACAACAATTTCAAAACCACTACCCACTGACCCGTGTTTCTGGGATCCCGTATGCTACTGAACGGGAGAATGAAGTTCAAGTTGAAATGGTCGACACTTAGTCATTTATACCTACCTGCTAATGGTGTAAAAAAAGCTTCGGAATACGGGTTCCCAAAAAAAACCGCCGTCTTGTGTTTGAAGTCGTCTCTAATGAAATGGGATCTGTCCGTATCCTTTGGTAACACACTTTACACCTGATAAAACTCTGGATTATATCTTTACGATTGGATATAAAGTTAGAAGCTTATTCGTTAATAAGTTAAATTGTATCATGGTTCGACTAGGGATTATTCTGAAATATCACACGTTGAATTGCTGAGTGTGGGTAGAGAGTTTTATAGAGTCACATTGTGTGCTTCTGATTTTAATAGATTCTTAAGTTGTAAAAGAAAATTTGATACCTTTCCCACACCGAATACTGGTCTCAATAAATACTTGAAATTTTTCATAACGTAAGCTTTTTTTAAGCCTTTATTGGCTTCTGTAAATGCTTTAGCTACATGACAACGAACCACCAACGTTGTTATAACAAGCATACATATTGTCGGTAAAATATTTTTTAATCCGTTTTACTTCTCGCAAAATCCATCTGCACTTTATAACCTGATAGTAAACAGTAGCAAGTAACGTTATCCTCTTGACATCACGCATTTATTTAAAAGCCTAATTATCTCCAAGTCACCGGGGACAAATTACTGATCTCATTAATTTTGTAATGGACGTGGACCATATAATATAGGCCATTATGCAAGCCTCTTGAAGAAAGGGTACCGGTACCCAATTAAGTTTGCAGTTTAATAAAATGATTTCACGCTAAAATCAACCTTTGGTGCAGGTATTAAGTATAAACGTAGAGCTTGGGAGCGGCATAGTTAAGGATGTAATTATTTGTTACGTAAATAACTTTTGACTTTTGTAAGGTGAGAATATAATTGTAAATACAGTCAAGGCATATGAAAAAGGCGTAACCTGACGGCTTCTGTAATTATGTTTTTATCGAACTCATTGACGGAGAAAGCGTACGAAGAAACGAATTGCAGTTTCAAAATTGAAATTGTGATTTTTGGTGTCACTTTAATTTTGTCCATCCGTTACTTTTTGAAATGAACATTTGCGTTTGTGTTCCGCAAAATTGCCGCCGCCACCGTTGCATCTATTTATTTTTACTAGTAATTAACACCTTTCTATATAATTTATTGTACACACCTTTGTTCTTAGAATACTAAATCTTATTGTCATATCAAGATTGCATCTGTCTTTAAGTTGTTTACTGCGTGCTTGGTACACATTCACCTCGTTATTGAAGTACCTGCTGAAACGCGATATTAAATTTATACCACCATCATAATTTGCACCAACATTAAAATATGCAGTTAGAAATGTATCTTTAATCACAAGTATTTACATCAGGCGTGTGATTATCATTAAGTCATACAACGTAAAGGTTAACTCGCACTAAATTTATATGACTTCGAATTTCATACAATTAAAACGGTACAAGATGTTTAGTTATTTATTGACCTTCTATAAAGTGCAGGGCTTGAGGGAAAAGTTGTGAGTACTGAGAAGTCGGTCATGTTTCAACCTTACCCGGTATTTTTATGGTCTAAGTATTAGTTACAATCGAGATATTGGCGTATTTCTATCTTGAAACATCTATTGATATTACTTTATGTAAGCATTTTGATTTAAGTTAAGTTTTTTCACAATACGCTTAATTATTAGGTACAATTCATAAAAGAAGTTTAAATAGGTACTTTGTTGAAAAACAGCTGTTGCCGGCGACTTCGTCTGCAAAATTTTGTTTATCGTTATCCCGCGAGAACTATGCAATTTTCCGGGAAAAAAGTAGCCTATTTTTTAATCTAGAGTACCAGGCTATCTTCGTTCCAAGTTTGATCCAAATCCATTCAGTTGTTTCGGCGTGAAGAAGGAACAAACATGCACACTAACTCTCATCCTCACATCCTCATTTACAAACTTTCGCATTTATAACATTTGTAGGATATAAACTAAAGATTAACAGTATTAACTGTGAAATCAAAACTATTTAAAATGTCTATTAATTTTACTCACTAATTGCTTATACTGTACAGATAACTGTTGGTCCGGAGTCGAATATAAATCGACCTGTACACGCTCATATTTGTTCAGTATATTAGATATACCATCTGTATCAAACAAATTACCTGCATTCACCTTTATTGGTCCTTCCGCGGCATATAAATCAAATATGTTTGCTTTAGGTAATGAGCCCGTGAAAGCAAAATCGGGCTTATAAGATTTCTCTAACAGGCCAGGAATATAATTTATATCTATACGAGCCCTGAGTACCCTTGAGCTACCACACGCTGTTTTATTAGTATGTTTGTAATTATGTGAATTAGTTTTATGATTAGGATAGTTAGATTCATTGTTAGTAGCCTAAGCTTTAGTAAGTCATAACACGCTTAAGCAAAGTGTTAAATTGTTTTATCAAATTTAATTAGCTTAGCATAGCTTTAGTCATTTTTTTAAAGTTTTTATCACGTTTTGTTTGGTGGCATTTTACTAAATTAGTGTCCATGATTATAATGGTATTTCTCTGTATCTGAATGCATTTAATGAAAAAATTGGACTTTAAATAAAACACAAACTTTCACAGACATCCAAACAAATCTAAATTTAGTAAATCCAGCTTCCAATCGCAAACCTAGTTCGGATGAGTCCGCCTACGATTTATTATATGGCCATATCGTAACATCGATCGTACCTTCTGCATCTGCCTGAATACCTGCGCACGCGTTTATTATATGTTTTGTACATATATATCGGTAAATTGGAAAGCAATGCAAGTAAAACTACGCCTTAAAGCTGTAGAAAATAAATTGGTAGATAACTAAAATGTTTTCAGTGTATTGATGCAATTGCTCTTTACGATTTTTTAAAATGTTAATTAACTATCGAAATACGGGTAAATCATTCGAAAGCACCGAGTTGAAAAATAGCTTTTTCTTGTATTAAAAAATGTACTTCTTCAATTGTAAATACAAGAATGATATATTTTTGGAAATCTAACAATTTATTGGTGAAAACACTACGCTTAATTCTGTAGAAACTATTGCAAATAATTTCCAAGTACCAATAGAAACGGAAGAGGCCTCTCTACACGGCACTATAATTGTACTGGTACAATGAATGCTTACGGTACAAATGCATCTTAATGATTTCATCTATGCTTGCTAACAAATTAGCTTTCAAGCTGTCAATATTTCTTGTAGAGATACAAAGCTTCGTGGCTTTGTGGATATACATAATAAGTAGTAAGGGTAAGGAACGGTTTGTCAATTTCTTCTGTTAAGAACGGTGTTATACGACTATCTCTTAGTAATGGTAATAAAATGAGTTTTAATGTTACTTTTAGAACCTCAAGAGCACAAAAAGTTTCCTCTGTCGATAATGACATTGCAATTACAAATATCATATCATATTACGTAGCATTGAACGGAAACTGCGCATTATAATATAATTACAAAAATGCTGTTACACTTTTATTGTATTCATGGCCAGTAAGTCAATTTAAATGTCAATAAACAAACTGACGAAACCGGAGTTGAGGCTTGCCAAGTTGCCATACATAAACGTGCTAATTTTATAACGGTACGAATAAAGAATTTCATGAAGCCTAATTAACACTCTGGGTGTCAAATGTTTGTAAACAAAAGTGAAAAACATGTACCGTTAAGTCTTAATACTAAAAAAACAAAAAAGTTTTGTTCAAAATTACATTTTTAAGACATGCCGTTTTGCTTGCTGTATATTTGTCAATTACAATCGCATTGTCGTTTTAAAAATGTACTCTAAATTTCAGGTTTATTTATACGGCTAGGTCAAATTTTACTTGCAAAATTTAATCTGATTTGCAAGTTAGTAAATACACTTAGGTACAACTTAGGGATCTTCAAAATACAAACCTATTATTTTCTTAATGGGCCTGCAATACGCTCTTAACGCCCTATGCTATGGGTGTCTATGGGCAGCGGTGATTACTTTCAATCTTGCTTGTTTGGCCCCCAATATACAAAAACTTGTAAAAATGAAATATTCGCAACAGACAACTGTTATATCATATCATATATGTGCATTATATCATCGCCAAAAGATATTAAAGATAAGATAGCCATGATGATTTCAATATGAATTAAGACAGCTTTCGACGCTATATCACCCCAAGCCTTGTTACGGACAAATTTATTAGCACCAATATCACGCTATGCCGACTCGCTGTTAAAATGAAATAATAAATGAAGGCACGCATTTGCCATACTTAAAGCCCTAAGGCAACTCATAGTATGTTGGTGTGCAATGAAAATTATATTTATGTTACGGTGCTCCGTTACTGACCCCGTTCTGTTAATACCCTTTCAACTTTACAATAATGCGAACTTCAATCTATCAAATAATATGCTAGTAATTGAAGGTCTATTTCAATTTATTTCTACAGGTTATTCTATAGTTCAAATTAACATTTCATCTTTTTTGATACATACACAACATACGTAGATACGTAAATCACTTCTTTATACCTTACGGTACAGAGATAATTGTGGGCATACCTATAGGTGGAAATGGCAATCAAAATAGTGATGGGATGGACAACATGATTCCTAAAATTTTCGCCCGTTCCCTCAATGAGCTTTTACCATCTGCGCGGGAAAGCTACTGGTATATTCTATGTTTCTCTTTCCTCACAGACGAGCATTAAAGTGTTTAAACTTTTGAACTTTTTTGACACCCTTGTCTTCATTAAAAATTCAGTTCAGTTCTTCGACGTGTATTTCTGACGTGTTCATAATATTAATGGAATGTCACGGGGCTTCATCATTCCAAACACAAGCGTGGGAAGTTTTTATTTTTTACATGATTTTATTCATTTATGATTTGCCGTGAATGTTTGTTTGGTTAAAGTCATATTTTGCGAGCATTTGTAGCACCTCTCTATTTTTTTACTTGACTGTGTGCGCAAGCTTCTCAAAAAAAGTATCCTCTTTTTAAGCGCTCGTTTGTTCCATTTATGCCTTTCGTAATCTACGTCTATTTGTATCTGGAGCCGCAGCGAAATAGCCCCTTATCTAACTTTGATGTTTTATTTCCTGTGCTTATCTGAGACGTACGCGCACACTTGATCGGTTGTCTTGCGCAATGGGAACTTTAAACGCTTTAACTTTAGAAGTATTTGGGTTAGATCCATATACGCTTAAAATTTTAATGTTAATTTCAACTAGATCACCCCATGTGTCGCTAGACCGCGTAAGTTGCCATCCAATAAACTTAAGTATTCATTAGTCATGATAGAACTTTTGAGACATGCTTCGTTAGGTTGAGGTCAATTCTCATTAAGTGCCTATTTAGCAGGATTAATAAAATTTTACTAGACTGAAAGTAATTATTAGTTAATGCGAGAGCCGTGTAAAGATACGGTGGAGTATAAAGTAGCAGCGGAACATTTATACGACCACCTGCATTGCGCAAAGGTTCCATGTATGTTAATATATGTACGACGCAGGCGATCAACATGAACTAATTGAACTATTTTGTATAAAGTGCACCGACCTACAAAATCGCAGATCATTGAAAACAAAAGTTTATATTCTTATCCGGGAAAGCGATGTTTACTTGTTTTCTGATAGGATTTATTTTAAAAAGAGTATGGAAGTAAAGGAAAGTCTTACATACTTATGGCTTTACACGTACACATCAATAAAGTAACAACCTGATGTGCAATGTTTATTTAAACCAACTAATCTAAATAAAATTAACATCGAAACCTAAAATTACAAATGATATTATCCATATAAATGAAGCAAGGAGGATCAGTCATTTTGACGCTTTTGATTTTAATGATTTTAAAGTTCTATCATGACTAATGAATACTTAAGTTTATTGGATGGCAACTTACGCGGTCTAGCGACACATGGGGTGATCTAGTTGAAATTAACATTAAAATTTTAAGCGTATATGGATCTAACCCAAATACTTCTAAACCCACATAGAGAAACTATTTGGAAAGATTTACCGAATTACAAAACAAACATGTTTTTTGTTTATTAAAATGTACCTCCGCAAGGTAACGCTTGATTCAATAAAATATTTTGAATTGCAAAAAACAGATGAAAAAACTGTAAAAGTGAAATAAACAAGACCAATTTCACTTAAAGCCTAATCAAAAACTGAAATCGTAGATAAGATTTCAATCAATAAACCTAAAGTCCTTCCGCAAAGCAATCTATGTGTAACAACTCCATTCCCACAAGATGTTATCAGGGCATGGCATTCAGCGTTCAGCCTAATTAACTTGCTCACAATTAAATCTAGCTGCCTGTGATTTAATGGCCGATAGGTCGGACATGGTGAAAGGTACGGGAATCTAACGATAGTAAGGAGTAATACCGATAAATGCTCGTGGTGGTTGACTAGACCCGACCATTATATTTTTATCACTATCAGTCCATCAAAAAATAGATGGTGCTTTAAGTAGTAAATAAAGATGATAAAGAAACTAATGGTAATGATAGACAGCAACTGGTAGCTATATATTTCCATCCGAGATAGATGGAGAGGAAGTTAGATCAAAAACAGATAAAATAACCAGAGATCGTGGTGTGTTTGGATCTCAAAACTAACGAGGGGGAGAGAGAGGGAAATATATATTAAATACAATTGATATACATCGAGAGAGAAAGAGAAACAGTACATATTAATTTTATACGGTAAAATATATAAACATAGTATAGATGCTACCAAACAAGATGCACATTTTGCCTATTAACTAGAAAATAAATGTTATGCTATGCCCTTTAAGCGCAACTTCGAATTTGTTATGGTGCAGTAGAAAGTTTAGATAAAACGACCAGTACAATTTTATTAAATCGATGTTGCTAGGAAGCCACTAATTAAAATATGATAAACTAATACTTACGTTACGATTGTATCAAAGCAAAGAAGTTACTAAGATATAAGAATTACGAATAAACAGCTGACTTGAAACAAAAGGTTTATAAATATGAGACCATGAAAGAATGCTGCAGCTAAAACAATAAAAAGATAAATAATCTTAAACACAAGCCCGACCGTTTATGGATAGTCGAGTATCAAACAGAACTTATCAATGCTCATACACCTAAAGACATGAAAGCGAATACAGAGTATGTCTGATCGTAGCAACTCTGACAACAGGATTAAAAATAAAATCACCATTCTGGTTAATTCATGAGCCATTGAATTCCGAATATGGATCTCGAAAGTCCGAAAATGCGGTCCACTGCGTACGCCAAAAACGGACACAAGCCGAGCCGAACCAATTTCTAAACATGAGAATATGCTGTTTTTTTAACCCTTTGAGTTGTTGCATGTTTTGAGATGGTTCGTTAAAGAGCATCCAGTAGTTAAGCAACGTCATTTTTAGTTTATTTTAGAACGCATCATTTGGTCCCAATTAGTGGTGGCAATAACGGCTGTTTTGCAATTGAATAACAGTGTTGTGTTATTCTTAAATAGCTGTTATTATAAACTGTTGTCTGTTATCCTGTTATATTGCTGTTTTACAAAACGATAATGAACTTATTAAATAATTGTTAAAATTATTTCGTCGCGATCGAAGACACCTACTTGATTTGTTGCGCACTCGCTTGCGCTTCTATGCCAAGTGCGGCAACAATGCGCGTATGACAACGTTGACAACAAACAACGAATAATGATAACAGGATAGTTGACGATTCGATAATGTGTTGTTCGTTGCGTGCAAATAACGCATTACGTTATCTGCTGTTGTAATAACGATCACCACTAGTCCCAATGCTAGGCTTTTCAATGCCGGTGTTACCTATGCTAATTTATTATGAACAGGTAAAGTTTATGAGATTGTAGGGGTAATCTCTTCATCTACTGAATTGATATTGAAAATTATTTTACCAATATAAAGCCACATTATTAGTGAGCGTCATAGGCTATATTTAATTCTACGTGGATGAATTCACGGATAACAGCTAGTTCTTATTATTTGTCTGTATGTTTTTGAGTTACATATTAGATTTGTGTTTTTAATTTCATCGAAGGAACCTTTGATTGACTTTGCTGCCTTTTTGCTAGCGTAAAGAACAAAATCTTCTTGAATATATTATCAAATTACGCTTAATTTTGGTCTACACACTGAATCAAAGCTTTATTTGTATTTTTTTTTTGTTTTTTTTTTTGCTTTTATAGATTTCCTTTCATTTTTCATTTTTTCATTTGCTCTTACGAGAAATGTATTCAACTTTATTATTTAAGTATTCAATCGAGTCAACTTCATTTGTTTCAACTGTATTTCAAACACGAGCGGTGTCTTGATTATTCTTAGTGCGCGTTATGGCATTTGTCACACATTTTTTGTTGCCTCTTATCACGACGTAGTTATCTCAGAGTGACGTTTGATCGAATCATGTCAATGGCGGCCAACAGTACGACTCGAGACAGTAAAGCAATTCGATTATAGTCTTCGAATGACAAACAAGTTTCATGTGTATAATTATATTCTGTAAAATTAAAGTCAGAAAAAAAACTATCTATATTTGATATTAAATATTCTTGAATGCGACTATTGAAGTATGCTATGATTTCTTTCGATTGTTTGTTTTGTCATCGATTCAAGAATATGTTTGTAAAAAGCCATATATCTTCACTCTGTTCTTTTCCGAATGGTTCTCTGTACTCATTGTCAATAAGATCGTCTAAAGATTCTCCATAAAACAGTTTCTATACTGTTTCTTAACCACAGTCTTCAAGTCCACTAAGGCAACATAAATATTAATGTAACAATTACTTATTACATAAACCGACCACCTGGCGTTTGCATCACAGTAATTGTTGGCTTGATTGATACAGCTATTAGCTGACCGTGTCGGAATATTTTAAACTCGTACGCACATGTCCGTGGCTGGATTGATCCAAGTTGCGGGAAATATTAAAACTAACTGAGTCAGGTAGATTTATAAATTTGTTTTCACCAAAGAACCCGTCACCAAATTTGGAGAAAAGTCAGATTCAGTTAAATCTCCAGAAATTTTCGTATGATGTAGATTTAAGACAGGTCAATTAGACGAAAGAAAAGAGAGATAAATCTACAATATTATATCATAATAATGAAGAACCATGAACACTCATGTCACCAGGATCATGTGCCACATTTGATAAGATAATAATCAGTCATCGTATAGATCCTCGAAGACGGCCTGTAATTAAATCAAAATGATGAGTAAGAAAATAATTTAATATGGCTGTTATAATCATGGTTCGGTAGATTTCTTATCCGAAGTAGGTAAAGATAATCAAGTTACGTTTGAAATAAGTTTGCGAGTTACCAGTTTGTAGGTAAAGATTTAATCAATTTTCGCGAAATATTACAGACGGATTAAATTCCTAGACTCTTACCTAATCTTACTGCCTATAATTTCTAGGTACTCGACTACGTACACGTTTCTAGTAATACCAGAAATGATATCACGATAAAGAAAAAATATCTCCAACACCCATCAAGACATTGTAAAATTGTAATCCGTGCCACACAATAGTTCACAATCTGAAAGCTGACAAAATTAGATGTTTTCTTCCCACTGTTTCCTATTGTATGGAAATAAACTGTCTTAGATCTTTCACTGTTGTTTTCTTGTATTGTTTCTTTGTAACGTTTTTATTGAATTGTTTTACGTAATGTTCATGTTTTTTCTTTTTGTCTTTTTTTAGTATCTTATCATTGTTCTTCTATTTTGAATCATTATCTGTTTTTTCATGACTGTTTTTATTCATTCTTTAGTTTTGTTACCTGTGCTAAGAGATTAGTAAAGTTTATCATTTTATCGCTTTGAAATTAACAGATTAAGCACTAAATATTCTTGCAGTAGAATGCACTGCAGGTTTAACATCTGGTGATATTTGTTTTACAATTCATATCAACCTTAATATCAGAACCATTAATTTATCAGTCACCAACGCTCAAAGATTACATCATCGCTGTTTTGTGAAAATTACGTCAGCGCAATTTATTTACTTCACGGTGAGGTTCTATGGAAATTGGACTGCTAGGGTAAATCACTCTGTTACTAGCCGCCAGTATCAACTGGTCACATTCAACTTGGTGATAAAAATTAGCTCGTGGCTTGAAATTTAATAGGGAATCTAGTAATCCACGTATAAAATTTGTCGAAATAGTGGTTTGTTATTGGTGATTTTACCCTAGCCTGGTATGCCAGCTGGTATTAGATCAGACACTGACCGATACAGATCTAGATTTGCTACGCATTAATTTTGCTACTGTTCCTCTTGGCCTTTACGAGGTTTTTATTCAAATCGACCAATGAATACATTTAATCTTTGTTGGAGAATCGATTTATGCTGTCATAATTTATAACAATTTATTGGGATCTCGGCATGAAGCGAACAAAATCACGGGGAACAAACAATAAATTATTCAAAAGCAAACTCATTTCAAGCCAAAAACATTTTCTTTCCAACATATTTCCTTACCGTCTAGCTAGTAATATTATTTATGAATACAAAATTGTTTTTTTTTTAAGTCTCTATAAGACCTAGATTTTAACTGTTCATCATCTCTTTGAAGTTGCTTGTACCATGAGACTTTATTAACTGGATCAAGAAATTACCTTCGCTCAGTTAGGTACGTTTTCTAAGATCTAATAACATATAACTTAATATTGTAATACGTATAACTCATTGTCTTAGTTTCAAACAAATCGTGAAGTCCACATTTTGTAACGGGATTTAGCAATAGGACAGTAGTTGTGGAACATTCAATGAATTTATCGCTCAATTTAAGATTAAAGGTCCATTCCTAAGGTTATCTTCGTCACGAGTTGGCTAGTTCCTGCTTTTCTGTTTTATCTGTTTTATTCTATAACGAAATCCTGACTAGTTTCAACAAGTATGCCTTTGCTGTCGTAAATCGCTGCTGCAGCAGCGGCTTTAATTTCTTTTAAATGAGTACTTTGTTTGAAATCTCATTATTGAACCTTAAAATAAAGTTGCGATATTTTTGTCAACAAGCTTGCCATTGACTACAAACATGTTTAATACCTGCTCAGTGTTTGTAGTTTTTCGGTTGCTTTGTGATTCTTGACTATTATAATCACAGCTATCTATGACATTTAATTTCATTTTAATATTTTCTACGGGATAAACATCTTAATCGCTTTCAAAGAGCTCCAAACACTTCGACGCTCTTGGTTCGTATTATGATCACGCGTCCATGAATATTATAATGTTTATTAACTATGAATCATTCAATTATAATAATAATAATGCTGTTCCATTTTTTTCTGAAGCTATGTAGTCCTCGCAGACTAGAAGTTGCTTGTTCTGTTTTGGTAAGCTGCTATAGTCTGCAATAGTTACACGCATCTATTGATCTACAGCTAATATAGTTGCTATATCTACGGTATTACTGTACACTTGTGAAACATGTATGTAGGTATAAACTACAACTACGTAACATTACTCATTGGTAATACTAGCCCTGTTTTTCTTGTAACTGCTTATTATCAAATCGGCATACATTTTCTGCTGTCAAAATTACTATGCACGCGACTCATGATTATCTGATATCATTACCTGGTATTAAAAGGCTAGTACCCGATTATATATCTCTCACACAACATTAGATAAATTTAATACGATCATGCTTGTTTAAAAAAATGAGAGTTAAACTTTATTTGCTGAAGACCACATCTGAAACCAATTGAAAAGTTGAGACGGAGTTTTGCGAATGGCAATGTGAAGACGATACTACGCTTCAGCGTATTCAAACAGTTGCAAGCTGAAGCAGTGTAACTAGGCGTAGTTTTACTTTTAAACTTTGTCGTTAGCAGAATTCTGTCGTTACATTTATTTGGTCTGACCATTGTAGTCAATGGACTACTACTATGCTTGCATTCGAAGCTAGTAATGTCCCAATAGTTCATATCGTAACGTATTGTGCTGACGCGCACATCATAATAATGTTCAATGGAGATTGAACATTATTAGATACTTCTATGTTGGTCTGGCCTAGCTGGTGTGGCTGGTCTGGCAGGCGGCGTGTTGTGAAGCTTGCCACCAGTACCCTGAAATGATGATCACGACCACTCTGTCAAGAGTGATACCGATAAGGAAGATGCTGGTCTGGGAAAAAAAAACAGAATATAGCTGCTTCTCTTTCCGCGCATATGGTAAAAGCCCATCGAGAGAATGGCCGAAAATCTTAGGAATCATGTTATAGGCGATGCGACTTGCAATGCAATCACTAGTTTGATTCCCCTTTCCACTTCCACCTATGCGCCCACAATCATGCTAAGCGTGGCATTTGGGTCTTGTTACACTAGGCTCTGTCTACCCCGTAAGGGATAAAGACGTGATTTATGTATGTGTGTATGAAAGTGATGGGGTCGGTATGATACTTCGAGTTTCGAAATCTGGAGTACCTATATTGTTGAATTAAAAATCTGGCACGTGTAGTGTTATATGTAATTTTGTGAACCATTGCGCCGTTATAATCATGCGATTGAGTAAATTACGTCTCGAGTTAACGTACAGAATGTTTTGCTGTGGTGTTTCATAAATGCTGATTAGGTATGATTAGCAATGATGTTGGTAACTTAGCGATGGTTTCTTTAGCGCATTAACTATGTTAGATCCTGACTGATAACTGAATTCAATGGTAGATGCATTATTTGATTTGTTGGATTACTTATTTATAACGGGATATCACTAATTTTGTCTATTTTATGCAGTATCTGTAATACGACTTAGTTAAATTCTATTTAACAATTCAATACACAACTAATGTAACCAAATCAATTACTTCTATATTAAGAGCACGTGTAAAACTAGAGTACCTAATATCCTGTAATTATTAATTTATAAACACCAAAGCTCAAATAGTGGAGTCACGTATTGATCGTTAAATTTACTATCGTAATAACTTATGAATGAATTTATCGCTCGAAACCGGGTCAGTGAGTAAAACTGAATGGTTCTTATCTTAACCTTACACCTAGGGCCGTGTCCGCGTTTTTATGCTAGTGGTAAACAAATTAGTAATATTACAAACGTAAAAGGTTAAGTAGAATAGGTTGAATGGGAAAGCAGTTTTATAGATATCATCTCTGTGGACTGGTAGTCAGTTACGTTAGTTAAGTCAGAGAAGGAACTACTAATGTAAAAACTAGAATTTCAAAGAGTGACAAACAAGAAAGTAGGATACCATGATGTTGAGTGACCACCTTACACAAAGTCCCACCATTCGTTATTCTGACTGATGCAGAGGGTTCTTCAAGGCTAGAGAGAAGAGGCTGTTACTGAACCAGCGAGAAACACTTTGTCCTCATCTGAAATATACATACTTAAGGTAAATTTATTTATTTATTTATTTATTTATAAGCCTTTTTATTCCGAATTCGCTACAATTTCAGTAAGTACATGTTGTTGTTATTGTTATTGTCGTTTATTTATTAAATTGTCGCGTAATTCGGCGTGCCTCATGGCATAGGCCTCCTCCGTGTATTGGAGGGTTTGGGCACACCATTGAATTTCTTCGCAGATGTGTGCAGGTTTCCTCACGATGTTTTCCTTCACCGAAAAGCTCATGGCAAATTACAAATGTAATTTTCGCACATGAATTCCGAAAAAGTCAGAGGTGCGAGCCCGGGATTTGAACCCACGACGCTCTGCTTGAGAGGCCACAGGTCAAACCACTGGACTACCACGGCTTTTTTTTTAAGGTCAATTATTGGTCAGTTTAATTTAATAAAATACCTTATTGCCTACAAACTTTCGAGTTAACTCTACACGCTACACTACTACACAGACTAGGCAACTTTGAAAATTCAAATGACCACTCACTTCACCGGTGACATCAAATACATCATCATTTTCAACACTCAATTCCAATAGTTTCTACCGGCACTTATAAAAACGTATACATCTTTTGACTAGGCAACACATCAACGATCACTATGAACATTTCAAAGTGAAAATTGATCAGCAACCGAGACCCTTAAATGGCATATCCATTGTACTGACGGGCTGTCGAGTGCAAGTATTTCTATTGATGTCTGACAATGGGAGAGAGTATCGGGCTATTTCACAGTTACTTGACGGCCGTTTCGAATGGGGCATCTCACGCGTGCTCAGATCTTGATGACTTTATGAGAGCCCTGCTGCTGAGGTACGAAGATGGAGTTATACAGGACGTCTAAGAATTATTATTCTGATATATTTCACCAGGTAGGTAATACGATTAGTTTGATTGGACACTCCTGTAAAAAAGATTTTCATCATCATATTATTAAATTAATAAATAAATAAAAATCATCATTATTTTGCATTCAAAATAACCTAATCTAAAAGTTTCATCACTACATAGTATAAAACATAGTCGCTTTCAGCTGTCTGTCTGTCCCTATGTATGCTTATATCTTTAAAACTACGCAACGGATTTTGATGCCGATTTTTTTAATAGATAGAGTGATTCGAGAAGAAGGTTTGTACAGTAATTCTACGCAGACGAAGTCGTGGGCAGAAGCTAGTTTTTAATAAAAAAAAATACTGACTGTACTTTTTGTTGACTGTAGCATTGCCATGCGTCTTACGTTTATGTGTACCACAAAAGTATTGACTTAAACCAACCGTTGAAGAGTTCCCTCCTGCGGAAACGGTCCGGTCAGAATTCTACTACCAAATTATTGTATTGTCATATTATAATATCGGAAAGTCGATGTCAATTTGATTCTTCAGTGTAGGTACAGTCGCCCAAATAAGTGGTTTACCACTTTTCATCCAATTTCCTATCAAATGAAAATGTCGCTAAAGTCGAACTTTCAAGTTGACAGCCTGTCTTATCGACGTTATATATTGTGACGTGCAAAGGAATTTTAACCTTAGGGTGGTGGACCACATATTTGGCTGATGGTACAACACAAAATCTGTACGTAATAATATTGGAAATCAGCAAACAGATCTGTTATGAAACAGGTTCAAAATGCATTTTATCTCGGTAACTCTTTAAGCAAGCTGTAATTTACTACACATAGCAATCAAAACAACGTATAATGTCGGAGATTCCGAACACTGATTGAGAACCCTTCGGCCGCTTCCGATACAACGGCTCTTTATTTTAAAGTCTAATGATTTTAATATAGATTACTTGTTAAGGTTTTGGATCAAGTTACTTCGCATCTTACAGTTAAAAAAAGGTTTAGGGGTTTCTTTCAAAAAGTACTTTGTAGTTAATTGATAAAACATGCAAGCGTTGGTCACTGAGTCTGGTTTCGACCAAAGTTAAAAAAGAGTTATGGCAAATGATCATTATGGCAAACAATAAATTTATGGCATATAAAATTCGGGCAAACGATAGAGAACCCAAATTATAATCTCCTGGTGATAAACTAATACACATTTCGTTTTCATTTGTCGCTAGCCTTGCACTGTGTCCCTACTGTTGGTAAATTGGTAAATTTTTATTCACCTGTGGAACGTACTCGTATATGGGCTTGAGACGATGATGATGATGGTGCATCTTTAGTAGGTAATGTTTGTAATATTATAACCCTGTGAATTTGCGGACGATGACGACATTACTTTCATTATTTTTTTTTCAAGTTAAAAATTCCAGCCAGTCTTTTATTTGCGTAATATTCTAAAATCAACTTTTGAATTTCGAAATGCATGCATAATCCTCATTCTTTTTGCCGCGACCAAATCCGCATAGTTCAAGAGCGACGACCACTTTTTCCGATGTCCACGCCAAATTAAACTTTATATCAACACCAATACGAACGTAGGCGCACATAAAAGCTTAAGGTAAACTTGTACTGCGCTGCGCTTGTTCAATGATTAACACCTAAAGTGGTCCATTCGATCGGTGCCATTGATTGAACCACAATCGCTGCACTACTATATTGTGCAAGAGAGAAGCTGTAGCGGGAAACTTAACTTATAGGAAAGAAAGAAAAACTTTTATTGGCAACAGATTCGACGCAGATTAAAGGCCTGTTTCACCATTCTCTGTTAAGTTTTAGCTATCTTAAGTGTCAGTTATCCATGATGACGTCTCTGTCTGTTTACTGGCACTGTTTATATAACTGACACTTAACAGAGAGTGGTGGAAAAGGCCCTAAATCTACATACATACATACATACATATCGTCACGTCTCTTTCCCACAGGGGTAGGCAGAGACTACTTTGTTCCACTTGCTACGATCCTGACACACCTCTTTCGCTTCATCCACATTCATCAATCTCTTCATACATGCTCGTCGGTTTCGGGTACTCTTGACCTAAATCTACTAACAAGTAATAATGTAATTTCGCTTTTGTTGCTAAATAATCTAGACCCAAAATCAAAATTGACTTGTTTGTAGGTTGAATCATTTTTGCGTAATGTCATGTATATTTCCAATACCTCGATTCTCATTTCATTTGAATAGTGTGTACATAGGTTTACTCTTAACAGACTGAGCCCACTCTAACTGCAGCAATCGGTGGACAAATTACATGAATCTAGATTAAAATGTACATCAGTCTGCACACGGCATTATTCAAACGCCTTGTCCTATCAAATTAATGCTTTAACCCCTCGAATGCTTGAATAAGACACAAATCTGTGCCAAATTTAAGACTATCCTTTTGTATTTTTATTTTGATCAGCACAATTTGTGCATATTAAAACAGATGAGTCTAGAATGCGGTACTTTTTTTGGCTCCGACATACGAGGGGTTAATTGTATTATTGTAGAGATACTAATTAAGACTGTTACGTACTTTTGTTTTTAGTCAAATTGCTAATAAACTGTCTTTTTCTTACAGGTATGTTCTCACGAAACAACTATTAGCTGATTCGGTATGAGTAAGTTTTTATATTATTACTATAAATAGCACAAAGAAACATGCGATTAATAAGAACAGGCGTTTAAATTACCTCTCATAATAATTAACTTGACACACGATAATAAATATAACGGACATTCTTTACTTGATTGCGAACTATTTATGGAACAAGATTGCTCCGAGGTCCATAAAAGAGATACGCTGGTTATGGACAATCTTGTAAACTGACTACAAGTTTATATATACTTAGCATACCAGAAAAATCTCTAGGACGTAAGAAAGCCTTGGCAGGAAGAACGCGTAAGATGGTAGCAGCGATCCAGACAAAATTAGTACAAGGCCCTGCCACCTACACTTCTATTACTTACACTTAGTAGTGGTCGTTATTACAACAGCAGATAACGTAATGCATTATTTGCACGCATCTATGCTATGCATGGATTATCGAATCGTCAACTATCCTGTTATCATTATTCGTTGTCTGTTGTCAACGTTGTACATACGCGCATTGTTGCCGCACTTGGCATAGAAGCGGAAGCGAGTGCGCAACAAATCAAGTAGGTGTGTGTGAGAGATAGCGCTATATACGCGCGAGCTCGCATCGCAATCGCAATTCAAATAACTGACTTTTGGTATCATTATTAGCTGTTGCTGTTTGTTGTCAGTCAGTACAATAACAAACAAGGTAACAGAGCGTTGTTTTGCTTTTGTTCCCGTGCGTTTTTATTACGTTGCGATCGCGACGAAATAAGTATAACAATTATTTAATAATAAATTCATTATCGTTTCGTAAAACAGCAATATAACAGGATAACAGACAACAGTTTACAATAACAGCTATTTAAGAATAACACAACACTGTTATTCATTATTGCAAAACAGTCGTTATTGCCACCACTACTTACACTACCAGAATGGCCACGCAACTGCTTCAGATTAGAGATAGAACAACGCTTGTCGCTTGTGCCTTTTCGCGAGAAACCACAAGGTTAGGAGGGTCGGTCCCGACTGACAGCGATTTACTATTTAATTGAAATTTTAATTGGAAGCCGTGAAAGTTACAAGTTTGCAAGTAACTAGACTTAACTCGCCACTTAACCCTCGCTTATTGACTGTTAATTTACATATACATTTTGCAAGATGGCGCCTGTTTGACATCTCGAAACTTTCTTTTGCGTACGATCTTTGTTTACGTAAATTAAGCATGACTTTGCTTGCGTAAAGTATAATGCCAACTTTGACTACCGATCTGGAAATTGCGTAAATTTACCTAGCTCAGGCGGACAGGGTAAATATTAAAACCGCGAATAATGTTTGGCATTGCTAACTGACTATGTCAACAGTTATGTTTGCGACAACGTTAAACAAATGAAGTGAAACAGTAGCGAGATATGTGTACAGTTACGGGTCTTGGACAACGATTCCTTTAAGTATTGAATAGTTTATAATACTGCGGCCCTCATAATATATAGGTAATTTTGTATTTAGACCGGGCCAAACTTTGTGTCGCTTAGTTCATGTACTCGTTTGATCGACTGAGTTTGATCTTGAATTTGCGGACCTTCAGTATTCTGTATCTTTGTGTTGTAATTTATTTTTAACCCCTGATCCAAAATGTCTTAGTCTTAGTTTGACTACTGTGTCTATGTGTGAGCGGCAATGATCACTAAACATAAGTTGGACCACATCCCCGTTTGTCAGCTTTAATATAATATAACGCTATGACTTTGGTCGTGTTTATATAACTTAAACCCTTGATTTAGCTCAACATTTCACTGCTTCCTTGTAGCAGTTTTGTTGTAACATGTGTGACAATCGTGAAAGTTTGCAACAATCTATTGAACGTGCAATATCCTGCGGTATATTGTGCGAGCGGCAAAACCGCGTATAATCATTTTGCAATATGCAGTATCGACGTAACGCGAAACTGTTTGCAAATTTACCCCCTTCTGCATAAACGCTCTAAAGGCTTCTGCTAACTTAGTAATCGTTTGTCCTTATCTGTCACTTTGACATTTACCTTTCACAAATAAGGACAAAATTGCTAAGCCAGCAGAAGCCTATAAGAGGGTTAGTCTCCGGCTCTTCTCAATGCAGGATATAATCCATTTCAATCCATTTTAACACATTTGTAAACAAGCAATTTCCCCCAAATTCATACAAATTAAAAGAATATTAATAACTAGCCTCTGCCCGCGACTTTGTCTGCTTAGAATTAGACTTAAGAACCGATGTTGAGAATTCTGCAATAATTATTAACGTTACGACTCTAGGCAGCTACGACCTTTGACACGTTTATCGCTATCCCGCGGGAACTTTGCAATCTTCCGGGATAAAAAGTAGCCTATGTGTTAATCTAAGGTACCAGCTAACTCCATTCCAAATTTTATCCAAATCCGTCCAGTCGTTTCAGCATGAAGAAACAAACATACACACGCACATCATCACATCTATCCTCACAAACTTTCGCGTTTATAATTATTAGTGGGATTATACTCGTAGTATAATTTTTATAAAATTTCATGTGTTAATTATCGCTGATTCGCAAAAAAAAACAACACAAACCAAGAATCCTTAAGCGAAAGCTGCTACTTAAGATACTCTCGCCGGGCGTAGACAAAATTGGCGACAAAGGCAACAAGTGGAGCAGTTTCAATAACGTTTCGTAAGCGTCCACAGACACTCTGGCGTTTCTACAAGTTTTCATTGATAACCGGGCGTGGGCGACCGGCCATTCATGAATTGGGCAATCGGCCCACGCGCTAACGGATTACAGGCTACGATGCTAGTAAATTACGCGGTAATTAATGCAAATACCCGTTTTACAGTAACTACGCGGGAAGCGGTTAATGAATATTGTACTTAGTATAAGTTCGGTGATGAGCGGTGTTTAGCGTGAAGTGCAGGAGCGTTTTGGATAATAAATGAAATAAAATGTAGTTTATTTGCCATCTAGCCCGGGTCAGTCTGCTCGTGACCACGGCCACTGCGTCGTGGCCGAATCGTCGATGTAAATAAAAACAATTTTTACGCGATGTCCCGACAGTAATACTTTAAATATGAGTGAAGATCGCGCAAGTTTATTTATTTATTTATTAATAGGAACACAGTCATATATGGCTCATAAACAAATCACAAAAAGTTTATATCATTTACAAAACAGTGTTCACATTAAACATTATTATTTTATTGTTTTTTTTTAAACATTATGTCCAGTCTGGGAGCAAAAAAATTGAATTTACCAGTAGTTTCTTGTCTGCCCGCGCATATGGTAAAAGCTGTCGAGGGTATGATATATTCACATTGAATGGTTCCTTTTTCCACATATTATATGCCCAAAATGATTCAAAAAAGTGACTTGTAGGTCCTGTTACCCCGTAAGAGATATAGACGTGATGTTCAAAAAATATATTTTTAAAACACTTAACTAGCTCTTATTGGCCTTTGGAATATGACTTGTCGTTAATTCATCATCAGTATCATCACCATCTCCATCCTTTATACGGCTCACTGCTAGGAACAATCATAACACTAGACATTGTCACTTTTTTAAAATTTTCATCGTACATAAATCATCCAGTGATACAAATAAATTGACATACGGTGCCTATTAGAGATCAAATTAATTGAAACGACGACGGCATCAAGACCTGTTATTTTTTTTGTGTAAATTTCTTAGTAGCCGTGCTGGAAGCTTCATAATTCATTAGTTAATCGATACTTCCAATTTTAAAGACTACTATTTTGAATAACGAGCCTCTTAGCATAACGGCTTTTATGTGTATTAATAACTTATCTTAAATCTATCTACTTATCTTATCTTTTCTTTTCTTTTTTTAATGCAAAGAATGTTTTAGTCTGTCTTAATTTTATTATTGCTACAAATGTACCTACTTATTGGCTGTGCCTAGAGGCATACATAAGCAACAAAAGTTTACAATATACATAATCATCATATCAGCCATAGGACGTCCACTGCTGGACATAGGCCTTCCCCAAAATAGACCTGCAGTTGCCTAAATGTTGATACATAAAGACCAAGACAGACGGACGCGATGCTTTGTAGGGTCCAGTTGACACTTCGGGGAAGAAACTCTTAAAAAATGTTCTTTTAAACAATACCAGACTTATATGAGACAAACACACACACGATCAATTTAAACACATTATGTTTACCATATTAGGACTTCCTACTAATCGTAAACGTTAAATTTACGATACCACAGTCAAGTTTTATTTCTCTGTGCTGCGAAATATCTGGGCCATAAATTTAATCCCGTGGTTTCACTCGCTTTCTTAATACATAAAAATAAGCGATTTCTAACATTGTACTGGGGTCAAAAGAGCTATATATGCCATGCATAATACTTCGAGTATCTTTGGCTGACTTTATTTTGAAAAGCTTGGCTTCTGTTTTGCGGAGTACCCAGCGAAATAAAGTGACCAATATAGGGCCTGTCTCACGTCTCTCTGTAAATTTCCTGTGATCTTAATTGCCACTTGTCTGATTCATTCTCCATTTCATAAAATTTTGTCACCTTGTGGTAAGTGATCACCATCGCCCAGGGACACCTGAGCCTCTAGTGTAGGTTTTCACCCAAATAAACGTCTCGAACGCGTTCATGTAAACGTCTCAATTACTAAGGAAAAATTGGCAGCGCCACTTGCGGATCGAAACGACAACAAATTGTTCTCATAGTATTTGACATTTTAAAGCAAACGCGTCGAGACGTATTTTGTGACCGAAAACCTACACTAAGCATACTGCAAGACGTAGGGAATCACAGGTGCGTTGCCGGCTATGTAATCCTTCTTTCTGCAATTTTTTAACAAGCGTTGCCAATTTACGAATTTGGCACGCGTTTTTCGGCACAGGTTTCGAGTTATTGAAGGGGTCAAAAGTAGCTCAAAATGGTACTTTTAAATATAAACACGGTTGCTGCATCGCCTCTGTTTATTTTTCTTTGAACTTAGCTGGACACGCTGCCGCGTGTCTGCATAAACACCTGAACCTAAAGTCAAGCTTTAAGCAATTCCATTCTAAATTTGACTACATAAGAGACGTTATAATATTAACCTTTTCATTTAACAGTCTTTTAATAAGTTAAGACCGTTTAAAGTAATTAAAGCGGCAGTAGCCACTAAAATAATTATAATATTTAATGGCAGCTAGATTGGTTGCGCTTGCACATGGTCGCTAGCGACGTCTCGCCTACGTGTTTCCTGAGTTCGCAATGATGCGACGAAAACAAAGGAAATTATTCTTAAACTGACTTATACCTACTTACACACTTTACAAGCGTTTATTACAAGCTTCTATTTAACTTGCAATGTATATACTTGCACAAAAACAAACAACGCAGTATATAAGTATGGCAAAAGGCTCAGCATATGCGGGGAGGGCTGTGCTTCCCCGCGCTGGTTTTCAAAACAAGGGACGATGTTCTTTTTCTAGCAAATGCTTAGTTTTTATTTGTTTTTTTAAATATTTCAAAATAAGTAACTCAATTGAGACGTTTACGAGACCGCGCTCAAGATGTTTTTGTGTAATAACTTAGATTATAGGCTCTGAACTCAAAAATAACCTTGCAAGAACAATTCCAAAACAAAGATTTGTGCAAAGTCCAAGTTTTAATGGTCTTAACCGAGTTGAATAACGATTGACATTTAGCTGGCCGTGTCGCAACAACTTTACCGGATTGTGTAGATAGGCCTGAATTTCCAGCGTTTCATCACACCTTTATATTTTTTTAAACACAGCATGTTGTTTTGGGCGACTCCGCAAAGCAAGGAGGGTAAGGTCTTTAAAAGTGTAATATCTATTTGGCAGTCTAGAAAATAAACGGGTAAGGCGAATTGGATTAAGTATTCTCACGTCTCACGTACGGAACTCTTTGGGTCCGAGTTTATCTCACTTGATTGGTAAAAAAGTGTTGTTATGAAACTGGGTCAGCTTTAAGTGTGAACTTGACTTTATTTCCTTGAGCCTTGTTTGTAAAAAAGCAATGAACGATAATCGACAAGTTTCTCGGCTCGTAAAAAGCTAAGCTGAATTTAAATTGGACCGAAAAACTTGCCTTATTTTTACCTTTTATGGATTAAATTTCGTGTTAGCGTAAAAGCTTTTATTCGTAAAAGAATTGAAGCTTTTTTTTGCTGTTTTCGACGTTATTTAACCGCATTTTTGGAACTGAATGTAGATATGTTACCACAACTGTTCCTTGTGCGTAGGCATTTTTGAATTGACATGGTATCGATTCTCCCCGAAACAAACGATATTTTTTTTCGAATGGACTATCGCTGTCCTGTCTGCCCCTGATACCTATTACTAGTAGAGAACCGTGTCGTGCTGCCAGACTCTGCTTAGCTAGGGAGAATCTTTGAACTAGCGTGTGTTGTTTTTTAACATTGTACGAAACGCAGTCCTCGCGAAGTACGGGTGGCTGCGATTCTATGAACATACAAACTTTTACACGCGGCTCACGTAAACAATTATTATTATGGAACCATATAAAAAGAAGTCTATGTGTTATTCCAGACCACCAGTTATCTACACACCGAATTTCAACCAAATCCATCAAGCCGTTTTAGCGCGAAGTAATACAACACAAACTTTTACATCTATATTTTTTTAAGATGGACATGGATTTTAGAACGATCTCTCCGAACTAATTGGACTTATTATAGTCTAGGTGTTTTTTGTGTGAGCAACAACTTTTTAGAAGCCTCTGAAAACGATTCACGCTCATTGGCTAATCGGAATTCCAACGAATAATTCAAGATACATTCCACGGTAAAAACACCAGACACCCCCCGCACGTGTCGGGAACGGAAGGAAGTATTAAATTAGACTGATGTCAATGAGCCATAATGTTTGTGCTGCGCATGCGACGCTTTGACGTCAGCTGTTTCACTGCCTTTTGTATAGAGAAAGCCTTTTGTAGTAATGAGGGTATTAAAGTACAGAGCAAGTTTATCGTCAAGAACACGTTTGCAATTTAAATATAGTTTACAAGCTTTTGACTTGCTTTTTAATGTGGCCTTTAGGTTATAATTACGCAAACGGACTAGTTCGTGTTCGTTCGCTCCAAGAGGAAGGACTACGTACTAGTCTGAAACATGTCGAGCGTCACTCGATTTTTAAACGTGAAACGTGAGTTATCCGTTTGTGTGATTATGTTGGAGTATCACGGTAATTTCATGTTGAAAGTGTGCCAGATCTTGTTATCATTGGCTCTGTCTACCCTAGGGATAAAGACATGATTTTTGTGTGTATGTTTATGTATAGCTTTCGATGTAGGTATGTTAGATTTATTTCGTTTTGCAAGTTGCTTTGTTTGTTTTGTTTCTCTGTTTAAGCGAAACCTTGCACGTAGTACAGTCACCAAAAGGATATTGTATTCAGCCGAGTATCTGCGAGCTATAACCGTAACTGTAGCACGTTACAGTAACCAAAACCACACCATGTCAGTACTATTCGTTTAGTATAAAATCATTGACTGTTTGTTTTCTGTTTATTTTATTATTCTCAAATGTTTTGCATCTCTTTTCTACTTTGTATCTATGTCTAGGTATCGAATGTGTGTAAAAAAACCACGTGTGCTAGGGTTTTTGGTTACTGTAGCGTGAAACAGTAGGCTTATTGTCTAACTCGCTCGCAATCGCCATCGTTTACATTTGACAGTTCATGTATGGGCTGACAATTGGCATCGGAATCAGCTAGCTGTCACATTCATACAAGAACTGTCAAAATGAACACGATGGCGATTGCGAGTGAGTTAGACAATAAGCTTACAGCTCGCATATGAGTACCCGGCTTTAAAAAGGATAGGATTTGTAAAGATTAAGAAGTTAAGTTTTGCGTCACCTAAGTATTTGCTAATTGATATTTAACTACTATTAGTTACGTTACGTGGGTTATAAATAGACACAAGTAGTAATACCTAGTAGTTAAGAGTTTGAAGCAATAATGTTATTTTATTTCAAAATATCATAGTCTTAATAAAATTACTAGAGTTTCCTACTAGTTTTTTAAAGTGGTTTCATAGGTTTAATGTGATATTTCATCGCTACTCTTATATATAAATAATTCATAAGGAACAGCACCTCGCATTACTCTGTGTAAACATATAAAATGGAAGTTAGTGTAAATTTCTGAATGCTATACTTATTAATTTGAGCTTACGCTGGCCTCTTTTGCTGGACTATTCTTACCACTCAAAGTTTGCGAAATAAATATACATGCAGTTTCAGTTAGTTTTTAGCGTTCCACTTCAAAGTTCGTCTGTTTATCTATCCGTCTATCTTTCAAGGCCCTTTTCTTAATAAATTCGTCGAATTTTCAAATTGCAGTTTCAATTAGTTATTAGCGTTCCACTTCAAAGTTCGTCTGTTTATCTATCCGTCTATCTTTCAAGGCCCTTTTCTTAATAAAATCGTCGAATTTTCAAATTGAAAATATGGAATACTCAAGGTGTTTTGCAGTCAAAAGTGTAATAGATTTGAATTCAAAATGAGTTTTTAATTTTAAGTAATGTATGGAACACTTCCTTTTTACTTCCGCACCTACGAACTTAAATTAATAGGCTGACAACACCTAATTTTGTTGAAATTGATGTTATTTAAACACTTTTTTAAGAAAAACTGCACACAAAAAAAATACAAAAAAATATAATGTTAATTTTCATTATATTTCAAACACGCTAGACGGGCTCGATACATAATTGAACGAAATCGACTCGATAGAAAATAATTGCAAAGATTGGTCTTAAAATCATCATTAAACGGTTCTATGTCTTTATTTTTTCGACGTATGGGTCTGCAATTAAAAACATAAAGTCAACATATTCATACCTAAACGGCTAACGAGTCATATTTCACAAATAATCCATACTTTTGTTTATTTCTTATGATTTGTGTCTTATTTGCAAGATTTTAGACGTGCGCCAAGCTGCCGGAATAGTTTCTTCTCTTTCACTAACAGGCACGTGAACCGTATGTGTGAAGAGTGGCGCTGCTCCAGGTCATTTGCTGTTGACAGCGCCTTAAAAAGGATTTACTCAACGGTTTTCAAGACACACAGGGACCTTACCATGACGTCTTAATTCGATTCCGATTCAGTTTAGGTTAGCTTGCTGTCTGATCCATACTAAAATGACAGCTAAACCTGAACTGAGTCAGAAACGTCATGGTACCCTTCCAGGTGGTCATTGCCCTGTTAGGTTTAACAGCACATGCCTTTCACAGAATATACATACACTAAACATATTGCACACACACATATGTGTACACTCGTCTATCACCCTTGACACTTTTTATCTAATCTATTGAACGTTCATAGAAATAATGATAAAGCACGTTAGCTTTACAGAATGCTTGATTTAGTGTTTTTTGCCTTATAAAATTACATAAGTAACTACATATTTTAATTTATTACCTACTAAGTAAAATACGCTGCAGTATCATTGATGTTGAAAGGTACATCTCTTATATACACTATTACGACTCAATTGAAGACAAAGAGATTTTGAAGAAAGAGAGAGAATCTTTTCGGTGAAGGAAAACATCGTGAGGGAACCGGACCAATCCCAATAAGGTTAGTTACCCTTTTGGGTTGGAAGGTCAGATGGCAGTCGCTTCTGTAAAAACTAGTGCCTACGCCAAATCTTGGAATTAGGTTGTCAAAGCGCACCCCAGGTTCACTGAGCCGTGGCAAATGCCGGGAAAAACGCTAGGAAGATGATGGATAGGAAATGCAATATTAAAACTACCGTCACCGAAGAGAAGACATGACTGTGGCATTTCTTAATAAAACACTAGTTTGACTATTTTCCCTCTGATAACTTTAAGCATAGCGCTCAAATAGGCATACATATCTAGGCACTAGCTAATGTGGAGTCTAGAAACAAAGGGAACCTTTATTAATAGGTCTGACTGTGACACCGAAGGTCTGAAACGACAAAAATTCATTGTGTACACTTTATACTGTGACGTCTTCTTTTCGATTAAAATAAGTTACCTTGTATGTTAACTTGATTATCGGTCAGATTGCAATCGTCATTTCTATCAGATAAATTGATTGAGATGGTGAATGTTAGTGTGATTTGAGTGGGGCGTTAAGATAGATTCTTATCTATCTTAGGAAATGGTATGGATAATCTCTTGATTATCCATACCATTTCCTCCCAGGATAATCACATTACAAATAATATTTTCATCACACAATAATATTTACCTACTTCTGCCATGCTTTTTTCCAATTTTTATTAGGTAGGTATTTAAGAAACTAGAATCTTTGCAAACCTAAAAATTGCCGAACCTCGTAGCCAAAAATTAATTATGTTCATAAAACCATTTCAACGACTAAAATAAACAAAAAGAAAACACAAGCATAGCCAAAGTTCTCCTTTTTACGCCGTTTTTTTTCTTAAACTAAACCTTTAAAAAAAAGTTAAAATCGGTTTAGTTTTGAAAAGAAACAGGGGTCTACAAAAGGCCATTTCCATCAGGTTTCTGTAGATATGTACATACATACATAAATCACGTCTTTATACCTTACGGGGTAGACATAGCCTAAGGTAACAAGACCTAACATTCTGTAGTTAAATAGGTATTAGTCCGAGCTGCAGTTCCCTATCCGCAGGTATGATATGGATAAAACGGCAATAATTCATTCAATACTCTTCAAAAGTGTCGGATTTCTTCAACTTGGATCAAAAATGGATCGCCAACCTTTCACTACGGTGTGAGCGGCGGCGCCGTTAGACCGTTTTATCACACTTCCTATGCGCAAGCGCCTGCCCTGAGCGTACGCGAGTGAATGGAATATTAGCTCCATTGTTTTATATAGCCACATACGGTAAGTTAGCCGTGTGAAATAGGAAGTGTAAGCCTCAAGCGTTTATGTTGGTTACGATTATAGAAAAATTATAGCGAAATTGTTTAAAATGTGTGAAGTAGGCAGAAAGAATATATCGACCAGGAAAGCTATGCCTGCCAGAAAATAAAAAGTTAGAGGACGCCCTCGTCCTACCTGGTGGATCAACATGACCAAACTAATGATAAAAGAAGCATCGACTCCACACCCCAGGATAGATTGTCCTGGCGCCGCAAAATTATGAGAGCCGACCCTACATAAAGTGGGAAAGTGGAAAGAACAAGAAGAAGAGTTGTTTTAAATTGAATTCTTCAAGTTCACTTTCTGAAGAACTCTGTGGCGGTTGATGCTTGAGAGTTATTTCATAAATACCGATGTATTGCTAAAATGAATTCCAAACTCGCCACAGACTTGGTTTTTTTAAACTTGGCTATTCCCTTTTCAGGTCACATCTGCCTTCTAAACCCCCGAACAAAGGGCACCATAATCTTACAATCCCTGCACCTTAATATTATGCAGCTGTGTTTCGTAAAGCTTATCGTAGCTGATAAGATAACGTGGTAGGTCACGAGGGCAATGCAATACACGCAGGAGTTGTCTTTTACACAATGCTTATACATTACTCTTAATACTTACTCCAAAGGACCACTAGAAGAATGCATACCGCACAGAGGAAACATCTTATAACATTTCTAAATCTAGAAAGGAGCAAAGTAAAAACTTAGAATGTACCGTACCAGTTGCTCCTCGTCCCACGCAAATGGTAAAAGGCAAGGGAATGTGATAAAATCTTAGAAATCATGCTATAGGCGATGCGGCTAGCAACCCATCTATTTTGATTCCCCTTTTAACTAATACGCCAAAATCATGCTAAGCGTGGCCTTTAAGTCTTGTAGTCTTGTTACCTTAGACTACCCCGTAAAGGATAAAGACGAAAGATAGAAAGGATAAGGAAGAGAAGTTCTCGAGTGGTGACCGCGAACCGGAAGACGCAGTGTTGGCAAGCCTCCCACTAGGTGGACTGACGACATCGTGACAGTTGCGGGAAACCGGTAGATACAGGTGGCGAGTTGTCGTTCATTGTGGTGTGCTAAGGGGGAGGCCTTTGTTCAACAGTGGACGTCTTCAGGCTGATTTCAATAAGTAGTTTGATAAGTTTCACTGAACATCCGTGTAAATTCAGGATATTTTATTGTGGTATCAAATGTTTTCATACATTGGTCCAAAGTGCACGACGTCAAGGGACGACTAAATAAACAATTACGATCAAGAACTACCTAACATTATAGTTATTAAAGTAACCCAACCGCCTACTGAAATATTCAAAAACGTAGACATAACCTCTTTGAGGTAGAGGTTAATAATTATTGATTTGCTAACTACGAAAGCTTTTGCGATAAACATCTCTTACCGCATAAGGTTATGAGATAAAAAATCATCATAACAACTGAAAACCAGTACTGGTCACACGACACACAATCAATTTTGCGAACGTTCAACATTCGTTTAAAAAAAGAGGGCCATTTATAAAGCCCGTTCATTATGCAAATTCATACGGTCAGTGAATTATGAGCCCTATTATCGAGTGATTACTACCAATTTCATTTGGCATAAGTTACGTAACGACACTGAATGTCGGGAGAAAAGGTTGCTATTTAAAAATTTAAAACAATGCGTTTTTGAAACAGTACAGATTCCGCGTATAATCTGTGTATGTTGACGACATGCTGATTTTTATAATGTAAGTTTTTGACGAGACCAGTAATGAATTGGGAGTGGTTTCTTGACAAAATATAAACAGGCTCCGGAGGCATACGAAGTATAATTGTAGCCAGCACAATGTTTAAACACTAACTTTTGCCTTTTTGCTTTTATTTCGAAAGGAAAGGCTTATGGATCTGTCGATGTAAAAAATTGGAATGTACCGCGTAGTTAGTATTTTGTGTTAGTTTTGTTGACACAATTAGAGTCTCCTTGTTTATTAAGCCTACATTCAAGCGGCGATATTAAAGATTTCTAACACATCTGTTCAAATAATTCGAAGCATGACAATGATGACTATGAAACAGGCTCGAATTCAGCAAAATCATCAAAATTGACAACAGGTTTTTGCGAACAATTGCATCAACGGCCATTGTTTTCAACATTGTGCGAATACAGGATGTTCAGACACAATAGGTCCTATTGCTATTGTATCATACGTGTCTGCATTGTAGCCTATATTTTTTAATGATCATGCCTGCAAAATTCCGCCAGTTCAACACTGAAACTTGACAAAAATAACGATTCGTTGAGCACATAAAATGCATTGTCAACAGCGTGTGAAATTCCAACAGAGCTGTTTCGAGTTGACTTTTATTAGCATTTTGAATAAATTATTAATGATATTTTTAAATATTGTGGTCACGGATTTGGCACTCGTGATTTTAAATTGGGTTCTTCGAACATCAACGTTAAAGTCTTTAAAGTTGTTATCTTTGCTTTATTGCTTCTTTAATCTGGTATTCGTAAGTGTCTGAATCTTGGTTCGTTACCTCAGATTTTTATACAATGATCAAATTATTACAGCGCCAGGAAAATAAAATTATTTAATCTATCCCATTTGCAATATTATCAAAAGAAAGTTTACATTCAGAGAATGAACATCTACAAATTACAGGGCAAGTTAATTAACACATAATAACACTGAAGCTAATTATAGAATCTCACAACTAGAAGACTGTTAAAATCTAGAAGTTATCGAAATTGCTATTTAAAATAACGGAAATGAAATGTATAGTCGAGAAGTTTATTTACCCTTACTAACACACTACTCATATAATGTGCCGATGACTGTTACATTACCTTCTACAAATACCTGATCGGCATCCTGCACACATAGCAAACACCGCATGTCGATTCCAATCATTATTTGCAGACTGACCAACAGGTCTCGACTGGCGATAAGCGGCGCCGTCATGCCCTCCGTATCTAAAGCTAAACTTAATGTACATTTCTACACCTACATCGAAGGCTGCGCCTTTAACGTGATCAAAAGCGATAATGGACAGCGATTTATGAGATACTATCGTAACCACGTTGAGGAAATGTCTCAGACGCTGTATAATTTTATTGATAGTACTGATAGCGGTGGCGTCTAATTATATGACGTTTCTAAGTTTATCACCGTATTCTTCTATATAATTATCTGTAACTGTTAAATATAGAATTGCAGTTAATAATACTGAATCAGCACAATCGTAAACTGAAATGGAGCACGGTTTAGCAAATTTTATGGTAGCCGCGTCCTCGAGCGAAAGATCTTTAGCGAAAACAATAAACACAGCATTAAACAAGAAAGCAGCGAGATAAACAGCCGTGGAAAAGACGAATCTTGATGGTCACAATACCTTTGAAACAATCGAAATTGAATCTTCAGTATCTGGTCTTAAAGCAGTGCTAGTATAGTAGTTGGAAACGGTACAAGCAGAGTAATTGCAATTTGTTTTCCTGCGTATATCACTGCGATACAGCTTTCTGCATTACACTGATTAATTAAATGATAGGGGCAGTATTAATTGATTAAGTAAACGGTTTTTTGCTGCTTCCTTAAACAAACACGAAGGTAGAAAGTTAACCAATCTTGTGGAAAGTTTGGAGCCAAATACTGAAGGGCAATTGGTTCCAAGTAAAGTGTACCTTCTCGATTATCTTGCAAATCAGCGATAGTTTCAGATCTTTCGAAATATTCAGAATGTTATATTCGATAACGTAACAGCTTGTAATTCCTTAAACCTTAAGTGGGAGTTTGTCAAGGTTTGACAGTATCGTTTTGTGGACATAGACAACCTAAGACTTATAAAATTATCAATCGAGGCCGTTGTTATCTTTGAAGTAATAGCGGTTTTATCAGCAAACCATTTAAGTTTGTTGTGCTATTTCGCATGCATTTTATGACAATATACTAACATGCCCAATAAAAAACACTAAATTAGTCATGAGGATTTTATTTAATTTGATGTAACGTCATTACAAAAGCAAACATGACATCTACATAGAAAACACTTATGGAATTATGAACTAGCTCATAAAATTCATAAAGATACCGATCGTATGATTTCATAACATGTATTGTTATATGTCAATGCACTCATAAAGTAATTCCCGCTATGTATCGTACGAAGCATTTATCGGTATCGATAAGATAAGAGATATAAATCGATTTATCGGTGCCTATCGACTCTCAGGCGCCTGTTGTCTAGCCAGTGATTGGGATTAAACTATCAACATGTGTTTGTACATAACTTAAAAGATAATCCGTTTTGTAAAAATATAAATAATGCTAATTAAAAGTTGAATAAAATTGACCAACGCACTTGACACTAGACTACCTAAATATTTGTCATCGAAAAAAGGGATTAAAATAGATAATAGTAAGATCCTTAATATGTTACTTAACTTAAGTGAATTAATTATGTATAGTTAGCGATATTTTGCAATTGATGACATAGAATTTGTCATTTTCGCTTCTGTATAAATATCGAACCTAATTGCAGTATCTCCAACATGTGCTGTCATCATCTGTTTTCTCGGTTTACGCTCTTTGCGTCTCTTACTGAATCAACTTGTTGAAAAGGGATGCGGTTACCGTCAATCAAGAAAACGACGCACTGGCCTTTCAGACATTTTTTTATGCTCCACCTGTTTCTGCCAATGCAAGATGATCTACAAAATTACGTATTGGTTGCTTAAGAAGTTCATTGACCTTCACACCTACACTTCAAAAATGTAGCTAATTGATTTTGTTCCAACGGAATTCAGCGTATATGTACCTGCCTATATTTGTAAATGGATATCCTGTGGCGCCCAATTAATTACTCACATAATTATACAGCAAAAATCTGCTCATACAACCTCTGATTTCTTTTAACATTAGCATAAAGTTCAAAATGTATCGACGTCTGACAATGTGTATCCAAACGCTAACAAAATCACACATGCGGTCAGATTTAATCAGTGCAGTGCTTAAGCTTATTATTTTTAGGTTGACTATTGACTGTCTTTGCTTTAAAGGATAGGTTGGTTTGTTTGGTTTTTTGTAACGTATGTTTTCTTAAGACATTCCTTGCCATAAATAGTGCGAGTGTAGCATATCGAGGCAGACTGTGCTCATATAGGATTATAAGGAGGCTTGTTATTCAAGTTCCGTAAATTAAGATCAAATTCTTCGTTCTAAAGTCCAGTCACTATCAGATAATATCTGAAATATATATCACTTCAGTATATAAGAAAGAAAGAAAGAAAGAAAGAAAAAGTTTATTTATGACAATCACAGTAGGTAATTAAAAACAAAAACATATTAAAAACTACATAAAAATTGACATAAAATGGCCCCAAAAAAAAAGGGTAAAAAAGGGTATTGTATCTCGATGTTTTACGCATTTTCCTCCTTAACTTCCACCTCGTTGTGACTACACTGTACTCAATCCTTCATAATCATTTTAGACTAAAATATGCTTTTGATAACTAATAAAAATTGAATAGGTACTCGTATGTTTATTTTTTTAAATTAAATGCAGTTCAAGATTGGAAAGTTGAGAATCTTCTGCCCTTAAGAGCCGCATAGAAAGTAGTGTACACACTTAACTGTGGGAACCTATGGCTAGGTGTTCGAACCAAATACTATGTGAAAACGGTTTTCCCTTTCCTTTAATCATAATAAATAAGGCTTTCTCGCTCACACACTTGTAATGTAAATATGCCAACCGCGGAAAAGGAAGTATGTACTTTGTAAGGTTAGTTCACACGCGCTTTTAATAAAAAAAGACTTTCCTAGTAGGTACGCAGCTAAGCGGTGTCTCTTCTTGAGTACATTAACAATATTATAAAGGACAATATGTGTGAACATCTTACGCTGGGAATTCGGGTTCTCTGGTGTCGACTGGGACGATGTTATGAGGTCTTTCAACATGATGATGATGATGATGTATTTTCATTGTTGTAATGATGTTAAGAGGGTTTGAAAATACGGCGAAACGGTTCGAGAAAAGGTAATGCCTCGCCTTTTTTTCGTCTTGGCGCGGGGCACTGCTGTGCCCTCAGATATAATGAATATATGAACGACAAAAGCAATCTTGAAACAAAGTAATCTGAAACTATTTTTTTTTTGTACACACGACAAGGAAGTAAACGAGCAAGTGTGGCTTGTGGCAAGTGAACATCACCACTCATTAAATATTGTACACAAGGACGCCAATTAGTGTCCATTTCATTAGAAATCTCTATTCATGGTCGGCATTGCGTGTTTCCCTTATTCCCTGAAATATGCATAACGACTCTATTTTCCTCGACATTTTCATAGTTGTCAGCTTATCTCTGTCATATCTACTAGTAAGTAGAAATGATAGTATTTCGCTTTTTATGACTTTGACCTACAATCAAAAGCAACATGTATGAACAGGAAAAATGGGTTTAATGATGTCATTTAATAATCGCCAAAAGAGCTTTGTAGGCGCTTTTAAAAATATCTGTACGCGGCCGTATTATGAATGGCATAAATGACATGTGTTCAGATGCACTGTGATAGAAATTGTAATTGCTGCTGAATACTTTCAATACTGTAAGCAAACAAAAAGGCTACACTATATTTAATATTGTAGCTTTTGAAAACTTTAACTTTTAAAATATCTCTGAATTCATGATTCAAGAGAATCACCAAAAATGAGTTTAAATCATGATTTGTAACCAAATTATTGTCAGCCAGCATTATGGGCACCTTGCCCAATGACAACGATCTGGGCGATATTTGTAAATATAGGTAAGTATTTAGGTTTAGATTAAAGTAGTTTAAGGTTTTATATATAGGTATATGTTTTTAAATCTTGTAAATATGTATTTTGATTGAATAAATCTTACAACAGTTAAGGAATAATTGCGAAAATTATTGTCACACGCAGTGTAAGAATAATTACTTAGGTACCTAAAAAAAGTCTTTCACATGATTATTATAAGAAAAACGGGACTTAATCACGTAAATAAATTTGATTTTTGTAAATACCTCGACGTTTTAGACGCGACTTTGCATCCACGGTCTCGAGAGGACATACATTTTATTTCGTGATTAAGTCCCGTTTTTCTTATAATAGAGTGTAAAAATCGCAAAAGATTAAATTGATATCTACATCTTTCATAATAATGTTTGTTAGGCTTAATGAGAATAAATTCAAATGTTAACGTTTATGATTTCTTGTTTCACATAAAAAACATGTTATAATTTCTTTACAAGACTATTATTATCAATATATCTCAATACATCCATGTAAGATAAATTGAGTGTCAATAAATCCAATTATATTCATATGTTATCATTTTATTATACCTAAGGGCACTATATGACGCAACAACCTATTTGCGTTATAAATAATTGCTGGTATGTGCAAATGATGGGTTTGGAATGATGGACTGTGATCTCTTAGATATTCGTGAATTAAAAAACATACAAGGCCAGTAAACAACGTAGAGTATTTGTTATGTTTCGTGTTTTATGATCGTAGATTGTTTTTTTTTATAATAAAGGATGGAATTTTTCCTGGATATAACATGATAATATATCTAATGTAATCTATACCTCTAAAAGAGTAACGTGACTGACTGACTGACTTACATACAACGCACAGCCTAAACCACTAAAACTTTGAACGTTATTTCTTACTTTCTTAATTAGATATCACAGAAATGCACTATGAAGGGATTTTTTGAAATTCACGCGAGATAGGGAAACGGGATGCAATATTCGCTGCAAGGGGGCCTTATTTCCGTAACTAAACACCTTGAACTTTGGCTTGTAAGTCTGGACTATGAAGGGATTTTTAATTTCTCCCATGTGATAAAAGGACGAAAGAAATAAAGTATTAATATTTTGTAGATAAATATATTCCTTGAGGATCACATGGGTGCTGTAAGAAGGGATTTTGCGCAGATGAAGTCGCAAGCAAAAGCTAGTATTCGATAAATTAGCTTGTAGCTTCCCACAAACTATTGCGTTCCATATGTATCAGGTTGTCGTTAAAATGTGTTTGTGTTTTTGTCATATTTATTTCCCTGGCAATCTGCCTTAACTTCGCGATGAATATGTAAAACGTAAAGCACCCGCATTGGCATCCTGCTTTATGGTCGATTAAGTTTCTTTGTTCTTGTTACTTTATTCTTTGTTATTTTTAGAATTACCCGTGATCGTTTTTCTTAAGTTAGTGTTTTATTCTTGACTCCTTTACATTCTTGACCCATTGAAGTCTACATAAAGATTCATTTCATTCGTATTTAAATCGTTTTAAGTTTTATCATCACTTCTTTTACTCTCATGTTCTCCAGAAGCAGTCTTTACTTTTTATCACAGATTTGCATTATATCATCTTACAATTCGTACAACTTATGAAAAAAAATCAAATTAGTGATGACTCCTATAATTCTACTCCAACTTAGGTAGTAATTAAGTGAGATACCTGACTTAAACAAATAATAAAAGCTTGTAAAATAACCTAAATTCATGAGTTCATCAGCCAATAGACGTAACTGTGGGTAAACAGATTCAAGATTATTATTTTACATATCAATAATCTAATACCACACGTGTGCTTTCTTCCCTCTGTCATCATCATCATATCAGCCATAGGACGCCCACTGTTAGACATACGCCTCCCCTAGACCTCCAGTTGCCTCGATTGGAAGCGGCTTGCAGAACACACCACACTTGCACTGATCTCATGTAGACTTAAGCAAGCATTTACCCCTGAGATCCATACGGACCAGGGACATTATTATGTAACATACTTAACTAAGAAATAAATAATATTCTGATTCTGATTCTGATCCACCGTAAACCCGCGACTTAACCAGTAGGCTTATTGTCTAACTCGCTCGCAATCGCCATCGTGTTCATTTTGACAGTTCTTGTATGAATATGACAGCTAGCTGATTCCGATGCCAATTGTCAGCCCATACGTGAACTGTCAAAATGAACACGATGGCGATTGCGAGCGAGTTAGACAATAAGCCTACAGGTCATCCGTTCACCTCGTTGGTGGATTCTACTTCCTCCTTCTTTCTGTATATTTTCTTTTCTTTTCTTTTCTTTATTGGGGAAAAAAACAGATACAGGCACAATTTAAAAAATAAACTATTAAGAAAGGAAACTTAGCCTAAACGCTAAAACAATTCCCACTAAGAGTTTGTGTAGATGTGGCAATGGATCAGAAACAATCTCTTGAGATCTTGTTTATACTGACAGCTTTTCATCGAAATTATCTGGCTACCTTTATTTATTGATTTAATTGTCTGTTACAGGTAAGCGTCGGCATACAAACAATGCATCTTGAATTTGCCCAACGTAAGTACGCAAGCGTAGTTAAAATAAACACTCTACCCTTTTACGATCATAATCCCGTGGGTATTGCCGTTTACAATGGAGCAATTGCTGAATCTATAACAAGCATTGCGACGTTTGCGATATGAAATATAGCAGTTATATAGACTACGTGACTGGAATAAATTTGCGACAAGTGTAGCTAGCTGTAAAAGTTGCAAAACCAAACATTTGTCTTGTGGAACTTTGTTAGTTTATGGTACTAGTTACAGTCGAGGGCATAAATATCGACATCATGACAAATATATGTGTCACCGATAGTTTTTTATGTCATAATGGTGTATACTTAGATGTTTTTGAAGTCTTGGTAATGTACATATAACGTACGTTCGTTAAAGGACACTTTTATCTAGCTTTATACTAATTTACGTAAAATCTAATAGCTTCACTGAAAGTAAATAAATAATTACGCTGTCCAGTGCCCATATTACAAGATTTGTTTATTCTAGGACTAGATCAATTGGTGTCAATTGTCCAAAGATATTTAATAAAATAAGAATTCAATTTGCCGCAACTTCAAAACCAGTACAGTAAAAGCTTATTCTATAAAGTTAAACATAACCTTCAAACTACATTAACAAACTAAACTCAGAGTCATTTAACCACAATCCAGTGACATGCTTTGAACCCTTTACATATGTTAAAGCTATTTGCTTTAGAATTAAACATGTCGAAGTAATCTCTACTTAAACCGCCATCGTTATCATTCACTTCAAACATTTCTTCCGTTTCATCCTCAAACGTGTTTTCAGTCTTATTGTCTTTAACTAAATTATACTTTTTAACGTCTCGCATTCTCATTACTTTGACCTTATCAAAAAGTTTAACTTTACTCTTATTGTATTGTACTAGATGTGCTTTTTCAATAAGTTCGGTTTTATTTAAGTCGTTTTTATGTTTGTCAAGTAAAGTCGTGTGTTCACGGTAGATAAGTTAATTTAGTTTGCGTGCTTATGCTGCATCACGTTTGTGTAAATGCGTGTTTTCGTGTTTAGAAGTGTTATCCTAATATTGTATTAGAACTGAGTCTATACAAATAATATCAAAGCAAAGCTCAGTCGCACTTACTCCTGTTAGTTAGTTATGATTATTTTCATTATTAATCATAGTTATTATTTCATATATTATTTTGCTACAAATAACGTTTAAATTATAGTAGGTAACTAAGTTATGATTGCGTTACAAATCCCTGGCCGACAATTTAAGTTTATAGCTAGAAATTTCTAGAAAATGATGTTGTCAGCTTATTTCACCTGAAACCTGATGATTATTTTTATGCTTAGGTTAAGTAAACAACTCATTTCCACATAACATAAAATATAATAGCAGCTAGTAAACCATGTCATGATATTTACTGTTGGTTTAATAAGCCGCCTTTCCTCCTTATTTGTTCTGTATTTATAATAGTTTCGCAATTGTGAATATTTTATTCAAACATAAAAGGATCTCTATATCAGTCTTAATAAATCAAAATAAGTCAAAATTAAATTTGATGTTCTTAATTGAGACGCCATTATCGTTCAAAACATGCATTATTTGAAATAATATTGACTATTGTGGAGGATAAACTATTTTTGTAGCTGGCCGTCGTTGTAAATCTAGTGACAGCAGCATCTCATTTTTATAACTATTCTTCAGTTCTTTACGAACCACGCCAGGAGGTGCTGCTGCCACGATCACCCATTCTTTCATGTAGTTTCTTTATATTCATTTAATCATCATAATTTGTTTTCATTCAAAAGATACAGTCCACTAGTTCGCCACAACTATACTAGCTGTTGCCAGCGACTTCGTCTGCAAAGAATTCGTTTATCGCTATCCCGCGGGAACTACGCAATTTTGCGGGATAAAAAGTAGCCTGTGTGCTATTCCACACTTTTCTCTATCTATGTGCCGAATTTCATCCAGATCCGTTGGGCCGTTCTGGCGTCATTGAGTAACAAACAAACATCCATCCATCCATACTTTCGCATTTATAATATTAGTTAGATTAGATTTAACAGAGCGAATGTAAATAAGATTGGCTTTAACATTTTATTAGTTGAAGTAAAATAATTTTAAGTGTCTACCGAACATCCTTATTAAATAAATGTAAGTGAAAACAAGGCAACAGTTAAATTGCTTAAGCATACAAACGATCCTGAGTGTGAAACTGAGACACCATAAATTTACCCAGCCGAGGAGTTTAACACAATTCGTGACTCTAATGGCGTTTTCATGGGCTCTGGGTAATTTATCACCGCATCGCCTTGCTCTGTAATTGAGGAATGCCCCGTCACGAGGATTCGGATTGATCAATCTTGGATGGAACATACCCTGTATTTCAACTGCCGTTGATGTCCATACAAGTCAGAGAAAAAAGTCTTCTAATGAGCCTTTGATGCCGCGTAATTTGGTGTTGAGTTGATAGATTCAAATATCTACCAATACTCTTTGTAAAACATCTCAAGGTAAGGAGAAACTCAGACAAAGGAAAATGTACATAATACACAAAGTATTCGATCGAAGATTTTATGGATAAGTCGAAAAGTAATCTACATTTGAAATCTTTTAAACGGCGTTAATATTAAGTAAGAATATGTTTTATAATGCAAAAGTAAAGAAACAAAAGCAATAGTCAAAATTTAATATACACAGTATTAGGGTGCGACCACACCGCCGCTTAAAAAACGGTGACGTTACGGAATCGCAACAAAATGTATGAAGAAACGGTGAGAAAACGTGACGCATACGACACGTCACTGCGTATACGCGGCAGTTTGGTCGCACCCTAAGGGTAAGGGTAAGGGTGTTTCTTCATACATTTTGTTGCGATTCCGTAACGTCACCGTTTTTTAAGCGGCGGTGTGGTCGCACCCTTAAGGAGAACTGCTGATCCTAAATAAAGTGTCTACAATTGTTGAGCAAGCGATGAGCAGTTTAATGAAGAATTTATGCTCCTGGGTCCCTATTTCTCCAACTCGACGATTGTCGGTGAAAATTGACAATTCGATATTCAATATGAAGCCAACCAGAATTGTCACTTATCACCGACAACTGTCACGTTGGTGAAATAGGTCGTGGTCGTGCTACTGTTTTGTATATAGATTAATGGTCATTGACATCCCTTAATTTGGTTCGAGTGCCCAAAAAATATCGGTACCTACTTTGATTTTGTTTGTAACTACGCGGTCCACTTTTGTTGACTTTAATAGTGTGTGCGTAGAGAAAAGTAGAAATGTTTAACGTTAGAGCTGCGTTGAAAAAAACAGTTGTTCTTGTTAGTCTTTCAGTGTTATTAAATGTAAAGACTCTATAATCTATAGAAATTAAGAATGAGAGTGAAACTGTTACTCAACCATCAGCATCTGCTTCAATTACAAATACTGATCAGCAAAAAACGAGCTCCTTATTTGAACTAGCCATCAATCTTTTCAATTGAGCCAAGTCATTGTCGAATACACAGCGATTTCGATGTAGACAATAGAGTTCACACAGAGAAAGTTTATTGATCTCTGGCTATTAAATATAATAATTCGCAACCTTGTTTGTTGAAAGATATGGTCCATGTTCATTGTCGAATGAACCATATCGATTGCTTACTTTCCACTCAACACGTTGTAGATTTATCGATACATAAATCAATTAGTGAACGAAATTGAAAGCGACTACGACAATTTGAAATTGATCGTACCATTGGTATTCACTTACCACGTAGTTAGTACCTAGGATTCTATTTTTAAGTACAAAATCAAACCTTCGCTGCATCTTCAAATGTTTTTGTCGTTAGCTCGTCATCTTGTCTGAAAACTAAAGATCTGTATTATTTTATTTCAGACACAGATAACTCACGTGTCACGATCCGTTTCATTAACAAGCCTGGAGTGGGCGCATCGCCAACACCTTCAAAAACTCCTTCATCAATCAATTGCGATTTCGCCTGATTTAAAATCACGCAAATATTAACATCAATCATAACTTTAATTTCATTTTCGCCGACAACCTCATTACCCTTTCCGATCTCTATCCTATTTAATCGAGTACTCACAGTACTCTAGTCTCGATCGCAAAACGTGACTAATCCTCTATTGACCGTTAAGTTGATATCTAAATTATACATTGTATTATTCTGTACAGCAAAATGGTATTCCTTTTTGATTTCTCCACGGGCGTGGTCGGTTCGTCCGATGACATTTACCGCACCAGATATTGTAACGCCATTTTCGTATTGACAACCGTCGATCAGATATAATGTACATTTTGTTGCTTACGGAGTTGAATTTATGCGAAACATGTCACTTGGTCTGTTTGATTGTCGGGCGAAAGCGTGTTGACCCATTTTAATTATGAATGGATTTGACATGAAATATCCTTTGTCGAAATCGTCTTAATTTATAAAATGCGTCGTCTTAATGTAATGAAATGAAGTTAGAGTCATATTGCTTTAATCCTGCGGCGCGGGTTCAAATCGCTTAACGTCTTTCTTCTTTGCCACAATTGCTTTTTTGGTGTGGTAACTTAGCTTTACTTCTAAGAATGTTTTAGATGTGTGAAAATGTTGACAATCTTTCAGAATAGTGTTATCTTATTAGGAACCTACACTATCACGCACACTTTCAAGTAAGCATTAAACTCTAACATATTTCTCTCCGTCTATGACACTATCTTCACTATCATCTGCGGCTGTATTACTATAAAGATGCCGACTTTGACAACAACTATTAAATAGATAAGATGCTATCGGCTAAGCGCAGAGGATCAGGTTTTCTGTAGCAACCGTTTTGACCCTCATTCGCTCAATTTCTAGTAATACTTGTGTGTTTTATGTTAGTGGCTTCTTTGGCAGATCGTTGATAGCGTTTGATTGTCTTGGCCAGTGTTCACACTGGCTTTAATAGCCCGCTTTATTTATTTTTGAGATACTACAGTTACCTAATATAATCCTCACTGTAATAAATTAAAAAACGTCTCAAAACTGACTCGACACAACTCGACTCAGACGGAATCTATACGACTAGCATGCATGCAATTTTCGCGTCCATCACTCACTGCATCTCTCTTATACTGTTCATAAGCTACATACGACAGCGAAAAGCAAGATAAATCTGGATATAAATAAAGACAGACAGCTCTCTGACAGACGCATGGACAAACTCCGGAGCCTCAGAATTAGTAATGAAGTCCGTTGAGCACCCTTTGCGAATTGAAACCAGACAAAGATTAGACTGTCAATATTATCGTGATCCGGTATCATGTCATAGGATCCTGGATTTTAAAACAACCAGATTCGCTGCCAATGCTGTGATACGCGTCAGTATTTCGTGGTATGGATCGCAAAATGCTTGGACCACCATCATCATTTCCAGCCTACATAAGTACACTGCTGGGCTCAGGCCTTCTCTCAGAATGAGAGGATAACACTATAATAAATATAATAACGAGGTTGTCGAAGAATTATCACTCTAGTCCACTACTGGGCAGCAAAGCTCTCTAACCCTATTACGAGTTGAATTTCACAACCTTATCTACGTAATTCATCTGCATAACAAAACATGGAGAAAATAATCTGATAACTATGACACTCATAACAACCGTAATAAAACAGAGCCGGTGGTCGGTGTAGAACACGTATCCGTAATGAAATTTTGAATAAGTTCAAGTCACTGTGTTCTGGAACGCTGTTTTAAATTCAATTTAACAGTATTTTAGAAGATATTAATAAGAAAAGTCGAATAAACGTAACGGTTTATACACCTAAAAAAATAGAAAAGTCACCAGAAAGACAATTTAATATTTTTTTGTTGTTGGTTGGTCTTACTTTCGATGTTCTTGAAATTTACATAAGTACTGATCACAAACATTACACCGATAACTTTACTACAGTAGCAAAACAGTCCTAAGTTTACGACTCGACATTTGCTATGTTTAGAATAGAAAATTGAATAGAAAAAAAATATCCCCGAATATGGTTTCGGCTTACATCGTATTATTAAAGTGTCTACTCACTATTCAATTATTTGCTTTACAAAATACAAACAATAGTCACTGACAGGTGACAAGTCTGATTACATTGCGAACTCGAAAAGAATCTACGCCGGTAGGCTTCATATTGGCTATGCATTGCATTTCGATTTGTCACTTGTCACCGACTATTGTCGACATGGTGAAATAGGGGCCTGGAGTAACTAATTTAGCAAAACTTTTTTATTTTTTAAGAAGTATAGAATACGGCAAAACAAAACATTTTTTTTTATGTGAATAGGAAGGCAAACGAGCAAGTGGGTCACCTGATGGTAATCGATCACCACTGCTCATAGACACCCGCAACCCCGGAGGGATTGCAGATGCGTTGCCAACCTAGAGGACTTAGATGAAAACAAATACATCTCTACTATAGATCAATGTAATTTAAAGTACGGACTTAACTTAGGGACCTTTTACATCCCTTTTATAAAATGTATTAATTGTATTATAGGTAAGTTAAGTAGAATTTAAGTACTATTGTAAAACTATTTTATTTTGAAAAAATGACTTTCTGCCAAGTTTCTTGCGGCGCATTCTTCTTGGCAATGATGGTCTTTCCGAATGCGCTGGTAGATTCAAAAAAAGACATGTAAAAGAGCCCTCGGCGGCCTATTTGCAAAATAAACTTTTGACTTTTGACTTTGACTTTGAAATGCCTCTTGTGCCCGTAATTTCCCCGGCTGTCTTACTTTCCACACCGGAACACAGCAGTGCACTGCTGCTTAGCGGCAAGATTAGCGAGTAAGAACAACAACAACAACGAGCGAGTAACAATACTTCAGATTGGCCTTAACTTTCCGTCTGTAGTTTAATAGTGTATGCTTCGCATTAAAATGTTAGACGGTCAACTCGAAAGAGCAATCTCACGGAGCTAACGCAAAGTGAATGACATGTATTTATAAAGCAGACGCAGTTATGTCCGTTATTCATATGGTTTTGACGAAATATCGCGCTCAGCTATTGGTCTAGCAAAGCATAAAAACTAAGTATAGTAAGCTATTTTTTAAAGAATAATTACCGTCGTTATAACTTTACTGGGATTTATATTTTTACTACTGAAAAATCGGTGAGAATTTTGTGAATAAAACGAAAAATATGCAGAAGATTCATTTTGCATTTAAACCTTTTAGCACCTAGGTACTAACTAACTTACAGTAAAAACATGCAACATTAGAAGTCCCAAGTGCTTTATTTTTAATACTTACAACCATTTCAAAACACATAAGTTCGTAACCGCTTTTTCCATCGTAAACAAATTACAGCAAACGAGACTACCAACACAAAAACATCTCCGTCATGGCGCTACCGTAATAGTACCGTCCACACGACCCATTTGAAGTCTAACGTTACGTTACCTAACAGTACGGTAAGCAGATACAAACAAAAACAATCTAGTTCACTTGACGAATAAGGACTAGCGCTTCAATGAGAGGAAAGCTGAGACTTCAAAACCATAAGCAAAGCATAAAATAGCTAGAGTCCTTAAAAAGGTGCGATACATACGAGTATATTTGTAAATCAGATTTAACTTAAATGAAGTTACAGAGTGAAATTGAATAGAGATGATTTTATTGTGCTTAAGGATACTAATAATAAATACGGGACATTGTAATAAAAAGATGCAAGAGCATTTAATGAAAATGAATAGAAACAATTTAAACGCGCTTGATAAAGATAATGGAAATGTAGAAAAAACTGGTCCCAATTAAAGTATAAAACCTTTTATGGGAAACGAACTCCCAAAAGAAATGGACAGAAAAACAGCTGGCAGAGGCAATAAAGAAAACGTGGAAAGACTTATCAACAATTACACGGAGATGATTACGTTTTCTCCGGTTTCGATTCCGTTGGGTTTAATTAAACCTTTTAAGTCGTCTGTGATGTCTGTAGCGTCGATTGCTGGATTCACTGATTGGACACTGACGAGTACTGATAAATTTTCTTTGAATTTCTAATGGCTGTCAAGATGCTGTGATAACATACAACGGTGAGGCCTATTTGAATTGTGAAAAGCTTTTAGATAAACGTAAACATACGACGTATCAAACTGTAACAGCCCTCTGTCTTAGCAAGATAGCTATACAATTAGGAAACGAAAAAAGGTTCAAAACTAAAGCAAAAAGGGCACAATTTTTATATGACGTCGGCAATTATTATAAGAAAACGGGACTTAATAGAGATGGTGCGTATTTACGTTACCAGGTTTTGATACCAGGTATTTCCTTGCAAGTATACCAACCAGGTACGACCCGAAATACTTGCAAGACTTGAAAGTATTTTCCCATTAAAGTATACTGTCCCTTCAAAGTAAGTACTACTACGTCGAACTCGTACGTCGAACGAATTGAATGAATTTTTCTTGGAACTTGTCTCGCTCGTCGTTCGGTGCTATTCGGCTGGGCTCGGGGCGTGCGCCGTGCAATGGCGGAGCAATGTATATCGGTCTCGCCTCGCTCAGTGTTTTCAACTTGATTAGTTTGGAAAGTAAACCTTAATTATATGAAAAATAGGTTACAATAATGCATTTCGTTCATGTTGCTTGACCTTGAATCATTCAAGTTGTAATTGCATTAAGATTTAAGATTGCATTAAAATTCATACAGCTTTACTGGAAGGATTACAAGGTACATATTTGCGTGTACGTTCGGCATTTTTAATCTTGCACAGTTTTGAAGTTCTTGTATTTCTGAATTTTTTTGTTTACGTTGTGCTTGCGCTCGATTATCATCGCAAATAATCGCAATTAGTTGTTCTTAAACTGTGTGTGTGTGTGTGTGTTTTAAGTATATTGTGTTGTAATAAATTTATTGTGTTTAAATATGGCAGCGAAAAAAAGTGTGGCGTGGGACCATTTTATAGATAAAGGGAATAATATTGGGGAGTGCAAAATGTGTAAGGCAAAATTGACATTTAAATCGGGAGTGTCCAATCTGACAAAACATATACAGCGAAAACATCTCGCCGTTAATTTGGTAGCCCGGGCGGGTGGCCGTTAATTTGGCGGTAAGGAACAGAAGCCTATGCGAACAGTAAAGCAAGTACTTAAATCAAAATTTCCAAATGCAAAATTATATCTTGTATTCATACACATAAGGTTCAGATTATGCTTATACGTGAAATAAAATACTTTCAAAGTATTTTACGTCTTGATTGGAATATTTTGAATCTTATCTGTATAACAACAAGGTTTAAACTTGCAAGTCGAATACTTGCTTCCTTGCAACTTGCAAGGAAGCAAGTATTCGAGTCGTCGTTACGTTGGGAAGAAAATACCTTGAAAGTATTTTGATACCTGGTTTCTGCACCTGGTATGAGAAGGTGGACGTACTTTTAAGCCCTGGTACGCGATATAGCAAGTATAACCCATCCCTAGGACTTAATCACGTGAATAAGTCCCGTTTTAATAATGTGTGAGAATCGCGAAAGTTTGAAACGATACACATCGGCAATGCTAGAAAATTTTACGGGATACTGGACTTTCTTCAATTTAAAACATCTCATCCTGGGTACTGGTAATTTAACTTAAGTGTTATAGAAATTATCGATTCAATTAAAATACGCACTATTAAGCATATTTAATTAGTACAAGGCAGTCTCATGTATTAAATATATTAAAGTTTATTTCTGCAGGCTCTTTCAATATTATTACTTCAATGTATGACATGTAAAAGGTGTAAATGGTGGGTTTAAACCAAATAAAAAAGAGCCAAAATCAAAGGATCCATTCTTGATCTTTTAGTGCAAACATAAGTTCGACTTCAGCGTTTACACCAAGAAAAAGAAAGAAAGAAGACATTTATTCGTTTTTGCAAGACACAAATATAAGAGCATACACACAATTTTATAGAAAAGAAACAAAAAAACACACATGAAAAATAGATCATCAGCGTTAAAATAGCGAATATTAATAAGCAAGAAAGCAAACCAACAACTGTCCAGCAACAGAGCATTCTAATTAAAAAATGAAAAACAACAAAATTGAATCTATTTACACAAAGAGAATTTGGTAAAGACGATAAAGACTAAACATTCCCTCTTTTCAAAACCCGCCTTAAAACGCAAGATGTACTTTACTTATAATCGTCATTATGATTGAAAATCTCTCTTTATGCAAATGTAATGAGGTAGAACGGCGACGACTAGACGCTTTACCCTTTACTAACAGTCTTGTTACCTTTTGGTTCTCTAGAAAACCTATAAGGCAAAGTCTAGTCTGCTTTCCGGTCGTTTTGTGGGACAGGAGGATGTTTTTCATGTTAATTTATGGCTTCTAGATGTAACATGAACTCTTGAAGATTAAATGTGCGAAAAGGTTAGAACATTTGTTGTATTCAAATCTTAGAAAATTATAAAATCGTGTGTAAAAAAAGCAAGGTAAAATAATAATAAAAAATACTTTTTAGTATATATACCTATTTATATTTTGAAGAAAAGGACTTTATCTACGATTGTAAATTTATTATTTACGAAAAAAGGTGTATTAAAGAAAATCTTATTAGGTTTGTTAAAAATACGTCTTTTACAAATCTTAGTTAAGTTTTATACCATTTCTATAGTCTTTGAGTGATTGCAAAAGCTAAAACCACTTAACACATAGAAAGCTACTTGATTGGCAATGGTTAATGGCTATATAATCACGATGACGTTTAAGGGCCTAAAGTTAGTACCTTCGAAGAAATAAAAGAGAGAATTGGTTAGTCAAAAGACAATAACGTTAATTTTATGTCAGCTTCTCCGGTCAGTGACTTAACTAACATAGAAAATGAAGAAGAAACACCAGTTTTTGCTATACTGACAATAAATCTTAAGATTTGACGTAAAATTAACGTTACTGCCTTTCTACTAACCAATACGTCAACGTAACTAATAGTGTTTCATCCTTCGTTGTACAATTAAAAAAATTCTGGCGCTAAAAAATGATAGTTTCTTTTCCACTAACAATACCTATTGCTTTTGCATTTTTATTATTGAAACATCTATTCATCATTGTTTCGAAAATTCTGAAGCAGTTTCGGAAGAATTTGAATTTGAACCATCCTGACAAACATGGCCGCAGCCTCAAAGGGAATGTTTGCTTTGGGCGTGCCTGTGCGCAGGTTTCGTTGCCTTGAGAGCTAGCAAATGTTAGGATCGGGAATACGCTTGAACTCCTACACGTGAATTGACGTTATATTTATTTCATAACTTGTTAGTGAGCAACTGGCGTCACTCAGTGTTCATACGTGATCTTCTAAGCTTCAAAAATGGCGCTGAGGATTCATCTGAATTTCAGAACGGATTACGAACGAGAGGACTCGCTTGAAAAATAGATATTCGACATTCAAACTGTAAGCTAACTTCAAAGTAAGTTAAACATTGTGTTTAGGAATCATCTGAGTCTCAGTTCATGACTACTTTTTTACAAACTTTGTGTACTTATTGTTACAGAATACAGGGAGGAATAAAACACTTAAAAAAACGCAGACTGTCCGACCTATTTTGATTCCCCATTCCACCTATACGTCCAAAATCATCATGCTATGCTATACATGTCCAGCCGTGCAATTTGCATCACCTATATTAATCCCCACGTTACACTCAGGTTGTCCGGCTAAAAACTTTCACATGCCACCCCGATAAACCTTGCCCGATAACTAACGCACAGACAGATTTACGAGTGCTTTTATCAGCTAATACTTAGCGTTTGTCCATTAGAATATGGACCCGTTGACGTGTACACCCAGCAACTATACCTACATGCCCCAAGAGCTCACAACCCTCGACTTAATTGTCAAGAAAGTAAGCGCTAGTTTGACTTGAGTTTTTCGTCTGTGTAAACATATGCTGTTGGTTGTATGGGAGCGCCTAATGGCGCAGGTCAGGTCATTAATTGTGATAATTCACTAGTTATGACCCCTGAGTGTCAAATGACCTAATTACTTTACAGCTGAGAATAAACTCAAGTTTGTTTACAAGCACTTTTTGCTTCTAATAGGGAAAAAAATATAAGTTAATCAAGACTTTTAGCAAACTTGGACGTCCACTGCTGCTCCAGATAATGTCGGTGTCTACCAAATCAGTCCCACATCAAGCGGTCACGATTTATCTGCGTCAGTGACAAACGTCTTTTAGCGTCGTCCTTAATCAAACACATATCCAAATCTTAAGAAAATTCATGAAATAAAACCAATTACTTTGGATATGGAATTTAGTATTTGAAATCTTATGGGTGCTTTGAACAAATTGAATTTGTCGAGTAGTAAGGTAAATTTTGGTTGCGTTATGTACCGCTCAAACTTACTCCATGTCTCCGCAGTTGAAAATATCCAGTCGAGAACCTGAAAATAAAATTTAGAATCAACGCGGTTTATAAGCGCTTGAGATGTGGTCCTATCGACATAGAAGAAATATGAGTAAACAAATGAACCTTGTTTAAAACTAACTTTAGGTACCAACTCAACCAACTGGAGCTATGATTTAATTTAACCAGTATCTGGTTTAAACGGTTTGCAAGCGACTTTATTGAACTAATTTAAAGAAGGAAATCGAGTCGAGTTCACTAGATTCGTTCGAGTTGCCTCACTTCTCACCTAACGCCCACGTTCCCAGTAATTATAAACAAGAAACTGTATTTTCACGATTAAACGATAATCTAAATCTAAAAGGGCGACGTAAAAAATGAGACAAGGAAAACAGATAATAATCATGCTATCATTTTGGTTTAGGTAATTAATACCAGTGTACATGTAAGTTGAAAATCTTCTAAAGCCCATTTTAATGCAAGAAAAATTCTGCAAGTTTTGTTACATTGCCAGCTGTGATGTGAACGGCAATGAATAGAAATTCAACTTTAAAGATTTTGCTTGCAAGTATAAATTTACTGGAAGATTACACATCTAAGCTACCTTTTTAAATACCTTTTTAACTCCCGACGCTAAAAGAGGGGTGTAATAAGTTTGGCGTCGATGTCACGTCGTGTGTGTGTGTGTGTGTCTGTCTATGGCATCGTAACTCTTAAGCGGATGAACCGATTTCGATGCGGTTTTTGTCATTCGAAAGCTAGTTTTATTTCCGTAGTTCTTATCTTAGTCATGTTGGGAAAGATCGGTTCAGCCTTTTCTGCGTGGGGGGTTTTTTAAATGTCTAATTTAAGTGTAGAACTATTGTAGGTACGAATACAGTTGACCTAGCGTCGTTGAGGTTTTTTCAATTGGTATAACACATGTTACCGTCACGCCTCTTTCCCTAGGGGCTAGGCAGAGAGAGATTTGCTACAATCCTGATATACCGCTTTCGCTTCATCCACATTCATCAATCCCTTCATATACGTTTTCTTAACTTACTTAGCAGTAGCACTTACGACATTATTGTTGTGACCATACTAGTACGTAATTTGTAGCGAAGGTAATGCATGTTTCCCATACGTAGTTAACTTCCAATATTTGCTATCGGAAGCTTCTTATCTATTTAGACTAGGGACCACAATAAAATACTATCTTTAGCTAACTCCCTTCAAAGTGCCGCCCGGGCTATGTTTGGTCATTCATTGATAAGATTATCAACGGCAACTTTACTGATATATTTAACAACAAAGGTGTCTGTATTTATATTCTGTTTCTAAGTACGTATGTTGGCGCCAGTCAACTGACCAATAAAATTAAGCAATGTACTAGAAATATAAAAATCATTTTTTTTAATTATATTTAAGGCAACAAAGGAAACAAATTAGGAAACGTAAGTAAGTATGTTTCGTAAGTAGCGGAGTAGCAAGGTAAATATTTTGTGTTCATCAGTAAGTAAAACGTGGAGGGGATATGCGCAGTATGAAAATGATGTTGTTTTTCATACTGCGCATATCCACTCCACGTTTTACTTATTTGCCGCCACCTGTACCAAATAATCTAGTTTTCAAAATTCTTTACCGTTCATAAAATGGACTATTGATGTAGGTTTAGGTAAGATCTAATCCATTAATCTTTTGGATTTCGAAGGCAAGCTTACCCCCACATACAACCTCATTTTGGTAGACCATTAAATTTTATATCAACAAACCCGTCTATCGGTCATATCTATGACAACAGTTAATCTGTCCATCAATATTGGAGATTTCCGTACAGATTTGAACCACATTTTATAACCAATCTCCGCCTACAGCTCTAATAATCTCTTGCCCTTACAATCCGTCGTTATTTGATTTATGGCACCACTTAGAATTTTTAATAAGAATCCACTGAGCTACCGTTGGCGTGAGATTTATTATAGTAAATAATGCAATCAAATTGAAATGAATTAATAATAGACGCGAAGCAAATTAAGCTCTGGTGAACTTTCATTGGAATGTCTTTATCATTAACTAGCTTTTGCCCACAACTTCGTCCGTGTAGATAACGTCAGAATGGTTATATCCCCTTATCCACTCATGACTTCAAATATTAACCCCCTTATTCATAAACGCTCTATAGGCTTCTGCTAACTTAGCAATCGTTTGTCCTTATCTGTGAAAGGTAAATGTCAATGTGACAGATAAGGACAAACGATTGTTAAGTTAGCAGAGGCCTAGAAAGCGTTTATGATTAAGGGGGTAAGTCTTTATTTTCTATCCCGACTGTACGTTACGTTGGAGATTCGAAAAATCCTTTCTTCAAGCATCCGCGGAATATTTCTAAACATAAAGTCCTTATTTTTTATTCCGTCCTTGAATGCCATGGGAAATTCGAAAAAAGTCATTTATAGGATCACTTTGTTGTCCGTCCGTCCGTCCGTCTGTCAAGACCCTTTTTCTCAGGAGGTAGAGATATCAAGCTGAAATTTATATCAAATACTCAGGTTTACTGTCCCTCGGAGCTGTGAAAAAATCAAACTTCTAAGCCAACGCAATCAAAAGATACAGCCGTTTATGCCGCAATTTCACAACTCGCAAGGGAATCAAAACCTACAGGGTACTTCCCGTGAACTCAGAATCTTGAAATTTCTTATGAAGGTAGATCGTATAGCACAGATTAAGGAAAAATGGTAAATATGTATCTACGTCTGAATAATATCAGTGACCAATATAAAGTGGCCTCACACTTGCGTACACTTAGCTTTGGAGCAGGGCTCTGCTTACTCTGGTTTTTAGATAATGTAACGGTACCCCCGGTGCGCGAGTCCGACTCGCACTTGGCCGGTTTTTTTCCCAAAGTGAAGCAGACGCGCTTCGCTCGCTCGGTCAAATAGAGTGTAACGAGTATATTATGATACCTTCAAACACTATGAACAGATGGCCATTGGGACCGAAAGGTTGTCGAGTGGAGACGGATCGGCAAGCGCAGCGTAGAACGTCCACCAACGAGGTGGACGGATGACGTGGTTGAAGTCGCAGGTTCACGATGGATGCAAGCCGCTTCCAACCGAAGCAACTGGAAGTCAATGTGGGAGGTCAATGTCCAACAGTGGACGTCCTACGGCTCATAATATGATGATGATGAAACACAATTTCGTTAAATCTATTAATCGCCACAACCCCATAGAAATGTCATAAACTTATTAGCTGTCATACGACACAAACAAGTGTTTTGTTATTGACACCCTTGACGCTCCTATCTCTACAATCTAGCAGAGACGATGACCGAGACTATCCATTACCAAAGAACCTCATACACAATGTGTTTACTTGTTCAACTTTCGCTTTGTTTGTGAAGGAAACATTATAAAACACAAATAATTTTTGAAACAGAAATGTGAACCGAACAATGTCGAAACCAACTGTAGTAAAAATCAAAAAGGAACACAGGGAGACAAAACAAAAAACAAACCAACGATAATTAACTGTTTCTGATTTTTATATCTATCTAACATATGATATTTCCAAATGATACTGATCAATCCGTCATCTAGATAATATTGTACTCTATTACCCCCACACCACCCATAGCGGGTTAGTAAGCCTTCGAAATTTCTTCGAATGTTACTATGCGAATATTTTGTCGCTAAGCGTCATCTGTTTGAATGATGTGTCTGTACGCCACAATTACGAACTCCCGCGGAATATCTACTGCTCACAAGGGACGAGAGGGGGCTGTTGAAATGATAGGTATTGTACTATCAAATGAATCAGGAAATAAAAATTCTTGATTCATTTATTTTGTTAGTACCTCTCTCATATTCTCGCTGCTAATAATGACGTCTACAGCTTCAATAGGTTCAATTAAATGTACCCACATTCTGTGTGATCACTTGATGTCAATTACGTTCTCAAACCGACCAGAACAACAACAACCCAGGACTAAATCAAATACTATTACAACTGCGTGTCTTCATAAACTGGATACACGCTGTAACCAATCGATTCTAAGAATTGTCCGTATTGGCATCCCAATGCATATCTTTTCAGTTGCTTTGTCTCAATTAAGTTTGCACTCGATTTGCGAACGCACATCATTTTATATGTCAAGGTGATATATGATTGTGTATATTTCTAGCCCAATATGGACGATGTGTTACCGTCGCTCATGCTTATATGTCGATGATAGCATGTCATAAAACATAGTGACAGTTTGTAGTGCCAATCATTGTAATGAAAAAGGTTTCTTTTTTTGCTTCATGACAGTCATAAAACTTTATGTTAGCAATATTATGTGTCGTGTTATGTATTATGAAAGACAGAATAAGGAATAGTGCGATAAGGGAACGTGCTGATGTGATAAAAGATATATGAGTATAGTGACTAGGATAGAAAAAAATATGCATAGTTGGTTTGGTCACGAGGAGAGCATTGATGAAAATAGACTAACTAAACAGATCTATAGAAATGGGGAGTGTGAATGGTTGCGTTAGGAGGGGAAGGCCTAGACGGACGTTCCGGGACCAAATAGGAGACGTTTTGGAAAAAGGTCAGGTCAGGAGTACCCGAAACCGGCAAACATGAATGTATGAAGGGATTGATTATTTAAGTCTACGACTACCTTTTAATTTTCTCACTTAATAATTACACTATGTTAATATTTGTATCTGTTTACAAACTACAGCTCGTTAAGTTTCTCTTATCACATATGTAAAATTATATCTTTAGTAAACACCCACTTTAAACATAAAATCTTCCACATTCCTATCTTCAACTCGTAGATGTCCTTTTGCTGCATTGCAAAATACATTATTAAAGCCACAAAGCAGCTTTTAACGGCATAAACAAGCACACGTCAGGGCTCATTACGTAGAATATTATAGTTGTAGTAGAAATCCTACTAATATTATAAAGGCGAAAGTTTGTAAGTGGATGTTTGGATGATTGTTGCTGTTTCATGGCAAAACAGCTAAACCGATTTTATTGAATTTTGGTACGTACACACCAGTTACAGTCCCGAGGAAGGACATAGGATTGTTTTTATCCCGGAAAATAGCATAGTTCCCGTGGGATAGCGATAAGCGAATTCATCGTAGACGGAGTCGCGGGCAAAAGCCAAAAACTTCTATCATTAGTGTGGTGGAAGGTCACAATAGAAAGATTTCTCCAGCCATACCTTATGTCCGGGTAACGGAGTTGTATTATTAATAATAATAATAATAATAATAATAATAATAATAATACAGTCCCTGGGCGACAGCTCGGTTTTATTTCTTGTATATCGTGTTTTTTGGAGATTAATAATATTCCCATAAAGAAGAAACTTGAAAAAAAAGGAAAAAGATACTTTTTCACTTGGGCTCGAACCGGGGTCATCTGGTTTCACGATCGCCCGATCTCCCACCTGAGCTACAGATAGATTATATCCGTCTTAAGAAACTAAACTAATAATTACGCCAAACGTCTCTGTCTATCCCATAAGCGATAAAGACGTGATTTATGTACGCATGTAAGAAACTTAACATGTAAATATAATATTAGTCCTTATATTTAATCAACAGAATAAAACTCATTATCTATAATGGTTATGATTATTACTTGTAAGATCAATTTCAATACAAACGACTCCAAATTCCAATTAGTGCATAACTAGATCTTTTAATTAATCTAGCCTTATTTCAAGAAGTACTAAAGCACTAACTAATGCTTCGGTACTAAAATAGTTAAGTGTAGGACATATTAATAGACTAGCATTGAATCAATTCGAATCAAACACGAGGTTAACAATTACATAAATGAAAACATTAAACAATGAGTCAGTATACGGAGAATACATGTGTTAATTTAATACATTGTAAATCGAACCTTGCGGAAACGGAATTGTGTTACAATTGGTTTACTTCTGCAAAGTCAGATAGAAATAGAACCATTCGCTTTCAAGTAGTGTCATTTGTTTAAAATTTAATAGTAATGACTATGAGCATTTTATACTTATACATGATTCGTTCCTGTTCTACTGCGAAGAGGTAGGTAACAAACCGATAGACAAAAAGGCAAAAATCATAAATATAACATTAGTATGGATTACAGTAGCATCCAGAGATTACATCAGAAAGCGAAATATGAATGGAAGCAGTAAATCTATTTTGATATATCGCCAAGTGTTAAGTATTAACATTCACGTGTCTTATAATATGCAATGGTCAACTGCATACGCAGAAGTCATTCAAGAAAGTCCTCTCTTGACAATCACGAGTGATTGCAAACGTGAACACAATGATAAAACGAATAGCCTGGCAAATACAACGTGTGAAATAGCCAGCCTTAATAACGGATATATGACTAAACTATCCAAGACTAAAAGTTGAAGTAACCTAGTGGTTTGACCTATATAGCCTCTTAAGCAGATTTGTCGTGGGTTGGGATGCCGGGCTCGCACCCCTCTGGGTTTTTCGAAAATTATGTGCGTAATGACATGTCAAATTTACCATGAGCTTTTCGGTGAATGAACACATTCCATGGTGTATAAAGTTCCCAATCCGCTCTGGGCCCGCGTGGAAACTATAGCCCAAACTCTCTCATGAGAGGACTGTGCCCAGCAGTGGGACGTATGTAAACTGGAGACGATGATGATGATATATAGACCCATTTCAATCCTTTTCAACGCTTTTTTCAAGACTTACTGTGTCCATAATGTGAAGTATAACAAAATCCTTTGCCAAGCCACAAAGAGTTTTCGAGCTTATTGCATAATATAATTTGTTCAAAAATTAAAGTTACAATACACATGCTCAAACAATCTAATGGCACTTTGATATTACAGTAATGCATTAGCAACTCTAACCATAATAGAAAATCTATATAAAAACCCGCACCTTGATGAAAGCCCTTCTCTCATTACTCAAGATCAAAATCGTTCATTAAACTTAATTATAGTACCTGAAGTCGACATTCACCTCTCTTTCAAAGCCCTCCAATAAAAAGGAGACAAAAGAAATTCTTTCGTTTCAAAAGAATTCCCTTAGATAATTAAGGCCACAGCTAACGTCTTAGTTATAGTTTAATTAATGTTATCTTAAAACTGATGATTAGGCCGTGTTGATGGCCGGTGGCATTCCGTTTTTAAATAAAATAATTGCTTGTACGCACGCTATACCATGTTTTGAATTCATCTAGAAATTCCATAGGATCGTCATGTTATGCCAATAAATCATTTTCATTTTGTATCTTGATTTGTAGGTTTTGTTTTTATTTGTTGCTATGCTACGGTAAGTCATTAGATTTTTTTAAGTGTGTTATAAATTGGCTATAAAATTGCATTGGAATAAAAGCAATTATTAGTAAACTAAGACTTTTGGATTTAGAGATAAGAAGCTCTCTGAACACTTATTTTTTACGGTTACAAAAAATCAAAGGCTTTTTCTCGCATAAGAATTTCAAATCAATGCCGCCACACGTTCCTGAGAAAAAGTTCCTTCTCCATTTATGACTTCTTTGAGATACAGAGCCCTAAAAATAATTAATGCTCTTGCCATCTCAGTCCGTCATTATTAATACGAAAATGTGTATAGCATTCAATTTCCCTGATTGAACTAAAAAATAATAAAATAGTTGTGTTAAAATAGTTTTTATGCTCAACATTAAAAATAGAATTTAATTATCGTAGGTAATTGTCATAATTGCACGTATGAAGTTTATTTTTGATGGCTGAAATACCCGTAACCTCTGATTAGCGAAGACATTAAAATATGTAAACGTGTCCTAATGAAATTTAATGACCGTACGACGGATGTTGAAATGAATAAGCATTTTATGAAGATGAACAGCGTTTAAAAAACTGAAACAAAGACTATAATAGTAGTTATTTTAACAAAACAGTCGCAAAACCACATTAACATTCAAAGCGTTTAAGTTTATAGCTCATTGAAGCATAAAAATGCATTTTGAAATGGTATTTATAGCGATTCCGCAGCATTATGAGTCGTTGAAACTTCAAAGAAGTTTTTTTTTTCTATAGGTAACAGATTTTTGAATAAGGACAGCTTGCGATGTCATCCACGTAGAATCCGATATTAGCTCACATTTTTTCTAAAATGAAGGGTTATGCGTAAATTCGGAGTAAAAACTATATCCATTCCAACATACGATTCTGAAGAGACATTAGCAAAGTGCAGTACAAGCATAATAACAAAATAAGATAAAAATATTTACTTAAATACAGGTCTGTGGTAGTAACGGTAATAATATTGGCATGAGATTTTTTACCAACCTACTTACACTGTCTCGTATTTTTACGCCAACCTTAATTCTGATTGTGATAGAAAATAATAATTCAATTTTAATTCAGCGCAAAAAGATTCATTCGGTGAAAGTAGGTCTCAATAATAAGCTTTAATTAAATGTCTATTAAGTATCGGACGTCAGTGACTTCGTAGTTTTGAATAAATCTATTGTTGATATATTTCGTCGGGTTTTTTCTGTAGACTGAGTAACAATCAGTTTTAATTTAAGGGGGATATAAAAGTCTCCGCATGACTTTCTGCTAAGTGTCTTGCGGTGCACTCTTCTTGGCATCATTTCATCATAAGATGGTTTATCAAAAAGTGGTGATTAAAGTAGTTATAAAAACATGAAAATAGGCAGGCCACCAACTAGGTGGACCGGACTTGTTGAAAATTGCAGGAAACCCGTGATTGGAGGTGGCGAGTGTGGTTTATTGTGGTGTGCTAAGGGGGAGGCCTTTGTTCAACAGTGGAAGTCTTCAGGCTGATGATGAAGATGATGAAGTTCTTAATCTTAACATCTTAAAGGAAACGCACGAGATCTACGGCCCTAGCCCTGTCATTCTGAAAGGATGCATGTTTCCAGCAATGGTACGTAATAAGGCTTACTTATTAAACCTTATATTCCGCACAAATGCAATACCGTAAATATTTAAAAAAAAAAAAACAAATAAATCCGTGCATGGCGTGAAGAACTTGATAAGTCTAAAATGGCAATTTTACAGGGCGGCGATTTTAAAGTTTGGAATTTTCTCCAAAATCCGTTTTTATCTTGAATTCGTCTCTATAGCTTGATTTATGGATAATTTTGTGCTATCTTTTCACTGGTTTTACTTAATTTGGTAAAATCATTATATTTTGTGAGATATTAGACTTATCAACTTATTCACCAACGACTTATCTAGTTATTCCCCATACATTAGCACTCAATTCAGTGAAAACGTTGTTTAATTTAATTCCTAAAAATAAGTTTTTAAGTGCAACTGAAATGTTTAAATTGAGTTAAGGGTAACTTTGTGCGGTTTTTCAATTCAATATATTTGTTTCTTTCTAATCATCACATTATTCATAATAATTGACTTATCAACTTGTTCACCGACGACTTATCAACTTATTCACTATAGAGTTAGAGAGTAAGGGTATCAATAAATTGTAATATCGCTTCTAACCGGTTTCTCTTTGTCACATAATTTTTTTTTATTGGTCATTATCATTAATAATTAATATTAATAATATTTTTCCTTTCATAACACTGGAATTCGTGAAATCTTAAAAAAAAAAACTTATTGTTTCAGAAATAATAAGCTTTATGAGTTATGACTAACGAAAATTTATGTCAAACTATTCATTCGGAACGGAACTTAAATTATATGAGACAAAATTAAGACCCAAATTGATAAAACATCATACCACAAATTGTTCTACCATAGATTCTGATCTTGACATTGATAATCGAGATATTAGATAACTAGAAGACGCGTGAAAATTAATCAAATTACATTAATTCCATAGCATATTTGTCACATAATTGTTAGGTATTACTTTTTTTATGTTTACAAAAGGAGTCTGAAACGTACGGCGATGAGGGCTGTATGCTGTATGATAAATTAAGGAAAATTAAATAATGGGTAAATTAAAACACCAGCAAACTGACTGCTTCTTTTTACTGTACTTCTTCAACAACAACTGACAATACCAAGAATACAAGAGTTCAAAAGTCATATCATTAAGTGTATAAAAACATAAAAAATATTATTTACTCAAAATACAATAAAGAGTTCGCAACAGAGTCTATAATGTATTTTGTCCTATAAAATTGAAGTTCCAAATGGAGGTATGGTTATTTTTGTGCGTTTTTCTGTATTTTTGTCTGTATTAGCGACGATAGGACCTGATCCTGTCGTCGCTAATACAGATATGAAAAACGCATTCAATCTTTTTCATCTAGGGCGACTTATTACAAGGTATTCACGCTGTACACGGAATAGCTATCCATTGGGAATAACTTGATATCTAATTATGCCAACTCAATGATTAACTGTGTTTGTCAAGCTAAAACAGTATAAATTGACATAATCAAGTTGCGTACTATTTATGGGTAGTTGAGGATAAGTAAATAAGACGATATATTCATTTGTTAACACATTAGTATGATAATTGTCACTTAGATATCTAGTTTTGTCACTTTACGTACACTATTTCGGTTTTTGAGTGTAAGTTGATATAAAGACATGGATTTTTTTGTGAATAGCTATCCATTGGGAATAAATTGATATCTAATTATGACAACTCAATGACTTACTGTGTTCGTCAAGCTAAAAAAGTATAAATTGACATATCAAGTTGCGTACTATTTATGGGTAGTTGAGTGTAAGTATATAAGACGATATATTCATTTGTTAACGCAATAGTATGATAATCGTCACTTAGATATCTAGTTTTGTCACTTTACGTACTTTATTTCGATTTTGAGTGTAAGTTGATATAAGGACATACGATTTTTTTTTGTGTCTTATCCTGGTCTCATCGCGTTTATATCTCGATTTGTTAAATAAAAAACGGTAAATTTTGAGATATTCATATTTGTCACAGCCCCTATATCTGAAAGTTTCATAGATATCGAGTTGTCAATTTTTTTCCTACAAAACCAATGCCGTAGAAAGCCATTGCGACGATAAAAAAAAAATCATGTAAGTCGAGTTATCAAGTTCTTCACGCCATGCACGGAAATATGGCATAGAAATAATCCAGCTACATTGTTATAAAAACAACAATGCTTTCTGCAAGCACAAGTTTCAGTGTTTTATGACCTGGACTAACCTCAGAATGATTTGTTATAGCATGGAGAATATACTTTCTTGAGCATTCTTCATAAACTACAAAGGGTCGTCATATCTGTGTGAATGGCCAGCATTTGTTTATAAAAAAAAGCGACGGGTAGCACTCCGGGAGTGCCGACAGAAGTAAAAACAGCAGCTTAGATTAGATTTTAATGTTGTAACCTCCATGACTCTCAAGACGCGTACCGCACTGGCCGCTTACAAAAAAAAACGTACGTATTATCTATATTGACAGGACAGACCTCTAACAATGTGGTGATGCCCTAGTACTTTTGCTCCACGACTCAACAAAAACACTTCAAAAATCTAACGCGAAAATAAGCTCTTATAGGATCTGATATCCTTGTATAGTACTTAAACTCTCCCTCCACCTTACGCGTAACGCGAGTTTAACATTTTTTACTCATCCCAAAAGTGCTCATCGCCTCTAAAGAAGTTTTCACTTCAAAAAGATGTGATTGTGAGAGAGAGAGAGAGAGAGAGAGAAACATTTATTATAAACATTATTATTTTTATTTTTATTTTTTTATTTGTGGTGGATTAGATAAGAATTTCATTGGCTGTCTTACTCTCCACGCCGAATCACCAGCGCAAGCAGTTGGCGGCAGGATTAGCGAGTAAGACGGTGGTAGCAATCCGGACGGACCTTGCACAAGGTCCTACCACCTACAGAATGCAAAAATCTCCCTGCTATGTCAATCCTATTAAATACAGCAGTCGCTAATTAAAAAGCTCGAATCACAATATTGAGTATAGGTAGGTGTGTGTGTGGTTGTGTGGCGGTTATCCTGGAATTGCTGTCTCGAATAAATTTTATTCTTCTTTCTAACAACAAATTACTCGAGAATCCAATTTCGGGACGATCAAGAACTTAATTCTATTTTTTACTAAATACGAACACGAACGTTCTAAAGTCAATAATTAAATTGATTTATTGGTTTAATCTAAGTTTCGTTTAGTTTTTAATTTAATAGCAAATAGAATAGAGGATGCATAATGCATTCTCAAATTTATTGAATGACCGAATAGTCTAGTGGTTAGAGAACCTGACTATAAAGCTTAAGGTCCCGGGTTTCATCCCGGTCGGGGCGTTACGTGTGAAATATACAAATGTTTGTTCTCGAGTCTTGGGTGTCTAATATTGTATAGTATTATATCTCTTTACTTTGATCAACACCATACTAGCAAATTCTCCAAAACTATACATAAACTAGCTGTTGCCAGCGACTTCGTCTGCAAAGAATTCGTTTATCGCTATCCCGCGGGAACTACGCAACTTTCCGGGATAAAAAGTAGCCTATGTGCTATTCCAGGCTTTACTTTATCTGTGTGCCGAATTTCATTCAGATCCGTTGGGCCGTTCTGGCGTGATTGAGTAACAAACAAACATCCATCCATCCATCCATACTTTCGCATTTATAATATCAGTTAGATTAGTTAGATTAATCTTCACAATGTCGTACGCCTTTTTCTGTTGATTAGCATGCTACATCGTGGCAACAGTGTACTTACAAACTAGGCCGCGTGCGCAGACCAGTATCGTGCTAGCCTTAAACAGCTGAGCGTCGCGCACCGGCGCCGGCGCAGGCGACCGTGGCGCCATCCGGTGACTCATAGCGTGACACTTGCGAGAACCTGACAAGGTTAATTTTGAACATTATTTAGTTTAAATGTCGTATTTATTTACTTGCAGATTCTCCTTCTAGGACTGTAAGCGCCATTTTGCTCTTTTTTAAGAACCGCTGACTTCATGATTTGATATAGCTTTCCCTTCTTAGCTTCTCTCAATAACAAGTGAATTCTTCCTCTGTCTTATTTTTGTTTCATTTTTCCCTCCAGCAATAAATTAAGCAAGAAATTTTTGTGTCGTATCAGGTTTACCATACTTACGCCTCTTACTGTACCTATAGATAGCTTCATTTTTCTAGAAGGGTTACAATATTAATAGAAACGGAAAGTTCAGCTGACTTTGGTAATCCTCCGTGATTAAAAATATATCGTGTATCGCGCAAAAGTTGAATATCATAACCTCATATTATCGACATCGGCTTAAGCTTACCGAAAACTCGTTTGCGATTACTGTTCAAAATATCCAACTTGGTGCAACGGCGACACGGTTCGTGCTGATAAATGCATCACTTTGCCAAGGTTTCGCAATGCATGATATGTCAGTCAGTGACAGTGGAGATAATATACTTTTAAGCAATATCACTGGAGCCGGGAAATCAGGTAGAACGATTAGTTGAGAGTTTAATTTTAAGGGCGTAAGAAAACATTTAACCGTGGTAGTAAACCGGGCAAAGAGTTATTTGTTGTACTCAGACAAGGCCGAAACATGATGACAGTAAGAGATTTGTAAAAAATGAAGTTATGCTTGTATATGATACGGCCGCTTGGTCCAATGTGTCTATGAAATGCAATTGTGGCGTGAGTGTAGATGTAAAAGAGATGGCAATGAAAAATGATAAGACGTAAGATTGTGCTAAGAACATAAACGTAGTACTATTGTTGAAAAATGAGTAACATACACACACCTACACATCGTAAATTCGAGTACGTGTGATACGGAAATGCTAATTTTGTGTGTGTGTCACTTACGCTCACACAATAAGGCTTTGCTTATTGAAGGGAACGAAGCGGATTTTGGATTAACATGCCATAATACATTTGTTTTCATCGTTGTTCTTATTCTTAGTTTGTCCTTAAAAAAGTACACGAGGACTTACGAGGTTAACTCTCCTGTCAATCAAAATTCAATTTAGTATTGCTCGTGCAGTGTCGTGTTAAATTTTTCAAAAATCAATGGCGTTGTTTTTTTGAAACAATAAGTTACAAATTTCTGGGTTTCAAGCGACAGGCATCGGAGCAGAGGCAGAACAAAGACAGCGGGACAATTTCGAGCTATTTGGATTGGACTGAGGAAGCCTCGCAAAAGACAAAAATGGATGGAAAAAGAAATGGGAGGTCTTTGCCCAGCCATGATGTATCAAATAGTGCATTAAAAAGAAAAATTTCGAGTCTAGTCAGTGAAATTAGAAAATAAATGAGGTTTGTGTTTGAGGAAAGAAAAATATTTTGAATGAAATTTACGCTGGCAATGTGTCCACATGCTTGTATTTAAATTGGGACAACCAACTAGAACCAGTGGGCGACTGCCGAAAACGTATTCGGTTACTTTTGCTTTCATTGTTAACGTAATGCTAGTTCGAACAACGAAGTTACTGACGAAAAATAAAGACCACCTGGTTTGTAATTTAACGTTATATTTATATGAAATCATATTCTGCAACCTTCTTAAAAAATATTTATTTATTTCAACCTCATTGACTTCTCTTACCAAACCCTTATGGTTACTTGTTTTTAGAAACAGATTATTGTACGATTAAAGATAAGCGAATTCATGAATCTAGGATTAAGATATGGAACGAACACTTTGCCTATATAAATCTGATGGATTTACAGTTAACGCCGAAAAATATTTTATGGATTAGACGTTTAATTTGTCAGTGATAAGAGTATTTCAAAACGCGTTAGCGGAAGAGACTATAATGATGGGAGTTAAATAAGGAATTTCAAATAAGGTCGTGTGTTTTGTTCATTATCTAGTTAGCAAAATAAAGTATCGCCAAGCAGAACAATACTCATCTAACTTCAGCATGAAAGTTGATACAAAGGAAGGGTATTAAAAAGTAACTTAACTTAAAACAAAAGACGTAGATAATGTTCTCTAAATAGTATCCATCAACACCTTTCATAAAGGTGTAGCGCGCTAACATATCATCCACATATCTGGCAGTATCATCTTCGCAAAGTTTTATCTTACACGTTTTAAAATTAATGATAGCACATAATGAGTCAGACATGCCGCAAAAAATATAGCAAATTGGCTCTACGGTCAGAATAATATGGTACCTACTATTATGACTGTGTTACTAAAGGTTCACGATGTTGAATTTATTAAAGAAGAGTTTACTTTATAACGTAGCAGGAACTGAAAAAGCACGATGATATTTTATGACTTCGATAAAGTGAAGGCATGCTGCTCAAGCCTATTAAATTCCTGACATGCTATCTAAAAACTTTGACAGTAAAAACTGAACCAGTGCAAAGCAAGTACAAAAACAAATATAAACAAGATTAAACTGTTAAACTAGGAGATAAATCCGTCCCCATTCACCCATTACTGAGGCAATAAAGTATATCAATTAGTTACAAAGAATTTTAAGTGTAGAAACTTGTAGTACGGGTTGAGTGCAAAAAAGTGGCCTGTGTAGGAAATAACAGGCCGTCTGGTGGTCTGTGCCTTGAGGCAATCACTTTGCATTGGTTCTGCTAGCTTTACGCGGCTGTGTTAGATGAAATGATGTTGATGTTTTCTGAGATTTTAAAGTAAAAGATGATGGAGAGCGAGAAGTGAAACAAATAAACATATAGGTACAATGTTTATAAATAGTTACAATACTAAAAACTGATACATATTAAGTTAATGCAGAAAACGTGAAAATAAAATGGCGATTAAGTTTTAGAGCGCTCCGTTGTCTGTTTTTCTTATCTGCACTGTCAGTTCATCCTTTTTCTTTCCTAAAAGTAATAAAATTTTAGCATTAAATTACTAATCTATTGTTAATGGAGCAGTAAATTACAAAATTAAGTGCATATCGCATCCCAAACAAAATTAAAAAACTGGAACAGTAGACCGCAGCCGATGCAATTTTGCATGAATCAACCCTTGAAATCAAAACCTATAAAATGAATCACTTCGTTCTGAATTTAAAGAATGCCGTCGGAAATGATTAAATCACAATTTAGGACCTGCAATTTGCTGTAACTGACATAACAGCTTAATAAAGTAAAATTATAGGCTGTGAATTTGTTTAGCCAATTTTAAGCTGGGTTTTGAAGGTGCGTTGTTATGGGAAACAATGTCGTTACATCAAGTTTTACACCAAGTTTTGTGGGCTCGCACGTCGTAAAATTTTGTTTTTTTTTTATTATTCAAAATTAGTTTCTTTACATTTTTATTGTGGAGTAATTAAAAAAAAAAAAAAACAATTCTAATTTTTATTTTGCGCTGGTTTGATTTCTCGTTTGTTCATTCAACCAACACAACTTAAAGATACATCGCGTGGTCATGTTAACACAAGAAATTATCATGTCATATAAAAGGGCATTTTATTTCAACAAAATACATGTGTCTCGTTTCAGGTTTCATTTGTTTATTATCCCGCTGACAATCCCCTGGTGGGTGTAAGTTATGAATGCTTCGCCTTCCGGGGTTTTAACAGTTAACGGATCTTAAAGCTTTTCATTGTTATGATCACCTTTCACAAAAAGTGCAAATTGGTTAACTGAGTTTACTAATATTTTAGTTATCTTATCCTTCGCATTTTTTAGTTTACTACTTACTGTTATCTTTATTTCTTTCGCCACTTACTTTCACGCTTCGGTAACAGTTGCAAATGTAACAATCAAGTGAAATTTATTCCGATTATCTGGTTTTATTTTATTATACATTTTCAATTTATATCTTCTCTCATTTCGATTTGGCATTAAAGCCCCGTTTATGTTTGTATTGACTTCCTCGTCCGTTTGCTCAAAATTGCCTTTTTAACTCAACATTCCCTAAATGGGAAACTTTGTGTAACTTTATCGTTTCATTTGCATCCAAATAGCCTAGTTTACCAAAATAATATCACCAATTAGATATAATCAATATTCAATATGCACTGCTAGTTTATATCTATCCATTTAGATTATACCTTTGCGTATTGATTAGATTTGTTATTACATCAAAATCAATTACGTACATTTTCTTCAGAGCGTTTTTTAAAATTTTCGCGTTTGGTTTTATTTCTTTTTTTTTCCCGTTCTTGCTCATCGTCCTCTCATCTCCGACACACTTAAGTTCTATTTACCCAGGTGAGACATCACTGGATTCCTAGTTTTACTGATCATGTTTAAACAAAGTTTTAACGGGGGTCGCGACGTGATCGCTTATTCTTTGTTTTTTGACTCATTGTGTATAAAGTTTTATGTTTCTTTTGTTTGGTTTTAGTCTTTGGATTCCTACCTTGTTTTAAGTGCTCGTTAAGGCCTGCTAGGATGACTATTGTCAGCTTATGAATATATTTTTTGTCTCTTCAGTCATAATCATAAACCAGTACTAAAATCTGAAGTATTTAGTTTAAGCGCCATTTACTTTTCACTATAGGATTGTCTTCACGTAAACTAAGCTAGTCCACCCACATAATTATCTTCGACTAACAGTAGTAGTAACAGTTCCCATAAAAAGCAAACAGCGAGATATAATTTTTCATTATTTATATCCAAACATGTGCGTTCATTATCAACATGGTTTTACTCCCCATACATCAAACTTTCCATCCCGTCGACTTCATAACAACCTCTAATAACTTTTCCAAAAAAAATTATAGTCGACTTTGTCAATGCCAAAAATAGCCTACTAATGCCATCTGTATCCGCCTGTTTATTTTTATATGAATGATTAACGATCACATACAGAAACCAGACCGGTTAGTGATATATCTTTAAGAGATTAGTTATAGCTTGATATACGTACTCTTAAATCATAATTACGATGCGTGCACGCTTAGCAGCTGTTGCAACTTCAAGGGCAAATTTTTGCCCTTCTAAGGCTTGCTTTTTATTGGGATGTCGTGATTTAACGCAGTGGTAAAATTACGGTTTTAAATTGTTAAAAATGAGACTTATTATATGGTTTATTTCAACACGTCGTGCCTCACAGTCTTGCTTTTTGTTTGCGATTGGTGCAGAGGTACTTCAAACCACTTAAAAAAACTTTTTTTACATAATACGAGCATCGCCTTCGGTGTTGAATACATACCGTCACGCCTCTTTCCCACAGGGGTAGACAGAGACTACTTTATTCCCCTATCTACGATCCTGACATACCTCTTTCGCTTCATCCACATTCATCAATCTCTTCATACATGCTCGTCAGTTTCGGGTACTCCTGATGTGACCTTTTTCAAAACGTCTCCTATTTGGTCCTGGAACGTTCTTTTAGGCCTTTCCTTCATCATTTTATTTGAAAAATACACATCACAATGCATCTTTAGTCAGCCAACGAGTTTTAAACCACGATTTTAACCATTGAAAAGTGTTTTAATAACCGTGTTTTCGTTTGTTCCAGGTAAATTACTCGAATCAAGCCCACACCAAACTTCCGTGAAACTGGTGCCAGTGCAACCACTGCGTTAACATATTTAACCATTTTCTAACCAAATGAGGATAATGTATTTGACAAGACCTGAAGGTAAACTTCATGTATTAAAGTCATTCGGCAGTTTTCCAGCATTTTATGTTCCATTTTAGATCAAATCAAACCAACAATCAAATCAAACTTCTTGTGATTTGTTTATGAGCCATGTATGACTGTTTGTGTTCCTATTAATAAATAAATAAATAAATAAATAAATAAATAAACTCACCTCGTGGGTTAGATCAGACTTTCAAAGTACGTACTAAAATGGATAATAGAACCTCTTGCACACAATATAGAATTTCACTACAAGTGAATTAGTACTTGCGAATGAGTTTGAATCGATTCGGCGTACCTAATCCTTGGAATACTGAGCAGGCGAGATTATGACAGCATAAAATTTGATTTTAAGGCTTACTTTTCACACATAATAACTATTCGCGAGTCGATCGTTAAGAGGTTGTTGCCTGCTAGGGCTTGTCTGCCTTATTTGTAGACGACTTTTTATTTGCTAGTACTAAGTATGACACAAATATCTTTGATATTATAGTATCTACTCCAACGAAAAGGGTACATATCAGCTTGCGGAATCCTATAAACGTAATAAAGAAACAATTGCCATCAACCTTACGGTAAATTCCTGTCAACCCATTTACTAGCATCATGCAGCTTCCTTTGAAAAGCAGCTCTATCAAATCGGTATAAGGTGTAAAATGCTGTGTTACATAATAGCATGCGCAGACGCAGTCCCTGCTACCATAATTGAATAATCCCGGCTTATTAGGAACACGGCTACCGGTAATGTTATAATGACACGAAACAGGACAAGTATTAAGTCATTCAAGAAAAGTGAGATCGTCTGTCAGCTAATTCTTTGAAAACAGATACCTACATAGATAAGAATGGGATTGCTTTAAGGAATTATAATGCGGCGAGAGAGCTCTGCCTCGCAAGGTGTGGGATGTTATGTTAAGTTGAAATAAAGTTAAAGTTCTCAGTTACGCTTGATGGAGATTTTTAAGTGTCGCAATATTGTATTGTTGCGTGTGGTATTTTGAATACGATGTGATACGAACGCTGATATCTTTACACGTCAAAAAGTTTTTTTTACAAGATTTATTTACTTATTTTCGCCTATCCCGGAGGCTGTAATCAAATCTTGCAAGTGAATTTTGTCCCACTTTCAGTGATCTGACGTGACATTTGGCATATACTTGTAGCAGTCTGATGACAATATAAAAATCTTGAAGTGAAAATCTGGTGACCCAGCCAGGACTCCGAAGAAGGGAACTCTTCAACGGTTTGTCTGATTGACTTGAAATTTATTATATATGCAGGAAAGGTGATAATGCAAGTACAGTCAACAAAAAGTAAGGTTTAAAAAACTTAGATTACTTTATATGCACGCTGATGTTATCACAAGCAGTCACATTCAATTTACCATCACACAACTATATTGCTTCGCGCATTCTCCGTGAAACTTACAAAGTCGAGAACAGCAAAACAATGGTTCTGAGAATATGGCAATCGTTGGCGCTGTGGGCTACGAATCGATTTGCGTGTTTCAATGAAGCATTTCCGACTACTGAACTTGCATGCCGACGCAATCATACGCTGTAACTAGTGGTGGGAGCACTCGGACACTCGGGCAACTCGTCCATCTAGAGTCAAGTTGGCTCGAGTAACATCCGATCTGAATTTGATGACCGGATAACCTAGTGGATAGTAACCTATGAGAATATGAAACTAGAGGTCTCGGGTAGAAATCCCGGGGCCTTACCATGACGTCTTAATGCGTTTCAGTTTATGTTCCCTCGCTGTTAGAGTCATACTAAAAGTGACAGCTAAGACTTGAACTGAGTCAGAATTAGGACGTCATGGTAAGGCCCCTGGGAGGGCTGGCATTACTCAGAGTACAAGATTTGCTTAGTTTGGGACAAAGTCAATTGATGTAATTGATTATGATGCAAATGATTGGTAGGATGGCAAGTTTCTCCACTGAAGACGGTGCAAGTGCGAACTCTTTTGCATTTTATACATTTTCATGGTTTTTTACTCTTTACTTTTACATTTCACTATTGACTGCTGTTCGGATTGCATTGTGTCGAATTGTTATTGTACTATTATTATTATTATTATTATTATTATCAGCCTATTGTGTCCCACTGCTGAGCAAAGGCCTCTCCCCAACTCTTCCACGGCTCCCGGTCTGCTGCGGTAAGTATCCAGTCGTTCAAGAAGGCGTCCAACTCGTCCCGCCATCGCCGTCTAGGTCTACCGGGCCGCCGGTTTGAGCTAGTGGGATTGTACTATATTCGATTAAAATTCATATATCGTTTACAGTCTTCAGTTTCTCCATACTCTACAGTAAGTGTAACATTATATATATTTCTATGTACTTATGTTCAAGCTGTTTAGTTATGAAATTCTCACAAACATATTCCTTAGTAGACTCCTTTTCTTGCAGGCTATTGTTACGAATGTTAGAATTTGCCTCGAGTTTCCCATCACTACCATAAAATAGGCCCTTCGTCCCGTTGTTTTTGCCTCTACTGGTAAACAAGACATTGCCTAGAGATATGTGTCGCAGTTAAAGAAAGCACTGTTTGCAGTCTCCGTTGTCTGTAATAACAGACGTCAAGTCATTTTCATTGTTGTTTAATAAGCTTCGTTATTACCGGGATGGTAAATCTGCTTTAGTTTTTTTTATTAGTTACCTACTGGCTGGTTTGGCAAACTCCATTCCGGCTTGGAATCAGGTTCTGTTATGCCATCAGAGATGGCGTTGTGTACAATTTTTTTCGTACCCAATTTTTCATATTGTTCATTAGTTATTCTGCCTTTCGGAGTGGAAACAAATCCAACAAATTAATGGTCACAAAAATCGTTTCTTGAATCCCTTCTAAGGTACGATTTGCATCTGCCTATTCTTACGATAGTAAACAACAAAACATGGTTCTGTTCACCTCGTCACACAAACACAGTAAATCACTGTGACTCCGTATTACTTTTACTGCAGTCCAACTTTTTTCCACATTTATTGCACTCCTAAATCAAAGATAATTGCAACCATTCACAGCAAAACAAACACAATTTACAATCGCCAACCACCTGTTTCTTTACACAAACGCCAATTCTCGGACAATAACTTACAGCAATTTGTTGAAAATTAATGTAAATCGGCAAATATTAATTGACACTTTGGTAGACGCGGTATTTCAGTACAATAGAAAATGGATTATGATTAATGCTCCCGTTTAAATGTTACGCAATGCTTGCGAAAAGTGAGGTGGCGAAGTACACCGATGTTAATAAGGCTTGTTTCAAACTGTATAAATCATTAACCGGGTCCCTTTTTGTCCCATAATTTTCTTTGGTCATAATAATCGTTAGTCATAATTTTTTTTGGTCATAACACATGAAACCTTGCACTTTTCAGAAATTTTGGAAAAGCCACCAGAATGTAGTAGAGTAGTTTACTATAAATTCTGAAAAAAAAAATTACTGTTTCAGAAATAAAACGATTTTTATGAGTAACGAAAATTATGACAAACCATACATTAGGAAATTCAATTTTATGGGACAAAATATAGACCCATCATTAACAGATTGTCGAAGAATTGTATACAAGCATACAGTTTAATCACTTCTTTATCCCTTAGGTAGGCACAGAGCACAGAGCCTAGGGTTTTTGTGTACTTGAATCGTAGTCCACATTTTATTTCAATCAGACCAATAATTTTGGCTTGTGGGACTTTGTTGCTAGTGAGTTTGCAAAATAAGTTTCAAACTAGTATTAAAATCAGATATTTATGTTGGGAATGCTTGTTTATTTATGGCTTATGTTTATTGATTGTACCGTACAGCTTAATACTCGCGAGAGGGTATAATACTAGTAACATAGGTGGCATACTTCTTGCATGTGAGTACTTCTGGCAACCTATTCAATGAACACGTTTTTATTTTCCTTTTTATTTCAATTTATTTTTCTATGTTGAGGCTCAAACGCAAGATTCATCATCATCACTTAATTGTACTTTAAAAACAATTTAAAATTTAAATAAAAATTGAAATCTGACGTATTGAAGCAAAAAAATTATCCAACCCTTAAACGAAGTCAATTTTGATTTTCATCAGCAAAAAAGCAGTTAAAATAACTTGCTAGCCGGTTGAATTCTTCTGCAAAAATAAATCCAATCATCAATTAACTTCAAATTATCCAATGTTGCTATTTAATAACAGCTGCGTACTGGGTTTTCGCATAATTTTGCATCAAATATCACCATAAATGATAAGTTGACACGGTTGTTTTATCACTATTTAAAACTACAATTCCTTCCTGCCAGCATTGCATTTCAATTGAGCGTAGTAATTATGGCCACCCTTCTTTGGAAGCATGAAGTTATAATGAGTGCGAGGACCTTCTGCGAGGTCTAAAGTAGCTAATGGCACTGATATGCAGCATACCGTATTAGCACTAGTTTTTCTTAATAGTTCGTCCTTTCCCCCCTAATAGGACAAAACCGTTTAAGTACCTAACGATAGTTGTGATTTTTTTCTAATTTAGTATCGATTGGTAAAATCATGCAAGACGCTTGAACTTCAGCTGATCAATGAAAATGCAGCAATTGCTATAGTGTTTTTTTTTATATAAATATATACAATTTAGTATACATTCTCTATGCTGTTTTAGCTGCTTCCAAACTCAAGTTTACCTACCTTTATGGCGGGTTAACGTTGTCAAACATTTGCAAAATGTTTTCTTGCATACTTACCTATCAGTTTTAATCAAGCACGCCATAAATTTATTTGCCATGAACGTGGTAAGAGACTTATTACTGAGAATATCCAGCCCGATTTCTAAACCTCCAGATTAACCACCCATTAAGGACGTTAAAGCAAAGATACCAAGATAAAACCAACTAAGTAGTGATTAGTAAGAAGCCATGATAAAGATCAATGCTAAGTGTCAACGAAATGATTGGCTTAGAAAGTAATAGCATTGATTCTGATCGCAATGACGTTGATAATTAGATGGCTCCTGTGATAAAGACGGGTTTGGCTTATGTTAATAGTATCGGTGTAGTGTTTATTTTTAATGTTACGTTTTGTATGAGATTATTTAATACTAGTCACCCGCGACCTCGTTGCAGAATTAGTCTTAGCCCATGGCACTCACAAATAAATTAATGTGACTTTCTATTGGTAAAAGAATTTTCAAAATAGGGTCAGTAGATCCAGAGATCCCCTAGATAAATTTTACCTCTTTATGATATTAAGTAGTATAGATGTCTAAAGAAACATTTGAGATTTTTTTCGATCAGTGACGACTTTTTATGTAAAAACCTATGTAATGATCCTGTGTTTGTACTTAAAAACTTTATCTAATTGGATCTCAGTACTAAAGCTATTTGCCCGCTTTAAAGGTTATCTGTACACCTATTGCCGTACGTCTTTACCTTTCGATCTAAAAGTAGCCACGCTAGAAGCCAAAGGGCATTTCACTCCTATAATTTTAAGGTTCCAGCTTTACTGATTTCTCTTACACGTTTTCTTGATTGCCTAATGTGTTTAATGCGGTGGTTTAGCACTTCGCTTCGCTTGTTATTAGACTTGGCTTATATTGCACAAAAACATGAGTAGTAGACGCTGTCGCTTTAATCCAAAAACTAGCTGTAACTGGTCCTAACTCAAAAAAGGACGTATGTCCAAAAAAAACAGATTTAGTTTTTTTACATTATTGGACAGATTAGACATCAATCTCTCATATGAACGTATGATATAAAAGATATAACAAATCATCATTTCCAGTCATTTATACGTCCCACTGCCGGGCACAGGCCTTTCAGAACCAATACATAATTTAGAATATTTACTGTACGGAATCCTTCACTGCACTTGACCCGGCACAAACTTAGCCGGTTTTTTATAGCTGTCATTAATCCCGAACAGTATTTACTTAAGTATATTTAATTATATCTCGAACGCAAATGTCATTCGCCTGATATATCTGTCAATGCACTCATCTGTATATGTTTGATTTTATTAAAAGCAACACGAGTAATTTAGAGCGCCTTGTATGTCTATTACTTATGTAAATTAGTTGAAGATTGACTGTGAAAGTTTAATTAAATTTTCCATTACATTATCAACTTGTCCCATTTTGCATTCGAATTCGCCATTTCTTTCTTTTATTTTTATTTTATTTTTAATGCAGTTTTAATTTTATTATACGTGTAATCTTGGGTTAAGTATTGATGACATATTTAGAACTGTTGTCTCTAACTCAGGTATAAAGATTATATTTTCTATTCCAAGATCGTTTAACGGCTCTTTTATCTCAGGTATGTTTTGTAACTTTACTTTTGCAGTGCCCTTACAGGTATTGTTATCAACGCAAATAAATGTTTAAAGGGGAGTTCATGTTCATTGATGTTAATAATATTTCAACTTGTTTCACAAATAGACTTACAACATTTTATGATGTAACTAGAGGTTGTCCGCAACTTCGTCTTCGCAGAATTAAAATTTGTATAGACCTTCTTAAACCACCTTAATCCAGCCCTGTCACCAAATCCTTTCTTAACGGATGCCTACGTAATAACAACTATCTGCGTGCCATATTTCAGCGTATTCCGTTCAGTGGTTTGAGCTGCGCGTTGATCGATCAGTCAGTCACGGTTGCCTTTTACATACAGATTTAATTTCACAGGTAAGATTAAGGGCCTGTTTCACCACTCTCAGTCAAGACCCTGATATTTCAATTTTAAGTGTCGGTTGTCTATGTTATCTCAGTCTGTTTCGTAGTAAGAAATAGAGAGGGAATCATAGATAACTGACACTTAAGATATCAGGAACTTAACAGAGTGGTAGAGACAGGCCCTAAATCGATCTTGACAGTATGATTATAAGAAGATTTTGAAAGTAAACATCATTAAATTAATCAATATGGCTTTCAGTACCTATACTACGCATAGTAGGTACGCCCACAACAAATTCATTCATTTTATTACGCTTGTAAATTGTAATAATTTATGTCCTGTTTGGGGACATTAATTTATTGTTTTAGACAGACACACTTACTTGATAATTGTTTTGTATTTCTTAATCTAGTCGATAACCATTGTTTTAATGTGTGGTCTACAATCCTTTATGGAAAAATTTTAGCGGGCTAAGGCTAAAACATAACCTAACATTTCAAATTCTGAACACCTAATATGGCGGCAATTTAATACAATACTTGTACACTACCTACAGCATAGTTTTTTATATATTTTTAATACGAATACTTACAACAAAAGTAAGTCTTGGCTGAGTGACTAATTGACTCGTCAACCAGGTGGCTATGGATATAGTAGAAAGCTTAATTATTTCAAGTTTACATTGATTACAGACAAGGACAAAAGATTTAGCAAACTTCCAAATACCAGATTCTACTTTTCTTTAATTTTCATTTGTGTGAAATCAAAATTATATAAATTATATTACGAATGTATTGACATCGGGAATCTGTAATTTATAATGGCACTCGCTTCAATCAAATACCGGTTTGAACTGGATCAGGTATTAATTGATTGTTGAACTTTTTTCTACCCAAATATTTCCAGAGCTGATTGTAGAAAAGGTCCGCTGTCAATGCTAAAGTGACGCTATAAAAGGCTTTTAATTTTAAATCATTCGATAAGACATGTAAGCTTCGTTGGACATTTACATATTTTGGAGGTTATAAACGCAAGAAACTTATTCTTGATTTACGTATGATCTTGACTTTTCATAGATATGTTTTAAACGAAGCTGTAGATGATTTTATTGTCTTATGAAGGACATTCTAATAATTCAATAAAACAATATAAACTTAAGTAATTTATCAAATATTGCTAACGTTTACATTTTTTTATTTAACAATATTTTTAATTTTATAACTTATTGAGCGTGTTTGACTTTAAAAATTGAAAAAAAAACAGGTTTCCTAAGATAATTCCGATCCTTATTCTCGAAAAGCTCTCAAACTACTTACTAAGCCTACCCGTTATTACAATATTTATTGTCAAAGATTAAGTATACAATATTGAAGAAATAACAAATAAACCCGCTGTTTCTCTTTAATAACCAACAAACTGTAACCACGCGGACGCAAAGCAGCAACCTCGATATCGACAGTGAATAACCCTCGTCCCGCCTCTAATACCCGCTATCGACTTGTCAACTCCGCCTACCGCTGCGCTTGTAACTACTCGTAGTGTTGTACCCGATTTAATGAGCGTAATCGATGCGTTGACAAGTAGGTCGATAGATGGACCAGTTTCTCGCTGTGCTTTTCTTTTATTTATTTATGTTTCTATTAGACTTATCTGGCAATCAAGGTACTTCTATTACTGGGGTCCTGTTATTTATGAAATTGTCGTGAATTTAAAATGTGACGCCATATTTTTGAAGTGATAACTTCTTATGGGAGGGTATACCGCTACGTAACGTAACGCGTTACGGCGCCAGTCTGTCTGGTTTCCCTTTCACGCATACGGCAGGCGGTAGGCAGGCTCTTCCTCTCTCACTCTAACCCACATCGCTAGTCGTATTTCGTATAGACATATACTGTAAGTAACCGCCGCCCGATAGACACTCATAACAAAGGGTGTTAAGAGTGTGTTGCTGGACCTTTGAAAAAGTATATTAGGCTCGTTTTTTCGCGCAATCTTATGTGGCTATCACAGAGCTGAGGTTACCCACTACCATTCAACCGATGTAATGATGAAGAGAAGATTACTTTTAACGAGTTCATACCAACATGTACTTCGTTGACTCGTTGGACTCTAAATGCTGCGACGTTTTTCTAAAGAAAGCCAACCTCCGGTGAAAGGGTATGTGTACCTAGAGTAAAAACACCTCTGCAGAGCAATGGCGGCGAACGCTTTGTTTACCTTTTTTATAAGTTCTCGACACACTGTCATGTTTGTACGCAAACTGCCACTGGACTTGTTACTGCGTAGGCGCAGTCTTTGTGTTGTAAATTTAATAATCTGTGGTGTTATTTCTCATTGCAAAAATACATTTTATGTATTGTATGGCATAAATGTTTGCATTTGCTGTGAATAACTGACTGGCATAAAAGATTTAAAAAATGTATTCATATCCAATTCAAAAATATTCTTTTATCCGTGAATTCAGCGCATTGTATCCATTTAAGATTTATCCATCGGAAGTATTCTAAATCGCGAAGTCAAAATTACAGTGTGCTAAACGGATGTCAGATAAAATCTGTTTTGTTACCTATACAGTTTCAATTTCTTTGATAAATGCAACACTATAGTATATTTTTTTAAATTTGTGAACAAAAACTTGCTACAGTTTTTGTTTTTTTTTTTTATATTAGAGGGGGCAAACGAGCAGACGGGTCACCTGATGGAGTTACGGAAAATATGTCATACCACTCAATTTTGTCTTACGTCAAACTTATTGTAACATTTGTAACACGAACTATTGAACCGTGTATCTTAACAAACGCAATGGAATGCGATGACCGACATTTTTTTGTATACACACACTTATCTAGCAAACATATTTTATAGCCCTCCTTGAGTTTTAACCGTTTAACACCACAAAAAACTGAAACGGTCTCTCTTACAGTTATTTAAGATTCCTTGAACTATAGAAAAATTGCAAATGGCCGTTTACAATTTTCGAATTTCTAAACAGTATCTTCTGTTAAAACTTTTTTTCGTCGAAATTACTGCGGCCAGCAACATCAACATTATACAAGTACCTATCTCATTATTTCAGTATCTTCGTATCAGTGACTTCGATATAATATCATAATTTAAAAGTGTATATATTTTATTGAATCAGGCGTTACTTTGCGCACGTCTATTTAGATGACCAAAAAAAGCAGAACTTTAGCGGAGAAGTAGCAAGTTAAATGTTTTTGTTTTCTTTTGAAACCTCTCAAACTACCATAATACCTGTATAAGCTATAGTATATTCTTTCTTTTACTTATCAATTTGCCTTTGCTTATCACTTAACATATATAATTATGTAGGTACCTATGCCTTTGTTAGACACAAACCAAACATACGTATCGCTTTAACAGGCTTACAACTTTTTTTTAAATGAGGGGCTTGGTATTAAGATTCAATTTAATCCTTTCATTCTTTAAATAGTCTGTTCTGTACTCTTGATTATTCGATCAGTAACAACATTACTATTTCTCTCCGCTCTAATGAGTGGTTAATGATCCGACATACAAATCAATATTGATTGTAAATGTACCGACAGTAATAATTTATTAAGTAACCCCCTTATTCATAAAAGCTCTGTAGGATTCTGCTAACTTAACAATCGTTTGTCCTTATCTGTCACATTGACATTTACCTTTCACAGATAAGGACAAACGATTGCTAAGTTAGCAGAAGCCGCGTAGAGCGTTTATGAATAAGGGGGTAAGTAATAGTGAAGCTAGGCGAGGCAGGCTGAGTCTTTATGAAGTGTATCAAAACTAGCCAAGTGCGTGATGGATTACGCCTAAAGAAGGGTTCCGTAGACAAATAAAGTGGAAACGTTTACAAGGATTCCTAAGGTACTGGCACAAAATATCATGTCTTTAGCCGTAGAGTTGATACAAAGTTAGTACGTGCAGTGTAAAATGCACCTTCATTTGACAAGATAAAGTTGACAGTTGCTAGTGACACTAGAGCTGTTTGGCGGCGAAAAGGCTAAAAAAACATGACGTTACGTATTTTCATGTAAAAAAAGTTTTTTTTGCGTTTTGTTTCCGTTGGCCATGGAACTCTAAAACACAAAGGTGACAAGAAAATATTATATTTTAAGAGAGTATAACATTAGCTTAAAAGCTTTTAGCTTATTACGTTTGCTCAATAAAATAATACTTAATTTTCAAATCAGTTTTAACCCACTTTTCGTCTTAAGCTTAAAATTTTGTAGTGTGAATAATTAAAACTAGTTATGCTAGAGTATTTAGACAACAAGTTTTGCAGTTTATGTATATAAATTATCATAATAAAATAATGTCGACTGGGTTACGTTGAAATAAGTCCTCGCCCAGATGGTACAGACTCATTTAAGCGGTCGGTCTGTAGGCTGATAATTAAGTAAGCTTTTATTATATTTATGTATTGCACAATATTATTTTATTCTTCTCTGTACGACTTGTAGCATTAAACAGTGTATCACTATGGAAGCGTCCTGTAACACAGGGTATCGTAGCACAGGGCCCTTAGTTGTATAGTTCTGTAATTTCTTTTTGGAATAAACTACTACTACAACTTGGCTCAGGGACCCAAATAGGGTCTTGGCCTCCGAAACGAGAGCACGTCATCTGTCCCGATCGTGCGCAGCTTCTTGCCAGTCGTCGAATTGAAGACGTCGCTAATCCGCCAATGCAATGTTTTTGGAATAAAAACATTTTAATTTTTTCATTTTTCACAATTAGGAAGACCGAAGAAACATAAAACGTGTTTCCTTAAAAACCTACACCATGGGTCTGCAACCGGCGGCCCGCGGGCCGCTTGAGGCTCGCGGTTGCTTCCATGGCGGCCGGAAATTGTATTGACAAAATTCGCGAACAAAAAAATGTGTATGACCCAAGCGCTGCCCACTTAAATTTCATCGGGAAAATTAAAAAACTAAAAAGTTTTTTTTATATCGACGCATCAAACTCATTAAGTATTTTTCTTGAGTTATTTTCTATTGCTAAAACTCTACCCTCTCTTCTTCTCTCTCTCTCTAGAGATTGATGAATGTGGATGAAGCGAAAGAGGTATGTCAGGATCGTAGCAAGTGGAACAAAGTAGTCTCTGCCTACCCCTGTGGGAAAGAGGCGTGACGATATGTATGTATGTATGTGTATGTAAAACTCTACTATATTATGTTCACCGATGAAACTCTATTGGCTCCTATTTTCTATTGAGTAGTATATAATTCAGACGAAGATCAAAACGCTAAAAGAACCAAATAATTTGAATAGCAAACAATCCCAGAATCACAGATTTCGAAACTTAACTAGGTATCTCGAGTCACAATTGTCGTGTTAGGTTGCGAATCGAGAGCAGGAAGACCTAATAATACCTGTCTGGCAGCCAGTGATGTGCCGTCTATCGATTGAAAGCAGATATCGATATCGATACCATCTGACGCGGGGCTCGTTAGAGCAATTAGACTTCAAAGCGGCTTTGATATAAGCCTGAGATTGACGCGATTCTGTGATACAAGGCTTGGTGAAAAGCAGTGATTGTAGGTTTTTTGTTGCGCGACATTAAGCAACTGTCTCTTACAATGTATCAGTTAAGCAGTACTATACTTTTAGCTATTTAATATGATTCGTTTGTTATATTCAATGATGCCGATTCCACCAATGTTTAGATTGAAGATGACACAATCAGTTGTTATTTTATCTGTTGTTTTCAGTCTGATGAATATTATTATTTTAATGTTTCATCTATTAAAAACCGGGTTTAGTGTAGAAGAGGTAATTCGGGAGAAAACAACACAGTTGTTTACTGAAATATGTAGAAAAGACTCAAGGTTAAAATTTGCTTCAGAAAAAAACGTCTCTTATATAAAAAATTGTGGAATTTATTAATGTTTCGCAGTTAAAGACATCTAGCACAGCTTTTTATGCTGTCAGTAAGCCAACCAAGTATGAAATAGATAGCAGTTTTAAAATCAGTTCCATTATGTTGTGAGCATTAGCTTTTATTTCGTTTATATCGAGTATGTCACCAAGTCACCATCACTATTGGTATGGAGTTACGACCGGTTGTGTAGAATCAGTGCCTCGTAGAGGCTTCTCTCCGCATAGCAGCGCACTAACCATATAGATAACTTTATACGTTCTATAAAAGGCAATAAATTCAAAGGTTAACTGGAAGAGATCCCTTCAGGGATAAGTTCGCCTTTGTGCATTCGTGTTTTCCTGTATTCATCTTTTTCATGTGTTTTATGTACAATAAAGAGTTTTACATACATACATACATACATACATAAATAACTTTAAGAGGTGGAAGGCTCTATCGAACACGTGTGTGTTTTCGAAACTTTGAGGTTTCCTCTTACCCCTTTATTCATAAACTCCATATACGCTTCTGCTAACTTAGCAATCGTTTGTCCTTATCTGTGAAAGGTAAATGTCAAAGTGACAGATAAGGACAAACGATTGTTAAGTTAGCAGAAGCCTACAGAGCGTTTATGAATAAGGGGGTAAGTGTTCAGGGTTATTAAACGTTACTAAATAACATTTAATACGATAACGATAGGTAACGATAATTTTATAAAAATGCTTTAGTAATGGTTTAATTTTAACTTTATTTGGTTCAGTAACGATATCACGTTTAAATCTACAATCAACAGAAAAATAACGTTGATTTTCAGTTTAAACCAGTTAACCAACCAAGGCAACTACCAGCAGTCCTAATTGTACTGTAGGTATCTATAAATAAAATAACAATTATTTATTTCAGGCTAGTTAGCCCATAAAAAAGAACAACAACAATTGAGATTGTTGTGTAAATGAAAGGGCAATTGGATGACAACTAACTTTATTAATAACTTTGTAGAACTACCCACAACATCTTCCCCATAAACGAAATGAAAACAACAACTTAAACTAACTTAATAACAACCCTCCACCTTTGTAACATTTATTATCTTATTTATTTGATGTTCTCCTTTCCCCTTTTAATCGAGAAGAAGATTAGTTAATAACCACCAGAAACCACACCACGAAGTAATTATAATAGTTTTTACCACAAACTACCACTGTACTACTACTGTACTGCGCAAAAACAATATAAATATTGAATTTAAACCACCGCTGCCACCATGTTGTGTAAATGAAAGGGCAATTGGATGACAACTAACTTTATTAATAACTTTGTAGAACTACCCACAACAGAGATTAAAAATAATAAATTAAAAAATATGAGCGGCGTTGATCACTTAACATCAGGTGATCTGCATGCCCGTTGTTGGTCGGCTTAAATATAAAAAAATAACAACAAAATAACAGGGTAATGCTAAATTCAGATTTCAAGCATTTACTTTTGTTCCTATAGCCCATCGCATTAGCACGCTGAAGTGGCAATGGGCCGGTCATCTAACCCGAAGAACCGATAACCGTTGGGGTAGACGAGTTCTCGAGTGGAGACCACGGATCGGCAAACGTAGCGTAGGACGTCCTCAAACTCGGTGGAGCGAGGATCTTCGCAAGGCGGCTGGCAAGAGCTGGATGAGAGTGGCCGAGGATCGTGCTCAGTGGCGTGCCATGGGAGAGGCCTATGTCCAGCAGTGGACGAATATAGGCTGATGATGATGATGATGACTTTTGTTCCTTATTGCAAACACACACAAAACTATTTCCTTTTTCTATCGCTTTAAAACTTTAAAAACAAGTCCGCGCATAACCCCGGGCACAAACTAATTGCGTGTAATTTTAAGCGTTTAAAATCTTCAAAATAAGCTAGGGGCTAGAATCGAAAGTCGATTCGCGAAGCCATAACCGTTAATTTAATGTGTTTTACTTCTTTAATCGTAAATACGACGTCGACGCGGTGGTCGGCCTCTTGTTGGTCATTTAGATTAGGCGTTCTAGTATTTTTAGCCGACTCCAGCCGAAAGGAGTGTTATGAGTGTAGGTAGATACGCTATTTGCTTGTAGGATATGAGAGCAGTTTTGAAGTTTAATTGCCAGGTTAAATAAAATAGAGACAAAAAGGGCGACAAATTTAAGAATGGTCGAACGTAGCCTCTTTGATCATTGCCCAGTGTATAGCCAACGACACTCCTGGATCTGCGACCAAATGTCTATATTTCACTGTTCTTGTCATTTGTCACTCCAGAGATATTGGGTAAGAATGTAAATTTTAGACTTTCTGTGCGGTTTGCTCTTTAAGTTTTACTAGAGCAGGGTTGATTTCAATGTTTTTTTTTCGGTCAGTCATAATTTGCCGATGGACTTTTTATAACGAACTATTTCTGTTTCCCTTTTCTGTTTTGGGTATATTTTTGCAACAACCTATAAACGTAGTCTGATTATTGATACTTTTCAAGTGTATGGGTAAATATTTAACATGCTTTAAAACATGTTTCAATTTATGGTTTAAGATATTAGAGCCTAAAAATTACTAACTCATCGTTAAATCAAAATAATTATACCTCCGAACCGTAACTATTAAGAAAATGTTACATAATCACTACTACGTTTACTATGGCCATACTTTTTGCCGCAGCAAAACTTTTTGCTCCAAAATCATAGTCAACAGTAGCACTGAGTCACCAGTATTATGTCATCGGGGTGTTGACCTCAGCACTGATTCTGACGGCCTCGGATGACTGGTCAAATATCCAGCAGTTTACAACGCTAAATCAGGGTAGAGTTACTTACGGCATTTACGCATATGTTGGGAAAGTGTGTGTGGGAAAGTGAGTGTCTTTTTTTCTTTATTGACGTGACAACGTCTTATAAATTGGTTTGCCGGGTGACACTTCAAGAAACTGCGTTACGCTCCGCTCACGTTATGCGCTCACAATGAGAGCGAGTGAGAGGCACGCGGGCATGGTTAGCCCGCCTAAGAGCGAGAGAGACAGACATAAAAAGTGAAAGGCACGCGTCCCTTCTACTCGAGCACAGTTAGCCCGCCTAAGAGCGAGAGAGACAGAGCGAGAGAGAGAGAGTGAGAGAGATAGGCATACACACCGGTTCATGTCTTGCGCTTCTATTTCGATTTAGATTCTTTGTATAAATTAATGTTTTAAATATAATTCTTTGTATAAATAAATGTTTTAAATTGTTACTATTATTTCATCCTTCTTCCTACTATACGAATGAATATTCACATTAAAATTATTTTACCACTCAAAGTCGTTGTCACGTAAAACTTTCGCCCGTATACCGACTTTACAGGCAACCAATTTTTTTTTTTTTTTTTTTTTTCTGTGTTCATTTTTCATATTAATTAAGTTATCATTTAGTTAGATACGACAATCAATAGACTTTACCTACGTAGTTGAAATAATTACCAATTAAGTAAGTAATATTAGAGCAACAGTGTGCATAAATGCTGTGTATAATTGTAATTGTGTTGTAGACATTGCCATGTCTGTGTTTGGTAGTTCTGAGTTTATGCTGTGGTTAACAATATGTAATTATACCTAATAAATAAATAAAGGCCACAATAGAGAGCTCTCTCTCCAGGCAGACTGGGAAACGAACTCCAAAGGAAGAGAGTCGGAAGTTCTATTTAAGTATCCGCATTAAAAAACTTAGATAGCGCGATGTATAACATTATGTGACATCACCGGCGCTAGCTTGTTCGTAGCTGTTTATATAGTTGATGATCAGGGCCCTATTTTATAAAGCTAAAAGTTATAATTTACAAGCGGAAGTCTCTGTCTAACACATAGGGTCAGAAAGAGACTTCCGCTTATAAATTGTAACATAGCTTTATAAAATAGGGCCCCGGTGGCGCTAGGGTCTGAAAAGCATGAACAATTGTGGTCAAAGACGACAAACGTTAAAGAATTTAGTTATTGGAATTTCTTAACACTGTATCTACCGGCCTCGGTTGACTGCTCGAATGACCAGCAGCTTACAACGCTAATACAGGGTTAAGTTAGCAGTTTATCTCACGTAGGAAGAATGCGGTTCGAAAGGACAAACAAAGAAGAACTCGAGTAATGTAGTAATGTTACTGCCAAATATAGAAAAAATAACAATTAAGAGTGTGAATACAAGCTACTCAATACTGTGACACATTAGTGATTTATCACACCACTAACACAAAATTTTCCGCCATTGCCCTATGCTATGGGAACTAGGCGATATTCCGGTATAAAAACTGTCCTATGTCTTTCCCTGCGGGACTGTAACTATCTCTGTACAAAATTTCAATAAAATCGATTTAGAATAGAATAGAATAGAACGCCACCACGACGACCGCCGACATAGAGCGACGCCATTTAGCCGTTTTGCCATAATATAGCAACAAGCATCCAAACATCCAAACTTTTATTAAATTATAATATTAGTAAGATTCACTTTGCCATGCTATTACTAAATATTAACTACTTGTATCAATCATAATAGCTGTTAACTGCTTGTCCAGATCTGGTGAACTGATTGACCTTCGGCCAGCCAATCAGAGTGGAGCAATCGCCACAATGCCTTAGAAAGAAGAAAGAAAGAAAGAAAGAAGACATTTATTATACACAATTTTATAAAAAAAAAACAACAATAAAAAAACCAGACATGAAAATTTGAACATCAGCGTTGTGTGTGTCTTCGCAAAAGTGAAACGGTCGCTGGCTCAGCATTACGCTGAGGTGTTAGACACCTGCAGCACTGATTTTCAGCCAGAACCGTCTGTGACTCAAGAAACGATACACAGTGTAGATTAAATAAATGAATAATATACTAAATAAATCATAATTTTTTTAAGTAAGAAGTGAAGTAATAAATAGATAGAACCCGACTTATGTGTAACTAGAAAATACATAAATTTATTAAATAATTTACAATAAACAAAAAACGAAGTGTAAACAAAATTGTTCAAAAGCGATTTTTTTACTGCAAATTGCACAAAATTTTTACTCTATTAGCTATTTCCTCTATGTTAACAGTTTATACCGTCAAAACAAGATTAAGTGACAGTTTTACCTCGGAAAGTTTTAATAGCGTGAAAAATGCAGTGCCAAAGGATATAACTTGAAAAACTCGAGTAATAAGTGCCAAAAGTGGCTTTAAAGCACTTGCCGTTAGCGAGTTACGTGTTCATGCGATGACAGATTGACGTTGTCGCGATCGTTATGAGGTAGAGCTATTTGAGTTTGACTAAATAGTATAACTTGTCACCAAGAGCGACAAGTTTAATGTCTCAAGTTCATGTTAGCAATACTAACTAGCACTTTTTAGTTATGTCATAGGTATATTAACCGATAGAGTGGTAGTAATATCTAATTGACTAACATGCCTGCCAGAGCCGAGTCGCCGTAGTGGTCTGGCAATTTCTCTATGATTTTTACCTTTCGATGCAAATTATTTGATTAATTTGAAAAAAATCGATTGTTCGTCGCTTCTATTTTTATCCGGCTCGAAGGACCAGCAAACCAAAGAATGTTCCACACCAATCAAATTAACGAACCGAGTGGTTTCCGCAATCAACAGTTGAACCGAGAAATCCTTGATTAGACCGCCACGGTCGGTTTATGGTGCCTAAAAGTCACAATTTAAAACTATCAAGAATAATAAAATGCCAATCAGTGTAATTGCGAACTACCGTTTTCTTGAGTTTCTAGCTTTTGCCACTTTCTATTCTAGTTTACATGTGAAGTGTATTGGTGCTATCTAACACCTCGTTCCTCGAGTTGCCTCCATATCTGGCCATAAATAATAATTGGGCTTAAACTTTTAATATCAATTATCAATATCAAGATTTGATCAGTTGACCAACTTTACCACACCAGCCAGTCGGTATCTTCTTTTAATAACCATCATCCTATCCTACTCGTCAAGATGCTATTGCCTTCTTTTAACACCTTAAACTAATGTATTAATACCTATTACCTTCACTTCATTTTCTTGTTTCTTTTACTTTATGAAGTACAGGTCCAATGGAAATTCCGTAATTAACAACAACCAGCAACAAGCATGGTATATTAACTGAATACCTACTCATTTTTTTTTAAGCCCTTTCTCCTCCTTTTTTTCTATTATTTATATATATATTTCATATATTTCAAATCAAAAGGCATCTAATTCAACCCGCCATTTTCCTTTACTCTCGCTTTTTGTAATCTATTCATGAATCTCAATGAATCCGTTATGTAACGACTTACCGAATTTCATTTAATAACTTTAAACACAATAAAAAAAGTAACAAGAGCCTGAAAATATACGGAAACTCCGATTGCCTTATCGTTTTTGTTAAACTTACTTCAAACACTTATATTTATATCAATACCTGATATATCTGATATCTGTGACTTCAAAGCGCAGTTAATACTCGCAATATAATTTCAAGCGAAAGCTTATACATAACAACATCTTTGTAAAGACTTGTAGTAGATCATTCCCCTCTATATTTCCATAGAACTAAGCCCAGTTAGACCAAAAAGGCATAATTTCTGAATCTTATGCGAGCAATCCAGCGCACAATCGGTCTTAAAGTCTGACAGATGCGTTTATATCAGTTGTAAATTTTACTACTATTTAGCGCGGTTCAAGGTATAAACTTAAAGCGGGTGAGAGTAATTAGTTATATAAAACATAGAGAAAGTCATTGTCTTCTAGTGAAAATAAATAAATAGAAAAATGCAGTTGTAAATCAGCGGCAAAAAAGCTTCTGCCCGTGACTTCGTCCGCGTAGAATTAGCAATTGACATGTTAATCGCTATCCCGCGAGAACTATGCAATTTTCCGCAATAAAAAATAGCCTATGTGTTAATCTAGGGTACCAACTATGTCCGTTCCAAATTTGATCCGAATCCATCCAGTCGTTTCAGCGTGAAGAAGGAAGAAAACAAAGTTATACGTTTAATATTAATGCAAAATGCAATATCCAGTGATCTGACGTTAAGTGCTTTTAGTGCACGATGTTTAATCCTATTTGTTATTCAAACGAGTATGGTATAAAGGCTTTAAGAATATTTAGAAAATGTAATCCATGCAGATCCCAATTCTGTCATCCGGTTTTCCAAAAAACAAAATAGTGCAAAACTGTTCCCAGTGTTTGCACTAACTGGTTAAAAATCCAATCATCATTACAAGAATATATCCGCTCTTGACTTTTGACTTAGTCGGCGTCCACGCATAAAGCTCCGACCAGCACCGGCAGTGGATTTAGAAAGCTCAAAAGCTCGCTATCAAAAGCCCGCGGCTTCGAAAGTGCGGACATGCGAATTACGATTTCAATTGCTAACGCTTGCTTTTAGCTCTTACTATGTGTTTGAGCTCTTCTTCTAATGCTTAGGTAATCGATGATTTACATAATTATAATAATTATTTATTTGGGAGGCTTAAGGCGAAGCCATTCCCGTCGGTTGCCAATGGGCCAGAGGCGACAAAATGAGAGAGTTAATCGCATCTATAAATGCCAATTTTTGTATTTTGAAACTATGTCTTTCTCCATTTTCTTAATTGAAGGCTGTGTGCTGTGCTACCTTTTTTGTTTTCGTCTTTTGCGTTTATTATGGTTTTCTATCTAGCTATTTCTTTCTATCTATTTACAACTCGTTGAATTAAATATTCAATGCAAACAAACAAACAAAAATAATTAAATATTTCTTCTTCTTACATAGTGTAGATGAAATGAGAACTAATGGTACACCAGATCGCCAGGGACATTTAGTTACGTGAAACAGAACTTTCGAGTAATTGTTGTCGACCGTTGTTATCTGTCTTCCGCGCATGCGCCTCATAATTGTTAGGGGTTCCGGGAACATAAATTGTACGGACATTATCCAGACATTTGATTCGTTTTGACTTAAATGGAGTAAATCGTGCCTTAGTTCTTGACAAAAGATATATCTTTGTGAAACTTTCATTGAAAGTTATTGCATATAATATTGTCTACTTGCATCTTCAGTGTAACTATAACACTTCTGTTCTTAGCTACTGATACATGGACATTAAAATATGATAGTAATTTCAAATATTATAATGAGAAAGCAAAGGCCTTCGGTAGAGTGAACTTGAAAAAAATGTAGGTCAAGTGCCAAGGCAATACATTATAGAGATATAGTTATACCCTAAGGTTAACAATATACATTTTGCATCTCTTTTTATGGGTAACTGCATGAAAATGGTGTAAACTTTACAGTGGCGAAGGAACATTATTCGGGCTGTGCCACAAGGTTGCTTGTTAGGCCATATAAACTTTGTTTCTTAGGTACTTATAAACGTTTCTTTTTCTTCGCAGTTTTTACTTTTGTGCCATCGAGATGCATTTTGATTCCAAGATTCCATAATGACTATAGATTTTTCATACAATGTCACGACCGAGATTGATCTCCTTGGCACCGAAAATCAGGCACCAGACCTTTAAGAATCTGTCCATTGTTAGAAAATGGGATCATACGCTCGCCACGCGACGCGAGTCGAAATGATGCGATACGTGCGTATACGCATTGCCACGATGCACAGATTGATATCAGTAAAATACCAATAATCGGCTTATGAAACTGTCTTTCCTAACCCAAATTTAACCACATACATATATTTAAACCCGTGCAGGCGACCCTAAGGAACTATATTCGTGATTTTTCAATATACCTCGTATAAATAAAGGTTGTCTCTAAATAGTCCGTGAGGTCGTAGAACAACATTCGGGTTTCGGATACGACCGTGACCGAAAACTTACACTAAGCATACTGTACTCGTATTACGCTTGCGTTTGTATACCACAACAGTCGGAAAAGTTATGATTCGATTTCAGCGGTTGTCATTATACTGTGTACTGTGCTCTCTTAAACATTCCAAACTCCTAAGCCATCCCTAACATACCTCGAAGCAAAACAGTCAGCATCGTTAATGAGGCATATTTACTGCTGTAAACACGGAATGCGCTTTTTACTGCCTGAATTGGGCGACCTCTTGAAATTCCTCTTTTTACTAAGGCCAAATGAAAGGCCTTGTTGCCATGCGTAGAGATTGTTGTAGTGAAGACTACGGGATGCATTCTGTAATTGTAGTTATACGTGCCGGCACGTATGTCTAACGATGACGTGTCACGTGGAGGGGATCTGCGCATCACCCACGGATACCGTATTTTATACTTCTGCGCATACAAGGTCAGATTAGACTTACATGCCGGCACTTATATAACCATTTTATTAGCTCAGGAGTGTAGTGACTGTCGGGATTTTACAATACAATACAAGTACTCTTTATTGAACACCACAAATCAGTACAAAACAATACAGAAACAAAGAACAATGTATACAATAGATGGATTTTCGGGGCATGGTTTTGGCATGATTAGATTATGTAACTGAAATTCTCAGCTAGAATATTGATTCTGATATCTAAGAATGAGAGAGGAATTCTATTGCGATCGGAGCGAGAAATAGGGATCATTTGAAAAAAGGACCATGCGTCGAAATGGCACTAAATCCAACAAATAAATTCTTAATAAATTGCTAGATACTCTGACTTAAAATATGAATATCTCAGTTTTACGGTGGAATGAATATCTCAGTTTCACGATGGAATTCAACCTTGTGCCTATAGGACGAAATGAAATAGATTTAAAGACCTATTAAATGACTTAACTCTCAGCTGTGTTGGTATTAGGTTCAAGCTCCATACAAATTTTCCCATGGTCTCAGCATCATTTAGAGCCGTGGTCGTCAAACTGCGGCCCGTGGCCGTTATTTTGTGCGGCCCGCGGCAAAGTAAATTGTTTCAAATACTTAACGAAATAAGTTAAATACATATGTATAAGTGTGCAAAGGCTCTTGGAGCGCCTTCACATACTCTGCGGCCCGACCCTGGAACTCACACTGTCATATGTGGCCCTTGGCCCGTAAAGTGTGACGACCGCTGATTTAGAGAGACATTTCAATATTTGCGTTAAGAAATAGGTTATTTTTTTCGGTTATAGTATCCATAATCATTTTTACGCGCATACAAAAGTGTTAATGTACGAATTTGACGTAGGTACCTACCGTTATAAGAACTATGTTAATTACTATGGTTAATTACACTCACGCAAATTGTTTTCGCCATCTGTGTATGACACTGCGTGTGTCTTGAGTAGGTTTGAATGTATGTCACCTCGTTTGTAAGTATCGTTAGCACTAGGAGACTAATTAGGCATGAAAACGCTTTTAATATAACAGTTAATTGCATAAAAACTGTTGGTATTTTTGAAATGAATACTTCTTTAGCGGCGTTAGACACTTTTTGCGATGGGTAAAAAATGTTAAACTCGCGTCAGGCGTAAGACGGAGGGAGAGTTTAAGTACCAGGATATGAGGATACTCTAAGAGTTTATTTTGAAATACGAATGAAGCTAGAGTCGCGTTCGATTTTTGAAGTGGACGTTGATTTTGTTCCTTTAACGTGTGTGCGTTTGTCCTGCGTTCTCTCAAGTGACCGCAGTTCGAATCTCGTGTAGAAAAAATGTTTTCATTTATTTATTTTTTTGCGCGAGTGTGCGTGTGTGTAGACTTCACTTTTGCCGGCACTCCCGGAGTGCCACCCGGTGTTTTTTTTATGATTTCTACCAATTTTTTGCAACGAACGCAAGACCTTACCTAAAAGCTCCAAACATAAGCCACAACAAAGTTTCATTCATAATTGAAACCAAATAAATCTCCGCTTAATTCACGCAGATCATTACTATTGAGCCAAACAGTTAACCTACAAATGGCAGGCCATATCAGAGTTGTCTACGCTGGCGAAATAATAATTTGTACTGCAAATGACACCGCTCCAAGCGAGGCAGAGGTTGACAACGTTATTAAAATAATCTCAGACGTCACGAAATTGGAACAACATGAGTCACGAATCCACCCCGTTGGGTTGGTATACAACATAGTGCAAACAACCTAATAGAGCGGAAACGTCATACAATTCATCTTACTAATATAATAGGGCACAAGCTAGTATAATAGGTGTAATACTGATTCTGTAACTCAATAAATTAAATACCTTAACACCTAGTTAGTATTCGGTGCATATAACACAAACGTGCTTACGAATGATGAATTAATTGCCATACCATAGATGGGATATTGCTTCAAAAGCAATTATTTTATCAATTAGAATTTAATTTTGAATATCCTACTCCTACTAATTTATAAATGCGAAAGTTTGTGACGATGTGACGATGTGAGTGAGTGAGTGTGTATGTTTGTTCCTTTTTCACGCAGACACGGCTAGACGGATTTGAATAAAATTTGGAACGGAGATAGCTGGTACCCTAGATTAACACATAGGCTACTTTTTATCCGGTAAAATTGCATAGTTCCCGTGGGATACATATCAAATGTCGGACAAAGTCGCAGGCAGATGCTAGTATGAAGTAAAATTACGCCAAGCCGAAATTGTCGATTACCTACTGCACTCTGATTGTACAAAAGTATAAATTAAGTTGAGCAAGCAGCTATTATGATCGATATGGATACCTAGTTAGTGTTTATTCGTTGTGCGGCATAGTGAATGAAACTCGATTGATTTTAATAAAATCCAAAAAGTAAATATCATAATATCAAAATCCCAATCACTTAAATGGGTTTGTTTCATGTAGAAGATAAAATAAAGCAATTGGGAAAAAATCGTGTTAGTATTTTGTAAGTCGAAAAAGACTGATATATTGCCACAATTGGATAGCTCTTATTACCACTCTAATTGCTTATTTCCTCTATGATAAAATTATACAAGAACGAAACAGCTCAGGCAATTTGTTATTAGTTATTATCATTGAGAGTGGAATTAGTTGTCAGGGGTCCGATTTTTGAAAACAAATAATGTGAAAATACCCATCGAAAATGGTCAAAAATTGTATTGAATTTGAAATGTTTTGTTAATTATTGTATTTCTTTGTTGCAGGTAACAACTTGAAGCGATTCCTACAAGTCATTTAAGAGTCTGGTACGATTGCGTTAGAAGGATCAAAACCGTTTTTAAGAACATCAATTACTTGCATTTTCTTTAAAAAAAAAACAATAAAAAAAATGAAAAATAAGAAAACAAGTTTCTTTAGAACACGTATAATCTGCGGGCAAACATTATTGCCTCTTACTGTCATAACCCTTTCCTTTTCTAGATTCAAATCGTCTTTCAGGTCTTCGTTGAGCAAAATATGCCCCAGATATTTAAATTTTGTCTGCTACTTAAGCGGAAAACCGCCCAACACGATCGTTACCGTCGTAGAATTATGTCAATACATACATCGGATGGTCGAATATATACAATACAATACAAATACTCTTTATTGAACTCTCTCGCTCTTTTTTTATTTTTTATTTTTTTTTGTTATAGTTATGTTGGTCTAAACTGAATTTTATAAGGATAAATATAAAATAAACCTAACCTAACAAGCTGTAGAAATTTTAGACCAAACGATCATTAGACCAAATTATTTTTCGACCATATATGAAGAGCTTCCAGTTGAATGTTTTCGTATCTTAAAAATAAGCAGTTCATTCCGTACATCATCATCACACTATAAGCCGTAGGACGTCCATTGATGGACATAGCCCTCCCCCATTTGACACGTTCGCTTTATATATTTGAAAACTCACACAAATACACATATACACAACAGACTCCCACTTTGCCTTTATTACTAATACAAAACGCATCACCTTTATTAATTTTAACGGGACAATACAATGGATGTAGAGGCAATTTAACACGTGCCCTTTATGCGCATGATCGTGACATTTGTCAGCGATGATCCCCTCTGCGCACGCGACGCCACGTTTGACGCCGTTAAATTTGGAATCTGAAAGGTCAAAATATTATTAGTTTTTTTACACCAAACCCTTTTGTGGATTGAGAACAATTAAGTTTAAAATATTTAAATGACTAGAATAAAATGACAGTTGAAGATTTTGATGAAACTTTAGATTTGAGTATGATCTGAGTGTCACACATTTATTTTATTCATTTTCCGAACGAAATGTGAAGGCATGCGCGATATCGAAGTCCTAAAAACAATAGCAGTTAACAGTACAATTATTTCTTCAATTTTTACACAATTAGGGCTAAAGTTCTTTGGAAAGGTTACGCTGGTATTTGACAACAAAAACAAATAGCAGATTCATAAGTACAGTGTGGCATTATAGCCCCTTCACACATTGAATGGAATGTCTTCACTGACGTTGGAGTTAAGAAAATGTAAATGGCATTAGTTACTGACCTTTTTTCGAATGCGAAAGTAGACATTCCGATGTATTTGTTAATTAATTGATACTATATTATATAGATGATATAATAGTGAAAACGTTGAGGCTTTGTTTGCGTTGTGAATACTGAGGTGTTATCACAATATGTAATTAAGAAGACGGTATTAATATAAAATTATGTAACGCAATCAAAAGTACAGAAAGTACGTAACTTTAGTTGGCGGAAACATAGCAAAGAAGAGTCAATTCAAGTGTTCAAAAGGAACTCATACTTTTAATTTGCGAACGTTGTAGCAGAATAACGTTCGGGGTAAACTGAGCTTTTTTTTTAACGGAGATGAAATCTTTATAGATGCCCTAGGCACGGGGATGCCTAGGGGTATGTGGGACTCCCCCCCGAAGGGGTATACCCGAACTAAAAACTCTCCGGCGTTGCCTCAATCCGGCGTGATGGGGACGCAACGGGATGCCACGATGGTTTCACCACAAACGCCCCCCCGGTGGCCCCGGCTTCCCTCGGGGTAGACAGAGCCTAAGGTAGCAGGAACTTAAGCCCACGTTTAGTATAATTTTGGGCATAAAGGTGGAAAGGGGAATCAAAATGGTGATGGGTCGCCAGCCGCAGTAGCAGAAAAACAAATCCCGATTAGCTCAATCGTATTGTAAGTTTCCAATGATTCACTGTTAAGTTCATTCGAAATATTATAAACGGTATGTGAACCGCGATTACCTTTATTGAGCACCCGATATTTCGACGCAGTTGCATGCATCATGATCACGGGTAGACTGAAGTAATTGCGGGTGGATGTTATTGTTGGGTAGACCGAGCTCTGTCTACCCTCATTCTTACGCGTCGACTGTGTGCACTTTCGTTACCACTGGAACCGGTTCACATCCCGTTTATAATATTTCGAACAATCTTATTGTATCGTATTGTATTCTTATATCGAATTTAGCTGTAATGTATTCTATTGTTTCTGCAATAATTTTAGCATCTACAATATTAGCTAAGTATATTTTCTTCCGTTACATTATATTGAATATACGCTACATTAATGTTGATTTATACTACGTGAACTCAGAACAGTTGGCTACCAATCAACCAACTACCCAACAATAAATGACAAACACTACTTACAATACATATCCTATTCCGTATTTATGTTACGTATTATAACTGATGCCCCATGCCAATTTAGTTTATGGGCTATAATGTGAAGTGACGTATCAGCAGACGCGACAGTGTATGAAATTTATTTATTGGACGGATGCCTTGAGTAGTTTCTACTTGTTGAGTCCTAGATAGACCACCCAAAGTAATGAGAAATCAATAGTTACTTCATAGTTTTAGTCCGTAATAATTACATAACTGATAATATTTTAAGATTCAATTACTGTATTTTGAACATGATACATTCATAGAAAAGCGAGGTATCTTAGGTCAATTAATGTAAAAGGTAAATTTTGCAATATCAAGAAATAAGTTGCTGTGAAGAATTTAACTTTAATTTTTTGCTGTAATTTATTTTCTTTTTCTTGTCGACGCTCGTTACGAAATCTTCATTATAAAAATAACTCGTTGGAGCCTAAAATTACTGATTTCTTCGTGCTTTACGTAAACTCATTAAATTAATGCAAATGACTCGGTTAATTGTTTGACAGTGGGTCAACTGCGGAGATGCCGTTTACGACAAAATATATTGTTTTCGACGATGTTTATATAAGTAATTAATTTTTGTTGGGACATCTTGTTAGTGAGGAGGCAAATTATCACGATACATATTATTATCATTGTTTTTTATCATTGTTTAACGAAGTTCATACCTAGTTAACTTAAGTTTGCAACCAAGATTCGCTTGGTTGAACCTCGGGCTGTAGAGATTCCGAGACTTTACTGATGACTCAATAGGAAGTCTCAAAACTTACATCGTTTAGACGCATTTGGATACAATTTGGAACGGAGATAGCTGATACCCTAGATTATAACATAGGCTACTTTTTATTTTATAAAAATTCCGAAAAAAAATTCCGAAGAAAATTGCATAGTTCCCGCGAGATAGCGTTAAACAAATTATTTGCAGACGTAATCGCGGGCTACCGTTATAGTACAAGATCATACAAACGTTCTCTACACTAATACTTATTATACCACTCAAAGGAAAGATAATTTAAATATACTGATTGAACTGCACCGCAAACGTAACAGAACTGCAGCATAGCTTTCATCAGCGATATGTTCTTGGTCGAGATGATCGATGCACCTTTCATACGCATTCGGAGCAGATGGAATATCGACACAGAGTTTCTCTTTGAGTTCAATGATTGAAACTCGAGTTATGTTCGTACTCACTTGAGTTATATTTATTGATTTTAAAAGATTGTGCGCTTTTCTATTTATGAGTTACTTTCTACAGGATACAATCAGTCCGAGCGATAACGCACTGATATATAGTACCATAATAGCTTTAGAAACTAAAAAAAAATCAAGAAAATGCAATAGAACGGACGAGAATTTGATTTGAAGTAATTGGGTACATTCTAACCCTATTTGAACCCTATAAAAACAAAATTAAAAAAACATGATTCAAACACCATCGTAAGTTTGGAGTTATATAAATTCTATAAATACAAAACAATAGTTAAAGTTTAAAGTTAGGGGGACGGGTTGAAACCTCAAAATAGCCGTTACTAATTATGTAATGTCAATGTCACTAACAGTTTTGAAATTGTGGTTTACTTGTTTACGGCTCTTACTTTAATGTAAACAAATGGATAACTCACGTTTTATTACGTCGGAAAAGGTCCGACAGTACGTAACGTGAGTTATCCGTTTGTTTACATTAATATTTCTGAGCCTCACGGTAGTTTTGTATTAAAAATGGCTCTTACTTTATTTAACCTTGGGTAGGTTAGATAGAGACCTAACATAACAGTAAATGTATTTCATTCATACAATTTTAATAATGAATGAAATACATTTACTTCATCATAATTCGCAATAACCTTGTTCGCTCCCACAGGTTTCGATTGAGAACCGGTTGAAATCGATCATCAAAACAAGCAAATTATGAAGTTGCAGGTTATGATCTCATCTTAGAAATGTGCTCCGAATCTGTCACTTAGATAGTGACGTAATTCATTCGATAAATTTCATACAAAAACTATTTGGACGTATAATGTCAGTGGGCCAAAATCTGAAGGCCCTAGGCGCTAGGGTTGTCAAATATAGATAGTACTTTTCGGACCGAGATTTAATAACTGATAAGTAGAGTCAAGCCCCCTTATTCATGAACGCTCTATAGGCTTCTGCTAACTTAGCAATCGTTTGTCCTTATCTGTGAAAGGTAAATGTCAAAGTGACAGATAAGGACAAACGAGCGTTTATGAATAAAGGGGAATGTCACCAATTTGTTTACACCCCAAAGTGACAAAAATATGTATATGTGCCCTATAATAGTGGTTGATACGTTATTTTTCATGAGGTCATTTTTTTGACGTTTTCTCTAAAACTGTAGCTGAATTATTCAGAACAATTTTCGTTGTACGTATTTACCACTATTTTATTTCACGCTATTTTTTTATTTTTTGTATATTTTTTGATGCCACGATTGTAACGTCAGAGGGAGGAGATACAATAATATTACTACTTTTGGATCTTTTAGTTCCTAAAATACTTCATTTCCTTTATGCAATTGAGTTACTTAACCTTTTATTCATTTTCAAAACCTATCTAATGACGTATCACATATTACAAGCGTACAAATATAAAAGTTGAGGTCTGTAATCATTTTAGTTACGGTGATGGCGTCACTTTTACGCTAAAATACTATCCCTTTACAGTACAGCACATATTTAAAGTAGTTGGCAACCCTAACGTTGGTTGGCCCGTTATGGCATAGCAGTTAGACGAGGGATTTGTTTCGCAAGCACAGGTTCGATCCCTGTGGTAATACACTATTAAGGAGCGAGAGTAATCTTTTCGCAATATGAATATTTATCGACTAAGTGTAAGATCACGATTATGACCGTTTTGGTCGGCCGCCATTTTGAGGTTAGACGTCTGGTTTGGACTTGCTGTCTTAATTTACGGAGTTTACGTCAATTTCTTGATATTTATTAGTATATCAGTCAAAGTTGGTCTTAGTTGGCCAAGGCAATGTGGTTTTTAGTTATTATGATAATAACTTTAAATAAACGAAGCTGTGTTCTGATCTTATATGTATCATCAGCTAAATATGTGGTCTACCATCCTAAGGTTGAAATTCCTTTGCACGTCACAATATTATAATGTCGATAAGACAGGCTGTCAACTTGAAAGTTCGACTTTAGCGACATTTTCATTTGATAGGAAGTTGGATGAAAAGTGGTAGACCACTTATTTGGGCGACCGTACTTACGTTTGTTTCTGATTTTGATTTTATTCTGACTAAAGGCCTGTTTTACTCTGTTAAGTTTCACTTATCTCAAGTTTGGTGTCAGTTATCTATAATTCCGTCTCTATTTATTACTTCGAAACGGACAGAGACGTCATCATAGATAATCGACACTTGGGATAACTGGAATTTAACAGAGAGCGGCGAAACAGGCCCTTAGTTTTTTAAGGTTGGTAGAGTGTTAGGTAATTTCAAATTGATAATCTTCACACGTTCCTGACAAAAGCTTCGTGACAAATAGACGAATAACAAAGCGATACCTATTTTAATAGGGACCTTAAAAGAGCCATGATTGCAGGAATCAAGTACTCGTAATAGCAAATAGCGGTGTAGCTTGGTATGTAGTTTTCTCATGCCAGATAGCCATGGTTTTATGATGCTAAAAATTACTGGGTACATAAAACTTTCCCCGATTAACTGTAGTTTAAAGAAACGTGAGAAGGGCCAGTAAAACAAAGCAATTAAATAGGAAAAGCTGCGTTTCGATTAATAACAGATTAACTAAGATTTGACGCGAAGCGAACTGACGGCACGCAATGTAATCTGAGATCTCTAGTTCGCGTTTACGTAAAAATTACAGTTGGTATGGAATGGAATAAGTTTCTGTCAAAAATTTCGTTTTCGATTCAAGCTTTTTTGATACAAGTACTTTCGGTTCCCTTTATTTGCATTGTCATCCGTCCTACATAAAATATGTGTTCGTGATATGTGTGTGGTTGTCAAGTCAATTAGACCACTACCTAACAACAAGTGGTCGACACACCTAGCAAATTTTGCTTTTCCAAATTTTTCTTTTATTAGTTTTCGAACCCTAAAAATGGAATAAATTACGAAATATCTTTGCATGCTCACCATTTAGGCACCTATATCTACTTCTTCAGAGATTATTCCAAAAAATGTTATTGGCATATATATTACTAGCTTTTGCCCGCGACTTCGTCTGCGTAGAATTAGTATTTTGGGTAGCTTATTCTTAGTGGTAGACAAACATTCAATTAGAGCACAAATTAAATATAATTACCCTTAGGGTATTACATCTTCGTAGTAAATTTCACTCCCCTATTCACATCTTTGACAATTTCTGCAAAAACTATTCTATTCCCTTCCCCGGGACCATAACAATATCCATCCCAAATTTCGTTTAATCGGCTTAAGGCGCTGTCAACAGCAAATGACCTTGAGCAGCACCACTCTTTACACATACGGTTCGCATGCCTGTTAGTGAAAGAGAAGAAACTATTTCGGCAGCTTGGCGCGCGTCTAAAATATTGCAAAAAACACAAATAAAAAGAAATAAAAAAAAGAATGGATTATTTGTGAAATATGACTCGTTAGCTGTTTAGGTATGAATATGTTGACTTCATGTTTTTAATTGCAGACCCATACGTCGAAAAAATAAAGACATAGAACCGTTTAATGATAATTTTAAGACCAATCTTTGCAATTATTTTCTATCGAGGCGATTTTGTTCAGTTATGTATCGAGTCCGTCCAGCGTGTTTGAAATATGACGAAAATTAACATACTTATATTTTTTTGTGTGCAGTTTTTCTTAAAAAAGTGCTTAAATAACATCAATTTCAACAAAATTAAGCGCGAAGAAGGCAAAAGACAGACGCAATTTTACATAAGGGGAGGCATTTGCCCAGCAGTGGGACACTCAATTATGCTAATATAAAAAAAAAACATACATCAAGTAGGCAAGTACCTAGTAATTTTTAAGATTTCTTAGTTTTCTAAGTGACTTTAACGCCATTTCATGCCCTATAGATATGAAAAAAAGGTTCCTTCTAACGATAGCTACTACCTACCATAACATATTAATTGTCAACCCAATTTTGCCCCCTCCACAGGTCTTCTTTAAACCGCAGAAATACATAATTATTTATTTTTGTGTCTAATAAAAAGTCTAAAAATAGAGTTCCTCCGTTTCTCAAGGTCAATTTTATCTCTGTAAGTACTTACCAAATTTCATAAAATCGGTTCAGTGGTTTAGGCATGAAAGCGTAACAGACAAACAGAAAAACGAATTTACTTTCGCATTTATAATATTAGTAGAGATAGGGATTAAAATATATTTTTTTTTGTAAAAACCGCCTGTTGCGAGTCGGACTCGCGCACCGAGGGTTCCGTATAAATTTGGCAAGTGAATACGATATCCAGTGTTAGCAGAGCCCTGTTCCTAAGCAAAATGTAGGCAGTGTGAGGTCATTTTATATTGGAACCTATGACCTACCATCATACAAAATTTGAAATTTCTAAGACAACTGGATACCGCGCTGCGATGCGCTTCCGTCGTCTGTCTTTCCGGATAAGTATAACCTTGGACTATTCAAATCCAGAGTGAACAGGCTGTTACTGAACCAGTGAGCTACATCTTCGGCCTCATCTGCACTTACCATCAGGTGAGATAGAGGCCAATCGCTGGTCAGTTTATAATAAAAAAAAAAAAAAAAAAAAAAAAAACCTACCTAGTAGGTAGTACCTACCCAATATTTTTTGAGAGCACGGCGATTTGTATGGAAACACCCTTTCTAATGACTGTACCTTGTTATTGTATAGATTTAAGGGTTAATCTTTTCACAACTCCAAGGGACCGCAGATCTACTGTACCGGTTATTTTATTAATTTCAACTTTATACCTACCTATACGCGTTCCTGAGGAAAAGGAACTTGACAGACGGACAACTAAGTGATTCTGGGTTCATTTTTTCCTTTAAGGAACCTTGAAAATAGATACTTCCTAGGTACGAATAATTTCACTCATTATAGCGTAGCGACATCTATTAACGAATAGCGGAACTAATTAACCCATAGTAAACTTTGTTATTATTCTGTTGCTTAGTATTATCAAACATATTACATGTACATTTTTGAACTCAGGACTTCTTCCTCTTTCATTTGGTATCCCAATAAATAATGTATCAAAAAATATTTTTGGTGGACCCCCCCTTTTTGTTTTATATCTCGACTTCTAGGTGGAATTTCGAAAAAAACGCGACATGGGAGTTTAAGTTAGACCTCCAGCAATACAATAAAAAAAACCGCATTCAGTTTGGTACAGTAGTTTTTGCGTAGCGCGGTAACAAACATACAGACAGACAGACAGACAGACAGACAGACAGACAAAAATTCTAAAAATTGTATTTTTGGCTTCTATAGCGCTTATAGAGGGCCCTTAGTTTATTTTTTCTTTAATATCTCCTATGTACAGACATCGACCTGTTACAATTTTATTATATGTATAGATAGATGACAGTATTATCTTTCAACGGTTTTCTTCGGCTCAGGTCATCGCCCCCAACTGATTAACGATTAAACCACACACGATTGTGTCAATTGATAGGTCCCCAGATTTATTGCGGGTTGAGTCAATTTTTTAAATTTTGAGATTATGTGGCTTTGGCGAGACGTGTGTGTTCCGTGCGTCAAGAGGAATGAGTGGGCGGGCAGGTAAAAGCGCTTAAGTGCAATTTGCTTACAAAACGTGGCTTAATTTTGTGTAATTTTTATTGAAACAGGAGTGGCCATAACGACAGCTAAAAGGTCTCAGAATGGCTGATATTTATATTAGTTTTCCAGTTGCATATTGAACATTTAAATGTATAAATGACGTGTATAATATATAATATTATTAGGTAATTTTAAACAAGTATTAACACAATTGGAGACAGCCAGTGGCCATTAAAAATGCAACAGCATCAAAGGTACCATAAAACTCGTAAAGTTTCATTCTAATCTTGATTTATTTGAAAGTTGCGTCCACTTTATCATAACAATGAAAGCTTCCAATTCACATTTGCTAGTCAACGAAAGCTTGATAACGAGGTTTTCCAAGTTGGCACTCGTCACGCGATAATGCGATAAAGCTTTATTTCTTATCAACATAGTAAAAGTGTATTGGATGACCACGTTTTATAGCTTTCACAGTAAGATAAGGATGTTCAGTATGCTAAAGACGCTAAAAGCGACAAAATACCTCAGAATTACTGAAAATTAAAAAGGTGTTGAACAAACATGCTTACTATTTCAGTGGTTGGTTAATTTTGTCTTTATGTGCATCTTTTTCTTACTAGTTTTAGGGCGAAAGAGATAAAAAACAAACACCTCGTTCCGAGTATCTATTCGAGGGGCTATACTCTTTTGCATTCAAATAATAGAAGCCAAAATACCGTGCACTTTTTTCTATCTAAAGTTTGTTTCCACAGATTACCGTGTTTTCGTACCTTTTGAACCTTACACATCTTCATACTTACATAAAACGAAAAGTCTTAAACGCCTAGTCTAAACCTTTACAGTTTACACCTTCCCTTTTTAATGCAGTCAAGGAATAAAATACTTGCTGAATTCACATGGGAATAAGATCTATAACAAAAGGTCCACACACTTAAACTAAATCAAAATTATGCTTTGCTTTATCGTATTCTGACAACTAGTCTGACATTAACAGCGTACCTACACTGAATGGACGAATACACTGTCATGCTAGTCTTATAACTGTCTTATAACTGCCAAACTGGAACCAGAAATGACAAGCAATGTCGAATGAGCTTGCCTTGTTGTTTCTAATCACGACACTGTGACATCAACAGAGCGTTAGAGATAAATCAAAGGCTTTCTCGTTGCATCGCCGGAACCTGCACTTGATTTATTTGGTTCGTTTAAACAATGACGCATAATCAAAGCTCAGGCTTGGCTACTGTTAAATTATGGTGAATGTGATATTGATTTTAATGAGCTGGAGCGGTGCTCGACTTTTATTATGACTATCACTTCATTATAGTTCCATTTTACTGAAAGTAAACTTAGATTAAATTTCGCTTTGCATTTCTGGCCTTATACTCCGAAATTAGATTTTTGAAGTTCGTATCGTGCGGTTCCGCTCTCACTTATAATTCTGAGCTTATAATTATTAATTTGAGAGTGAGAGGAACGGTGTGATACGAACTTCGAAAATCGAATTTCGGAGTAGCGCCCATGGCTTTAACCCAGACGTAAAGAGGGGTATTATAAGTGTGTCTATGTGTCTATAGCATCGTAGCTCTCAAACCGATGGACCGATTTGGATGAGGTTTTTTCATTCGAAAGCCAGTTTCTTTGCAATGTTTAGCCGTGTTTGGTAAAAATCGGTCCAGCATTATGAAGAGTATATTCACTTTTCTGAAATGATAAGGCATTTTTGACAAAAAATGTTTTTTTTATTTACCAATGATCACTCGATTGATGCGTGATTTGAAACGCATTAGTGTCTTGTAAAAGTCCATCGAGGAAATGTGCGAAAATCTTAGAAATCATGTTATAGGCGATGCTAGCCACCCATCACTATTTTGATTCCCCTTTCCACACTATATGCCCACACTCATGCTAATCGTGGCCTTTAGGTCTCGTTACCTTAGGCTCTCTCTACTCCGTAAGGGACAAAGACGTGATCTATGTATGTATGTATGTATGTATTCAAAAATCCTTTAAAACGTTACAAGACTATTTAGTCAAGCTCAAACCTCACCTGCTGAAACAATTTTAAGAGATGTATAAAACCAAACTGCCAGATAAACAGTTTAACTATGAGATAAGCCCATTCACCGTGTAAACGTATCTCGGCGAGAGCTCGGACCGGACAAAGCCCCGGAAGTTGTCCGGCTTGTCGGACACTAGTATGGTGGTACTACCATGTACCTACCGGTGCGGTGCGGTGCAAGCTTCGTGGGAAACAAACAACGAAAAAGAAATGTTATTCGTGTGTTGGGACTTTGGGCTGGGCCCATCCGAATGGCACCTTACTCAAAATCAAAAAAGAAACGTTTGTCTAGGGACGCCAGACAGAAGTGATAACTTAAACGAATCTAAGCTACTAACAGTATATGTCTGTCGCACACTAAACACTGATTAGAGAGAGGAAGCGTCTGTTCGAAATACGACTAGCGCTGTGGATTAAAGAGAAGAAGAGCCTGCCTACCGCTGCCATCAGAGAAAGGGAAACCAGACAGACTGGCGCCGTTACGCGTTACGTTACATTACGAATCGATTTAGGGTAAACCGTAAGAAGTTATCACTTCTAACAGTTTATTTTGCAAATAGGCCGCCAAGGGCTCTTCAAGTCCTTTTTCGAAATGTATGTATGTATGTATGTAAACTCTTTATTGCACATAAAAATTAGTAATAGTAATAATTAATAATATATATAATAGTATTAATTAATTAGTAGTAATTAGTTTATCAGCGCTTTCAGAAACAGTCATTGCTAAGAAAAATCCGCAAGAAACTTGCCACAGTTTTTTTTTTCGAAACAAATACACACGTGTTTTTACCAAAATATAGCTAAGAAACCTCATTGAAATTGGTTCATACGTTAAACTTGTAGCTTAAACTTTAACGTTAAAAAAACTTTATTGTCAACGCAACCGTTACCCACACGTCTGCAACCCTCCTATCTTTTACGTAACTCACAATCTAAGGCTTTCGAGCCACCAGATCCTTATTAACAGGCAGTGTCATTGCACCAGACACGAAGGCCATAAACGACCTGTTACTCGAGTGGACATCAGGCTTTATGGCGGTAGTTAAATTTAAAACGGTAGTCAAACGGCTAACAAAGTTTCGTAGTTGCCTGAGTGGTAGCTGAAGTAACCGCACGGGATTATAAGTTGAAGTAAATAGTTGTTGTTGTTGTTGTTGTTGTTGGATGGTATAGTATAAAGTAGCGGTCGGCAAAGAAGGGTGTGTAGCAGCTCCTCAAGTTCATTTAAATAAAAACACCGGGTAGCACTCCGGGAGTGCCGGGAGAAGTGAAAACTACACACACGCACACCCGCGTAAAAAAAATCTACACGAGATTCGAACTGCGTTCACTTGAGAGAGCGCATGACTGTTATTCCACACCTTATACTACTAGGCCAAAATTTAAAAAGTTAAAGCGACGAAATTAACGTACACTTCAAAAATCGAACGCGACTCTAGCTTCATTCGTATTTCAAAATAAGCTCTTAGAGCAGCGGTCGTCACACTTTACTGGCCAAGGGCCACATATGACAGTGTGAGTTCTAGGGCCGGGTAGGGATGTGACATTCTACGTAAAAAATCGATTTTTATTTAATCGATTTTTTTTGTCGCATTAAAAATCGATTAATAAATAATCGATTTTTCTTAAAAAAATAATCGATTTTTATATTAATCGATTTTTTCCCAATTTTTTAATGAATTTCAAAATAAACGCTGTAAATATTTTATTTATCATCGTTTTACTAATTAAAACTGTTTCAAAAGCACAGAAGAGCTGCCATCGTAGACGTACAGATGGCGTTAATGCGTAATATCATCTCCATGGAGATAGTATTCTTTGATAGTTCGCGGTCCGGGTTATAAAAGACCAGACTTAATGTCGCGGGTGGTAGATAAAAAATCGTCTGTTTGATTTTTAATTTAAAAAAAATCGATTGTTAATCGATTATTTGTAATAAAAAAATCGCGTATAAAAATCGATTTTTAATCGATTATTTTCATAATCGATTATCTTTTCACATCCCTAGGGCCGGGCCGCAGAGTATGTAAAGGCGCTCCAAGAATATCCAATGTAGGCATAGTTGACTATTGAAACAATTAACTTTGCCGCGGGCCGCACAAATAACGGCCGCGGGCCGCAATTTGACGACCACGGTCTTAGACGATCTGATATCCTGGTGCTTAAACTCTCCTTCCGTCTTACGCCTGACGCGAGTTTAACATTTTTTACCCATCCTAAAAACTGCTCAGCGCCGCTAAAGAAGTTTTCACATCAAAAAGTATACGTACATACATAGATACACAATACACAAATTACATGCTCCCCCACGGGGCAGACAGAGCCTAAAGGCTACGTTTAGCGTGATTGTGGGCGTGGAAAGGGGAATCAAAATAGTGATGGGTTGCTAGCCACATCGCATATACCATGATTCCTAAGATTTTTGCCCGTTCCCTCGATGGACTTTTACCATCTGCGCGGGAAGAGAAGAAACTGGTACATTCTATGTTCTTCCTTTACTCCCAGACCAGCATGGAGGAAAAAATATTTCGGATGGAAATGAGATCAAAATATTATGTAAATGGCGCCCGCCAAATTATTGACTTTATTTCGGGAGCGGATCAGAATATATAAAGTTTAAAATGTATAATGGGTTAAAATGCATAATAGTTCAAAATATATTATGCCATTTTCTGTGAAACTATTAGGTATATGAATTTTTTTTTAGCGTGATCTATAGATTGGTTTAGGTTAGGTTAGGTTTAGTTTATAGCAATACTGTTAATTCGCAATTTTCTGAGTAAATCGCATTATATATTTTGAACTATTATGTATTTTAAACCATTATACATTTTAAACTTTATGGATTTTAATACGTACCCCTTTATTTCGCATTAAAACAGTGTATCTACTATCCAGTCTCACCCATGTCGCATTTATAAAATCTCAAGACACGCTTATTAATTACTAGCGACCCGCCCCGGCTTCGCACGGCATATTATGCATGTATTATACATATAAAGAGGAAGTCTTGAATCACTTTATCTATTAAAAAAACCGCATCAAAATCCGTTGCGTAGTTTTAAAGATTTAAGCATACATAGGGATATAGGGACAGAGAAAGCGACTTTGTTTTATACTATGTAGTGATTACGAATTAAAATACTAAAGTTCGTTGTCGTTTGGAAACGTCCAAAAAGTTGTACCTAATGTTATCAAAAATAAACAGTTGTCAAATGTTTATCGGTCGAATGTAAGCGAACCCGTGATCCGTTATAAAACGGTTGTTATTACTCCTTGCCTTTTCCTGCCACATGTCAATCCAAAACCAAAGCAACGCAATTAAAAAAAAAAACCTGTCAAGGGCGAGCCGGACTCGCGCAGGAAAGGTTCCGTACCATTATCTATAAATATCTATAAACCAGTGTAAGCAGAGCCCTGCTACAAAGCAAGATGTACTCAGTGTGGGGTCAATTACATTGGTCTTTTATACATATAATAACAGTCATACATTAATCTGGTTTTTAGTATTTGTTGTTATAGCAGCAACAGAAATACATCATCTTTGAAAATTTCAACTGTCTAGCTATCACGGCTCATGAGATACATCCTGGTGACAGACGGACGGACGGACAGCGAAGTCTTAGTAATAAAGTCCCATTTTTACCCTTTGGGTACGGAACCCTAAAAGGGTCGTCGACCTCCTAATAAAAACTGACATAAACGGATAATCCCCATTGTTTCCGAGTCACAGACGCTTATTGGCGCTCCCTGCCGTTTAGCCCAATACAATGAGACTAATTTACTGCAGCGATAACGCTAACGTAACGTTATTTCGACGATTAGTGGTATTTGAGGTTAGTGCCTTCCTCGTGACATTTCGCGACGTCGTGTTTTTCGGGGCGTGCGAACGGAGGGGAGGACAACCGTACTGTTTTAACTTGTTTATTTATGGCTGTAATTTTTTTAAGCTGCAAATATTTGGGAAATATTTCAGTGGAATGTTTGCGGTTTTGATCGACGGGGAACGTGGGAGCCATGCAACTTTGCGTTGGCTGTATGGCGGAGCGAACCTTAGTCAATTAATATAAAAAACAAGGTATACCAATAAAAATAAAAATAAGATAGCTTTAGTTAATATTTGTAATCTACTACTTTTGTAAGCATTTACAAAATAAATGACTCACTATTCAAAACAAAAGGTACCAAAGTAATGAAAAATATTTGCAATTTCAAGGATATCCCTATTTCAAAAGCACTCAAAATTTCCTAGAAATTTGCAAAAATGACCTTTTTTGGAGCGTGGGAAACCCAAGGATTATTTCTTCGCGGTCAAGTCCATCTTGATGGAACTTTGCACTCGACGAGTTGGCGATTACAACCAAGATAAAAAGTTGCAAGAAACGGTTTTGTTAGTTACGTGACTTACGTGTGGTGACACGTAGTAACGCTGGGATCTTGTAATTTATACATTATAGCGACCGCCCCGGCTTCGCACGGGTGCAATCAATGTTTCTCTACTTTATTATGCATGATATACATATATAAACCTTCCTCTTGAATCACTCTATCTATTAAAAAAACCGCATCAAAATCCGTTGCGTAATTCTGAAGATATAAGTATACATAAGCATACAAAGTCTGTACATTTTTTTTTATGTGAATAGGAAGGCAAACAGGCAAGTAAGCGATCACCACTGCCCATAGACACCCGCAACCCCGGAGGGATTGCAGATGCGTTGCCAACCTAGAGGGCTAAGATGAAATGCCTCTTGTGCCCGTAATTTCCCCGGCCGTCTTACTCTCCACACCGGAACACAGCAGTGCAAGCACTGCTGCTTAACGGCAGGATTAGCGAGTAAGATGGTGGTAGGATAGAAGATACATGGAAGATACGTATTCGAAAAAAATAGGCTGTTGATACTTAAAGTCGATAAGAAAACTCATTTTTAGAATTTTTGTCTGTTTGTCTGTTTATTTGACCGCGTTTATGTGAAAACGGCTTAACGGATTTTGATGCAATGTTTACTAATCTGTCAAGAAAACCGCCGACCTTACACCTTATAAAAACTCAACCCCTAAAATGGGGGGTAGACACTACCCAAAAATACTAAATCCATTCATTCATCCATTATCATCCATTATTCATCTATTCCTTAGTATATTGTATTTCTCCTTGTTTTATATCTAAGTGTACTGAATGTGTTTAAATAAATGTTTCTCTCTCTCTCTCTCTCTCTCTCTCTCTCATTATAATGAGATCCTTTGAAATAGAGAAAAAATATTTCAACGATAATCTTGATGACTCGTGGTGTTAAATTTATACCTACTAAAGAGTTGGAGCTTATTTTACCGCGCTAACTAAATTACTAGTTTCATGTTGAGATTATAGTGTACAGGTCAGTAATTAAACTATCAATGTTTACTTACATTAAATTGATTTAGATAATCTTAATTTAAAATCTATCTTACATTTATTTTATGTCTCTCATGGGCTTAACATTACGTCTTAAGAGGCTGACAACACCTAATTTTGTTGAAATTGATGTTATTTAAACACTTTTTTAAGAAAAACTGCACACAAAAAAAATATAATGTTAATTTTCATCATATTTCAAACACGCTAGACGGGCTCGATAGAAAATAATTGCAAAGATTGGACTTAAAATCATCATTAAACGGTTCTATGTCTTTATTTTTTCGACGTATGGGTCTGCAATTAAAAACATGAAGTCAACATATTCATACCTAAACGGCTAACGAGTCATATTTCACAAATAATACATACTTTTGTTTATTTCTTATTATTTGTGTCTTATTTGCAAGATTTTAGACGCGCGCCAAGCTGCCGGAATAGTTTCTTCTCTTTCACTAACAGGCACGTGAACCGTATGTGTGAAGAGTGGCGCTGCTCCAGGTCATTTGCTGTTGACAGCGCCTTAATGCGATTCAGTTAGGTTCGCTCGCTGTCAGATTCATACTAAAAGTGACAGCTAAAACTTGAACTGAGTCGGAATTAGGACGTCATGGTAAGGCCCCTAGCCAAAGTTATTAACATAAATTACTTCGAATATTTATTAGTGTTATTTGGAGTAAATTGAATGATTTTATAATGTGCGAGTCCCTTCTAGTTTTAAATTAGTTTTTTTTTTCTAACACGTGTGTTATCCATCTTAAATCATAGTCATAACTTGACGATTAATCGGCACAATTAGACATACTAAAACCCTACCCTTGCGGCCTTTACATTTACATACGAAAGTAAGTTTGTGCTAACTGTCCCACACAATGCAGTTTAGTTACATCATTGCAACACCGCATGTATAGGCAAATGTATCTTTTATTCTTTATTCTAAACAAACTTCAGTTGTAATTAAATTACACAAACGGATAACTCACGTATAAAAGTCGCTTAATGCTCGACATCGAGCACTGATCGAAATGATCGTTAATTGTCATTTTTTAGGGTTCCGTACCCCGGGTAAAAACGGGACCCTATTACTAAAACTTCGCTGTCCGTCCGTCCGTCCGTCTGTCACCAGCTAGCTTATTACGCAATCGCCATCGCGTTCATTTTGACAGTTCTTGTATGAATGTGACAGCTGGCTGATTCCGATGCCAATTGTCAGCCCATACATGAACTGTCAAAATGAAGACGATGGTGATCTCGAGCGAGTTACGTAATAAGCCTGCAGGCTGTATGTCAAAAACTTAATAGCTAGACAGTTGAAATTTTCACAGATTGTGTATTTCTGTTGCCGCTATAACAACAAATACTAAAAACAAAATAATAATAATAATTAATTAATTAATTAATAAGGGGGGCTCCCATAGTACAACAGAGTAGTTGTTGGCGTTTTAACAGAGTAACGTAAACAGAGTAGTTGTTAGCCTTTTTTCTGGTACGGCACCCTTAGTGCGCGAGTCCGACTCGCACTTGGCCGGTTTTTTATTATAATGGTAATGATCGGTCGTTTGTTTAAGTTTTTTTTTTTTATGTGAATAGGAAGGCAAACGAGCAATTGGGTCACCTGATGGTAAGCGATCACCACTGCCCATAGACACCCGCAACCCCGGAGGGATTATGCGTTGCCAACCTAGAGGACTTAGATGAAATGCCTCTTGTGCCCGTAATTTCCCCGGCTGTCTTACTCTCCACACCGGAACACAGCAGTGCAAGCACTGCTGCTTTGCGGCAGGATTAGCGAGTAAGAGTGAGAGAGAGGTAGTATGTTTGAGTGAGGTAGTTTCATGTTAAAAGAAACTTCAGTGGTACTACGAACCTCACCTTATCCACTCGATCGGCGTCACCCCGATAGCATCTCCGAGCATCGCACGAACTCGCACGAAGTGACACGAAGCGGTGTCGCAACAATTCGTGCGAATGTTCGAATTTGTCCTCACGATTGAGGAAGATTGGAATCTTTTAAACACGTCCGTTACTAAAAGGCAACCAACAAATAAAGTCAATAGAATTTAAATCTTCGGCTTACTCGAGTTAGTTTAAAGTAAAGCGGTTTACAAATTGATTTATTTTTACTTTTAATAGTGCAATGTGTCCGTTACGTCACTCCAAGTCACACTTAGTTGCAGCTAGTTTGTTTTATCGTGATTTACGCTATTGCAGTTAAGTAAGCTGTTTTATTTACGTCTTTAGTCGTGAGGCTTTCAATTTATTCCGTGTTTCTTTCTACCAGATCTAAGTAAATGTAGGCATTTCATCTTAGCCCTCTAGGTTGGCAACGCATCTGCGATCCCTCCGGGGTTGCGGGTGTCTCTGGGCAGTGGTGATCACTTACCATCAGGAGACCCACTTGCTCGTTTTCCTTCCTATTCATATACAAAAAAAACTTACTAACTTTAGTTAATAAATAAAAGCCCATTGAATAAATGGGCAAAGATCTTGGAATCATGTTATAGACAATGCAGTTAGCAACCCATCACTATTTTGATTCCCCTTTCCACATATACGCCCACAATCATGCTAAACGTGGCAGGTCTTGATTGTTACCTTAGGTTCTGTCTACCGTGAGATAAAGATGTGATTTATGTATTGCAATAAAATTTTAACAATAACATAAATAAAATAAACAAAAAATATTTCCCTTGCTACTCCGCTACTTATGTGCAAGATAACCAAGCCTGCATGCCTATTACGTGACTCGCTCGCGATCACCATCGTCTTCATTTTGACAGTTCACGTATGGGCTGACAATTGGTATCGGAATCAGCTAGCTGTCACATTCATACAAGAACTGTCAAAATGAACACGATGGCGATTGCGAGCGAGTTACGTAATAAGCTAGCTGTGCGAGTATGTTTTTCATGCAATCCCTCCCTTAACTACTGCCACATATTTAAAACACAAATCCTACAAACTTAACTATCTCCTGCAGTGTAGGCTACAGTATGGGCCGAAACCACTGTAACACTGACGCGAGTAACGCGTTTCGATCTCTCTACGGGATCATTCTCAATGTGAACACAACTGTTACACATGCAAACCAACGTCGTCCCCAATAAAATAGTCAATTAAACTGAAAAACACTTTCGTTTCGAGAAACGTAAGACGTATCGAGTTACCTTCGAGTTTCGAAAGTAACACTCGAGATTGGTTACGAATTGTTAAAAGTTAGTCACGATCGCGACCGAGTTACGGTTATCGTTTCAGTGTTAAGTGGAAATTATATCAGCAGCGGACGGGTTTACGGAATCGAACTTTGTTCTTTACTGTATCCGCGCATTAAGTCATAAGAGATAGACCGTGCCGGTACAAGTGAAAACAGCAGCTTAGATTAGATTTCAATGTTGACGCTCAAGACAAGTACCGTACTGGCCGCTTACAAAAAAAAAGTACGTATTATCTATATTGACAGACCTCGAACAATGTGCTGATGCCCTAATACTTTTGCTCCACGACTCAACAAAAAAACACTTCAAAAATCGAACGCGATTCATTCGTATTTCAAAATAAGCTCTTAGAGGATCTGCTATCCTGCTACTTAAACTTCCCTTCGCCTTACGCCTGACGCGAGTTTATCATTTTACCCATCCCGTGTTTAATTCACAGAAAAGCTCGTGGTAAATTTCAAATGTAATTTCGCACATAAATGCGAGCCCAGGATTCGAAACCGCGACCCTTTACTTGAGAGACCACACAGGCAGAGGCACAGGTCAAACCACTAAGCTACCACGGCTTTTCCACAACCCAGAACTACCATGGGGCAGATTTAAAGGAGCGTCTTCACTGAGACCCCAATCCGCCATGTCAACGTAGTTGATCAGTTGCCTAGTTAGTTACTAACATAAAAAATGCATGCGTTATGCAACGTCGTGCTCTAGCAGCTAGCCCTTATTTTTTTTTTTTTTTTTTTTTTGATGATGATGATAGTTTGCCATACTATATTGAACCTTAGGTGGGTTGCAAATAAAATTATTTCCGCTTGAATCTTCTCAATTGCTCCCTGTCTTTGCCAATACACTTTCACCTTGCACAGTGCAGTTAAATATCCGAACCTGCTTCAGTTTGCATAAAGCTTTTCGCAGCCTTACCACGAGTACGATAGGCGCTATTACTGCTTTACGATTTGTCTGTTCATTGCGCGTTTGAGGCGATCAGCACGCGACATTTAGTTGGTAGCACACGCAATGTATTAGGAAGTGGCTGACCATGTCGCCGATTGAAGTTGGTCGTGGTTTTGACATGTAGAAGAGTCTCAAAAGCGCCTTAAAAGAAAAAAATGAGGCGCTTTTGTCGATAGGATATGCGACATGTGCGTTGAGTGTAAAATGATATATACATACATATATTTTTTGAATACATACATATATGTAAAATATATGTATGTATATATCATAGCGTTACATTAGATACTTAAAATTAGATAACTATACGCTAAACCTAAACCTAAACTAAATACTTTAGCTTAGAATTGACTAAGAGGCTGATCGACTGCAACGGAGATCAAAGAGCTGGCAGCTTCCTCGCTCAGCGTATCAGTATTGCAATACAGCGGGGAAATGCTGCCAGCATCTTTGGCTCAATACCGAGGGGGAGTACGTTTTTAGATTTATTTTAGTTTTAGTTAAATTAGTTTATCTTGTTATTTATATTTAAGTTGTATTTTAGGAGTTTTGTTAAATAAATATTCTTTAGCTTATAGGGATAAGTTCGCCTTTGTGCATATACTATTGTTGTTTATATTTTTTTGTGAATTGTATCTGTTTCTTTATATTTGCACAATAAAGCATTACTTACTTACTAGTTTTTTGAAAGTTTTTTGATTAGACTTTCTAAATTTTTCTTTTTCTTCTTTTTTGACTTTTGATTGAGTCTTTATCCCTTACGGGGTAGACAGAGCCTAAGATAACAGACCCAACGGTCAAGTTTAGCATGACTGGAAAGGGGAATCAAAATAGTGATAAGTTTTTTCAATACTACATGCATAATGCGTTATAGGCAAACATACAAATGTCATTTTTTACTTTCGCGGTTTCTCCTGTACAGTTGGGGCCATAAACATCAATACAGCCAAGCACGTCAAATATATATATCACCGACCTTATTGTTTGTGGCATAAAGGTGTATAGATGTTTTTGACGTCTTGGTAACGTTTAAAATTATATATTTATGCCCTTTAACTGTCCTTACAAAATCAGGATCAACTGCGGGTAGTTCGAAAAACTTATTACACTTCAGTCTACACGTCGTGATTACCGCTCCGCAATGTGGCCGAAACGTGGTAATGTTAACGATCGTGGTAGTCCCGAAATTTAATGTGTTTATCCAAACTTTTACTTTTACTACCAATCCTACTAATATTATAAATGCGAAAGTTTGTTGACTATGTGACAATGTGACGATATGAGTGTGTATGTTTGTTCCTTCTTCACGCTAAAACTACCGGACGGATTTAGATAAAATTTGGAGCGAAGATAGCTGATACCCTAGATTAAAACATAGGTTGGTTTTTATCCCGGAAAATTGTATAGTTTCCGCGGGATAGCGATAAACATATCAATTGCTTATTCTACGCGGACGAAGTCGCGGGCTGAAGCTAGTACTTAATACAATTGTCGAGTACGTATTCATTAACTGTGAGTATGGTTATGGTAAAGCAATTTCCTGATCTAACTACAACAATTAAAAAACTATCGACATGCATGTCTATTTCTTCACCAAACATTACCATATAAAGTTCAACAAACCAACTAATTTGTCCAAACCATAACTCCAATGAACCAATTAAACAGGAGAGCGCGTTCCCACGATGCATGCGTCAACTGGAGATAGTCTTAGAGCATTTAAACATCGGGAGATACCATCTCGTCTACCCTCAATCAAAAGTCAAAAAAGAAGAAAAAGAAAAATTTAGAACGAGTCTAATCAAAAAACTTTCAAAAAACTAGTAAGTAAGTAAGTAATGCTTTATTGTACAAATATAAAGAAACAGATACAATTCACAAAAAATATAAACAACAATAATATATGCACAAAGGCGAACTTATCCCTATAAGGGATCTCTACCAGTTAACCTTTGAGTAGATGAGAGGAGCATTAAACGAGGGACCGACAAAGAGTGAGTTTAAAATTCGAGATAGTGAAAGCCACAATAGCGCGTACTAGTATACTCTTTTCTTGAAGGGCCGGCAACGCTCTCGTAACCCTCCTATGTTATGGATGTATCTGGGCGGCGGTGACTGCTTTCCATGAGGCGACCCGCATTATCGATTGCCTCCATTTCATAAAAAAATATGTAAGACCAACGGCCATAGCTTAGCGTTAGCTAATAATTAATGATGGAACAATGCGTTACTTTGCGTAGGCCCATAAAAACTAATTAAGTACCTTGCTGCTCCGTGATCACACGTACAAGACTACTACGTCTGTATGAAACATCACGATCTTTACGTGAACTCTGCCTATTCCACAGAAACCAACATACGTCAAATATACTTACCTAAATATAACGATCACCACCGAGTGATGATTTTTTAAACCAGTAAATTTTCAAGTTCCTGTCACAAGTGACTGGAACTTGAACCTGTGACCATACAGCGATTATCTGTTTACGTTGGGGGCTAATTTGTGCAAGTGGCGTCTCCGGTTGGTTTGATGCTCTAAGTTAGCTGTTTGCTCTGAGGTTTGAGTCCGGTAAGTGCACCGTCAAGCCCACGCCTGTCCGGGGGTTTCTGACACGCAGTATGGGGCATAGATTAAACAGCCAACAGACATGTCTGAACATATCTAGGTAGACGAGTATTCTTTTTTCAACTTATAGGTTCTTCTTTATAAAATTACTAAGTAAAATTAACAAATAAAAGAACATTTGAAAACAGACTATAACTATAAAGTAAATAAGTACGTCGTCAAGATATTCCGCCACAGGCATCGAACCAAAGACGCTGGCCGCATTGCCTCTCTGTATCTCATTGTCTCTCTTATTACCTCTCTGAACTGCTATTCCTAGCCTTTGAGAGTTAAGCGCCAGCCCTAGGGTCACTTATTATCTCTAAACGTAATGAATAAGACCCATTCTATTCCTTGTTGGACTCTTGTCGAAATAATATAAGTTACAGGCTTTACGTTTACTCCAGAATGCTAAATTTGAAGTTCGTGTCGTGTCTGAGCAGAAACTCACACGAATAGACGTCAATATGAGTGAAAGGGACGGTATGATTCGAACATCCCCCAGACGCAAAATTTGCCACTTTGTAATTGAGACAATTACGCAAGTGTCAGTGGCATTGTAAGATCTATATTTTGTGACAGCTGTTCAAAAGGATTCAACGCATTTTAGAGAAAAATTAAAACTTGTAATCGTCGAATCTCGAATAATTATTAATTATTCCTCCGAGCGTCGAATCCAAATCGTTCCGCTATCTTCTTGATTAAACGTAAAACTGACCAAAATTTTGCGGTTTTTTGCATCACTCTGTTATCTCATAACTTGTTTTAAATTTGCACTTTGACTGAGTCGCATTTTTCTTTATGAATTCATCTTTAATTGAGATGTTATGCAAGCTTACAATATCGATAGGAGTAGTCTGTCGAGTCTACATTTAAATAGTCTTTGATTAGAATAGCTCGTCGGATGTCAAAATTAGACAAGGTCCGATTATGCAAGTATGGAACCAAGTATTGACCATATCGTCTACATAAAAAGAAAATATAAACCCGAGTACCGATGCAAATTCAACCATAATCCGATAACTATGAGTTGAATTTACCTATAACTTTTGTGGCTTGGGAAATATGGTTTTATACTTTAAGTGGCAATGGTTTATGAACCTTAAGTATTACGGGTTTTGGTTTAAAGTTGTATGTAAATGAAACCAATTTGTAAGCCCAAATCGACAATAAATGCAATGAATGCAACAGATCAAGAAAATATTTAAGAATTCAACTTTTCAATCAGTAATGATGTCTTTATGTTATGGTGCTTTGATGAGTTTATGTGGGAGTATGCTTGATTAACTGTTGACTTGTTTAAAAATATTTTTCTTAATTGTGAAAGAGTTTTGTTTAGCTCTTAAAACGTAACTGTTTCCATGCTGGTCTGGAGGCAAAGAAAAAAACGTAGAATGCACCAGTTGTATAATCATAATCCATAATCATTTATTTGCACGGTCTCATCGTCTGTCAGCGTACGGGCCGGTTCTTGGCGTTCTTGGTTCCTGGCGGAAGCCAGGGCCACCATGGGGGGGTAGGGGTGTTTGTGGTGAAACTCTAGTGGCATGATGGCATCCCGCTGCGTCCCCATCACACCGGACTGAGGCTACGCCGGAGTCCCACATACCCTTAGGCATCCCCGAGCCTAGGGCGTCCATAAAAATTTCCTCTCCGTTAAAAAAAAAGGCACAGTCTACCCCGTAAGCGATATAGGCGTGATTTGTGAACATAACATAAAATGTAACAAGTGCTGAGACATTTTCAATGTCACAAACTTACAGTAAATAAGAGAAAGAGATGTTTCTACACTAACAAGTGGGAAAGGAACAGCTGTCGGCGACGGTCAACGTGACAACTAAACCAGTGTGCACTAAGCTTTATATTAATGTCGATTTCTCCGCTGATAAATGTGCCCTCTGCCTTATTTATGAGAGATAGCGATTTATGTCAATAGCTATTGGCTATTGAACATGGTAATTAATAACTGGTAATTAGACACTGAACGCAATTTATTGTATGGGTGTTTGATGCTCGTTTAAAGTAATATGGTAATTATTTTGTGCTAATTAGTGCCAATATGGATCTAGTTACACAAACTGATAACAACTTACGTGTAAAAGTCGAGCATTACTTATCTTAAAGTATGTGATTATACTATACATTGCGAAGAAAAGGGGAGACCTTGTATAATTATATAAAAAGCCGGTTAAAAAGAAGTTTTTTTTTTGTATGTTTATCTCTGGACGTACTGAAATGATTTAAATAAATAATAAATATAAATTAGGTACCTTATATAATGTAGATAAATACATACTTAAATACATACAACATCCATGACTCGGGCACAAACATTCGTATTCATCATACAAATGTCTGCCCCTACCGGGATTCGAACCCGGGACCTCTAGCTTCATAGTCAGGGTCCCTAACCACTAGGGCTAGGGCCTAGGGCTATCCGGTCGTATATTTAAAAAAATAGTCTAGTTTGGCTGTGAGAGATCCCTTAGAGAAGCAACTTTTAAGTTTTGTGTTAAGATTTACAATTATTATGTGATATACTTACATTCTCATTCTGAGAGGAGGCCTGTGCCCAGCAGTGGGACGTATATAGGCTGGAGATGATGATGATACTTACATAACATACGTACATACGTACAATAGTGAAGGGACGAACATATTTACTTTCTTTCTCTACGATGCGCATACGCCTAGATCTATTTCCCGATCTATAGATCAACGTGACAGGTGACACTCGATTTGCATCTGTCAAATGGCAAAAGCATGTCAAAATTGATGTATGTTTTTTGTCCTGTAGATACAGCGCGCGAGATCGCTCCGTTGTTTGTGAGTTCTTGCGATACAAACTAACAAACACTCTTATAATAAGGTGTCTGGTTTGACCTAACTAATTGTCCAGAATGTAACTAATTGTTGTAATAAAAAAATCTTAACGAATCGAACGAACGGTGTAGATATGTTCCTAATTTTTTTGCAAACCATTTTTCAATTTTTTTTTGAAAAAGTTTGCGGGGGTGTGGTGGAACGCTTGGCACAGATAGCCTAGATGCGGGTTCAAATCCCGTCCAGCGCACCCGAAAAACTTTTTCGTTTATGATAAAAACCTACTTTTCGAATAACATTAATTAAAAAAAATTAAAAACCCCACGCACTAAGTCAATTGTATGCCAAAAATGCCTTTACATTATTTTGGGAAAGAACATACGTAGTTGTACAAAGTATGTTATTCATCGACTAGGCGACGGAACCGCGGTAATTAAAGTTAATTAACGTTATTAAATGCCCGGTAATTATTAACAGTGACCCCTGGAGGCTGGGTGAGGAATTCGCGTCATGTGACGATTTATGTCAACCAGCTAAATGATTTAGAGTTCCGTGCGTTTAAAGGCTAAAAAGAAATCCATTTAGTGTATCTAGAGTGTCGGTCCGTTTATCAAAAATGTTTTGATCATGAACAAATTTCGCTTTATTCTATCTTCAATGGCCAGATAGTATGTGTCTATTTTTTTATATTTCATTAGACATCATTAAACCGTATACCTAACTATTTCTCGATATACTATTTACTATTTCGATTAGCTTTGAAGCTGTCCAATATAATAATACTTGCTTATTAATGTACCGTTTCAATATCCCCTCGAATTAATACACCAACGTATTAAAATCGCATCAATTATTCTAAACAACAATTTCACACAGCCGTAAACCACGTGGGGTCACACAGTAGTCAAAATTACATCAATACAAACTAAACTACCGTTAGAACATTATAATGTCAAACTAATTTAGCACCTAACGCTTAAATAACACGATAGCTAGCTAATTCTATCACACGCAAATATACTAACGAAATTGTAAACTTTTTAAGTACAAACCCGGTACCACGATCCAGTAAAAATGTTCTCGAAGCTTTTTAAAAATTACTTTTGTATGGAATGACGCGATGTTTTTAGTCGTTTTAGAGTTGCGTGGTACGCGGGTTTGTGTCTGGCTGGTCAGACGCTGACTCACATATTTGCAGAGAAAAAAAAACATTAGCATGTGTGAGAACTTACTAAAATAAGCTATATCATTTTCTACTTTAAATGGAACGCGATAGAGTCGAAAACGGACTGTGAGGCTTTTATAGAAGTTTCTAGGTCAGGTATAAAAGAATTTCTCAAATAATTTACGTTAGCTCTCATCAATTTTCGAGTCGTTATCCATTTTTTGTATCCTATTAAGAAGATGTGGTGATTATTGCTTTGTTTTTTGGAAAGAGCCGTCTGCTAATGTGCATTATACACAGACATGCTATAGACATAGACGACGCAAGTAAATTATTGTTGCTTAAAAGTTGAAATCTATTCTATTTAGCGAGCTCATATTTTGGCAGATTTTTTATTCAGTGTATATACTCGTATCTAACCAACATTTTTTATGGACACTATTTAATATTAAATGTTATTCATTGTCATACTTATCTTGCAGCAATCGTAGTAATACAATACTCTGTGAAAATTTCAGATGTCTACCTATTACGGTTTAAAAGATAACTCTGTGACAGACGGACATACAAACAACCAAACCTTAGTATCTAATAAGACCTTTTTGGTACAGAACCCTTATAACACAAAAACAAACTCGCATCGCCCAAAACAAGATAAAATCTCAAGTAATTAAGTATCCTCTCGCAGCATACTACAGTACCTCCTTAGGAAGACAAATTACAATTCATATAAAACTTACATTAACGTATGTAATTTCTAACAGTAATACCATAAATAAAAACCGGACAACGGTAACAAATATAAGACAAGCCATTAAAACAAACAGCCGAGTAAAGGAAGGACCAATAAATTAACAAATTTATTGAGTACATTTTATTACTTACTACATTAATTAATCAATTTAATGTGATTGTAATAAGGGGACTTTGGTGAAAGTTAATAAATACTCTGTACCCCAGTAATATATAGACGATCGAATGGTGCAGTTAAGTACTGCTGGTCTTGGAGCAAAGAAAAAACATAGAATGTATCAGATGCTTCTCATCTCGCGCAAATGGTCCATCCAGGGAATGGGCGAAAATCTTAGGAATCATGTTATAGGCGATGCGGCTAGCAACCCATCACTATTTTGATTCCATTTTCCATCTATACGCCCACAATCTTGCTAAACGTGTGTAGGTCCTGTCACCTTTGGCTCTGTCCATATTAACGTGATTTGTGTATGTATTTAAGTGCTATAAACCACCGTTATGTCAAACAAGCATATCTCAAGCAGATACACCTCGTAAACAAAACTCGCAGGCGCCGGTCACTTTCCTTTCGTGACCTTTCCGAAAATACTCGCTTCCGACTGACGATCATTACGAAAAAAGTTGAAACATGGGTCGGTTCGTATTGGCGCGGGAGCAAGTTTGAGGCAAGGTGATTTGGGGAAAGGGGTGGTAAATGGTGGGCTTCTGTAACACGATGAAGAAGAGACGTGTAAAATATTGACACATATCCTTAAGGCCTTGTTAAATGGAAGCGGGGAATTATGGGAGCTTTATGCTTCTCTAAAATCATTATAAAAATAACGGAGGAAAATCGATAAATACTCCACAAAAATTATAATTTAATTAGGAAATTTATAGTCCTTGACTTATTTACATTTTTAATAATATAGTAAATTCTGTTCAATGATTATTTCAGGCAATAACGTGTATCGACACTTCCAAATATAGACAGCTTTTACCTGATGCAAGTCGGCCATGGCGTGCGCTTAAAATAAATAAGAGAGATGGTGAATTTCACAAACCTATCCACCTTCGCCAGGTCCACATAAACTTCACAGCTGCAAGAGGCTACCGGCCCAAACGGGACCCCGATCTGTCTCGCTTTACGCTTACATTTTACTTTAACACGGTCTGTCTGAACCCTTTTCGCGTCGTGAGGCAACGGCGAGATTTAATTACTTCGTTTACAGACACTTGATTTACTGAACTCTTAATTTGAAAGTGTTGATTTAAGCCCTCGAGAGTAGCCTTTCCATATCTCTTAATGACGAAACGTAAACACGAAGGATATATGTTATTTACGACGCCACCGAACGCAAGGCTTGTGTAATATTGTACCTGTTGTAAAACAACAATTCCGTGCTATGATTCCACTTAAAATTCCATCTACATACTCATGTAATTTGTTATGACAGTCCATACGTCGTTACGAACGGGAATTATATCATTATCCCGCGCTAGAATAACGCGAAGGGTCGTTAACGTAAATCGATTTCCACGCGCAGCGACAACCGAGCTCGCATACTAAACGGGCTAATGGATCATTAAATCTAAATTAACCTTTCCTTGTTGCAGATCTGGCTGCGATCAGGCAGCTACTAGAGAGCGAGACGGGAGGCACCAACTGTCCCAGCTGTAACATGCCCTTTGACAAGGGTAAAAAGAGAAAGCTGATCGACACCTGCGGCCACGAACGATGCTACGCCTGTATGTTCCGGAACGAGGCTTGTCCGATCTGCGCTAGAAACAGCCAGGGTCGACGACCCGCCATGGAGCGCTACACGCCCTCCCCGCAACGACAGGAAGACTGGCAGTCCCCTATGCGGCTTCCAAAACCCCCAAAACAACCCACCAATTTAGTCCAAAGCTGTCCCACCCCTCCACACACCAGGAGAAGATTCTTCCTGAGCCCCAAGTCGCTGCGCAGCCCGTTCGCGCAGCGCGCCTCGCGACACAGCTCCGAGAACCACGTGCCTCTCTCTGGTAAGCATTATCGCACACCATCTTTACATTTGCATATCTGTGGGCCCGCGCGTGGTAGCCGCAAATTTGCATCACCCTTGCGCAACCCGCGCACGCAACACACTTTACTTCATTGATGCCTTCTACGGCAACTTTGAAATCTCATTCACGAGACGTCGCAGCTCTTACTTTCCTGATAGGCCATTTGGAGTGCTTTTAGAGCTGAGAGGATCCCCGGCTCGTAAATAAACGCGAGTGACAGTTGCGACAGCAGCGCCTACGTGCCTCCCGCCGGATGTACGTAGGGGTTCCGTCAAGGACCGGTTGTCTGTCTAGTATAGATATTTATGAGGTTAGGTAGTCCGCCACTTTTGCAACGCTGCCCGCGCGGGCGCAGACGGCAGGCCGGCTGTGAACATTATCAGTTACATTTTCTATTTCCATTAATTATATCATTCCTGTCCACCCAATTTCTAGGCATATTGAAATATACTTCGTTCTCAGCTGCGGTTTCTTAATGAAAACTATTAGTTTCAATTCGCTGCGGCACTTGCCCCTTTATTTCTGTGCTTAATCTATCCGTCGGTGGGAACATTTCTATCTGTCAGCATTAATAAATTCGTTCTTGGCGGCATTAGCATTTGCTTAGTAATTCTTAGGTAACTGTGGCATTTATCACTGAACTTTGCTGGCATCGTCACGGATAAACATGGCGCTTGGTTCAACAGGATTGCCCGAGGAGGGCCCTCGGGTCGCGGCTTGGCATAGCATGGTCTTCAATAAGATCAGGTCGCTGTGGTCGGCGCACTCCTCCGTGCCACAGGGGCTCAACCAGCTGACAGGCAATAACATTGTCCATATCAGAACGCGGGCTCGATTCAACAGCGATTAATTAAACCGTCAAAATAGCCTAGTTACGTTCCATTCCAAATGTAAATAGATTCACAATTCGGTATTTAGCTGTTGGAACCGGGCCCGCATTCTCTGCCACTCTGTGCGGTTTGATTTTTGCACTCACTGCCTGCAGGCTTGCATACATTCACAGGATCATTCGATGCACAGCTATTTATCGATACCGGTTTCGTTGTTCCCGTTTTGTATTTTGTTTGTGTTTGAATTTTGTGTTAACGCATAGATAGTGCTTGAGGATTTTGAGTTGTGTTGTTTTTGAATACCGAAATGATTATTGCTTAACCTCGCCTTGACAGGCACCGTGTATTTGTACAATACAAAAAGCATATCACTGATTATGACACGTAAAATGACTTGGGATTTTATAACATGGCTTTTGTTGTCAATCCCATAATACCCTCGTATCGCAGGCATGCATGACTTGTCAGTGTTGAGATGAAGATATATGAACAATCGATACTAAAATCGAGATAAGGGATCGGTGACAAAAATAACATATCGATTCGTGGGCGAATACGATCATCTCGAGCGATAACTATAGAATCGATGTACGAGACCCCGTAGATAAACATTGAATGGCTTTCAAAATTGTATATGTAAATTAGTTTTTATAATCTGTGGAAGATATAATTGGATACGAGATGAAGATTATAAATTACATGTTGGTATTAGTTCTCGGGCTAAGCCATTACGTAATTTAGTTTAAATGTATGTTTAATAAAAGACCAATTAAGGGATACCTTGACCAGTAGGCTTATTGTCTAACTCGCTCGCAATCGCCATCGTGTTCATTTTGACAGTTCTTGTATGAATGTGACAGCTAGCTGATTCCGATGCCAATTGTCAGCCCATACATGAACTGTCAAAATGAACACGATGGCGATTGCGAGCGAGTTAGACAATAAGCCTACAGATTTTTCTTTGTGGCCAAAATCTTTGTTAAATGAAAATGTTCAATAGAATATACAAATAGCTTGGAGCTATTCTTTGCGACGTTTGGCCTTGAGTGCCTACTGTAATTGAATGTGTGTTCTGCTACGTGTAATTGGCTGCAATTCATATCAATAAGATGTATCAAAATTATTACTATTTTAGGTTATCCAATCATGCTAAACGTGGCCTTTAGGTGTTGTTACCTTAGGCTCTGTCTACCCCGTAAGGGATAAAGACGTGATTTATATATTACTAGCTGTTGCCAGAGACTTCGTCTGCAAAGAATTCGTTTATCGCTATCCCGCGGGAACTACGCAATTTTCCGGGATAAAAAGTAGCCTATGTGCTATTCCAGACTTTTCTCTATCTATGCGCCAAATTTCATCCAGATCCGTTGGGCCGTTCTGTTCTGGCGTGATTGAGTAACAAACAAACATCCATCCATCCATCCATACTTTCGCGTTTATAATATCAATTAGATGTATGTATGTATGTTATCCACGGTAAATATAGGTCACATTAGACATAAATTCTAGGGGACATTGACCTGTGACGGGATAGTAAAATTGGCTTTGATTATACATTAGAATCAAGCAACAATTTCATTATTTGGCATGTAAACACTTTATTATATAAAAAATGAAAACAAATGTCAAACAATAAGATACATGTCGAAAGGCGACCTTAACCCTTTAAGAGATCTTTTCCAGTCAACCTTTGAGTAGATGAGAGGAGTACTAGTGAAAATATCGAGTGAGTTCTCGTGGAATTCTCATGTAGACTACTTAATAGAAATTCAGTAAAATCCTGTCATTTCAATTGCCGGACCTAATGGTTCTTTCTAGCAGACGAAGCCGCGTGTACAAGCTAGTTTAATAGGTGTATTACTGATTCTGTAACTCAATAAATACCTTAACACCTAGTTAGTATTCGGTTCATATAACACAATCGTGCTTACGGATATGATGAATTAATTGCCATACCATAGATGGGATGTTAGTCCAAAGCCATATTATCAATTAGAATTTAATTATGAATATAGCGAAATAAAAATTTATCTCTCGACTTTGCCTTGACGCACTACATACATTTTAATGAAGATGAAATTACAACCGGAGTCAGATAGAACATAATCCTATTACGGAATACTTGTTTACCAGTAGTTAGTTCCAGTAGTTTCATGATTTGCTTGATTCATTTAATTGTAGTGAGTTACGAGACTAAACCTGTGTGGTATCCTGTTTTATTGAACTTGTGTTTATACCAGGGGCCTTATACGTCTTAGTGCGATTCAATTCTGATTCAGTTTAGGTTCGCTCGCTGTCAGATCCATACTAAAAATGACAGCTAAAACTTAACAAAATTTTCAGCTCAATCGTTTAAAGATTGTGGGCTTCAAATAAAGCAACACACATGAAAGTATTTTAATCTTCTCTTATTAGTTAAAAAGACAATAGAAATAGAAATGACGTGAGCCCAGCTCTTTTCTATCTACACACAATGTTGCCAGCATTAAAAAAATAATAATAAAGTATTATGTACGGTAGTGTACCTACAAAGATATCTGCATCAAAATCGAGTCGCAACATTTCATCCGGACAAACATTTGCATCCGCGAAACGATTTAATTGTGTGTGTGTGAAGTTTCCCAATCCGCACTGGGCCCACGTACGAACTATAGCCCATGCCCTCTCATTCTGAGAGGAGGCCTGTGCCCACTATTGGAACGTATAAGCTGGAGTTGATTATGGACCACCGCAAAGTAACACCTGATTTAATCAATTGTCTACATCTCTAGACACAGCTGCAACGATTTCACTATCACTTCAGATAAAATCTAAACAGATCTGACTTCGTATCAAATGTCTCTGAATAAATTAAAACGATAAAGTAAATTACTCACTTACTCTACTGAGATTACCATCTGGCAGAGTGCTAGTGTTGCCTGTTTAGCGATTTTATCGTTAAAAATGGCGACTTATTGCTTAAGTTTAAGCGACAAAAAAAAATCATGACTTCATCTGGCAACTTTTGGGAGACACTTCTCATTATTATTCTTCTAGTATCAGGGAACAGATACTAGTTAAGTTTTTAATAGAATTGTAAAAAAAGACTTAATTTTCTAGCACCTATGTTAGGTATTTAACAAGTACCTAAAGTAGATACCTAATCTAATATAACAATAGAGAGCTACACACTGTCAAATGCATGCTTCTAATTTGTTACAATCGTCATTTTATCAATCTTCAAGATAATGAATAAGTAACGCAGAAAAAATAATTAGCATGGCAAAATTGTTATATGCACTATCAAATGAATTAAGAATAAAATTTTAATTTTTAATTTTTACATATTTTTATTTACACTTTTACCCCTTAGAAATTAAATTTCTAAACGACACTGAAAAAGAAAAATCTGAAAAGTAAAGCTATGGCCGGGAATCGAACCCCGGTCATCATGCCGTGATGCCGTGCTTATTACCCATAAAAATCGAACCCGGATCCAGGTTACTGATAGATGAGGATCCGTGTTCGATTCCCGGTCATAGCTTTACTTTTCGGATTTTTCTGTTCTATTCAGTGTCGTTCAGAAATTTAAAAATGTTATGCCTCAATTTGCGACTTTCTAGCGACTTTTGCTATTGATTTTAGCAACTTTAACCTTTTAGTATTGGCAACACTGTCACGGTACCACCTACAGGCCGGCGAGGGCGGTCACCTTGAGTTCAGCTTAATATGACATGCCCAGTCTTGTCTTGCCATCGTCCCACATTTTGGTTCAGTTAACCTTAAACGCTAAGAAATGACGGCTTAAGAGCCGCAAATTGGTTCATTTTAATTCTCGCTCTACATTATACTATTTTACGCCCATATAAGTGCCGACACGTAAGTCTAGCGATGAACTCGTATGCGCAGAAGTATAAAATACGGTATCCGTGGGTGCGCAGATGCAGATCCCCTCCACGTGAAACGTCAGCGCTAGACTTACGTGCCGGCACGTATACCAAAGAATGGATCAAAATCTATCGATTTTTTTACCAGATCTCTTGAAGTAAAATATGCAGAGAATTATGAGCAGGGATAAAAATAAAGTTTATTAGTTAACGGTAGCAAGAGAGAGTACAAAGACAGGACAAGGAATGACATATTAGGAACACAATAAAACGTATTCAAAATATAAATCAGTAGTATCAAAAGTAGCCAGGGTGTTTACTATTATAAAATAGAAACAAGAAGGTTTAACACCCCCCCGTAATATAAACACCCTGTATATATACACTATATACAAGTAAAAACATATCAAAGCTACACTATACACACACTTAACACTAACACAAATATAAGAAAAAACATCAACCTGTATATACACCTAACTATGACAAACTAAAATGACATTACCTGTGTTGCCTGTTTTTTGCAATTCAAAAATAGTGATGTGCCACCACTACCGAAAGTTAACGATAAATTAAATTTAGTATAGATTTTTGTACGTATAAGCTAGTGTAATAAACTAATAAACCTTTAAATTTGCTTGATTATGATACAATCGTATTTTTTTCTTAAAATATAACATGACCAAACTTTTGTATTCAGACCACAACTACTGTCGATGGTTTCGAGTACACCACTAAGCAATAAAAGCTGGTATCATTATTTAGTCAATTGGAATTATTTATTTAACAAAACTCCTAAAAAACTAGTAAGTAAGTAATGCTTTATTGTGCAAATATAAAGAAACAGATACAATTCACAAAAAAATATAAACAACAATAGTATATGCACAAAGGCGAACTTATCCCTATAAGCTAAAGAATATTTATTTAACAAAACTCCTAAAATACAACTTAAATATAAATAACAAGATAAACTAATTTAACTAAAACTAAAATAAATCTAAAAACGTACTCCCCCGCGGCATTGAGCCAAAGATGCTGTCAATTTAGTATTTAGCTAAAATAAATAGACTATAGGTGTTTATCTAACTCGGTCTAATCACCTGCTCATCCATACATTTTTAAAGTCACCCGATACTCTAACATTCAATTACACCTCATTGTATCCAACGACCCTCCCAAAACTGTTAAGTATTAAGTACATACGTTTGCTAACCCAACATTAGACTTAATCACAACTGTTTAAGGACTAATATTGGTCATTTTATGTTATGCAAAGTGTCATCAGAACAGGCGTGAATCTAACCGATTGATCAAAGTCAAGGCCGATTGTTGCCATTGACAAAAAACCGGCCAAGTGCGAATCGGACTCGCGCACGAAGGGTTCCGTACCAGAAATACTCAGTTGTATGGGAACCCTCCTTAATTATTATTATTATTTTGATTTTAGTACCTATTTGTTGTTGTAGCTACAATAAAAATACATAATCTGTGCAAATTTCAACTGTCTAGCTATTACGGTTCTTGAGATCTAGCTCGGCGAGTGGTAGCCGTGAAAAAGGGCTAAAATATCACGTTTTTTGTATGGGAGCCCCCCTTAATTATTATTATTATTTTGCTTTTAGTATTTTTTGTTATAGCGGCAACAGAAATACACAATCTGTGAAAATTTCAACTGTCTAGCTATTACGGTTCTTGAGATACAGACTGATGACGGACGGACGGTCAGCGAAGCCTTAGTAATAGGGTCCCGTTTTACCCTTTGGGTACGGAACCCTAAAAATGGGCGAGTTTCGTATCTTGACAGAAAAATCTTATACAAATACTAGCTTCTGCCTCGACTTTGTCCGCGTACAATGAGACTTATAATCCTACAGGAATTACCCATCACTATTTTGATTCCACTTTCCTCATACGCCCACAATCTTGCTAAGCGTGGCATAAGTCTTGTTTCTATTGGCTCTGTTTACCCCGTAAGGGATAAAGACGTGATTTTGTTTGTGAGTGTGTGTGTGTAATAACTATAAAATTTGGAAAGGAGGCCTCACAGAACAAGTAAGAAATTAAAAATTCCGAAAACAAATTAACTACAAAAGAAAATTGCACGGAACACACTCTGTGCCAATGGGACTCGCGCTTGGCCGATTTTTTAAGTCATATACAAATTTTTTGATCGACAGGTACATGAGCCACGGGTATTATATGCACAGCTAGTTGAAACCATGACTAATTGATAAAGAAATATTGGCACTTACATAAAAAAAAATATACGCGACGAATTGAGAACCTCGTCTTTTTTTTCGTCGGTTAATAATAGCGATATTATTCTAAACCAGACTCCCATGCTGGTCTGGGAGGAAATAAAGAACATAGAATGTACTAGTTGCTTCTCTTTCCGCGCAGAAAGAAAGAAAGAAAGAAGACATTTATTCATTTTGCAAGACACACAAATATAAGATGGTATTATATCGAGGGAATCTGCGAAAAACTTAGGTGAAACTTAGGCGATGCGGCTAGCAACATATCCCAAATTTGATTCCCCTTTCCACCTATATGCCCACGATCAAACTAAACGTGACCTAAGGTTCTGTCGTGATTTCGTATATATTTGTCACGCAACCATTATGGAGAGTCGTATTTAAAAACTAACAAAGATTTATCTTGTTTAACAGCAAACATGTCCTGTGGAGATTCCCGCGTCGTGACAAATTCTATACTTCATTTAATTTAGGATGAGAAACCACAACAACATTATAATGCGGCTCGTGAACTGTAATCTCTTTACAATTTGTACTAGAGTAACAATTGACGACACGCAAATAAAGTGACATTAAAACAATTTTATTTTGCGGCTGCCAAACTATTGCACTGTACTATTTGCTAGGTAAGAAATAGTTGAAAAGACGCAATATAATGTTATTGTGGTTTCTCATTCTAAATTAAATGAAGTATATACAAATGCGACTGTAACCATTATTTGATTACCTACGCTTGTTATTATGCAAAGGAGATGTATAAGATCTTGGTGGAAAGTTAAGAGCCATAAGGTACTCGTATTGATTTGTAACTAATATCAATACTTAGATAGTACGAAATTCCTACTAATGCGAAAGTAACTATGTCTGTCGGCTACACTTTCACGCCTAAACCACTGAACCGATTTTAACGAAATTCGGTACAGAGGTAGTTACAGTCATGGGGAAAAACATAGGATAATTTTTATCTCGGTAAATTGCATAGTTCCCGCGGGAAAGCAGAAGGAGTCTCGGGAAACAGCTAGTAAATAATTTGATTGAAATACTGCTCTCAGACATCTACATAAAAGGCAACGTGACTGACTGATCGATCAACGCACAGCCCACACTGAATCGATTGCGCTGAAATTTGGAACCTAGATAGTTATGACGTAGGATTTCGCTAAGGATTTGGTGACAGGGCCGGATTAAGGTGGTTTAATTATACTCAACAAGGCTTACAGGCCCTACGCGTCAAATACAACAACGCATTCAGGATGCTGCTGAGGCTGGAGAGGCGCTGCAGCGCGTCAGGGATGTTCGCGGAGGCGCCCGGACGGCTTCCACGCGATCATGCGCAAGCGCGCCGCGTCCCTGCTGCGGCGCCTCGGGGCCAGCTAGCTTATCACATAACTCGCTCGCAATCGCCATCGTGTTCATTTTGACAGTTCTTGTATGAATGTGACAGCTAGCTGATTCCGATGCCAATTGTCAGCCCATACATGAACTGTCAAAATGAAGACGATGGTGATCGCGAGAGAGTTACGTAATAAGCATGCAGCTCCAACAGCCTCCTGCGCACTGTGGCAGAGATCCTGGACGGCCCGTTCTTTTGCCACTCAAATAGCTTGCATGTCGCGATCAATACCTAGATATTGCGATATGCTAGCTATAGCATAATTTGTTTAATTTAATTTGTTCCTTTTTTTAATGTGTATGTGCTTAGGTACTAACATAATAATAAGACATTGTAACTAACAAACTATTGATTTTTTTCTGCAATAAATGAATATTATTATTAAGGAAAAAAATATAATTTTAAATTTTAATTCTACGCGCACGAAGTCAAAACAGCATTAATTAAAAAAAAATTAGGCATTAATCGAGTAATACGTATTAAAAAGTAATTCAATTTTATGCCAAAAATGCTTAACACAAATCACGTCTTTGTACCTTACGGGGTATACAGAGCCTAAGGTGAAAACCTAAAGGCCACGTTTAGCATGATTGTGGGCGTATAGGTGGAAAAGGGAATCAAAACAGTGACGGGTTGCTAGCATCGTCTATAAAATAATTCCTATAGCGTTACATCATTTTGGAAAACAGCTGATACTCTACATAGAAAATAAGGAACTATTTTAATAACAAACACTTCAAAACGAATTGCATAATAATTAAAGAAAATCATCCAGAATATTTCGCAGTAATCTTATCAAAACAAAAACGCTAAACGTGGCCTATAGGTCTTGTCACCTTAGGCTCTATCTACCCCGTTAGGGATGAAGACGTGATTTGTGTATGTGTGTATGTATGTATCTCAACAAAATTGCATTCTAAGCTTTTGGAACACATTTTAAAACCTAAGTTCAGAATACCATTTCAAAGCCACGCAACTGTAGTCCTTAAGTCAATGGTACAAAACAACCTAAGGCTAGTGCAATCAAAATCAAACTCTATACACAAGACAATAGATTTTATATACGACTAAAGCGGGGTCCTGATTGTTCCCACATTGGCCATTGGCATTTGTGGACCTTATTCTCATAGATTTAAGGTTCAAAAGTGTAATGTGCCACGAGGCATTGACATCGTGGGAGATGCCGGTTTTTCTAGCATACCCGTTCCTGTGTATCCATGGGATAAGATCGGCTGGAAGTGATTGAGACGTTTCCAGCGTTTTTTATTTAGTGCCAAGTTGTATTGCTTTTTAACTGCTATGTGCAAAGAATATATACTATGGATTTTTGTGGCGTTATGTGGTTGTTAGTTTTTAAAACAATTTTTTTATGGTTTTTACAAACTTTTATTTTACTTGTAATGTTTGTATCATACAAACATACGTAAATCACGTATTTACCCCTTAAGGGGTAGACAGAACCTAAGCTAACACGTTTAGTAAATTTCGGATCAAAAAATTATTACGAATGAACTGACAAAAACTTATTATTTTTACTCAATGTACACATAAATCTATTTATTACACAAATATAGAGAGCAAGAAACGTTATTTGTTATTCTTTTTCCAGTTTTTACTTTAATTTCTCGTCCTCGGCTTATTGTTTAACTCGCTCGCAATCGCCATCGTGTTCATTTTGACAGTTCATGTATGGGCTAACAATTGGCATCGGAATCATGTAGCTGTCACATTCATACAAGAACTGTCATTTCAATCTGATTCCGAGTGTCAAAATAGTTACACAATTACCCTGCTGGCTCATCCAGCAAAAGTCAATAAATCAACTTCCAGCATGGAAGCTCAACGATCTAATAAACCACTGCGCCACACCCGGTCTGGATGATATCGCATTTCTATGGTAATCCTTTTGCCATATGGCGCTTAATAACCGCCTTTGGTATTTATAACTAGCTTTTGGGTTCGTCTGCAAACGAGTCTAAATCTAAATGCTAATTCAATATTGTAAGTAAAGTATCTAGATAGGTAGTCGTTTTTTTTTTTTGGATAATAATATACTTGGTACTTATAAACTCGCTTTTTATAAATTTCGTTGGCTAATTTCAGAAATTAAAAATATACTAACTTGCTTAGCTTCAAACTTCAAACAGTCAAACTGCTATAAAGTTTTTTCTTTTTGTAAATAACAAATTGTTACAAATAACGACATCAACCTGTAATTTGGGCGATGAAATGTTTTAATTTGATGAAGTTGGTGTCCTGATTTTTTTTATACGACAAGGAAGGCAACAGATGCGTTGCCAGCCTAGATTGCTAGGATAGAATACCTCTTGTGCCATAAATTTCACCGGTTTTCTTACTCTCGACGCCGGAACACAGCAGTGCAAGCAATGCTGCTTGGCGGCAGGATTAGCGAGTAAGACGGTGGTAGCGATCCGGGCGGACCTTGCACAAGGTCCTACCACCCAAATAAAATAATATGTAGGCCCTATGGCAGCGCTCCAGCGCTCCATAAAGTTCTCAAAACCGTTTGTAATATAAAACGAGAACAAGGCAAGGTGTTCCTTCCCAACAAGATAAACAACATTGTAAACTGCAACCTGAGACATTTCTCAGGGTACTCAGTGTAGTTTTTCTGGGTAATGTTTACGAATCATTTCGCGGTGCAGATCTATTTAGAACAATGGGTTATTACGCTCCGTGGTACTTCTAAAATGTTGAATGTAAAGAGGAAGCGTACGGCATTACAATAAAAAATAGTGTCATAATATACGTTAGCTATGATGGCTTTACCTCCTTTGCAGGTTTCCTTACCCCGTGGGAATATTCATGATGAGCCAGTCGGGACTTTACTTTTATACTTTGGCACTGTTCATAATTATGTACATATTTAATTTGTTCGCTTTAAAATTTATAAGCTATTAAAATTATGAACCCCTTATAGGAATCCAACCACTATGCTCTACGATTTGTAGCTAGGTACTAAAAAACAGAGCAAATTAGACATTTTCCTGCAATGTGTAGCAAGTTGAAGAAAAACAGAACAATTTCCTCTATCCTCGTAAGTCCCGACTTATAAATCACTTAGAATTTAAAACTGAGCCAACTAGTCCCAAAGTTATCATTTTAGGTTTAACTTGCGGGTGGTAGGGCCTTGTGCAAGGTCCGTCCGGATCGCTACCACCATCTTACTCGCTAATCCTGCCGCTAAGCAGCAGTGCTTGCACTGCTGTGTTCCGGTGTGGAGAGTAAGACAACCGAGGAAATTACGGGCAGAAGAGGCATTTCATCTAAGTCCTCTAGGTTGGCAACGCATCTGCAATCCCTCCGGGGTTGCGGGTGTCTATGGGCAGTGGTGATCGCTTACCATCAGGTGACCCACTTGCTCGTTTGCCTTCCTATAAACATAAAAAAAAAACTTCAGATTTCAGCATATTTAAAGTTATTTTCTCATTTAACAATTTGTACTACATTCAGCAGTTATTCTTGTTAGGTATTAATTTGTACTTTAGGAAGTACGCGAAGACTTACGAGGCAATTTGCTGTATTAGTACCTATATAGATACAAATCGTAGAGCATAGTATAGACCGACTGCTTAACTGAGCCCTCGCCCGCGCGGCACAGGGGCGCGGGGTAGGCGACAAAGGGGGCCGAGAGAAGTACGGGCGCCCGCACCTCTCGGTTCCCTTTGTCGTCCTACCCTGCGCCCCTATACCCGCGCGGGTGACTCAGTTAAGCGGTCGGTCTATAGACAGATTCATAAGAGATGTGAAGCGAAGTACATCGATCTCAGTTACATGCTTACATGTACCCACGGTGATTCTCGCGAGCTTCCGGAGCTCGGTTTCACCGCAACTGCCTTCCGAAGGATGAACAGATCCTATATCGTGTTACTGACATTCAAGTACGTGTCCTTATTCGTCCGATCTGGTTATAGAGCTAGAGCAACGTGACAGGGAACATTGGCGTATTACGTTCAGTAAGTTGACTCAATACTATACTTCGATTTTTTTTTAATTAGAAACCTCAATAACATTATATTGCGTCTGGTCAACTATTTCTTACCTAGCAAATAGTACAGTGCAATAGTTTGGCAGCCGCAAAATAAAATTGTTTTAATGCCACTTTATTTGCGTGTCGTACAATTTACTCTAGTACAAATTGTAACGAGATGACAGTTCACGAGCCGCATTATAATGTTGTTGTGGTTTCTAATTCTAAAAAAATCGAAGTATAGTTACACACATACACAAATCACGTTTATCTAATCTAACAAATATTATAAATGCGAAAGTATGGATGGATGGATGGATGGATGTTTGTTTGTTACTCAATCACGTCAGAACGGCCCAACGGATCTGGATGAAATTCGGCACATAGATAGAGAAAAGTCTGGAATAACACATAGGCTACTTTTTATCCCGGAAAATTACCGCGGTATAGCGATAAACGAATTCTTTGCAGACGAAGTCGCAGGCAACAGCTAGTATCCCATATGGGCAGGCCTAAGGTAACAAGACCTAATGGCCACGTTTAGCATTATTGTGGGCGTATTAGGTGGAAAAGGAAATCAAAAAACCGGCCAAGTGCGAGTCGGACTCGCGCACGAAGGGTTCCGTACCAGAAATTAACCTCCTTGCTATTACGGTTCATGAGATACAGCAAATAACGCCAACAACTACTCTGTTGTATGGGAGCCCCCTTAATTATTATGATTTTAGTATTTGCTGTTGTAGCCACAATAAAAATATATAATCTGTGCAAATTTCAACTGTCTAGCTATTACGGTTCTTGAGATCTAGCTCGGCGAGTGGTAGCCATGAAAAAGGGCTAAAATATCACGTTTTTTGTATGGGAGCCCCCCTTAATTGTTATTATTATTTTATTTTTAGTATTTGTTGTTATAGCGGCAACAGAAATACACAATCTGTGAAAATTTTAACTGTCTAGCTATTACGGTTCTTGAGATACAGCCTGTAGGCTTATTGTCTAACTCGCTCGCAATCGCCATCGTGTTTATTTTGACAGTTCATGTGTGGGCTGACAATTGGCATCGGAATCAGCTAGCTGTCACATTCATAGAAGAACTGTCAAAATGAACACGATGGTGTTGCGAGCGAGTTACGTAATAAGCCTACTGGTGACAGACGGACGGACGGACGCACGGACGGTCAGCGAAGTCTTAGTAATAGGGTCCCGTTTTTACCCTTTGGGTACGGAACCCTAAAAAGTCATGGGTTAACAGCTTTGCCTATAACATGATTACTAAGATTTTTGCCCACTCCCTCGACCAGCTTTTACTATCTGCACGGGAAGAGAAGCAACTGGTACGTTTTATGTCTTTTTCTTGCTTCTTTGAGTGGATATTAGTACGATAGTACTAGAAGAAAATGGGATTAGACTATGATGATTTTATTAAGCGTATATCAGTGAAAAGACCAAGATTCTTTACAATTCTTCTAATGCAGAAAGAAATGAAGAAAGCTAGGTACTGTGGTGTAAGTACTATATGGATTTTTTTCAGACAGACATAGTAGCTACACAATAGTGTTAAAAGTGTGATTAACAACGCAATGTATTAAAAGATAATTAATACATCACGGATCACGGATCATCAAGAATTGCTATTCCTACAAATTATGACAGCAAAATTAAAAGTAATTTAAAACAATTAACAATTAGTCCCTGTCATGAGAAATGTATCACAATAGTTAATTTTAATAATCACACATAGCTTAGTGGATCAGAAAATGCGATACCAAACATGGTATCATTCTTTCTTTGTAATCTGTGAGAAGGAGTAATTTTTTGAAACTAAATTGTTGTTCACATGTTTCATTTTTAAACGTTTGCCGTCTATTGTTTTTTTACAGCACGATTGTATGTATATATGCATGGATTATTTGTTTTGTGTGCCGTTTTATGCTAGGTTTTTTGTTAAAGTCTTGTACCAATGTAAAATGCATATCGGCATGATTTGAAATTCAAAGATGACGATTGAAAATGAAGTGTCCATAAATATTCTCCATTTCAATCTATTTTAACGTCTTTGTAAACAAACCAATTTCATCTGAATTCTCAAACAATCACTCCTTGTATGCATTTAGCGTTACATCCACCGGAATATTGAAGGATCATACTTGTTTATGATTATTATACTTAAATTTTATGTTTTGTTTTGTTTGTTTTCAAAAGCGTTAAAATGGACTGGAATAGACTATAACTAAACAATTTATGACCTTTTCTTCAAGTCAACTAGTTTCAATGGTACATTACTATATCATTGGTATTTCTTTACTCCAGATGATGAAGGCGGTCATATAAAGCAAGGCTTTGAGCGGCGACAGAACGACCTCTACATGCGCCTGGGCCTGCTGCTCGGGGAGCGACGTTCGCGCAACAAAGCGCGCGACAGCTGCACTTCGCTCGCTTCGCTCGACGCGCACACGCTCGCTTCGCATAACACTAGTCCGGTAAGTCTACTCCACATGTGCCTGGACCTGCTCCTCGGGGAGCGACGTTCTCGCAACAAAGCGCGCGACATCGCACTTCGCTCGCTTCGCTCGACGCGCACGCGCTCGCTTCGCACACACTAGCCCGGTAAGAAACTCTGCTCCATATGTGCCTGGGTTTGCTGTTCTTAAGAGTAAGAATATAGGGTAAACATACCAATATTATTTTAATGATTTTACAAACTACGACGTACGAGTCGAAATAGAACTTGCAGACATTAAAAAGAGGAGTAAGGTTTCTATGCTATCTCTCAAAAATTAGATACACCAAGTCAACAACATTACGCAGATAGCCAAGTGAGAACTTTCTTTCGGTCATACCTGTTTATGACAATCCCCACTGAGCCTGTTTGGGAACTAGCTCAAGCCTTCTCATTATGAGAATGACAGGAGGCCTGTGTCTAATAATATTTAGGCTGGAGACGATAACAACCTGCACGGCTAGCACAAGAGCGAGTGAGCTGTCTCGCGCGTGAGATAGACTACACTCTTTCTAAAACGAACGGCAAGAAAAAGACGTTAGCTGGCTTTCTACTATTAACAATAAATAATTCCAAACAGCACCCGATCTTCTATCTCAATTCACTAATATGCCAATTCACGAAGCAATATCTCTTTTTTCCAGGTGTCCACTCTAACAGGCTCGTCGGAGGTGGAAGCAGCGACGCCTCTGGGCCGCGATTCTCTCGGCTCCCTGGCGTCCATGTCATTGTCTGCCGCTAGCAACTGCTCTTCCTCCAGTCCTGGCAGCAGACGGCATTCGGTTAACAGTAAGTTCAGAATCAATTTATAAATGCATTAGAGCCAGATGAAAACTTTAAATCTTTTTTAATTAACTTTAGTCCTTTTAACTCTGGAGACGATTTGTTTTTATTAGATTTGTCAAAGATTGGTACATTTTTCATAGATTAATATGCTGCATCGTCTAGACTCCTTAATTTATCAATACCTAACAAACTTTTCGTTACAGCATTACAAAATGGGAGACCAGAAGAATTGACGCGAATGTCGAGTGGGTTTTTCAAAAACAGAAAAACCGCCGCGCGACGATCCGCAAGAGTCAACAGCAAACAGTCATCAACGTCTTCCGAACTCAAGAAGGTCCATCCTTCACCTCAACTAACATTACGACCCCTGTTCTTCGAAGTACCCGCGACGGACAACCAGGGATGTTTTTCCGGGAGGCAGTGGTTGATGAGAGATATGGAGAAGGCTTTGGAGTCTAGTTCATCGGGTATGTATGAGAATAGGAATGAAAGCACACCTTTCTATACTCCGGGGCGCAAAATTCGGCCCAGTTTTAATTGATAATTACTTATATTGCATACTTATTATACTTATATTGCATACTTATATTAATGTGTTTTATGTACAATAAAGAGTTATACATACATACATACATACTAATGAGGGCCACATTTTATGCCACTGAGGATATTTATATGTAAGTCGAAGAAATTACTGACACAAGATGCAAGGCCATCATAACCCTCGAAATTTTCAACTCCAATCCCTCAAATTTCTTCACCTATTTATGCTTAAATCTTAAATCTAGGGGTCCCTAAGGATACACTTCGACCCATTTGTGGATCTTTTGTGTAACCTACCTATATGTAACACCTATTTATGCTAATCATAATAAGTTAAAATTTCTTGATTCTGAGATATTTTGGCATTCTTGTCGAGTTTACCATGATCAAGTGGGATTATTTTCTATACCTTTAAAGCAGGGACTTGAATCATGTCTTACTTACTATGAAAAAGTCAATCAACACAACTGGAATTCTACTGAGCATTTTCTAAAACAAGTGAAATATCGAAAGCACCTGTGATCTTTTTCTAAATTGCTCATATATTTCAACTCTTCCAGGCATCCTGATTTCCGGCTCTCCAGGCACTGGAAAGACCGCTCTGATCCTCCAATTGGTGCAATACTCCTGTTTTGGTAGGAAGCGGAACTACAATTATGATGAGCTGAGGGAACAGTCAGATATCAGGGAGGTGCTGCCTGAAGAGCTGACTGCGGGAATGTGTACGCATCTCGCTTCGCACGTCGTTGCTTACCACTTCTGCCAGGTATGTCCTAGTTATCATACCTCACGAGACACAAAGCCTTTTAAAATTCTTAGTAGTAGTCTTGTAGTGGCTTGAACTATGACTTCTCAAGTAGAAGAGCGTAGGTTCGAATTACGGGCTTTCACTTCTGAGTTTTCGGAATTAATGTGTGATTATTACTTATTATGTATAAATCTGCACACAGCAAACAATTTAATGGTGTGTGTGAAGTTTCCAATCCGCAATGGGCCCGCGTGGGAAGTATAACACAAGCCCTCTCAAGAACAGGGTATGATGAGATGATGATGAAACACAAAGCGGTTTTACCTTTACCAATAGCAGATAACCAATATGGTGATGAATGTTTATGAAAACTCTGGGTATACTAAACTTCGTCTAGGCTTACGCCTCAATGAAATATATGTATCGACATTCTTTTTTTACAGGCTGACAACAATAGCACATGCTTAGTAGGAGAGTTTGTTCACTCCTTGGCAGCACAACTATGTCAAGCGCCAAGATTACAATCCTATAGAGAATATCTTCTCAGCGAACCTCATTTATTGGCGTGTCTATCCCTTAAGGAATGCATAGCAGATCCTGATCTCGCTTTCATGAGAGGAATCGTAGAGCCACTTGTCATTCTGCGACGAAATGGAAGCATCGACAGATCTAATAGCATCATTTTGATCGATGGTCTTTGCGAAGCGGAATACCATAGACCAGACCACGGACACACCATAGCATCGTTCTTAGCAAAACATATCACAGAGATGCCTTCTTGGCTTAAAGTTGTTGCAACAGTCAGAACTCAATTCATAGAATTGACTAAACAATTGCCTTATTCAAGACTCAGTTTGGACGACTCGGATAATGTCCACAAAGATCTGTTGGAATACTTCAACATGAGAGTACAAAACGCCCCAATAATAGAAACTAACATAAAATGCTCGACAGGCAAAACCGAAGGTGTTCACAACTCGGTGATGAAATTCGCACAATACGTTCTACACCTGAGCCAAGGATCGTTCTTGTTCCTAAAGTTAATACTAGATCTCCTCGAACGAAGCCACATTGTAGTAAAGTCGACAAACTACAAAGTGGTACCAATATCTCTGGCTCAGATATTCTTGCTGCAGTTCAATTTAAGGTTCCCGACAGTGCAGTCTTTTGAAAAAGTTACTCACATCCTAAGCGTGTGCTTGGCTGCATTGTATCCTCTTACATTAGTGGAGATTTACTACTCAGTAAATTCGTTATTGGTGGACAAGTTTCTCCCGTGGGAAGAGTTCTGTCACAGATTTGACAGCCTAACAGATTTCTTAGTGAAGAGAATCGACAATACCTACATGTTTTTCCATCCATCGTTCAGGGAATGGTTGATGCGACGAGACGACAATGAAAGCCCGAAGTTCCTCTGCGATTTGAGAGCAGGGCACTGTGGAATAGCATTCCGGTTGGCTAGAGTACAGGCGCCTTTGGACCCTGAAAAGTCAATGGAACTGGGACATCACATACTAAAAGCGCACATGTATAGAAACCTGGGTCCTGCACAGTTAGGATTATGTCCAAGAGACTTGCAGGCGAATTTGGTAGCCACCAGCTCGGCTAATGTGGGTGAATCTATTGCCAACTTGAGGAATATCTATACACCGAATGTCAAGGTTTCTAGGTTAATGCTTTTGGCGGGCGGTTCACCGAATCAGATCACAGATTGTCTAGGGAACGCCCCATTACTATGCATGTATGCTTACCAAGGGATATTATCGATGGTCGGTCTACTGCTGGAATTTGGGGCTGACCTGGAAATGACTAATTCTCAAGGATGCACGGCACTGTCTTTAGCATGTCAGAGAGGACACACCGATGTGGCACGAAGGCTTATAGCAACAGGTAAAATTTCATTCAATTCTTCACGTATTTTTTTACATCTTCATCTTTCCATCTAATCTTCTACCAAGTTATACATACTAGAAGCCGAACCATATTAAAAATTAATCGTTCGTTGGGAGAGTCATGTAACTAATTCACTTCTTCATTTCAGGTGCATCACTAAGCCACACTGACACAGCGGAACAGACTCCCCTCGTACACGCAGCTAAGAACGGGCACAGAGATACAGTGATCTATCTCTTAGGATGCCAAACTGGGAGAGACGATAGAAGCCCACTGGACTTCGATGATAACATAGAACAGATGGTGCCCGGTTCGAGACATGCGCTTATCGGTGCGGCGCAGAATGGTCATTTGGACATTGTTGAATATTTGCTGGATACTGCTGAATTAATAGTAAGTAACCGTAATTTGGTAAATAAGTAAGATAAAACCATTAACTTGCGTAATAACTCTAATGATTAACGAAAGAATTTTGAGGGGAAAGATGCGCGACCCTAAAGATTTTCATGAGAACAAACAGAAAAACAACGATTAAACTAATATTTTCTTTTAGCCTGACGGCATCTGTCCAGTGACTGGAGAGACCGCACTCACAGCCGCTTGCTCAACTGGCAACGCAGCCATAGCTGACGCTTTACTGATCCGAGGAGCAACTCCGTACTCCTTGAACGCTCGCCAACTGTCCCCTCTAGCGCTGGCGGCGAAAAACGGCAGAACAGCCCTAGTGCTACGGCTGTTGGACTCTGGAGCTGACGTGATGGGGTCGGGAGGGAAAATCCCGTTGATCCTGGCCGCTGCAGAGGGGCATGCTGATGTGATCGAAATGCTCTTAGAGCATGGTGAGTATTCTTATAACAACTTAAAATGTCATATTAACGTTTAGAAATTGTGATAGCAGCAATTAGTGTAGATCGAAAAATATTTTATTGAATCAGGCGTTACTTTGCGGAGGTCCATTTTAATGAACATAAAATATTTGCCTTGCTACTCCACTACTCACGTGCAAGATAACCAAGCCTGTGCGAAATATATCCCTCCACTGCTGCCACATAAAACACATATAAATCCCACAAACTTCATTATCCCTTACACCACACAAACACTGACGCGCGTTTCGATCTCTCTACGAGATCATTATCAAAGTTAAAGAGCACAACCGATGCACATACGAACCAACGTCGTACTCTAAAAATATGTGTAATAGTAAGAACTTTTCGATAAGTCTTCTGAGCGATTTCGAAGATCCTAATTTGCAGGACAATTCCTTTCTCTTCCTTGCTTTTTCTACTTGTATCTGAATTACAACATAGTCACTTCTGTTTCACAGGTGCCGATCCCGATGCAGTGGATGCTGATGGGATCTCCGCCCTCGGCTGGGCCTGCTTACGCTCCAGAATACCCACCGTGGTAGCCCTCATCGAAAGGGGAGCTACTATTGGTAAATACTTCATTTATCTCTTAATCTGAACCAATCATGACCGGTTGATTTTTATTTTCGAAGCTCCACTAGTCAAGGAAGGATCTGGTAACATGACCAGTTACGTAATACCTAAGTAAGTGGTTTTATTGACAGCGGAGCGACTTATTCCATAATATCAAACAGAATCCACGCAAAAGATTCTAAATCTGAAAGAGTTTTTGTAGGAAGGACAAATCCTTTCATGCTACAGAGGCGACTGATAGACGTAATTTTTCTCAATAAACATTATAGGACTTAGAGTGACATAGATTTCTTTTATCCCGTAATGTTTCATAGGGTAGTTTGAAGTCATGGACAACATCTGTGTTAAAAAATTCAAATTAACGTTTTGCCTTAACATTTTCAGACCAACCTGACGGCAGCGGCAGAACCCCACTTGGTCTAGCTTGTGGGGGGTCAGCTGAACTGGTGGAAATACTACTTGAAAAGGGAGCATCGCTGGAAAGAGTGGACCACAGTGGACTGAGGCCTTTGGACCGAGCCATTGGGCAACGGAATGTTCCGGTAAATTTGCATTTATGATTTAGTTGTTTACTTCTTCTTACACATGTTCAGTGGCATAAATACCAGTAGCCATTTGTCGTTTTATTAAAGCGTTTTCTTTTGTGTTGACCTTTTTTATTTGCCATAATTTTGATGGCATTCTTAAAAGCAAAGGGTTTAAGTCGAGAAAAGAGACTTGGTATTTTGTCTTCTTTTCTTTTTAAAGTCTGTCACAATTGTTTATTATTTATTCTAATTTCATTGATGTTTTCAGGTTGTCAACTGCTTCTTGAGAAAAGGCGCCAAGCTTGGGCCGACGACGTGGGTGATGGCTTCAGGGAAACCAGAGTTCATGTTAGTATACTTTTACCAAAAAGAAATGTCCCGCCAATCCCAAAAATACAAAATTCCAATAGCTCATCTACAATAAATTTGACGTTTTCTGTACGTATATTCTCTTCTTAATTGATTATGTAGCAGTTTAAAGACGTTACTAAACTTCACCTTAAAATCTGGGCCGCATATTCTCTCCCTCAACTGATCAGCATATACATATTTCCCAACTGACTTGATTATATTTATCGTTGAAATAAATAAAACTCCTCATCATCCGTCTCTTTTCCCCAGGCTGATTCTCCTCAACAAGCTGTTAGAAGACGGCAACATGTTGTACCGAAAGAACCGCCCGTCGGAAGCGGCCCACCGCTACCAATATGCCCTGAAGAAAGTCAACCCTCTTATTAGTGATGAAGGCTTGACGACACCCACGACACCGGTGCCCCACGAACATGTCTCAGCGTTCGTTCAACTGAAGACGAATTTGCTGTTGAATTTGTCTAGATGCAAGAGGAAGTTGAATGTGAGTATCAACAGGATCCAGTAGATCGATGGACAGCAAAAGATTTAGATCAGAGGTATCGGGCTTTTGTGATTGACATACCTTCTTAGTAACACCTAAGTCCTAAATGATTTTTGCTTGCGGCCTGCGACACCATGACTGGAACGTGTTCGCAGCCTCTTTATAAGTTCTTTAGATTGGAACAAGTGATGTTCTGTATTAGAGATGTTATAGAACATTGGAAGATTATTTACAGTTTGTCTATAAAGTCGTGAAATTAAAAAGTGGCAATTATGTAAGTGTCGTCCCTTCCTAATCTATACATATTATGTATAAGAAAACGGGACGACTCTATACAGTATTGCCACTTTTTAATTTCATGACTTTATGGAAAAACTGTATTCAATTTCGACTTACAGATTTTTTTTATCAGTTCTCGAATCAGTAATTCCAAGGGCATTTTAGTATGCATACAAAAAATTTTAGGCACACAAATTACAACAAAAACCGCGGTAGTTTCATGTTGAAAAATCAATCCTCAAATTACTCAAGCAATCTCGTAAAAAGCGCCATCTATTAAACACAAAAATTTTCTTTCCAGGAACCATCAGAGGCGTTGGATCTAGCGGCGCGCGCGTCGGTCCTCCGCCCCAACGCTTTTGAATGCGCATACGCAATGTCCCGAGCCATTCTAGCCCTCAACAAACCCTCCGAGGCCCTCCCACACGCCAGAAGGGCCCTCCTCCTTGCCCCCTCTTCAGACCTACCCACAGTTAGAACCCTTAAAGCCTTACAATCAGAAATATTGTCACGAATCAATGCTGGAAGCCATAGTTTAAATGGTGATAATCGTTCAATAAGAAACTTTGATACTATAAGCCTGAATATGCCTTGAAAATGTATTGATCTTTGCATATGTATATTAATTTTCCTTTGCCTAGATTAAGTCAAGTTATCGGTTTCATTTGAGTACAAGAAATAGATAGTTTTCATTTAATTTGCATTTGTAAATGTACGGTTAATTTCATCATGCGTCATTCAACATTTATTATTATTACTATTATGTAGTAATTATTTTTATGTGAGTACATGACATAATTGTGTAAATACTATTATTTTTCTCTGAAACAATAGAGTCGTACATGAAGCTGTAGACTCGAATACTACTTGTAGGTACGTAATACGTATAATGGGCGCTTGCCATTAAATATTTCGATGCTTTAAATATTTTGCCTTATTATTATTATTTAAAAATACTCTAAGTAGTAATAATTTCAATATTTTCTGAATTAAATTTTATATTTAGTGCTTCTTGACAAATTAGTATACAGTATACGTCCAAGCAATGATTATTTTAACTTTTTGTTGTTAATGTTTTTAAACTTGAGTGAAACTCATTTGCCCGTTTTCTTGCTTTATTTTAATTTATTTAACTGTTTTGATTTATTTTTCTTTAAAGAATCGATAAGGTTATTATTGTATAGGCATGATTAAGACATTTTTATCGTTTTATTTTACTTTTCCTTATATATAAAATAAAAAAGTTAGCGTGATTTATTAGTATCATTTATTGATTAGCCTATTTATGTGATGCGTTCAAAATTATTTAAATAAAAAATATATTACTGGCCAAATTAATATAGAAAAGACTGACAATTTGATTATTGGTTCAACAGTACATACCTATTTGTAACGAAACATACTTTAGAAGATATTATAAGTACAATAGATACTGTGAGTATATATTATTAAATTTTTCATATTGCTTCTATGTGTTTTTCTTTTCGTCCCTTATAAATTCAATCATTTTTAGAATCCTTTGCCAGCAATATTGACTTAATTATTTTACAAAAGTAATCCTAAACATAGTAACGACACTTAAACTTATTTTTAACACTTACAAAGCCTGCTACAACATTAATTCTATTGAGTAGAAGCAGCTTGAAAATATGGTGTTTTTAAAATATTTTTAACATAAAGACATACCTAATTAACAGCGGCGTGAGAGGGTCGTCAGGGTAGACAAAGGTAGGCAGCTGGGAGGTGATGCACCACAATTTGTACGAGCTGCCTACCCTAGTCGTCCACTACACGGGCTGTACACTACGGCACACATTAATTTTACATGGCGCTTAAATACCTACAGCAGCAATTTGAAAGAAAAATTTTAGAAATTCTCGTTATTTTTTACTGTATATGTATAGTCCTGCAGAGTTCTCTGTTGGCTTTTCTTATCAAAACTCTAGACGGAGTTCGGCAAACAACAAAGTGAGGCCGGTTTTAACCACGCGTTGCCGTGCGCGCGTGTACGTATCTCAATCAGTTTGTTTAACAAAGTTTGGTAGCACTAGTGTGCGTGCAAGTGCGCTTTGGCATAGTTTGATCGGCCTCAATTCGTTGTTCACAGGACTCCGTCTTGCCTTTTATTTGGTCTGAGACAGCATTAAACTGCTTGTTCTTCGTACATAACCATGTTACATTACCAGCACTAGTAAAAGCAACGTAGGATGATTAAATTGGATTAATTTAGGTTTAGGTGCGCCGCGAACATGTTTGTTTTACATACATACACATACATAAATCACGTCTTCATCCCTTACGATTACGAGATAGACATAGCCCAAAGCAACAAGACCTTAAGGACACGTTTAGCATGATTTTGGGCGTATAGGTAGAAAGGGGATTCAAAATAGTGATGGGTTGCTAGCCGCATCGCCTATAAACATGATCCCTAAGTTTTCGCCAATATACTATACTTTACTTTACGTTTACGTTTGTTTTACTTTAGAAATAGTCTTTGTTTTACCTTACGATGTCCTAGTAATGTAACTTGGTTATGTTCAAAGAACAAGGACATTAAACTTATGGATGAACTAACCCTGCTTGGAGTCCACCTCGCAACATGCCGTCATGACGCTGAGCAATGGTCATGCCACCAAGATTCCCGTACATTTGCTGATAAACCGGTAGAAGGACCTTAATAGGCCTCGCGGTAGGGTTAACGTCTATAATCCTAACAGGCGGCGCATTCCCGTCATCCAAAATACCGAAGTCATACATTTTATGACTCACTTTGTTGCGTAAAACTTTCTGGTTCTGGTGCGTTGGTTTCGGCAGGAATATGTTTTGGAACTGGTGGAATATTTGTTCCAATTGAGCTTTTGTTGCGTTCGGATTCTGCATCGGCGAGTTTGATATTTCGCTGAATATTTTGTGGCACTTTGGTGACGTTTTGCGGTTCGATAGCGGACATGTCTGGAAGAATAATGACAGCTAGTTAAATATAAGTGACTTTTTGCATTATATTTTACACAAAAATTACTTAACATAACAAGAAGCCTGGTCAAAATGAAGTACCTAGTATTTAAAATTCAAATCTGAAATTGTGAGCTGCCGATTTCAATATAAATTCTTTGACATTTAATTTTAAGTGATGATGTAATTTTATATTGAATGATCAAATAAACATAAACGTTAAAAAAACAATTGGTACCTAAATTAAATATTTTAAATAATTACATACCATTAGCATTGTATCAAGTAAATTCAACAACTTCTTGGGTGAACTACATTGCTCTCCGTACATCGGCATGGTGGTGAATGCACTCAAATATGCGTCGTTTAAAGCCAGCCATTCACTATGAGTGCTTGTAAAATCTCTGATGTTGGCTTTCATTTTGAAGTAATCCATGAATTGGTATTTGTTTAAAACACCCATTTTGGTCAACAGGCACGTTGTTGAATCGGTTAACTTCTTGCACTGCAAACAAGTATTGAAATATTGTTGGATATTTTTTTGTTAATAGTACCTACAATTCATGAGCTCCTAGAACAAATTTTGGGTCTCGGGTACGATCGGTCGATTCAACTATCAAATCCATAAGAGTGAACGAGACAGCTAGACAGACCCGAGGGTCTTTTTAAATACTATCGCACTGTATCTACTTATAGAGCGACCGCTTGAATGAGTTCTCGCCCGTGTGGCACAGGGGCGCGGGGTAGGACGACAAAGGGGACTGAGAGAGGTGCGGGCGGATAGTGCGCCTGCCGCCTCTCTCACTCCCACGGTCGTCACACCCCGCGCTCCAAGGACGGACGACGGACTCATTTAAGCAGTTGGTCTATATAATTGTGAAAATATGCTGTTTCTTATAAATTTCACGGCGCTACCGTGCTCATGTGCAACTGGCGACACGACGAGCAATTTCTCGTTACATTACGCGGTTACGACGTTCACAACACTACGATTATTAAACAACACTCGCAGTGTATTACGAAATAGTTTGCCACGTCGTCGCTCGCGCAAAGTTGTGGCCGTGCTATTAGGATCTTGTTCAAAAATTTTCGGTTTCTCTTTTACTTCAACCTCGCTAGAGTAGTTATAAATTAATAAGGTATTTTAGAAATACATACCATTGGCACGGGCTCGTGGGCCGCATACCGTCTGTTTGGCACAGTTATCGTTTCTAGTCGTTCTATGGTGCTGATGAGGCATTCATCCCTTACTTTGCTGTCCACCAAGGCTGGGAGATCGCAAGGTTGGTGACGGTTTTTCTAGAACATAGGTAATACTATAATAATAGAATACATAATGGGTAACAGTATTTTATTATTGGGTTACATCGAACATGTTTCAAATTTAAAACCGATCCAGTCAATGTGGTTAAACATTGTCACTTCCAAAATTAAAAGAAAATGGACGAAGTTAATTTGCACTGCCACCAGACTTTTGTACGTCTACTTATCTAGATTCAAGTAAATTTAATCGCGTATACGAAATTCATTGAATGAAAACTGCGACATTTTCGGTGTAGTACAAATTTTATATGAAACTTACAGGCACATACTTTGCTGAGCTTATTTGGCAAACGAGACCGGTGTTGTTGAAGGTTGCATGCCTAAAAAACAAAATAAAATAAGTACACTAATATAATAATACCCTATGAGTACTTAGGTATATCTCATTGCTACATACTTGCAAGGATCGTTCTTTGGTGCTGTTGGACAGTTCTGTAAATGAAAAACCATGAGGCAGCTTGGAATAATATTGATACAATATTTTATAATTTTTTTTTACAAAATAAATTACATTGACTAGCAATTAAATAACAAAAAGATATAGTAGGTTATTGATATTGTTAAAAAACATTTCTCAGTAAAGGACTCGTCAAAATTGTACATCGTTTTTAAAAGCGGGAAACGTAGAATAAATACGTAAGGTAATTTTTAATTTCTTAACGGCAAATTTGTTTTTGCTTACCTCAGACAACACATCAAAAGTGCAAGCCAGCACTTTATTAATTTCACAGTCTTCGTAATAGTCAATAAGAGGTCTTGTCAAACATTTGGTGACCACTCTGGCTTTGGCCTTCGTCCATTCCGGGTACGCAGTTGTCAGGTTATTGAGGAGTTGTTTGAACGCGTCAGTATCCACGGCGCCTGAGTCCGAGACGATATTCAACTTACGGAACACGCATGTCTCTTCAGCGCACTGGAAAACGATTGAGTGAAATGTAAAACGAATTGAGTGCAGTGAAAAATTATTGAGTGCATCACGAAACTAAGTAAATTGAACACGTTCAAGAAGTTTTTAAATTGTTTTAGTTAATTTTACGATAAAACTTACAGGTCGAGGCAGCACTTTGATGTCTAGTCGTGATGATCCAGTCGTTGTTGTAGTCGGCACAGTTGTAGTCGTAATCGTTGGTTTTTCTATAGTCAGTCTGTCTTGAACGTTCCAGTTCAGTCTGAAGTCGCATTCCGAACGCCATGACGGTTGGATGAAGCCAGACATGTCGCAACAATCCAAAGGGTCCTCGGACTGAAATAATGTATTAATTTAATTCAACCAAGAGAAGCAGAGTATCTGAACCTCCGTTTTCATATTCATTTTTGAAAAATTCAATTCAATTGAGAGTGCATGCGTTTAGGTGACAATAAAAATGGGCGTTTTTTTTTGTGCGAAATTAATTACTTACATCATAAAAGTCTGGAGATACAGGAGGTAGAGCTACAATATTTAATCCGTCTCTAGGTGTTGGCAATTGGGCCGCGGTTTCATAGTAGGGAGACTCAGTAGCGCGCACTGGAGTGTTGTGTCTGTGGTAGTGCATGAAGTGGGTGAAGCCACATTCCCCCAGCAATGTGGAATTAAATAACTCTGGCAAGTTGCAGCATTTGCTTCTGAAATGCTGAAAAAGTTAATTGTAGATAAACATTCCACGCACTAAACAATAGCAATGATTTGCAACACCCTGCAGCAACGTTTTAAGTTTAGATTATTTTTTTATGCTAGCTAGTTTGAGTTGAAGTTTTTTATCCCTGTGGGTGTTTTTTAATTTAAGAAATTGCGTCTTTTTCATTCCTTTGTTTCAATACCTATTTAAAAATTGGATAATGGTACCTATGGTTTCTTTTTCTCCGCATAATAACTTCAACATTGTATTTTATAACTTACACTTAACAGTGACCTGAGAGGAGGGTTTTACTTGTACTTTAAGTTAGGCTAGGTTTAGGTTAATTTTGCACATATTATTGTACAGATTTAATGTAATTTTTGTTTAATAAATATTTAAAAAACTTACGCTTCTCATAAACCAAGTTGGGCGCTGGTCATAAGGTAAGTTTGCTTCGATGTTTTCGTAAACTCTGAAAAACAGAACATAAATTAAATTTAGTTAAGTCTTGCTGCTTTGCAAATTGATGGTTTGCAAAATTTTCTAAAAATCTGTAGGTATTTATTTATTTAACAGAATTATACCCAGTTATATAAACACCCGTATCAATTATACACATAATTCATTACGGATGTAAATGACAATATACCGCGTAATATTTCAGATAAACCATTTTTTTAATTACCAAAATTAACAGCAGTATTTTCTAAATAGCATAATGGTTATGCTAGCGGAAAATAAGCAAAATAAGTACCTCATCGTGAAAATCAAAAAGCAGTTTACAGATTGCTAAAAAAATATTCCACTTCCACTAAAAATCCGATCAAATGATAAGGTAAGATTGAATAATATTGGAGTGAAAAAAATTCTGTATCTTACCCTTGTGTGAACATGTACTTAAAGCCAGCCAGGGATGATATCGGAGAGCAAGCATCGTTCTTCTTCCAGCTATGTTCAGGGCAGAACTGAAAATATACGGAATTTTAAAAAATACAAAAAAGGCCGAATTAGACTAGTGGTTTGACCTGTGATTTCAAGCAGAAGAGTCGAATCGGGTTCGCACCTCTGAGTTTTCGGAATTTACGTGCGAAATTACATTTGAAATTTACCACGAGCTTTTCGGTGAAGGAAAACATCGCTCATTCTGATAGGAGGCCTGTGCCCAGTAATGGGACGTATGTAGGCTGGGAATGATGAATGTATGATGTTCATTTTCGTAATATTAAAATACTAGCAATAGTCTGCAAAGAATTCGTTTATCGCTATCCCGCGGGAACTACGCAATTTTCCGGGATAAAAAGTAGCCTATGTGCTATTTCAGACTTTTCTCTATCTATGTGCCGAATTTCATGCAGATTCGTTGGGCCGTTCTGGCGTGATTGAGTAACAAACAAACATCCATCTATCCATACTTTCGCATTAATAATATTAGTTAGATTAGATTAGATGATGACGATGATGTTTCAGTTACATTTATCAACTGGTCCATGGTACACTCCAGCAGGGCCTGTCCCGGACAAGCGTTATTGTAGCTCCTGGTCTTCCTGCAGGTGCTGCAGTAACATTCATTGATTGCTGAGTCGACGGCGCCATGCCAAGTATCCGGGACCAAAGTCTTCAGGACTTGGCTGTACTGGTGTTGAGGAGGCAAGCTGTCCGTGAAACCGAGTTTAGTGTTGAGGCAGCTCCATGCGTGGCACTGGAATGGAGAATTGCAGAATGGAGAATATAGGAATGAATGGAGAATATAAGAATGAAATGTGAAATAATGCTCCATGCGTGGCACTGGAACGGAGAATTGTAAGATGAAGGATGGAGAATATAAGAATGAAATGAGAAATGAGGTTGAGTCTAGAGCAATGAAATTGCTCGAATGCATTATAAATTGTAGCATTATAATTTAAGTCCGCGGACCGAGAGACGCTGTTGGTAGGCCTCCAACAAGATGGAGCGTCGACCTGATCAGGATCTCGGGATCGCAGTGGTTGCAGAAGGCACAGGACCGGTCCGAGTGGAGAACCTTGGGGGAGGCCTATGTCCAGCAGTGGACGTCCTTCGGCTGATTATGATGATGATTATAATTTATGTAGAATAGTAGGTTTGATACGTGACATTCTAAGAGATCACGGACTGTACATTATATTTAATAACAACCCAATCATAATTTACCTTAATCTTTAATCGCAGCGCAACGGAGATGGGGAGAATAGTAGATTGATAAACTAGGGTTGAAATATACCCATTTCACCTGAGATATTTCTGGCACCCGAACGAAGTGAGGGTGCCAATAGTTCGAGGGTGAAATGGGTAATTTCATCCGAGTTGAACACTCTACTTTTCATTTCGAATATGAGGAAATTAAAATTTCACTAACGTCGCATGGTCGCATTTAATATTTGTTACGTTTGTCATTCTCTTCCCGCTCTTTTTTCTATTGCGCGATCTGCGCGCATTGCGCATTTCTTCTGCGCACCAATGGCGGCCGGCTAGTTTTTTTTTAAACTTGCAAACACGGAGGTTGCTATCAATTAATTGTCGACTTAAATATTTCAAACTAAAAAATTACCGTACGTAATAATTTCTACTAATTGTCGTTGTATACGCTTGCATAACCTTATATATAGCGGGAATGTTATTTTAAGATTATTTTGCCTTTTACAATTAAAAAGGAACTATTAGTATAGATTATTATTTTAAACATAGATTACATGGCTGTATACGTATTTCCATTGCTATATACCTCATTTGGATTGGCTAGAAAAAAAAATTAGTTTCAACCCAAGGGTCGCAATGAGTCACTTTCAACCCTATATCCAGATAATCAATGACCTACTTTCAGAGTATGAGAGATGAAAAGGTTGTTTGTTTATGAGAATCAACTTGAAGGAAAAACTTTACCTACATTTATTCAATCGTTAGAGTAAGCCAACGTGCCTACTCTCCACCCGCAGTACCTTTTCACAATAAATGCCTCAGTAACTTCCGTTGATGACTAAGTCCAATGATGGCTAAGGCTAACTGAAACAAGGTACCTACCACTACGGTGGTTTGTTAAATTTGTTCGTCTATAGTTCTTAACGTCTTCCTTAAAAAAGTTACTATAAAAAAGCTATGCATTAATTATTAAATAGTAGGTGCAGGTAGGTAGGTTTATGGATAAACAATGATTTTCCTATTAAAGAGCTACCAGCAAATCATAAATAGTAGGTTGTTTTGTTTTCGTGGGATAATAAATAAACCAAGTTATTTTCCAAAAAGTTTCATAGAAAAATACAATTATTAGTTACACGTGTAGCTTTATGTTAATACCCGTAATGAAACCCGTTGAGACTATTTAAAAATAGATAATTATGAACGAACATAGAACTTCGTCCCTTTAACCAACTTCTAAAAAAGTAGGTCTCAGTTTATCGAATCTTACCGCAAAAAACCGAAACATAATTGAAATCGGCTTAATACCAATAGAATTAATGTAAAATTGTTTAACTAAAAATCCAAAGAAATATTTATAATTATAAAGTGACATTTGATTTATTTTTCCTCTGGGAAGACTTGACCCTCGATTCCTGTAATTTGTTTCGCATGCTGTCCATAACATCTGCAGTGTTCATTTCCCAGTTATTGTCTTTTGCGTGTTGTTCAACGAATTCCATCAGAACTTGTCTTGCATGTTGATCCAAGCCTGGTCTCACATTACCATCACCATGACGGTAAAATGCATTAGCTTTTTTGCCTGTCAGGGAACATGTTATCAAAGCGTTGTCGCTAAAAATGATCAGCATCAGCATCCTCGCTAGAGCCTTGCTGTCTTTTGCTTTTCTTTTGCAGTTTTCCAACTCGATAGCATTTATGTGTACACCTTTTCCTGGAATGAGGTCGATATCACCCTCCTGCGTTTCACGACGCCTCCATGTCCATTTCGGGTCATCTGGATCATACTCCGGAGGCAGAGTAAACTGAAGGGGTTTCTTCCTTTCTTGACCATCTGTTTGAGCATTTTTACTAGTAGCATCATCAGCATTTTCTACATCATTGTTAATTATGTTTTGCATCTCAGTTTCGGGCGCTTCTTCGTTCTTCAATGTTTTCTGTATTGTTCATTACTTCCGTGTTTTCCGCGTCGTTCATTACTTCACTGTCTTTATCTCCTTTCTCGTCTACTAACAAATTCAAAGCTTCTTTTTGAGCTGCATTGTCTGAATTAATATTTAGAGCGTTAAGTGTGTCTACCACGTGCATTACTTTCTTTGCAACCAAACAGTCTTCGATATACAGGTTATGCAAATTATAGTGCATCACTTGGAACCGGTCAAACTGACAATATATATTTTTCATTAAGTCAATAAAATCTTCACCGAAAACTGGTACTTCAATTTTGTGTGGGCTATTATTATTCTTAATGCTTTGTTGTATAGAATCGCTTATCTCTTCCACTCTTTTAAGTGCATTATGTTCATTCAAAGCTTCTCTTGTAATTCTAGATAGGAACTCAATAGTTTTAAAGTTGTCAGCAAACTGTTCATTGAGTTTATATTGTAATAATACAATTGGCGAGTCCGAGTTGTCAATGTATTCACCATCTTTAGGATAAGCGACATCTTTCATGCTATCATTGGACTTCATGGACGTTTCTGTGACAGATGTACCCAAAGACATGGCATCGATGGATTGTGATAATTTGTCCGCAGCTGACATTTTACGTGACAGCCTAGTGAAATATTTTTTATTGGTATTATTAACGGTTTCATCTTCTAAGTAAACTTCAGAAGATTCTAGATCAGGATTGGGTAACGGTTGCGGCTCTGGCTCTGTTATAAAAGTGTTAGTTGGCTCTGCATCACAAACCATTTCAGCTTTATCCATTTCGGGGTCATTTGTTTCCGAGCTCCGCTCTTGACCTTGTATTAGATTGAGAATTTTAATATAATTCATGGCATCGTCGTACAAATCTGCGGACAAAGATACATAGGTTTTATACTTTAAATTCTAAACAAGCGCTTTAAATTTTTGTTAATTGAATTCGTGACTATCGATTAGGTACCTAACTGCAAAAACTTAGAAAGCCAGTAAATGAGGTAGTAAAATGTAATAAGACACGAAATAATTAAATATTTCAATCAGTCCCAATGAAATTCTCGAATTGTATCATTAATAGAAACAACAATTAAAATGATGCTTTAAAACTTACACAAATAACTAACTTCGCTTCGATGCCTGATTTTAATCTAGACTCTCTAAAAATAGTAAGTGAACTTGCAATAAGATAAAAGGCTGGTTCAAACGTGATAAGTACCTTACCTAACTAAGGTCATTTGTTTTTAGGCACTGTAGACAAATAATTTACACTTTTTAATTCATTTATGTATTAATACCGTGAGAAGTGTTTTTCTTTGTTTTTCTATTTAACGAGCTACATTGGCGACTGAAAGAATTACTGATTAGATAAAAAAATCACATGGTAATTTTATTATCGTTCCAAAATCATCTCATTCATCTTCATCCACTGCAAGGCCTAAAAATTTGCCTAGGCTTTAGTTTCAGACCGAATGGGGAACTTTGAAACATTTTTGTTCAAAAAAAAAGTTCTCAGGATTTTTAAATCTCGCTGTTTCATTGCGGAATCGACCTTGTCTGTCTGCTTAGTGTCTACAGAAAAGGCTAAAACTCCAATCATTTCAAACTAATATCTCGATTTATAACATGATAACTTTATACAATCATCTCTTTACAAACTATAACACCCTATGAACGGAGGTTAACGGTCGTTAAAACAAAACCATGAAATCAAGTAGAACTCGACGTCGAACAAGTAAAAAATAACCATCAACATCAGTCTACTCTTTAAAAACAAGCCACTTGAGAACCTCTTTTTATTTTTGCCTGTTAATAAATTTGAGGTAGGTAGAGTGGCTCTCGCATTAGTTCGTATAGCCACAGAAGGCGTCTTCCAGACGTTATACCATAATTCGTTTTAATAAACACAAAGGTATACCTATATAATAAATAGCAACTAACCTGTACCATACACCACGTTGGCTAGAAAGACCATCCAAGATTTTGAATATGTTTCCTTGTTTTTAACACGCTCTTTCGTCACTGATGCGTCTTCGATTGGGTACTTGACACCAGCTATATTGGCCGTCGCGTCCCGCAGGGCCAACCAGGAATTTGGTACGCACACATATGGTTCCACTTCCATCTCTGGCGGGGGATCCTGCAGGCTCACCACATAGTACTCGTTCTCTATATCCGGTTCCATCTAAAACAAAACCCTGATAGTGATCGTGATCAGGATAATGAGAATGGTAGAACAATACAAAACAACACTACGTCCGATGTATTTGGGCGTTATTATCTGCTCAGAATCAAATTATATTCCTACCACCGTTTCTCATACGAGAAAAAAGTATCCCAAATTGTACAAAATAATTTTCGCTGTTTGCACGCAAAGTAAACTGACTGACCTAGGGAAACATATTTTCTTAAGTACGTGTAGTGTTGTTGATTTTGTAACAAAAGAGGTTAGCTTATTTTTTTTATTCCTAACTTCCGTACTAACGTTTAATCAAGCTGCAAGAGACGCTTGTAATTTTTCTACCAGCGCATTCGGAAAGATCAATGTCACGATTAAGCCGCCCAAAACTTTGGACAAATATAAAAAAAACTGCAGTAAAGCTTATCAAAATAATAATGAAATATTAACTCACCTTTAATCCTCCACTGTCAATTCTATCGATTGCCTTCGTTTTTGGCAGCTCTTAAAACTACGTTGTTTAATTTTTAAATGCAAATTATTCTGCAACAATCACGTCCGGTTCCAATCGAGTCGTGTATGCAGACTGGATATTTATAGAGTTGATGTTATAATCGCCTGCATTCGCTCTACGGGACCCGAGGTGCGGGAGGGGGTTCGTGAAAACAGTTTGGTACAGTCTTGATAATAAAACATGACCACTCTTCTCCCATCCTCTTTTTTTAAATGTTTACTCTCAACATGATACTACCGTGAGACTCATTGTTACACAAACGGGTAACTCAAGGAGGAAGGACTAAGAATTAGTCCGAAACATGTAGAGCATTAGGTACTCGACTTTTATACGCGAGTTATCCGTTTGTAACGATTGCACATCGGTCTTCTCAGTAAATTTCGGCTTCGTAGTGTTGTCTCGCTTTAACGTGACGCCAAATTGGCGTTAACGGTAAATGTAAGTAGAGTACCTACCCGGCCATAAAGATTTCAGTTCGGTCTTTGAAATATTGAATAGGTAGTAGGTAGTCTTTTATGGCCGGGTCCTGGCCTTATACTCCGAAATCCGATTTTCGAAGTTCGTTTCGTGCCGTTCCGCTCTCACTAATAGTTATTAATTTGAGAGTGAGAGGGACGGTGTGATACGAACTTCGAAAATCGAATTTCGGAGTTGCCCCCCTGTACTTACATTCGCCGATAATCTAACGGGGGGGGGGGGGGGTATCTTATCTTAACCTAGGGTTCCCTACGAATACACTTCGACCGGTTCGTGGATCTTTTGTGTAAAACGGAAGGGGGGGGCAAGTACATCAAATAATTAATTTTATTCGCTGTGAATTATACAGCGGCCTTCACCCAGACCTAATTAGCATTGAAGACTGCGGAAAGCACCTAACAGAGGTCATTGCCCGGACGAAAACATCTAATGCGTCGCCGGCGCAACTCTTGCGACGTTACGTTGTCTGGGCTTGCGGTAGGACAACGAAAGGTCAGACGCTTTTTTTTGAAGAACTGTGTCACACATTATGGACCCTTTTAACAAAAATATACACAATCGGGCGATCAGAGAAAAAGTTTGGGAACCTAATTATTCTTTAACTAGCTGTTGCCAGCGACTTCGTCTGCAAAGAATTCGTTTATCGCTATCCCGCGGGAACTACGCAATTTTCCGGGATAAAAATTAGCCTATGTGCTATTCCAGACTTTTCTCTATCTATGTGCCGAATTTCATCCAGATCCATTGGGCCGTTCTGGTGTGATTGAGTAACAAACAAACATCCATCCATCCATCCTTTCGCATTTATAATATTAAGTTAGATATTTGATGCAAAAAACATTGCGTACGCTTTCGCGCTGCCTCAAATCAGTAGTTGAATTGGCAGCGCCACTAGCGGCTCGTACCGGCAACAGTTGATCTCGCGGTTTTTGACACTTGCAAGGAAAAGTTTACACTAAGCTTGCATTTAAAACCAATGCTATGAAGGCTCGAACGTAAGTACTTTTTTTTAATAATTTTTAACTTGTCTTAGTATGTATGTGTCAAATATTGCATGTCTATGATTTATGACCCACTTCGAGTGATCCGATTGACATGAAATTTGGTTACCTACATTATGAACGACGGATAATATTAATCGTACTAAGTGCCACAAGTTACACTTCAAGGGTTTTAAAGATGACGACACAAACCACGTAGTTTTGTAATTAAATGTTGTACTTACCACTCGTCGGTCCTTCAGGAAAGATGAGCCAAACTCGCCGCGGACCTTAAAGAAAATCACATTACCTACATATACCAAGTAAAATTTAACAACGGGATCAACTTGAAATGAAAGAATGCCTTTTCAAACAAAAAAAAATCAGTCTAAACATTGGTCGCAATAAAATACTGGCAACTAAAAAAATACCGCGTTATTACAACTTCTTTTTAAAAATGGCGTCAGAAATTGAAAAACAGCCAGTGTTCAAATTAAACCGTGACCACACAAAATTGAAAAAAAAAGTAAAATATCAATCGTTCGTAAATACCGTGTGCAAAATAAATAAAAATAGCAGGATCTTCATATCACCGTGTAACTATTCGAACAGTAGGGAACGCACTGAACTGATAAGGACTCACTTCTTGGGGTCATCAGTATATTGATAAGCATATTTTGCGTTTTAACTGTATGTAGTAAATAGAGGCCCCTCTCTCGGATGTTCTACAGAAAGAACAATAACGTTTCCGGACATACTTCAAATTTAAATAAAATTATAATTGACACGTATTCTACAGAATAACAGTAATCGAAATCAGTTTGCAGCCAGCAAAGATATTGAGGAAAATACTTTCAAAAAATATTTTTCTCAAGCATGCTCGGAAATGTACGCATTAATGTCGCGAAATGAAGCCAAGAAGTTTCACATATTACGGCCTTGGCCAAGAAGTAATGTGGCGCGGTCGAAATGAAGCCAAGAAGTTTTACATTTACGGCCTAGGCCAAGAAGTAATGTGGCGCGGTCGGCGGGCGGGTGCGCTCGGCGCGGCGCGGCGGCGCGAGGCGGGTGTGCGGTTAAACATGGCGCGAGCAATAGTTTGTTCAAATGGCATGTTTCAAAAATTAAAAAAGCGGCTAATCAAACAATTTTTACTTGATTTCCTCGCATTGCTTGAGAAAAGCACTATACAATCCTCGGCCGGAAACAGGGATTGCAGGACTCGCTTTATCCGGCCTCGTCTACGACTCGGCCGTGTACCCCAATCTCGTCCTGCAATCCCTTACTTCACGGCCTCTACAGTAATGTACTATTACTTATTTTACTTCGTGTGTGTATCTATGTTCGTGTTGATCTTGCAAGTCAATACCATAATTATGTATACTTACGAAAACGTCAAGTTAAATCGATCATTAAAAGCAAGTCAAATTGACTAGCAAAATCCACTTGTACCCTAAAATACCAGATCGCCTATTTATTCGATTTCTAAAATACCAAATTCCCACGATACCACGCTTTCCCGTCACCGTCTCTTTATACAAATTGGACCAGATTGCCAAAGCAACCTGTTACACCAACAACAATTGTTGTGTTGTGTTGTGTTGCTGTTGTTGTATGTGTGTTGTTAAATACACAATGTTCCGTCCAAAATCAAATTCCCATAATACCACATAACGAAAACGCTAGACTTGCAAAACCGGCTGGTTTGTCAAGTGTTTCAGTGTACAAGAGATTATGAAACACAACTGATACAAAAACGAATACACACAATGAAATTATGGTATTCCGGGAATCCGGCATTTTGATGAGCGCAAAATTTGACCTTCATAATCATAAACATGGCAGAGTCACCATCCTTGATTGTGTATATTGCCATAAAAAAAACCATAAACATACTAACGTTGCAGGTTGAATAAAACTTTGTAATAAATTCGAACTGTTACGTTAAATTAAAAATGTTTTTAAATTATTTCAGGAATACAATAAAACACCAAAATTATTATGTAACTTAATTTATTGGGCATCGCCATAAATAAACTAATCATACATTAGTACATGTACTACTTACACAAAACAAGCGAAAACCAAACAATTATTATGCTTCAGCTAATTAGAAATAAAGTACTGACGTACAGTAGAAAACGGTCTTACAAAACGTAAGAAATAATTATTGAATTGAACACAACCATCTTACTAATATTATAAAGGCGAAAGTTTGTAAATTTGTATGTTTGGATGTTTGTTGCTCTTTCATGCCAAAACGGCTAAACCGATTTTATTGAAATATAATATAGTGATAGATACAATCCCGAGAAAAGACATAGGATAGTTTTTATCCCGGAATATCGCAGTTCCCGCGGGATAGCGATAAGCGAATTCTGCGCAGACGGAGTCGCGGATAACAGCTAGTTATGTAAAATAAGTATATTTTATTTTATTAAGAAAGAACTTCCACGATGGTCTGGGAGTGAAGAAATAGCATATAATGCACCAGTTGCTTCTCTTCCCGCGCAGATGGTAAAGTAAAGACCATCAAGTGAATGGGCCAAAATCTTAGGAATCATAATGTAAGCGATACGGCTAACAACCCATCATTATTTTGATTCCCCTTTCCACCTACACGCCCACATCATGCTAAACGTGGCCTTTGGGTCTTATTACCACAGGTTCTGTCTACCCCGTAAGGAATAAAGACGTCACTTATGCATGTAATGTATGTAATTATTTATGGGTGTGATCAGATTATTACAAGAAAAACGGGACTTAATCACGTAAATAAAAAGTATTTTTGTAAATACCTCGACAATACAATACAATACAAATACTCTTTATTGAACACCACAAATCAGTACAAAACAATACAGGAACAAAGTACTTATACAATAGGCGGTCTTATCGCTTAGTAGCGATCTCTACCAGACAACCAATAAGTCAGAGAAATAAGTTGCGAGACAGTTTGAGTAGATAGTTTGACGAGGTATTTACAAAAACTACTTTTTATTTACGTGATTAAGTCCCGTTTTTCTTATAATAATGTGTGAAAATCGCGAAATTTTGAATCGATACGTGTTAGAGTTTAGGCTCGCTCGCTGTCAGATTCATACTAAAAGTGACAGCTAAAACTTGAACTGAGTCGGAATTAGGACGCCATGGTAAGGCGCCAGGTTAGTTTTTGAATACAAATCGACAATTACTGAAACAGTTTGTACAAAAAACAATACACATTGCCTCAGTATCAGAAGTGGTCGTTATTCAACATTATTTCTAACCGAATTGGGTCAAAAAACATCACAGTTGGTACATAATTAAAGAGACAGGGGCTTCATGGCTTTAAGTTGAATAAATGCAGCGAATGTCATCAAAGGCTGACTGGAAGATATCCGTAGGCGCAAGGGATAAGTGCGCCTCTGTACATGTATATATTCGACAATTGATTTTTGTACAATAAGCAATATTATTTTTTATCACATGACAACTCTAGGTAACCTGAATTTCCATATTAAAAAAATCAAAAATAGTATTACTAATATTAAAAAAATATCTCGAATAACGAAATATTAAGACACAGTCGTAAAGTTAATATTGCGTTGGAACACATTGCTGTTTATTAAAGAACATACCGCGATTTCATCCAAAAGCGAATAAGTTTATGCTCTGCATTTATCAACTAAAATTCCTTGTTAAAATTGGACCTGCAACAAAAAAAATACATTTTAACACAAACTTTTTTGCTAACTTTATATAGGTATATTATACTGTAAACCAGAGTAACTTTCAATATATGTATTGATAGTTCTTTAATGAAGGTTAAAGGTCCGACCACACCCATGCGTAAAAGACGTTGATGGTGCGTAAACGCAACAAAATGTAAGAAGGAACGGTGAGAAAAACGGTGGTGTGGTCGGACCTTAATAAAGTAAATGTTCTGCTTTATTGTTATGATCTAATTTAACAAGTTTAGTCCAAAAAAATCATCAATAATTAACTATACTAACTAAAATTCAAAATATAATTGCCATACAATAAACATTGTCTATTTGAGTAGACTTAGGGCCTGTCTCACCACTCCTTAACTGTCAGTTATCTATGATTCCATCTCTATTTATTACTATGAAACAGACAGAGACGTCATCATAGATAACTGACTTACTTAAGGAGTGCTGAGACAGGCCCTTAGACGTACTAACCTCTGTTTGAGAGGCCACAGGTCAAACCACTAGGCTACCACTGGTGTTTACTATAGTCACGTCGTCGTTTATACAGTAGTTCTAACTTACCTAATTTGCCTAAAAAGCGTTCAAGTCGCGATCACAGGAAAGCGCCAAAGCCAAAGGCGCGCTTCATGCTCTCGAAGTAGTATCTCTTCCAGTTCTCCCGCGTCTGTTCCACCTCCGCGGACGGGACCAGGTCCTGCTTTACCGTCACCAGGGTGTGGTCATCCTGGAAATTGTAATGTTAAATACAGTTTCAGTGAGGTTTTTATTTTCTGTAAGGTTTCCCTAAGAACATATTGCCACTGACGATTACCCGAAGGATATCCTGATTGTGAGGAATAAACTGAAGGAAAAGCAACAAGAGGAGACTGCGAAAGGGAGAACTGCGATACTAAAATATGATAAACTTATTATTAAGGAGGCCAATAAAGATAAAAGGAAGCGCGCACCTTCAGACTCACCAAAGACCCCAACAAATAATTCCAGTGAAGTAGCTAATAGTCGAAAAAAAGTACGCAAGACTAATGAGAAGAGTAATCAAACACCATGCACAACTAGCGAGAGTGAAACGGAAACACAACAACCAATAAAGATGCCTATATTTAATTGTAATTTTACATAAGAACCATTATGTATCTGGCTAAATAAATAAAAATATCCACTCTAGGTGTGCAACATAAACACAAAATTACAAGACTTTTAGGTCTAACACAATCTGCACTGCTGTTGTCAGATATTGTTAGCAATACTGATTGTCAACTCAAAGCAAACGGTTGCCAAATACAAAAAGTTGAAGTTGAATAAATTACTCAAATATCTCACCTTCTCATCAATGTTGATGGTAACTTCCGAGAAGTGTTGATCCGGCCACTGCTTATATCTCCAATACTGAGTTATCTTCTTCCCGGGCACCAATTCTCTGAACTCTCCCGTAATATTGCCCCCAAACAGGGCAAACTTGCCTCCTTTCTCAGCCTCCATTTTCACATGGCCCTGCGTGAATGCCGTTACCATTTCTATCCGAGTCAATGCATCGTAAAACTCTTTCCCTCTGCATTGGAATTTCTCTGAGATTTCAATGCTTTTCGTGTCCAGTTTACAACCAATTTCCTTCTTTGGTGCAATAACGGGCTCCATAACTATCTTTTTGTTGAAACCGCTGGTGATTGTGGAGACATTGTCCGGTTTGACGGAGGATTCCCCTTTTTTCGGTAGTATGAGGCCAGTGGAGAACTCTTCTTTGAGGCTCCGAATGTATTCCTCTAGCTGGGTACGGATTTCTTTCTTTCCAATGTTGTGCATGAAGGCTTTCACACGCTGGGCCTCTTCACCGCTGCCTTTGATTGTCACCGTCATCTGGAATTTGTGAAAGGAGATTTTAATCGGGAGACAAACCGAAAAACTTCAAATAAAAGTTTAATTATTCACATCGCCAATAACTTGTAAATTATATTTTAATAGCATAAAATTGTGGTTGTTCAAAATCTTAGACCTTCACACAAAAAAAAATGCAAATCACAACTCAACTTTCCTATGACCAATGTGTACATTGCCTATATTTCTTGTAAATAATATTTATTTGCAGTGCCCTACTACAGGGTTTCATGTTGGGAAATTTATTAGCTTGTAAGATGAATATAGTGAACATGAAAGCGATGAATTAATGACTTATGATTTATAATTATGACCGTCACAATAAAACATACACCTGCAAAAACAATTGTACATCAAAACCAACCCAAAAATGCAAATAACAGATAAAACGGACCCATACTCCAGTTGAATAAATTTGAAAACATAGTGTTCCAAAAAACTTGTAGCACCTACACAGGTGGTATCCTTAGCACTAACAGAATCATCAAAAAGTTATCAGGGCCATCTTAATCTTTGAATTGAACACGGCATCCTCCATAACTGCCAGTCACTTCTGCTAACCTTACAAATTTCTAGGTTATGCAAATCAATGGCCACCAATAAAAAAAAACTAAACTTGTATTCCAAATTCAAATTACTCACGTCCACCTCGCTGACGTCGTTTTCTTCAGACAGGTTGGGGATGTGGATCTCTCCTTTCGTCACCTCGCTACCGCCCGCAATACGACCTTCCCACTTCAGTTTGATATCCCATTCGTAGAAAAATATCAGTTTCCCTTTCCGATTGTTCGCCGAAGCTTCGCCGTCAAGCTTCTCCAACTCAGTAATCTTACAATCTATGCCGTTTTGAGCTATTTTTAAATTACTCAGCAACTCTTTAAGGCGCTCCTTCGACCACGGACCAGCGTTTTTCTCCGTCCAATGCCAGTTGTTAACGTTTGTTGCGTCAGGTCGTTCCTCCACGATCCACCGAGGGTCGCCTTCGCCCCATTTAGCCATGTTTTCACCAAGCACTGAGTTCTAATCACACGTTCTATTGAACAATCAGATCTTGCGGCAAACGTCAAGCGCAGCTGACACTTTTCAAAGAAATTTCCAAAGTATTACACCTTTTAACTCCACACGCGTAAATCACAAGGCTAAACTTGTCAGTTCACAGTCAAGATTTACAATTTTAATTCGTATCGAGCGTTTTCTAACAGCGATTGGAATCGTACTTTCATGAGCGTGACATTTCGAGAAACGTCGGCCTCTCATACATGCGGCTAAACTGGTGACAGTTGAAGTGTTACCATACTCAAATTTCATTTGCCGCTATAATCGCCGCTAATGTGTTTGTTATACTGCCAGTCTTACTGCTCCTAGTAACTCAAATATTTTGAAACCGTTGCACTACTGATCATTTTTTTATTTTATACAAACTTTAATAAAAAAATAAAAAGGAAAAAAAAGAAATGTTATTTAAGCCATGTTTCTGAATAAGCGATATTTTTCAAATTTCTAAACGACACTGATAATTTTAGAACAGAAAAATCCGAAAAGAAAAGCCGTGGCCGGGAATCGAACCCGGACCCTCATCATTCCGTGATGCGTGCTATTATACCCCTTCACCACCCATAGCACACCTGCTAACCGTTCGAATTTTTCTATCTGTTACCAACTGTCACATGACCTTGTTATTGTTACTAATTAAATTTTGTCGCCAAGCGTCATCTGTTTGAATGATGTGTCTGTACGACATAATTCCAAACTCCCGTGGAACATCTATTGCTCACCAGTGACGAGAGAAGACGCTGTTTTTCAAATAATAGGTACTATCAAATGAATCAAGAATTTTACTTCTTGATTTTTTGTTTACTTTTACGGTTTTACAGTTTGAAAATAAATTTCTTAACAACACTAAAAATTTGAACACAGAAAAATCCGAAAAGTAAAGCTATAGATATTGTTTAATAAAACTAAATAATAATAATAATGGCTCGCGTATTTTATTCTCATTATAGTCTAAACTCCTACATAAAACAACGAAAAGGCCGCACTTTCTTTGTATATGGCCAGAATTTTCTATGAAAATGTTTAGTTCCTCTTCCACCAATTTTCTACTTTTTAAGTGTGTCTAAAATATACAAACTTTTTGGGTAAAAGTGCGTTGGCAACACTATCATAATTTCTGCAAGTTTCTAGAATACGGGGCTACCAACATAACGGTTGTTCCGGATGTCAAGGAAAGTGCGTTTTGTTACTTCATCGTAGCATTAGCATTGTAAAAATAGAGTTTATGTTTAGTCCATTATTTAAAATTGTTGTAAGTTTTGTAGATAATTTTCATTTCAAATAATAATATACTTACATACTTTTATTTTTTTCTTTAATTCAAACAGAAAGTACCAAACAAACATTTAACACGCCTGTGGATCTTTATTAGGCAAAGTTTACTTGGTGCGAAAAGTGTTCGAAATAGGAGGCTCGTCAATGATTACTATGACGACAACAACCTGTAAATTACGTATTCGTATTCATTCTTCGTTGTGTTCTTCATCAAGGTCATGGCGTGATACAATACAATACAGCTGGTGGGGGGAAGTCATGGAGAAACATTGAACCACTGTCTGTGTAAGTCTGTGTATCATAATTCGTAATGCAAAGGTACCTATTATAGTACCTAGGCGGCAAATAAGTCAAACGTGGAGGGGATATGGCAGTATGAAAAACAACATCATTTTCATACTGCGCATATCCCCTCCACGTTTTACTTATTTGCCGCCTACTATAGTTCCAACCATTTATTTTCTCGATGACGGACAAACACCATTTTCAAAATTATTTTGTAGGTATGCCATATACCTATCTGTGACTGGCTGGCAACAATCCAAAATAGCAATTCAAACCATTCAATACGAGTACTTAAACAGCAATTGAACGAAACTCGTTATCTTACGCGAGTGAGATAACATTATAACCAGCCTTATTTCATGCATGGAACCAGTCTTACTACCGGCACGGAGCCGAGAGCGTGCAAATAGAAATTAAATAAAACAAAACCATGATGCCATTACGCCGCATAGTCGCTACTAAGGTTAGATACCTGCTTACTTTAGACTCTTTAGTTTGATTTGATCCTGGCAGGTGAAAAAAAAAATACGTTCAAAGTTTGTGGCGGTTTCGTGTTCGATTTTTTGAAAGTGCACGGCATCAAGTTATTGAGGATTAAAAACGTGTAATGTGCAGTGAGAGTAATAAATAATATTTAAGTACTTACTACTCTACATCAATACTCGTAATTTTATATTTACATATACAGGTGGCGGCAAATAAGTAAAACGTGGAGGCGATAAGCGCAGTATGAAAAACAACATCATTTTCATACTGCGCTTATCCCCTCCACGTTTTACTTATTTGCCGCCAGTAATAAGCTGAACAGCCGTTTAGAGCTCAAAAAGGTCTAAACCATGTTATTAAAAGGATACGATCTAAGTGTGTGTGTGTGTGTGTGTGTGTGTGTTCGGTGCAGGGGTTTATTGGCAGCTTCACACACGTCTTTGAGTAAATATGTTATAAGCCCGCGGAAGAATTAATTTTTGTTAAACACACTAAATGGCCTTGATATTTAATACTAATGCAGACAGCTCAAAATGGTGTCTTCTCGTCAACAGAGGCGTGGTCTTTGGTCCGTGCCTTTCTGACTGTTAACCGCTTTAGACGAATCTCTAAGTCTTAACTAAATAGTTTGAGGACCAAGACCCACCCGAGTTAAGAGAGTTTGAAGTCAAAGTGACATATAAAAAAAAAACATTGTATAAAGAGAAGCCTAATATTCTCAGATGTCCCATTAGGATTAGGAATAAAAGATTTCGTAACATTCCTACAAAGTCACAAACAAAAGTTCCGTACAATTGGTCGTACAAATGAAATACGCACACAGCTAAACATTATCGAAGAGTCCAATAATCAATGTTCATTGCCTGTCAAATCTGTCAAAAGGGAAAGTGGGGATTACTTACCATTTCATATCATATCTATCGTGGCTCAACTGTTTAACAAAATCTAGAGAAACATTTCAATGGCACCAGAATTTGCATAAGACACATTAATACACTAAAAACGAATTACACTACAGACGCACATTTGAAACTTTCATTCAATTTCCGTGAAATAATCGTAAAAAAACACAAAAAATGCGACGTTGCCAGCTCAGTAGGGATAAACGCTCTTAAACATCCAAAAGGAACAGTCGAATGAATCAAATTTCCGTGGTTTTTTCGTGCAACTCCTTGCCTACCGACTCCATGAATTTAAATCCGTTTGTTTACAGATTCTAGAGCAATGGCGGGCTCCCGTAGCTACCGGTGTGAAGGCTCAAAGGAATTTCTCCGACGTGGCGCCCCAGAGACCACTGTCCGTATTAACGGACGACGAACTGGCCATGAAAGACACAAGTTAGTAATCGGCGATAGAACTGTCGCATGTCTCAGCGCCTCCCGCTATGCATGTTGGGCCAACTTTGGCCAACCTCAGCGCGATTACACGTTGGAGGAAGAAGGAAGTGATCTGCTCACGTTTGTGCAATTGCCTCCCTCATATTGGCTGACGTTGGCCCAATGTGTATAGCGGACATAGTAGTTCCTACTGCATACAGAGTGACCACTATCCACCAGTCTTCTGCTTTTTGAGAACATGAGAAGTGTGATTCCCGAACGAATCTCATCTGTGAAGAGCTGTGCTCGGGAGGCTACAAAAAACCTGGGAGATACTCCAAAATTCGATTTTCGAAGTTCGTGTCATACCGTCACTCTCATTCTCAAATAAATTACTATTAGTGTAAGCGGAACAGCAGAGAGATTTACGTAGGTATAGCCTTGCATCTACTTATCAGTTTTTACACGTCGCTTGAAAAGGCATTCGCATACATCGCACCACCATTGCTCGAACAACGAGAACGAGATGTATTTTAATTTGTACTCTCTTTTTAAACTCAACCTTATTATAGACGCATCCAGGCTCGAATTTGGTTACTTCGAACGCGTGGCCAGCTAAGTGTGTTTTCCATTTATAACCGGTTGCCAATTGAGCCAACAATTAATAGAAAGACATATTGGTATCAACTCATTTCTATGCTATGTACAAATGTACCTACTTAGTACCTATTGGTTTAAATTGAACAGTCAATGACACAATTTCAACGTTTGGTCCTTCGAATGGATTACAATGTGGGAGAGGGTGAGATGAGTCCGAAGGCATTTGAGAATTGAGCATTTATTTTAATACCTACATATTTACACCCGGCCTGGGACGATCATAGTGGAAGGTGGGTTGTCTCCTTCAACGAATTTTACTGAAAAAGAGAGACAAGGGGAGAATATCCCCCAAGGACGCCAGCCGATGATCAAGGGTACCTACCCCCCAGTGGCTCCCGGTGGCTCCACTCAAGTACCTAGATCAAGCATTACTTATATCAACATTGACATAAAATAAAGGCTACATTTTTTAAGATTCTTTTGGAGCTGCAGCCCCCATGCCACCACTTGAGCACCCTTGATATCTACTAGAACACCGGGGTTTACCCATTGCGCCGTTGTAGGGGTAAAATGGGATCACATTATAACTATCACACATTATAAGATTATAACATCCACGATGTTCCCTGGTGACTCCGGTAATCCCGGCAGTCCCGGTAACCGTACCAAGAAAAGTTATGTCCTTATTATGTCTATCCTGCCCGGAGATTTTTTTTGCATTATTTTTGCTACCTACTATTCAGTATCACCATTTGATAAAAAAAGTCCTTATCAACATATCAACAAATAAGCCGGTATGTTTGTGAATTTTCAAGTGAGTTATCAAATTATATAGTGCTCACCAAAGATAGCATTTTATCTTGTGCTTACTGCTTACCTACTTTTGTAAAAAGTATACATTATACCTACTTGTGTATGCATGACAGGCCCAAGATACGAAAATAACACGCAGGGGGCACTTTTTCGTAGATGGATAAAGATCTTGCTTAACAGCCTGTAAATTACAGGCGATATAGGCTCGCACCGTCAAAAAGTTATCAAATCTCATGTAGTTAAGTAGAGCCAAGGTTCCAACTCCACAAGCCCTATCTTCTCAAACTCTATAAACATGGTGGCTTGGCTGCCGTGCCCCCAGTATTACCGGTAATACTAGTTCATAGTTACTAAAAACTCGAAGTTCGTTTCCTGCTGTCCCACTCACACTAATAGTCATTAATATGAGAGTGAGAGAGACGGTATGATACCTGCTTACTTTAGACTGTTTCGAGTTTGATACTGGCTGGTGAAAAAAAAAAACACGTTCAAAGTTTGTGGCGGTTTCGTGTTCGATTTTTGAAAGTGCACGGCATCAAGTTATTGAGGATTAAACGTGTTTAATTCAGAAACTGTGCAGTGAGAGAAATAAATAATAATACTCGCTACTCTGGTACATTAATATTCGTCATTTTATTTACTTACTTAAAATTGCAGAGTAACCCCCTTATTCATAAACGCACTATAGGCCTCTGCTAAGTTAGTAATCGTTTGTCCTTATCTGTGAAAGGTAAATGTCAAAGTGACAGATAAGGACAAACGATTACTAAGTTAACAGAGGCCTATAGTGCGTTTATGAATAAGGGGGTAACTCTCTGGGTGATTATTCGAGCGTTTTGACCGCTCGGTTCAAACATCATTATCCTCGCACGAATATCACCACAACAAATGTACAAATCACAACAACTTTCATCAAACTAGAGTCGGCATCGATACCTACTCTATTTATATACATATATAATCATGTCTTTGTCCCTTACAAGGTAGACAGAGCGTAGGGTAACAAAACCCAAAGGCAACGATTAGCATGCTTTTGTGCGTAAAGGTGGAAAAGGGATCAAAATAGTGGTGGGTTGCCTTCGGCATTCTGATTCTCGTTATTCAATGAATGATAACAATTATTATCCTACAAAAACAATGAAGTGTGATTGCTGTGAGGGTGTTGCTAAGCGTAACTGCCACACGCAGAGACGTGTATTAAGTAATAGAATGGTTCACCTTCATTCAGTTTATAATTTTTTTGATGAGGTATAGATACTCTTTTAATAAAGAGTATCCAACCTAATGGAGATAATAACCCATCAACAAACATTAAATTACGTACTATAAACTACTATTTTTTTAATGCTTGTATCTTCATTAGTTATCTGCACCACATTATCTACACAGCAATAAATAAGTAGGTACGTACTTAGATATATATTTTAGATATCAAAGCTAAATTAACATTTATCTAAAACATCAATCACGTTAAATGATTAGGCGTATTAAAAAATAAAGAATAATGAACCTTAAATTCTTATCTATCTCTAGAATATTGTAAGTACCCACCAGTAGGTACATACATATATGTAATAGGTACGAACGAGTATATGAAGTGTGGCGATGATTTTCCAAAAATCTAATTTTACTGCAAGCGATTTTGTTCATTCGCAAAATTCCCCAATATTTTTTTTAACAATCTGTAACTTTCACAGCTGTATTAAATTTCCCACTTCTATAATTTTAAGTACTCTTTTAAGTATTGTAGCCTTAACTTGCCTTTCTCTACAAGTTTAAGAAAAACAAGCCTATAGATACGTCACATTATACTGATATCGCATGTACCGACTTCGCGTTGTTACGGCAATGCTGATAATGACCTACGAAAGATAAAGAAGATTGAAAAACATTTGTAGATTAAATCGAGGCGTGTTGTTGATACATTAAAATACCGTAACAGACATGACAATCCGGTTCGAAGGACCATGTTATTTTAGTCCTTCGAAGCCAGATTTTGAAGTCAATTATTTTTGCTGAAATTACTCAAGTCGAATAATAAAACAGCGTAGAACCTTACTATGTAGTAATAAGACGTGTTACTTTGTTTTTCCAGTCAGGAAGCTAGCAACTGAACAAATAGCGCCGCTAGTGAGGAAAATGGAAGACGAACATCGCATCGATGACGGAGTCAAACAACTGCTGTTTGACAACGGTGTAAGTTGAGTGTGGGATGCAGATAAAATAAACTTTAATTTTATCAGACGAAAGTTGATTTTTACAGTGGTTAAAACAAAACAGTCGTCGATGTCATGACGGATAATATCGCAATTTTTTTAACGAGTCACGGTTGAGCCATAGTAACACAAACCGTGCCTTAGGTCAATAAACTGGTTCGAAAAGGAGATCTAAGAAATAATAAACAGCCCATCAAACCTTAATTCTATTTAATCTAACGTACGATCAGCCAAACAAGTGGTCTATGACTGTTCATCCACGTTAGGTAATATATTGTGATGTACAAAGGATTTTGAACCTTAAGGTGGTAGGATGTGCCACGGGCCGGGGCCCGTGGCACGGTGTCCGGGGACATAAGTTCACTGTGTTATAAGCTCAGTAGCTTTTGTATAGTAAGCGCATTCATAAGCCAGTAGGCTTATTGTCTAACTCGCTCGCAATCGTTATCGTGTTCATTTTGACAGTTCATGCATGGGCTGACAGCTAGCTGATTTCGATGCCAAGCATCAAGAACTGTCAAAATGAACACGATGGCGATTGCGAGTGAGTTAGACAATAAGCCTACAGGTAACTATTTCCATTTTTAGTTAATGGGCATCGAAACTCCTGAGAAATATAGCGGTTCCGGCTGCGGTTTCCTCACAATGATGCTGGTGGTCGAGGAGCTGTCCCGCGTGGACCCAGCTGTTGCTGCCTTGGTGGATATCCACAATACGCTCGTCAACTCACTGTTTATGAAGATCGGAACTGAGGAGCAGAAACAGAAGTATCTCACCAAGCTGTGCACTGAATACGTAAGTGAGACGAAATGACGAGGCCACAGCGGGCATGCTTACCCCCTTATTCATAAACGCTCTGTAGGCATCTGCTAACTTAACAATCGTTTGTCCTTATATGTCACTTTGACATTTACCTTTCACAGATAAGGACAAACGATTACTAAGTTATATGACAATAGAGATCATAATTTCCATTTTCAGACTTCTGATAAGGAAGCGCTAAAAACAAAGACGGCTCGTTTAAATACTGTAGCAATCGAAGACAAAATTTATACTTAAGTAAATTTATAAGTAAGTGGTGGTAGTTAAGATACCAAAGTAAGTGGTGTCAATGGTCCCAAGATATTTATTTTATTTTAAAATGTCCCCTACAGGCGGGCAGCTTCTGCCTTACGGAGCCGACTTCAGGCTCCGATGCTTTCGCCCTCAAGACCGTCGCCAAGAAGGACGGTGACCACTACATCATCAACGGCTCCAAGATGTGGATCTCCAACTCGGACATCGCTGGCGTCTTCCTTGTCATGGCGAACGCTGATCCTTCTAAGGTACGTGAATCTACACACATATTAATCACGTTTTTATTCGTTACGGGGTAGACATTTTTAACACTAGGATACCAAGACCTAAAGACAACGTTTAATGTGATTGTGGACGTTTTGTTGGAAAGGGAGATCAAAATAGTGATGGGTTGCTAGCCTCATCGCTTATGGGCTTTTGCGGGTTGCGCGGGAAGAGAGGCAGTTGGTAAATTCTATGTTTTTTTCTTTACTAGAACAGCATAGAATGTAAATCTAGTGTAAAAATAAAATAAGCTTGATGGTATCATTAACATTATTACTAACTACAATATCACTAATGACAACCTTCTCATCGCCATCTTTATCTACTCACAAACAGTTGCTTGCATTGATTGCATCATCGGTATCATCATCTTGCATTTCTTGGTATATTTATGCCTTTTCTCTTCTTCTCCACTCTTGGGAATGGATTTCTACATTATACTAGATGGTATAGATGATAGATTGACAATATGGTGTAGAACATTGAACTACTTGAAGATATGGTTGTTTATAATGCTCACAAACAATACCAAATTGTTACATCATTTAGTTCTGAACAGAGCAAAGATTATGTTGATTGTTGACTCGGTCACTGGGAATGCGAAAAGTGATAACAAAATGAAACGTAGCAACGGGTGATGATAACAACGTCATTAACTTTGTAATAACAATTTACTGTATAGAAACGAATAGACAACATTGAAAAAACAAGTCTCGCAAAGTGAACAAGCGAAGTTATTCAATGGATGCTAAATAAATTGTATTATTCGCTTGTACCTTTGAAGGGTCTACTGCGATTGTTTTCATACTGGAGTACAGAAAAAACTCAATAATTCCTTCAAAAGGAACTACCGCGAATAACCCAGTAATATGTGTGAGTTATCATTAAGAATTCTCCTACCTGCACATTTAAAAAGCATAGAACTCTAAAAGCGAAATACGGAATTTTGTAATCTAATGCTGCTAATTGCTACTTGAAACCTCGATTTCATTGACACACCAACGTCATTGGTCATCTGCACGGCTGGCACTAGAGCGCACGACAGACTACCCGTCTTTTTCTACATAAAGAACCGTAAGAAAAGACTGGTAGCCTGTCACGAACCCGAAACACTTGCGCTAGGCGTTCTGAAAGACATCAACATTTAAACCATCTCTGTCCGCGCTTTCCAGGGTTACAAGGGCATCACGTGCTTCATTGTGGAGCGAGAGACTCCAGGCCTGTCCGTGGCCAAGCCCGAGAACAAACTGGGCATCCGTGCGTCGGGAACATGCATGGTGCACTTTGACAACGTTCGCGTACCAGAGAGCAACATCCTTGGAGAATATGGACATGGGTATGTGTACCTAAACTCATAATTTGTACCTATCAATTCTGGAAGCAACATCTTGGGAGATAAATATTCCTAAACTGAGTCAATTCTTGGCTTTGGCTGCCGCAAGAGTGACACCATTCTAAAGTTAGTAGTTACGACCATTTTACTCGCTTCATCATCATCATGTCAGCCGAAAGACGTCCACTGCTGGACGTAGCCCCAACCGCGACCGGTCCACCGCGATCCTGCGATCCTAATCAGGTCGTCGCTCCATCTTGTTGGAGGCTACCGACAGCTCGTCTCCCGGTCCGCGGACGCCATTCGAGAACCTCCTGACCCCATCGGCCATCGGTCCTGCGAGCAATGTGCACCGCCCACTCCCACTTCAGTTTCACAATTCTTCTTTTACTCGCTTATTTTGGCTTTAAGCAAAAGTTCTTGAACTGTTTTTCATTTGTTCCAGCCAGGATTGGATTTTCATTGTTTATAGGCATGAAAAACGAGCGGCAAAACTTAGATAAGCCTAGGTCAGTCAAGGTATTAAATCTGCCCCTGGTTCTAGTCCCAGATTCCATTCCATTTCATTCCTAGGGCAAGAAGTACTCTATATTGTATTAGTTCGATATCTCCGCAAACGTCATCGCTAGGCACAAGCACACACAATTGGGATTGTCAATTTTTTATAGTGTGTGCTGATTCAAAAGCAGAATCAAGTGCACAGGCTTCCCTCTCAAGCCCTATCTTCTTTCTCTACCTTAACCATTCTTAACGAACCATTCCTTCTCATTCCAGCTACAAGTATGCTGCTGGCTTCCTGAATGAGGGTCGTATCGGCATCGCCTCACAAATGATCGGGCTCTGCCAGGGTTGCATGGACGCTACTATCCCATACACGCTGGAAAGGAAGCAGTTTGGAAACAAGATTTATTCTTACCAGGTAAGTGAAGAGTGCTAGTTGGCTTCTTCTTCACGTACCTCTTCAGTCCTGAAGGTTGGCCGTTAGCTTCTTGTTTCTCTATCAATAGCCAGACAGTACAGCTGTTCAACCGAGGCAATACCAGTCCACTCTTATGTGGTAGAAATGGGAAAATTAGAACATCAGCACCGATCCTGTTTTTTGACATTTACTCTATTTGGATTGAAGCGTTAACTAAGTTGAACAAAGTTGGAAAAGTGAACTCAATTAAGTATGGCCTTGCTACTTCCCTTTAATCATGTGACCTTAAAAGTTCCTAATTCCTGGAATTTTGCCCATAAATATGAATGAAGACTATGTTACGTATTCCTAAAATGTCTACTAGTGAAAATTCCGAAACCTTACATATATTTCTACATGGTGAAAAAGCTCTTTACATGTCAACGCAGTTGTGAAGTTGAAATATCCAGAGCGCGTTAAAGGTAATATCCGTCTACTTCCCGTAGAAATTATGGTTAATGTAACCTAACCTAAACTATGAAACGTTGCATAATTTCAAGATAGGTAACTGCCTAACTGAAATTGTAGATTGATAAACAAGGGTTGAAATATACCCATTTCACCTGAGATATTTCTGGTGCCCGAACGAAGTGAGGGCACCAATGGTTCGAGGGTGAAATGGGTAATTTCATCCGAGTTGAACACTCTACTTTTCATTTCGAATATGAGGAAATTAAAATTTCACTAACGTCGCATGGTCGCATTTAATATTTGTTACGTTTGTCATTCTCTTCCCGCTCTTTTTTCTATTGCGCGATTTGCGCGCATTGCGCATTTCTTCTGCGCACCAATGGCGGCCGGCTAGTTTTTTTTTAAACTTGCAGACACGGAGGTCGCTATCAATTAATTGTCGACTTAAATATTTCAAGCAAAAAAAATTACCGAACGTAATAATCTCTACTAATTCTCGTTGTATACGCTTGCATAAGCTTATATATAGCGGGAATGTTATTTTAAGATTATTTTGCGTTTTACAATTAAAAAGGAACTATTAGTATAGATTATTATTTTAAACATATATTACATGGCTGTATACGTATTTCCATTGATATGTACCTCATTTGGATTAGCTAGAAAAAAAAATTACTTTCAACCCAAGGGTCGCGATGAGTCACTTTCAACCCTATATCCAGATAATCTGACCTACTTTCAGAGTATGAGAGATGAAAAAATATTTTCTAGGGTATCAGCTACCAGATCGCGCACCTGCAGACCCAGCTGGAGGCGGCTCGCCTCCTCACCTACAACGCAGCCAGGCTGAAGGAAAACGACCTGCCCTTCGTCAAGGAAGCTGCCATGGCTAAATATTACGCGTCAGGTACATCTTATTCTCTAAGGCCATATCTGTCGAACCGATAACCGTTGGGCTAAATTAGTTCTTGAGTGGAGACTGCGACTCAGCAAGCGCAGTGTGGGTCGCCCTCCGGCTAGGTGGAGTGACGATTTGTGAAGTGGCGCGGGTATAGTGTAGTGATTGGATGCGACAAGCCGAAGACAGGGTAATATGACGCCTTTTAGGGGAGGCCTATGTCCGGCAGTGGACTGCTACTGGCTGATGATGATGACATCTAATTCCACTAAATAGGACCAGCAGGCTTATTACGTAACTCGCTCGCGATCACCATCGTGTTCATTTTGACAGTTCATGTATGGGCTGACAATTGGCATCGGAATTAGCTAGCTGTCACATTCATACAAGAACTGTCAAAATGAACACGATGGCGATTGCGAGCGAGTTACGTAATAAGCCTGCAGAGCAGAGTACCCAACATTATCATCGTCAGCTTATATAATGTGGTCCGGCTGATGGACACAGCCCTCTTCTCAGAACCATGCGAGCCCAGTGCCAAGCTCACATTTACAATTGAACTACTTCGTAGGTGAGTTCAGATATCCTCACAATGTTTTCCTTCACTGAAAAACTCATGTTCATTTTATTCCGAAAATGAGAGTGCAAGTCCATGAGTGTCATATCATAATGACAGACAGGAAAAGTTATACTATACACCTGCACCTGCCAAAGAAAACAGAGGTATAGTGCGTTGGGGTAAGATAAAAACTTACCCCAACGCACTATACGTGATTCAGTTTCTTCGACCGTACCTACCCATACAATGTTTTAATTCTACCGCTCATCAATCACAAGTAGATTAGGTACCTTTCACTAGCTACCCGCGTTAACGTCCCAAAAAGCACTGAAAGCAATTTTTTTCCCCAGAAATCGCCCAAACCCTGACCTCCAAGTGCATAGACTTCATGGGTGGAGTAGGCTTCACCCGTGACTTCCCGCAGGAGAAGTTCTTCAGGGATGCCAAGATTGGAACCATCTACGAAGGCACGAGCAACATGCAACTACAGACCATTGCCAAGCTCATCGAGAAGGAGTACACCCAATAAGCGAAAACCTCGCGAAAATCTGAAGACTTGTAACACCAGCTGTTAACAAACAACACATCAAAAGTAATTTACTTAGTTAATTGCCCCTTGCAAAAAAATCGGGCTCCTATGGTTTTTCCAATTTTACACACATATCATACAAAAACCATGGGTTCCCGTTTTTTGCAAGGGGGTATATTATAAGTACATTATGCCCTTGATGGCATGTTATTTCATCTGGCATCAATAAAGTGGTGTATCCATAAAAATCGATGTTTGTATTTGTTATTAAATGAGAGTATTGATTACTTGAACTAAAAAGTTGTTATCAAAATAGTTGTTTCATTATCCGGTCAATATTACCCCATCTTTGTACTGAATTTAATGGTTACAGCATTAGACACACTGTCACACAGGAAATTGTAGCATTTAACTTCTGTATTCTGGTATGGAGAGTAAGACAGCCAGTGAAATTAATGTATTTTATCTTGGCTGCTCTGCTGGCAACGCATCTACAATGCTCTGGCGTTGTGAATGTCCTTGGGCATTGGTTCTTGCATACCATCAGGTAACCCACTTGCTCAACCCTACCAGAGAATAAAATCTTGTTTTGGTATGTGTTGTAGTTTATAACTAATCAATGTCAACTCAAATTTTATATTAGAACAATACAAACATTCAATGTAAACATATCTTATTATAGTGTGTAATGTGCTGTATGATTTTCCCTTGTGGCGCCAAAATTCAGATTTCAAAAACTATTTTGCCGCCAAGGGCTCTTTTACATGTCTTTTTTGAAACTATCAGCACTTTCAGAAAAATCATCATTGCCAAGAATGCGCCGCAAGAAACTTGGCAGAAAAAGCTTGGCTCTTTAGCCTTTGCAGCAGACAAAAATCAGAGCATAGTTGTGCTTAGGAACTGACATTTTAATTGCTTTGTGAAAGAAAGAATAAATAAAACTCAGTTTTTGGTAACTAAAACAATAATTTATTTACATTATATTTTTAGGAGCATACTACGAAAATTGTTGTAATTATTTTGAAACCAAGATCTCGATTTAAGGTTTTGGGTCATGCGGCAATTTGAAGCCAACCATTTTAGCCGTCTCCTCAACACTCCTTTCACCTATTCCCTTGAATTCCATGTTAATTTCTTTACATTTCCGGGTGTGGTGCAGGTAATCATGGTAAGTCTTGGCTTGGAAGTGCATTTCATCAATAGCTTTGCAAAGCTGCTGGTCCGTAGTCTGATATTTACGGTACTGGCCCAAAATGAACCTGGCCATTTGGTTTTCTGCTACCTTTTTGGTCGAGCTCTGCTTACGGATCTCGGATAATAACTGACGCAGAGTTACGAGAGCAGGCTTTGGCGTTATAGATGCCATGGTCACACCTTTAAACAAATTAAATGTTTAACTTTTCTACCATTAGAGCCGTTATAAATTCTTCAGTATTGTCATAAGTTGGTTTTTCACTTTTTAACCAAAATTCAGTGTCTGTCTTTAAATTTTCTTTCGGAAAATGGTGGATGGAAGTATCGTTAAAAATGTCTTTGTAGACAAAATTGTTTTCTAATGTGATTTCAGAAACATATGGATAAATTTTACAAATGTACGGGACTGTTTCTTGTAATATCCTATTAGGATGGTTTTCAATCATAGATGTAAAACTATTGCAAATTAAGATGCAGCGATCCAAATTTGTGCTCCAGTTGCTCCAAAGAAAGTTATTAGTTAGTTGTTTCGGACAATGTGGGAAGTAGAGAAGAGTAACATCGAGTTCTGATATTACATAACCACCTTCACTATTTTCTGGTATAACAGCAAGACCTAATTGGTTTAATATGGAACATTCAGTCTTGTAAAACACAGGATCGTGTACCAGGACTTTGTGACAGTCAAAGGAGTCCCGCAAACACAATAACAATGCGAGTTGATATTTTGAAATGTTACAGTCCCCGATATGTCCAAGCCCAAAACAAACGATTGCTTCAAGTTTCCTGCTACTTAATACTGTACTCACTGATTTAATGAAGTTTTCCAAATAATTAGAGACTCTCAAATCGTCCGCAGCTGAATTGATCCGCCTGAAATACAAATGCAAGTTATGAAGCACGAATCTACAAAACTAACCTCAAAAATATTAATTTAGTACAAAACATTACCTTATAGTTTTGTCGATATCTATCAATGTATCTTGTTCAGCAAATTTAGAATCTTTAGAAGGTATTTTTGTTTGTTTATTTTTAGAATATCGCTTAGAAGGAATTATTTGAAAACCATCGCTGTCAAATTGTTTTTTTGACATTTTAGAGTGAGGCGTTTTCCAAGTGTAAAAACAGACGAGCACAAAGATTCTAATTTGTGTCGTTTTTACGATAATTGACGTTTTTCACGGCAAGTGTGTCAGTTTTATTTTCAATATGAATAAAAGTCAAAGAAATTTATTTAGGAATAGAAACAATGAAATTACCTGGAAAAAAATCGCATATATTCCTCCTTGTCACCAAATGTTACCACACTGCATTCGTTAGACCAAACCAAAATGAAAATACACCTTACAATTTTTTTTAGCGCTAAACATTGTTATTATGAGGAATAGAATTTATAAAAATAATGAAAAATAATCACCTGTGTTATCATCGGTAAATTAAAATCTGGACAAGTTTATGTCGCACCATGCATAAGAGAGGGTTCCGCAGGCTAGTTGAAGTTAAAAGAGTCTTAGGTATAGCCGGGTATCCGAAGTTCAGCTACTCATCAAGAGATGGCGACGTTGACTTTAAAAGCTACTTTGTTGAATGTAATGTTCGTTAATTTTGGACCTTGATCTCCAGCCTATATACGTCTCACTGCCGAGCACAGGTCTCCTCTCAAATTGAGAGGGCTTGGCCTATGGTTCCCACGTGGGCCCAGTGCGGATTGGGAACTTCACACACACCATTGAATTGCTTCGCAGATGTGTGCGGGTTTCCTCACGATGTTTTCCTTCACCGAAAAGCTCATGGAAAAATTTAAATGTAATACTTATCACACATAAATTCCGAAAAACTCAGTGGTGCGAGCCCGGCCTCGAACCCACGACTCTGCTTGAGAGGCCACAGGTCAAACCACTACAAGGAATTTTGCTGTCCGAAATCCAATTTTTTACGGAATACTTAGGTACAAACTGCCATATAAATTTGTTCCTATTCCGTAAAAAATCGGACTCCGGACATTGCTCCGGACAGTAAAATTCCTTGTAGTGCACAAACGTCCTTTCACGGCTTTTTTCTAATCGGCTCGTCTATACACTGATCCCTTAAGTAGTCCTCGCTTCTAATCTGTGGTCCTCGCCTGCGCGGTGTAGGGGCGCGGGGTAGAACGATAAAGGGGAACGAGAGAGGTGCGGGCTGCGGGCGGGTAGTGCGCCTGCCCAGAGGCGTCTTTACCTATGGTGCAGGGTGTAAGGGGTGTGTAAGGGGGCGCCGAGCGGCCTCTAATGCGACAGCCTAAGATGCGTCGCTCGCGGCGCCGGCGCTCTCAAAGACCCTACGCCCGTGTTATAGTAAATAATAATAATATTCATTTATTTCGGATAACTAAAGATCCATACATAAATAAATTACACTGCAGTCAAAAATTACAATAATATGGGCAATAATCACAATATAAATTGAAATTAAATTAAATTTTCATTATTAAATTAAATTACATTATTAAATTAAATTACATTATTAAATTAAATTACATTATTTTTACCAATTAATTATAGCGCCAGGGTACTAGTTGCACACCGCCGCAACAAGGGCTTAAAGGTAAAATTTTAAATAATAGCAATAACAATGGGTACTTAGTACTTAAGTATTTTATACAATTGGACAGATAAGTTTTGTAGTCAAGTAGGCGAGAACTTATAGAATAACTAAAGCCCGACCAGCAGTGAGCCACCGCTGTACTTTTCCAAGAAACCACTGTGACGTGTATTGTAATACTAGCTGTTGCCAGCGACTTCGTCTGCAAAGAATTCGTTTATCGCTATCCCGCGGGAACTACGCAATTTTCCGGGATAAAAAGTAGCCTATGTGCTATTCCAGACTTCTCTATCTATGTGCCGAATTTCATCCAGATCCGTTGGGCCGTTCCGGCGTGATTGAGTAACAAACAAACATCCATCCATTCATCCATCCATCCATCCATACTTTCGCATTTATAATATTAGTTAGATGGTTCTACTGCGTGAACACAAAATATTTACCTTGCTACTCCGCTACTTACGTGCAAGATAACCAAGCCTGTGCGAAATATATACGTTTTACATGCAAGCCCTCCCACCACTACTGCCACACAAAACGCACACAAATCCCACAAACTTAATTAATCCTATCACCACACAAACACTGACGCGTGTTCTTATTTTCCTGGTCGGGCTTTACATGGCAGACTTTCCAACACTAAAACGCTTGTAAAATACGATATTACAGTGCGATTGCGCAAGTGGGGTATGAGGTGATCGTACCGATCGTGAGGCCCATACGTAGTTTTGTGACCCATTTGGCCATTATTTGTACCGAATACTTGTAGGTACATATTGGAATTTCTTGTTTTTTAGGATTCCGTACCACAAAAGGAAAAAACGGAACCCTTATAGGATCACTTTGTTGTCCGTCCGTCCGTCCGTCCGTCTGTCAAGACCCTTTTTCTCAGGAACGCGTGGAGGTATCAAGTTCAGGGTCCTGTAACACAGGGTATCCTAGCACAGGGCCCTTAGTTGTATAGTTCTGTAATTTCTTTTTGGAATAAAAACATTTTCATTTTTCATTTTTTTTCAAGCTATAATTTATACCATATACTCAGATCTACTGCCCCTTGGAGCTGTGAAAAAATCAAACTTCTATGCCAACGCAATTAAAAGATACAGCCCGCAAATTTCTGCAAATTTTCGACTCTCAAGGGAATCAAAACCTACAGGGTACTTCCCGTGAACACAGAATCTTGAAATTTGGTATAAAGGTAGGTCTTATAGCACAGATTAAGGAATAATTGCGAAAGCGTAAATATGTATGTGTCTGTATATATCAGTGACCAATATAAAGTGACCCCACACTGCGTACATTATGCTTTGGAGCAGGGCTCTGCTCACACTGGTTTATAGATATTTCTAGATAATGGTACGGATACCTCGGAGCGCGAGTCCGACTCGCACTTGGCCGGTTTTTTTGTTTTGTGGTGAAATAAAGAATGTCTATCACAGGAACTTGTCTCATGAGCCAAAGATTTTCAGCCAGGACCAATAGAGTGAATAAATCGAATAGTTTTTTTTCTCGCTCTAAATTGAATGACAGTGTGAGCGGAACAGCACGAACCGAACTTTGAAACTTAAAGTTTAAGGCCTAATTCGAACTTGTTGCGGGAAAATGAAAGTAGTTTTTTTTAACAGACAGCTACACGTCAACAACACCCAAAGACAAACTGCCAGCTACCACCATTACTTCTGAACACCGGATCCAATCAAGAATTCGGGCTAATCATATACGCGTCCGAATATGACGAAATGAACTGAACTCGTTCATTAGTTGAGGAGGAAATAACACAGTTTGTAATTGGCGTTAAATATTCACGATGGCCATAAAAAATTGACGGATGCATGTAGATTATTATAGAAATGATATATTGTATGATGGTTGCAGGGCTTGTCGTTTTCGATTGAGATCATTGGAGCGATGTTACGTGTTTTTAGGATTAGGTAATCTCGTGAACTTAATTTGTTTTATATGACAGGCCATAGGGGGCAAACAAGCGAGCGGGCACCACTGCCCATAGACACAACAAAAGGCGTTATGAGCGTCTTGCCGGTCCTTTAACTTATACTTTATTAATGAGTCAAGTAAATCAGCAAATACGGATTAAGTAACTTATTTTAGGTATGAAAGACTAGTTGTATAGCGCATGGGAATTAAAAACCAAGCCCTCAGTTATTGGATTTAACATAAGACTCTTAGTATTGTCTCGGTCAAAAGTTTAACAATGCTCTATAGGTATACTGACGAGTAAGAATAACGGGACGCTTTTTATACAACTTTGTATGGAAAGTGACCAGTTATTTTTGCACGGTAGTGTAGTTTTTTAATGTGACGACCGGATGGCCTAGTGGTTAGAGAACCTGACTATGAAGCTTGAAGTCCCGGGTTCGATCCCCGGTCGGGGCAGATATTTGTATGAAAAATACGAATGTTTATTCTCGAGTCTTGGATGTTTAATATGTATTTAAGTACCTATGTATTTATCTATATAAGCATGTTTATCCGTTGTCTAGTGCCCATATCACAAGCTTTGCTTAGTTTGGGACTAGGTCAATTGGTGTCAATTGTCCCAAGATATTTATTTATTTAATGTATTTGACAGTTGCCGTGTTTCGAATAAACGTGAATGAGTACATTACTGCGGATGAGAGCGAGTAGTTTAGACAGAAATGCTCGATGCGGTTGCACTGTATATGCACGACACCTTGTATGCGCAGAAGTATAAGACACGGTATCCGTGGGTGCGCAGATCCCCTCCACGTGACTCGTCATCGCTAGACTTACGTGCCGGCACGTATAGGTACAATGGAAAATGCTAGTACCTAAACATTTTTTTTAATAATGCTATACACGTACCTACTCCAAATCTCAAGACGTTTAAGCGACTCTTAAGCAGCTATCATGTAACATTCTGAATCTCATCAGACGTTAGAGCTAGCGTTACTAAAATCAATTAAGCGTCAATACGGAAGTCACTAAACGCCAAATCATTAATATTTCAATGTGCATCTAAGCTTTACGGAAGCCGACGAAAATCTAAATGATTCCTAAGTGACTAAGCGTGCAGATGCATTCACACCAAAATTAATATTATTAAGGAAGTAGAGATAGTAGGTATTTATCATTTAATCCGAACTTAAATGCTGTTTTCACTAGTTCCCACCCTAAATAAGTCCGTCCTTGTACAAGTATTTAGGTTAGGAAAATTGCCTACTAACATAGAGTTACATTTGGGTCGCGCCCGCGGCGCATATCGAGTGGCCATTGTCCGAGTTGTATGGCTCTGGCTATCAAAAATTATGGGTACAGCATTCGGATCACGATCGTATTCGTTCCATCGTACCGTAACATGAACAAGGTGACAATAACATACCGAACTACCTCCAGTTAAGTCCTGGCCACGATTCGGACCGCAGCCAGCGCGGGAAATAAAAAAAAAAACAGGAACGATTTTCAACGGACAACAATTTTCATAAGTATAACACTTTCTAAAAGTTGCTAAAACAAGATGCGTAACTTTAGTAGGTAATATATTCAGAGGGGCAATTAATTCGGTTCGCGTCTTTAGTTTTTATATAACAAACTTTAATCTACGGCACTGTTTTTCTAAAATGCATTTAGTTTTGGCACGCCCGTGGACTGCAGCAATCGTGTGTGTGTTGTGATAACGTGGTTTATTAAAGTTTTTGTGGGAGCGAACTATGGATAGGTTCTCTGCGAACCGGCGGTCTAAGCGGAAGAATGAGGGATTCCTTACGAAGTGGAAGGCGAAATACGTTGGAAGCATATTGCACAGGCGCTCTTGGGTTAGCAGTGGATTTGATTTAAACGTAAGTACAGCAATAGTTAAAGCATGGACTTGTATCGTACTATTGGTACTGTTATTATTAGTAGGCATTTCACAGTAATTTCACTCCATTAAACTATGAACACGGTCAGTTCCGTCTTTACCATTTGGGCCCGTGCGCCAAAGCTCACGGTCTGCAAGGCCTGCCCTGGAGTTGAATGAATCAAAATTTATTTCTTTTTTTTACTCTGAATAGGGTCCTAGATCCCTGTGTGCCCCACCCTCTAATAAATATTAATCTAAATATTAGCTCTCTAACATACATCCGCAAAATAATTCATAAATAATTAAATACTCACCTACTGTTTGTTTGTTCATACTTAATTTTGCCTGTGAAAAGTTTGGAAACTTCTTCTGGACCCTATTTTATAAAGCTATATTTTACAATTTACAAGCGGAAGTCTCTATCTAACACATAGGGTCAGAAAGAGACTTCTGCTTGTAAATTGTAACTTGTTGCTTTATAAAATAGGGCCCTGGTGATGCCGAATAATGGCGATCATTGCGGTGACTTCAACTCTCGACACAATAGCTCTAAATAATGGTGTGATTTTATTGTACCACAAATGGAATTTTTTGAGCCAAAACCTTCTTGCTAAGCTTGGTAACCTTGGAATTTCCCCTAAGATAAGCTCAATAACTCGTTATGAACCAGGCATGAAACTTCTTTTTTTTTTTTTATAAGCCTTTTTTATTCCGAATTCGCTACAATTTCGGTAAGTAATTACATGTTGTTGTTGTTGTTGTTAGTCTTTTTTTTTTTTTTTTAAATTGTCGCGAAATTCGGCGTGCCTCATGGCATAGGCCTCCTCCGTGTATTGGAGGGTTTGGGCTATAGTTCCCACGCGCGCCCAGTGCGGATTGGGAACTTAACACACACCATTGAATTTCTTCGCAGATGTGTGCAGGTTTCCTCACGATGTTTTTCCTTCACCGAAAAGCTCATGGCAAATTACAAATGTAATTTTCGCACATAAATTCCGAAAAATTCAGAGGTGCGAGCCCGGGATTTGAACCCACGACGCTCTGCTTGAGAGGCCACAGGTCAAACCACTAGGCTACCACGGCTTACCTGAAACTTCTTAAATGTGTCTAAAAATATGCAATACCAACATAAATATGTTACAGCCATAGGTAGCTATTATAGCTCACAATGGAGTTATGAAGCTTCTTGCGGATTTATTATTTTTGTACATTATTTTGACGAAGTTTATTACGAATACCGTCCCTGTATAACAAAGCCTATGTCGTGGATATAACATTACATAGATATATTGTAAATTTAAATTACCTTCAACTAAATCAATTACATTGTGATGGTAAGTAATAACCAGTGGAATTAATTAACTTAAAACAATTCCTTCACAAAACAAATCCGAAGCGCTATCAATAATGTATAAAATCGATCGCGAGATAACCCGCGTTTACCCTTATCATAAAACATGTTCGCCGAACCCACTATGACTAAACCAGTGACTAACTAGACTAAAAAATGAATATAGTAATTGTTATTCAAATAACGTAGTCACTTTCCACTGGTCATTATATAAAATATATCAATTTGGATACAATATACAATGGATACGTGACCGGCTGCTTCCTTATTGGTCTTTGCATTCGAGAAATCTATTGTATCGTTTGCGATTCTTGTGGTTTATTGGCTGTGTCTCTCTCTAATATCTGCTTCTGAAGAGAGACAGACAATATTGCGTAATATACTTATTGGTATATGTAAAACTTGAAAGGCATCTATGTTTTATTTACTTACGTATGTTGAGTACTGTGCTTGACTATAACATTACGCATCAACTTTTTGCATTACCTATGTATCTTTAACTATACTTATACCCAACGATTTTGACTTGATGATGATGATGATGATGATGTGCTGCCAAGATCCAAGTATCGAACCTATAAGAGTGAGTGAGATAGCAAGACAGACCCGAAGGACTTTTTAACCCTAGCAAAAAGAGGGGTGTTATAAATTTGACGCTGATGTCTCTGTGTGTTGTTGTGTCTGTCTGTGGCATCATAGCTCTCAAGCCGATGGACCGATTCCGATGCGGTTTTTTTCATTCAAAAGCCAGTTTCTTTGCGGTGGTTCTTAGCCATGTTTGGTAAAAATCGGTCCAGCAGTTTGAAGAATATCAGCTCTTTTCCAAAATGATGCAATGCATTTTTGGCACAAAATTGTTTATTTACGTAAGTATAATCACTCGACAAATGCATGGGGGGTAGTTTAAGTATTATCGTTAAGTAGCGTTTGAAATACTTTTCAAAACCCGGATGCCAAATATTAAATTGCGTGGCAATAAGCACAAGTTTGTCTCGGATTCTGCAAATCTTTATCCAGTTATTACCACGTCTAATCGCCTAAATTTGGTTTTAAGTAGAGTGAATTTTATCATAATGTTTATTCATGTTCCGTCCTGTAGCGTGACGGAGTAAATGATAAGGTCTCGTTAAAATCCACTTTTTCTCGTTCGCTTTCGTCTTAATATTTGTTTTCTAGGTCGGTCGGTACACTTGCACTTGAGAAGACCGGAAGACCGCATTGCGGGAATTTGATTTATTTACGCAATCTATTCTAATCCTAGTAATATAAATTTATGCGAAAGTTTGTGAGTATACATGGATGTTTGTTACTCTGTCACGCCAGAACTGCTAGCTAGACAGGTCTGTATCATGTTTGGCACATATAGATTATAGTCTGTTATAATAAATAATAATAATAAATAGGTACCTAAATAAATATCTTGGGACAATTGACACCAATTGATCTAGTCCCAAACTAAGCAAAGCTTGTGATATGGGCACTAGACAACGGATAAACATACTTATATAGATAAATACACACTTAAATACATATTAAACATCCAGGACTCGAGAACATACATTCATATTTTTCATACAAATATGTGCCCCGACCGGGGATCGAACCCGGGACCTCGAGCTACATAGTCAGGTTCTCTAACCACTAGGCCATTCGGTCGTCTAAACATAACACATAACACATAGACATATAACACATAAAACGCATATAACACATAGGCTACTATTTATCCCGGAAAATTGCGTAGCATAAATTATTTATTGTTAAAGTTCTTCTTTATAAAAACAAACGAGCAAGTAGGTTACCTCAATCAACAGTAACTTACCAGCTACTTACCATAATGGTAAGTGAGATGAGTTTCCAGCCTAAAGGAAACTAAGATAGAACTCCTGCGCCAATAATTTCACCGGTTGTCTAAAGGCCAGCGCACACCAAATGCGAGGGGTCAGTTGTTGTTGTTTTTAAAATTCATTCCGCAAGGGAATAGGCGAAGGTTTTGCACCATACAGCCAAGTCTTCATTAGCTATGATCTCCTATTTTATGCTATGCGGCGTCTCGTTACGTCGTACGCTGCGTCGCAATGCTTACTATAGAGATGTACTGTTGTGGTCTTTTTCACACGTCGACGTTGGCGTCTTGACGTCGTACGCGGCATCTAAACTCTATGCGCTGCGTCTCTAGTCATTTCGGACCATGCAGCGTGAAGGTAGTCTCTCGCGTTTCGATCGGAACGGAATTGAACGTTGACGTTAACGTCAGACGCCGCGTACCTATAGCATAAAATAGGAGATCATATTTAGCCTCACGCGCGTGCGTACGCCACGCATCTCGTCTGGCATCGGTCTCATAGCTTCATTCATTACAACTGGTGCGTGCGCGTGTCACGCAGCACGCATTTGGTGTGCGCCGGCGTTTAGTCTCCACGCCGGAACACAGCATCGCAAATATGATCAATTTTAATATTATGTAGTACTTATGGGTGAACAATTTTGTGAACGGGCATTGTAAGTAGGCAGATAAAATAGACAGCAACGGTGAATAAGTTACCCATTCATTCATTATTAGATAACTTAAAAAAAAGCAGTACGGGGTTACGATAATTTTACACAACATTCGGTTTGCCTCGGCAACCGTTCTGTTTATCTTAAGCACATCATCAATAGTCTTAAAAAGTTTAATGGCATTACAGTACTACCTACAGTTTAATATTACTATCAGCTATGATAATAAACATTTCGATTTCAAGCAATCATTATAATCATCTTGAAATCCTCATGATACAGTCAAGGGTATAAATACATATTATGTACGTTACCAAAACGTCAAAAACGTCTATCTAACTAATATAAATGCGAAAGTATGGATGGATGGATGTATGGATGGATGGATGGATGGATGTATGTTTGTTTGTTACTCAATCACGCCAGAACGGCCCAACGGATCTGGATGAAATTCGGCACATAGATAGAGAAAAGTCTGGAATAGCACATAGGCTACATTTTATCCCGGAAAATTGCGTAGTTCCCGTGGGATAACGATAAACGAATTCTTTGCAGACGAAGTCGCTGGCAACAGCTAGTACACCTATAAACCACAAACAATATGGTCGGTGACACAAATATTTGACATGATGGATGTATCGATATTTATGCCCTCGACTGTACATCATTCATCTCCAATCCCAACCCAACCATCTCCTGCGATGCGATTCGTATTTGTCGTCGAAAGGCCGGCCCACACCAAATGCGTGCTGGGGTACGTATTAAAATCCATAAAGTTTAAAATGTATAATGGGTTAAAATGCATAATGGTTCAAAATATATAATGCGATTTTCTCAGAAAATTTCAAACTAACAAAATTGCTATAAACTAAACCTAACCTTTTAATTCATTAAAGTTAGTCTTTACTCAACATTCAAGTTGTTTACTTGTATTCGTATTCCCCCGTCCCACATGGCGACCCTGCCACGTGAGGTGTCGGATTCGCGGGAATCGGAAGTGCGATCGCTACAGTTTGTGTGACCTAGATTCATTTACATTGCTTTTGTATACGGGCCGGAACAATTAATTAAAATAACTATCCATCATTTAACTACCTAATAGTTTCACAGAAAATTGCATTATATATTTTGAACTATTATACATTTTAAACTTTATAAATTCTGATCCGCTCCCGCGTGTTGCGTGCTGCGTGACACGCGCACGCACCAGTTGTAATACTTAAAGTATATGAAACTATGAGAAAAATGCCAGACCCGTAGGCTAATTGTCTAAACTCGCTCGCAATTGCCATCGTGTTCATTTTGACAGTTCTTGTATGAATGTGACAGTTAGCTGATTCCAATGTCAGCCCATACATGAACTGTCAAAATGAGCACGATGGCGATTGCGAGCAAGTTGGACAATACAGATGCCAACAGATGCGTGGTCACGCGCGTGCGTACGTCACGCCTACAAGAACAAAAATACGCCTCTAGTATATGTAATAGCAGTAACTGACAAGACAAGTGTGCTTTAATGGGTAAAAAAGTTCCAGTTGAAAGAGCAACAAGAACCTACTTAAATTAAGAACATGGTTAATTACTATGCCAATTATGACAGTCTATTTCCTAATAAAGTAATGATATGGTACAAAAACGCAAAGGTATCCGTATCATAGATTCAATCTCGGTGTATTGCACTGTAGATAAAGCAAACTTACCATTTGCTGTTTCATAACAAGCGAAATACGCGATTTAGGACTGTAAATCCTAAGTAATAAGTTGGGTTTATCCGCAAAATTATCGAGTTTGACCGCACGTCGTTGAAGTGATTGCGAAAGACAAGTCCTACAGCAAGTCAACGTTTCATACTTATAAACATTATGGTTTGTGTGAAGCTTAGTTGCTACAAAGTGTTAGAAGGGAAAGGTCCGCGATTATAAAAAAATAAACGCGACCAGTAAACCACAAGTTTTGTGTTACGTCAGTGCTTTCTGTTTACAAACAATTGAGACGTCAGAAAAACGCGGCAAGCCAGTGACATTGGATTTAGAGAAAAACAAAAGGTGCGAAATTTAGTTTCGGAACACCGGTTCGAATTGACGTTTGTGTTTTTTTAATTGGTAACAAAACCTTCAGGTGGAGTGCCATTATGCCCCAGATTTTCTTCAAAAAAGTGATGGTGGTGCGGGAGCGAGGTGACTTCGAGGTGAGTAACTTTCACTTTTCGTGCTGCCTTGTCGGGACCTGTGGCTGATATCCGCTGGTTTATTTGACAACAGCTGGTTTAAGCATCAATAAACAACATACGTGCATTAAATAAGTTACTCGCGATTTATAAATATTTCTACCCCCTTAGTTACAAAAAAAAACAAATGTATACCTGGCCAAGGCAAATGTCAATGTGGCAGATAGTAAAATAATGACAAGCCGTTTGTGAACAAGGGGGTAACGTGATAAAGAGATGCTTGAACGTCAGATTATGATCTCGGAAGCTCTTCTATTTCCTTTCACTTTTGATATTATTATTATGCATTGGCTACTCCGCAATTAAAAGTTACTAAACGATGAATAAGTAAATACTTAATTTATTAAATGCCGTGGGACTCGGAAACGTTGACTAAGATTTAAGCAATGTACCTACGTGTTAGACTGTTACTTAATATTATATGTATATCTTAGCGTTTTAAACGTATTTATTTTCATATTGTGTCTACATCCTCTAGTTTTTACTCGATCAAGCTCCGTTTCATAAATAATTCATGTCAGAATGCCTGGTATCGGACATGAAATCAATTTGAGATCAATTTAAAACTAGTAAATGAAGGTGCAGCTTAGAATAAATTGTTCATTTGATTGCAACTAGACAACCTTGCGACAGTCCCATGACTCTTAAATAATGTAATGTTAACCTCTCACTTATAAAATTTTAAATGCTTGATTCTTTTTTATACTTAATTCAATTTTATGCCATAAATGCCCCACATTATCATCTTCCAAGCGTATTATTTTCGAAAAAAGCTGATATTAACTGCTCGACCGATTTCGACCACCCCAAGGAAACTGGCTTTTGAATGAAAAAAACCGCATCCAATTCAATCCATCCGCTTAAGATCTATGATCTATGATGCCACAGACAGACACACACACACACATACTACATTGACATCAAACTTTACCACCCTCGGAGGTTTACAAATAATAAAAAAAGATGTATGTAAGTAAGCTAAAAATTTGTAAAAAGTATAGTAAAAAATTGTGTAATGTGTCTTGTCTACTTTGCGGTTTTTCCTCGCGCAGAAAAACCTACTACTTAATAGTCAAAAAACCCAAAACAGAAAATTTTAATTTAATAAATAATTAAATAATAACAAGCGCACTTAGTTTTCTATTTCTAGATCGTTACGGTTATAATCGATCGCTTTATTTACCTATATAATAAGACTTCAATTTATGTTTTATTGCCAAATTTTAATGAAACAAGTAATTAATCAAATAATTAAGTCAACCAAATGCAATGCAATTGCTTTGTTTGTCTATTAATATCTAACGGTAAGGCTCTCAATATAAAATTTGAAGGCGCTGCCATTATTAAAAAAATACGGTAATTATGACAAATGTAACTGAAAGAAATAAAAAATGACATAAAGTTGATTTTGCAAATCTTAACAGTCAATATTTTATGTAATGGAACCGGTGCTTACTCATAATCAGATCCAGAGTTAATACTTTTACCATTTTTCTGTTAGTAAAAAAAGGGAGGTGACTTCCAGTATAGTAGGCGGCAAATAAGTATAACGTGGAGGGGATATGCACAGTATGAAAATGATGTTGTTTTTCATACTGCGCTTATCCCCTCCACGTTTTACTTATTTGTCGCCTATTAATTATGTTTCTTTATGTCTAGGATAGGAGGGCGATGACAAAATTGAACCAATGTTTTAACTGGCCCAAACTAGTTTGCGATTGATACGTATACGGTTAATTAATGTGACAGTTCAAAATGCAGGTTTTGAAATAACCTGTTGATCAGATAAACCGAGAAAGAGTGTCAGGTTGTTGACAGCGGTGTTTTGGTATACATATAGTCATGTCTTACATATGGTCATGTCTTAGCATTTCATCAATCAACGGATAGAAATGATAATCGATTAGGTGCATACATACCTAGTGCACATTTGAAGCGTTACACTACTCTTCAGAGGTCAACACATGAATTAGAATCTACTTGCTACTGCGCAAGTTCCGCAATCACACATTTAGGCCGACCACATAGGTACATACGGAATTTTCATACGGTTTCCGTACGGAATGACGTCAATTCGTAGCCCTGTCCCGTTCCGTCATATAGCGATGTCCCATTCGCTGACGTCATTCCGTACGGAAACCGTATGAAAATTCCGTTTGTATGTGGCCAGCCTTAACGGCGGCACATTTAGTTTCATGCAAAAATTTCGACATCCTCCACACAAGATGCTATGCTTTTCAAACTCGTTTTGCGGGTGGTCCTCTTGCAAAGTCCGTCCTGATCGCTACCGTCCGCAAACCTGCCGCCAAGCAGCAGTGCTGCACTGCTGTGTTCCGGAATGGAGAGTGAAACAACCGGTGAAATTACTGGCACAAGTTATTCTATCCTAGCCCTCTAGGCTGGCAACGCATCTGTAATCCTCTAGTGTTGCGGCTGTCCATGAGTGGTGTCGCTTGCCATCAGGTGACCTACTTTCTTGTAGGTAGTACTAAAAAAAACTCCCATCATTATAATCATCATAATCATAAGCCTGTAACAGTCTGCTGGTAGTTAGATATTCGTTCCTCTTACACTCATGGTCGTTTAGGAGAATGAGAAGGATGGTTTCATGTTCACACGAACTTTGTATGTCGAATTCTCCAGACGGCCGGTTACATACATACGGAATTTTCATACGGTTTCCGTACGGAATGACGTCAATTCGTAGCCCTGTCCCGTTCCGTTATATAGCTATGTCCCGTTCGCTGACGTCATTCCGTACGGAAACCGTATGAAAAATCCGTATGTATTTGGCCGGCCTTGTTCTCGGTAGGGCAACCCTCGCAAAGCATGTTCCGACACACACATTGCCGTTATTATCTTCCTTCCTTAAATTCCTCGTAACTTTCCATAAAGAAAGCTAGATGCGGACATAATGTATGTCTAAAAGTCTATACCAAAACAGGTCTGTGGAATGTATCAAGCCAATGTAAGTAGATCCTGAACTGACCAAGAAACAGCTTGTCAACTATTTTTATGGACATGTTGTGGTGAACATTTTAAAACAGGAGTTTTAATGACGGACTTTCTTGCGGCATATTTATGCGGTCACTAACTCTAATTACATACATACACATACATACATACCGTCACGCCTCTTTCCCACAGGGTAGGCAGAGACTACTTTGTTCCACTTGCTACGATCCTGACATAGCTTCAGTGCCGTAAATAGGGCGGTACCTACCACCGGTACCCAGGCACAGGGCGTAGACTCTGGGGGGCGCAAGAATGGCCAGAACAAGATATTTTGTCTCCTGATAAGTAGGTACGGCACTGCATACCTCTTTCGCTTCATCCACATTCATCACAGGCAAAATTACATCATATTGGCAATGTTTCAGCACTTGACGGTACTTCCATTCGATATATCATCGAAGCTCGCTGTAACTATACTTATACAGCATTGTATACAAGTTTGAATGCTTGATATAGCTGTCACGCTCAATCGCGGCTTGAATCAGAGCGTAGCAGCCCGTTGCGTAATGTTTTCGAGGACGTTGACAGATTGTTCTACAGTGCAGACCTCACTTTATGCTGAAATACCGTCATTAGTACCCTAATACCGGCTCCAGACGCGATGTGAAGATGTGTACAAAGTTGCTCAAATACTATTTGTAGGAGCTTCTTCGTGTGCTAATAATGTGTGAAAATATTTCGTGGTTACCATCATGGTCTCGGTTTTGTATCAAAGTCATGATTGTATTTGTATACACACATAGGTACATAAATCACGTCTTAATCCTTAACAGGATAGACAGAGCCCAGCTATCCTTTCCATACTGGTACGGGAGTAAAGAAAAAACATAGAATGTACCAGTTGCTTTTCTTTCCGCGCAGACGGTAAAAGCATCGAGAAGAATCGGGATAAATCGTAGCAACCATGTTATGGTCATAGGCGATGCGGCTAGCTACATCACTATTTTGATTTCACTTTCCACCTCAACGCCCACAATCATGCTAGATGCCTTTAGATTTTGTTACCCTAGGCTCTGTCTAAGCCGTAAGCGAGAAAGACATGATTTATGTATGTACTTTTGCATTTTTTGTTTTACATATTCGTAATTAGTGACGTCAAGTGACCAACAGATGGCGCCTGTGGGCGCTTGCGCGTGCGTCAGTCTTGATTAATTGCTAGGCGTTTTAACCTTTTGCTGAAGGAATGCCAGTATCTGCCGCACTTTGTGACATTTAAAAGTGGCAATAGGTATGCTGCTCCTTTTTAACTTTTTGTTTGATTTTTAGGTAATTAAGAGTTAATTTTTGCAGCAGAGCAGCAAATCTGGTACTCAATTGGCATGAAACTAAACATGGGGCGTCTTTTTGAACTCACCTACTTGCGTACCGTTCAAAGATTAAAAAACAAATATCACTCGAATATTTTAATTGAAAGAATGTTACTCACATACTTTTTAAACACTATGAATATGAGAATTATATATCGATTTAGCATTTACATGAATCATTATTACATCAACTGTCAATTTAAAACGAGAATTATTCAGCGAATCTGCCACTGCGATGCAACGGACAACTGTTTAATAATTCATCCTATCTAAATAATTCCTAGAATTGGTTCCACTTACGACTCCAATATAGTATTGATTGATTCCACTTATTCTATTACATGTTTCAATGACATAACAGAGCGTGCCGAGGCGCTCAAAGAAAGTTTCGCCGCATTTCTTCGCCAGTGTAATTTTAACCTTATGCCGATGTACGGTCAAAGTCGCTGTCTGAGGTTTAACTGATGACAGGTACTACGGTCATAAGGTTATGGGAAAGGTGAATTATGCAATGATGGAGCGGCGCAAGTGTTAAGCTGACAGCGGAAAGTGTATTCGGGTAAATTTAGGGACACTACAAATATTCTTTACTCTGAACACCACAAATCAGTACCGTCAACTGGGGTGACTTTGGTAATTTTGGGGCTACTTTGATCATTTTAAAATTGCTATAAAATCTATATTATCCTTATCCGGTGAATGTTTGGCATGTAGACGCAAAGGCGATCGACGAATACATTGATTGGAAGCAGTAAACGCAAATAAAAAATAATGGTTTTTGACATTAAAACTACTTTTTAAAGTCACCCCGTAAATCAAAGTCACCCCAGCCCGGCTAGCACGACAGCGCACAAGAGTCGCGTTGCGCGCGAGATAGATTACGCGTCCCTTTCTAGAACGAACAGTAAGAAAAAGACGGGCAATCTATCTCGCGCGCGACGCGACTCTTGTGCGCTGTCTTGCTAGACGTGCAGTTGACTGTATATTGAGTCTTAGAGGTTGAGGCTAGGTAGACAATAGGCGATCTTATTGCTTAAATGCGATCTCTACCTTAGGTCTTTTTGATACAGAAATGAATATGAAGCGGTTTAGATAGATGTTTCTACTTAATCAGTTGTTCCCTCCTTCATGTGGCAAGACACTATCTCTTGAAAGCTGATCTGTAAATGAAAAATAAAATATGTTACTTTAATTGACTTTGAAACTGCAGTTGCATATTACTGTCATAAAACACGTGTTTCTTTTGTAAAATCCACATCAAACCAAAGGCTTAATAGGTAAAGGGATAACACGTCTCATAACTCCACTTGAACTTGACGCTTGACGCTTGATGCTTGACGCTTGACTCGAAGCCTGTTAGCGTTTCGCTCACCGCTCCTTCTATCATATTGGACCGCACCAAGATGTCAAATAGCATCACGTCCGTTCCTCGGTTATGACAACTTATTTACTAAACAGATTTCTCTATCTTAGCCACGTGACTTAACGTTTTCCTTTGTAGTTCACGCTTTTAAATTACTGTTTATCATTATCACTGTGTCACTGTTTATGATGTTGTTTTGTAGTGATTTGTGGCAAAATTCTGGCAAAATATGAATGTTTGTTCTCGAGTTTTGGATGTCAAATTTGTTATTGTATGTATGTAATGTGTAGACTGTCTGTAAAACTAATTAAATAAAACAACTTAAATTATACTGAAAAATACGCAGCGCTGACAAGAGCAATGACACAACTGGTTTTCTTTTGCTTTATTTCTTTCAGCGCTGCGAGCAATCAGGTTTATTTGCGGCCAGGGCCAAAATAGGATATTTTATAAAAAGTTTGTATGTAATACGTAGCTCTACCTAAATAGGCGCGTCGCCTACAATAATGTATAACACAAAAGATCCACGAATGGGTCGAAGTGATCCGAAGGGACCCCTAGATTTAAGATAAGATAAGTATGTAATGTATCTTGCTGTCTCACTCACCCTTATAGGTTTGACACTTGAATCAGCCGATGGTACCCGAAACTGAAACCCGAATAGCATTGTAAGACCTAAGGAACTGTAACTATGTATTGTATTGTTATATCCAAAGGACATGCTGGGTTTATTTGAGAGTAGGTAGACGATATTAAATAGTTAATAGGTGCCGTAGGTAGCGTTATAAAAAATGTGCTGATGCCGTAATACTTTTGCTCCACGGCTCAACAAAAAAACACTTCATAAATCAAACGCGATTCATTCGTATTTCAAAATAAGCTCTTAGAGGATCCGGTACCTACTTAAACTCTCCCTCCGTCTTACGCCTGACGCGAGTTTAACATTTTTTACCCATCCCAAAAAGGGGTGCGCATCAGAATAGGTACATAAAGTTTAAAATGTATAATGGGTTAAAATACATAACGGTTCAAAATATATAATGCTATTTGCTCTAAAACTATTAACAAAATTAACTTTTTTGATATCGTAATCCATAGACTGGTTTAGGTTAGGTTAGGTTTGTTTTATAACAATCCTGTTAATTTGTCACTTTCTGAGAAAATCGCATTATATATTTTGAACCATTATGTATTTTAACCCATTATGCATTTTAAAATTTATGTATTTTAATACGTACACCCCAAAAAGTGCTCAACTCCTCTAAAGAAGGTTTCACTTCAAAAATTCATTATGTGATCTAGCCCGATCAATATTGAATCAGTGTTGATTTCATATATTCTTAATGTTATTTATGTAGAATATATACATAAATATATATATATACATAAATGGTCTTGCACCGAACAAACTTGAACTTGAAGCATTTATTAAAGCTAATCACCTAGATGTGGTTCTAATTTCCGAATCTCACGCATCCGCCACCAGTGTCATTAATATCCGTGATTATTGCACCTACCTGACTCCTCACCCTGATGGGCGAGCTCACGCTGGAACTGCAATAGTTATTAAGAGCAGCTTAAAACATTACCCCTTGAATCCTTGTTCGACGGACTACATCCAAGCCACCACTGTGCGGGTTGAAGACAGAACAGGCCCTATTAACCTGTCAGCCATTTACTGCCCGCCTAAACACAAAATTAGCGAGGCTCTCTTTACCAACTTCTTCCAATCTCTTGGTAATCGCTTCATTGCTGGAGGTGACTGGAATGCAAAACATGTATCTTGGGGGTCTAGAACCACTGTCACACGTGGACGTGAACTCAAACTAAGCGTTGAAAAGAATAAGTTGCTTCCTTTCTCTACCGGCGAACCAACCTACTGGCCAACAGATCCGCGCAAGTTGCCCGATTTGCTAGATTTCTTCATAACCAGGAATGTGGGAGAGTTGTACTCCTCAGTTGAATCAAGCCTTGATGGATCATCAGATCACACCCCAGTAATCCTCACTATTAGCCCTACTATTATAACGTCAAAGAATGCTCACGAGTCCTTATTTAATCATAAAACTGACTGGGACTCATTTCGAAGATACATGAACACAAATCTGAACCTGAAATTCCCCCTAAAAACTCCGAGTGATGTTGATGAAGCCACAATGTACTTCACGCGAACTGTACAATCCGCTGCCTGGAAAAATACCCCAGCACTTGAAAGCACTAAATCACAACTATTTCTACCTCGTGAGATAAAAGAACAGATCCTCAAAAAACGTCGGCTTCGAAGGGTTTGGCAACAGTCTCGAAACAGCTCTGACAAAACTGCTCTCAATCTTGCAATAAAAAAGTTAAAAAGTTTACTTGCTGACAGCGCAGACCAAACTATGAAACAAAAACTGGAACAAATGTCGCCAAACGCGAACGGGCAACACAACCTATGGAAAATAACTAAAAATTACCAGCAACCTAAAGTTTTCTCTCCCCCCATTCGAACTGGATCTAGCTGGGCACGCACTGACTTACAAAAAGCAGAAGCTTTCGCTACGCACTTAGCAACAGTCTTTCAACCAAATAACCCTTCAGTTGCAGAGGATAGCGAAATAACAGACATTATGAACCAAGACATCCAACTATGCCCCCCCATAAGACCAACCTCACCCGGGGAGCTTGCTGCCGAAATTGCTTCAATGGACGCTAAAAAGGCTCCAGGCTTCGACCTTATCACACCAAGGCTACTAAAGGAACTCCCAAAGAAATCTCTTGTGTTCCTTGCCAATCTCATCAACGCAACCTTCAGACTTAATTACTTCCCAGACCTGTGGAAAGTATCCCAGATCATTATGATCCAAAAACCAGGAAAACCTGCTAACGAAACCACATCATACAGACCGATTAGCCTAACACCTGTTCTATCGAAACTCTGGGAAAAAATATTCCTCAGGAGACTGGATAAATACTTGTCTGAATCGGGATTAATCCCTCACCATCAATTCGGCTTCCGTAAACATCACTCTACAGTCGAACAAATGCATCGAGTCTATAACACCATCAGATCTAGTCTAGAGAAAAGGGAATACTGCTCGGCTGCCTTTCTGGATGTCCAGCAGGCTTTTGATAGGGTGTGGCACAGGGGCCTGTTATGCAAGATTAAGAAACACCTGCCTCACTCTTTTTACCCCACAATTGCATCTTATCTAGAGGAAAGACTGTTCCAGGTGAAGGTTGGCGATGCTAGATCCTCCTTCTTCCCGTGCCTTGCCGGAGTACCACAAGGATCAGTACTTGGACCAGTGTTGTACAATATCTTTACTTGTGATCTTCCAACGGTGCCAATGGTTACAACCGTAGCTACCTTTGCTGACGATACTGCGTTTCTTTCAACAAGTCGCGACCCGCAAGAATCAAGCAAGCGGTTACAAGACCAACTGGATGCAACCCAAGCCTGGCTACAGAAATGGCGCATCAAAGCAAGTGCTTCCAAATCTCAGCACATTACTTTTACTTTAAGAAAGGGTTCGTGCCCCTCTGTCAAACTGGGTGAAAATGTTCTTCCCCAGACTACTACTGTCAAATACCTGGGATTTCACTTGGACCAACGCTTGACGTGGAAACACCACATTAAACAGACCCGAGATAAATTACTCCTGCGCTTCAAAAATTTACTTTGGCTCCTGGGTAGACAATCTGCTTTGTCTCTCACCAACAAACTCCATGTCTATAATGCCATCTTAAAACCAATATGGACCTACGGCATCCAAATGTGGTCCACCGCCAGCAAGTCGAACATTGAATGTCTACAAAGAGCTCAAAATAACATCCTGAGAGTAATAGCAGGAGGGCCTTGGTTTACTCGGAACGACGAAATTCACTCCTACCTTGAAATGCCAACAATACGTATGGAAATAGAGCAGTACAGGAAGTCCTATAGGGAACGTCTCACTCTTCATCCCAATCCACTAGTAAAGGAACTGCTGGAGCCTAGCAATCTAAAAAGACTAAAAAGGGCAAATGTGTTCCCATAAAGACGTGAGAGTTGGTCGATGGTCCACCTCCTCACAATCACCACTAACCTCTCAAAAGATCTGATTATAGTCTTGCGACTGATGGCAGATATAATAATAAAAAAAAAAAAAAAAAAAAAAAATTATGTATGAGATAATAATTTAAATAACAAAAACTGGTTTCCAATTGAAGTTCACTGGCCAATAAAATGGGTATTGTCTTCATCGTCAAACTCATTTGTTATCTAACTCTAAAACTCTATTCATTATTGAAGTGTTAAATAAATAATGTCGTTATTGTAAATAACCTGTATGATTGTATCTCGCAAGCAAATATCAAATGAACTTGGGTATTGTATCGAATTCTTTTAAGTTAGAAGTGTAATGATTTTCAAAGGGTCAGCAACACGCTAGTTACGGTAGCCGCAAGCCCAAACAAAGCAAATCGTAAGCCAAATCGTAGGAATCATGTTATTTATAGGCGATGCGGCTAGGGCTGGCAACCCATCACTATTTTGATTCCCATTTCCACCTATACGCCAATTATGCTAAACGTGGCCTTTAGGTCTTGTTACGTTAGGCTTTGTCTACCCCGTATGGGATCAATACGTGATTTATGTACAGTCAAAGGCATAAATATATGTACATTACCAAGACATTGAAAACATCTATACTCTTTTATGTCACAAACAATACACATAGTAACTTGGTGCAATTCACACATATAAGTACATAAATATTGTAACAAATTACAAAGCGTTAATAATTTTAATGATAAAAGGTCATTCGATATACGTAAAGGTTAACACCTACTTAATACTCCTACTTATCTTTATTCACTGACTATGTATGTCCTTCAATTAATTTGAGATGCCCATCTTCAAGCTTAAGGCGTGGTCGTTGATTGATCGTCATGCAATACAAGAAAAAGAGTTTCATTTTAAAATTAATATTATATAACAAAAAAGTCCTACGCCGCGTCGGTCTGTTCGCAATAAACCCAAAAACTACTTTACAATAAAACCTACATGTCCAGGAACGATTTCATTAGCAAATGGCCTACATTAAGACACTTGTGTTATAATGTTTACATTACCGTATCTATATCGATACTATAATTACATTCAAACTTCAAACATCTTAAATAACAACACCTCTATCTATTGTCCATGAACGAATTTAAGAAAAAAATATAAATTTCAATTGTTTCATCTGTTTTGAACTATCGGAAGTTTGCTTGATGATAAAAATAAAACCCCTTTCCACCTTGTTGTCTTGTCTTGTTATCTTAGACTCTGTCTACTCCGTAAGGGATAAAGACGTGATGTATTTATGTATGAAAACAGACAGTTACACAACAAACTAACATAATATTCATGCGATGCGATCACCATCCAATTATTGACCATTAAAAAAACTTTCCGAAAAAATTGTAAGATTAAAAAACCGGGGCAATGCAAGCCAATCAAACGGTGTCACTGAGGAATTTAATTTGTTACGTCACCACGGAACAAGTCGCGGGTTAGCGGATTATGTAATTATACATATTTATTTGGCAAGTTATCCGTGACCGCAGGCATTATCTTTATTTGTCCAACTTTCCCAGCCTGTAACTCGAATAATGCCGCAAATAAATCATTTCACCTAACGCAAAAAGGCACGCGATTGCTATTTGTTTTTATGAATGTTTTTTTTTCTCAATCTAACTTTTAATGATTGTCAATGTCCATTATTCTTAGTGTATGTTTTCGGTCACAAAATACGCCTCGAAAGCTTTGCACTAAAATCCTACTAATATTATAAATGCGAAAGTTTGTGAGTGACGATGTGACAATGTGAGTGTGTATGTTTGTTCCTTCTTCACGCTAAAACGACTGGACGAATTTTGATAAAATTTAGAACGAAGATAGCTGGTACCCTAGACTGAAACATAGGCTACTTTTTATCCCGACAAATTGCATAGTTCCCGCGGGATAACGATAAACATGTCAATTGCTAATTCTACGCAGACGAAGTCGCGGGCAGAAGCTAGTGTCAAATATTTACTTACTTGATGTAGGTAATTTATTTTGTAAAGGAATTTTTCAATAAAAAGACAGGTCAATATTGTTTAGCTGCTTTCTACTCGTAATGTGAAAAAAAACGAAGTAATTATACTTTTATGCATCCGAATTGCTGGGCAAAAATTACCACACTGGGTTCCATGCGGCGGGCACTGGAGCAGAGGCAGACCAAAAAGGAGATGACTGGTGGAAAGGGAAAGGGGAGGCCTATGCCCAGCTGTGGGACACCAACACCAAATAGGCTATAAATTATTTTTTTTTCAAATTTTTTATTGCTTTACCTACAATTGTGTAAATCGGCTACGAACAGCGTGAATTTTCTCTGAAATAGTAACTTTACATGCTATGTTTCCCAGAATAAAATAGCGCGCCCAGGTCGCAAAAAACAGTACATTTCCATTACTAAAAATATAATTAACGATATCCATTAAATAATTAAGGTCTTGTTTGCATGTTAAAATACAGTTAGCAATCTTTCCACGTATTCGCAAATGTATGAGGTCACACATTATTGTTAGCTACTTTAATTAAATTCCGTATGATTCTCTAAACGATCCTCGGCCGCGAAGTACTCGCTACGCTCGGGAGACCATCGTAACTTGAGCCATTTGCTTTTAGGCATCAGGAGTCAGATGTCTTGTTGTCAACGACCTACCTTAATGTACGATAGTTATTTACTATACGATACTACGATGAAATAATGCATCCTATTGTTCCTTGTCTATATGTAAACTGAAGGTCTCTAAAGTCGTCGCAATTTAAAAGGCCCGTTTTGACAGTTCACGCCCATGAAGTTCTAAATTTTGTACCAATCGAAATGTTCTGAAGGTAATTGCATTTTTCTTTGATGGGTATCGCTCACTCAGCGAAGTGCTGTGCATAACGATTTTTTCATATTGTCCACAGACTATTAATAATCGGTTAAGGAAAAAATAAATCGATCAAGATATTTTTTTTAAGGCCGACTCGCACTTGGCCCGTTTTATTTATTTTATTTAGACCAATTAATTACTGAATTTCACCAGCTGTGTAGTGGTATTTACTGAAAATTATGACCTTGGAGCTCAAAGCCGTAAACAACGTCTTCATCATCTGAAGAAAATGATTGACTAATGATTCACTTTTTCTCGTTTTTTTTTTTGTGATTGAGTGTATGTTATTGTAATCAAAATATTAAATGAAAGAAAATTGACTTTTCTTAACATTGTATCATTTCAAAATACCTATAATATCAATTTAAGTTAAATTTTCTAATCACAACTTTAATCCAATGCACTTTACAATACATATTCAAATCGATCAAATACTCATGCCAACTTGAATCGATTTATCGTGAGTATCGAGTACCGAGTCATATGGTTACATCACTTGTTACGTCGGGAAGACAAATGTCAAAACGGGCCTTTTAGTTTGCGACGACTTTAAATGAGTCCTCACGGCAGGCGCATTACCCGCCCGCACCTCTCTCGGTCCCCTTTGTCGTCCTACCCAGCGCCCGATATTGCCAGAGCAGTAGGCTTATTGTCTAACTCGCTCGCAATCGCCATCGTATTCATTTTGACAGTTCATGTATGGGCTGACAATTGGCATCGGAATCAGCTAGCTGTCACATTCATACAAGAACTGACAAAATGAACACAATGGCGATTGCGAGCGAGTTAGACAATAAGCCTACAGGTGACCCACTACCCATTTGCTCGTTAGCTACCCTAATTCCTTCGCAGAAATCTGCAATCGAAGTTCCAGTCTCACTCGCTCTTATAGATTTAATCGGCCGAGTGAGGGAGACAGCAAGACAACCCAAGTTGCATTCTAAGCTCACTGACTGTACCTTGTGCTGTGCATATAATTTTCCGAATGTCAACGTCATATAAAAGAACAAGCAAGCGCAAATACACCGCTACTCGAACTAATACACCTCGGATAACGTGTTACACTAACGTAATGTCGCTAATAAAGCAAAAACTACAAACTGCAACCCGTTTGCCGCAGCTAACAACTGTTGTTGATAGACTACCTGATTAGAGCAGGATATCAACATCTCTTTACCTCGGAGACAAAGCGAGATGCACGCGCGTCTAGAAATAAAGCAACTTTTACAAATACTTTCACACGCCGTTCATAACCCATAAACTCTGTAAAGGTTGTAATTAAACAAATTTTATTACTCCGGTTATTGTGTAATTAATTTTTGTAATCTGGAATCTGGGTCGAGGTAAATTTTGACCATTAAAAAAACTATGGGAATTGTTAAGAGGAAATTTCCATACAAACGTATCCCTTGTTTTCTCCGTGGATAATCACATGCCGCTATATTTAACTTTTTTCCTACTCAGATTATTTAAAAACTAGAGACCTTCATAAATCACAAAAATTTACGAATTTTGATAACATAATGCATGCGTAAAGAAAACCATTTTAATGAATAAAATAAACAAAAGAAAATCATAGAATCATAAATAAACAAAGTCTTCGTATTAATATACTGGAAAAAAACAATCAAAATCGGTTACATTTTTAAAGGGGAAACTATTCAAATACCGTCGGGGTGACTTTGATTTACGCGGCGACTTTAAAAAGTAGTTGTAATGACGAAATCATTAATTTTTATTTGAATTTACTGCTTCCAATCGATGTTTTCATTAATAGTATTTTCGTCTGCATGCTAAACATTCACCGCATATAGAACAATATCTATTTTACAGCCATTTTCAAACTATCAGAGTACATAGCCCCAAAATGATCAAAGTTATCCGGGTTTACGGTAGCAATTTTTCAAAAATCGCAGTGACCGTTCGTATTAAAACTATGGGAATTATTACTTCAACTCCCGAACGTAGTTTACTAGTTGCTATGGAGTTTAATTTATAGCCACTTAATGCACACTGTGGGTTCGCCTGAGTACTTAAACAGGTTGGTCGACGTCAGGTTCAAAAGGTTTCATTGTACTACATAAAGTCTAAGTACAGCGAAGTAAGTTGGTACACGACACGGTACTCGTGCGCAGATAGATCTTAACGTAAAACATTTCAGCATGTCGCTGAATAAATTAAATTATTAGGCAACAAAGGGGGCTGAGAGAGGTGCGGGTGGCGGGCGCACTACCCGCCCGCACCGCTTTCGGTTCCCTTTGTCGTCCTACCCCGCGCTGCGCCCCTGTGTCGCACAAGCGAGGACTCAGTTAAGGCGCTGTCAACAGCAAATGACCTTGAGCAGCGCCACTCTTCACACATACGGTTCGCGTGCCTGTGAGTGAAAGAGAAGAAACTATTCCGGCAGCTTGGCGCGCGTCTAAAATCTTGCAAATAAGACAGAAATAAGAAGAAATAAAAAAAAGTATGGATTATTTGTGAAATATGACTCGTTAGTCGTGTAGGTATGAATATGTTGACTTCATGTTTTTAATTGCAGACCCATACGTCGAAAAAATAAAGACATAGAACCGTTTAATGATGATTTTAAGACCAATCTTTGCAATTATTTTCTATCGAGCCGATTTTGTTCAATTATGTATCGAGTCCGTCTAGCGTGTTTGAAATATGATGAAAATTAACATTATATTTTTTTTGTATTTTTTTTGCGTGTAGTTTTTCTTAAAAAAGTGCTTAAAAAGTTAAATCACATCAATTTCAACAAAATTAGGTGTTGTCAGCCTCTTAAGCGGTCGGTATGTAAAGATTTTCAAGAACATATTTTTCCCGGCCTATTCATAACCGGTGACAGCTAGAATACAAGCACTAGAGTTTGTCATTGTAGGTGCATAAGATACACGTGTTAATAATACTATTTATTGGAGGCTGTAGAATGCAGCTGCAGTAGTTGAGTGTCCCAAATCAACCTGCTATAAGGATGTAATTATGCAAGTATCGGAGTGAACGTAAAACTTAATATAACTGTGACCATAGATTATAATGTGTACAGAAGAGACAAACCCCCTTATTTATAAATGCTCTATAGACTTCTGCTAACTTTAGTAATCGTTTGTCCTTATCTGTCACTTTGACATTTACCTTTCACAGATAAGATAAACGATTGCTAAGTTAGAAGAATCCTATAGAGAGTTTATGAATAAATCAAATCAAATCAAATCAAAATAAAAAGGGGGTTTGTCTCTTCTGTACACATTATATAGGGGCAAAGAGTCAGTTGAATATGCCTACGTACTTCTTTGTTATATAACGGCTGTTGATCTCTTTTAGTTGATGAATGATATTAGATAAGCAAATGGTTTTGGCCTTAGCATCGGTCCTCGGAGTTAGAAATTGCTCTTTTAATTTAGCATTTCAATTAATACCTGATTTCATAGCTGCGACTGTGGTATGTGGCTTAGGATGTGCATAAATGGCATATGAGAAGTTTCTATGAAAATGAATAATGAATGAATATCAGGGTGCATATCTCACAAATTGACCTGTTATGTAATCTGTGGCGCTAATAAAGCTTGTGCCATGGGTACTAGACAACAATATAGGTACTTAAACTTAAAACATAGACTTATTTAAATAGAGAACCTGTGAGTACATATGTACATAAATTAGGTTTCAGGCTTATTATTAAGGCGTTTTCTTACTCCTTCCAATATTAAAAGTTTAACATAACATTGTAGCCTATTTGTGGCCACAGTTAGTTCTCACAGAGGCCTGTGGATTTAGGCATCACATACTCGTAACTCTCCAACACTGTCGTGTCTGCGCATGTTTAGTACGCGCAACCTGCGCCGGCGCCGGTCGCCGGAGACCTTGACGTATGTTTCCTATCAATACAAAAGTTTTGTTGAATACCTTTGTTAGTGTAGTAGCTATATGGGTGTGTTGGGTGTCTAAAAATGCTTTTAGCTGCCGGGTTTCACCTCATTAAATATATGGTAATACTACGTCATGCCACAATGAGTTACAGAACACTTGACATGGGCCTTACCATGACGTCCTAATTCCGACTCAGTTCAAGTTTTAGCTGTCACTTTTAGTATGAATCTGACAGCGAGCGAACCTAGACTGAATCGCATTAAGATGTCATGGTAAGGCCCTGCTTCTAGATTCTTAATGTATTTGAAAGTTGCCGTATTCTTCATTCTGAATAAACATGAATGAAATATAATATTGTTAAGATTGAGAGTGAGTGCAACAGCTGCATCGAGCATCTCTGTCCAAACTACTCGCTCGCATCCCCAATAATGTACTTTTTCGTTCATGTTTATTCGAAACACCGCAACTGTCAAATATATACATCAAGAAATCATGCCAGTGGTACAGTTATTACTTTATTGGAAAAAAAAAGTAAATGTTTTGTATTAAAAAACAAACCGAAGTTGACGAGCTCCATCGATTTTGGAGTGTATAGGTACTACCTAATGTATATGTGTGCCAAATTAAGGCAAACCTGTTTAGCCGTTAAAGCGTGATTAAGGAATAAACATCCAAATATACATTATAATGTAAATGATTATTGGCGTCAATAAAGTTGAAATTAATTTTGAGTTCCTTTCGGTACTACTATAAAAATTTTATAATAAAATCGAGTCTAAAGGCGACAGACTGTTCGAAATGCCTTGAAAAGCTCAGCTGAAAATTCATACCGTGACAGTGACAACGCGATGAATCAATATTTTGTTCTTTTCTCTCAGCAACTAAGTACCAATTCAGTATTTCATTACATCCTAGTTCGTTTTAACCCTTAGGGGTTATAAGTTACAATACGAAGAGACAATGACCCCAAATGCACCTATCTGCAGGCATGCAATCTACTCGCCGTACGAACGACCTCAGTTCCTCAGTTATAGTCGGCGCTTCGTTAGCGCGAGACCGTTTCCGAACCTACCGTCACTTGTTTCGCATCATTTTAAAATTCGTATTCGAACACGCTCCAACTGTCATTTGTTTTAAAATTTCCTCGTTTGTTTCCTCTATTCTAATTTCGAATTGTGGATTGTTTGGTGCCAGTGATTGTTGTGCGTTCTTGAAAGGATTTGTTTTTTTTTGGAATAGGTAAGTTTGTTTTGTTTGGTTGAAACAATGCTCTGTGTTGTTTTACCTTTATTGTGGTGGTCAGGCACCAAGTGGCATTGAAAACATGTCTTATTTATAAAATTCCTAGTAGGTAGGTATGTTTTGCTTAGGTACTATTACCAGTTATAAATCTGTTTGACAAACAATCTTAGGTATTTGTGTTGAGTATAATATATGTTTTCGTTTTCTAGACTCATAAATTAGTAAAAAACAAAGCCAAGAGGTTATAATGCGATTGAGATTGAATGTATTATGACTTTATATCAATAAATTCTATCATTGAGTGAAGTCACGCGAAAATATATTTAAATAATCATGATTCGTTGTGTTTTTGGTAAATATCAATACTTACCTACCAGAGATTATTTCAAATTGTTTTTGTATATTTATGTTTACAAATTCATTAACAAATTCAAGGTTTCAAATAGTTTACTCTTTATACTTACTACGCATAGGATTTGAAGATACGTGCCTGAATCAACACAATTTAAAATAACAAAAACTAGAGAATAATTGTCGGCGTAAAATTCATATGTACCTATAACTAATTCTTAGATAACTTTATTTGTATTAGTATTAATAACAAAATATACTGACCCAAATCTGTTACTTATACTCTATTTACTTTATTGTACTTATACACACTGTGCACTGTACAGCTAATAAAGTTCTCCTATACTTATTCTTATCCTTTATTGTCGTCCGTCATTATGCGGATGAAATGACGAGCGACTTTGATCTTTGTCAATAATTAAAAAAAAACCTTGCAAGTCTATTAATCAAGAAATGCAATTGAACATCCAAGACCCGAGAAAAAGCAAGTATTTTTCATACATATCTAGACCCGAACGGTGATCGAACCCGGACCTCCTCCTGCCTAACTAAATTACGAAGCGCCGATACTCATCTAGCGAATAAATTTAAAATAACATGCCTTAACAATAACAAAGTAAGAACAATAGTAAACGTTTTTGTTTGGATCAGCAGGAACACAAAACACAGGATGTGCTGATGGCACTCGTAGTGGTCCAAATAAAATCCTCTCAAAGTAGCCAAATTATTTTAGTACCGTAAAACGAGATACGAGGTGAGAAGGGATTGCGGGGGGAGTAGGGTAGAACTAATATTTTGTGTTTTCACTTGCTACATAAAATGTCTGGCGCAGCTTGCTCTACTATTAGTTTAGTTATATTTTTAAACATAGGTATTACTAGCTGTTGCCAGCGACTTCGTCTGCAAAGAATTCGTTTACCGCTATCCCGCGGGAACTACACAATTTTCCGGGATAAAAAGTAGCCTATGTGCTATTCCAGACTTTTCTCTATCTATGTGCCGAATTTCATCCAGATTCCTTGGGCCGTTCTGTCGTGATTGAGTAACAAACAAACAAACATCCATCCATACATACATCCATCCATCCATCCATCCATCCATACTTTCACATTTATAATATTAGTTAGATTATCTCCTTTTTTTCTGGTAATTTGCTATCGTCATTATTTAATATGTTCATATCCCTTCTGACCCCACTAGGGGGTGAGCTGGGATTTGACTATATTTTAGTGTTTATTATTTAAACTTTGAAACGAAACGGCAGATAATAAAAATTCATACCACCGGAACATTTTTTATCTGTAAAAATCAACATGACACATATGTAAATGATTTCTTATCGAGGTTTGAACTTCAATTTGGTCCTTACTCACCCCGCTTTAGGGTATGACTCTACGAATAGCATTTTCCCGCGTTTCAAAAATATGCCATCGAAGTAAACCGAGCCAAGTTTCTTAGACCCAAAACGGCCGATTGTTATGCTACCATTGTTTATCTACTAGATATCATACATTGTTACACACAATAGACTTTTGTATTGCAACAGCCAGAATCTGCATGTTTTCGTCACCTGCACGCAACACATCTTATTGCAACACAGTGCCACTGAAATAAATAATTCTACAATGTAGGTTAACATTTGTGTAAATTTAAAAAGTGCATTTTTGCAATGTTTATTTTGTCTACAGTTCATGTTATACTTAAAGCAACATGTTATTATTATTGTGCATCATTTGAATAAAATTACTTTCCATTGACGTAGGCATGTGTTGCTGACCAATGCCTCAAGTGTTTAAATGTACATTTAATTCAAAATTATTAACTCTGTATCGTGGTTTCGTCGGAAATGTGAAAAACCTCCATCATTCATCATCAGCCCGTGTCAGTCCAATGACATAGGCTTCTTCTATTAAATACTGCAAAGTTACTTACCTGGTACCTAATTATGCAGGCTATTTGATTGATTTCCAACGATGTAATCAAGAGTTAAAACTTGCTCGTAAGAAGAAAACAAGTAACACATAAACAAAATAATTAAAATTGATAAGGACTCAAATGTACTACGTAATTTCGTAGAATTAAGCGACTTACAATACCACTAACAATAATAATATACATACAAGTATTATCTAATGGTCTGGATCAATATTGACCTTCATAAGACAAGTAGTCTATTATTTGAATGTTATAATCAAATTAGAATAACCTTATCCAGTAACAAAATACAGTAGTAACAATTATATTTATTTATTTAAATAAAAAAGAAAGAAAGAAGACATTCATTTCTTTTTGCAATGTAACACACCCAAATTTATAGAAAACTAGCTGTTGCCAGCGACTTTGTCTGCAAAGAATTCGTTTATCGCAATTTTCCGGGATAAAAAGTAGCCGATGTGCTATTCCAGACTTTTCTCTATCTTTGTGCCGAATTTCATCCAGATCCGTTGGGCCGTTCTGGCGTGATTGAGTAACAAACAAACATCCATCCATCCATCCATACTTTCGCATTTATAATATTAGTTAAATAATCAAAAAACACAGACATGAAATTTAATATAGACCATCAGTGTTGAGTGCGGTTTTGCAAATGTGAAACGGTCTCTGGCTCATCATTACGCTGAGATGTTAGACACCTGCAGCACTGATTTTCAGCCAGTACCGTCAAGTAACGCTATTCATTACAGTTTTAATAGATTCTAGCTAACAAAACCGCCACATAAGATAATGCCCATGTTCATAATGGTGCTCGAAGCAGGGTAGTAGGTTAGGTTAGCCTTTCACCAGCTACCGGCATTCTCTTGTATAGGCATTCCAATACTGATTGCACTATTTTTATTGTTTATCTGTTGCCCGCTTGGCCAGAGGCGTCTATTAATTACAGGTGGCGACACGTAAGTAAAACGTGGAGGGGAGATGCGCAGTATGAAAATGATGTTGTTTTTCATACTGCGCATCTCCCCTCGTTTTACTTACGTGCCGCCACCTGTACTTGAAGTTAATTTGGCGATTCCTCCCACCTTGGTGAGGTTATGTCACGCCAAATGGCATGAGAGATTTTTGAAATGGGTACCTATTTTTAGTGTAATTGTGATATGTTTTTTTCCACCGAAAACTAACACCTTATCACACAGTTACCGTGTACGGGAGTAGGTTATGTCCATTCAATAGGGCATTGAACTTTACAGTAAAAATTACAATATCTAGTGATCATAATAGAGCCGCAGATTGCAAAACTTATCGTCGTATCATAGTGCGGTCCCGCTACGCGACCGCAAGTGTCGCAACGTGTAGTAACTTTAGTCATTCATTAAACGATAACTGTACAGCAAATTAATGACACATTCACACAAGTAACAGACATGTACAAATACCTACACAGATATACTTAGATTCCGTTATTTCATTTTGTAATTTACTTGTTCTCTTCCTGCACAGATTTAATGTCCATTGAAGGAACAGGCGAAAATAGACGATGCGGCTAGCAACCCATCACTATTTTGATTCCTTTTTCCACCTATACGCCCACAGTCATACTAAAGCCTTTAGGTCTTGTTACCTTAGGCTCTGTCTACCCCGAAAGGGATAGACGTGATCTATTATGTATGGATGTAAAACGTAACATTCTGAAAAGGGTCACAATAAGGTAAGAAAAAAAAACATTTTAGAATACTACCTTGTTTGCTAACTATAAATACTTATATTGTCATCCGTTCTAAATTATGTAGAACTAGCTTTTGCCCGCGACTGCGTCCGCGTAGAATTAGCAATTGACATGTTCATAGCTATACCGCGGTAACTATGCATTTTTCGGGATTAAAAAGTAGCCTATGTTTTAATCTAGGGTACCAGCTATATCCGTTCAAAATTTGAAGCAAATCCCTCCAGTCGTTTCAGCGTGAAGAAGGAACAAACATAACTTTATTAGTAAGTAGGAATAGTAGGAAGTAGGATACCTACATCGAAGTAAGTAGAAGAAGAAGAAGAAGAAGAAAAAAGTTTATTTATGACAAACAAAACATCAAAATTAAAAAAACACATAATACAGATAAATAAATAAATTGTCACAAAATGGTCCCAACTCAGCATTTGCTGGCCTTGCAGCCAGCGCTGGTCTTCCGTTGGGACCATAGGGTGATACATATACATTGAAAAGAAAAGAATGATACAATAGTTAAAATAAACAGTAAAAAATAAACATTAAATAAAATAAAACATAATTGGATGTGGTTGCCTGGGCCAAAACCCTTTGTAAAATGAAACAAAAATAAGTATAGACAACCACATCACAGACCAATAGAAAAAGAGGAGGAAGTGAAGTACGGCAATTGGATTCAAGCTGCAGTAGCTATAGTGGACAAAAGCCCGTATGCATTCACAATGACCGTCAACAACGGAGATGCATATTTGCTCGCACAAACGAATGCGGATGCATCTCATGATAATAAAGATCTAGGCGCTATGGGGTGACCGGCATCGTTGTGGGTCATACAAATAATATTTATTGGTCGTATGATCGTTTCAGAGAAATAAAGCGACGGGTAGCACTCCGGGAGTGCCGGCAGAAGTGAAAACAGCAGCTTAGATTAAATAGATTTTAATGTTGTAACGTCTCCATGACGCTCAAGACACGTACAGTACTGGCCGCTTACAAAAAAAACGTACTTATTTACCTATATTGACAGACCTCTAACAATGTGCTGATGCCCTAGTACTTTTGCTCCACGACTCAACAAAAAACACTTCAAAAATCGAACGCGATTCTTTCGTATTTCAAAATAAGCTCTTTTCGAGGATTTTATCCTGGTACTTAAACTAAACTCTCCCTCCGTCTTACGCCTGACACAAGTTTAACATTTTTTACCCATCCCAAAAAGCGCTCAACGCCGCTAAAAAAGTACTTATTCACTCCAAAAACCTAGATAACAATTACAGGGACGGTCAGTGACCTATCTGATGAAATATTCGGTTTTCTTCTTAAGACTCACTGTATGACGCAATTACTTGTTAGACTCTAAGCGTTTCCCAACCTTTTTCAGCCACGGACCCCTAGGAAATCAAGCACAGTTTTCACGGACCCCCTTAATAAAATAAACAGCAAAAAAAATCGGATTAGGTATTTTTTTAATTGTTACAAGTACAAAATTACGAGACTTATTAGCATTTATGTAATTTAAGGTCCAGAGATGACACCATCGTGGACCCCCATACATATACTCGCGGACCCCCAGGGGTCCGCGGACCACAGGTTGGGAAACACTGTGCTTGAGTAAAAGGACGCCATTAGGGGAAACGCCACCCTAAATCATATGGGTATACCATCAATTATGATAAATGTGTATTTTATCATTTTCAAGAGGGTCGAGGTCGGTTCGCGTTGTTCTTGCTACTAAAAGCATGGTCATCGGGTATTATTATAAAAATAATGGGAAATGACTAAGGGTGCGACCAAACCGTAGCGTATACGCAGTGACGTGTCGTATGCGTCACGTTTTCTCACCGTTTCTTCATACATTTTGTTGCGATTCCGTAACGTCACCGTTTTTTAAGCGGCGGTGTGGTCGCACCTTTAGTAAATATTTAAGTGCTTGGTTTTTAAAGTTTAGAGCAGTCATTTTTAGAATTCCCAGATCACAATGGAAATAGAGCCTTTAAGTTTTGTTTTGTGTCCATATTATTATTAACTAGCTGTTGCCAGCGACTTCGTCTGCAAAGAATTCGTTTATCGCTATCCCGCGGGAACTACGCAATTTTCCGGGATAAAAAGTAGCCTATGTGCTCTTCCAGACTTTTCTCTATCTATGTGCCGAATTTCATCCAGATCCGTTGGGCCGTTCTGGCGTGATTGTGTAACAAACAAACATCCATCCATCCATCCATACTTTCGTATTTATAATATTAGTTAGATTAGATGACTAAGTAAACATTTAAAAAAAATTATGAATACATAAATAAAAAATGTAAAAAATGTAAATGTAAATGTAATCTTTCTTTCTTTCTTCTTTCTATTTAAGTGCTTTGTTTTTAAAGTTTAGAGAAGCCATTTTTAGGATATTTGAATTGGTTTGGTCACGTAGAGAGTATGGATGAAAGAAGATTAACTAAACAGATTTATATGGGAAGTGTGAATGGGTGCGTTGGTAGGGGAAGGCCTAGACGGACGTTCCGTGATCAAATTGGGAACGTTTTGGAAAAAGGCCAGGTCAAGAGTACCCGAAAGCGACGAGCATGTATGAAGAGATTGATGAATGTGGATGAAGCGAAAGAGGTATGTCAGGATCGTAGCAAGTGGAACAAAGTAGTCTCTGCCTACCCCTGTGGGAAAGAGGCGTGACGGTATGGATGTATGTATGTTTGTATATTTAGGATTCCCAAGTCACAATGGGAACAGAGCCGTTAAGTTTTGTCATTGTGTACATATCGTCGCTTCGGAGGTAAAGATACTAAAGCGACATTTGACCAACTTTACAGGAGAGCGATTTAAAGTTTTTTTTTAACGAAAAAAATTCATAACTCGTTTCCTTGTGAACACATTCTAGAATTTCTAAGACTGTATGAAAGCTAATTTAGCATACTATGAACTGAAGTCTATAATTTTGACCTAAGTACAATAGTTCAGGAGATAGGTGGCGCTTTAGTCATTCGTCTTCAACTTTTTGAGACAACACAATAAGGTAAAAGGACTAAACGTAAGAAGTGGTTTAATATATCATAATTTCAGATGACTAACGGGATATTTATCTTAGTTTTTATATCTTCAATTTACTTAATGGCGCTAGTCAATTTCTTATCAAACTGTGTTTAATGCTTATTCACCAAAAATCAAACTATTTTACAATTGCATAATGCTTAAGCACTGATTAAATGATAATCATACAACATTACAAATACTTAGTAGACTTGCAAGTTAAATGTTTTGAAAGACAATATACTAATGCCAAATATAACTAGTGCCAAATAGCCTTGGGGACAAGGCGATCCCAGTCAAAGGCTTGCCTTATCCTGGCATGCGGGGCTCTGCTAGGACAGACATCCATTCCCTGGCTGCTCGTGGGAACGAAATGGTTCAATTTATAAATAAAATTGATGTCCAGGATGGCGGCGACGAGGTTCGCAACCCGTCACGTCCCGTTCACTACGGGGGCGAGAAGTGGGCTAGGGAGAGCCACTTCGCTACTTTGAATGTTAGAGGAGGAATGCAGGATAAAATAGACGAAGTGTGTCAGATGATGGATCATATTGATGTTCTGTGTGAATGAGACCAAGCGGAAAGGAAGTGACACCATCGAACATGAACCCTACAGGCCATATTGGTCCGGTGCCAATCGAGGCTGTCAGGGAGTTGATGTCATACTTTCCGCAAAAGTGGCTGAGTAAGTGATTGAGTTTGAGTGTGTGAGTCCCAGGCTTGTCTGGGTGAGGCTGAAAGTTGGACTCACTCGTATCTTCATTCGCGGTGTATACATATGCACCAACGGATGTCGGAGCGAGTGGGTCTATAAAAGACAAAACTGAAAGAGACAAGTTTTGGGATGGTGTGAGAGGAAATTTTGAGTACCTAAATGCAAGGAGAACGAGGGGATTATCATGCTACCTGATTTTAATGGATGGGTAGGTAAAAAGCGTGACGGGTATGAAAGAGTGCTTGGTGAGATTGGGGATGAACGAGTGAATGAAAACGGGAAAAGTATACTTGAAGTGTGTTTGGAGTGGAATCTTTGTGTGACAAACACAATGTTTGCTCATAAAAAGATCCATATGTACACAAGCGAAAATGGAAGTGCGAAGAGTATGATTGACTTCGTGATCGTGGATGAAAGATTGAGAATGAAAGTCAGGGACACTCGCGCATACCGTGGAGTCGGCATCCATACAGACCGCCACCTGGTGATATGCCGAATTAGTGGTCTGTTCAAACTATGGCTGCACCGGGTCAAAGAACCCACTAAGTGTCCTAGAGCGAATAAAAGTAGAGAATCTGCAAGACGAGATTGTAAGAGAAAAGTAAAAGGATGAATTAAAGGATCGATTTCGGGATGTAGATGAGGTATGTGAGATAGAAAAGGTGTGGACGGCATTTAAGGAAGGAGTTGTGAATGTTGCTACTAAAGTGTGCGGGGTGTGCAAAAGGGGAAAAGGGAGAAAGAAGAGGAACCTATAGATGGATGCTGAAATACAACAGGTGATTTTAGAAAAGAAGAAGGCATGGTTGGATTGGTTAGCGAAAAAGGCTAATCGAAGAATGCAAAAGGTGACGGATGAAGAAGTATATAAAGCGAAAGATCAATACAAAAGAGTGAAAGGATTAGTAAAGACGACGAAGAAGAGGAAAGAACATAAAGATAGTTTTGATAGGAGGCTTGCTGATGACTTCCGGGCAAATATTAAGAAGTCTATAAAGACAGCCTGTGGCAAAAACACAGCCTCGAAGCTGAGTGAAATCAGAAGCCAGGGTGGGAGTGTTATAAAAGGAGAAGAGTGTGTGCTAAAAAGATGGAAATATTTTGAAAGTTTGTTTGAAAGAGCAGAAGAATCAGTCCAAGTACCGGCTCATGCCGGAGAGATGAAAGAAAGAAGTCAGGAAAATGATACAGGTATGGATGAAATTGTGAACGCTATGAAAAGAATGAAGTTAGGAAAGTCTGTGGGATATGATAGGGTGTCGGTCGAAATGCTGAGAGCCGGTGAAGGCGTGGTATTTACTAGTTAGTCAGTTGTGCCACCTTTTCAACTTGTGTTGGACGAACGGTCGGGTACCGGAGGATTGGTGTAAGGCCGTGATTGTGCCGCTGTACAAGGGAAAAGGGGTCACAACTATACTGCAAAAATTACCGCGGAATAAGCCTTCTCAGCGTCGTCGGCAAACTGTATGCGAAGATACTAATTGAAAGACTTATGAAAGAGACCGATAATAAAATATGGGATGTACAAGCGGGTTTTAGAAGGCGAATGGGATGCACGGATCAAGTCTTTTTCTTGCGGCGTATACTATTATTTATTCTGTGATATAACCGAAAAGTATATGGCTAAAGGCCACAAAATATACAGCTTATTCGTTGACTTGGAGAAGGCGTATGACAGGGTGATGAGGAATGAGTCAGCGTTATCCATGCATGGGGTGAATAGTAATCTGATACGAGCACTAAAATCTCTCTATGAGGATTCTAGTGCTTGTGTGAGGATAAACGGGCGTACACTGAATGGTTTAGCATCGAAAAAGGTGTTAGACAAGGATGTGTTGCGTCATTGTGGCTGTTCAACCTATTCATGGATACGTGCCTGAATGATTTGAAAGAGAATGACTGTGGATCAAGAATGAGTGAATTAACCATCCAAGTGTTGTTGGCATCGTCGGAGGAGGAGTTGCAAACGATGGCTAACATTTTATGTGGGGCATTGGAAAGGAAAGCTATGAAAGTTAATGTAAGCAAGACGAAAATTATGGTGTTCGAAAAAGACGATGGTATGACAGAATGTGAGGTCATGATTGCGGGTGAGAAAGTAGAACAGATAAAAGAGTTTGTATATCTGGGCTCGGCGTTTACGAAAGATGGAAAGTGTGAAAGTGATATTGAAAGAAGAGTGAATGCAGGAAACATGGTCAAGGCGCGTCTGGCTGTTCACAGAGGGGTGGTTGTCCTAACACGGCAGCGATAGTTGGGTATGGCAAAAGAAGCATGAAAGGAAAAAGTGTCTTCTTTCTTTCTTTAAAGTAGAATAATGCAGCAGAAATGACAACGTTAAGAAGTATATGGAAGGGGTGACACTGAAAGACAGAATAACGAATACTGTGATAAGGGAATGTGCTGGTGTGAAAGAAGATATAGTGACTAGGATAGAAAGAAGTATGCTGAGGTAGTTGGTTTAGTCACATAGAGAGGGGATGAAAGTAGACTAACTAAACAGATCTATATGGGGACTGTGAATGGTTGCGTTGGGAGGGGAAGGGCTAGACGGACGTTGCTGGACCAAACAGGAGTCGTTTTGAAAAAATGACAGGTCAAGAGTACTCGGAACCGACGAGCATATATGAAGAGATTGATGAATGTAGATGAAGCGAAAGAGATATGTCAAAATCGTAGCAAGTGGAACAAAGTAGTCTCTGCCTACCCCTATGGGAAAGAGACGTGACTGTATGTATGTTTGTATATCAGATCCTATTTCCAATCCATATAATTCTCACCATATAGTAATCACGATCACTTAGGTATTTCACGTTTTGTCGCCAACATGCTCTATTACTTTATTGATATTAACAAAAGACGCGCGCGCAGCAACACGTTCAGTGGTTGGAACGGACTGACAGTAAGCGAGCGCGAGCGCGCACCACTCACAACAATGTGAGGGGGAGGGGGACAGGAAAAGTGATAAAAAGCTCGCCGCAGCCGCGCATAGTAAGTATCCTTGGTAAAGTGATTGTAACTTCAATTCCTACGATTTAAGTCCAGATTGCTTTGGCATAATATCTACAATTTGTATGAAAATATCATTGTAATACGTTGAAAATACGTTGTAATAACGCTAATACACCACAAATTATGTTAACTGTTTTGTACTAAATACTCAAACGACTTAAATATATTCTTATCAGTTTAACCATAATACTAAAAGCATCCAAAACTTCAAAATATAACGGAACAATTAACTAAAGCGACGAAGAATCAAATTTCTTAATATGCACAGAGTACTAAAACGCCAAATGTATTTATCGGTGAAAAATTACAAATGACTTAACAATATACATGGTATAGAAACGAAAACAGGTAAAAGCACTAAAGAGAAAACACTCAATTTAAGCGTCGGATTAGTAATTAGTGTCCCAAATTTCACTGATTTTTCAGGGACTAAAGCGCCAAAAAAGTCCTCCGATCGTCCTGAAACCCAGATAGATCGACGCAGAAAAATTTGCTGATTCCGATGGTATATATAACTCAATTTGGCCCAAAGTGTCGCTTTAGTATCTTTACCTCCGAAGCGACGATATTATTATTAATAATCTTGATAATATAAACTATTATTATTATTATTATTCCTTCTTCTGGTCTGTGAGCAAAGAAAAACATAAAATGTACCAGCTGCTTCTCTTCCCCCGCAGATGGTAAAAGTAAAAGCCCACCGACGGAACGGGCAAAAATTTTAGGACCCATGTTTTGGGGTGGTAGGGCCTTGTGCAAGGTCCGTCCGGATCGCTACCACCATCTTACTCGCTAATCCTGCCGCTAAGCAGCAGTGCTTGCGCTGCTGTGTTCCGGTGTGGAGAGTAAGACAGCCGGGGAAATTACGGGCACAAGGGGCATTACATCTAAGTCCTCTAGGTTGGCAACGCATCTGCAATCCCTCCGGGGTTGCGGGTGTCTATGGGCAGTGGTGATTGCTTACCATCAGGTGATCCACTGGCTCGTTTGCCTTCCTATTAATATATAAAAAAAATGTGATGCGACTAGAAACCCATCACTATTTGGATTCCCCTTTTCACCTATACGCCCGCCATCACTTGTTACCTTAGACTCTGTCTACCCCATAAGGAATATAGCGGAGCCTTTCATTTGCCCGAATTTCATATGCCATAATGTAATGTTTGCCATAAGGATCATTTGCCATAACGCTTTTTTCCCTGAAACCGTAATATTTTCATGAGCATTGAAATGGCAATCCTGTAGAACTCTATAGGTTACAGTGGCGTGGTGTCAAGTATATCAGAAGGCAAGCCGAAGGGAACTTAACTAGCCTTTTCCTCTAATTCTGGACAATAATTTGCCCAACTGCCTTAAAATAGGCAAGCCGGTGGGAATCGAGTTCTATGGACGCCACGCCACTGATAGGTTAGGTTAGGTTTGTTTCATAACAATCCTGAACAATTAACAGTTAAAGAGAAAAAAGAGTTATGGCAAATGATCATTATGGCAAACAATACATTTATGGCATGTAAAATTCGGGCAAATGATAGAGAACCCAAAGACATCTTTTTTCTGCCACACATCTTGATACTTGATATGCGTCCAAGTCATCCCGATCTCCTTTTCGGCCAGCCTGTACTTGAAAAAGATCTAATAAAACTCATCAAAATACCGGTACAGCGGTTTAGCCATGAGGTGCTAAACAGACAGACGTATATTAGCAGTAAACCACTCATTGTAAGCACTACGCATTAACCTACAAACCTTCATAGTTATACATACTCGTAATAGCTCACAACTGTATAAAGTTTAAGCCAACGTACGAGGATGCGCGCGCGCATGGCCTTTGCCTACGCATCTACTACTTAATCTAAGGCTTAGCGTTGCCCCAAAATCGGTACATTCCTTATCGATAGTTTTAACTTAAAAATTCCATAATATTTATAGATTTCCGATGGTATCGATAGCAGTGACGTTTCATAAAAAAATCCATTAAGCAACCCGGAGCAAAAAGAAACAGCTACAAGTGCCGGCACGTAAGTCTAGCGATGACCGTTGATGCGCAGTAGTCGAAAATAAGGTATCGCGGGGAAATGCAGGGGACGCGGGCGGGCGTACCCCACGTTAGACTTACGTGCCGCCACCTGTACCTTCTTACACCCTCCCCCCTTCCACGAAGAAATCGCGAGAGGGAGAGAAGTTTAATAAAGGAACCGAGTTATTTGAACCGGGTTATTTGTTTGTAAGGCTATGGGTGGTATAGGGGTATAGCACGCGTCACGGAATGACGAGGACCCGGGTCTGATTCCCGGCCACAGCTTTACTTTTTGGATTTTTCTGTGTTCTAATTTTCAGTGTCGTTCAGAAATTATTTGTTTGTAGGTTACCAAAACTATCGATACTATTGTCAATGCTCAAACTATCGGTAGTCTGTCGATAGACTATCGATAGTGGAGTATCGACAACACTACTAAGGCTCCGATGGATTGGATGATTAAGTTAATCTCACGGTTCAAGTGCAGTATTGTTAAGTTAAGTGGTGTTTAAATTGGTATGAGTTCAGTTTGTTTTGGCCGTCGGTCTATACGTATACGGAAGTTGCCAAAGTACCAGACCTATAATGCGTTATGTTATAAATGTTATAATGATGTTTTATCTGTATCTCTTCTCTTTTCAATCGCTTGTCATTGCAGGGCATTAAAATTTCCGTTTTTCATACCAACTTTTTTGCTTCTAAAAAAAAAACGTGGAATCCATTCCATTTCACACTGTCACCAAGTTTCATGTCAATCCAACCACTGGAAGAGGGTCTAAATTTGACCAGAACAAACATACAAACACGGCACATAGCAAAATATTTTGTTTGTATAAGTACTGTAGGTAGGTACATACTTGATACAATTTAATTAATTTTAACTTTAATTCCTATTTGTATTTTTTCATCGAAAAAAACCTGTTGTACCCTAAGTAACAGAGAAAAAGTAATTGTTAGGTACCTACCAATAATTACTTACTTCTTCTTTTTTAATTTGGATTGATGCGATGATTTCTCCAATGTCAAAGTAATAAATACAGTACTTATTCAAAAAGAATGTGACAAAAATGTCGCCAACGTTGTACATTAGAACACGGTCAAAAGACCCCTCCCTCCCCTGTCGGGCTCTTAGGCAACGGATAATGATATCCCTCAGAATCTGCCAGGAAATCATTAACCGATGCCCAGGGTGCACCGGACCAAGCACTGCTCTTCCCCTCGGACGGATCCAAAAACGAACCGCAGCTCTTGACCACACGCGGAGGTAACCCGACTCGCACCCCAATTACTTACTTAGCGGGCTCAATGCGCCGAGAGCACTTGATACATCAATGACAGATTAAAAATCATAAATTCCCAGGAAGGACATAAAAGGGTTTTTTTTTGTTATGTGAATTGGAAGGCAAACGAGCAAGTGGGTCACCTGATGGTAAGCGATCACCACTGCCCATAGACACCCGCAACTCCGGAGGGATTGCAGATGCGTTGCCAACCTAGAGGACTTAGATGAAATGTCTCTTGTGCCCGTAATTTCTCCGGCTGTCTTACTCTCCACACCGGAACACAGCAGTGCAAGCACGGCTGCTTAGCGGCAGGATTAGCGAGTAAGATGGAACCATGGATGGATGGATAGATGGTGGATGGATGGATGGATGGTGGATGGATGGTGATGGATGGCGGAGATGGAATGGATGGATGGATGGATGGGTGATGGATGGATGGATGGGATGGATGGATGGATGGTGGATGGATGGTGATGGATGGTGGAGATGGAATGGATGGATGGATGGGTGACGGATGGATGGATGGGATGGATGGATGGATGGTGGATAGATGGTGATGGATGGTGGAGATGGAATGGATGGATGGATGGGTGACGGATGGATGGTGGATGGTTATTATATGACCTGCGAATCATGGCTACAACAAAACTATACTTTGAGAAAAGATATGCTATTATGCTGTGTATTATGTGTGTTACGTGAGAATTGCGGTGTTTTATATAATTAATTGTAAAATTTTAACGGTTGCGTGGTAGTTGACTGTTTCTGCATTCAGTGCCGTGGGAAACAAATGGTTTATATCATGAGTGGTACGCGGGTACAGTTGTGCTCCAACTACCTGTAGCTACCAATTATCTCGTTTTGACTCTCATCTCAAGTATACTGAAGAGCAAAATATCGGGTCGTTTCATAGAACTTTGTAGGAAAAGTGACTCGTTAATTTTGCTCGTCAGTATTTATGTAAAATCCAGCACAACACCTTTTACATACATACAATGCAATCACGTCTTTATCCCTAACGGGGTAGACACTAAGGTAACAAGACCTACAGGCCACGTTTGGCATGATGGGCGTATAGGTGGAAAAGAAAATGAAAAATAGTGATGGGTTCTTAGTCGCGCCATAACACGTTACATGATTCCTAAGATTTCCGCCCTTTCCCTTGAAGGATTTTTACCATCTGCAACTGGTACAATCTATGTCTTTTCTTTGCTCCCAGGCCAGGGGCCTTACCATGACGTCTTAATGTCATTCAGTTTAGGTTCGCTCGCTGTCAGATCCATACTAAAAATGACAGCTAAAATCTGAACTGAGTCGGAATTAAGACGTCATGGTAAGGCTTAGGAATACTTTTTTTGATATATCTAAATACAAAAAGCCTGATCTGGCTGAGTGGTAGTGGGATTGCCACCAACGCATATGTGCGTCTGATGCACCTGAAGTCTCGGGGTTGGCAGGGTAGCAAATGCGCTAACGCGTGTCAAAAAACGACCCCAACTCGCACTTTGCCATTTTTTTTAATCCGCTTCGTCTTGTATCTGTGGCAAATCCAAAGCATATCAAACGGCATCAATTTCTAATCTTATCGACAAGACAGTATCGCTCGCTGTCACTGCTAAGTTTTCAACCCGTTCCCATGATCGTGTGCTATAAACAAACAATCTTATATCTTCCGTCAATTGTGGAGAAGCTATTGTCAATTTACTTTACATTTGTTATTGCGTGGGCGCACAGATAAATTTGTTAGCGTGTATCGTGAATGATTGCGAGGTTTGTTTGTTTTTGTCTCGTATATCTGTAGTCTATCTATTGAATTGATTGGGCTATAGTACTAAAGACCAAGCGCGAGTTGGACTCGCGCACCGAGGGTACAGTACGAATTCGGCAAGAGAATATAAAATACAGTGTTAGCAGAGCTCTGTCTCTTAAGCAAAATGTAGAAAGAACGCTTGCTTTATGCAGCGTTGCAGCGACATGGCATGCGCTCGCGTCGGACAAACACGGTTCCAATAAACTCCATTACAGTTAATAGCAGTATGTAATGACGGAGAACGGCACAAATAGATTCCTTCCCAATTAAAAAGATCAATGGAATAGATAGAACGGTCGAACATTCCTTCTGATCGATGTATAGTGAATCACAGTAGTAGTATTGAGAGCAGTGCTTTATTAAATCAAACTGAAGTTTATTTCGAAGTATTTGTGTGCTGAACAAGAAGTTTTACCACTTCTAGGTTCAATGTCACTTGCATCACCGCCTTGATTTGTTTTCGGATGTAGGATGTAATGTGCGAAAAATTAGAAATAAAAACCGAGTCGGACTCCCACGCGAAGGGTTCCGTACCAGAAAATATAACCTTAATGATTTGTAATTATTTCTAGCGTCTACGTGTAGCCATTATTAATATCGAGCAAAAAACGGTAAAAAAAAACTTTTGTTGTATGGAAGCCCCCCTTAATTATTATTATTATTTTGTTTTTAGTATTTTTTTGTTATAGCGGCAACAGAAATACACAATCTGTGAAAATTTCAACTGTCTAGCTATTACGGTTCTTGAGATACAGCCTGGTGACAGACGGACGGACGGACAGCGAAGTCTTAGTAATAGGGTCCCGTTTTTACCTTTTGGGTACGGAACCCTAAAAACTGACACGTAAAAATGTGCGCATACAAACAAATTCAAATGCAACGCAATCGAGAGATATGTATATACATATTTTGTTCTGATGCTTTTTCGACACGCAGTATCTTCGTATGATTGAGTAGAATCCTATTCACGTATTTGACAAAATGCCGCTTTTAAATAACGTTCTTATTTTTAGCTTGACCTATAATTAACTGCTTAAGTAACTGACAGCGTAAGTAATCAAATCAAATCCCGCAACCCTATTTTCACCCATTTCTAATTGATTTAAAAATTTGTGTAGGTTTTGAAATGTTTGTTTTCGTCCACAAAAACCTGTATCACTGACAGAACTTACATCACGATCGCGTGCTTACAGCCACTTGATTACTGTTACCATTTAATTTACTGTTACCGAGGTAAACTAAATAGACCGAGGAGTATTTCTGGTGCACGCATCCACGGTGCGTCCAAATTAGTCGCTGTGAGAAGTAATGAGGCGTTTTTCTGAAGTTAACCGATGTAACTTTGGTGATGTTTGAGGGCCACAAAAATGCCATACATACATACATACCGTCACGCCTCTTTCCCACAGGGGTAGGCAGAGACTACTTTGCTTTAGAAAAATGCCGTAATAGTTGTGGTAATGAAAGTACCTATCTATTTATTTATTTTGAACGACGCGGTTGGCCTAGTTGGTAGTGACCCTGCCTGCGAAGCAAGCGTCCTGGGTTCGAATCCTGGTAAGGGCATATATTTGTGTGATGAGCACGAATATTTGTTCCTGAGTCATGGATGTTGCTATTTATATAAGTATGTATTTCTGTATATAAGTATGTATATCGTTGTCTAGTACCCATAACACAAGCCTTACTAGCGCTTACTTTGGGACTAGGTCAATTTGTGTGAATTGTTCCCAAATATTATTTTTATTATTATTATTATTATTATTAAGGGCCTTTACCATGACGTCCTAATTGCGACTCAGTTCAAGTTTTAGCTGTCACTTTTATTATGAATCTAACAGCGAGCGAACCTAAACTGAATCGCATTAAGACGTCATGGTAAAGCCCCAGGCTATAAGAGTCGGCATGTCGCGACCGGCGATGCGCTGTACTAACGTTTTCTCTGTTCGGTGGTTGTGCTAAGTATGATTCTCTAGAAAACACTCGCCTGCGAAGAATGCATTCAAAAACAACAGTTACAACGTAACAGAGTAACAAACATACAGAGACAGCTATAGGTACTAACAAACTTTTGCATCTTCAGGGTGTCTTAAAATTGTTCCGGAATATTTCAGCAGGACCCTATTTTATAAAGCTACTAGTTACAATTTACAAGCGGAAGTCTCTGTCTGACCCTATGTGTTAGATAGAGACTTTCGCTGTAAATAAACCCTGTAAATGTTTTTCAGGATTTCCGAATCATAGTTGACAAATGGTTCCTATATTGATAGGTTCAAAGCGAACCGCGTCAAAGGCGTAACTATACTTCATTTAATTTAGAATGAGAAACCACAATAACATTATATTGCGTCTGGTCAACTATTTCTTACGTAGCAAATAGTACAGTGCAATAGTTTGGCGGCCGCAAAATAAAATTGTTTTAATGCCACTTTATTTGCGCGGCGTCAATTGTTACTCTAGTACAAATCGTAAAGCGATTACAGTTCACGAGCCGCATTATAATGTTGTTGTGGTTTCTCATCCTAAATTAAATGAAGTATAATATTTGTCGAGCTAACCCAACCAGAAAGCTTATTACGTAACTCGCTCGCGATCGTAATCGTGTTCTTTTTGACAGTTCATGTATGGGCTGACAATTGGCATCGGAATCAGCTAGCTGTCACATTCATACAAGAACTGTCAAAATGAACACGATGGCGATTGCGAGCGAGTTACGTAATAAGCTAGCAGCTGCAAATATTCCATAAGAATTCTGAGAGCAAAAACACAATTCAGCGTATAAATTAAGCTCAATAATGATAACAATCTCGATAAGACGTTCGCGAGGAGTGGCTAAAGGATATTGGTTTGGCCGAATAAAGTCAGACGCACATTATACACACATTCATAAACACCTTCAATTTCCTTTCCTTTGACCCTTATTTCCGAACGTACCGTACAATGCTGGCAATACTGCTGAAAAACACCCGCACCACCGCCCTCCCCCGGAGTTCGAAAAAATATGGACGATCGCGCGCGCAGCTCTGAAGAAAGCTGAATAAATTCCCGTATAAAGCCTCTTAAACTCGGTGTTAGTGCTGTGGTATCGATAAAAGTGGTGTCAATTAGTGCCAGTGGAAGAAAACTTATCGTCGAAGAACCAGTGCCTTCAAATTTCTCAGAGCAGCAGCCCAGGTACTTAATCCCACCTTATCTTTCCTAAAAATCAACCAGATATTCCTCATTGAAAATGACATCATACCGACACAATACAGCTGTTTGTTGTGCACTTACTATTTAACTACACTGGCTTCGCGGAATTTGTTTCAACGTGTTTTCAGTAAGCACAAGACTAGCTTGATCATAACCGCACATATCCCTCTCGGGGTAGACAGAGCCTATGGTAACCAGACCTAAAGGCCACGGTTAGCATAATTGTGGGCATATAAGTGGAAAGTGGGTGGGTTGCTAGCCGCATCGCCTATAACCATGATTCCTAAAATGTTCGCTCTATTCCCTCGATGGGTTTTTACCAACTGCGCGGGCAGAGACATTCTATGTTATTTCATGTTTCACGTGTGTGATATATATATATATGTTTGTGCGACACATATGTTTTCAAGTCCCCTCTTCGCTTTTTAATAATCTAGTGTAACCACACAAGACGCTAACACATTTCAAGCTCTAACTGAGCGTTTGATTTCGATATTTGCTATACTTACAGATGTTTTTGGGAGCGAAAAAATGATCTGTATTTCTTGATCTTGTTTTGGAAAAAAAAAGGCCGATTTTGTATGAATTTTTGCCAAACAATCTTCAAGGCTGTTAAAGACAGAAATAATACTTAAATAGTACATAATCGAAAAAACAGAAAATGCGTCAATTAAAGAACTTAGAACACGAACGTCCAAAATTAGTCATAAGTGGCCGTGAATTCTTCTCGTATAGGGCTGCCAACTTTAGTAAATTTTGGTACTTACCTAATTTTATGTAACATTTCATGACGACACTGACGACAATAAATACAAAATTTAAACAGCTGCAAAATTAGACAAAAAAGCAAAAGTGTAAGTTAAGTATAGTTTTTATCCCGGAAAATAGCACTGATCCCGCGGAATCCTTCGCAGACGGAGTCGCGGGCAACGGCTAGTATATTAATTTTTAACGGAAGTTAACTTGGAATTATAATCTACTAGCGACCCGCCCCGACTTCGCACGGTATGTTATGCATGTATTATACATATAAACCTTCCTCTTGATTCACTCTATCTATTTAAAAAAACGGCATCAAAATCCGTTGCGTAGTTTTAAAGATTTAAGCATACATAGGGACATAGGGACAGAGAAAGCGACTTTGTTTTATACTATGTAGTGATAGTGATGTTGAAGTAAAGGACGGTCCGACTTGTTTCGATCTTATATAGTCGGATCGTCGTATGTTACAATACAATACAATACAATACAAATACTCTTTATTGAACACCACAAATCAGTACAAAACAATACAGAAACAAAGAACAAAGTATACAATAGGCGGTCTTATCGCTTAATAGATGTCATCGTGAGTTAAATCGTTTATTTTTTAAATTTTAATCTTTCGTCTGGCAACCCTACTCATGAACCAAATAGAATGTGTGTGTTTGTTTGTGTGCGCCGGCGCAGACGCTAACAAAGCGAAGGAAGTCAGTAATTAACTTAGGATCAGTGGCGGTATAAATAAACGCCATAAACCAAAGCTCGGTAAAAATAAACTAATCAATTCTTATTGTGCGAGAGCCAGAGAAAGAATGCATGTGGCAACATTGGTGTAGTATATTTAAGCTATAGTATGGCAAACGGGCAAGTGGTAAGTGAGCATAACTTTGGTATAGTCACTACATAGTATAAAACAAAGTCGCTTTCCGCTGTGTCCGGCCATATGTATGCTTAGACCTTTAAAACTACGCAACGCATTCTGATGCGGTTTTTTTTAATAGATAGTGATGCGATAATATTGTTCGTCTAATCTAATCCAGCCTATGGGTAGTGACGATTGCTTCCCATTAAGTACCTTAGCACACATGGGCGAAAATATTAGGAATCAAATTATTCCCCTTTCCACCTATACGCTCTCAATCATGCTCAACGTGGCCTTTAGCTCTTGTTAGCTTAGGAAAGAAAGAAAGAAAGAAAGAAAAAGTTTATTTATGACAATCACAGAAGCTCTACCTACCCTCTACCCCATAAGCCCTATTGGGCTTGGGGTATTAGGTAATAGGCTCTGCCTACCTACCCCAAAAGAGATAAAAACGAGACTAATGTATGTATTTATGAGTTTTCAATGATTCACGGTTAAGTTCATTCGAAATATTATAAACGGGATGTGAACCGCGATTAGCTTTATTGAGCACCCGATATTTCGACGCAGTTGCATGCATCATCATGATCACGGGTAGACTGCGTCGAAATATCGGGTGCTCAATAAAGGTAATCGCGGTTCACATCCCGTTGATAATATTTCGTATGTATTTATGTTTGTAAATGTCATGGACCGACTAATTTATGTTTAACACCTTTTAATATAAATTTACATGACATTACAATCTAATAAATAAATAAATAAAACACTTTTTGATAGTTGACGCATACAAAACTCCTGTTTTGGTCAATGGTCCTTTAGTTAGGAAACCATTTCATTTATTTTGATTATTACATACCTATCTGTAATGTATACTTGTATTCATTCTTGGTAGTCAACCAACCGTGTCTTCCGTCCGGGTGCTCCCACGCTGGGGACTCCGGTGTGCAATGAAGGAGCGACCGGGAGCGCCCAGAAAAAGTTGAGGAATTCAAGCTTATTGAGCGTGACGAGCGCCCGACACGAAACTTGAAAGGACCATGTTTTTGTGTTATTTTTAGTGCTACTAAGAAAAGAGGTAATGTTAGTAGGTTTCTGAAGTTTATAAACTGACTAGCTGTTGCCCGCGACTTCCGCGTGGAATTTGTTTTAGTTTTGTATTCTCGGAACCCTATATAATCTAATGTCTAATATAATTTCATAAGTAAGGGATCTTCATCCAAACACACACACACACACACACACACACTTGTAAATTGTTTTATTATGCTTTCCGTTACGAACTCTCTGTCGCTCTTTATATGTATTGTATTTGTGTTCACTTTTTGCATGCATCTCACCGTTGCTATTTTAAACGCCCATTTGTTAATGTATCTTAGTAATCACTTAGTCGTAATGTAATCGCTCTCGCAGACGACCAAGATACAGGCTCAGCCTAGTTTGGAGTCTGATGGATATTTTCCTTTGTTAAATCCACTTATTTAAATAAACTATTTGTATTTGTATATTTTTCTAAAAAAAAGTAGCTTATGGTACTCTTTAAATATCAGCTTTTTCCCAGTTAAAGTTCATAACCCATAAGTGTAAGTTTTCACACAAAAAACGTCTCGAACGCGTTCACGTAAACGTCTCAATTACTATGGAAAATTGGCAGCGCCACTTGCGGATCGAAACTGCAACAAATTGTAGTTCTCATGTCCATTTGACATTTTAACGCAAACGCATTCGAGACGTATTTTGTTACCGAAAACTTACACTAAGCGTATTGTATGCTTAGTATAGGTTTTCGGTCACAAAATACGTCTCGAACGCGTTTGCGTTAAAATGACAAATACTAAGAGAACAGTTTGTTGCCGTTTCGATCCGCAAGTGGCGCTGCCAATATTTCCATAGTAATTGAGACGTTTACGTGAACGCGTTCGAGACGTTTTTATATGCGAAAACTTACACTAGAGGCACTGATTACTTATTACATAACTCGCTCGCGATCGTAATCGTGTTCATTTTGACAGTTCATGTATGGGCTGACAATTGGCATCGGAATCAGCTAGCTGTCACATTCATACAAGAACTGTCAAAATGAACACGATGGCGATTGCGAGCGAGTTACGTAATAATAATAATGCTAGCTGGATAGAATAATTTTATCCCGGAAAATTGTGATAAATTGTCTGAGGATAGAAAGAAACAACATAATTAGAAGAGCACAGCCTGCAGGGTCAGTGTCCTGTCCAACCGGCAGTGAACTTGTCTCAATGGACTATAAAACATAAGAAGTTTCGTAACAACTAATGCATACAGAATCTTAAATCTACAAATTATAAACTTAAGCGATTTTTCAAACAGTAGGTAGCGGGTTGGTGTGACATGAGTTTGAAGCACGATAAAGGTGACATAATTAATTAATAATAATTAACGATTACTTAACTAACAACGGTTTACCTATCTTTGTTAAGTTTTCCTCTCTGATTTATCAGCTTAGGTTATCTGGAAAACATCCATTTCCTTTGTATTTATTTTTACTTGATTATGTGCAACTATACTTGATTTAAAACATCCTCAGACTCAATATTAATACAGAAAATTGGTTGCTGTCTTAAGGTGCGACCATACCGCCGCTTAAAAAACGGTGACGTTACGGAATCGCAACAAAATGTATAAGAAACGGTGAGAAAACATGACGCATACGACACGTCACTGCGTATACGCGGCGGTTTGGTCGCAACCTTATACAATCGGAAATCGCTACACATAGGTCTTTGTTGTTATAACATCTATTAAGTAGTATCGCCAAAACACAAGCATGAAGACGGTTAGTCGTTCGAAAAAGCTAAAGGGGGCCTAACTTTTAATGCGATTCAATTACATTCAGTGTAGGTTCGCTCGCTGTCAGATCCATACTAAAAATGACTAAAACCCCAAGTTATAATAGGTTATTAGGTTCCTTTTGGTTGACTGCACGTTAGTCGCACCCCAAAACTCTATCGCCTATGACTCGGGCCACTCGCAAAGTTCCCAAACTCGGGCGAAACACGTTGAATGCGTATTCAACTCGAGTTCCGGGTCCCATCGTGATAATCCGCTCAAATATTTTAATAACCACACTCTCTCACCACTTTGTTGGTTGAATCTCACTTAATGTAGGTACACTTTAAAACTTTAATTGTTGAGCATTAGAGATGGTGCGTATTTACGTTACCAGGTTTTGATACCAGGTATTTCCTTGCAAGTATACCAACCAGGTACGACCCGAAATACTTGCAAGACTTGAAAGTATTTTCCCATTAAAGTATACTGTCCCTTCAAAGTAAGTACTACTACGTCGAACTCGTACGTCGAACGAATTGAATGTATTTTTCTTGGAACTTGTCTCGCTCGTCGTTCGGTGCTATTCGGCTGGGCTCGGGGCGTGCGCCGTGCAATGGCGAAGCAATGTATATCGGTCTCGCCTCGCTCAGTGATTGATTAGAGTTTGGAGTTTGGAAAGTAAACCTTAATTATATGAAAAATAGGGTACAATAATGCATTTCGTTCATGTCGCTTGACCTTGAATCATTCAAGTTGTAATTGCATTAAGATTTAAGATTGCATTAAAATTCGTACAGCTTTACTGGAAGGATTACAAGGTACATATTTGCGTGTACGTTCGGCATTTTTAATCTTGCACAGTTTTGAAGTTCTTGTATTTCTGAATTTTTTTGTTTACGTTGTGCTTGCGCTCGATTATCATCGCAAATAATCGCAATTAGTTGTTCTTAAACTGTGTGTGTGTGTGTGTGTGTGTGTGTTTTAAGTATATTGTGTTGTAATAAATTTATTGTGTTTAAATATGGCAGCGAAAAAAAGTGTGGCGTGGGACCATTTTATAGATAAAGAGAATAATATTGGGGAGTGCAAAATGTGTAAGGCAAAATTGAATTTAAATCGGGAGTGTCCAATCTGACAAAACATATACAGCGAAAACATCTCGCCGTTAATTTGGTAGCCCGGGCGGGTGGCCGTTAATTTGGCGGTAAGGAACAGAAGCCTATGCGAACTGTAAAGCAAGTACTTAAATCAAAATTTCAAAATGCAAAATTATATCTTGTGTTCATACACATAAGGTTCAGATTATGCTTATACGTGAAATAAAATACTTTCAAAGTATTTTACGTCTTGATTGGAATATTTTGAATCTTATCTGTATAACAACAAGGTTTAAACTTGCAAGTCGAATACTTGCTTCCTTGCAACTTGCAAGGAAGCAAGTATTCGAGTCGTCGTTACGTTGGGAAGAAAATACCTTGAAAGTATTTTGATACCTGGTTTCTGCACCTGGTATGAGAAGGTGGACGTACTTTTAAGCCCTGGTACGCGATATAGCAAGTATAACCCATCCCTATTGAGCATACATGGAACGCTGTCATAGTGAAGTAACGCCATGTCGACAAACAAAATTTCAATAATATTTTGACATTGACATTTTGCGACAAGGTTCTATCGTGGCTCAACAATTAATCGAGTGTACATCAGAAGTAGTCAGTGAGCTCTTGGAATTCGGGTTTGTATTGCTGACTCACTCACTCTTATGGGTTTGATACTTGAATCGGCCGAGTGAGGGAGAAAACAAGACAAAACCAAAGTGCATTCTAAGATGAAGGACAGTCAAGTTAGAGTTAAATGTCAACGCACTTGTCTGAGTCACTCGCATCCTGTTCTCAAGATACTCTTGATATTTTAATGATCATATTTAAAACATTTATATTTATCTTGCTAGTACCTATAAATCTTCCCAGGTGAATTTTTCGCTTCGAGCCCTAGGCTGGTATCTGCAATGCTCTAGTGTTGCGGGTGTCCATGGGTGGTGATGCTCGCTTGCCATCAAGAGAACCACTTGCTCGTTTACCTTCATTGTTCATCCATCCTCTCTTCATGACCAAACCAGCTAAGCATACTCTTTTCTATCCTAATAATCACTATATTCTTTACGTTTCTTTATCACACTATTCCTTATTCTTATAGTTTAGTTTTTACTTAGCTTTTAAAAAAGAGAAGGTTGCAGAGCCTTTTTCACAATAGGTATTTGCTATAACCTAACCTGCAAGCTTACTAAAAGGATATGCATATAAGATCAACCGTTATCAATCCGTGTTTTGAGATCATCGATAATTATGGATCAACATTCATAATACTTAATACAGTTGATATACACAACCGCAAATTAATACATAACAGACGTCTTCATGAGAGAATTATATCATCACATTGTTACACAATACCCATATATTAGACCTTACTGGCTTGTCATACAGTTGCAGTTTGTTTGACAAGTCGTTAAGTGGTTTATGTGAAGTAACATAATTATTATAAAGAAAGTCTATTGTCTTACCCAATTTGTTTGATGTTCATTTGTTTGATAGCTCTGTATGCTGCCGTTGTTTAGTATTTTTTCCTCATTTAGTAGGTATTCTCAAATCAATATTAATAAAATCGTATGATTATGAATATTATGATGCTTATTGTCTAACTCGCTCGCAATCGCCATCGTGTTCATTTTGACAGTTCTTGTATGAATGTGACAGCTAGCTGATTCCGATGCCAATTGTCAGCCCATACATGAACTGTCAAAATGAACGCGATGGTGATTGCGAGCGAGTTAGACAATAAGCCTACTGGTCCCGCGCGGCGCAGGGGCGCGGGGTAGGACAACAAAGGGAACCTCTCTCGGCCCCCGCGGTCATCCCCCCCCCCCCCGCGCCCCTGCACCGAGAACTCATTTAAGCGGTCGGCCTACAGAAGGTCAAATCTAAAGTATAATTAGCGAACAGGTGCTAACAACGACCTTTAAAACTACCTTTAACAAACGACTAAATCATTTATTTACGAGAGCATTATTGTCCCGTTATCATTTAGCCTGATTGCTAGTCACGATTTTCTCTAGACGAGTGGCTACCAACAATGATCTTTAATACGTTGGGGTATGTCTTTAAGTTGTAATGACGACTGCCTAACGGACTCTAATGCTTATACCTAACCTGTTTCTATGTATTTATTGAAGTATAATATAAATTCGTCTGCATCCGCTCTCGTCACAGACGATTTTTGAAGTGAAACTTCTTTAACGGCGCTGAGCACTTGTTGGGATGGGTAAAAAATGTCAAACTCGCGTCAAGCGTAAGACGGAGGGAGAGTTTAAGTACCAGGATCCTCCAAGAACTTATTTTGAAATACGATGAATCGCGTTCGATTTTTGAAGTGTTTTTTGTTGAGTCGTGGAGCAAAAGTACTAGGGCATCAGCACATTGTTAGAGGTCTGTCCATATAGATAATGCGTACGTTTTTTTTAAGCGGCCAGTACGCGTACGCGTCTTGAGCGTCATGGAGGTTACGACAATAAAATCTAATCTATGCTGCTGTGTTCACTTCTGCCGGCACTCCCGGAGTGCTACCCGGTGTTTTTTCTGTTATTTTCGAGAAGTGTCGTTTTTATCTGTTGAAATATCCCGTAATACCTAATTCTGAGAAACCAGTATTCTGTATACAACATGTACGTATGATGTACTTGTCATCTTCATTTATGAACCAAACGTACGTGACCAAATTGGGGAAATTATGAAAAAAGGTCGTCAAGTGTACCCAAAACCGACGAGCATGTATGAGATTGATATGATAAAATGTGGATGAATTGAAAGAGGTGTGTCAGGATCGTAGCAAGTGGAACAAAGTTGTCTCTGCCTACCCCTGTGGGAAAGAGGCGTGACGATACGTAATTTGTTTTAGGCCGTTATTTAATTGACAAAGTAGTACTACGAATTAAATGACATAATTTTAATAAAAGCTGTTCTTTTGTTTCAGGTAAGTCTGAGTGAAAAGCGAAAGCTTTGAGCTTTTACAATAGAAGATAAACCATCTCGGCGCCTTCTGAATAAAGCTTACCGCGCTATCAATTAAAGCTTTTAAACAACTTTCTATTGGTAAGTCTACTTCTGGATTAAAGTAGGTGACGAAATAAATTCGGAAGATATTTTTTGACATTTTCTTAATTGTAAATGACTAGGGTATATTAATCAATCTAGGACAAATGAAAAATTATAGCGAAAATCTAATGATAAATAACATTAATAATTATAACTTACATTATTATATATGAATCTTTCAAACCTGTTAAATGGCGATAATGTAATTGTAGGTGATATTAATTAATGTTAAAATATGCATCGCTGAATGAATCGTAACGTGCTTTATTCAGATGTTAGATAATTCTTGCGTAACTAGGAAATAGTAATAATTAAAAGGAAATAAACTTGAATAAGTACTAAGTATGTATTTAGGTTATTCCGAAGGTATTATCATAAATCACAAACGTGAATTTTATAAGTCGATTACAAATACAAAACCTTTACCTCTCTAACCTCTTTATTAAGGCGAAGGGATAGGCAAATGACCTTGCCCGTTTGTGACGTGGCAAGCAGTCCGATCAACGCGACATCTGTTAAATAATCGACGCGTGAACTCGATGCGAATGGGCGCGGGCTGATGGATTGAAATATTGCACTGTGATGTTAGTAGATGGCGCTTGTTTCAGTTTTCCGATTGCCTTACACAGACACAGCATAATGTTCAAATCAGATTTCGCAAAAATAATAAAAATTGAAACATTTCGGCATTCGTAACGTGGCCTTAAAGTCTTGTTACCTTGGGCTCTGTCTGCTCCGCAAGGAATAGAGACGTTATTTATGTATGTATGTATGTGATATTATACATGAGAAAGTTTGTGACGATGTGAGTGAGTGTGTAATGTTTGTTTCTTCTTTTTTTTATGTGAATAGGAAGGTAAACGAGCAAGTGGGTCACCTGATGGTAAGCGATCACCACTGCCCATAGACACCCGCAACCCCGGAGGGATTGCAGATGCGTTGCCATGCCAACCTAGAGGACTTAGATGAAATGCCTCTGCATGAAATTTGGAACGAAGACAGTTGGTACCCTAGATTAAAACAGGCTACTTTTTATCACAGAAAATTGCAGTTTCCGCGGGATAGTGATGAACGTGACGTCAAAGGTGTCCAGAGTCTGTCTGGAGTCGCAACGTAAATTATTATTGCAGAATAAAGTAAAACTTGAACGTGTGCGGGAAAGGTACAGAATAAGGTGTAGTTTTTCCAATGATAATTTTCAAAACCGATATCTGAGGGTCCGAGAGGTCCCCAAACATAAATCCGTTATCAAAAATGAAAAAGATGGCCGCCATTTTGAATTCTTTAAGTTTTGAAACGATTATTTTCAAAATCGATATCTGAGGGTCCGAGTGGTCGTCAAACACAAATCTGCTATCGAAAATAAAAAAACTGACCGCCATTTTGAATTCTTTACTTTTTGAACCGATTGTTTTCAAATTCGATATCTGAGGATCCGAGTGGTCTTCAAACATGAATCCGTTTTTAAAAATGAAAAAAGAGGCCGCCATTTTAAAAACTTTTGTTTTTGGACCGACTGATTTCAAAATCGATATCTGACGATCCGAGTAATTCCCAAACACGTATCCGTTATATAAAATGGAAAAAGTGACCGCCATTTTGAAATCTCTAGTTTTTGAACCGATTGTTTTCAAAATCGATATCTGAGGGTCCGAGTGATTCCCAGACACGTATCCGTTATATAAAATGGAAAAAGTGACCGCCATTTTGAAATCTCTAGTTTTTGAACCGATTGTTTTCAAAATCGATATCTGAGGGTCCGAGTGGTCCCCAAACATGAATCCGTTATCAAAAATGAAAAAAGTGGCCGCCATTTTGAAATCTTTAGTTTTTGGACCGATTGTTTTCAAAATCGATATCTGACGATCTGAGTGGTTCTCAAACACGTATCCGTTATATAAAATGGAAAAAGTGACCGCCATTTTGAAATCTTTACTTTTTGAACCGATTGTTTTAAAATTCGATATCTGAGGATCCGAGTGGTCCCCAAACATGAATCCGTTTTTAAAAATGAAAAAAGTGGCCGCCATTTTGAAAACTTTTGTTTTTGGACCGATTGTTTTTAAAATCGATATCTGACGATCCGAGTGGTTCCCAAACACGTATCCGTTATATAAAATGGAAAAAGTGACCGCCATTTTGAAATCTTTACTTTTTGAACCGATTGTTTTAAAACTCGATATCTGAGGATCCGAGTGGTCCCCAAACATGAATCCGTTTTTAAAAATGAAAAAAGTGGCCGCCATTTTGAAAACTTTTGTTTTTGGAACGATTGTTTTCAAAATCGATATCTGACGATCCGAGTGATTCCCAAACATGAATCCGTTATCAAAAATGAAAAAAGTGTCCGCCATTTTGAAATCTTTAGTTTTTAGATTGATAGCTTTCAAAATCGATATCTGAAGATCCGAGTGTTCCCCAAACATAAACCCGTTATCAAAAATGGAAAAAGTGGCCGCCAGCTCAGATATCGATTTTGAAAACAATCGGTCCAAAAAGTAAAGAATTCAGAATGGCAGCCAGTTTTTTTATTTTCGATAGCAGATTTGTGTTTAACGACCACTCGGACCCTGAGATATCGATTTTAAAAATAATCGGTCCAAAACTTAATGATTTCAAAATGGCGGCCACTTTTTTCATTTTTAAAAACGGATTCATGTTTGGGGATCACTCGGATCCTCAGATATCAATTTTAAAAACAATTGATCCAGAAAGTAAAAAATTCAAAATGGCGGCCAGTTTTTTTCATTTTCGGCAGCAGATTAGTGTTCGACAACCACTCGGACCCTCAGATATCGATTTTGAAAATAATCGGCCCAAAACTTAAAGATTTCAAAATGGCGGCCACTTTTTTCATTTTTGATGACGGATTTATGTTTGGGGACCTCTCGGACTCTCAGATATCGGTTTTGAAAATAATCAGTCCAAAAACTAAAGATTTCGAAATGGCGGCCACTTTTGTCATTTTTGACAACGGATTCGTGTTTGGAGACAACTCGGATTCTCAGATATCGATTTTGAAATCAATCGGTCGGAAAACTAAAGATTTCAAAATGGCGGCCACTTTTTTCATTTTTGATAACGGATTTATGTTTGGGGACCTCTCGGACTCTCAGATATCGGTTTTGAAAATAATCGGTCCAAAAACTAAAGATTTCAAAATGGCGGCCACTTTTGTCATTTTTGACAACGGATTTATGTTTGGGGACCTCTCGGACTCTCAGATATCGGTTTTGAAAATAATCGGTCCAAAAACTAAAGATTTCAAAATGGCGGCCACTTTTGTCATTTTTGACAACGGATACGTGTTTGGAGACAACTCGGATTCTCAGATATCAATTTTGAAATCAATCGGTCGGAAAACTAAAGATTTCAAAATGGCGGCCATTTTTTTCATTTTCGATAACGGATTTATGTTTGGGGACCTCTCGGACTCTCAGATATCGGTTTTGAAAATAATCGGTCCAAAAACTAAAGATTTCAAGATGGCGGCCACTTATGTCATTTTTGACAACGGATTCGTGTTTGGGGACCACTCGGATCCTCAGATATCGATTTTGAAAACAATTGGTCCAGAAAGTAAAGAATTCAAAATGGCGGCCAGTTTTTTCATTTTCGGTAGCAGATTTGTGATTGACAACCACTCGGACCCTCAGATATCGATTTTGAAAATAATCGGCCCAAAACTTAAAGATTTCAAAATGGCGGCCACTTTTTTCATTTTTGATAACGGATTTATGTTTGGGGACCTCTCGGACTCTCAGATATCGGTTTTGAAAATAATCAGTCCAAAAACTAAAGATTTCAAGATGGCGGCCACTTTTGTCATTTTTGACAACGGATTCGTGTTTGGAGACAACTCGGATTCTCAGATATCGATTTTGAAATCAATCGGTCGGAAAACTAAAGATTTCAAAATGGCGGCCAGTTTTTTCATTTTCTATAGCAAATTTGTGTTTCACGACCACTCGGACCCTCATATATCGATTTTGAAAATACTCGGTCCAAAACTTAAAGATTTCAAAATGGCGGCCACTTTTTTCATTTTTAAAAACGGATTCATGTTTGGGGACCTCTCGGACTCTCAGATATCGGTTTTGGAAAATAATCGGTCCAAAAACTAAAGATTTCAAAATGGCGGCCACTTTTGTCATTTTTGACAACGGATACGTGTTTGGAGACAACTCGGATTCTCAGATATCAATTTTGAAAACAATTGGTCCAAAAAGTAAAGAATTCAAAATGGCGGCCAGGTTTTTCATTTTCAGTAGCAGATTTATATTTGACGACCACTCGGACCCTCAGATATCGATTTTGAAAATAATCGGCCCAAAAACAAAGATTTCAAAATGGCGGCCACTTTAATTTGACATTTTTGATAACGGATACGACACGTGTTTGGAGACAACTCAGATCCTCAGATATTGATTTTGAAATTAATCGGTCGAAAAACTAAAGATTTCAATATGGCGGTCTTTTTTATTTTGATAACTGATCCATGTTCGGGGACCACTTGGACCTTCAGATATCTTTTTTTTTCTTTCTAATGATAGACATATACATACATTGGAGTACTACTTGCCTAAATATCAAAAATTTTCATGCAGTAATTCCAACCAAAATCCTATTTCCCATGCTTGTTCGCTAAACAGCAAGTATCAAACCAACCTGCCACTAAGTTCCCAAAAAACGGATTGAAAATAATCACTTTTAACTTAATATAGGTATTATACGTGCGAAGCGAACGAGTACGACTTTTTGAAGCACTGTTTCGCGCCTATTCTGTGACTCAAACAACATGCTTAGCCAAACCAATATGAAAAAACGCGAAGCGAATGTTGGCAACGTCGCGTCGCTTACGCACTGCCGCCACCGAGCGAACATGCAACGTTGCTTTTTCCTTATTTTTGTCATACGTCTTATCCAAATTATTTTTTTATTTATTTATTTATTTATTTTTAATTTATTTTTATGAACATTTTTGGTTTTATCTTAATAATTTATTGCACTGTATTATCTTTTTAACATTTTTTTGGTTTACGAATTTTTTTGTACATTGAAAAGCGCCTGATTGAATGTGCGGGCAAATATTGCGTTCGCCCTTTTCACAAGCTCAGGGCAGTACTACTCTCTAAAGCCTTATTTGTTGGCTAATTGAAGCAAACGCACCGTGGAATTTTAATTATGAGTTACTAGAGTAACCTCGTCGAGATTGGTAGCAAACAGATTTGTTTCACCCGAGCAAAAGTTGTACAAAATATTGTCGAGACTCTTAGAGCAAACGAATTTATGTAGTAACTACGACATTAAGGAATATGTTTTCACCGGTGAATTCTAATTCAAGACATGTTTTATAGAATGTGCAGTTTTCAAAACTCCAAATTGTGTATTATCGCCATAAAACATGCACAAAAACAACCAATTTATGAGCTTTTGCCTATCCCTTCGCCTTAAACACCACAAATCAGTACAAAACTATAGAGTAACAAAGAACAAAGTAGACAAATAGGCGGTCGGGATGTTCAGAAACTAACTCAAACACATGCTGAGGCTTTATTGTCTAACTCGCTCGCAATCGCCATCGTGTTCATTTTGACAGTTCATGTATGGGCTGACAATTGACAACATTTCATTTTTATAACACCTGAAAATGCATATATGGTTCGAAAGCATTTTGCCTCCTCATCACTGCAATATGTTTATATAATTTTAATATCGCTTATTATAAAAAATAAAAATTAATTAAAAATATGTCCTAATTTTATCAAAACTACCACAGGATGGGTGAAATGCCTTTGCCTTTTTCACGAGAAAAAGTAAGCGACCATAATTTTGTATTTGACAACTTCAAAGTACAAGGGGGGCAACTCTGTAATTCTATTTTTGAAGTTCGTTGCATACCTTCTCTCCCACTCTCAAGTTAATGACTATATTAGTATGAGCGGAACAGCACGAAGCGAATATCGAAAATCGAATATCGGAGAATAAGGCCTGACATTGTCAATTTGAAATTGACGTCGGTTTTTTTTTCTATACAGAAAAGACAAAAGGATAAGGTGTCTATTCTGTGATAGTTTCGGAGTTACGCCCTTTTAGAATAAGCAAAAATTAATAAATTAATTATAAATTAAATACAAACCCTAGCAAAAAAATTAAACTTCCAGCATGCAAAATACAGAGAACCATTAAAACTATAGGCTCAGAAATATGAAATGTTGTCAATTGGCATCAGAATCAGCTAACTGTCACATTCATACAAGAACTGTCAAAATGAATACGATGGCGATTGCGAGCGAGTTAGACAATAAGCCTACAGATTCTACAGTATTTTAGTTTTAATATACAAAGCCCCCTTATTCATAAACGCTCTACAGGCCTCTGCTAATTTGACAATCGTCTGTCCTTAGGTATCTGTCACTTTGACATTTACCTTTCACAGATAACGACGATTGCTAAGTTAGCAGAAGCTAGAGCGTTTATGAATAAGGGGGTTACGGTATATTTGCACAAAATTGTTAGCAACGCTAAAAACGAGAGGTATTGAAGTGTGAATCAATTATTAAATTATGATGTAACTGTGTTCCGGCACTTTGTGTGTCGTGTCGGTGTCGAGAACTTTAAAACGGAGAAAGTGAACAAATATCAGTAAAACGTGTTTATAAAGGAGCGGCTTTGTTGTGTCATCACGTCTCTCCGTAGGTACGGTATTATATAGTTTTTGCGGTGTGTATGTGTGTGCGTGGCGTACATTATAATCGAATACAGACTAAAGTACAGTCCTAAGTTTTGACGTAAAGAAACGTATCGAATACGTTCGTGTTGACGTCTCAATTACTATGAAAACGGTCATTTTGGTACAAACGCCAAAATGCATTGTATGTTAAATTAAAATGTAACACTGCCAAAAATTATACAAAATGTTTGTGCCACCCGGTTTTTTATATCTAAGGTGTTCCCTATTTACCCGCAGTTTTCAATTCAAGGACCGGAACCGGTATTGTTAAAACAGGTCTCAAACATGTATTTAAGTAACAACTTCGTATTATTAAATTTTCCTATTAATTATTAAATTATAAACCAAATAACGAAATTGAGCACAATAATACCGGTATTTTTGTATGAAAAAATACCGGTATCCGGTCCCTGTTTCAGTTACAACTGTGTACAGTTTCAGCTAAATTTGCAGCTAAATCAGCTGCAGTCGAAATACATACACAAATGATATCTTTACAGACCCCACGTTTACCAAGACTGGGCGTATAGGTTGTCTGTAAATAAATCACTGCACATACTTTTTATTTAATGGCGGCCATAAGATGTGGCGCAGAGAAAGTGCACTTACGTCATTACCGCTGCGGCGAATCATTTGTTGTGGTTCCTCTGTTGCCGGTAAGTATATAGGTATGTGGGACAGAAGTAATGTATATAAAAAGTTTTACGGTGCATTGGAAATTGGCAGGAAATTGTTGTGTAACAATATGTGGCTTTTGTGAGTGAAGATAGGCATTATACGACTACGGTGGTCGCGTCATACTGACAGATATGAGGAAAGAATATAAAGATTTATCTATCCATTTCGATTTCGATTTTCACTTCCATGCTGTAGGCTTATTGTCTATCTCGTTCGCAATCGCCATCGTGTTCATTTTGACAGTTCTTGTATGAATGTGACAGCTAGCTGATTCCGATGCCAATTGTCAGCCCATACATGAACTGTCAAAATGAACACGATGGCGATTGCGAGCGAGTTAGACAATAAGCCTACTGGTCTGGGAGCAAAGAACAAACATAGAATGTACCAGTTGCTTCTCTTCCCGCGCAGATATAATCCCTTCGAGCGAATCGGCGAAAATCATAGGAATCATGTTACAGGCGATGCGGCTAGCAACCCATCACTATTTTGATTCCCCTTTCCACCTATACAGCCAAAATCATGCTGAAAGCCTTTAGGTCTTGTTACTTAGGCTTTGTCTACCCCTTAAGGGATAAAGACGTGATTTATTTATGTATGTAACATTGTAATCTTTTAGTGATCGTAACATCGTCCAGGAATCGATGACGAAGCTATTCCGATTAGCAATCGTCTCTTACGCACGTGTTGATTCACTGTTGAATGCGTGCCAATTGTTGCAGACGTCTGGTTACTCACTGGACGCCGCACAGTGGTTGCAAAATGGTGAAAAAAGACAAAAAACAGTCAAAAGGATTACCTATTTGTAGCTCAGTTGAGAAGCCAAGAATACATAATAGGGAATTAGGGACCTGTCATGCCTGATTAAATAAGTTATTGTAATTTTTTATACAATTCGGCTTCCAATACCGGGATCCCGGTATTATTGATTTTATGATTTTTATGTTATTTACTAGCTGTTGCCAGCGACTTCGTCTGCAAAGAATTCGTTTATCGCTATCCCGCGGGAACTACGCAATTTTCCGGGATAAAAAGTAGCCTATGTGCTATTCCAGACTTTTCTCTATCTATGTGCCAAATTTCATCCAGATCCGTTGGGCCGTTCTGGCGTCATTGAGTAACAAACCAACATCCATCCATCCATCCATCCATACTTTCGCATTTATAATATTACATAGTTAGATTACACTATTATGGACTACAAATTGCAATGTAAAGTAATTATTCACATTTTAATGCACTTCATAAGTATTATTTCTAATACGAATAGGTTACCTTACCTACTAGGTATGTTTGTCCGTTGAATCGTGCTAGCTAATTCCGATGCCAATTGTCAGGCCATACATGAACTGTCAAAATGAACACGATGGTGATCGCGAGCGAGTCACGTAATAAGCCTGCAGCTCTTTGCTAAATTGTAAATTTTCAGATGGAAAAGGGTTTGTTTGCTGTTAAATTACACAGTTTACTCTTAAATCTATTTACCGTTTGGCGCACAGTTTATAGCTTTGCACCACTGTGCCGCATCCGGCTTTCCCGCTACACAGTACTAAAACGTACTAAATTTAATATACCATCGGGTGTTGAACTCACGACCGATATTGCTCATTGCTCTTAGTCTAGTTATCGCTTTAGGCTTAACAAATTAAAGTGGCAAGCGGGCAAGTATACGTCGTACGTCGGTTCGCTCTGCGTATTACAAGTGCCGGCACGTAGGTCTAGCGATGACCGTTGATGCGGGATAGTCGAAAATATGGTATCGTGGGGGAGTCGCGGGGAGTGCGGGTGTCGCGGGCGGGCGTACACCACGTTCGACTTACGTGCCGCCACCTGTACCAGATTTATAATGGGGAGTGTTCTGAAGAACTTTTTAACCTTGTCCCGGTTGACAAGTTTAATTCTCGTACTTTCGATGGAAAGGTAACTTTCATCAACACCACCTCGATGAAGGTGCTCCTTCTTTCTTTTTTCTTCCCCAGTGCCGTGAAATAAAATGTTTTTTGCTTTCTTTCCAATTGCTTTCAATGCCATAATTCAGACGTTACAGTCGTGTTTACGAATAAAATAAATAAAAGGACAACATATCTATAGAGACATAATAAACTAGATAGTTTGGGCCTCGTCCGACACTGCCTGATAAGTTTCTGATAGCTTAAATTCCAGACAGCTATAAAGATGTCTCTGTCTCTGACATAGTAACTCACATAGGCGTAACCAGCGATATCTGACACTTCATCTAACAGGAACTTATCAGACAACGATGGAACAAATCAGTTCAAATATTTCCTGGATCATAAAAAGCCTAATCGCTTGAGTGCGTAACCAAAGCGTAACTTAGCAAACTGTTTACTATGTTTTCATTGGGAAATCCGTATTTCCTTTAGTTTATTATGTTAAAAGACCTTCAGCCTAGTTCCTATATCCTATTCCTTGACAAAAACTATACAATTTTGAATACAAAAACGACACTGCTAGTTTCATAATGTAAGTATCTGAACATGGTGCTAATAAGTACTTATTATTAATATGACTTTTAAATATTGATTTGTCAGTTAAAAACATGCCAACTTAATAAATTATCTTTTATTCTCACTTTAGCTGTAGTTACATAACATAGTTAAACTAAACACTTTCATTCAATTCGCTCCTCATTTTCTTGAGGCCATTTCCTTTAACTATGATACGCCTAAACCAATGAAGCTCAAAACTTGAAATTGACACGTTTTTGGCCTTGAGTATCATGGAGGTTGCAAGCTGGCACTTTCGCTGCAAAAGGGACAAGCCGCACTGCCGCAGGCTTAATCTAGTATCATACAGTATACAGTCCACGTACGTTTACGAAAGAAAACAAACACCGTTTCAATCTTAAAAATAAATTAACGCGTAATGAAGAAAGCTCAATTTATTACACTAATTAACGTTTAATACACATATCATGGTAATATAGTTTCATCACGTAGTCGAAGTCACGGTCACGGTAATGATATACTTGGCCTATAAATGCGCTAAAGTTAGAAGCATGCTAAAAAATGATGAAAGCGAAACTGTACAGGGCTGCCAACTGTTCTCAATATGCTTTTATTAGCTGTATTTATAACTAATGTCGGTACTGTACGATTTTAGAATAGGACAGACAGACCGCGTAGAAGGCGACTCAGGGATCTTAGGTCAGCAGCACTCTGTTGCCAAGTGCGAACTCCGGGGTCAAGCATTGCTGTGTAGGACACTAGGTACCACACTATTTTCTCAAGAAAGTCAGAACCGCATCAATAACCACGACCACTGAGTCAATAGTATAGTTTTGAATACAAAAACGAAACTGCTAGTTTCATAATGTAAGTATCTGAACATGGTGCTAATAAGTACTTATTATTAATATGACTTTTAAATATTCTTCTTCTTCTGAAAGTGCCACTCCATTACTGGAGGCTGGCCGTTAGCTCTGAAAACTTCTCTCTATCTTGAGTCATCCGGAACAGTTGCTCTGCACTGTTGATTCAATCCCTAATAATAGTATAGCATAGAGGCTCATAAAAATAATTAAAAAATGAATACCTATCGTATTTAACCAACTTCTAAAAGTCGAGTCGTATTGATCTAAAATGTGGTAGAGAAATGTAGACCGGTTGGTATGGTACTGGTAATTATAATAAAATAATAAAATAAAATAGCTTTTATTGATTCCTTACCAACTATGTTAACACATTAAATATTTAATTAAATTGAACAATGCAAGTATTTGATTAATTATCAATTATCTAATTAATTTCATTATTTCATGCTGTGATTAATTGTGTTATATATACTTATTTGACAAATTTTTATTCATCCTAATTAAATGTAAGGACCGCCTATTGCGGTAAAAGCCTCCTCCATTTCCTTCCACCCCGTTCTGTCCTTGGCAAGTCTGCTCCATGTTCGTCCCACTACGGCAGTTATGTCGTCGCTCCATCTCTTGCATGGTCTACCTCGGCTTCGTTTTTTATTTATCGGGTACCAATTTGTGGTTATCTTTGTCCATCGTTCGTCCTGGAGCCTTTGAACATGCCCTGCCCATTTCCATTTTAGCTTGAGAACTTGCTCAACTATATCTCTGGCTTTAGTTTTTTCTCTTATTTCAGTATTTCTAACCTTATCTCTCATTTTTAGTCCCATGTAGCTCCTTTCCATGGCTCTTTGACAAACTCTTAGCTTTTCTAGTGATTTTTTTGTCAAAGACCAAGTTTGGCACGCGTAACCAAGGCATGGCAGTAGGCAAATTTCTAAAGCTTTAGTTTTTGTTTTGACAGGTAGTTTACTCTTAAATATTTCTTTCATAGACCAGTATTTGTTCCAGGTGTTTTTTATTCGACGATTTATTTCTTTTTTTGAGCAGTCTTTTATGGAAATTAAGTGCCCCAAATATACATACTCATCCACCCATTCTAAGGGTTCTGAGTTTAAGGTTATCATTGTTTGTTCTCTATTTGTCATCACTTTGGTTTTGGATTGGTTCACCTGGAGTCCTACGGTCTTGCTTTGTTCATTTAGTGTTTGTAGCATGTGTTGTAGCTCAGCAGGATCTTCAGAGAGTAGAACTAAGTCGTCTGCGAATCTTAGATGTGACAAGTACTGTCCATGTATTTTGAGTCCGAGTCCATTCCAATCTAGTGATCTAAATATTTGTTCTAGGACTGATATAAAGATCTTGGGCGATAGTGGGTCACCTTGTCTTACTCCGCGTTCGATATTAAAGACTCTTTAACTGGTAATTAATGCAACTAAAAAGAACGTATAACTTTTTTAAAGCAAACAATATTCCTATTACACAATTTCGATATTTCTCAGCTTACCAAATTCCTGGAGCCACATTATAACATGATTTAAAAGTACGACGAAAACTCTTGAGAAACGATATATAGTTAATATTGTTGATTCAATGGAAGTTCTAGATTTCTTGATCATTGCCAACCCTGAATTACATTAGCAAGATGCAAGCCTTAACGGTAAGATCTAAAACTGACACACTTTAGAACGGGTTAGCAAAAATTCTCATTACCGTAAAATTCAGGAACGTAAAGTAACCGTTACATTACGTGCAGTTACTTGCCTTTTACAACCTTTGAAAACGGTGACGCAATGTTTTCGGCACAAAGTTAATCCGACCTGCGAAAAATCAGCTCAATCTGTTGAGGACAACTGGTTTAAAATTGAGTTCCAAAATTCGTGCCGAACACATACAAATGTTGCAAGTGAACTACAAAACATTGGAGATCTGTAGTTATTTCAAGTCTTAAACATAGAATATTACCTTACTCGAATCCTAAAAACCCATATTTACAAAAATATCTCCCAGATTGTTGCCATTGGACAGGGTACTCATAAGACTGGCTGCGTTTTCACATTGTATGGCAATTCCTATAACTAGTATGTTGCCCGAGAAAAGAGCCAGCCCATAGAAAATACATAAAAGCTTCTTTTTCTCGCGCTCCTCAAAGCGCTGCTTTCCATTAACGGATTCTTTGCAAACTGTTGCGTCGATCAAAGGTTTAAAGATTCACAAAATAATCTACCAGTTTGTGACTTTCTGTAAATTGGAAGGGTTTCCAAGAATTAACTGAGGGCATTCACTCGCTTCAATTGTATAATTCAAGGGACCCGCAGCGAGACAAATTGTTGTTGACCCGCGACTCTTTAATTGGTAGATATATGCGATAAGAATGGACACAACAACTGCTTGGATTTCAATTATGGATCTTTAGACTGCACCAAACAGTATTTACCCATTTGTTGAGCCTTACTAGATACTTTCTTTGAGTTCTAAGAGCCCTGGCCTAATCGGGGTGCTATGGCGACATCTTCTGCTACAGTAGCCAAACAATTTATATAAAAATGTATGGGCCGTTACTCACTTATTATTATTATTATTTTATATGAATAGGAAGGAAAACGAGCAAGTGGGTCACCTGATGGTAAGCGATCACCACTGCCCATAGACACCCGCAACCCCGGAGGGATTGAAGATGAGTTGCCAACCTAGAGGGCTAAGATGAAATGCCTCTTGTGCCTGTAATTTCCCCGCCTGTCTTACTCTCCACACCGGAACACAGCATGCAAGCATTGCTGCTAAGCGGCAGGATTAGCGACTAAGACGGTGGTAGCGATCCGGACGGACCTTGCACAAGGCCCTACAACCCGCAAAATTACGACGCACTTATAGCGACGCTTTAGTGACGTTTGATTTTAGGATACGTAGCTGGTGACTTCCTCATGGCGTCCCGGTCAGGCATGGTTCTAACTGATTGCTTAATCTAATAATCAGTAAGTTACTAACTAAGTGAGACTTTAACACGCGTTTTATATCGGTAAAATTAACTCGGCTTTTCGGTCACAACGCAGCGGATGTGGTCACGAGTAGACACCGAAGTCTCCCGTCTTCTCGTGACCGCAGCGCTGCAGTATCGTTATCATCGAAACATCATTTCACATGCCCGAATTTCATTTGCCATAATTTTATATTCCATAACGATATATATGCCATAATGATCATTAGCCATATTTTCATTTGCCATAATTTTCAGGTGCCATAACGATACGTTTGCCATAAATTTCGTTTTTCCTATTATCAATTGTCCTAATATCATTTGCCATAAAATTCAAATGCCATAATAATTATTTGCCATAAAAAACCCAGAATTTTGATTCTTGTAATAATAATAATAACTAATTAAAAATGTTATTTTTTTACTACGGGTTGTGTTAATTATCTACGTTTAACAGATGTGATGACATGTGTAGAAAAAAACATAAATATGAACTGAATGACCCTGAGGTGAAGCGCTTCGCGGAGCTCCTATTCCGCCTAGTTTTGGCGCTTCGCGCCTTGACGCCATTCTAACCTAACCTAACCTAATTAATTGACCAGGCATGTGGCTATTGAGGGGGGCTTTGCCCCCCGAGCCCCCCGAGCCCGTAGAGATGCTTCTATTTCAGCTCTGAGGGTCGCAAGAAACCTAACGAACCTACCGTGTTTCAGTAGCAGTAAATTTCAACAGTCTGGATCTGTTTTTTCCTTAATTATGGCAAATGATTGTTATGGCATGAAATATTAGTGATTTTGAAAGTTCCCCGCAAGCTATGGCAAAACATTAAGCAGAATATTGCAAATTTTAAAAAGAAAGACTCAGATTTGCCCTCTCATTTAAGTAATCCAAATAAAATAAATGAACATTTCCTTGATTTGCCTGGTAAAAATAAAACTGACACATCCCTTCAGGATAGCTATGAGTGTAATAAATTTGGTGTCAACATTTTTAAACTATCCCCAGTAAGTGAACTGGCGGTGTCTAAGGTTATTCAGTCAATCTCGAGTAATGCTCGGGGAGACGATGGTATTGATTTGGATATGCTTTTGTTGACATTACCTAGAACTCTAACCGTAATAACTACGATAGTTAACAAATCCATAGAGACTGGGGTCTTTCCTGAGGGATGGAAAAAAGCAGTCATTAAGCCTATTCCTAAAATTCAGAACCCCATTACCTATAAAGATCTTCGCCCCATAAGCATATTACCACTTTTCTCAAAAATACTTGAAAAGTTAGTTAGTGAACAACTGACGAAATATATTGAAGCTAATAATATTCTTCCATCGAGACAGTCTGGGTTCAGAAAGGGTCGCAGTACATCCACTGCGCTGATTGATGTGGTCGACAATCTGCTTGCGGCTCAGGATGTTGGGGAGGGTTCCTTGCTTGTGTTACTTGATTTCTCCCGTGCGTTCGATACCATCGATACTTCACTGCTTATCTCCAAATTAGTCTACTATGGATTTGATAACTTGGCATTAAAGTGGTTTAGTAGCTACTTAACTGGACGGTCGCAATACGTGAAAGTGTATGGGGAGGACGGGTCTGAATTACTGTCTTCTTTATTACCCGTTGTGAGAGGAGTACCGCAGGGTTCTATATTGGGACCAATCCTATTTATATTGTATAGTGCAGACATCATAAACAGCATAAGTTATTGTAACTATCATATATACGCTGATGACATTCAGCTGTACATATCATTTAAGCCCGATTCCACTGATACGGCTGTCACAAAACTTAACTCTGATTTGAGTGCTGTATTTGACTGGTGCCACAAAAATAATTTGATGTTGAATTCAGGCAAGACAAAGTTCATGATTTTGGGTACCAAAACGCATATCAAGAGGATAGAAATGCAACATCCAAAGGTAGTCATCGACGGAGTTCCCCTGGAAAGGGTCTATCAGGCTCGTAACTTAGGCGTAATAATGGACGGAGCTTTGCGCTTTGAGGGGCATATTATTGAGCTTATGCGCAACTGCTTCTACAGACTTAAAGTCTTGTAACGAATTCGCGAGTGTTTGTCTGTGGACGTGCGTGTCAATTTGTGCGAAACGCTCATACTGTCCAAGCTAAGTTATGCAGACACAGTCTTTGGCGGATGTATTTTGGCGCGAACTAGGAGAGTCATACAGCGGATTCAAAACGCTTGCGCACGGTTCTGCTTTCCTATCCCCCGACGAGGGCACGTAACACCATTTCTAAACAAAAATAATATTATAAACATGGAGGCTAGGCGTACTCTGCATTTTGCGACATTACTGTTTGGAATAATAAAAAACAGGCAACCTTGTTACCTACATGAAAAGCTAATTTTCTCTCAACGTCAGGTGAGACAGGCTCTGCAACTGCGATGCCCACGACACTACACGGCTGCTTTTAGGGGTAGCTTTCGGTTTGCTGCCTCAAAGTGCTGGAATGATTTACCTCCCCCAATAAGGAATTCAAATACAATAGAATCATTCAAATTGCATCTCAAGAAATTCTTAACGGACAAGCAAAAATCCCTATAGGTAATCACCGAACTCATTAGCTGCCCCTAAATGCATCTACACATATATATACACACACATACACGCACACACAAACAAGCACAAACACACACATAGGTATACTTACGCACTACATTAATATGTGTCAATGATTTAATTGTTGTAATACTGTCAAACTTATAAATAATAAAATTGTAAACATAATTCTTGTATTAGGTATGGGTATTGGAAGTGGTGATTTCGTAAACCAGTATGTACTGGGATGTGTGCCTGGTGACAGCCACCTCTGTAACTGGCGTCACTGAAAATCAGCGTCACGACATTATCCTGGATCTTATCGTGACACATAGCTGAGTGGCGACCATTTGGCTGGTTAGAATAAGTATCCATGTGTAATATTCTGTTTGTGTTTCCGTATCAGCTAATAAAGTTCTCTTATTCTTATTCTTATTCTTATTTATGGAAAGTAAAAATTATGGAAAGTGATATTATGGTATCTAATATTAGGGATGTTGAACATTATGACGTTTGAGTATTATGGCATTCAAAAATTATGGCATGTGATATTAGGGCAAATGAAGGTTATAGCCAGTGACCATTATGGCAAATGAAATTAGTACAAATGAAATTATGGGAAATGGAGGGATCCCCGCAAAAAGTTTTAATCGTCTTAAGGGGTCGTAGACAGAGCCTAATAGAAGGTAACAAGACCTAAAGGCCACGTTTAGCATGATTGTGAGCGCAGTTGGAAAGGGGAATTAAAATAGTGATGGGTTGCTAGCCGCATCGCCTATAACATGATTACCTACTAAGATTTTTGCCCGTTCCCTCGGTGGGTTTTTACCATCCGCGCGGTAAGAGAAGCAACTAGTAGGTAGAAGTACATATTCTTTGTTTTTTGTTTACAAGTAGGTATGTATTTATTTACCTACTATTTTATTTGCTACAAAACCTGCATTAATGGAAACCTCACTTGTTTTACATTTTGTTTCTTTACTTTCCTCCCAAACCCAGTTTTACCAAGAAACCTGACACAATGAAGTTTTCGTTTCGAAGTGTCAGTTTTCACAAACGCCTTTTGTCCACTTGTGCGGCAGTCAAATAAAGACCCAACATAATTTAAATTAAAGCCTAAATTTTATTTGGTGCTGTGATGAATTATGCCCTTTTGAAATGTTGGTTCTCCACTATCGACATCGTCATAATGTTGACATAGTTTTTGTGTCGGCCGGTGTTGATTTTCTATTTGATTTGCGAAGCTGAACAAATAATTTTGTATGTGCCGAGTAATCCGATGCGGGGTGAATCAGCTCGCTTTTGATTTCATCTGTTTATTGAAAAAAACTGTAACAAGTCAATGCATATCTGTACTCAGCCCCGTCTCCCAATTAAAATATATTGACAGACCTCTAACAATGTGCTGATGCCCTAGTACTTTTGCTCCACGACTCAACAAAAAAACACTTCAAAAATCGAATGCGAATCATTCGTACCTATTTCAAAATAAGCTCTTGGAGGGTCTGATATCCTGGTACTTAAACTCTCCCTCCGTCTTACGCCTGACGCGAGTTTAAAAATTTTTACCTATCCCAAAAAGTGCCCAACGCCGCTAAAGCAGTTTTCACTTCAAAAATGGAACTACTCAATGAAAACTTTAGGTACGTGTATGTTTTTTCCACGAATTAGTGTGTGTGTGTGTGTGTGTGTGTGTTTGGTACAAATCGAAACACTCAATCTAACAAGCAATTAAGTCACGTTCTGGTGAAGGACGACGAACAATGAAAGGGAAGCTGGGGAAATAATAATGGTAAATCCTTACTAATATTATAAATGCGAAAGTGACTCTGTCTGTCTGTTACGTTTTCTCAGTTGGAATTTGGTATAGAGATAGTTTCAGTCTCGGGGAAGGACAGTATTATTAATTGTCTGCCGTCAAAACCGCCATCTATGAAGCTACATAGTCTAAAAAATGGTCAATACCATATATACCGTCACTACTTTGTACCACTTGCTACAATCCTGACATACCCATCGCTTCATCCACAATCATCAATCTCTTCATACGTGCTCGTCGGTTGAGGGTCTCTCAATGTCTTAATATTGAAATTAACATTAAATCCCCAGTCTCCTCAACCATAAGTGAACGGAACCTACGGCTTCATTGTACTTTCGTAGAAATTGAAATCATAAAGCATGTGCCATTAAAAAGGTTGTTAGAGATATTTTCTATATTTTTAGTGCGCACATAATTATGTATTGCAGATTTGGCATTTGACATGTGGCATTAGCGATACGAGTATGCTGGACCAAAAGAGTGAATGATGAAAGGTTCTTGGAAATAGTCGAGGAAAAAAATGGTTTATATGGTGGAGAGTAGGAACCTAGGAACTCTGTAGTACGAACTCTTTACTAGGTAGGGTTGTAGGAATAACCATTTTGAATCTCCCTCACAACCCTCCTGGGTAAGAATAATGAACCGAGTAATCAATGAAATCAGTTAGTAAGTACAAACGATAACAGAAGGAAAGTTAGAAGGAAAAAGAGGACCAGAAAGGTCCGACAGAGTATTTAGATCAGGAAAAGAAAATAGACACAGTGTTGTACCAGAAGGAGAAAGAACTACCTCTGAGAAGGATGGACTGGAAAACACCTCGGAAAAAACACTGCACAGACAAGTCTTAGAGTTTTACTCCTAAATATGGATGATAATACTCAGATATTGTATGTTGTTCTATAATTTTCAAGCCCCATTTTACTTACGAGATAGGTGACAATGGTTATGGTGATAATAAACATACGAAGTCCAATACAAATAGAAAACTTTATAACTAAGGTCACTTTTTACATGGTGTTATAATTATCAGATATTGGTCTAATTTAAATACCAGATAGACCATAAAACGACCTTAATGCGTTGTAGATTCTAATTGAACAATGTGAGTTACGAAACCCTTTGTTTACTAAGTTTTTTTAACCTTTCAACGAAACAGCATCCAATGCCATCAAGTACAGTCGAATAGAAGTTAAGTTACAAATCGTAGCCGATTGTATTACTCGTAATACCAGTAATGTTACAGGCAAAATACCAGCGGGATCACTTAATCGTGAACGCGCTAACTTTTACGATTAAAAAGTAGTAAAGATATTAATAGCTTAGACTGCAGCTAGAAGAAACTGAACGTTGACAGAGTCTTTTTGGTCCGAATTTAAATCCGATAAAAGAGCCACGCATGATAATAGATGATGAGAGATAGTTTCCCGTGTACCTTTTTTCTGTATGTGAAATTCAATTAAGAGCCATTCTGTTAAAGGTTGTGTATTTAAAAACAGAGATTTGGAGATTTTAGTCTGTTCGTGTACAAGCTCTATAGTCTGTTCATGCGCTACTGGATCAAAATTTAACTAAAAATACTTTAGTTCAATCGTTTTTTTATTTTTATTTTTACTAATAAGGATGCTCACTAGAAATAACAATTTCATTCAAAAAACAAGCAGAACTATTAAAAATTAAATTCTTCGTCTTTGCAGTATAAATGGCCACACTATAATTTCGCTGAACTGTTAGATTTTATAAGAACCAAATTTATTTTAAGATGAATAGTTTTGTAGTGCAGCGTCTTCTTCTTTTATATACGTGCACTTTCTTCACAGCACTTTATCTGTTCCACTGGCTTCTTATATTACCGTTGCACGTTGCGTAAACTAGACATCATTTCTAAAGCAAACTGATAAATAACTGTACTTTTATTGACATCATGCGCTTTTTGTGTAGTCACTTCCCTTTGTCGCTTTTTGCTTCGGCTTTTTATCATCGTCTAGAATAAATATCTTTTGGTTCGTTTGATAGACAACTTCCTTTATCGGTATGGAAACTTATTAAGACGCTATATTTTGAGAATTTGTAGTTTCATCTTGAGCCGCTTTGTAAGCTTAATAAATTATTTTAATATGGTCTATTGTTTCTTTAATTTTATTTTGTTCAAAGACTTGTAAAAAATTTATTTTCCTTCAGTTATGTTTGTATATTTGTATATCTCACAGACTTACCCCGGTTTGATCTACCTAACTATGATTCATGCAGTTTATATTTGTTGGATTTATAAATACCACAGATGTCTATTTTTATAATGCTCTCCTTACTTTATCCTTGTTGATACTAAACGGTCTTATGGAGTATTCCATTGCTTTGTATTTGTTCGTTTCTTTTCTGTATCACTTCGAGCGGAAACGTCATCCTTTACACTCTGTACATCATTTGCATTGTTTTTTGCATTGTTACCAAACAAATAAACAACGCTTTTCGCGCTAAAATCTCCCGTATCATCCACGTTATAAAGTCCACGATATCTTCTCGGTTACGTTATGACCATGGCCACATGCGCAACATCCTCCGATACGTCTGCGGCGCACATGTCATAGATTAGAATCGCTTATTAACTGGTTGAAATCGACGCATGAGCATGACTACAGCGCAAATTACTGTCGATGGTAGTCTTGGTTCATCTAATGATCCCTTAGTCTGTCGTCCGTTGGTCACATTCACTATTTCGATTTCCGTCGACATAATTAAGTTCGTGGATTTGTGACAAAGAAACTTAGATCTTATTTGAAAATATATAGTTGCATGCAAGCATCATAAACAATTCTTTAGTTAGACCATGCCTTGCTTGCAAAGTAAAGGAAGGCTGACTGTCCCATTTTAGGGTATGTTCTGTTTTTGCTAGCTTTTATTTTAGCTTTTTTCTATACATAGTATTATCCTTTTTGGGTCAAATCTTGCAAGTCAGGTTGAGGCACTTCCACATACCTAAATACTTACATACATTAATCACATATGTATCCTTTACTGGGTAGACAGAGGCACTTCTAGGCATTAGATTAACTTGAAATTTGGTAGTTCCCTGAGCGGTACAATTTAGGGTTCTTTAAAAAGCGAGCCTTCCTGTTCTTGAAAGGGTCGGCAACGCAACTATGATTCCCCAAGTCTTGCAGGTGTCCATGGGCGATGGTGATTACTTTCCATCAGGTGACCCGTCTGCTCGTTTTCCCCCTCTTATATATAAAAAAAAATGTTTTTTAGACTGGTCAGATACACTTTATCAAATGCTTGTAGAACTAGGTACATGAATTTTCCGGTATAGTAGGTAACACTATCTAATGATGATAACTAAACATAAGATGTCAACAATAGTACGGAATACATTTTTAGGTAGGTAAATTCACTAATGGCGTGTTAACTTTCAGAATATTTTATCAGTTGTTGTTTGAAATGAAGTGTAATTTAAATGTAAATTTTTACGTCTATTGTATTGAACAATTTTTCTTCGTTATGCATGGTTTTGCGCGTCATTATTCGCCATTTCATGAACATGTATTGTGATACTAGAATTACTAGATGTAAAAAAAATGCAGGTTATAAATCTTTCATTTCCAGTTGCATATATAAATATGAATCATATAGATTTATAGATTCGTTGAAAGGACTCCCTGTTCAACGCAGCCGTTAAGTTCCCCAACGTCTTCGGTGTCTTAAAAAAAAACCATGGGAGCGATGCAACGCACAAAAAACCTCCCCGAAGTTATTGGGCTCAACTGCATAGCATAACCGCAGCCATTCATAGCGAGCAAAGGAGACGAAAGGTGCAGAGAAACCGTAGCGTGTTCGAGAGAGCGAGGGAGATTGCATTCCGGCCGCCGCTCACTGACGCATGCGCGCCGCGACCGGCCGCACGACTCCCGCGCAAAATCCGCTTTATCGTGACAATATAACTTCCAAAAATTTCGTAACCAATTTGTGATGGTGAAGTGCTTGTGATTCCAGTGCCTTGAGTGCTGTGAAGTGCGAACTAAAGAAACACCGAGGATACTTTCACTTGACTGAAAGTTATAATTTTTCGGTCTTCTTTTAAAAGGACTTGACCGGAATCGCGACCACGAAAAGAGGTATGACATTTTTCAGTAAACAAACGGTGACCTTTCTGATGGAAAATATTGAAGTGGTATGAGACACGTTGAAAATTTTAAAGTGAGGAATGTCATCAAAGTTTGTTCAAGTGAAACGATAAACTTATTAGCAAAAGAAAACGATGAAGCGTCACGTGAAAATGTTTTCGCTGTCAACCAGCGTTCGCATACAATTGACATAATAGTATCATGCAAGATCTTTGTTTGAAGAAATTTAAGATAAGATAAATCTTTTACGTATATAGATAAAAACACAAAGACTAAAATAAGGCGTTCATCTTAACGAGCGAATTTACTTCTTAAAGATGACTATGGTGATAAGGATCTTCGTGAAACGAATATAGCTGATGAGCTCAGGGCCGTTAGTTTAAATCCCATTAAAAGATTCCGGAATAAAAAACTTTGTGCAAAACTTAATTACAGCCATAATCGACAGGTCACTGGTAGATCACTATAATCATTTTCGAAAGATGTTAAAGAATCAGAGCGCGTTACTATCACTTGTTTATTTATACTGTTTTCACTAATTAACTTAACTTGCTCTTAGATTTCATGCTTTGCGTAGCAGATGATTAAGTGAACTTGTGAAATTTTTTACGTCTTTTCTTTCGGTGATGAGTTGACACCAATTTTCATAATGTTGTGTTTACTAACAGTGAAGAAACAGTTAAGAAATCATTTCTAGAAAATAATACTTGAAGGGAGTCAAGTGAATAAGAATAATTTAAATAAATTAGTGTTACATTACTATTGTGCGACAGTGACACAACTGACAACCCAAACTAACTAGAACTACCTGGTAAATTCACCGTAATTTCCAAATTAGAGTAAAAGCCAATATTACGTTGTTATCAACTTCAACATCTTTATTAATTGAGGCATCGTGCCTCACGTTTTCACTTAAAACTTAATTTGAACTCTATTTAGGTTTAACTTTATTTTCAATTTTAACTTGCGGTTATCCATGTTCACCAACAATACCAACATCCAACAGCTAATAGGTACGAGATTAAAAATAACACCAGGACATTTAATTCCTTTTTGAGTGCAGTCTTTCCCTATGGAGTTAACTCCAGGAAAATTGTTACCTACTGAAACTAGGTTAGACTTTACGTAGAGTTTGATGCTTGTTCTGGTGTGATCGTGTTTTTATTGACGGTTACGGAACCGAGATACTTTTTATCGTAGATCTAGGAAGTGTTCGATAGTGCCGGTATATTATCCCATCTTACATTCGCCAATCATACTTAAAGTTAGCATGTGCTAGGTATTACATGTTTTATTACCTGCGGTAAATCATTAATATCGCTATTAATGAAGCTTCCTTCCTTGCACACTAAATATAAATTATTAGGTACGATAATTAATCAGTAAATTTCTATTTGGACATTTTTAATAGCATTGTCATTATCCGGGACAGTATTTACATAGATATTTATGTCATTGTGAACAGTAGCTAGCACATAGGCTTTCGAATCACATCATGCTTAAAATCTTAATAGACATGATATGGGAAGTAAGCGACTAATGTAAATTTTCTGTATTTTGTTAACTTGGTTCAGATTGCGTACGAATTTTGCCAAAAATTTACATAACCGATAATTTCATTCAATATTCTTTTGCAATGCCTCGTTATCATATACTTACATAATTAAGTGTTACACAAATAATAGTTGCGCCACCGGAAACGAGTGCATCGACGTAGGCGCAGGTCATAGCAAACATCGATCTATTAACACGGCTCGATATCGTTATCATTTGTCGAAATAGTCGACATAACGGACTGGATAACGGTGGGACGGGTTTTTTTTTTATCTCAGTGTCTGTGAGAAAAAGACGCGTGGCTCATACTCGGAGTTAGAAATGCGATTTAGTTTAAGTCAAATCACAAGGCATTTGTAACGGGAATCTCCTTTTCTTATTTCTACGCTATCGTTTATCTATCTGCCACTTCCCCGGGGGCGATTAATACACTTTACAGGGGCCTTAGTGGCCTTGCCATGACGTCTTAATGCGATTCAGTTTAGGTTCGCTCGCTGTCAGATTCATACTAAAAGTGACAGCTAAAACTTGAACTGAATCGGAGTTAGGGCGTTATGGTAAGGTCCCTGGACACTTCTACAGTGAAATGCGAAACACGCGCACAGATAAGCCCACATCATTTCCCATTAGCTGATGTCGAAACAAAATTGTCACACGAAATCGAAACACACAACGGTTTACTTCCCGTAACAAAATGTGGTTTCTGAAAGATGCTCAGAATGTTTCCCGTTAGTCTCGGAACTCTCGGACGTTTGAATAACTTTTCTTAGCTGAATCTTAACTAAGATGCTTTGATGCGTCTGTAAAGAACTATTTGGTATAGGATAGGACAACAACGTTCAAAACATGGAGAGATTTTAAATTTCTTTCCTCACCTACAACCGTAAACCCGACCTAAGTCTAAAACTTGTCTAAAAATAATGCGTTGAACATCCGGACCCGTCAATCTTCGAGTTTAACTCGGATAGATCTCTCAACGCATCGACGCGGCGCTTCACAAACCCGTCAGCTCAACTCGTAATCTTCAGTTTAACTCGTAAATCTCGTCGTTATCGAAGTTCAAATGTTATTTAGCTACTGGCTCGTGGTTTTATACGTTTGATGTTGTTGTTTGGATAACGTAGTAGCTGGAAGATTCCGATATTATTCATTACTCACGTAAAACTAATATAAAGCCGTACCTACCTAGATTTGAATTTCACTAGTTATAAATCAGATAGGTACATTTGATATTGTATTTTATCGTGATCAGTGGCGTGCCATGGGAGAGGCCTATATCCAGCAGTGGACGAACATAAGCTGATGATGATGATGATATTGAATTCAACTCGAGAATCTCGAAATTAACGTAGTGCATACACAGTTCATTAGACATACATTTAGGTTTTTTAATATAACTGACTACTTCTGCGGGGCAGGGGCTTTAAAATTAAAACGGAACGACCGTTCCTGTAGGCTTATTGTCTAACTCGCTCGCAATCGCCATCGTGTTAATTTTGACAGTTCTTGTATGAATGTGACAGCTAGCTGGTTCCGATGCCAATTCTCAGCCCATATATGAACTGTCAAAATGAACACGATGGCGATTGCGAGCGAGTTAGACAATAAGCCTACTGATTTCAACAATGAAGTCAACGCCATTCCCATTTAGTTCAATAGCTTTCATTTGACCAAACATGTGGCCAAATGTTCGGCCAACATGACCCAAATGTACGTGCTTTTCACACTTATTCACTATTACCAGTACGCGAGTTAATGTGACTTATCGTCTCAAGTTCAAGACACAATGACGATGCATGCGGTCATTGTTGTACATAATGTACTCGTGTTGTTAAGTACAATAGTGACGAAAACACTGAGACATTAGTGGCGAAAAACTGCATTTAGACGCGGTGATTTGTCGAAGGATGTTTGACAATTTAATTTAATGTATGAAATGTGAACTGAAAAGCGCGTAAGTTTCTAGGAAAAATTGCAATAGTTTTTGAAGTTACGGTACGACTTAGGGATGTTCAAAAAACGAGTCGATTCTTTTCTTGATGGGCCTGCAATACGCTCTTAACGCCCTATTATGTGTTTTGGTTATGTGATTGAATTACATCATGTGACCCTCTTGATCGTTTAACCGCTATGACATAAAAAAAATCAAAATGTATTCGCTGATGTTGAAATGGAATCCATTAAACAGTCAAAAAAGCGTTACGAATAGAAAAAAACAGACTTTCGGACATTTTATCTAACTTACAAGAAGCGTCAAGCGACTGATTCGTTTCTGCCAATTGTTGCAATTTAATGCACAATTGCTTTCTGGTGAAAAAGAAATCGTAAAGTAGTTTTTTTCCGGCTAATTGAAAAACACCGCTCGCATTGAGAATCGTTTGTGCATATACGACCGGATAGCCTAGTGGTTAGCGACCCTGACTATGAAGCTAGAGGTCCCGGGTTATGATATTTATTTATTTATTTATTTATTTATATCGAGATACAGAAAAACCTTGCCGCTTTTTTTTCACTCTTCACATTACTTTAATTCTGTTTAGCGTCAACTAATCCGTTACAATCTATTGGATTCGTTAACTATCACTACCTACATAGTATAAAACAAAGTCGCTTTCCGCTGTCTGTCTGTCCCTACGGTCTTTTCATTCCTAACTGTCCTATTTGGTAAACAAAATTCTAACCTCAATGTGCAAATTTTTGTAAATAATAATAATAATAATAATCATTTATTTCGGATAACTAAAGATCCATACAAAAATAAATTACACTACAGTCAAAAATTACAATAATATGGGCAATAATCACAATATAAATTGAAATTAAATTAAATTACATTATTAAATTAAATTACATTATTAAATTAAATTACATTATTAAATTAAATTACATTATTAAATTAAATTACATTATTTTTGCCAATTAATTAAATTAAAATGTCACCAGCTTAGATATAAATTTAGAATACAAACATATAGAATAGGTGTATTATGTTATCAAATAAACCTGAGGCAATATTTTGCACATCATTTTGCTGATATTTTATCTCCAGTTCCTTTACTTACGATGAAATAGTTAAAAAATAACAAAAATGAGATGTTTTGAGGTTAAAATTTTGTTTACCAAATACAGGACAGTTAAGAATGAAAAAACCTTATGAGTATGTTTGCTTAGATCTTTAAAACTACGCAACGGATTTTGATGCAGTTTTTTTAATAGACAGAGTGATTCAAGATTTATATGTATACTTCTACGCAGACGAATTCGCGGGTAGAAGCTAGTGTTACAAAAAAAAAAACCTTTTACGGTAGTTACTTCCTATTCTCCGTTTCAGTCCATTTTGACAACTTTGTATACAAACCAATTCCTATACAATTAGCGTCGCATCCACCGGAATGTTGAAGGATCCAAATCCGTCCGCACACACTCACTCACATCATCACTAACTTTCGCATTTAGGTATAATACAATAGAATTATATTAACCTGGGGACTTGTTTGTTTACAATAGCGTAAAAATGGATTTGTATGGACTATACCTGAGCTTAAGCTATAATATCATATTATACTGACGAGCAAAAATAACGGGTCACTTTTCATACAACTTTGTATGGGAAGTGACTTGATATTTTGCTCCTCAGTGTAGTTAGAATACAAACATTTCAAAGTGGACTTCACTCAAGAATAGTCATTAATGCCCATTCAAGTTGCACCCTTGTTACCAACTGCTAGCACAATAAAATGTAAATAAAAATTGTAATGCATGACGAAATTAAACGTTTTCCAATACAAAATAGAGTCCAAAATGGATAATCACTGAATACATCATGCAACGAAATACAATAGCAACGTGTACCTACTTATTAACTGCATAGGAAACGTAAATCAAGGATCGCTGTTCACAATTCACAACACAATAACACTATCAACTAGATGAATTACACGAAATGTAGATGCGTGCGAGGGAATGGGGGAAAATCGTTTTGAAGTTTTTAGATTTTTTCGAAGGATTTTGATTGCGTAGGCATATCTCTAAGAAACAGTAGACCTGAGTATTTGATATAAATTTCAGCTTGATACCTCTTCGCGTTCCTGAGAAAAAGGGTCTTGACGGACGGACGTTCAACAAAGTGATGATAATAAGGGTTCCATTTTTTCTTTTGAGGTACGGAACTCTAAAAATATTTACCTTGCTACTCCGCTACTCACGTGCAAGATAACCAAGCCTCTGTGAAATACATATGTTTTTCGTACAATCCCTCTCTCCACTACTGCCACATAAATCACACATATAAATCCCACAAACTTAAGCGTTAGCGGAGTAGCAGGGTAAATATTTTTTGTTCATTTTAATGTAGAATGAATGACAACGCAAGTACAGTTAACGAAAAAGTAAGTACAGTGTCAAAGCTTGTATTAAAAATGTTTTTTTTTTTTGCCAGAAACGTATTATAAACTCATAGCTTTCATAGGTTACTAGTATTAAGTTGACAAAAACATTTGCTATAGCGTATTAACCCCGCGGGCAACGGCCAGACGAGCCATTAAGTATATAAATATATCCGAAAGTTTTTTAAAACTTGTTCCGATTTGCATACGCAATAAATTCCCGTGTGCCTTGTGTTAGGTACCTATCGCTTTTTGCATACTGTTTGAAGACCGACTTTATTAGACGTTTTTTTAACTTAAATTACCTACCATTTCAACTTTGAATAGATGTGTTTGGTTCTCCTTAAATATTGATCTGAAGCTAGTTTGAAGATTCTTATATTCGTAATGGATTCTGAACTGTTTTATTTTGTATACACTTTGGTATGGTTTTAAGTATAAAAAGTACATTTACAATACAATACTACGATACAAATACTCTTTATTGAACACCACAAATCAATACAAAACAAAACAGAAACAAAGAACAAAGTATACAATACTTGATGTTACTTACTGTTTACTAAGTTGTTCTTTTTCTTTTCAAAACTATTGTCTTGCACTTTGCGAAGGTTTAAGGCTAGCGCTCTTATATTTTTATGTCTTGCAAAAAGAAATAGATGTCTTCTTTCTTTCTTTTTTCGTTCTTTAGCGCATATTAACCAACAATTTCATGCACGGTGCTTTGGAATTATAAAGGCACGTTTCTACGCTGAATTTAATCTACCGCAGCGGTCATTAACTCTAGCTAATAATAGTTATCACAATGTATCGCTTTTAGCGTAAATAGCAGAGCTTTTAGGCCGGCATACTTCGCAAGCTCTCTTTAAAACTTTAAACGGGACGAAAAGGCATAGAAAATAAACAAACAGAAGACTTCCGTGTATTTGAAAGGGGCAAGTGTTAATAATGCAACGGTATTGCAATTTACCAAGTACAGTCAACTGGGGTGACTTTGATTTACGGGGTGACTTTAAAAAGTAGTTTTAATGACGAAACCATTACTTTTTATTTGCGTTTACTGCTTCCAATCAATGTCTTCGTCGATCGCCTTTGCGTCTACATGCCAAACATTCACCGGATATGGATAATATCGATTTTATAGCAATTTTAAAACGATCAAAGTAGCCCCAAAATTACCAAAGTCACCCCAGTTGACGGTATAAAGTTTTATGAACTATTTTGATTTTATTTTCGACTAGCGACGCGCCCCGGCTTCGCACGGTATATTATAAACCTTCCTCTTGAATCACTCTATCTAATATTTAAAAAAGCCGCATCAAAATCCGTTGCGTAGTTTTTAAGATCTAAGCATACATAGTGACAGAAAGACAGACAGCGGGAAGCGACTTTGTTTTATACTATGTTAGTGAATAGTAGTGATGTTGTGGATACCTCTACATGAACTCTGAAAAATTATTATTTAAAAAATGTAGTAGTTTTACAATACTTACTTGCATAAAACGCATAGTGTAGCTATGTTGAATCATAGATAAAAAAAAAACACTTTTTCTTGTGACTTTGCTTCTTCAGTTCAATGTAAATTTAAAACGTCAAAGTATTAAATTAAGTATAATTCAACTCTCCATTCAGTATGACAATCAGTCTCAGAATATGCGAAAACAATATTTTCTCTGTCATCTTTAGGTAAACAAATAGGTAGCCTGTAGAATGTGGGTCAGGTGCAGCGGATGAGGCTTAAAAAATAAAGGGTTATGTTCGCGCATTTTTTCATTTGAGTCTGAGTCACAAAAAAACACCGGGAGTGCCGGCAGAAGTGAAAACTACACACACGCACACGCACACTCGCGCACTGTTGCGGTACGGAACCCTAAAAAATGTTTAAATATGTGGCTCCCTGATACAATCGATGATTTGGTCTACGTCGAGGTTAAAGAAGACACTCACATCTTCCATTTATTCCTAAACAGATCTTAGACAAGCCTTAAATGGGCACATAGAATATCCCTTTGTCTGAGATTATCATTTTACCATACCTATTATTTAGTAGCGCCTATGATCACAGCAAAGAGTTAAAGTTATAATAACCATTCTAGCAATACTACTCAGGATATTGCGTTGCGTTGCGTGGATATCTTAAAGCTATTAACATTAAAGGAGTGACCAGAACAACACTAACACGGAAGTACGTAAATAGTTTCCAGTTCTTGAGAAACGTAGCGCCTTGCTTCTTAGTAGCGTTTAAAGTTCACAGCATTTACACTTATGTACACAGGCAATGGACACGTATTACAATACGATATACCTATGATGTGGAATGCATAATGGATCAAAATATATAATGCAATTAAGAAGAGAGCAGTTTAACAGAATTTGTCTACATGTACAGTCCGGCATGAAAAAGTGATCATATTTGTACTTTGTCCCTTTCAGTCGTTACATGATTTGTATGGTTTTTCAAACATGACTTTAATGTGACAAGGTACAAAAGTGATCACTTATTTATGCCGGTGACTACACTAATGCTAACCTATAAACACATATATCAGCACCGCAGGTTCAACGCCAACGACCTATAGTCCATTTACTTCAATGCAAAAGCAACCATCGTACAGTTGAGTTTAGGTTCAACTTGAGGCATCGTAATAAAGAAGGCTTGTTTTTGACGTGGCGCCGAAAAGGTTAGGTATAAGGAGGAAAGATTAGATTGTTTGTTTTATTTGATTATGCATTTAAAACTTTGACATGAGCTTGCTAATCCTTTCGTTGTTCTCCACGCCAAATGTGACAGGTGACGTAAGCGCCAGGCGCTTAGAACCATTCGCCGTGAACTGTATAAATGTCATCTAAATGTCACGAAACGGCAGCGGTTGTCATGGTGTTGTACTTATTATGAATATGCAGGTGGCTTGTGTCATCTATTAATTAAACTGGTATCCTTTTTTGCCTTCTTAAATTGACGCTTAATCGAGTTTAAGAGTTTAGTACCTAACTTAAGTGTATAATATATGTTTATAGCTTGTTGTGTAACCTTTAACAGTAAAACCAACAATTGGTTAATAAGAAACAGACAGGCAATTATTAAAGGCGTATTAAATAATTATTTATAATCATTAATGCGGATATCAAAATGTCACCGACCGCAAAACTCTTGCTAATCCTAATGCACCTTGACTCCAACAGTTAAAGTTCAAAATCCAACGGTGGATTGTTCAAGATGTCGCTTAGGAAAAGCGTGGGTATTATTTTTGGTGAGACCGCTCTTTTGCATAAAGCTGTCTAATAAAAATGTGTTTTATAACTTTAATGTGAACTGTTCGTGACTCGAGTCCTACGCGAGCTCGCATCAAAACGCCGCTAATATGGAGATAGGCACCTGTTTACCATACTTTGTTTATATTTTGTTGCTTGCTGTTAATAAGATCGTATTTTTCGCTGTAGTTAAGTATAGGTTCAAGGGTTATTAGATGTCACGCAATTAGCTGCGCTTCCTCGAGCGGCTAAATTCGCTAAGAATGCCTCGGACGGAGTTGAAAAGCGTAGATACTAAGTATCTACGCGTAAGACTTAGTGCTTCTTAGATTTGTTTATTGGGTGGTGATTTGGTTGCGATTGCGATTCATATTCATCTGTGGCCGTGCATAACGCTCTCTTTCTACCCTCTTCCTTTACCGTGTGACAGAAAGGAATGATAAATGTGACTGTGGTGCCACTGCCAAGTGTGTTAGTCTAATCAAAGTCCGCGGACCTCAGGTTAAGAAACATAAACCACGTCTTTATTTATCCCCTTACGGAGAAACAGAGCCATAGGTAACAAGACCTAAAGGCCAAGTTTAGCATGGTTGTGGCCGTATAGGTGGAAAGGGGAAACAAAATAGTGATGGGTTGCTAGCCGCGTCGCCTATAACGTGATTCCTAAGATTTTCGCCAATTCACTCGATTGGCTTTTACCATCTGCGGGGGAAAAGAAGCAACTGGTTCATTCTATGTTTTTTCTTTACCTCCAGCCCAGCGTGGAAGAAGATTAAGAAACAGTGTTAGACAATAGGTACTCTGATTCGTTATCATACCGTGCCATTATGCCATTCTATTTTAAACGGTCAATTTCGTCTCCATTTTAAGCGAAACGTCACAATGACATCAGCGTGTAAAGGAGCGTATTTCGACGCCTGCGCAAGGTCGCCTGCAGTTTTTGCGAACAGGTGAAGCGTGGACGAGGTCACATACTGTCTGTTTGCTTATACCGAGCTTGACACTATTTGTCGTGACTGTTATACAAACAGTAGGCTTATTGTCTAACTCGCTCGCAATCGCCATCGTGTTCATTCTGACAGTTCATGTAGGGCTGACAATTGGCATCGGAATCAGCTAGTTGTCACATTCATACAAGAAATGTCAAAATGAACACGATGGCGATTGCGAGCGAGTTAGACAATAAGCATACAGGTATAAAACCAAGATCTTACGTTTGTATGTATTTCTATGTCAGTCATCACCAGCTTATGCACGTCCCACTGCTGGGCACAGGCCTCTTCCGAGAGGGTTTGGGCTATTGTTCCCACGCGGGCTCAGTGAGGATTAGAAGCTTCACAATACACCATTGAATGGCTTCGAAGTGCGCTTGGATTTGAACTCACGGCCCTCAGCTTGAGATGCCATAGATCACTAGGCTACCACTGGGCTACCCACGACTTTTTCTGTCAGTTCAGTAGCATTACGGTATGGTGGCAAGAGGGACAAAATACCACGGGTCCTTAGCTCTACGGGACCCCGAACTGGATCTATCATGAAAGGGCTGTTGATGCACTTCTTTGCATTGAAGAATTACTCGTTCCTACTGAAATCGCTAGACCCATTTGGGTGGAATTTGAAATTGCTGGATTGCTGGAGTACATGGCTACTGTTTATCCCTATATCCCGACGGGATCGCTTGTAAAATCTCGAAGTTTCTACCGCAATTTCTGACGCTTGTTCTTTATGCATCGTAAAGCAAGATCAGCACGGCGGAATTTTTAAGAATTGAGATGTCTATACTTCATTTAATTTAGAATGAGAAACCACAATAACATTATATTGCGGCTGGTCAACTATTTCTTACCTAGCAAACAGTACAGTGCAATAGTTTGGCAGCCGCAAAATAAAATTGTTTTAAGGCCACTTTATTTGCGTGGCGTCAATTGTTACTCTAGTACAAATCGTAAAGAGATTACAGTTCACGAGCCGCAATATAATGTTGTTGTGGTTTCTCATCCTAAATTAAATGAAGTATAACGGTCCACGTGTATCTGGCGAGGCATATCAACTTTGCTAGTGCATTTTATCATTTAACTGGTTAACATTTTATCAGACGGCTACTCCGGCAATCTCTGACACTAACTTGAATATCAAAGTTCCCGTGGGAAACTGAATGCTGTTAAACTAAAAGCGGAAGAGCATCTAGAAAACGGCCCAACAACGACTGTGGGCTAGCGTGACAAGCGTTTTACTGCGAGCTTTTTATTAAATCAGGCGGGCATTTAAAAAAAAAACGTGTATTCCTTTTTCAAAAAAAATACATTAATTTCCCATCAAATTTTTTCGTGTCAGTTTTATGACGACCCATAATAATGACGTCTTGATGCGACTCAAATCCGATCCAATTTTACGTTTTAACGGTCGAAATGCAGGGTGGAATTAACAAAAGCATTTTCTTAGGGTAAGTTAATTTTAATACATCGCGTGTGTTGTTAGAAAATCGTTGTACGATGAACGTAGTGACCGAGCAATGGATAGTGATAGCTCGCCGGCGCTCGCGCATAGTCGTGGCTGGGATGTAACAGCCAAACCTGTCGCGAACCCAACCATGACGCTGTTGTAACTCTAGACTACCGTTCACGAGAGGATGCGCTAACAACACCCGAGCACGCAACCAACCGGAGACGTCGACGGAGGTCTCTGTACAATACATAACAAAATCACGTCTATTTACGTAGACAGAGCCTAAGGCAGTGATGGGCAAACTACGGCCCGCGGGCCAACTCCAGCCCGCGAAAGAATTTAATGCGGCCCGCCGGCGTTCCTTCGAATTGGAGTGTTATGGCACAGGATGACGATATTTAGACGGTGCTGCTGTATAAAATAGAATAATAGATGTGAAGGCAAAGGAGCCAGCTAGACTAGCCACGTAGTTCATGCGTCATGTGTCAAAAAAATTGCATTTTTAGTATAATTTTGGCCCTTCTTTGAAATTTCTGTGATTTTCTGGCCCGCCATGAAAAAAGTTTGCCCACCACTGGCCTAAGGTAACAAGACCTAAAGGCCGCGTTTAGCATGATGTTGAGGAAAAAGGGGAATTACTTTATGATGGGTTGCTAGCTGGGGGGCTACTCCGAAATTCGAAGTTGGTATCATACCACTCACTCTCAAATTAATTACTATTACTGTAAGCGGAACGGCATGAAAGGAACTTCGAAAATCGAATCTCGGAGTGTAAGGCCTGCATCGCCTATAACATGATTCCTAAGATTTTCGCGCATTGCCTCGATGGGCTTTTTAGAGAGAGAGAGAGAACCATTTATTTACACACATTCGATACACGTTTGCAAGTCAGGGATGTTATGGATATATAATTTCGGATCTGGATATGGATATTGGTAAAATATAATATCGGTTTCGGTTACGGTTATGGATATTAAATTATTTCGGATATCCGATAGTTTCGGTTACGGATATGGATATCCATAACAACACTGCTGTGCACCTCGCGCTGTGACGTCATTAGGTAGCGGGAGAGATGTCGCATTCCAGCAGAGTGCACAGTTAATTGTACGAGTTGTAGTATTTAGCTAGACTCCGCCCTATCCGAAACTATCCAAAACTTTTATTTCGGATTCGGTTACGGTTACGGATATTTTTTTATTTCGGATATCCGATAGTTTCGGTTACGGATATGGATATCCATAACAACACTGATGCAAGTACACTGTCCCCCTTATTCATAAACGCTCTATAGGCCTCTGCTAGCTTAGCAATCGTTTGTCCTTATCTGTCACTTTGACATTTACCTTTCACAGATAAGGACAAACGATTACTAAGTTAGCAGAAGCCGCGTAGAGCGTTTATGAATAAGGGGGTGTGACTTTAAATTAATCTGGAATACTTCTGCAGGTTTTGTCAAATGGGTTTGTCTAACTGTACACCCCTGTAATGTTTTTCAAAATTTTTAAGTTGTGCTTGACAAACATTCCTATACATTGATTGATGTTCAATAGGGTGAATTTTTGTAAGTATATAGCTAAAACATTTCCTGCAATAAATGAGCATTGAAATTTCGTACGCGTATGCTGCGTCGCTCCCATGAAAGTTATTATTGTTAAGAAATTATAATACTTAAGGTGCCTCCGGTTGGTTTAATGCTCTAATCGAACTGACCTGACAGGTTGCCGCGTTACAAAGCCTGTTTCAAATCTGATCCATCCGCCATTCAACTTTCAACTCTAAGAAGAAGCTACAGAGTCTTTGATACATTGTAGATTTCGAGTATTTGATTGGAGTCAAAATGCTGTCTTATTTTAAACTTAAATAAGTAGGATGAAGGTTGATTATTGTCTGTCAGTAAGAAGCTATAAAAGTCCAGGTCAAATGGGTAACCTATGTTTTCGACAGTTAATTGAAGAGGCGTTTTATGCTTCATTTTATTCGGCTTGCCTTTCAATACCTAAATCATTACATACATGCATACCGTTACGCCTCTTTCCCATATGGGTAGGCAGAGACTACTTTGTTGCACTTGCTACGATCCTGAGTCCTGACATACCTCTTTCGCTTCATCCACATTCATCAATCTCTTCATACATGCTCGTCGGTTTCAGGTACTCTTGACCTGGCCTTTTTCCAAAACGTCCCCAATTTGATCACGGAACGTCCGTCTAGGCCTTCCCCTCCCAACGCACCCATTCACACTCCCCATATAAATCATTACTAATGATAAATGCGAAAATCGGTCCGTCTGTCCGACTGTCTGTTTGTTACCTCTTCACGCGTAAACCGTTGAACCCATTTAGTTGGAATTTTAATTAGTTTCAGTCCCAGGAGTTGACAGTTGTTATCCCGTGCTAGCGTTATCGCTACCAGAATTCCAGGCAAACGGAGTCGCGGGCAACAGCTAGTATCTATACTACGTATATAGCAAAGCTAAATAAATGCCAGATACGCCAGTTACTGTTTATTAACCGACTTCAAAAAAGGAGGTTCTCAATTTGGTTATATGTATTTTTTTAGTGCAAAGTAGCGCCTTATTCAATCAAATTAATGTTTAGTTGTTTACTGAACGAATACTTCAGCCTAATAAAAGCGTATTACAACCATTTTACATTCCTAACACGAAAAACGCGACACGCAATCTTAGTGACGTTCCAATGTTCTTCGAAAGTGACAATGACAAGTAATTAATTAAAGTTGGCAGTTACTAGTCTTTTGCGTTCCACAACGTGGTTCGTGGAAGAAGGATGTAAGTCATAACACACACACACACACACACACACGCACGCACGCACGCACGCACGCACGCACGCACGCACACACACACACACACACACACACACACACACACACACACACACACACACACACACACACACACACACATAGCACTTCTATATCCCTTACGTGGTAGACACAGCCTAAGGTAACAAGACCTTATACGCATATTATAGGTGTTTCCCTAGTACCTATGTAACCTTCGGAAATTATTGAAAATTCGAAATATTATAAACGGGATATGAACCGCCATTACCTTTATTGAGCTCCCGATATCTCGACGCAGTTGCATGCATCATGATCACGGGTAGAATATCGGGAGCTCAATAAAGGTAACCGCGGTTCATATCCCGTTTATAATATTTCGAATGAACTTAACCGTGAATCATTGAAAACTCTTATTGAAAATTGTCTAATTTAGGAGATATAAGAACATTTCCGAAGTGCCGCTAGTTTCGCGGCTAGTGTCGCCTAAAACAAATTATTTCTCGTTTAATAGATAAAGTGATACACAAACTACATTTAACCTATAACAGTGACACGGTTTCAAGGAAATGAAAGTGGAAAACAATCGGTACGTATGGACGGTCTCGAAACATGTGAACAGCTTTATAAGACATACCACCATTGTTACACGATTGGAGACGAGACGACGTAAGTAACGTGTGTTAGATAATGATAGGATTAAACGAACTTACCTGAAGTGAAGTTCGATCCTGATTATATGAAGTACTTAGTCCGAGATAACTATGTAGTTCCGTCCTTTCTTGCTACTTGAACGCGACGTATAAAGACACCATAAACAAAAAACAGCACCTGTCAATACTAATCACATATGTCATTACGTTTAGAGTCGTCATAATAAGGCCTAGGGGGATAGTAAGAAAGTGACTATCCGTGAGGAGGGCGGGAGGCTCCCTTATCTCGGACTAAGTACTTCATATAATCAGGATCGAACTTCACTTCAGGTAAGTTCGTTTAATCCTATCATTATATTCGTACTTAGTCCGAGATAACTATGTAGATGTTTAGAGCAAAAATAAACATATTTATAAACATCCAAATTAAATTTCGATAGGTATTTATTTTCTTAATAATAAATCAAAATGAACATAATTATTTAAAACAACAAAAATCAGTAACATTACTTCTTATAATTTTAAAACCACAGGAAATCCTAAGAAAATCAGCCTTTGGTAGTTTACATTCTACATTTAAATTTAAAATCTTAACATTATTTTAATGAATAATTAGGCAATGCCACAGATTGGGCAAATACATTTTGTGCATTACACTCAATGATTAGAGGTCTGTTATAATGTCTCGCAAAGGTAGACCACCTGCTAGACCACCCAACAGCTTTTTTAAAAAACTGTCTGTTGTGAGACCTGTACGGTATGCTGGCGACGATGCTGCGTGCCTAATTGAATGTGAAGAAAACTTATTGACATCAATACTACTGTCTTTCATCACTAATTTGAGCCATCTACTTATTGTTTGTGTTGAAGCTGGTTTGTGAAGTTTTACAGTCAGAAATAATTTAATGCAGTCACTATCTGTCTTAAGTCATTAGTTCTTTTTCAAATATTCTAACAGGGTCTATACCGGGCAAAAGTCTGGATTATTACTGAAACATGGTAGAGATAATTTATTCATAAACCGTCTTGAAGCTGAGGTTTTTTGGATATCTGATAAAAATATGTCGACGCCTTCTTCATAATTTAATTTAATCTACTGTAATTAATTAGCGACCGCATTTAGACCCTCTGTCCTGTAGTCAAAACTAATACAATAGACTTTAAAGTGAGCTCTTTTTAAATTTAAAGTTTCTAAAGGATAATAATAACAATAATAATAACAAAAGATATTTATTCAACAGTTTGCAATCTACAGATACCAGTATTTGAGGTAAGACAGAACAGTGGCTGGGTCCCAGGTACTTGATTATGATTACTTGAGTATTAGGTATACCTGGGAGTAGTTTATAAACTCCCCTACACCAGCGTTTTATTCTATCGTCATTATCAGATCTATAATTATGGCTATCTAAAATTAAAGACCAAGTTAACCGTTAGCAATTCAAAGTTTGGCTTCTTCTTGAAATACTAACATTAAATATGATATAATCTTGGGTACAACAACGCTTACTACATCTTCATTATGAGTTTTACAGAATTGCCACCACTGTCTTAAACGTGAATCATATTGCTTAAAGCTATTCTTGGCTAGAGATACTATTAGGTATCATTCTTCTCTTCATTGATTCCCTGATAATATACAGGCCCCCAGGGTAAGTTGAAGATGTAAGGGATGTGGTGACCATACTTCTGAGCCTATGAGAAATTTTAACAATGGATACCAGGCTTGGTTGGGCCATACTGGAAATACTAATATTCCTGTTGTTCTATCGGTCTTAATTTTACGCAATACTTTTAAGATTAATGAGAATGGAGGGAATGTTTAAAATAACCTCCTCCATTCGACTGTAAAGGCGTCAATGTTCCATGCAAATGGATCCCTGTGCTAGGAAATGTATTTAACACATTTTTCATTAAAACGAGAAGCAAACAGATCAATAGATAGATACCCTATTGAGTCAACTATTGTTTGAAAGACTTCTTGTGATAATTCCCATTTTATATCCTGATTTGAACTCTGAGATTTATAATCTGTCTCAGAGAGTTATCTTTAGAATTAATATATGATGCAAGAATCCATAGATGTCTTGCTTCGCATCAATTCCAAATTTGTCTTGCAAGGTTATTTAACAGTGGAAATTGAATAGAACCCATCCTATTTATATAGGAAATGGCAGTAGTATTGTCAATTCGTAATAAAATCTCATCTGCAAAGCATCATAAAGCAAAATATAACGCTAATAACTCTAGATAATTAATGTAATTTTTATTTTCTTCTATTGGCCAACTTCCCTTAGCACTCTTTCCATTACATACTGTACCCCAACAACTAAAGATGCATCTGGGAAAATCTCTAAAGCAAAATTATATTGCTTTATGTGGCCTAGTCCTAATATTATTCTTCCACCATGTGAGATCTTCTTTGGCCTTCTGGCCAATGGTAATAATGTTATCATAATTACCCACAACCATTCCAAAGCCCTAAATTTTGCTGCTTCAAAATTTATTGTATACACAAAACCATTAGATATTATTGGGTGCCGTTTCATTAGCATAATTTCATTTTACTAATTTCAAAAATCATAATATTATTACCGAGCATAAACTTCAAGCAATATAACATTCATTAGTCATAACAACGATTGCAATAAATTCATTTCAATATTCGATAATTCAATATAATAGTTAAAATCCATAACGACATTTAGAACAATGATTAGAGGGTATAACATTATGCAAAATATGTTTAATAAGTAAGCGAACTATCTCTTGTCGCATATTTAAATTTGGCTGGTGCCGAATGCATAAAACATTTGCATTGTGCGAGCGAGCGAAGCGAGCGAGCAAGACGGTTCGGAGCAGAAGCGATTTGGATAGGTTAGGTTCAGAAGGCTAAGGCGGGAGCGAAGCGTAGCGTAGCTTCCGCCTTAGCCTTCAATGTTAGTTTTTTTTTTTTTTTTTTTTTTTTTTTTTTTTTTTTTTTTTTTTTAATTATTATTATTAATATTATTATTATTATTTATTATTATTTAATTATTATTATTATTATTGTTGGTACGGGTTTCCGATCACGGGCCCATGGGGGCCCGTTATGATTATTAATTAATTATTATTATTTTATGCAAATTGATATTATGATTTGAGAAATTCGGCAATTTGTTTAAATGTATATTGTTTTTGTATGATCTCAATATTTCGAGATTGAAATTCTGATATTTGTGTTATGAGAAATTAAAACTTGCAAAAATCGTTGTTATGACGAACATTACACACCCTAAGATGTTGTCATCCATACTGAAACTAAACTACCTAACATCCTAGTTCCTAACTAAGCAGTAATCTAAATTTAAATAATTCTAAATTATCCTCCGCAGCCTTTCCCATTTTATATTTGTATGGGCTAATGTCACCTTTACAATCTATTTGGAAACCAAAAAATTCTGATATTAAGTGGAGTAAAATTACTCTTTTCCCCATTTATGACAAAATCAAGACATAGTAAATGTCTTTTTTAAAATTTTTTCATTACTGACACATTCATCATAAGTTGAGCCCAGACAAATCAGATCATTGACATAAACCAGTAAGCGAATGCCGTCTTATCTTAAGATATCCTATCACCGGCTTTAACAAATTTGTGAAATGGAATGGTGCGGTGCTTATGCCAAATGGTAAGCAATTGTATTTATATAACCCGAATTAAATTGGAACCTTAAATATTTCTTATGTGTTATTTATGCATTAGGCATAGGTATATGCATTGATATTCAGACTGTCAAAGTCTTTGATAAGTTGTGAATAACTTGACACTTGCCAAGCCCGTTTCTAACTGTTTACAGTTGATAGGGACCAGCAATGACTCGAGAAGTTTCTCTTTAATTTACTCGGGCAGGCAATATACAATGATATACTTTATTGTATTATAAAATTGTCTCCATACTGTTTCTCACCAGTATTCGACTCACCTAGTGCCGACAAAATATCAGTCACTTCTTCTGAGTCACTTTGATCAGAATTATTTATTTGCTTATTAATTAAGTAATCTGAGTTTCTAATTCTGATGCTACAGGTTCCGTTTTTGGGTCAAGCTCTGGTATTTGAGCTGAATTATATGCAGGCAAAAAGTAAATACCAAGCCTGAATTTCAAAACAAAAATTTGTTTATCCCAAACAATTTAGGTTAGGATCGTGACAAACATGTCAAGGTTTGACCATTGGCCATAGTATTGACTATCCAACGGATAGATAGCAAAATCGTCACACGATAATGCTTTTAAACAGAGTTAATTATACTCAAGTCTCCATACAGTGAGACGTGTAGGTACATACCATTCCCACGGAATGTACGTACGTTCTCATCTCTTCGTAACTATTTTTTGGGAAAAGCTTTCCCGTGTTGCAATGAACTTATAATTATAAGGAAGAGAGATGTATATTTCTTTGCCTAAACCCCCTGTATTATATTAATCCTAATCACTTACCCTTTGGAGAAGCCGATGTTCTGTAGAAATTGCGTCGTACTTTTTCCTATCTCTATCCAGCCTTTTCTCTAATTGCAGTATTTCTCTTTTTGGCATGGTGCAATATAATATTTTCGATAACTGATACAATAAAAAGTATTTTTCCCGAAAGACAAAACATCTTTTGTGTCGATTGCGCTCCAGCGCGAAATGACAGATGACATATGTGATTAGTATTGACAGGTGCTGTTTTTTGTTTATGGTGTCTTTATACGTCGCGTTCAAGTAGCAAGAAAGGACGGAACTACATAGTTATCTCGGACTAAGTACGAATATAATTACAGTTATTTATTTATTTATAAGCCTTTTTTATTCCGAATTCGCTACAATTTCAGTAAGTACATGTTGTTGTTGTTGTTATTGTCGTTTATTTATTAAATTGTCGCGTAATTCGGCGTGCCTCATGGCATAGGCCTCCTCCGTGTATTGGAGGTTGGAGGGTTTGGGCTATAGTTCCCACGCGCGCCCAGTGCAGATTGGGAACTTAACACACACCATTGAATTTCTTCGCAGATGTGTGCAGGTTTCCTCACGATGTTTTCCTTCACCGAAAAGCTCATGGCAAATTACAAATGTAATTTTCGCACATAAATTCCGAAAAACTCAGAGGTGCGAAGCCCGGGATTTGAACCCACGACGCTCTGCTTGAGAGGCCACAGGTCAAACCACTAGGCTACCATGGCTATAATTACAGTACCCGGCCATAAAAATTGCACTTCGGTCTGTCAGACAATTGGCGTCACTTAAGTACCTTTTTCCAAAACGTCCCCAATTTGATCACGGAACGGCCGTCTAGGCCTTCCCCTCCCAACCCAACGCACCCATTCACACTCCCCCTATAAATCTGTTTAGTTAATCTTCTTTCATCCATCTTCTCTACGTGACCAAGCCAACTAAGCATATTTTTTTCTATCCTAGTCACTATATCTTCGTTCACACCAGCACGTTATCACGCTATTCCGAATATAGTTTTAAAATAACGCAGAACTTTCCCCTCCTCTTCAAGTATCAGTATCACTTCACTTATTTTCGTAACATCATTTATTACCCAAGTTCAAACATTGACGAAACCCGTGACTTGAACCCCTGTCGCATTAGCTAACCTTACACAATCGTTTGACACAACTTTGACACCATAAATTAAATCAAAGTGACAAGGCATCATCATTTCGCATTACACCGCGATTATAAATCCTGCGGATCAAGCGGTAATTAAGCTAATGTCAACGACATAGGAACTACTACAAGTGTTCTGTTGATGGTAATAATTGCAGTCATCATCATCATCATCATCATCAGCCTGAAGACGTCCACTGTTGAACAAAGGCCTCCCCCTTAGCACACCATACTGAACGACAAGTCGCCACCTGCATCCACCGGTTTCCCGCAACTTTTACGATGTCGTCAGTCCACCTAGTGGGAGGCCTGCCAACACTGCGTCTTCCGATTCGCGGTCGCCACTCGAGAACTTTTCTTCCCCAACGGTTGTCTGTTCTACGAGCGATGTGGCCTGCCCATTGCCACTTCAATAATTGCAGTAACGAAATGATAATATAGTTGCTAGTGAATGCACATAGCGTGGGTTTTATAATCTGCACGTTTGGCTATCTACCCACTTGGATGTCTATCTATCTGTTCAGATGATACTGTTGTTATTTTGCTCGTCTTGCAACGTCATATAAGTTGATTTTGATATTTAAACGAAACAACAGTAAAGAGCCAACCATGTGTTACGAATTATCATGATCGTGACTGAACCAATAACATAACACTCTCCTCTCGCTCGCACTCACTCTCCCTCACTTCTCTCTCTGGAAGAGATCCCTTTAAGGCATAAGTTCGCCTTTGTACATCTATTTATATCATTACCTGTAAAATTAATGTGTTTTATATACTCTCTATCTAATCAATCCTTTAAAGAGGTTGTTATTTTAGATAGATAACTGTCTGTTTCTGTAAAAGGATTAAATATCGTCTTTATCTTTGACGTTGTCATTTATTTTATTCGTCTGTAGAAATAAGTTGAAGTTGAATGTAAAAATAGTCAAACATTTTTACAATAAATAATAATGGAGCCTCCAAGCCCCATTGAAAGAAACGTAATTGAAAGTAGTCATGGCGGGAAAATTTTGATACGTAATAATTTTGTAAATAATAAGATCGGTAACATATCAGAAAATATGTCTATAGGGAAAGAAGGCGTTTCGGAAATATTTCTACAAGAAAATAAACATATCAGAAAACATGTCGATAGGGAAAGAAGGCGTTTCGGAAATATTTCTACAAGAAAATAAACATATCAGAAAACATGTCTATAGGGAAAGAAGGCGTTTCGCAAATATTTCTACAAGAAAATAAACATATCAGAAAATATGTCTTAGGGAAAGAAGGCGTTTCGGAAATATTTCTACAAGAAAATAAACATATCAGAAAACATGTCGATAGGGAAAGAAGGCGTTTCGGAAATATTTCTACAAGAAAATAAACATATCAGAAAACATGTCTATAGGGAAAGAAGGCGTTTCGGAAATATTTCTACAAGAAAATAAACATATCAGAAAATATGTCGATAGGGAAAGAAGGCGTTTCGGAAATATTTCTACAAGAAAATAAACATATCAGAAAACATGTCTATAGGGAAAGAAGGCGTTTCGGAAATATTTCTACAAGAAAATAAACATATCAGAAAATATGTCGATAGGGAAAGAAGGCGTTTCGGAAATTTGTCTATAGGGAAAGAAGGCGATCGGATTTATTTATAGTACAAGAAAAAAAAATATCAGGAAATGCGTCGAACAAATCATCCCTTCTTAGGGATAAATTCGCCTTTGTACTATTTTCTGTGTATTTTTGTATTTTTATTTTTTTATGTGCAATAAAGAGTTTACATACATACATACATAGACAATTCAGACGAACTTTAGCACTTAGTTATATATACATGTTATAATCATCATTAGTGCAATGACATGAGATCATCTGGCGATAATTATTCCACCAGAAGTGAGACATCGAAGCCGTGTTGTCGTATTAGATTCCTTTACGACCGTTATACGACGCCAAGCGCTATATAACTGCTCCTGTGTTACTGTTAAACAGGTTCCTTCTCCTTTTGCACTGTTGTGTTGTGATAACCTTTTGATGGTTTCCTCTATTACAAAGATAGTAAGATACATACATACATAAATCACGTCTTTATCCCTTACGGGGTAGATAGAGCCTAAGGAAAGATAAAGGCCACGTTTAGCATGATTGTGGGCATATATACCTACTAGTTGGAAAGGGGAATCAAAATAATGATGGGCTACCCGCATCGCCATGATTCTTAAGATTTTCGCATATTCCCTCGATGTCTTTTACAAGCACTTTTGGTATATAATATATACATTAATGTACTTATTTTGTATTACTTTCGGTCGCGCTTTGTCTGTAACTTTAATAATACACATTTAAAACAGACAGAAGGTCACGAACAACGTGAATTGACATTTACGATAAAAGTCAGAAGATGTTTCTGAGTCACAGGTAATTTATTACTTATTACCCACGATTTTATGTGACTTGACTTTACCTAAAGAACCACTATGAAGGCCGCTACTTAAATCAAGAGTGTATTCAGAAGTTACAAAATACCTACTTGCTTTAAAAATACATTAAAAAATACAAAAAAAAGCTTTTAAAAAGGAAACCCCGTTTAACATAATTAAATTTATTTTAACATTAAAAATATTGCAACGACAACTTTATAATCTTATATCTCACAGTATTTTTTTACTAATATGATTGTTTTACCTTAGCTCTGTAATTTTATTGAGCAGTGGGTTACGTAAGGTCATTACATTAGTCATCGGTTACCTACTCGTTAGCTATGACTCATTACTATTACGGATCGATTGTAAAAAAACTATACTTTTCTTAGGAATAGATTTGTCATAAAAATGACCCTGGCACCCATGACACCAAACTTTACTTACTAAAATATTTGAAAGAAATGTTTACGCTTGTAATATTTTAAAATACAGCATGTTTTTTTCACATTCAATTTCCGAATAAGGCAGTCACTTTAAAAAAATACGTAAATGCAAGTATGTGTATTTTTTTCATAAGGGAAGCAATGTTTCCATTCTGAAGAATGAAGGTGCAACCACACCGCCGCTTAAAAAACGGTGAAGTTACGGAATCGTAACAAAATGTATGAAGAAACGGTGAGAAAACGTGACACATACGACACGTCGCACCCTTAAATGTTGCCAATATACTTCTGTGTACATTTACATATCTAGTAGGAATCATTTATCATAGGCGATACGGCTAGCAAGACTATTTTGACTGCTCTTTCCACCTTTTCGCCCACAATCACGCAAAACGTGGCCTTTATTAGTTCTTGTAACCTTAGTTATCGTCTACCCCGAAAGGGATAAAGGCGTGATTTATGTACCTAACCTATGTATGTAAAGAGCACAGAATATATATAATAGTACTAACGTAGTAAAGAGCGTTTCACTAGTTTGAAACTATTATGAGTTACGATAGAAACTCTTGTTTGACGAACTATCTAACATGCTCCAACGTTAACATGTGTTTTCTCTTAACTTTTCGCGAAAGTGACCAGCGAAAATATGGCAGTTTCTACACACTAACGTGTTTTTCCACGCTCTAAGAGAGGCTAAAATGTTTTCTACAATCTAGTTCTTGTCAGCCACCTAGGTAGGACAAGCCAGGTAGGGAACTGTGAAACTTTAAAGAACTAAACACGACATAGGGTTACCGTACACCGTGACCAAAGAATATATTAATAGTAAGTAGGATAAACTCGGGTAATTACGAACTCGCTTAATTCCGTGATACATGCGTGATACCGTGTTTGAAGCTGGTTTGGAGCTTTTCGTGGCTTGAGTCTTCAAACTAAAGAAGCCTTATTTTCTGCGTCGTAATGTAGCATTTAAATAAGTTATATTTGCTCATGTAACGCCACGAAAAGCTTCAAACATGGTATCACGGAATTAAGCGACTCCGTAATTACCCGAGTTTTCTATACTAACGTACCGTGACTCAAAATGAATTCCCGAATAATTCAGATGATTGGGATACTTTGACTACACCCTGTAAATGTTTTTAAGGATTTTTTAATTATAAACGTCAAATGTTTCTAATCCATACTAATATTATAAATGGGAAAGTAACTCATGTGTGTTTCGAGGTAAAATCTAGTCAAATTAATAACAGGACAAAGTCCGGACAAATCCAGACGTATGGTAACCCTAATAATAACATGTTCCGGAATCCCATCTATGTAGTTAGAAGAGGTAATTCTAGTCATTACCAGTCGCTATAAATGAGAAGAAGAAACCTGCCTTGAGGGCTTGACTAGGATATTAATTTTGTTATAAAAATAAAAACGCTTTTGAAGTTGAAAGTGCATTAATTTGATGTGACAGAAGCATATTTATTTTATCTGCTCAACGAGTGAAGTCGAGACGATGTACTTGCTCAAACTTACACCCACCATGTATGCTGCGATTATTAACAACTAATAACCATTTGCATTATTTTGCATTGACTCTTGAGTTTGAAAACTAACAATAACTATGTTAAATAAATTTCCCATGGTCAATAAAGTGTAGGTTTAAAATTTTACTGGCATATTATTCCTTGTTCCCTTTCACACGGTCTTGACATCACCATCGACTTGTGTCAAAGACAAGACATCTTTCCGCCAATCTGTGTATCTATTATCTTATTTTGCAACTGCCTTGAACTATACCTACATGGCAAATACTGTAGTTTTGCTTGTAATAAACTTGGCAATTACTTGGCCATTCAGCACTTGCCTGTTAGTTGTAGTAAAAACTTGGCAGATTCTCGTGGCGCGTTCAAGGCGTGGCTCGAATATTTTAATGGACGGTGAAAAGAAAGTGTATGATATATTGACCCAAGTTGATGTATGTACTCACTTACGAGTGTATACACCTTGTTTTCGTGTTTACGTAACAACACATTAGTTTCTTATGTAATAAATGTTGAAAATCCTCTTTGCTGGTGACTTCTTTCCTTTGAATTTGTGGAATTGATAATGTTAAGTAGAATTATGCAGAACTTCGCTAACAGGTGGTTAATTTAAAAATAATGACAAATTTATGTCATTAGTTTAATGTGCAATCAAAAGATAAGTACGTAGTTCGTTAAATCATTTTGTTTTCAAAGTGACATCACGTTAATTTATTTCGCCACCGAAACCAGTAAGTTACTGACTTATTCAATCAATAGATTTTTGATATTTTCTACATTTCTCAAAGAACTAAATTAATTATTGTAGTACCTACTTCAGATTGGTTTCAGACCGTACAGACCAATCCATGGACTGTTCTGTAGATCATTATAATTAAACAAGCCTCTTATGGAATTAATAATTAACTTGTTTTAAATCCCCGTGTGTTAAGTACGTTTTGTTTCAACACAAACTTCGACAATTATAGAGAAGGTGTTTAGATGTTAATTTGAACATGTTCGTTTCATAGAAAACTGTCGTTTGCTCTCAATTCAGATCCGCCGAGACTTTTTGAAATTAATTGTGTTAGGATCATTAATATTTATAAAAAAGATAGTGAACTAAACAACACGCTTTCATGAATGTGACTCGTCCATGTGAAAATATGAATTTTTATTATCATTATCACAATAATAATGTTTAGCATAACTTCTCAGAAACGCCTTTCACAGTAAAGAGTGAACGGCCGCACCATAATTGCAATAACTTTGTTTTAACTTTAACACAATACGTTATATAAATATGAGTCATACAATTTTTTAAAAAGTTGTAATCCGGTTTTACAGTCTTTTTAGGACTTGAGCCAACTTCGAGGTTAAAGAAGGGAAGGGAAGACTTTTAATAGCTGGAGGCCGGTTTAAGAAATTGTGTCAAATTAAAAATTAGTATTCAATTTAAAATATAATTATGTACCTAGTAGAAAATTACACCTCTACATCATTGCGTCAACGATTCGTTTTTTTTCGAAAAGTTCATCATTCTATTTTAATTCAAACGAAATTAGAATGCAAGAATTTCATTCCTATTTTTCTTCATTCTGCACTTTTTATTTTTTGTTTTATCTAACAACATGCGTTTTATCGCTACATAGTATAAAACAAAGTCGCTTTCTCTGTCCTTATGTCCCTATGTCCCTATGTATGCTTTTAAATCTTTAAAACTACGCAACGGATTTTGATGCGATTTTTTTAATACATAGACTGATCTGATTCAAGAGGAAGGTTTATATGTATAATACATGCATAATATGCCGTGCGAAGCCGGGGCGAGTCGCTTAGTATTATACATTATACGTTCATTATTCCCTTCTTTTAGAATCTCCAAATTTCCAACGGCCGCGCCTGCTACTTATAAAAATAACTTAACAATACCCAAATTAAAATTCCGGTGCACTTACAAGATCCCACGCGTAAAAAAGTAAAATACACACTGACGCATCATTAAGCCCGAGCGTTTTTACGGAACTAGAACTATACATACTCGTAGTTATTAACTTTGAAGATATTAAATTTCCACACATTATCATGTTTATCAAAAGTAGTCTAAGTAGTGCTTGATTGAAACGAATTAATATTTATAGACGCAAGGGTACCCTAAACGGACGAGCATCTTTTTTTTTTAAACACGTCGATGGCAAACACGCATACGTCCGGCTGATGGTAAGCGGATACCTCTGCCTATGGACGCTTACAAATCCTAACTAACCAAGACATTTTAAAAATCTTAACAATTTTATGAAGAAACAAAGAAGAATTAAGAGTTCTGTATGAAGAGATTGATGAATGTGGATGAAAGCGAAACAGGTACTATGTCAGGATCGTAGCAAGTGGTACAAAGTAGACCCTAACGCTTTTAAACGCTTTAAAACTCTGCGTATACTCTTTGGTAGCATCCAAAGCTGTAGGTAAGGTATGTTAATCGTATAGCTTTCTAATGGCAGCCGGATGGGCCCTATAATTCCACAGCCATTAGGACAAGATTACTGGCTTGAGTAATTTACGACCCGTTTTATACTTATACTTAAATTTACGAGATCAGGATCGATTGTGGTTGTCCGAGTGCTTAAGACATACATACATCATGTCTTATATTAAGGGCACAGAGCCTAAAGGCCACGTTTAGCATAATTGTGGGCGTTAGGTGGAAAGGGGAATCAAAATAGTGATGGGTTGGTAGCCGCATCGCCTATAACATGATTCCTAAGATTTTAGTTTTTTCTTAAGATTTACTTTTAATTTTATGGAGTTAATAACTGCCCGTAAATTATTTATTTTACAATATATTTAATGCGATAAACGTTGAGGTGTAATATAATAACTAAACATGAATTTCTAGTTTACACACTCTTAATTATTTTTTTACTACAGGAAGTCAAAACTAGTAACTGTTTCCCGTTTTCGCATACGATTATTGAGTAAGTAGTAAAGTTGTTTATTTCGAATAACTGCCCCGGACAGGTTACTTGGGTCGCATTAAAAGTTAATTCAGTTTCAACTGCGAAGGCAATTAAACCGAAATTATAACTTTTAAATCTATTAATAATTGCTTAAACGCGTAAATCATTAAAATTTGCAGTTATGTTGGTCATCCAATTAAAAATGCTATCAGTAAATAATCGAAAAGCTAGTTTACATAATGTGTTACGTTTGCGCGCTAATTACCAATAAAATATGTAGCAGATATTTTTTTTTTGGGTAATATATCTACTTTCGTGTTTAAACGTAAGAAAGTAATGTTAGAAATACTATACAATGCCTTATTTATATATAACTAGCTGTTGCCCGTGGTTTCGCCCCTTACTTGTTTTTTTTTTATTGTTTTCTCACCGTTTAATCTTTCCTTAGACTTGCACAAATATTTCAAAACGAAAATAACTCAAATATTTTCTCGAATAGCGAGACAAACGAACAGCAATTCATTTTTATATATAAGAGAAGAAGAATAAGAAGATGAAGTAGATACAGAAGTAGAAAGAATTTATGTGCCGTATATAGGTATAGTATAATAGGTACGAACTCTATACAAGATTGTCTCAAATAATGTTGTGTAATAAATATTTTCATCGATCTTCTTATATCCTTCATAATAAGATGCCTCTATGCTCCATATTATAAAGCGTTTAACCCAAATTAATCTTCTTAACACTTATGATCAAATCAAGAAAGTGTCATTATAACCTAGTTAATTAATTCACATAATAGAACCAACAATAAACACATCAACATTTCATAGAATTTCGCATGGGACATTCTCACAAAGCAATATTGAGGTCGAGACAGCTTGACCAGTACGGCCCGAGGTGAAAGAGAACACACACACACACACAAACACACAATGTTGACACACATACACACACTGTTTAACATGCGCGGGTGGTTCGTGAAAATTGAAATATGTATGTACTTTCTATGCGCGGAATTTAATTGTTTTCTATTTTGAATTGTAATGGGTGTATTTAATTTGAATGATATTACAATTGTATCTTTGACTGTGCCGATAATGTCACAGTTTTCTCACCGTAAGACAGCGATTGACATTCATTGTGAGGCGATAGGTAGTTAAGTAACGAATATTCGTAATCGGGAACATTCGTATCTTATGAAAAATTTATTTCACATTAATATTACAAAAGTTGGCAACCCACTATTTTAAGTCTTCTTTCCACCTATACGCCCACAATCATGCTAAGCGTGGCCTTTAGGTATTGTTACCTTAGGCACTGTCTGCCCCGCAAGGGATAGTAGAGACGTGAAGTTCACGTCTCTTTAAGTTAGCATATACGCAGTCTTTCAGTCTGTAACGGCATAGTTTAGTGGTATTAGATGAATAATAATATAATATGTAATTGAATATTTTTTTACATTTGTAAAACATCCGGTGTAGGTACGAAACCACATTCGCTTATTATCCAGTTCTGACAACCTTGACGACTTGCACTAAAAAGACTTCCTCTTACGCGAATAAAAAATCGATTGTCGGTGATTGAATCGACAATCGACCCAATTGTGACAAATTATTGGAGCGCTCGTAAAACCACGAACTAATAAATATTACACGGTTTCAAGTCGAATATTTTGTTGATAATTACGGAATCATGAAAAAACCTAAAAATAATTTGATAAATTAAAACAATTTTCTATTATATTTTAACCAAACCTTGCGCGTGAGAAACTATAGCCCAAAGCCCAAGCCCTCTCGTTCCCAGAGAAGGCCTGTGCCCAGTAGTGGGATGAATTATGGACTAGGTACTTAACCGCGTATTGGAATTAGCAATAATTGCTTATTATATTAATTTCGCGCGGATATAATTTCTCAGGTCCTACTTTGAAACGTCACAGTACCCAGATTTGAAAGATATGACAACAGTTCTAACCTCATACAGTGTGATGCGCTTACCACCCATACGTCGAATTGTCTATAAAATGTACCGTGGTCTGAACACTTGTGACCCACTTTTACCCATCTTCAGAATTCACGTCAAGGATACACAACGTATGTCTATTTAATTTACCTAGATGATACAGCCTTGTTCCTATTACGGCAATCGATAATCGACAAACAATCGAATTCCATACACTGCACCTCCATAAAAAAGTTGTTCTACCTATTTGTTCGTGACGTAAATCAATCAAATATTATAAATGCGAAAGTATGGATGGATGGATGGATGGATATTTGTTTGTTACTCAATCACGCCAGAACGGCCCAACGGATCTGAATGAAATTTGGCACATAGATAGAGAAAAGTCTGGAATAGCACATAGGCTACGTTTTATCCCGGAAAATTGCGTAGTTCCCGTGGGATAGCGATAAACGAATTCTTTGCAGACGAAGTCGCTGGCAACAGCTAGTAATTAATAAATCGAATGGCAGTGAGTACCGCTTCCTGGGGCTTGACACGTCTTAATGCGATCCAATTCCGACTCAGTTCAGGTTTTTGCTGCTTAATCCTACTAATATTATAAATGCGAAAGTTTGTGATGATGTGACGATGTGAGTGAGGGAGTGTGTATGTTAGTTCCTTCTTCACGCTAAAACGACTGGACGGATTTGGATAAAATTTGGAACGAAGATAGCTGGTACCCTAGATTAAAACATAGGCTACTGTTTATCCCGGAAAATAGCATATTACCCGGGGGATAGCCATAAACATGTCAATTGCTAATTCTACGCAGACGAAGTCGTGGGCAGAAGCTAGTTACTAATAAAATATCTAATACTTACAGTAAAGTATCTGCTATCCAAATCAATAATAATTAAATTATGATTACTTAACTGCTCAACGATAAAAATACTTCCTTATCCAATCATTTTCTCCTAGCTATTAATAAATATCATATCAGCCACTTCCACTGTTGCTGTTGGACATAGGCCTCCAGTTGCTTCGGTTGGAAGCGGCTTGCATCCACCGGTGAACCCGCGACTTTAACCAGATCATCGGACATCCTACGCTGCGCGAATTATTAATAAATATGGCCAGGTCAAAACAGGAAAACCGCCAGACGTTGCATAATAGCTATCGCGATCATTATTTTCTGGTCTATAACAAAACTATAACCGATTAGTTGTGCAACATAGACCATTGACATGACCGCCAAAACGTAACGACTTGTCGATGATTCGACATTTTACAACACTATGCAGATTATATCAGTAGAGAAAACATAATAGACCACCCAACATGGTATTCAAATTTTACTTACTAAAATATCGCTGATGTGGCACAAAATCAATAATTACCACTTTGCATGCAATAAATACAATAACTAAATGGGTATACATATGTCATAAGTAGGTACATCTTGCGGACATGTTAATTTACCTTATTGATAGTTGGTAGAAGTGGACTTTTCGATTATTAAAGTTACTCGTATTGTGTATTAAAATTACACCATTAAAATCTACAATAATGTCACTTTATCCTATGTTACTCCTTTATTTATTTATTTAAACATTACGTTAAGACCAAGTGTTTACAACGATTTCGCTTTTCCGTTAACGCCTAACTGAATCGACATTACGTTGCATTTTAAGTAAATTTTCATTATTTTCAAAATTTTCAATCAATGAAAGTCACAAAGTTTATAATACCATCTCAAAAGCATACAGCAACCGTATCAATTCACCACTTCGTATTACCGTAACAACTTACCTAATTTACCTGTAAATAATTCATAAACTCCGACCAATCGTAATTCCTCACAATCATACTGTTTTTGTAGTCTTTACTGCATCAATATTCGATTCGGTACAATTATACATGTGCCGTTGAAGAGTGCTGTTTGTTCGTATTTTTTTCCTCCCTGATTGACTTACGGATCTTTCGAATGCAATCATAAGTTTGCGATGAATTCAATCAAAATCATGTTACACGCAGTTATGTCATTGGCCTTGCGTAATTTTAATTGGAGCAAACAAAGTATGGCTTGATAGAAATCTAGGCGAACTGCCCAAAAATTGGACTCCAAATATGTGATGGCAAATTTTAATTGTTAAAAGCGGTGTTACACAGTTAATGTCATCATCATCACATCACTATGACATCTACTGTGAAAAGGTCCCACAAAGGGTCAGAAATCACTGTTCGGTAAGGACTGAACGGTATGACCTACATAGACACCGTCGCGCCTCTTTCCCATGGGAGTAGGGGATTACTTTGTTACACTTGCTACGGTCCCGACATACTTCTTTCGCTTCATCCACATTCATTTAATCTCTTCATACATGCCCTAAACCCCTTTCAATTCAAACCACGCATCCAAACAGGTGCTAACAACCGATCGTCATCCGACAACCTATGAATGTTTGATTAGAATGTTGAATGCATGCGACGCGTTTGTAGAGAAAGCTGTGTGGCACAATTCTTGTCAACTACTTGAACCAATAGAATTTGTGATAAAACAATAGATCACCTAGTTACTGTTGTTATATCGCCAGCACTGTAACGTCTGGGGCCCATGGCAATCCATCAGGGGTCCTTCCTCGATATAAAGAAGTGCATTGTCTTTTCTGTGCTCTAGGCCAGTAGGCCAAGCCAGTTCGGAGCCCCGTAGAGCTAGGGGTTTGGGTATCAATGACCCCCAGACTACAGGGGTCCTAAAAGGGAGTCCCAATTTTCAAATCTGGGAGTTTTAAGCCCTCTGATCTAGACGATAAAACTGTAAGTTTTTGGCTTGCATTGTATCTATCAGTATAGTACATATTTTGTTTAGTAAACAACAAATTGTTGACCAATCGAAACTCTTTTCATTGTGTTCAAACTGTAGTCTCACAAGTTTACAATTAGATATATCATATCAACAGAATGCGAAGTATAATGTTTTATTCTTAGCTATTTTCATAATATGACTGATGTCAGCGTCTACTCGAGAATGTAGTGTAGCGGTATAATGAAATAGCGTTGCGGCAAAATCTATAGTTTCTATATCGATAGTATTAACGGAGAAATTTCATAATATCGATACTATCGATCTCTTATTTAAAGCAATACTATCGATAGTAATATTGAAGTATCCTACTTTCCGACTAGTATAATAAATGCGAAAGTTTGTGACGATGTGAGTGAGTGTGTATGTTTGTTCCTTCTTCACGCTGAAACGACTGGATGGATTTGGATCATAGGATTGGAAATAGCTGGTACCCTAAGGTATTTTCATTCTTACCTGTCCTATTTGGTAAACAAAATTCTAACCTCAATGTGCAAATTTTTGTAAAGAATAAGGTGTATTATGTTATCAAATAAACCTGAGGCAATATTTTGTACGTAATTTTATCTCAGTTCCTTTATTTATTTTATTTATTTATTTATTATTTATAAGCCTTTTTATTCCGAATTCGCTACAATTTCAGTAAGTACATGTTGTTGTTGTTATTGTCGTTTATTTTTTATTTATTTATTAAATTGTCGCGAAATTCGGCGTGCCTCATGGCATAGTCCTCCTCCGTGTATGGAGGGTTCCTTTATTTACGATGAAATATATTATAGTTAAAAAATAACAAAAATGAGACGTTTTGAGGTTAGAATTTTGTTTTCACCTCACTTGCTCGAAAGGGCTGTCTTTCTCCTTAAAAATCTGCGTGGAAAAGGTTTTTGAAATTCGAACGCCGCGCTGCACCATTCCACCACGACCACGACCACCACCTACTCATATACTCAAGTTATTAAAAATTTGAAATTCTTCCATCCACCATTTTTCTCGCTGTAGTGAGGTGAAAAATTGTGTGTTTCGCTCGGCAGCAAAGTTTGTTTAGTGTCTCGTGCCTTGAAACCCTCGCGACCCTCAGGATTCAATACAGGCACTCGCGCCAAATAAAAACTTTGCAGCCTTGCATAACAAATAACTATTACCAAATAGGACAGGTAAGAATGAAAATACCATAGATTGAAACTTAGGCTACTTTTTATCCCGTAAAATTGCATAGTTCGCGCGGGATAACGATAAACTTGTCAAAGGTAGCTGCCTAGAGTCGCGACGTTAATAATTGTTGCAGAATATACAGTCGCCATCAGATATATCGTAGCGGGCGAGGTCCTCAAATACTTCGGAGCAGCCTTAAATTTCAATAAATTCATTACAACTGTAAGGTTAATAACATCAGAACACGCAATTAGTCATAAATATAATAGCATCGACTTTTCAATAAAATCGAGACACCTCAGATCGTCAAAGATATCGATGCAGACAGGCTGACCATAAAGATCGGAACATTTTTGGAAAATATACCTTAACTTTGTGACAAACAGTTTAAATTACAGTGCGTTTATAATAAAACTAGTTTTATAAAATAGAACTACATGTTTTGACTTATAACAGCAGAAAAAGAAAAATTTTATTCTTAAAAAAAGTATAATGGCAATTTAGTGGCCAGTAACAATTTACACTTTATACAACAAAAAAGGTTTTTTGTTACTAACACAGTGAATCATGCATGCAGACGCGTACACTATATAGGTGACATATCTTTCATTTTGGCATGACGTTTGAGCCTTATTTGTATTTTGTTGGGAATTCGAATCTATCATCATATACGTAAGGTTTATTTTCCACTTATGTTCCGATATTTATGGTCAGCCTGACTGCGTCGATACCTTTGACGATATGTGCTTCCTGATATTTTTAGCTCATTGAACGTCCCGAATTTATTGAAAAGTCGCTGCTCTTATATTTATGACGGATTGCGTGTTCCGATGTTATTAACCATATTTAGTGTAACGAATTTATTGAAATTTAATGCTGCTCCGAAATATTTGAGGACCTCGCCCGCTACGATATATCTGATGGCGACTGTACCATCAACATCAGTTCTTAAGTCAAATTCTACGCGGACGGGACGGGGCCAGCTCAAAATATTTAATTTAATATTGAAAAGCAATTGTATCGATAGTCTGGATTTGTTCGACGACAAGGATCAATACAATTTATAGGTACTATCGTTACTATTGTCTTTGTAGAAACTGTCGATAGTGGAGTATCGAGCGCAACACTAGTACATTGAAATTTGCTACAAATTTGCAAGAAGCAAATGCCCGCTAGGAGCCATCAGCAAAACCAGTATTTGCGCAATAGATTGCATGTTTTGCGGTCTACTAGTTGCTCGAATATCGTAATTTTGTTTACAGTAATGTAAATTGACTTTTGGTAATAGAACACATTTGTAAAGATAAGATCAGAATAAAAATAAAAATATAATTACCAAAAATTACTTCGTTACTAATTGTACATCATAGAGAGCCTATTTAATTCCACGTCCCACGTCTTTTGGTTGATAAAAAGTAATACAGTAGTTTATTTGTAGTTTTTTTTAACCTGCTGCTATATTGGTATTCTTTTTATAGTAAGTAAGAAATTCAACGCAATAAAAGTAACGATTGTCACTGTCTTCTTTTGTCTTTACCTGTATTAAATTACTGTTTTTCCTCTTTTCCAGAATGCCAGTTACGTGATCAACAGGCGATATTCGCGCGGCAATATGTCGCCCGTGTGCCACAACTTCGTACAGAACGCATGGAAGAAGGACTTCTGCTCCAACTGTTTCAAATCCCGCGAAGATCACCTCAAGAAGGAGCGGGAGACAGAGGGCAGCAAGTATTTGGCCACTCCCTTCCAAAACAGAAGCACCTTCTTCAAGAAAACTCCACCGAGCATACTCAAGATACACCCCAAAAAGAAAAACAAACGAAACGTGAGATTCCCCGAAGAAGTTAGTAGCGTCATTGGCTTCGGAGGAGATGACTGGTCCGATGGAGAAGAATTTGAAATGTCTGAAGAAACGGAAGATGACGACACCTTCCCTGATACTGAAGAAGAAAGAGAGCTTTACAAGGTCACCAAATCGAACACAGATTTTAACACAGTTAAAGCCAATCTGTTAGGTGACACAGGAAGCAAATCTTACACTTCGTTGTTACTAGGGAAAGTACAGACAGATTCTGATGGAAAGAAGAAAACTTTGCTGGTATCTGTTACACCGTTTGGGCAGGAAAATAAAAGCCAGAATGTAAAATCACATGGTCGAAAACCCGCCGTAATACACGTAGCAGACGCTTCCACCGAGGAAACGAATAATTACAAAACAAATATTATTCTTTCTAGTTACGTTAAGGAAACTGAAACGATCATTCAAGCCGACAGTACTTCAGAAAGCATATGTACTGAAAAATCTCTACTTGAAGAAATTTCGGAAACGTTGGAACAAAATAGAATGACGAACACTGATCTTAGTTTATCACAAAAGAATAATAACAAACCCACCGTTGTAGAAGGGAAGATGAAAGAGAGCATGCAAGACGAATGCGAGAAAAAAGAAATGTGCGAAACAAAGAAGAATGGTATAGTCAGGAAATCACCACTGCCAAAAACTCAGGAAAGGCCTAAGGTAAACCTAAGCAGATCGGAGTTTAAATTCTGCAAGATTAACGTGGAAAGTAGCAGCGTTGACTCCGCTGTGAGCGCTCTCAGTTCAACCGCTAATAATTCACTTACATCTGACGACGAAAGTTTTAGTGGACGTACGGATTCAGATAATGACGATAGCGGCCACTTCTCTGAAACTAAATGTGAAGAGACAGTTAAGATAAAAGTATTCAATGAGTCCGATAACAACATCAAGATGTCACCGATAGGACAACTTCGTAAGGTCGACGGTCAGGCTAGTAACGGTTACTCGACGTTTCAAAGTCCTATCATTGACATGCCGTCAATCGTACCTAAGCCCCACGAAAACATATTTTCAGCAGAAGCCAGTCGGGAACTTGCTGGTGAGCCAGACGGGAGGGCCGACCCTGATGATACTACCGAAGCACCCGCGTTACCTAAAAGCCCGATGCCTACTATGGATCCCCGGCCGTCATTCTTACACGGCATAATTTCAGACATTATGTCTCCTAAGCCAGCCGTACCAGAAAAACCGAAGTTGCCCATCAAACCAGTTATAAAGCAGACTACTAAGAAAAATGTTGTAACACAACAAATGGTAATGCTGATGACAAAGACAGATGAAAAACGCTCGGTCAGAGCTATTAGTGAAGAGAAAAACAATGAAATAACCGAGGTTCACGAAGAAAAACCTGAACCCATCTATTACGCAAAACCTGTTCTCACTAAACAGGACAGCGACACATCACTAAATAGTCTCACTAAGAGTAAGGCACCGTCACCCCCATCTTCTCCATCTAGTGATGAGTATCCGAATTTGTACCAACGAAAAACAAACGGATTCACAAAATCAGACTCGCCGGTTGTAAGAGAAATGGAGAAGCGGGAGAGAGCAACTCAATCCACACTATCCACAGTTGTATCTAAAGTAAAAACTGTAGATACCATTGAAGTTAAAAAAGTTGACATTATTCCTGAGCCAGCACCGAGAAGAAATATATCGCTATCTCATGACAACTTGCTCTTAGATGAGAAACGGAAAGGAAAACTAAAGTTTTCTATTAAAAAACTGCTCCGCATCGGCTCTTCGAAAGATTTGGATAAAAAAGAGCTCAGCGTCGCGACGGTAACGAAAGTTTCACACAGGCCGGAAGAAATCTTCGACTTGGCACCAAAGCCGAAACCACGGCTAGTAATCATACATCCGTTGGACATAAACGGGTCCAACGTGGAAGTTGTGAAACCGAATGAGATTTCCGAAATACGACGGATGAGTCACGACGATGTGTCTTCGATATACAGTGGGAGTAGCACGGCAACAGAAGTTGAGACGCCTAAAGTTGTAAACAAACCGCCTCCCCCACCTCGCCATTCTAGTGAGGAGTGCAAGGTTGCGACAGTCCATAAACCTGCGAGACCGCCGCCGCCGAAGTCGGCTGTGCTGCAGAAAAAACAAAAGCAACAGGCGTGGGCGCCGCCGAGTAAAAGCGACAACATCTATGCAAATCTAGGTAAGCCATTTCATTAGCATTGGAATGTTAAAATTAACTTGAGAAGATTGCGGATCCACAAACAAAGTAAAAATTTCCACATATTGAAGTAAAAAATAGATAGTACTAAAAATTCTGAAGTCGGTGGACTATTATTTCATTAACTTTCATACTAATAACAGCCGCCGAGATGCATTTCAGGTTAACAACTTTGTTTAGCATTTAATTATTCTAAAAATACCTGCCTAGAAAGCTTTAATACTGTTGACTGAAGGTACGTTTATTCACACATCATTAATATTACTAATAGACAAACATTTCAATTTCAGGAGAAATCCGATCCGCCCTGGCTCCTCGGAAACCCGAACGTACAGCGAGCATGCGCGAACGGGAAGCGCACCTCGAGTTACCCAAACGCAGAACACCCATAGACGACGAGAAAGACGATCTAGACGGGCCACAGGAACTCGTCCAAGCCACCAACGAAGCAGTCATACACAACTACGACGACGTCTACAACTCCAACAAGTATGAAGAGGAAACCTGTGACTCGGCGAAAAACAGTGACAGTGACTACGAATATGTAAACCACGCCCATTCCAGTTCACCAGAATGTGATTCCGCCATAAAACCAAGAGAAACCAACGTAGAAACACGAAAAGACGATAGCCCCGAATATCCTAAATACAACAACGGATTCAACAGATCGTCGCTCCCTTACTGTGGAAGTGAGACGGAATCAGAAATCTATTCACCGTACAGCTTTTATAGTTCAAACGACAACATGGATAGTCCTGGAAATGAGGATTATCAGAATGATATGACGCCTAAGACGACAACGAATAAGTTGCGAGTGAGGAAGGGACGGAGTGTGGTTCACAGGAACTTGGAGGATAACTACGGAGCCGTCGTTATTGCTAACCATGAGGCGCTGGCGCAGGTTTTAGAACAGGTATTATTTTTAAAATATTGCTCTATCTAACCTGTAACACTTAGTAAATAGGTATCTTAACCTTAATTCTCAGAACCAAGACGTCAAGGCCAGTTGTTTTGACTAAGGACAGAATTACAATAAAAAATGCAGGCATTCTGTGCATGACTGGATATTTTTTATTATGATTCGTTTGAATTGTCATTGTCAGAAATGAGCCAGAATAATTTTATACTTATTTTATTTAACACACTTCTTAACTTCCTTGTTTGATGCCAGATCGGCTAGTCACACTTGTGTGTGTATTCAAAATTCATGGTTTAAACCAGCATAATTATTAAACCTGATATTTCCCATCATTTTACGACATACTTATCCCAAAGTAGCTGTTACCCTTAGGTCTATGAATAAGTAATTCGTTTATCGCTAAGCGGAACTATCCATGATAAAAAGTTTCCTTAAAATTTAAATCACGGGTCACACAAGGTGATTCAATCGAGAACTCGTTTCGAGTCGAGAAGAATTAGAGTTGTAATACCTAATCATGTCTATCTGAGGTTCTCGGTAGTCTTAATAGCTCGAAATGGTTCGTGTAAAGTTCCTTTCACTTTGACTTGTCTGACACGAACCCGTGTGTCTAGACCTTAAAGTATGTACAGGTAAAATTTCATCAATATCTAGCAGGTTTTGTGGGAAAACATAACAAGCATAATTTCATCATCACAGGCTTTCACGTTTATAATACCTATTAGTCAAATACTTATTGTAGACTGTCTGTAGAAACTAATTAAATAAAACAACTTACATTATACTGAAAATTCAACACGCAGCGCTGACAAGAGCAATGACACAGCTCACTTTCTATTGTTTTTCTTTCTTTCAACGCTGCGTGCGATTAAGTTTATTTGCGGCCAGGGCCAAAATAGGTCAATTTTATAAAAAGGTTGTAACACGCCACTCACGCCACACACCTAAAATAGGCGCGATGCCTACACTTGTTATAGGGTAAATCTTTGATAAACAATGGGTAAATAGAATTTCGTGATCCCTTCGTGCTGCCATGCTGTTCTGGGAGTAAAGAAAAACCAGAATGTACCAATGTTGCTTCTCTTCCGAAAGCCCATCGAAGGAATGTGCGAAAATCCTTGGAATCATGTTGAAGGCGATGTGGCTAGTAGCGCGTCACTATTACGATTCCCCTTTTTCCACCTATACGCCAATCATGATAAGCATGGCCTTGTCACTGTCGTTGGTCTACCCCGTAAGGGATAGACGTGATTTCTATAATCCATATCCACCTTACTGCTTGCTGATGGAATGTTTCCTCCCCACAGGTCCAGCAAAGCGCCGCCATGCAGCCATCCCTTCGTGGACTGAAGGCCTGCACCAACCTGCGCTGGAGCGACTTCGCTATACAGTCCTGCAAGAAGGTCCGGGCTGGGAGACGCCTGTTCTACCCAGCTATTTGGAACTCCAGTCAAGGTACGCTACCTATACAAGTTCACTCAGATTTTTTCCAGGATATTTCAACAGGTGGTTGGGTTATACGACTTTTGTCCTTATCTGTGAAAGGTAAATGTCAAAGTGACAGATAAGGACAAACGATTACTAAGTTAGCAGAGGCATAGAGCGTTTATGAATAAGGGGGTGAATCTATACTAACTGCATGTCGCTGTTTTCAGGGCCTGTGAACGTAACCCTGATGCTGCACAAAGAGCAGATGGCGTCGCAGCTGGTGTGCCAGCAGTCCGTGCAGCCGCAGACGCTGTCTCTCAACGCCATCACCGAGTTCTGCGACCTGGTGCCACTGCAGCAGTTTGGAGAGGAGGGGGAGGACTTGGTTCAAGGTATTTTTGCAATTTTCTGTGAAGGGAAATACTGCGAGAACGCTAGCGTTTGAAATGCGTAATCACGTATTTGTAAGAAATAGGAAGATGTCATTATTTAGTTCTTTTATTCGATACTAGATGGCGCTAGTAGTCGCGCTTGTATATAATACAAAATGTAAACTCAATAAGGGAGCCACTTTCTTCGTAATTGCAATTAAGTGCTCGATTAAGGTATATCTTTCATGTCGGCCGGTCGGTCTAGTCTAGTCATATCAAACGACTCATAAAAGCACATTGTAAACCTTAATCAACAGTTTCTCAATTCGACACTAGATGGCGCTAGTCTCTAGAATTCAAAGCCGCGCTGTCTCTTTTACGTAGGTATAAAAAAATCTGCCTTTCCATCCCACTTAAGATAACCAAAACCATTATTTATTTTCACAGCAACCATAGTCGTCCTGGCCCACGCTCAAGTCGACACGATCCAGTCGTACGGCGAGTTCCTCCACTCCACCGACCCCGCCAAAGAATCGCTCCAAACAGAACAGATCCACGAGGCCATATTCATGATGCTGCAAGTCATCAGCGGCCTCAAATGCCTCCAGGCTCGAGGTGTGGAGGAGATATCGGAGTCTCTGACCTCTTTCATCGCGTTAAGGGAGCAGCAGTGCGGCAGCCCGAGTCTGCCGTCGCCTGATGAGAGGCTGAACTCTTTGTCGGCACCGAAGACTAATTGCTACGGAAGACTGTGTATACTACAAGGGTGAGTGAGACAGAGGTTGCTAGTTAGAATAGTAGAAGTATAGCATCTCTCGTTAAAAGTATGGTGGCACTTGAATGAATCATCATCATCATCAAGCCTAGGTATACGCCTATACGGCACAGCCCTCAGAGGGCTTGGGCTATAGTCCCACGCGGGCATAGTGCGGATTGGGAACTTGAATGAATATTGTCAAAAAATAAAGGCTACATTTTTCGATTCTCTAAGGCAGCCCCTTACCCGCCCTGGCGACGCCCATGCTATGAAATAGTGTGTCAAGCAAGCGGATCACCTGATGATATGTGGGAACAACCACCTATGGACACAGCATCAGAAGTTTTCTGATAATGCTGATGCCAACCTAGAGAACTTACATTTAATTTAACCAGTAATTTCACCGGACATCTTACTCTCTACGCTAGAATATTCTATGATGGCACAGTCCAATTGGCACTTTGGCAACAAAAACAACCAACAACACCAACCACCACCAACAATATCAATCCTAAACCATTCAATAATCTGCTGACAACTTGCGCCGTATTCATTCTGGCGAGAGCTGGTAGCACTAAAAATATACGCGAAGCTCTTGCATATTTGCAGAATATTTAAACTGAATCTTAATTTTGTTCTATTGCCTTTCAGACTGAGCGACGACATGAACAAATCAACTCCTGACGCGCACCCAAGCTCGCTCTGCAAGTGCGCCATCAAAGCCCTAGAAATAATCCTCCCCGGTGAGAAGCTCACGCCACTCCTCAATCAAGTTCTACAAGAAGAACGAGCCATTTCTCTCAACCAGGCGAAGTCCGTCCTCGAGTTCATGCTATGGGGGCCTTTAGACGTCGTCCAAGGAGTCCCAGTAGACGACAGGGAACTGTCCCTGCAGAGGTGGTTGGATCTAGAAAGAGCGACAGTACTCCATGGTTTGGTGAGGACAAGAGTCCAACTGAATGTGTTCGAACAGTTGCATCTATTGTTCTTGGTGCGATCGACGGCAAAAGCGATGTGCGAGGCGTCTGTTCTGCTTGAGAAAGCTAACGTGTATTAATTTGTATATTTTTGTAGCTTCTTACGCATCTGGTTTTTATTTATTGTGATTTTAAAGTTTTAAAGCACTGCAGTTATAAAACGTTGTATTAGGCCTACGTTACGTAACATTTAAACACAATTTGTCACCAAAGTTATGCATTGTTATCATGTTTATAACATTGTTTAACTTTTTCTATTGTTTAACAATCGCAACGCGGTGATAAATTATAAATTTTGTAAAACATTCATGCTATTATAAGGTATACTTTTGGTGTATATAGCATGTTACATTTTTCTACCAGTGTGAGAGCATTTGAAATTGAATTTGAAACACCAAACTATCTTTAAAATATCGTTTTATAACATTTCATAACTTCTGTGTGAGTGCACCATTAGAGATTAGCGTTTACCTGTGAGTTTAAATGTATATTTTTCTTTTATCAGAAACAATGGACGCCATTTGAAGTTCTAGTAAATTTATGTTTGTGTTGATGTTTGAGTTGGTGAAATATGTAGTTATATGTTTGAGATGAGAAATTATTATATGTAAGTGTAGATAACTGTGTTAAAATTTATGTAATTCTGTCGGGTAATGCTTGTGAAATCAAGAAAGCATATCACAATTCTTCAAGTTCCGAATCAGATGCGTACTTTTACTTACTATAAGTTGATTTAATTTAAATTTTAGCTCTTAGTTTAGTAGGCACCTAAAAGACTTTATGATTAGTGTAATATATTTTTAAATTAAATTTCCCCTGCGACAAATTATTTTATATTTTAATGTCACAATTGGACAATCTAAAATGCATTCATCTTGACGATATGATTCATTAGACTTAAATTGAATAGAAAGCTTTTTTAAGTACCTACATGCCATTAAGATTATCGTCTGAAAAAAAAATTACCAATATTGTGCCACTTCTGACCTACACAACTAATGTAAAATACAGGATTTTTTAGGATAGATAAGACTTTTTATGTATTTACCCAGACGATGTCCAATTATAAAGTAAAATTATATTTATGTCGATGACAACACTATTCCAGTTTATATGAATGCTTATTTAATTATTAAAATTGTTCCAATGAATTCTTAAATCTAGTGGGGTGAAATTTATAAAGTTAGTTTTGACTTTATTAGGTGCCAATGAAAATAGAACTGAAATTCTATATACTCGATTGTAATCCGGTGCCTTATTCTTGTAACATATAAGCGTAATGTACATTTACTGCATGTAATTTATATATTTTTCGAGCTTGGTGTGAAGTTCAAAGTTTATTTCGTGTTAAGATGTCGAATATAAATATCGAAATATTTTATCATGTTGTTTTATTTTTGATCGATTTTTAAAGTAATTTTTCACTTTGCCTCTTAAACTAATAGAAGGGGTTTTCATTGAGTAGTTTGAGTGGTTATTCTTTATGTTTTCTCCTCCCCCTTTTTTAGCATGTTAAAGTGTTCTCCTGGGCAAAGGTCTCGCCTTCCTCCCGCCTCTTCTGTTACCGCTATGGCGTATGTAGAACACCCCCTTCATAAAATATACATATTGGTTATGATTACATTTTATTTCGTCTGTTTCGCAAAGCCAAGTGTAAATACGATGGTTAAACATAAAAAAATAACAAGTGTTTATGAATACGTGGCTTAGTGGGGTGTCGTTATGATAAACGCAGTATTTTTTCTATACATATTTTTATTGTCCCAGCTCTGATTTAAGAGTAACTAACAAATTCACAAGCGTACGATTTTATACATAAACAATCCTACAAAATTATTCAAATAGAGTTCGAATAATAGACATAGACATATCTATTGAAAGCGGTTTCAACAAAAAAAAATGGCACAAAATTAGGAAAACAGAATTCAGGCAGGGCCTTTTTTAATTTTATTTGAGCTCGGCACAGACTAGAAATAATTACTGAAAATAAGACCATTATTTACTAAAAATGCAAATAAGGCTGCAAATACACTTAGTTAATACCAATCGGAATGTATTGTTTTTAATATATAAAAATATTCGAAAAGCAAAGTAAATCATGAAATCTTATGCAAATAAATGTGTAAATAATAAAAAGCTAAATCTTTCTAATTACTATTTTTTTCTTAATAATCTTTGTATAATACTAGCCTGATTAGGTTAAAAACAATACTGATCGCCATAAAAAAAAACATAATCAAAATACACTTAGTACTTAAATTAAAAAAATAATTGAGAACAATAATCTTAAATTATCATAATCCGCCAATTTGATGTCTTTACAATTCACTGTAATTAACAATAATATCGTGATTTATAAATTGTATTTCAATCAATTTTATAACATTATCTATTTAACGATATCAAATCGTAAAAATAACCCAAACGCACTTCATTTTTCAGTTACCTACATAAAGTACCTAATACACTATCTACTGTATCCTTTATTTTTAATTGACAACACGGCAACACTGAACATTACACGTCGCAACACTGGCAACTTACAAATCTATCTATGGTCACTTAAACTTTTTCGTGACAAATTTTGACTGCAAAAATATTGATTTGTTTCTTTTTAAAGTAACCTAGCGCACCTGATGCTAGTCAGCTTAGTGTCCAAAACTGGTGCCATCACCGAAGTCTATTTATTCATACTAGATACTAAAATGACATTACCTGTGTTGCCTGTTTTTTGCAATTCAAAAATAGTGATGTGCCACCCTATCGAAAGTTACCTAACGATAAATTAAATTTAGTATAGATTTTTGTATGTATAATACACATTTGCAATTGTCAATTTAGTATCTAGTATGAATAAATAGACTTATAGTGTACTTTTAAAGAGTGTACAGACAGTATTGCCGTGTCTTTTACATAACAACATCTACTTATATTAAAGTTTAGAGACCCTTGTTGAAGTATACGTACTGGGGTGGTTTCCCGTCTGTATTCTTTAGTATTTCTTCATAGTTTTCTGGTTCGAAGCGCTTGATCGTGTCGGTTGAGATTTTACTGAAAAACGAAACTTACTTCAGTTGCAGTTTTAACATAACGTGTACCTCTTTAAAATACCAAGAAAATCCTAAGACGGAACTACATAGAATAAAAATCAAACTAAGGTTTCTGATGACCATCATAATATTTATGATATTACTAGCTGTTGCCAGCGACTTCGTCTGCAAAGAATTCGTTTATCGCTATCCCGCGGGAACTAGTTCCGGGATAAAAAGTAGCCTATGTGCTTATTCCAGACTTTTCACTATCTATGTGCCGAATTTCATCCAGATCCGTTGGGCCATTCTGGCGTGATTGAGTAACAAACAAACATCCATCCATCCATCCATCCGCCCATCCATACTTTCGCATCTATAATATTAGTCATTCATTCATTTCATTTATTTATTCATTGTCAAGTCATGTACATACATTATAAAGATGTTAACATTGTTCTAAGTCAGTCCATGACGCCCCGTAAGGGCACACAATAATAATTTTATTATAATTTTTATTAGTTAGATTATGATCCCACATAATATTTCATGCCCAAGTGAGTATGGATGAAGCACAATGTTATGTGTTTCTGAGAGGAGGCCTGTGCCCAGCAGTGGGTCGTATATAGGCTGGTGATGATGATAATGACTATGTTAAAAAATTCACTAACCATCTTTGTGGGAACAACGCGCAGGCCGTCGGCACCATAAATGTTAGGCTGGAAACATAAATAATAATACTAGCAAACAAGTTTTTTTAATGTGCATTTTATAGGAATTTTATATTATACGATACGAACTGTTTTATCAATAATAAAGTCGTAATTTCAATGAGTTATTTTATCTCAATTTCCTTCATTTTTAGCTGAACCATTTTGTGTCAATTTATCTTTAGCTTTTTATGTTTTTAGGGTTCCGCACCTCGAAAGGAAAAAGTGAAATTTTTATCAAATACTCAGGTCTACTGTCCCTTGGAGCTGTGAAAAAATCAAGCTTCTAAGCCAACGCAATCAAAAGATACAGCCGTTTATGCCGCAAATTTCCGCAAATTTTTGCAACTCGCAAGGGAATCAAAACCTACAGGGTACTTCCCGTGAACTTAGAATCTTGAAATTTGGCACGAAGCAACGTCTCATAGCACAGATAAAGGAATAATTGCGAAAACTGTGAATTTTCTACAGGTTTGTACGGAACCCTCGGTGCGCGAGTCCGACTCGCACTTGGCCGGTTTCTTAACTACTCTTGTGATTGTCAAAAACTTTTCTCTCTTTCCTTTGGTATTACTCACAACATGCCGACGATGGCGGTCTGTATACCGACGTGCGCCCAGCGCATGCGCTGCATCCACGGCTTGTGCTCGATGCGCTCCATGATCACCGGCAGCAGCAGCATGCCCGGCGCGCACATCACGATCCTACACAGCAATCAATCCTTCTATAGCATTGACGAACAATAAACAACTAGACTCCCAATCACGCTCAAACACTGTCGGAAGCAAAAGTCTGCACAACGCGTCTATTGTGCAGAGTTTTGGTTCAGTCGTGTTTCGACCGCGCTTCACTAACAATGTACCTGGCTCTTTCGCACCGTAATCTCAAACACTTGAGGACAAGAGACAGACAGGTTTCCAGCGCGTGGCGTCGTGTTATTACTTCTCACGATCGTATGCAATTGACATTAAACATTACTGCCACGAAATAAGGTGTTAATTTGAACGAATATGTTAATGTTATCTGTGTATGTTGATGTGTTGACACACACAATATATAGTCAACGCCGCTCGGACGTTTCTTGAAGCACTTTTGTTTGCGATTGGGAGTCTAGTTGTTTATTGTAAGTCAATGTTCTATAGTCTTCTTCTTCTTCTTTTATTAATATGGCCACATCGATCGATGCGATGATTTCGCCAATGTCAAAGTAAATAAATACAGTATTCAAAAGTATTCAAAATGTCGGCAACGTTGTACGGTAGAACACGGTCAAACGACCCCCTCCCCCCCTGTCGGGCTCTTAGCCAACGGACTATGATATCCTTCAGAGACCGCCAGGAAATCATTAACCGATGCCCAGGGTGCACCGGACCAAACACTGCTCTAAAAACGAACCGCAGCTCTTGACCACACGCGGAGGTAACCCGACTCGCACCCCCTTCTATAGTCTATTTATTCATACTAGAGACTAAATTGACAATTGCAAATGTCAAATTGTGAAATAATGATACCAGCTTTTATTGTTTAGTGGTGTACTCGAAACCAACGACAATGTTTGTGCTCTGGATACAAGAAGTTTGGTCATGTTACATTTAAAAAAAATATACGATTGTAGCATTATCAAGCAAATTTAATTACACTAGCTTATACATACAAAAACCTATACTAAATTTAATTTATCGTTAACTTTCGATAGTGGTGGCACATCACTATTTTTAAATTGCAAAAAACAGAAAATAGAAAAAGCCGTGGTAGCCTAGTGGTTTGACCTGTGGCCTCTCAAGCAGAGCGTCGTGGGTTCAAATCCCGGGCTCGCACCTCTGAGTTTTTCGGAATTTATGTGCGAAAATTACATTTGTAATTTGCCATGAGCTTTTCGGTGAAGGAAAACATCGTGAGGAAACCTGCACACATCTGCGAAGAAATTCGATGGTGTGTGTTAAGTTCCCAATCCGCACTGGGCGCGCGTGGGAACTGTAGCCCAAACCCTCCAATACACGGAGGAGGCCTATGCCACGAGGCACGCCGAATTACGCGACAAGTTAATAAATAAACGACAATAACAACAACAACAACATGTACTTACTGAAATTGTAGCGAATTCGGAATAAAAAGGCTTATAAATAAATAAAAAAATGAATAAATAGACTTTAATATTTGCACGAAAGGATAGCCTAGTGGTTAGTGACCCTGACTATGAAGCTAGAGGTGCCGGAGTTCGAATCCCGGTAGGAACAGACATTTGTATGATGAATACGAATGTTTGTGCCCGAGTGCCCGAGTCATGGATGTTGTATGTATTTTATCTACAATTAGAAGTTCGTAAAACAAACATGATGTTATGATTTTTTTTTTATTTACGATTTAATTTCAAACCAATCACTATACCCAATTATAATGAACCAAAAATATTTAGCTTGCTACTCCGCTACTACGTGTAAGATAACCAAGCCTGTGCGAAATTATAGGTAACAGTTCGTGAGCTAGTACCATCGGCCGACTCAAATATCAAATCCATAAGAGTGAGTGAGGCAGCAAGACAAACCCGATATGCTTGTTTGACTTACCTAGAGGTGACCACTTGTGAGATTCCCTTCGCCGGAGCTAGCTGCGATTTGCCGATAATCTTTCCACTATCATCCGTTACTTCTAACCCTGTAAACGAATATTAAAACTTTATTAAGAAGTACCATAGTTTTTTCTAGACTAAAACTTTTTTATTGGTGCCTGATATTGTTGCTCTAATTTCAATTCATCCGTACCTTTTATAAATTCAGTCTGCCTCATCAAAGGAATGTTGACCCAATTGGCAGCGGCCACCGCTACGAACGGCACAAATCTCTGAAAATAAAATTAACACAACTTATCAAGATTATTTTGGCAAAAACAAACATTACATTGAAGATGAAGTCAGAAAATATATGACACCTAACGCCATCTCTGGCACGGCTGTGTAACTATATTTTCGCATAAAAATAGTTACCAAAACTGCCGCTAGATGTCACTCTCACATCCCATCCCAATCCTACATCGCGCTGTTAACATTTTTCTCGATTCATAGACTACCTCACTATACTTATGAACAGTTATCGCTTCTCGGCCTTTTGGCTAAGATCAAAGTGTAGTATCTGTTCTTTTCAGCTTAATATCTGAAAGTTCCCTCACTGAGGGACCAGTATATTAAACTGATTTTTGTAAAACGTCGGGATGTTCGGAGCTTGCTCCACTCCTGACACGGGTCGGCCCGGCATTGCAGTGCCGCCGGGACTGGCCCACCTTGTAACATGAAAATCTGCATCTCCACTAGTTCTTATTTAAGCCATAGCTCCATGTTGTGACTGACTATGTCTACCTGTTCCTGAAAGGGCCGGCACGGCAACGCACCTGTGATTCCCCACGTCTTGCAGGTGTCCCTGGGCGATGGTGAATATGGTGATCACTTTCCATCAGGTGACCCGTCTGCTCCTTTGCCCCCTCTTATATTAAAAAAAAAAACCCCAACAAATTTTTGTAACAACACTGCTAAAGTTTAAGTGCCGCAAACAAGTTTGTTTTACTTTAGAAATAGTCTTTATTTTACCTTAGGAATGTCTTTGAACTAGGGGCGGCAAAAAAAAAGCTGTATACCTCCAAGTGGGTCAAATATGTATAATCCTACTTACTAATATTATAAATGCGAAAGTTTGTGAGTGACGATGTGAGTGAGTGTGTATGTTTGTTTCTTCTTCCCGCTGAAACGACTGAACGGATTTGGATAAAATTTGGAACGGAGATAGCTGGTACCCTAGATTGAAACATAGGCTACTTTTTAACCCGGAAAATTGCGTAGTTCCCGCGGGATAGCGATAAACATGTCAATTGCTAATTTTACGCGGACGAAGTCGCGGGCAGAAGCTAGTAGTGGTATAAATGCTACACGTGCCGGCACGTAAGTCTAGCGCTGATGTTTCACGTGGAGGGGAACTGCGCACCCACGGATACCGTATTTTATACTTCTGCGCATACAAGGTCAGCGCTAGAATTTCGTGCCGGGTGTACTTACAGCCAATATCGGATTCTTCGCCTTCTTCTGCACAACGAACTTGAACGTGAGCGCAGTCCCCATAGCCGCCGTTGTGGCCGACACGTACGCGACGCCCATCTGCGTCGTCGTCAGCGGCGAGTTGGCGTTCCGATTGGTGTAGTTCACAAGCGCGTTGAACGACTGATTCACCCACTGCCAGAAAACTATGGCTGTACCTGTTCTGAAATGATTAACTTCTTAAGTCCCGCGTCAGCCAGCTTTAGGCCGGCCACACACATATAATTCTTATACGGTTTCCGTACGGAATGAAATGACGTCAATTCGCATTCCGTTATATAGCGATCATCAACGTCATTCCGTACGGAAACCGTATGAAAATTCTGTATGTATTGTGGCCGGCCTTATAGTTGGATTGGAATCTTTAAGTCCCGATCTCATTAACAGCGTTAACAGGTTAACAGCCCACCTTTTGAACAAAGCCATTGTATTCTATGTATTGAGCCCTTAAGTGAAAATCTCTGTTTAAATTGAACGGATAATATATATGAGATAAAATAGGTGATTAAAATAACGACTTTATTTACATATTTACAACTGACAGTTGATTTCTTCTTCTTTTTTAATATGGCCCCATCGATGCGATGATTTCGCCAATGTCAAAGTAACAAAAACAGTATTAAAAAATCTTGTGACAAATATGTCTGCAACGTTGTACGGTAGAACACGGTCAAACGACCCCCTCCTGTCGGGCTCTTAGCCAACGGATAATGATATCCCTCGGAGACCGCCAGGAAATCATTAACCGATGCCCAGGGTGCAGCAAAACGAACCGCAGCTCTTGACCACACGCGGAGGTAACCCGACTCGCACCCCACCCCGACAGTAAAGTTGATTTAAAATAATACTTTGTTGGCAGATAATATTTTTCAAAATTGAATGCATCGAAAGAAAGTGTAGGTTCCTGGACTGCAACAAGTTGATACTTGGAATTTATTTTATTTTAAAAACGGCCACGGGACGTTACAAGTTTGTCATCGACGGCGTTACCAGTGGCGTAACTATAGGCAGGGCCGGATTTAGGGGAGGGCAACCGGGGCTACGGCCCCGAGGCCCCCACAAAAGAGGGGCCCCCACAATAGACTTCAGAAAAAAACAAATTCAGTCTAGTAAATACTAAACAGCTTGGGAAGGAAAATAATTTGGGGCCTGGGGGGCCTCCACTCCTTTGTTGCCCAGAGGCCTCCGGACCTCTAAATCCGGCATTGACTATAGGGCTGGCAAAATGCCACGGGCCCCCAGCTCTACAGGGCCCCGAACTGGCTTTGCCTTGAGCACAGAAGGGAAGATGATGCACTTGTTTATAGTGAGGAAGGGCCCCATCTGACATTTACCGCGGGCCCCTGACGTTGTAGTTACGCCACTGGGCGTTACACATACACTTAAATCACGTCTTTATCCCTTACGGGGTAGACACAACCTAAGGAACAAGACCGCTACGTTTAGCATGATCGACGACGTAGTATAAAAAAAAAACGTGTCAGACACACCCCTCTAGGCTTGGCTCTGGTCACTAGACTCACATGATTCTTGACTCATCGACATTTCGTAAATAGTTTGGCACACGTACCGCATATTTTTGCCAGGCGTTTTCTTTCATTGTTCTCGTAAGTGTAGTAATTTAAAATAGTCACTCAAGGTCGCTTAACTTAGTGGTTTGAAGGTTTTTACGACGTACTTATTTAAACTGTAAAATCGTGTGTATACTTCCATACTTTTTACATATTTCGACGACCGGATAACCTAGTGACGACCGGATAGCCTAGTGGCTAGTGACCCTGACTATGAAGCTAGAAGTCCCTGTTTCGAATCCCGGTAGGGGCAAATATTTGTATGATGAACACAACTGTTTGTGCCCGAGCCATGGATGTTGTATGTATTTATCTACATTATATAAGTATGTTTATCCGTTGTCTGGTACCCATAGTACAAGCTTTGCTTAGTTTGGGACTGGGTCAATTGGTGTTATTTGCCCCATGATATTTCATCATCATCATCATCATCATCAGCCTATGTTCGCCCACTGCTGGACATAGGCCTCTCCCATGGCACGCCACTCCTCACGTCCCGTCACGTCACGTCACGTTCTCAGACTCGGTGGAGCGAGGATCTTCGCAAGGCGGCTGGCAAGAGCTGGATGAGAGTGGCCGAGGATCGTGCTTAGTGGCGTGCCATAGGAGAGGCCTATGTCATGATATTTATTTTATTTATTTATACTGGTCTGGGAGCAAAGAAAAAACAATAGGATGTACCAGCTGCTCTTGGCGCGCGGATTGTAAAAGCCCATTGAGCGAATGGACGAAAACGAAAATCTTAGGTATCATGTTATTATACAGCTAGCAACCCATTCTTCAAGAGCTTCAATTTGGGGATAATTGACAACATTTCATTTTTATAACACCAGAAAATGTATATATGGTTTGAAAGCATTTTGCCTCCTGATCACTGCAATATGTTTATATAATTTTAATATCGCTTATTATAAAAAATGAAAATTAATTAAAAATATGTCCTAATTTTACCAAAACTACCACAGGATAGGTGAAACACCTTTGCCTTTTTCACGAGAAAAAATAAGCGACCATAATTTTGGATATGACAACTTCAAAGTACAAGGGGGGCAACTCTGAAATTCTATTTTTGAAGTTCGTTGAATACCTTCTCTCTCACTCTCAAGTTAATGACTATATTAGTATGAGCGGAACAGCACGAAGCGAACCTCGAAAATCGAATATGGGAGAATAAGGCCTGACATTGACAATTTGAAATTGACGTCAGATTTTTTTCTATACAGAAAAGACAAAAGGGTAAGTGTCTATTCTGTGACAGTATCGGAGTTACGCCCTTTTAGAATAAGCAAAAATTAATAAGTTAATTATAAATTAAATACAAACCCTAGCGAAAAAATTAAACTGTCAGCATGTTCATCTTTTCAAACAGAATACAGAGAACCATTAAAATGATAGGCTCAGAAATATGAAATGTTGTCAATTGTGAACACACTGTATATGTCTTGATTAATTAGAATTCATTACTCGAAACAGGAATTTATATTTATAACTAGCGACCCGCCCCGGCTTCGCACGGTATATTATGCATGTATTATACATATAAACCTTTCTCTTGAATCACTCTATCAAAATTCGTTGCGTAGTTTTAAAGATTTAAGCATACATAGGGACATAGGGACAGAGAAAGCGACTTTCTTTTATACTATGTAGTGATATAGCCAGATCCCCCACACATGGGGAATTGGGACTATACAAGTGCCGGCACGTAAGTCTAGCGATGACCTTTGATGCGGGGTAGTCGAAAATATGGTATCTCGGGGGAGTCGCGGGGGAGTACACCACGTTAGACTTACGTGCCGCCACCTGTACTGTGTTTGGGGATTTTAGCATATTATTACTGTTCCCAACCTGCCAGCGACGTAAGTAGGTAAGTGCAAAGATCGCATAAATATGAACTTTAAACCTTTCGCAATGATAAGGTATTGTATTCAATGCTATGTGATATCTATCGTATAGAACTCATATAATCAATTAATAATGCAACAGATATGTCAAGATTACAGTATTTACAAGCTGTATTATGCTATAAACAATTTGATAAGGTTTGATGAGTTTCATAATAACTTAGTTGTAATTTCTAAACGACACTGAAGATTAGAACACATAGAAAAATCCGAAAAGTAAAGCTATGGCCGGGAACTTAGTTGTATTTTTTTCATGTAGGTATTTTAGTTTTAGGCTAGTTTTATTTTAATTGCTATATTCATTGAATAAATTAATATAATTTATTTTTAGTACATAACTTAATACATAAATGTATATTTTGATGTAGTTGTTACTCCCTACTAAGTATGAACAAGCTAGACTAAATTAAATAATGTTGTTTTTCTAAGTCTGCTTTGGAATATATAATTATTTTTTAAGTATTTTCCCGCAATATTAGCAAAGCCTAATGGAAATCCCTGGTACCTATATCATGCATTGCACTATACTTTACAAATGTTATATGGATGTTCTATTATTTTCTATGCCCCAAAATCATCATCAACATCATCTATGTCCATCCAGTCCATACCTAAACAAGTTTCTAGGTAGGTATATTAGCACACTAGCTTCTGCCCGCGACTTCGTCTGCGTAGAATTAGCAATTGACATGTTCATGGCTATCCCCCGGGAACTATGCTATTTTCCGGGATAAAAAGTACCCTATGTTTTAATCTAGGGTACCAGCTATCTTTGTTCCAAATTTTATCCAAATCCGTTCAGTCGTTTTAGCGTGAAGAAGGAACAAACATACACACTCACTCACATCGTCACATTGTCACATCGTCACAAACTTTCGCATTTATAATATTAGTAGGATCATAAGTTCTCTTACATGAAAGACTTGAAATATAGTTACTACAGCTATCACTATTAATTGAATCCAAGACAAATTACTATCACCTGATATAAAGCAATTGGTGTTGCTGACTGATTCCGTTCATAATCCAAAACAAGGGCTACCAGAATGCTAAAAATTCTAGCTCATAAGAAACATACCTGTACCACTGCAGCATAGCTCCAGTGACCAGACAACCTCCCGGCATTTGGAAGGACATCCTTCCGAACACATTCTGCAATTCTCCGCTGTCTGGGTGGAATGCTGATTCGTAAAGCTGTTTCGCACGAACTACTTTGTCCATAGGAGTATTGGCAGGCTCTTTGCCTTCTCTGTAATATAAAAAAACATGTATTTTGTAGAGACTGTCTTCTTTACAGCCAGTACTAAATTTCTTATATATAATAATCTTTGGTCTGTCTAACCTGTCTTTCTAGTTTTTAATAGCTATCAATGTATAAATATATGTAGAAGTTAAAAGTGTCTAAAGTAAATTTAATGTAAGTTATTAAAAACATTGTTTTAATACTTTTAATTGATGTTTGGATGAAAAGACAAAAATAAACAAAAATATATTGTAAATACCAGAGAAATATCAGACCTTTAAAGTTGGTTATAAATTAGAGTATAAAAAAATAAATTTAAATAAACACTCACTTGTATTTAAAGTACAATTCCTTAGCTTCATGGAGCTCTGATTCTGGCACAAGAGACAGCAAAGGGTTTGAGATGAAGGCAAAATGCTTGAATCTCCCTCCGAAAGTGCTCTGATCCCATAGTGGTTTGGTGATATCTATCCTCTTTTCAGCAGCCATTTTCTAAAAAAATGTACCTAATGTGACTGGCCAGCTAAATCACAGATGTTCCAAAATAACGATGGATATTTAAAAAAAAATACTATCCAAATTAAAAGTTAAAAAACTATGAATTTAACTTTTAATTGCCTACTTAAACTTTATAACATACTTTACATACTTCATGAGTTAGCCAAGATAATCTTTCTTTACTTTATTACTATTCCTTAAAGCACAAAATAAGTAGCATTGATCAATGATGTAATTTAAATTTTAAGACCTTGAAAACTGCTAAGCACATAACATAACGTAAAAAAACAAAAGACCTGTTACTAACACGATTTTGATTATGTAAGTCTTCTTACTTTTTAATAAGCAATAAAATAACACACTTACTATTATCAAAATAACTTATATATTAACAAGATTGCTGGTTATAAGTTTTACGATTTAAAAAATATATTTCGGCAAATATTCTAAAGTTATGTGCGGCTACTTTGCGATAGCTACTCCGCCGCAATCGCCGTCCGTGCCGTGCCGCAACCCGCAACCCGCAAGCAAGCAAAGCGAAACGAACGAACGTCAAACGTCAACGTCAACTGTCATGTCAACTGTCAACAAGTCAAAGGAAAACGAAGATAAAAACATTGATAAAGTTAGGGTTGCACTTTTGTGGTTTCGGTATCATCGTGTAATGACAGATTCCGGAAAATGAACTGAATAAGGGTGCGACCAAACCGCCGCGTATACGCAGTGACGTGTCGTATGCGTCACGTTTTCTCACCGTTTCTTCATACATTTTGTTGCGATTCCGTAACGTCACCGTTTTTTAAACGGCGGTGTGGTCGCACCCTAACTAAATCCAGTCATAATTTATCTCGCACACATCAATCAACGATAGGTCAGTTAAGGAAAAAATAGTGGCAATTAAAAAAAAACATTGATTCTACTCGATATATTCGATCCCTATATTTAATTTATTAAGTTTAACCATCGACAAGCGATAATCTGATAGAAAGATAGAATGTATTTAGTCTATGACGTTCCTCCAAGAAAAATATGGCGGCTGTCGCTGCAACAGCCGATATAATGATTCAAAAGAATTCCAAGATTTTGGTCAATGTTGAGGAAGCTTTAGCTGATTTAATAGTAGTTTCTTACAGTGCAGAAAATAAAAAGTTCCAAGGTGTACTTTTGGACTCGAACAAAGGGTTGGTATTGGTACAGTGTTACTATCTTTGTGTATTGATTATTAGTAAAAAAACTCTTCTAATTGGGTTTATTCGTATTGTTTTGCAGTAATCTGCCCTATGGAGTGTATAGCCTCAATCCAGCATTTTCCAAATCAACCGTATCCACCGATTCGACCGATGATAAGCTACATTCCGCTAGTCAAAGATTCACTTACCAAGAGCCACAGTATGCGGCCGACAACCCACAAAAGCCTAAAAAACCTGGTCCGAAGGGCAAACCGCAGCAAAAACAAAAGATGACTGTGCGATTGAGGGCCAGGAAGGTCCTATGCTCAAACTGCCAAGGTATTTGCAACGAGAATAATGAAAATGTAGACGTGTCTAAGAAACGGAAGCTGGAATCCGATGACGACATTTCCCCCGTCAACATTGAGTCACCCACCGCCGGGAAAAAGTACCTCATCGGTAGCTCACTGATTCCGAGGATACCTCGCCTGCAGCCAAGCGAGATAACCAGCGCCATAAAAGGTGCCCCTAAAAGTTCTAACAAGGCCAGTGAAAAGGCAAATATCAAGGTCCAAAAATCAACTAATAGTCCGACAAAGGAAATGGCATTCGTGAGCGTGTCCAGTGACCCTGAGAATAAAGACACAAGTGATCCATCATTCACTTCTATGTTTCCTAGTGCACGGACTCTTAAAATTTGCTTTGGTGCAGGCGAAGGTACGGTAGTCAAAATACCACCTATAACGGGAGATTACAATGAAGATTCTGGAGTCTCGTGTGACATGACGAAACCCTCCAAACTGGATTTGAAAGTTGCAAAAAAAGCATTGAAAAAAGCTAAGAAACAAGCAAAGAAAAATACTATAACCCTCAAAATGGGGACACAGCAATCACCAAAACATAATGGAGCATTGTCACCTAGGAACAATGTGTCCAATGGACCACCTACAATAGACCCACTAGAAAAGAAACACAAGCACAAGGTGAAACACAAAAAGAAGCACAAGTTTCAAAAGACAAGAGATGAGAATGTTACTGAATCCGAATCTATAAACTATTTTAGTGACATAAAAGAGCACTGCCTCAAACAGAAGCTATCAATTAGCTTAAGAAGATTGAGTAGTAATTCCTATGAGAGAAGAAATGAGCAAGATGTTGCAGAAAGTGGATCAGACGACTGGGAGAGTGATATGGTCCCGAATTTTCCTGCTACGGAAATGGAGAGTGCTGGGGCACGATTGGTCCGTGTCGCTCCAGGAGACATTGTTTGGGGTAAAGTTGTTGGGTTTCCGTGGTGGCCTGGCAGAGTACTTAGCGTGACACCAACATCCAGGGCACATGTGGCGTGGTTCGCTTCAACAACTTCATCTCTAATGCCCTGCGACAGTCTGAGCCCATTTCTAGAAGATTTTAAGGTAAATTTATGCCTCACACAATTTTTCTAAATAAGAAAAATATTAGACTAAACTAAATATTTCTATGATTGTTACAATGTTCAAACATTGAATGTTAAAAATTTGCCATTAAGGAGAAAGGGGCTTCTTCATTTAATTTCTACTCTTTCCTTGAGTGAGTAACTGAATTACAATAAATTTTTCAGTTGCCATTTCCCTTGACATTATTCATTTGTATACAACATTCTAATTCTAATTGTAGATAAAAGAGTTTTTACATTCACATTGTAAAATATTTAACCTAAAAGCTAACCTATGATAATAATGTCATGCATTGTGAACATGATCAGGAAAACATGTATGTATTATGATTATGATAATTTCACAGCTGACGGTAAACAAGTGACACAACTTTTATCTTTGGATAGATAGGTTTTAAAGCTGCCAATATGGTTTATAAATAGGTAGTTGCTTCAACAGGCAAATCTATATTAATAATTTCGTGACCGGCTACGGTAGACTCGATCGAAACGTTGCCTGAATGATAGAACATGAAAAAATAAAATTTTCGAGTCGACAACATGTATCCGCAAAATTCGGATTGTCGAGTATTTTGTAAAATTCTAACGGTGCTGACGGACAAATCGCAGTCGCCATATTGGACACCACAGACTAGCGCGAAACTGACACCGGAGGACGACAAACGTTCCGTTTCATGCTAGCGCACATACGCCGTGCGATTTTTCTTAAACCTGAGATTGGCCAACATAACCATAGAAAAAATAGAATAATTGGGAATGGATGATTATTTTAAAAGTGCTTGGTGATTTTTCTTTTGATAGGAATAACCATCCTCAGCTACGGAAAAAAGTTTCAAGTCGAGCCATATATTTTATAAAAAAAAAAAAACATTTTATTCAGTCACTCGGCGGCCCTTAAGGTGGAAACACATTGTTAACACGCGACGCGACCCGATGCAACGCGACGCGTGTTGTGTCGAATCAAATTGTATTATTTTCTATGACCAGAACCACACTATGAACATCCGACGCGACGCCATGCGCATACATTCGCTGCATTGGGTCGCGTCGCGTGTTAATAATGTGTTTCCACCTTATACGGTAGTTAAGCAGTACGCCAATGCATATCAAATTTAAAAAATGCTTGAATCTGTGGTACACGATGACATTTGTAGCTAAAAGAAGCAACGGCTAATGCTACGGCCACATTAGCGGGATTCGGCGAAGGTTCGCCCTATCGCTGCATGTGTGGATAGACAATTCGCTTTATCGCGAATCATTCGAGCGAACTCGAACTGTGTTCGGGCTCCTGTCGGTATCTATCTAGCGCAGATCAAAGGATTGTATCGCGACAGAGTTCGTGTTCGTGCAAGTGTCTACACTTTGTACTTTGAAATTTCTGAAATGTACGTCAATTTTGACAAGTGACATTTCAATAATTATTTACAGTCATACAATACAAAGCAAACGCTGCCTCCATCTTTTTGTTTCTTTGCGCTCTTGGTTCATTTTCCCGTCAAATTCAGAGTTGCGCGACATAGTTCGCCCGAAGTTTTTATCGCGATAATTTGGCTACACGAACTCAAACTTTTTATCGCGACAACGCGACACGAATCTTCGCCCGCTAATGTGGCCCGGGGGTAAGTAACGCCGTTTGTAGATTGTTCGTGTCACTAAACCACTATGGTAATTTTTGTTGAAATTCCCCATGTATGGTTTACCCCCGGGCCACATTAGCGGGCAAAGGTTCGTGTCACTTTGTCGCGATAAAAAGTTCGAGTTTGTGTAGCCACGAACTAAATGGCCACCACATGGCCACACTTAGACCAAATTATCGCGATAAAAACTTCAGACGAACTATGTCGTGCAACTGAATTTGGCGAAAAAATTAACAAAGAGCGCAAAGAAACAAAAATATAGAGGAAGCGTTTGCTTTGTATTTTATGTCTGTAAATAATTATTAAAATGTCACTTGACAAAATTGACATACATTTCAGAAATTTCAAAGTTCCAAGTGTAGACACTTGCACGAACACGAACTCTGTCATGATTAAATCCTTTGATCAGGGGGGCAACTTCGAAATCCGATTTTCGAAGTTCGTATCACACCGTCCCTCTCACTCTCAAATTAATAACTATTAGTGAGAGCGGAACGGCACGAAGTGAACTTCGAAAATCGGATTTCGGAGTATAAGGCCTGCTCTAGATACCGACAGGAGCCCGAACACAGTTTGAGTTCGCCCGAATGATACGCGATAAAGCGAACTGTCTGTCCACACATGCCGCGATAGAGCGAACCTTCGCCGAATCCCGCTAATAAAAATAAAATAAAATAAAATAAAATGAGTTTATTTCAGACATAGTCCATATTTTGTTAGTTAGTTACAAATACTAATGTGGCCGTAGCATTAGTAACACATACATTCTACAGACGGCGCCACTTATGCTACGGCCACATTAGAGGGATTCGGCGAAGGTTCGCCCTATAGTTGCATGTATGGACAGACAGTTCGCTTTATCGCGAATCATTCGGGCGAACTCGAACTGTGTTCGGGCTTCTGTCGGTATCTAGCGCAGATCAAAGGATTTTTTCGCGACAGAGTTCGTGTTCGTGCAAGTGTCTACACTTCGTGCTTTGAAATTTCTGATATGTACGTAAATTTTGACAAGTGACATTTCAATAATTATTTACATACATACAATACAAAGCAAACGCTTCCTTTATCTTTTTGTTTCTTTGCGCTCTTGGTTCATTTTACCGCCAAATTCAGTTGCGCGACATAGTTCCTCCGAAGTTTTTATCGCCATAAGTGTGGACACGTAGTTCGTGGTTACACGAACTCGAACTTTTATCGCGACATCGCGACACGAACCTTCGCCCGCTAAAGTGGCCCGGGGGTTAGCCGTTGCTTCTTTTAGCTGAAAATGTCATCGTGAACCACAGATTCAAGCAGCAATTTTTTTTTAATTTGATGTCATTGGCGTACTGCTTATCAACCGTATAGAGACCACATAGAGACCGCCGAGTGACTGAGTAAAATGTTTTTATTTTTGTAAAATATATGGCTCGACGAAAAAATAAATACCTAATAATAAAGAAATAAATATCATGGGACAAATTACACCAATTGACCCAGTCCCAAACTAAGCAAAGCTTGTGCTATGGGTACCGTACCAGGCAACGGATAATCATACTTATATAATCAATAGAAAAATCACCAAGCTCTTTTAAAATAATCATCAATTCCCAATTCAAGATAAAAACGAATTTTGGAGAAAATTTCAAACTTTAAAATGGCCGCCCTGTAAAATTGCCATTTTGGACTTATCAAGTTCTTCACGCCATGCACGGATATATTATTGCAGATAATTTCAGTTATTGTGAATGCTATCACTTACCTACCTATTTTTGTATTAAAATAATATACAGATTCGAAATAATGGCTACACATTCTACCTACATTTTGTACCTACAAGTGTATTATGATTCGAATTTCACCCGAGCGAAGCCGGGTTTTCATCTAGTAAAATATATAATTTATTGAATCAGGTGTTACTTTGGAGATTCATATAAATGAACAAAAACACATTTACCACACCAGCAAGACAGCGAAGCTTGTGCATATTATATTTTTACATGTAAACCAAGGGTGGGTTTATCAATCTAGGTATATCAATACCAATCTTATCATTATATCAATTGCATGAGTTGTGGTGGATTAAAAGCTGTAAGTAATCTACATATTCAATCTCAAGGCTTAATTATTAATTATTAATTATATATTAATTAATTATAAATAATTTATTATTATTATTATTAACAGTAGATATCTGACCATGATGATGATGATGATGGTGATAACGATGACAAAAGCTGTAGGCTTATTATCTAACTCGCTCGCAATCGCCATCGTGTTCATTATGACAGTTCTTGTATGAATGTGACAGCTGGCTGATTCCGATGCCAAATGTCAGCCCATACATGAACTGTCAAAATGAACATGATAGCGATTGCGAGCGAGTTAGACAATAAGCCTACAGTTGTAATTTGGGTATTTTTATTTTAACTAATATCCAAAAGGTGTTGATAACATGAAGGGTTTGCTAGGCTTTCTCTGTGCGCTAAGCTTTGCGCGAAACAAGTTATTTAAGTAATTAATTAACTTAGTATTATCAATTATATTTATTAACTTACAGATGCGCTTCAATAAGAAAAAGCGAGGTGCATACAAAGAAGCAGTAAAGCTGGCTACGATAGAGGCGAAAATGAATGAATCTCAGACCGAAGACCCATTAGCGAGTCCAACGCAGGCTAACATGGTCAACCAATCACCGAGGCCTGTTGATGTTTTCTCATAGAATGTGATGTGATGGTATACAGCCAAATTTAATTGTATGTGATATTTTATTGTACTGCACAAAAAATTGGTGAGTTGTTATTAGGTATTTTTAAATTATTATTCTTTATTTCATCATTTTAATGCGAGTTCTAGACCCTGTTTAAATTGATAAAAAAAATACAACCTAATTTAGAACCTCCTCCTTTATTTTTTTTAAGTCTATTAAAAATGGGGGTTTAGTTTACTGGAACTTCGAAGCCATCTTTGCTAAATCAGATAATGCTTTTTAATATTTCATGAAGCTTTCTTAATAGGTTGAGGATATCATAAATCCTCAAATATAAAACACTTATTAAGGATTCGTTGCATTATGTTTCATCTATTAAAGCCATATTGTTTATGTGCAATAAATCAATGCTACATAGAAGGAAAATGGATCCTTTCATTGATGACATATGTTGTAGGTATTTCGACTTTTATTATTGAAAATCATTTTTATTATTCATTTTACTGAGAATTATGAGAAGCCGTTTTTCTGTTTTCATATGACCTCAAATTCCTGAAGTTTTTTAACTTTTAACTCTTTGTTACCTACTTATTTTGTTTGACATGTTTTTCGGAATGCACACCATGTGATTAAATGATTTCCAAAATCCTTTTACCATTAATAAGTAGTATTACTAAATTTTCATGATTACTACTTACCAGACTAAATACATAGAATTCATTCCTAAAAAAAGTTCTTAGTGTGTGATATACGTACACACACTTTCAGGGGATTACTATAATTTTCCATACAAAACGATGTAAAATTTTGACATTATACTAAAAACATAATACCAATTTGAATTTGTTATGGCCATTAATGTTTGTTAGAAGTTTATTTGTTCCTGTTTTATATCACAGTTATTACTTTTAGTTTTATTTTGTAACTTCAATCAACTTGAATTATGTGAAATCTTATAAATAAATTGCGGTTTGGACTGTTATTTAATTATTAGCATATAAATTTTAATAGGACCATACATTGTTTACTTTCATATCATATTTGAGTTATATTTAGATTCTTTTGTATATTTTATATTAAAACTGGTTATTACAACTATTTTAAATCTTACTGTATATTTTTTGGCAACTTTAGAAAATATGAAACTGCAGTTAGTGAGTATTCATTACTTGAATATTGCAATTTGATCCATATTTTGTTTTCAAACCAAAGCAAAATGATATTTTCATGACACATTTTGCGTAATTTTAAACTTTTCACCAATAGCATCTATTTTGTATTTTAACAACAGATTAGCCTTAATCTGTACTGTAATACCGTAACAGCTACATTTTAATGGAACCCTGAAGGTTTTACATCGTAGAGAATCTAGTTTATAGCCATTTTGTAGTAGGTAGTTTTAAATAAATAAGTGATGGTTAAAAGGTTCAAATAATGTCCTTCGCCGCGAAATGAAACTCCAATCTTGAAAGTAATTTTCCTTTAGCAGCTTGAACATTATTTCTTCCAGTTTGTTTTAAGTCGCTAATCCATCGGGTCGCCATGGTGACGTTCGCTAAATGTATTATAGTTGCCATAAATGGTTGGATACTCATCTCGTCGCCGTGGCGTCCTAGTGGGTAAGAACCCTTACACCCCTATTCATAAACGTTCAGCAATCGTTTGTCCTTATCTGTCACTTTGACATTTACCTCTCACAGATAAGGACAAACGATTGCTAAGTTAGCAGAAGCCTATAGAGCGTTTATGAAAGACTGGTTTCCTTGAAAGACGAAACATGAGGGTGTGCATTTAGTTACGAAATGAAGGCACTGTGATTCTTCTCGTAAGTAATGTAAATAAATGTAACTATTATAATAATAAAAAGTATATTTGTGCTTAGATATAAATTAAGCAAATTGAAACATGTATAAAAAGAAATTCAGCCAAAGATTAATGGATTCACGAATATCTTTTTAATAAGTGGATTGCTTGTGTCAGGATCGGTTTCTAATATTAAATTTGAATATTTATCCATAATGTAACGTAAATAATAATGGAGGTAAATTATACATGCAAACCCTCTATAAGAATACTATAGGTATATCAACGCTCCGTTTATCTAGCTAGGCTGGTTAAAACATGTAGCAGTATTATTACTTTGCGTTACTGGTAGCGCCATCTAGCTCTACGCCGCGAAACTACGCAACTCATCATGCTCCATAGACGTCGGAGCAGCGCCATCAGTAGGTCATGATAATAAGCTTAGATGTGTATGACAGGTGTAGTGTAAATACATAATTAATATTTTAAAACTTGTAGTCATAGGTGACATTATTGTTAGCATTATTATGCGCCCTTAGGTCACAAACTGTCCACATTACGGATGGTTCAAAACGCTCAGGTGTCTGAGTACCTTTATAATGGTTAAGGTATTTTGTTTTAATTTTACCAGGCATAGGAGCCTGTTATTTGTTTTTCTTTGTATCCCAGGCACTGTTGATCTCACTTGTATGTCTATACTTAGATACTCTAATCATAACTTCAGTCATACAGATAACCCGATTTGTTTTGTAAACTTGGTCCCAACTCAGTACTGTACCTACTCACACAGGACAAAGGACAAGTCGCTTTGTTCTCTATCTCAGAATCATGTTTGTAAAGAATAAAACCTCCATTAATTAGTATTGCTCGATGTTGTATAACTAGTATAGTACATATTGCAGTTATAGTATACATAGTTTTTTCATGTCAGGTAACTTCAATTCCTTTTTTTTTTGTTTTTTTTTTGTCCGTTAATTGGGAGGATAATGTAGCAGTATTATTACTTTGCGTTACTGGTAGCGCCATCTAGCTCTACGCCGCGAAACTACGCAACTCATCATGCTCCATAGACGTCGGAGCAGCGCCATCTACACCGGCAAAGCGACACCACTGTCGCACGCGCCTGAGAGCGAGACAGGACACCGGCGCCGCCATGGGTGCGAGCGAGAGAGCGAGAGACGCCTCCCGAGCGAGACAGAGCAGTACGAGGGGAGAGAGAAGGCGCGGGACGCGCAACGGAGGCTCGGCCATTTTGCCCGGCGCCAGAGCAGCGAGCGGTTGATCGAGGCCTACGCCGCCGCGTTACTACCTAGGAGCCCGGACTGCGGAGCGCGCCCCCGAGCCCTGGCCGCGTTCTCCGACCTTCCGCACGCACCCGCATGGTCTGAGGGTGTCACCAGATCACGTCGTGGTCGTTGGGCTTTCCTGTCGGGCTCAGTTTGTCGCCTGCCTTACCGTGTGCCTGCCCGCCCGCCTGTCTGCCTGTCCGCCACGGACCCTCACCCTCCGCGCTCACTCATCTAGTGTCGAGTCAGTCTTGTCTTCTCCTTGTTTCTGTCGGTCTGCCTGCCCTACTCTATTCAGTGCCTGTGTACTTATTTAATTATATTATTCTACGCTGAAGATAAATTGTTTTAATACGTAAGCATCGCGCCGCTCCCCTCAGGCACCTTAGAGAACCCCGACCATCTTGATTAAGGAAATAGCAACCTTACAAACAACACTTTCTTAGGATAAACGTGTTCCCAATTTATACCTACAATAGGCACTGAAAAAAAAAATGATAAATTGATTTTAATATTTTAAACGTATGGTACTGTCAAGTCAAGACACTTTCTACACGACAGTTGAAGTTCCAACCATGCAGAAGAACCGCACACTTGTCATTTAAACTGACATTGGCCCAAGCCTTACTTACGGCCGCCATTAAGGGGAATTGAATTGAACCTCTCACTCAGATAAATTTGTTGCCATATTCAAGCATATTGCGTCAGAAATGTACCACTCAATGTATAAAGTGGCGTTCATTGTTTAAACTATCTTTTTTTTTCTGGGAGAACTTAATCAAGCAAACGCTTGAACTGACACAGGTTGAAGCAATTATAATTCCACTGTCTAGTAATATCCTAAGGTGTTACTAAAATGTGTATTATACAGGAATTTTAAATTAAGACTTCAGTGTTTTAGCCGTTAAATTCACAATGTGTGTTCATTGTAGAAGTTTGTACAGTGTAGATAGGTGGTTTTCTAAAGTTGCAATTGCTGTCCGTTTGTCGACTATACTTAAAATATAAGATTTAAATGTTTCATTACCGGTTCTTGTATCAAACAATTAAGGTGCGACCACACCGCCGCTTAATAAACGGTGACGTTACGGAATCGCAGCAAAATGTATGAAGAAATGGTGACACGACACGACATACGACACGTCACTGCGTATACGCGGCGGTGTGGTCGCACCTTTTTGGTATTTAGGCAAGTCACTTTAAAAAGGGTCTTGTCAGACGTAAACTTTGAACTGTTCATTTAAAACTTACACAAAAATGTATTTTGATCGTATAATCTACTGCAGCATACATACTGTCAGCGTCAAATAGTTCGTGTCAGCCAAAGTGGCCAAAGAGTTAGCAACACGATTTTATTTCAACTGTAATAGTGACGTGTTGCGAACTATTTGGCTACTTTGGGTGTCACGAACTATTTGACGCTGACTAAAATCGGTATTCTTTAAACTCATATTTAATATGTTCCAAACTAATTAAAATATAAATAAAATCTCGTACCTATTACAATCTTTTATTAATTAACATTTATTCGAAATTTGAATCTGTATCGACGGAATTAATATCGAGTTAGTTTGTCACAATAATTGCTTGTTAGTTGCCGCCCTCGGCTTTGAGTGACCCGTGGTCAAATTTATTTGTCCACCGAATAAACTGGCATTATTTTAAATCACTCAATAATGTTTTGAATACAAAAATAGGTAGGTTAGGTCAGTTCCCCGAAGGACAAAATACCCAGAAAAAGTGTGTGGAACTCCGTCGAAAACCAGGTAAACAAAATAGGGTGGACCACGGTTCTGCCCTCCAGCTTTTAGGCCGCTCACATACATACGGAACTTTCATACGGTTTCCGTACGGAATGACGTCAGCGAACGGGACTTCGCTATGTAATGGAACGAGACAGGGCTACGAATTGACGTCATTCCATTCCGTACGGAAACCCTATGAAAATTCCGTATGTACCTATGTGGCCGGCCTTAGGCTCGTTGCGGTTGCAGGAAGTTCCCGTGGGAATCTTGCCGTTGTCTCCAGTAAATAACGATAACGTTATTTTTACCTGTACCTAAAAGTAACGTTCTCAACGTTTATTTTTTGGTTTGTTTATCTGTCCAACAGCATAACGTCTTAATGCGATTCAGTTTAGGTTCGCTCGCTATCAGATTCATACTAAAAGTGGCAGCTAAAACTTGAACTGAGTCGGAATTAGGACGTCATGGTAAGATGCGACACTGATGCGTCAATCCCAACTTTTTTTAAATAGGTACCTATTGTTAAGGTGGTTGTGGCAATTCCGAGAAAGGGTCAACATTTTCAAAATCTGAAGGTGGAGAAGATTTAATATAGGTCGAGTCGTTATCTGAACCGGGACTGCTAGCTGGCAGTTCTGCTATCATCACCATATTATTTTCATTATACAATCCAGAACCAAGTCTGGATTGCGTTTCATTACATTCTTCGAGCTCTGCATCTAACATCAACTTGGCAATTTTGAACTTCACTGAGGCTTGACGACGCTTAGTCATAGTTTTTAATTTCTTTGCGTAAGATCTAAAAAGTAAATCAATATCATCATCATCTCTATTCTGACTCGTAAAATCGATTTGTGGTCGAGTTTGATCCAAGCTGCGTTTGCGTTTGCTAAGCGGTGTATCGATTTGTTGAGACGGAAATGAATCATTTGATTCTGAGTCTACGTTGATTGTTGTTGGCATATCGATTAATTGAGAAGAGTTAGACTCTTCGACATTCTTTTGTGTATTTGAATCGGCTTCAGCAGATTCCAAATATGGACGTAAAAAAGACATGGTTTTCGCCCAGGGCCAAGATTTATATCGGTCGATAAGTTTCGCCGTTTTTTCCTTGCTTGTCTTGTTGTATGATCGCAAATGCTTACCGTAAGCATCTCTCAAGTTCTTCCACTGTTTTTTTATAGCGTCTCCTGTAACCTCGGCTCCTGTAACATAAAAAAATCCTGGCAACTGAAAACATTTTTTTTAAGTGAAAACTTTAGCGGCGTTGGGCACTTTTTTGGAGAGATAAAAAATGTTAAACTCGCGTCAGAAGTAAGACGGAGGGAGAGTTTAAGCACCAGGATATCAGGATCCTTTCCTCTACGAGCTTATTTTGAAATACGAATGAAGCTAGAGTCGCGTTCGATTTTTGAAGTGTACGTTGATTTCGTCGCTTTATCGAATGTGGGTTTGGCCTGAACTTTGATGGTGCAAGAAGAAGAGAATAAAAAAACCATGTGGCGTGTACTTTTGGTCTTTCCGTACTTTTTTCAATTTATTTTCGGCTGTGAGGCGCGAGGCCCTTTGCACCGCGAGGCCGCGGCCGGCGGCCCATACCGCCCACGCCTTTACGCCGCCTCTGCATGTAAATCTATGGGACACCAATAAATTTTAATTTACTTATTGAATAATGGCGCCTCCTTACTGTATTGCTAAGCTAATTATTACATTTTTATTCTTAAACAAAAAGTTAAAATAACTAAATCAGAATAGTCTGGCCTTAAGTGAAAAATGAGCGGAACGGAACGGAACGAAACGAACGTGAAACGAACTTCTCTTTTTAAGAAAAGCATTTAGAAAAGTCAAAATTTACCTCAGAATTTACCAATGTAGGTAATGTAAGCCTATTTCATTTTAATAGCAACACATTGGTAGTTTTTTTGGAATCTAATAGTATCACAAAGTAAAGAACATTGGTGGGCGAACTGTTTCGTAAAACGCTCGGGTAAAACGTAAAAAACTACGAAAATTGAATACCTACCCCCAAATTTTCCTACTTCGACTTTAAATAGAGTAGGTAATGAAAAAACACTGAAGAAAGCTAATTAAAACCTAGGTACACTACCATAAGATTTCAACGCTTTTTTGGACCACACCCTGTGTGCTCATGCTCAAGCGTTACGGTGCTCCTGTAAGGGGGGGGGGGAGTAGCGTCAGGGCCGGTGTACCTTGGGCAACGATTAATTTAGGTAAGTACCTACTCAAGAAATATAAGAATGTATTTGGTGAGGTTAGATTTTTTTATCGATCGTACCGTACCTACTCTTACTTGACAGCCGAAATGTATCGAAATAGTTCTCCTAGTACTTACACTAACGAAATATATATTTACTCACCTTCGCTTTTTCCAAGTATTTCTGAAATCTTGTTCCATGTTTGAGTTTTGATCCTAATGTTTTTATAATCATTATGTGAATTATCATAAAGTACTGGATATGCTTGAATTGTTTTAATTAAATTCTCTGTATTTATGCCCATTTTCTAAGATTAACACGGATTGTTGTCAAAATTGACAACCGATTGAATAGAAATTAAATTGACAGGCTGACCGCGTGGCCGCCTGTCAGCCGCGCGCTTACTTCACTCACTTTGCATGATGGCTCGGCCGCCGCGGTACGGTACCGCGTCGTATCGTAGCCGCGTGAGCGTAAGGCCAGTTTCACACAATATTAAAAATAATTTAAATTCCAGACTGTGCGCGCCGCGTCCTTTGTAATGTAATTATAGCCTCTTGTCTCTGCCTACCCCTGTGGGAAAGAGGCGTGACGATATGTATGTATGTATGTATGTATGTATGTAATTATAGCAAAAATGGAAAAAAACGTCATGAAGTCATGAATAGCTTTCTTTATCTAAGCGAAGCGCATCTGTGTGTTGCCATTCTAACAAAGTTATTTTAGTATGTGGTCATTCGTAACGTCAGTCGGGATATTTGAATTCCGTTTGACAGTTGGCGGAAGGCATTTGTTATTATTTTTATTCAGTGAAATATTTATTTTAATTTTAATGTTACTTAAAGATAATAGTGAGTGTATTTCAGTGAAGATAGTATTCATTCAACATGAGACGCACTTACAGATCTAAGAAGGAAACTGGTGGCGGATTAGACCATAGAGATGTGGTGCTTTCGGTCGACGAAAGAAGTTCTGCTTTCGACGCATTTTATATACAGAATTTGAAGCAGACGAAGCGAGAACTATCACGCATGGGCTCTTCTGCTCAGTACAATACGATTTCTAGTAAAGTTCGCAAGAAAAAGTTTGTTAAAAGGATCGTGAAAGAAGTTGAAAACACTCCTCACGATTCGACGTCTCGATCCGCGTATTTGACTCCGGATAAGTCTATTAGAGTGAATAAGGGGGTCGATTTGTTCGACCAGCTTCTAAGCACAACGTCGCCACGGCATATCGAACCTGAACTGGAAAAGGTGGATTTATTTGATAAGGTTCGCTCTGGCAGGTTAGTAAACAAACCAAGGACTGGTATAAAAATCTAAAGAGAAATATTTCCTCATATCATTCATTGTATAGAGTAGCGCCTCTTAAAAGAGTAAAAAATAATTGTTTTTGGGCATTCAATAGACAGTGACAGCCTATTCCTTTCACATAATATTGTAAACAAGGATTTGTAAGGTGTAGGAAGAAATACACATTATTCTCCATATTTCATTGTAATTTATTTTGAATTTACAGGGAAGCAAAAACGTATGGAACAAGAAAAGCCAAAAAAGTAAAGAAGTTTAATTACTCCAGTAGTGATTATGGTAAACAATAAATTGAAAAAGTTATCATTTTATTTAGGTTCAAAGATAAGAGCAGTAATCCTTTATTTTATTTTCTCTCATGTTTTTTTCTTTCAGAAACTGATAAAGAAAATGAAAGTAATAATGTATCTAAGAATGCAACAGACATTAGGGCACATAAATTAATACTAGAAAAAGATGTGCCAAACGAACCAAAACCTCAAGATGAGTCTATTAATAACATAGTCAAAAACCTCTCTGTATTTAATAATTTGAAAAATATGGATGCCTCTAATAGCCCAGTTATTTCATTTACCTGCAGCAAAAAAAGAACAAAACAATTACAGTCAACTGTGCTCGATAAATCTATCTTAAGTAGTACACCTTTAAAAAATATTAGAACTGCAACATCCATATACAAATTTTCGCCTATCTCTAGAATAAGTCATGGCAGGAGTCCAAATTATTTTACTATTACTGAAGAAAACGATAATAAAGCAGCCTTACATGAACACAAAACTTCACTTGGATTACATTTCAAAGATATGGTCACAGAAGAAGAGGTAAAAGAAAAAGAAAGCAATGATTTGATGAATGCAAGTAACATAGATAAAATTGATATACCAAATGTTAGTATCATTAAAAGTGAAAAGTGTGATGAGAGTAATGATAAATCTGCTGATCAGAATGAGGATGATAATGCAAAAAAAGCAGTAGATGACCTTGATCGTATATCTATTCTAAGTGATAGTATTAATGAGTCTGATTGTAAAAATGTGTCATTAGGCGGCTCCAGACCAAGTGAACCATTCTTAGGATTTACTGTTATTAGTAATGAAAAGGATGATCCTAAAACAGATAGTTTGCTAGAAAGTCTTAGAATCAGTAATCCTGAAGTAATTGAAGTTGTAAATGATTCGGATCTGGTGGTATCATTGGGCGGCTCTAAACCCAGTGAAGTATTTCTTGGGTTTTCTGTTAATGATAATGATATTGATGCTACTTTAGAAAATAATATTAAATTTTTAGACGAAATAAATGACACTAAGATAAGTAATTCGTCTATAAACTCGCAAGACTCAGAATCTTTGTATGACACTTGTAATAGTGACAAATACGCTGAAACTTCAAGAGAAATGAGCAAGGAACCTGTTATCAAAATTATGAAATTAGATGATGCAGTCTTCCAAAAATACTACGCGAAAATGGCTGCTTACGCATCGGATTCGTCGGGTAATGAAGATATGGATGAAGCCAGTGATGAAAGTGATGGTAATGAAAGTCAAGAAAGCGATGTATCAGTATTAAAAAATACATCAGTAAATTCTGGTGTTCAGACTCATACTAATGAAATTATTGAAAAAGTTGAATATGACTCGGATGATTATTCTAATCCTGATCAAAGTTCAATCACAGAATTTGAGAATTCAATTGTGAAAGCAGATACTGAAACAATATCACCAAAATCAAGTGAAAGTGAATCAAATGAGTCAGTTTCTAATGATCTAGAGTCCAATAGCAATAGCAATGACGATGAAGAAAGATGCTTTGTAAATACGAGGCGAAGAGTTACAGTTAAACATAACTCTAACAAATTAAGCTTACATAATTCTAGCAGTGCTAGTAGCGAATGTGATAAGACTGTCCTTAGCAATAACAAATTAACTTTAAATAGTTCTAATGTAAAAGATAAATACCAGAATGAAATTTTCGTGTCAGATGAAGATGCTAAAATTCCAAGTAGTTTAGAAAGTAATTCAGTAAATGTTGTTGATAGCATTAACCTAGACTCTGATGAGACAGAAGAAAAAGCGTCAGAAAATAGAGTCTCCTTTGTAACAACGAGAAAGTCTTCCAGGAAACTGAGTTCTTTGCCAAAAAGCCCAGAAAACTTAATGGACGCCAAACCAACAATTGTTCTCCAACCGGGTAAGAAATGGGAAAGGTCTTTAAGCATTTACAGAAGAATGACAATGATGAACGACAATTTCGAAAGATCTATTCTAGCAGACGAATCCATGAATAGCAAGGGAAGAAAATACAGACAAAGTGTGCTGAGTACTATGGAAATGCAAGAAGGTTTGTGTTGATTTTTATTACATTTTTAAACAGCCAGTGACAGTTTTTAAAGGTTGTATACAAAGTTAGTTTGACACATCCATCCAAAGTTTCAGTGTAATGTCAGGTTGGTAATTTATTAAAGTTGAATTGATTAATGTGTTTTAACTGAATGAAGTAAATATTTTCAGGTTCGCTACACAATGAATCAATCAGCAGTCGCCGAAGTACTTTTGTGGCTAAGCCGAGCAGATCTACAATTAGGATTTTAAAAGTAAGCATTCAATTCTGTGAAGACGGTTGTACCATGGTGCATTGGTCTGTAACTATTTCAAATAGTATGAAAATATACGCAGAATTTGTTAAAATTTTATTTTAACGTTAAACTTTAAAGTCGGCTATGTTACTTACCTTAATTACTTTTGTTTTTAGGAACCAAACAACTCCCGGTTTAGTTTGTGTAACAATTCAATTTATGATGATCTAAAAGGTAATTGTAATTGGTTTTATTTTAATCATTTAGTTGAAAAACTTCATCAAAAATATTAATTTGTAGCAACAACATTTGTAAACGCTATTATTTAGCTGTGGTAACATTGCAAGTTCGAATTTCGTAGCATTATATCGTCCTACTTACTCTCCTATTCAATGCTATCAGTGTGACCGAATGAGACGATACGGATTTCGGATTGGGAGTCGAGTCGACCCCCCCGCTTCCGCTCTCTCCTAACCTAACCAAACCAATCGTTTCCCCCCTCGCCACCGCCCGCCGCGCTCACAAAACGGCTTCGTCGCGGACGGGAGGTGCTCGTCTGTCCATAATTTTTCTGTTTTTTTTTATTTCGAATTGCGCAATTTCCACGTTTTATAGTGTTATAATATCTATTACTGTTAAGTAGTAGTCAATAAACGTTTGACAAGTGTAAAACTTTGTTGTTGTACATAATCGATTGACTTTGACTGCCATTCATTATCCCTAACGGGATAAAAGCTTGGTTGTGCGCCTTTGTTCGATTAAAAGTGTCTAAAGCCAAGTGCATGCATCTTTCTCCGCCAGACACAGGTCAGTAATACTTAGAAATGATAAATTAAGAAGTGTAGTTCGGTGGCGTGTTCTCAATTCTACGTAATACGATTACGCATAGGGAAAGTTCGTCATACCCGCTTCCTTGTGTGTCACGCGTGCGACCTTAAACGCTTGCTTATGTTTTTAGGTTTCCTCAGCGACGATTGTGATGATACCATTGTCGAGCTCTCGAAACTATCGATCGCCGACTCTGATCACGATATCACAGTGGTAGACAAGGTACATGGGGACCGATTGACCACCGCGCGTGATTACGTGCTTCGACGCTGCAACCAAACCGACGCTATTCTGTTTGATGAATGCTATCCAGACGCGTGAGTACCTACATCGTTTTGTTTTATAATATAACAACCGTTATTACCAGCCAGTGTTTTCTTTTTCATGCTTCTAAATTCGAAATGTGTTATTTACTTTCTCCTTTTCACTTACTCGTACCTAATAGGTGGATTGTTTTCTATGTACCTATGTATGTGGGTTTAGCATTCGTAAACATGTTTCTTGGGCCGGTGAACAACCTTTGGCGACCTTTGCTCACGACTACGAGTTGGCGTTCTGCGAAATGTTTACCCACCTAGTTGCTAATAAAAAAATTAAAATATTTCGTGCTTTTCACCTTCAGCCACCCTACACGAAAAAAAAGTAATCGGAAACTAGTTTTCTTAATGCAGTAGTTAACAGAAATAATTTTGTTTTTATGAATGAACTTTTAACGTAACTTTAACGATGTCATGAGTCATGACTCAGTTATTCAAGGAATTCTTACTAAGTACCTATATCCATTTTAGCATTGCAACAAAACATTTTAAACAGTTTTTGTTTTGCCACCACCGAAAAATGCTGAAAATCTGATTATAGATATACAATATTTTTCATATTCATCATCATACAAGAGTAGCGCACCAACTAATTGTCAATTGTTACCAAGTTAACACCAAGCAAACAAGCTTGCAGATATTTTTCAGAGCCATTTAGTTAAAATATGGGGGTCTAAAATGATTATTGATAACGATTTTTGCAAAGCTATTCCGCTCATCCATTTTCCTTTAATTTTTCTGCCGTCTATAACCACAAGTAACTTCAGAGAAAAAGTTTGATTCGGTCAAAATTTTGACATTAAAAAACGAGTTAATTGCATGTGGCATTTTAAACTTTTATGTAAGTTAAATTGGTTTTACAACACCAGCAAATGTTGTCGACAACTTGCTTTCCTTGTAAGCAATTACATAACAAGTGGGTCAGTCTGCAAAACCTCAGCATTTGCCTTCTGAGAGTTTTCAGTCTCATAATCACTCATTGTGACCGAAATTGAAACAATTAGTTCTGACATAACGCGAATTGCTAATTTATGTATTTGGTTCATGTCAGACTTGTTATTATTTCTTTTTGCAAAACAAATAAATTGTTGTAGGGGAAATTTCCTTGTTTTAAAACGCTGTCCTACTTCAATAATACATACATCAAATTCATACAACAAAAACAAAACATCAAAAAGTTGACGCACCTAATTTTAATTTTCATTTAATATTTGGTGCGGCTGTAAAATTGTTTGTCACTGACATTCATACTTCCGTGCTGTGGGAGCAAAGAAAAAACATAGTACCAGTTGCTTCTCATCCCATGAATATGGGAAAAGCCTAGGCAATGGGCGAAATTCTTAGCAATCATGTAGTTGATGCGTCTAGCAACCCATCACTATTTTAATTCGCCTTTCCATCACCTACAGTCACGCTAAACATTGCCTTTAGGTCTTATTACCTTAGACTCTGCCTACGAACCTAGGGTAATATTTATATTATGACATTATAGTCTGAAGAAGTTTGTTATGAAACATTTTCATTCAATACAATACAATAGTACCTGGTTAATTCAACCTTGTGGTGACAATAAAAAATGTGTGCATCTAAGTAGGTCAGACAAGATGGCATTATTAATTGTGTTTATTCTCTGCCATTGTTGTTAAAGCTTTTGTCTACCAATTTTCGTATCTAATTTAGATTTTTAAGATATTGACTTAATTATTTAGAAATTCACCACAATAAGATCTTAGTTATTTTAGTTACAGTCACGAAAACGTAAAAAAAAAAGTTTAGTTACGAAAATGTTAAGCATTTTAGGACCTTGTCATGTCATACATTTCAATTTAATGTTACAAATGATTTTTTAAATTCAAATGACAAGGTTTTAAGTACATGTGGAACATTTTATAGGCCGACTGTACCATATACTTTTAAATAATTACTTGCAAACTAATACAAATATTACTAAGTACCTACCTACAATGAATTCTGAAAGCAATTTTGCATAATTTTTTATCAGTGTGTGACGAACAGGGTAAAACATGTTCAATATTCATTCTTATTTATTACGATGATACTTTCAGCTTTTGACGTGAGATCTACGTCATTCGGTTCTAATGTTGAACGTAATCCAAGACAAATAAAATCAAATCATTTAGAGTGCCGTTTTTGAGCCAATTTTTTTTATTTTTAGTCACAGTCCACTGACATTGTTTACAAGTGGTTCATTTGCTTTTGTTTGATATGAAGGCAGAAGGTGAAAAACCTGAACAAACATGTATATGAGATGAGTCAAAGTCTGATAATAAGACAGGTCTTTGTTTATGATTAATAACACGTAATAAGGTGCCCAAGTGCCCATCAAATTATGTTTACTGTTAGAACAGCTAGGCACTATCTCTTTCTTCCATTGTATGTGTGAAAAGGACAGTGTGTTCTATTATTTCCTTGAAAGTTGTGTCAGGCTATCTACCTGTCGTTAGGGTGTTCGCTACGCTTTTTAGCTTTACGCCGGAAGAGTACACAGGTAGATTTGTAGGAGGGGACGAACTATTCATTAGGGGGAATAGTCGGACAAAAACGGAAGTAGATGTATCTACTGTGTGATCGCAATTAAAAAGTGCTCTTGATTATTATGCTTGGGTGTTCAATGCGGCTATGGGTCGTGGTCCACCTACAGTATGTCCTCCTGGTTCTCGACGGAGCTCCGCCCCGGCGGAGCCCCTTTTTCTGGGTATTTTGCCCTCTGGGGAAATGAAGATAACCTAACTAACCTAACCTACGTATTTTTGTATTAAAATAATAAACAGTGATTCGAAATAATGACAGCGTTTTTCCGTGTGAGCCAAATTAGGTGGAACACGATTCGTAGCCTGTTCAGAGCATTTTTTTCTATCTTAACCGTGAATCATTGAAAACTCTCATTTTATTCTAACCGAGTAGGTAACTAGTACCCATACCCCGTTCACTAATTATGTATTCGAAACCCAGTAAAAAAAAATGTTATAATTCTTGTTGTCTTTGGACATTAAAATCATTTAAACGAGTCACAAAACCTGTTTGTTTAAGATGTAACCTTAGCAACAGATTTGAGCGCCCCGCTGACTAACAGTGTGACCTCACAACTATAGACTACTCTATAACTATAAGCTTACTATAAGAGGCAGCTTAAATATATGACCCAGTTAGGCTCTGTCTACCCCGTAAGGGATAAAGACGTGATTTGTGTATTTGTATTGTTACAGGCTCCTGAAGAATTGCCACAAGATTGGCGAGGGTGTGTACGGGGAAGTGTTTCTTTGGCGTGCAAGAGATGGCCGCGCGCGTGTTATGAAGATAGTTCCCGTCGCAGGCAGCATCAAGGTCAATGGCGAAAACCAGAAGGACTTCCACGAGATTATATCGGAGATTGTGATTGCTATGTAAGTAGACCGACCTCTATAGATCGACAGCTTAACTGAGTCCTCGCAGGGGCGCAGGGTAGGACGACAAAGGGTACCGAGAACGGTGCGGGCGAGTAGTGCGCCTGTCTCAATATAAAATGACCTCACACTGCCTACATTTTGCTTAGAGTTCATGAATCCGACTCGCACTTCGCCGGTTTTGTTGCTCAAGGTATTTGAACTGTGACGCTTAAGCAAATAAGTTTACTTAAAAAACAAGTGCTTACGACCGTTTAGTACGCAATTAATAATGTATCACTACCGGACGCTAACCAGAAAAAACGTCACGGTAATATCTCAAATGACTCGCCTTATTTATACACATAAACATAATAATTCTACCGAAACATAGCGTCACGTATTGGTTGACGTAACTTAACGAAAGCTGAAGTTATAGACTGACTACTTAAGAGGCTGACAACACCTAATTTTGTTGAAATTGATGTTATTTAAGCACTTTTTTAAGAAAAACTACACACAAAAAAAATATAATGTTAATTTTCATCATATTACAAACACGCTAGACGGACTTGATACATAATTGAACAAAATCGGCTCGATAGAAAATAATTGCAAAGATTGGTCTTAAAATCATCATTAAACGGTTCTATGTCTTTATTTTTTCGACGTATGGGTCTGCAATTAAAAACATGAAGTCAACATATTCATACCTACACTGCTAACGAGTCATATTTCACAAATAATCCATACTTTTTTTTTATTTCTTCTTATTTGTGTCTTATTTGCAAGATTTTAGACGCGCGCCAAGCTGCCGGAATAGTTTCTTCTCTTTCACTCACAGGCACGCGAACCGTATGTGTGAAGAGTGGCGCTGCTCAAGGTCATTTGCTGTTGACAGCGCCTTAACCGAGCTCTCGCCCGCGCGGTCAGGGGCGCGGGGTGGGCGACAAAGGGGGACGAGAGAGGTGCGGGCGGCAGGCGCACTACCCGCCCGCACCGCTCTCGGTTATGTTTGTCGTTATCTTAAGTGTCAGTTACCTATGATCACGTCTCTGTCTGTTTCGTAGTAATAAATAGAGACGGAATCATAGATAACTGACAGTTAAGATAGCTGGAACTTAACAGAGAAAGGTGAAACAGGCCTTTAGACTTGGGGATTGTCCTGTCAAGTCCAAAGTCAAAGTTCTTTATTGCTAGAACACAAATTTTGTCAGACTAAATAAACTGAACATACAGGCTCTTACTTTTTTTTATTTAGTTTGAGTTTAAAGTCCTGTAAAAGTTGTTCAGGATTTTTGAATCGTACCTACTTGAAAATGTTTCCATACATTGATTGATGTTCAGAGAACGGTCACACACGACTTTCAGGATTTCAAAAAGTAGGTTATTTATAGCACATGAAAACGAAGCCTATTATTAAAAAGTTATAAGTAAATATAAATATGTTAAAGGAACTGTGTTGCTACGGATCCCTGGCACACATCTTACGGACTGAGGGGTACGTAGACCCCACTTGAAACCCTGACCCTTTACGATACGTGATTATTCTCTTGCCTGACAATACCGCAACGATTTTAAACACGTCACTGGGGCCTACGTCTTCATGCGATTCAGTTTAGGTTCGCTCGCTGTCAGATTCATAGTAAAAGTGACAGCTAATACTTGCACTGAGTCGGAATTAGGACGTCATGGTAAGGTCCCTGCTCTGAACGTATGTGTCAAGATAAAGACCACGTTGTCCTTACGAGCTAGGTCTGCGTCCCGGTCGCTCTCGCGTCCAATGTTTACACATAAGAGCATGTACAGTCACCCAAATATGTGGTCTACCACCCTAAGGTTAAAATTCCTTTGCACATCACAATATATAATGTCGATAAGACAGGCTATCAACTTGAAAGTTTATACGACTTTAGCGACATTTTCATTTGATAGGAAGTTGGGTGAAAAGTGGTAGATCACTTATTTGGGCGACCGTGCAGTCACCCAAATGGAACCCTAGGCCACTACCTATACAACCTTTTCACGATCAACTTCGGAGTACTTTGACACTGACAGACACAAATAACAAGCCGATCACTTATTGCGATAAGGTTATACAGTTGTTCAGTTTTCCATTTGGTTGACCGCACGTGACAGCCTTCGGAGTTTCGCTTCTAATATTTATTCTTACGCTCTGTTCAAATCTCTAAATCGTTGTTAACGTAACTGTCGGCAATAATGAATCAGTAAAGGGAAGTGGAAATGGCCGACTAGATTAGTGCCAGCCATTGTTTTCTCTTTGAAACGGCGCCGTCCGTCCATGCTATGTAATTTGTGAACGACGATTAGACGGACAACCCGAACGGACATTAAATGTGTTCTAGTGATTCAACCGTGGGCGATTGTTCGGGCGTTTCGGGTTTTACGCTCCAAGAAGTTTCTATTAGGGAAATTTGAAACGAAATTGAAGTTGCGGCTTCAGTCTATTGTAAGCCGTCGCAATCGGATTTATCATCTCTTTCCGATATCATTTAGTTGTTGTACTTCTTGACCGGCTGTCGGAGATTTTCGAGATTCTAGTCTGAAGAATTTGTTTATAGCTGACCCGCTGGGTATTATACAATTTTTCGGAATAGTGACTAGGGACTGTCTCCATACCAAATTAAGGTCTTTTCATTCTTTACTGTCCTATTTGGTAAACAAAATTCTAACCTCAAAACGTCTCATTTTTGTTATTTTTTAAATATTTCATCGTAAATAAAGGAACTGGAGATAAAATATCATCAGCAAAATTATGTACAAAATATTGCCTCAGGTTTATTTGATAACATAATACACCTTTATTCTGTACAAAAATTTGTACATAAAGGTTAGATTTTGTTTACCAAATAGGACAATTAAGAATGAAAAGACCTTATATGTAAATCAGTTCAGCGGTGTAAGCGTGCAGAGGTAACAAACACATAAGACAGACAGTTACAGTATTTATAGTAAGGGTTTGTAGGAATTTTTAAATGATGGTCTAATTTGAGTCTTTTTTACAGGGAATTGAGTGCCATACGCACTCCCATAGCAGATTTGCAGCGAAAATTTGATGAAGGAAAGGACGTTGATGCACTCGAATTACACGAGATACAGAATGCAACAGATGTTTTTAACGAGGTAAGAGTCTTTTGCATTTTAGTGACAATACTTAGCATTTTTCTGCGGATACCTCGAGGACCAATGATACCACCAATGACCAGTGGGAGTAAACATACCTACAGGTATAATTCAGAATTTTTTTTAATGCGTTGGATCACAATCACGCTTACTGGCCTACTCTGAAGTTATGTACGAATTTCGTTTCATGCCGTTCCGCTCACACAAAATAGTCATTAATAGGAGAATGCTAGGGAAAGAGAATGTCATAGGGAAAGAGTGATCAGAATTTCAAATTTCCGAATAGCTGATATAGCGAGCAGGGGGGTCACCATGAAGTCTTAATGCGATTCAATTTCGATAGTTTTAAGTTCGCTCGCTGTCAGATCCATACTAAAAATGATTAAGAAGTCATGGTTAGGCCCCAGAGATGTGGTCTAAGACAGATGCACCACTCTGATTGGACGAAGCCAAACACCACCGACGTGATTGGCTGTCGTCAACATTTCTAACCAATAGATAGCGAGAACGTTGCGGCGGCAGATACGTAAAGATAACACGGTATTGGTTGTTATTGTATTTCGTGTTTTAATTTCGAGATGTAAAGATTTCATTTGCTGTTTAATCCTGGCGATACGCTTCAATGTGAGACATTAACAAATCTAGATTAATGCAATACTTGAGGCTAATTGTGTAGGTTAAATGGTGCTAGCTGTTGTCCGCAAATTCTTGCGTCCCGTGGGAATTTTAAATAGTAGTAATATATTTTTAGAACCTATTCTGTTGTTGCTCTGACAACCGGCGGCGAATGTATTAAAAAAAGCGGAACAAAATGGGCTCGGTTTTATTAAATTTGCACATTCATTCTCATTTGTGTAACCTCGTAAAATAACGTCTTAAAGGCAGACATCCGAATACGTTTATTTGGATACCAGCCAAATTTAACAGGTGCCCGTTTATACTTCCTACAACTCCATGTCTAAATTCTCAAACTTCTCTCCGATTCTGTTCGAGAGCATAAACTATTTTACCTGCTGTCCCTTTTTTGTACGCTTATCTTGTCTACCTGCGTTTTTTTCTACAGTTATTATTCCGTGGCGTGTACCCTTTCTCATTTTTAGGAATGATATATCTAATGTACTCGGTCACGAACGTGGTTATAATGAATTAAGCAATAAAGCGAACATGGCTTTTTTAGTAGTTCGCATGTCCATTGTCAGGATGTTATACGTTTTAGTTGGTTTGGGTTTGCATATATTTTAAATTGATTCCGAACGTATTATTAATAAGAAAACTTGTGACATCTGTAAACTTAACTACTGTCCATAGACTAATGTCAAATTCGCCTGCCACCATCGAATTCCATTGTTAGTAGTATACACGACTTACATGTGAAGTTAAAAACGTGTTTATAAAGCAACAGTCATCACACCAGAAAGTGACTAATGCCACCTTCGTTTCAAAAGAATCTCGATCGGCGAAATTCAACTCTGTTGTTGCATAATCTTGTACTTTGGCACTGCATTCTCGCGAAAATAAATTCTCCGCATTTTCAATATGAATCACCTCATTCATACTAGATAGCTTATAATACTAATTGATAAGCAAACTGGGCCAGCCTTATGAAGACTGAGTTCTCTTTGTACAGCTGCCTTATGATTTGTGCTCTAGATATGGCATTGGAATTGGACTGTCTGTACTATTTGGCACGTGGAATATTGTTAAAAACTGAAACTTGACCTAGATACTGAATTCGTTAAAGTATAAACTGGGTCAGGTGAGATTCCTGATGTGCCAGAATGGAATAAAATGATTCTTGAACTACACATAATAAACAATACAGAAATCAGATACATGACATTACTAGGTATTTAAGCAATAGGCGACCTTGTCTATTCAGAGCGAGCTCTACCAAGCAAACTTAAGAGCAGAATGACTGATATTAAAGTAGTATAGATATAATTTATTAACGCGAGCTTGTTCTTGAAGACTTATAATGTAAAATATGTAACCAATTTTAATCAAGCACTAAAAATGGGGAGTGAAAATAGCGTTGCAAAATTTCACGTCACAACTAACAGTTACAGGCGAGAATAGGAGTGTCAGAAAATGATTTCATTTTCCAATCGTTTCTCAAAGTACCTAAAATGTTTTGTTTAAAATATTGAAGTGATGCTAATAATACGTGGGTTTATGAACTTGCTAAAATGCCTACTACAATAATTAATGGCACAGCTAATAGCCAACAACGAAATTAATTTACTATTTACTAAGCTAAATCGGTCCCTTGTATCCGGATACTATCTCTTGACACCTTATCGCTTATTGGTTGAAATACTCCGTGATAAAAACTTTATTTTTAAACAAATGGCTTAGTATGGGAATATATCTTTATATATCAATGTGATACGTTAATTTCCGCATATTTACATCCCGACGGTCATAAGGAATCACGGTACTGGTTAATCGCATACCTATATGGTAATGAGTACTTGGTATGGACATCCTCAATGCTTTACCTATGTTGGTCATACCGTATTGAAACCGGTTTGTCTTGCCATCTAACTAAACGTTTATAACTTGTAACAGGCGTCATGGTTCAAACCTACAGTTTACAGTGAATTCAACATTTTTTTTTATAGCAATGGACGGATTTATATTGGGTTCTTAATTTTGTTTTGATATAGATTTTTTAAGCAGCGTGTTTTAATTTTTGGAAATTAATTTCTTGATGTTTTACCTTGACGTGATATCTTTGGGTATGTTATTAAAAACGAAGAAATTCATTCATTGGATCTCTATATACCTACATGCCAAATATCAAGTCAATTTGAGCACAGGAAATGGAACAAAATTTAGCAAGATTTGAAGCAAATGTAGAAATAAAAATACGAAGTAAGGTCCAGACGTCATATTGTCTAACGGACTTAACAGAATTACAATTTTACAATCGCGTTCACCATTTGTGTCTGTCATACGGTATATGGGCATTCACTATCCTACCCACGCCCTAACCTAAAGTAATAAAGTATTCTAAATTAACAACACGAAATCTGAAATCAAAATAATTTTATATTGATACAAGGCGAGCCGTTGACTCATTAAGCTTTGTCTGTATCTAATAACGCCCATAACATTGCTGTGTTCTTTAAAACGATAAGATAGGAAGATGGTCTGATAAACTAACTCGTAAAACGCCATTTTCTGTTTATCATCACGTTTTAGATATGAAAGGACACATACAAGTTTGATCTGTAAGTTGTTCTCTGATGCAATATAGAGGGTGAGACCGACGATTATTTATGAATCTTTATTTAAAAAAATAATATATGATCCCCCTTAGCCATTATACACCCACAAACATGCTAAACATGGCCTTTAGGTCTTGTTACCTTAAGGTAGGTAACTGTCCACCAACTTACTCGCTAATCCTGTCGCTAAGCAGCAGTGCTTGCGCTGCTATGTTCCGGTGTGGAGAGTAAGACAGCCGGGGAAATTACGGGCACAAGAGGCTTTTCATCTAAGTCCTCTAGGTTGGCAACGCATCTGCAATCCCTCCGGGGTTGCGAGTGTCTATGGGTAGTGCTGATCGCTTACTATCAGGTGACCCACTTGCTCGTTTGCCTTCCTATTCACATAAAAAAAAAAAAAAAAAAAAAAAAGTATGGGATGAAGACATGATTTATGTAACATGTTTGTATGTATAATCTATTCTTCATTACCGTTAATGCGTTCAGGTAAAAACACATTTTTTTTTTTTTTTAATCTTATCTTTTCTTTCGAGCTGTATAATTTGGGTATGTCTAAACAAAATAGTCAAACGTGAACAATACTATATCAACAAACCGCAAGGTCGCTTGCGTTTCCTCCCGACATATCGTGTGGGAAAATCCATTTCGAAATATCTAGGCAAGTACTAAGTATTAAAAATAAACATGATTTCATTGTTGCCCACTATTGACACCTAATGACGTTAAAAACAGTACTTACAATACAACAGCTGAAAAATTAATTTATTCGTGTTACATAAGTTAGTTCGATGAGAATTAATATCTATTTTTGTACCTTCAAATTAACGCTAATACTTATAGGCTAGACAATACTTAGAAATTATACTTGGTCGAGTAAAAATTGTTGATATTTAGAATGATACATAGAAGCGTTAAGTGTTGCCGGCCTTTTAAGAAAAGAAGACTCGTTTTTTGGGTCCCTAATACGCACACGTACTAACAACTGAACATTAGACATAAACTGATAGCTTAATTTGTAGTGGCACTATAATTTCTAGCACTTTCTTATTACGTACATACAGGACAGATTTTTGAAGGTGTTAATAGGGGCACTTATTTGTTGAAGTTTTCCTGTGAACAATAATATTAAGTAATGCAAATTCTAACGATGTATCATAAGCCTTGCGTTCATTGAAGTGCCGTAACCTCACTGCAAATGTGCATGGAAACCTGTTTAACAGGTAACAACATCTGTCGTCACAATTATTTCAGTTCCTAGAATAAAACTTTTTTTATAATTCTCTGTTCGTTGCTCTTTGCCCGCATAGGGGACTTAGGACGTTGATATTAAACCAAGTATGGGGTACTAACTGGTGTACAATGCAGATGCGTTTTATAATAGCTTAAGTGTTAGTGTCCCCTACATTTTATTTAATAAAGCCGTACACACTATGGGAACTTCATAAAGAATGACGCTAAAGTAAATACCTTTCTTTCTTTATAAAAATACAAAGTAAAGTGTAGCTGACAATAAAAAGATCCTACAACTAGACTAGACATACGTATACGTCGTATATAGGAAAGGGGAACAAACGCTACGCTTTTGTCATGATTAAACACTATGGATTTGAAGTCTGAATAGATAATAGTGATGATTTCTTTAGCAAAAAGTGAGGTTAAAGATCTTCTCCTTACTCTTTATAAAGTAGTGTTTGAATCCCCTTTCCTATAAATTAGGCAGCGTGGCATCATGGTGGTTAATTTATATCGCCTAGCAACAAGTGAACGGGCAGACATTTTTAACCACCATTCCATTCATTTGGCGTGACAGGGGGTGGGACGCTATACCAATTTGTGAACCAGTTCTATTCTCAGAATGAGATGAATGCAGTTAATTATCTCGTCGGCGGCGGTCGGAGCTGGCTCTTATTGGAATAAACGTGACGTGGCGCATTCAAAGTTTTTGAGTACGCGCTCTCATAAATCCGACGATGAGTCGACTCATTCCCGTCGGAAGATCCGAGTAGAAAGTTAAGACACACCGTAATCACCGAAGTAATTTAACACTCGAGTGCCCCTTTTATACTCTAGCCCTTCAAGCCTATGTCCAAATGTTTCGTTGATTCACCTCACCGTGCAACCACAACGAATTACATCGCGTTTAGATACGCATTTAGAAGCGTACCGCGTGCCCATCGACCGTTGAATTCTTTTGTGTAAATGACCCTTCCGTCAAACACGATATGACCTAACGAAATTTCTAAATTTAACCATTTTGCTCCTTAGGTACTGGCAGTAAGGTGCGTTTACGGTAGTTACACCTCGCGGCTTCTCGATTTGTGGGAACTGTATGACGAATGCAAGGGCTCTGAGAACGACAATCCGGTGATTTTGCCGAGCGACCAGCAGTTTATTGTGTTGGAGTTGGCCAACGCCGGGCAGGATCTAGAGAGCTATCAGTTCAACAGCGCCGAGCAAGCGCACGCGCTGTTTTTACAGGTACGTTCCGAATTTTGAATTTATGTAGTTTTTTTTATGTGTCAGTCAGTGGCTAGAGTTCTGAAGTGTACAGACGCAAATTGACTTTTTGTTCCTTTTTTTTGTATCTGTGAAATACGTATTGGTACTGGCCAGTTTTTTAAAAAGCGGCACGGTTTGACGTGATTTGTGTTGTTTATGAAGATGTTTTTTATACGCTTTACGTATTTCACGGAGTTGAGAATGTTTTTTTTTTATCGTGTTTAAGTGTGTTCATGTTTTTGATAAATAATAATAGACGATGTGTCTTTCTGTGGACGTATCACTGTTTTATAGTGTTAATGAATACGATTGATTTGCTTACTGTTATCATTTCTTACCGGGAAACGCAATGCGCTGCCCGACTTCCTTTGGAAAAGTATACAAAGATAGTAAACAAATGAACCATAGATTACTTTGCCAGTTATCTCTCCTTGTTGTTGGGGGTGAGTTCATAAAATTTATCTTGAACTCAAGTTCAAATTCTGAAGATAAGAACGGCGTTCGTGTGTATGTGAATGCTTTAAAAATATACGGATTAAGGTATACTTTAGCATACATGCTATTTTGATTGTTTGTCCCTTTCTTACAACTCTGGTTCGATAAGGTTAGAATATTTTCAGTTATATGGAACAAAAGAACAAGGCTGCAACCATGTTGTATGGAGATTTTAGCCTTGAGATTGTCAGGGTAGCATTTGTTATGTATGGAAATGGTATAATAGACCTTTCAAGGTGTACTTTGTAAACAAGACCTTGATAGTTGTGACATAAGTAGGGGCATGTGTCAATGAAGTAATTAATTTCAGTGATTAATATAGTTCATCTGTGACAAAGTTTTAAAGGACGACTGTAGAAAACGGCTAATGTTTTATAGTTATTTTATTTAAACAAGTACCCGATCCTGCTCTAACTCTCTGTCGCATTTATAACACGGGATCATACTCTAGCAAGGGACAGGCCACAAACAAGTTTTTTTTTTAATAGCACAGACCAGGTATTCCTTTTTTTTCAGCATTCTGAGCATGCCAGTATGGTCGTTGCGTATGATGAGTGAATTTCTAGTTCGAGTCTCCAATATCTTGACTAGATTTTCACTTATCCTTCGCGTCGCCCGAATCCGCTTTCAATGTTTACTGCGTGTGTTTATTACTAATATTTGTTTGCATTTGTTTTTTTTTTATGTGTGTGTGTCGACTATAAATGTTAGCATAGAGTGGTGAACATTTTCATACAAATATTATTTTATGGTGAACATTAAACAATGTCAAAACGACCCGTTATTTGAGTCAAATATTTTATTTGAAAATGTACTCTGCCTATGACCTGTAATTTTTAAAACATTGTGTAACTTCTGTCTCAACCATAAGTTTCTAGCCAATCAGAATGAATTAGTAGATTGGCGGTTCTATTGTCCAATCTCGAAGCCATTAACGAGTTTAGTGACGCCACACGCAATTAACTTTGTGTCTTTCTTTTATACTAAACTACTAAATTGAAACTTATACTCTCAAGTTTTATTAGATATCAGCTTGAAAATGTGTAATTTGAGCAGAAATACACGAACCTTCGCCATTTTGCGTTAACATTTTAACTGAGGGTTGCCATATAAAACAAAATGGCGTCCCTCAAGCGTTCGTTTATTTTTGCTCAAGATGTTCATAAAAAGGTAATCACAGCATTGTTATCTTTCAAAGTAGACAATCGAAGTGAAAAGAATGTGGAAGTGGAACTGTGAATAAAAAAAGAAAAGTTAAAGGGATTCATCCACACCACTATCATATTTTTTCCGCGTTATTTGCTCGATTATTGTTTGAAAGTATATTTTACTTTTTACTAGTGAACTTCCGTGTTTATGCAATTTTTTTTTCGTGCTTGTTCATAATAGTGTATTGATCGGTTACAGGTGGCGTTCGGGTTAGCCGTTGGCGAGGAAGCCTTCCAGTTTGAACACCGCGACTTGCACTGGGGGAACGTGCTGATCGCTCCCACTGAACAGAAGGTGAGCTGTTTTAAACTAGCTGTTGCCCGCGACTTCGAGCAGAAACAAAATTTGTATCCCATTCAGCTTTGTATTTCCCGACGCTTCCAACAATTATCGTTATTTCAATAAATTGACATAAAACCATGACAAAGTGTGTACGTACCTTCCTCGTGAATCACACTATATCTATTGATGAAATCCGCATGAAAATCTGTTTAGTAGATTTTGAGTCGCAAACACACAAACGGACAGATGCGGCGGAGGATTTTGTTTTATATACATAATATGGACTAGCCTCCTGCCCGTAGAATCGCTACATAGTATAAAACAAAGTCGCTTTCTCTGTCCCTATGACCCTATGTATGCTTAAATCTTTAAAACTACGCAACGGATTTTGATGCGGTTTCTTTTAATAGATGAGTGAATCAAGATTAAGGTTTATATGTATAATACATGCATAATATACCGTGCGAAGCCGGGGCGGGTCGCTAGTTATAAATATAAACCTTCCTCTCGAACCACTCTTATCTATTAAAAAAACCGCATCAAAATCGGTAAAGCGACTGTTTTATACAATGTAGTATTTATTCTATGTAGTGATTTAGTATTAAATCATTTCACCAATCAACATTTTGATTACTAACCAAAACTAGCTGACCCGGTAAACTTCGTTTCGCGTTAGAAACAGTTTCAGTCGTGTCATTAAAGATGGTGTTTTTAATCGCTGTCTAAGTTTAAAACTAAATATTTTATGTATTTTTAGACCGATATAACTATTAGTGATATCTTCACTGGTCATATCTTTGAATGTTTTTATATTTTGTTAAGAAATGATACATATTTTGCGGGTGGTAGGGCCTTGTGCAAGGTCCGTCCGGATCGCTACCACCATCTTACTCGCTAATCCTGCTGCTAAGCAGCAGTGCTTGCGCTGCTGTGTTCCGGTGTGGAGAGTAAGACAGCCGGGGAAATTACGGGCACAAGAGGCATTTCATCTAAGTCCTCTAGGTTGGCAACGCATCTGTAATCCCTCCAGGGTTGCGGGTGTCTCTGGGCAGTCGTGATCGCTTATCATCAGGTGACCCACTTGCTCGTATGCCTTCCTATTCACATAAAAAAAATTAAAAAAAAATATTACATACCTACACCCTATTGTTGCAGTTTGCTACGTTCGTGCTCCGCGGCCGTTCGCACCTCGTGCCTCGCTGCGGCGTGGCGGCTACCATCATAGACTACTCGCTGTCGCGCTTGTCGCTGCCGCTGGCCAGCGCGGGCGAGCAGGCCACGCTCTACAACGACCTAGCCGCGGACGACACGCTGTTCGATGCCGTCGGCGACTACCAGTTCACTGTGTACCGGCTCATGAGAGAGAGGCTGGGGTGAGTTGCTTCTTCACATACATACATACATAACGTCACTCCTCTTTCCCACAGGGGTAGGCAGAGACTACTTTGTTCCACTTGCTACGATCCCGACATACCTCTTTCGCTTCATCCACATTCATCAATCTCTTCATACATGCTCGTCGGTTTCGGGTACTCTTGACCTGGCCTTTTTGCTTCTTAACATCTTAAATAAATAAATAAATATCATGGAACGGATTACACCAATTGACCCAGTCCTAAACTAAGCAAAGCTTGTAGTAAACGTACCAGGAAAGATATAAACATACTTATATAATGTAGATAAATATATACTTAAATACATACAACATCCATGACTCGGGCACAAACATTCGTATTCATCATACAAATGTCTGCCCCTATCGGGATTCGAACCTGGGACCTTTAGCTTCATAGTCAGGGTCACTAACCACTAGGCTATCCGGTCGTCACGACCGTTGCTTCTTAAGGCGCTGTCAACTGCAAATGACCTGGAGCAGCGCCACTCTTCACACATACGGTTCACGTGCCTGTTAGTGAAAGAGAAGAAACTATTCCGGCAGCTTGGCGCGCGTCTAAAATCTTGCAAATAAGACACAAATCATAAGAAATAAACAAAAGTATGGATTATTTGTGAAATATGACTCGTTAGCCGTTTAGGTATGAATATGTTGACTTTATGTTTTTAATTGCAGACCCATACGTCGAAAAAATAAAGACATAGAACCGTTTAATGGTGATTTTAAGACCAATCTTTGCAATTATTTTCTATCGAGCCGATTTTGTTCAATTATGTATCGAGCCCGTCTAGCGTGTTTGAAATATGATGAAAATTAACATTATATTTTTTTTGTATTTTTTTGTGTGCAGTTTTTCTTAAAAAAGTGTTTAAATAACATCAATTTCAACAAAATTAGGTGTTGTCAGCATCTTAACCTCATCATCTTATTGCCACGTTATTATACGTCCCACTGGGCTCACGCCTCATCAGTCATCAGAGTGAGAGTGCTTGGGCTATAGTTCCCACGCGGGCCCAGCGGATTGGGTACTTCACACACACCATTGATATATCGCACATAAATTTCGAATACCTCTTGTGCCAGTAATTTCACCGGTTGTCTTAAGGTGATATCACTCGAATTCGCTAATGAATTCATTCTGCAATTTTCTTTCACTTGGCGTTCAGACGTATCACTTTGAGTGAAAGATGCAAAATGAACAAAAAATGATATCTGTCTGATATTACCTTTACCGATGCTAATGCATTTTTAAATCACTTTTAGGTCATCATGAATAGGTACTGTCTCTTTGACGCGTCGATAGCTTCCTCTAACTCTTGAACTATATTAGTGTTCAAATCAATAAATATACGAGTGCCCTCCCTACGACTTATGTCCCGCCACATACAGGCCTATCTGTCAAATAGTTTCAAAATTCTGGAAAATTAAGAACCCATTGGAAGCCAAAACAGATTGTGAAATGTGGGAATGACGTTTTGGGTGTGATGTCATCAAGATTGGCATCTAACTATTATCATTTACTGCAAAAACAGAAAAACATGTTTGTTGAGAAACGATTTCGTGACTGTCATCTGGAAATATGCTGTCCAAAGCGTCTTCTTTATTTCCTGTTTAATCAGCAAAGATGATATTGTAAATTATAAGATGTAAGATTTTATCAACTTTCACAATGTGGACTTAGTTGTCTGGAGAGACGTGACGCTATTGAACGATAGCACGTTGTTTTGAGATTGCATCAGTTTGTTAGGTATTTCAACTGTTATTAAGGGCTAATAGATCATGAGTCTTAAGCGTTATTTAACCACCAATTAAACTATAGTTAAATTGTTATTGTTCCTAATTATAGTTCCTATTAAGAAGCTATTATTTATGGAGATATTTTTGTATTATAACAAATTACAATTTATTTAATAAATGACTGTCTGCCAAGTTTCTTTCGGCGCATTCTTCTTGGCAATGACGGTATCTATGATTTGTGTAATAGAGCCCTTGGCGGCCTATTTGCAAAATGAAGTTTCATTTTTTTTACAATATCACAGACACGCTTCCATTCGATATGGATGCATTTAAATGAAATGAGCTAATAACAGCTAAATAATACTTGAATCTTATTTGCATGTAATCTTGTTTGTACTAATAACGGTGACTAAGATAACACCGACCGTATCAGGAGTCAATGTACTACCGAAATCATTTAATGCTGTATCGTTGTCCAGAATTAAGAAAACCATTGTTTAATTTCTTTGGAAACTGAACTGCTTTCTTTCTGGACTTCATAACAGATAGAAATTACTTAGAATGATAATTTTATATTGGGTCGTAATATAAATTGACTTAAATTTACACCCTTATACATAAACGCACTATAGGCTTCTGCTAACTTAGCAATCGTTTTTCCTTATCTGTCACTTTGACATTTACCTTTCACAGATAAGGACAAACGATTGCTAAGTTAGCAGAAGCCTATAGTGCGTTTATGAATAAGGGGGTAGGTCTAGCAAAATATTAAATTGATTACTGGTGATGTACCGATGTAGATAAAATCCCTGCAGCCAGAATTCCTCACTACAAAGGCCAAAGAAATGGCCACAGGCAAACTGAACCTTCAGTGTATGTATGTAGCTTATTTATTAGAACAAAATGAAGTTGGGTCTCTAAAAAATCATATATCGAGTTAATGTATTTAAAAATATAAAACTACCCACACTACAGTTCAACATCCGGAGGGAAACTGCTGGTTGTATAGAAAACTGATAAAATATTATTTTTATATTAACTGTAAGAATTAGTGTAAACATGTTTAGAACTATGAAACAAATTTAACTCCATCTCATAAAAAAAAGAACTTGTTAAAAAGTTACTTCATCAATATTGGCAAAAATTTTCCCACATTTTATGAGACTTATTCCCGAGTTAAAGTTTGAACTACTTTTAATTCTTGCTGGTGTTAAAAGGTAATAGGACTGTTCTTTACTGTTTTATCATTCTATAACATCCCTTTCTTTGTCCACAGCAATGATTGGAAGAATTTCGAGCCGTACACGAACATTCTCTGGCTGCACTACACTTTAGATAAGATGATAACGGCCCTTCGCTACAAGCGGACGAACACCAAGATACATAAGCACTACATCTCCAAACTGAAGGCGATCAAGGACAGAATCCTCACCTACGGAAGCGCCGTCCAATTCGTACTAACTGACATCGAATATTAAACGAACAAATGTAATTTAATAACTAATCATTAATGTCGAAATTCTATTTCATTAGTAATATAACAATATGGATATATTTAGCACCTGCTCATCGTGTATATCGGACTTGCAACGCATAAATTTGAATGATGTATATAGAGTTTGCTTTGATAATGTAATAGACGCTGAATGGATTATTTACAATATTTTAGCAAAGTTAGAGCAGATAAAAGGTGCCTTCTTAGCTAAGGTAGTGCCTTTGTTCAAATTAAATTCATACATTGTGTTCAAAATTGGATTTTATTTACCCTTTTCTACAAGCCATATTTAAACAATATTTACTTTGGTGCATATTTAAAATTGAATTGGTAGTGATCTTTGATTATACGAGATACAAAGTTCGTAGAAATGCGTGCAACGCATTCAGTCGAGCTACATTCCTTCAATCTTAGAAATCTTAGACAGTTGAAATTTTCACAGATGATGTATTTCTGTGGCCGCTATAACAACAAATACTAAAAACATAATAAAATTAATATTTAAGGGGGTCTCCCATACCACAAACCTGTTATCATTTGATCATATGGAGCAGATCTGCTCCTAAGCATACGAAAGGTTAATAGTGGCAACAGGTAGACGCTTGAAATATTCACAGATGATGTATTTCTGTTGCCGCTATAACAACAAATACTAAAAACTGGAATAATGTAAGTATGTCTGTACAATATCACTGACCAATATAAAGTGACCCCACACTGCGTACATTTTGCTTTGGAGCGGGGCTCTGCTTACACTGGTTTAAGATTTTGTCACAATTTAGGGGTGTCTGGCAGGGGGAAGCAACCGCAGAAAGTGTCTGGCAAATGGATAACGTGATTTCTAGATGTTCTGAAGACCATATAAAAAAAATTACCTTAAGGGGCTACCCTACGCCAATGACCTTGCGCATTTCGGCTCCACAACCCCCGCACCTCTGTTTGTGCGCACGTTCACCAGCTATTATCGCCATCTAGCAAAAAATTCGTGTACTGCGTAAAACTTTAAGAACTACTAGCGACATCTTACGGTCACAGGTAACATAATTAGAATTTTATAGGTAAGGAGCTGGCAGCCCAAATACAACGTAAATACTGTTCTATGTTTCGGGACAAAATTTTGGTGGGTTCAAAAATATAGGTTTTTAAAATTACTTGTACGTGCCGAATGCAAAAAACAGCTTGTTATCGAATTATTTCCAAAAAAAATATCCCGATCTGCGGTTTTTTGAATTTTTCTCTGAAACAATTAAAGATAGAAGAAAACTTTCAATTGAAGAAATAAACTACATTAAATCTTATTATTTGTCAAATTAATATGTTTTATTTACAATAAAGAGTTATACATACATTACATTGTACACACAAAAAATAATTCCTGGTGTTTTGTAGTCCACCCTTATGGCATATGTCCCTCCCTTCACAACACGCCGTTTCGCAATCTGCCCAGCCGCTCCATGCAATAGGGGTAGGGGCTATCGCGTGTGAATTTGCCACTAGAGGCGCTAGTGTCGCGTAAGGTCCAATAACATTCACTTTTCACTGATTTTGGCGGGTTTTGTGACATAAATTATAATTTCTTTCATTTACCTGTTCAAAAGTGATCTCCTTCGTGAAATTATCGCAAATATAATTTAGCGATGAATGTGAACGCTTTGAAAGCGGACAAAACGCTTAGCTTAGCTTTAACGAAAGTAAGGTGCTATTTTATACACCTTTATACTACCTGATATCTGCCCAAGCAACCACAATGGAAACTCCATAGTCACGGGGCGTTCTTAGGTGTGTTAGAGGTATACACAGAGAAACTTTCAGCTTTAATAAAATAACGAAGGTCTGGTACTCGTGGGCTCTTGGGCTATCCTCTCTCCTCTCCGATTCCTCAGAAGTATCCACAGATTAGAAAGATATAGTGAAGCATCACATCACGTAGAGTAGAGTACCTCTACTAGAGTTGTAACTAATACCATTATTACCATTAAGTATCTGCCACATGCCAAGTGACGAAGCGCAGTCATGCGAGAGTAAGACCACGCTCTATTTGATTACTCGCTCTATAAAAAGCAAGCACTTTTTGTTAGCACTACGATCTAGTAGACGCTTTATTTTATAATACCAATTTCTGAACGTAATCGCAACTGTCAGAGCGCAGGCAGTTATGTCAATCGTTACGTTATCAGTCAGTCTTTATTCCAGTTTATAATTTATTTCATTACGATTAGCGAGATATTCGTAGTAGTAGTTAATTAGCGTATGAAGTATAGAACTGTTTAATTAAGGATTCAATTAACATAGCGATAGTTGTCTAGCGTGTTTAACGTGCTAATTGTGACGCAAGTGTTTGTTCAAATATTCATGATGGTCAAAAACTAATGATTATTATTGTTTACGAATTTCGCTCAGTATATCGTATCACCGACTGCTTTTGGGTTGTATTGGATAAAATGATGAACGGGAGCAACGATTCGCTTTCGAGTAAGTAAAGATTTTTAACCATTTTGGGTGTTATGTACGATTTTAGTAATTACTTATTAGTTATTATGTTGTGGTGCTTTGCAGTTCTGACTGCGCCTGTGAGCGGGTCTGCTGCAGTTCTGTTGACTCCTGGACGGACGCGGAACATAGCTCAAGACATGGAGGCTCTAAGACTGTCGCGACAGGACAACCCTTTTATTCAGGTAAGTAGCTTTGCAAAAATACTAAGTTTGATTTCTTTCCAAAGATTTTTGTTTCGTTGTTTGGACGTTTTAACTTTCAAGTTTACCAATATAGTATTTTTTTTTTAATTTCTGTTACTGTTCCAAATTTTGTTTCTATAATTTCTTACTTTATTTGATAATAAGCATGTAAAACTTTGAATTGCTAATTAAATTTAGTCGATAATTCAATATTAAACCTCACCTCACCAACCAGGGTTGGCTACCATCTCTTAGGCCATCTATTGATGGTTGGGGTCCTGGGGTACATAGTAATTCATGGCTCTAAAAACCCTGAAAAATTAAAATAAGTGAACAAAATAAACACTTTTCCAACTATCATTTTCTTTAAGTCTTGTTACCCTAGGCTCAGTCTACCCTAGGGATTGCAATCTGGATAATCCGAAATCCGAAATAACCGGATAAATCCGGATTTTTGTCGCCTTTTATAGATTCGGATTTTTGTCGCCTTTTATAGATTCGGATTTTTAGCATAAAAATCCGGTTTTTTCGGATTTCAATTACAGTTGACAAAGTTGACATTTAAGCAGAATTTCCTATTGAATTTAGTTTAATTTCATTCATTCATGCGTTCGTTTCGTTCCCCGCCACGTAGCACTATCTATTCCTCTCCCCTCCGCGCTTTACTGGCTACCTCATACCTAGCTTTAGATCTAGCTAGTCGGCCGGTCCGATAGTACCCACTGCAGACACAGCAGTACTGGACCGACTGGGCGGATTATCAAGATTTTTGCAGTTTTATTTTATATATTCTTAGGGAAATTGTAAAAAAAATAAAATTGAACACCATTAGGTTTCAAAAAACATGTATTACGTGAAAATTTCAAAAATCCGAAAAATCCGGATAATCCGGATTTGTACAAGTTGATAATTTGTAAATCCGGATTTGAGAAAAGAACCGGATTTTGCAATCCCTAGTCTACCCCATACCTAAGGGATATTGATGTGATTAATATATGTAGACATATTATTTCCTTTATATCAGTCTTTTGGGGGCCCATAGCAAGCTTGTGTTTGTAATAGCAAAAAATTGACCATCACTTGTCACAATAAGTGAGTCATGCTCAGTACTGATCAGCATGACAACTATATTCGATAATCTGTTAATTAGATTAAATTAGTAATCCTATTATGTCTGTGTATTGATAATGTTATTGGTTGCTATTTCAGCAAGTCATCAAGGCCAGCAGAGAGAGTCTAATCGAGAGCCACATTGATGAGTGTGAATCCGACGATACCATCTTAATGTCACAGGTATGAGTTCTGATCTAAGTTTGTTGAGGGATGTTCCACATGAATCCTCAAATCCTGAATACATATTGTTTCATCAGCTGCTCGTTAATGTGCCGGCAAAACAGTTCTCAAAAGTTACACCGAGAGATGTTTATGCAGTCATGACATTGACTTAAGATAAACAACTAGACTCCCAATCGCAAACAAAAGTGCCTCAAGAAACGTCCGAGCGGCGTTGTCTATGTATTGTGTGTGTCAACACATCAACTTACACAGATAACATTAACACATTTGTTTAAATTAACACCTTATTTCGTGGCAGTAATGTTCAATGTCAGTTGCATACGATCGTGAGAAGTAATAACACGACGCCACGCGCTGGAAACCTGTCTGTCTCTTGTTCTCAAGCGTTTGAGATTACGGTGCGAAAGAGACATGTACATTGTTATCGAAGCGCGGTCGGAACACGACTGAACCAAAACTCTGCACAATAGACGCGTCGTGCAGTCTTTTGCTTCCGACAGTTTTTGAGCGTGATTGTGAGTCTAGTTGTTTATCTTAAGTCAATGAGTCATGAACTAAACATATTCTATTCTGTTCTATTCTGTGTCTCACCGAAGTTTCATGATTCTGCCAAAGGTTCAGTTTCAGCCAAAAAGCAGCTGAACCTTTCGACCGCGCCGAAACTTACAATATTGCACTTTCATGTCAAATTTTACCTTTTTAGGGTAGGTAGTTTAATATAGATAGACTGATAATGTTGAAATTTCAATCCGAGAAAAGTGAAACTTAGAATAGAACCTTGTAATATTGGAACAGCGAGAAGTACTCACTCATATATCTGGAAAGAATGACATTATATTCATTTTATTATCACATTTATAAAAGTTTCGGTTTCATGAAAAAGACATGTTTCAGTCAGACACTAATTATATTCTATTTTAAAATTGCAGGCAATGTAGTCTAGACTCTTTTGTAGAGTATGATAGATCTTAGATACTGAACATATTTGACCATTGTTTGTGGTTAAATTTCACCTGCAAGGTCTTGAGCAAGCAAACAAGCGCAGGAAGTTGACATAGTAAAAAAAAAGTTTGTTAATATCAAATTTTACTTTAATTTCACACAATGATTCCAGGATTTTGGCAGCACAGCACTGGACTTTGTTGAAGACGATGCCCTGACACTGAAGGAGGTTCATGAACATATGATCAGGTCGCCACCACCAACCAGTTGCTGGTCAAACGGTGAGAAGCTATGTTTATGTTTTTGAATATTCAAAAGTTCTATAATATAATAATAATAATATTATAGGTCAAAAAGTTAAGTATATGACCTGTTGTATGTAGTGGTGTACAGAACTGATATGGGACTTAAGTCATTTGTCTAATTTGGATCGTCAATTTGTCTATTCGCACACATTACTCACACATGCAACAGGTCATTTACTTAAGTTTTTCACCTATATCTCCATCCACACACACACACTATAAGAAGCTGTCATCCTTAACACATATTGTATTGCACGAAAATTCTTGTCTATGTAGATTTACATAAAATCAAAGCATTTGGCGTAGGTTTTATTGACTGACTAATCCTTGTGTCTTTATTCAACATTTTATTAGCTTCATTCACTTATTAAGTAATAAATAATGTTGTGAATGCCGATCCGCACGCAATAATGGTTAAATTTGAATAATATTGCAATTGCATATTGGATTATGCATTATGGAAACTTTCTAGGTTATGCATTTATGCATTTCGTCATTTATTTTCTTGGAACTTCAACTATACTTTGAGTTGAAGTGAATCGGTTGTCACGAACACATCGATCATAGTAGGTATGTAATATTCTGACCGCGATATTTTAACTTGTATTGGTAACAATGACAGCAAACAGTAACAACAAAAAACTCTTTTAATTGTCGAAAAATAATATATGTTTTTTCTTTTCTTTAACAAAATCTATGAAAGTTTCTAAATACCTACCACTAAAATAATATGGATAGCTGAAACCCAAGAAAAAATCAAACATAAATATGTAGGGCCTTCCTGTTCTTGAAAGGGCCGGCAACGCACCTGTGATTCCCCAAGTCTTGCAGGTGTCCCTGGGCGATGGTGATCAATTTCCATCAGGTGACCCGTCTGTTCGTTTGCCCACTCTTATATATATAAAAAGAACATGCCCTGCCAGTGTTGCCAGATGGGTTTTACGTTCCGTTACGCGTAGCTCTTAAAAATAGTACGCAAATTCAAGTTTGAGTACTCAGTGCAACATTTAGTGCAAAACTGCGCTTTATGCATAAACAAAGGCCTAAAAAAAAAAAAAAAAAAACATCATCGCGACAGCCACTAATAACGTACGAATAACCTAGGCTGTCAGGTGCTAAAATATAAAAATAGTACGCAAATCGACGGATGAGTACGCGAGTACGCAAGATCATAAAATAGTACGCCATGCGTACTATTGCGTACCCATCTGGCAACGCTGTGCCCTGCAGGCTTATTGTCTAACTCGCTCGCAATCGCCATCGTGCTCATTTTGACAGTACATGTATGGGCTGACAATCGGCATCGGAATCAGCTAGCTGTCACATTCATACAAGAACTGTCAAAATGAACACGATGGCTGGCGACTGCGAGCGAGTTAGACAATAAGCCTACTGGTTCTCTTATGTATTTATTAAGTATGCTATTTGGGCCTTACATGACATAGGTAATACATGCACGGTTTCTAACGCTTCTTATATCCTTCAATAACCAAGAATATTCAAGGAATGTCAGTTATTAACATTTTATTTATGTTTTGGCAATGACGCGGCATAGTTCGATGAACGATTAGCCACTTTATCATAAAATAAAATTATGAGTCATGTTCATTTCACACATGTTTTTATTAATTCCAAAGATAAGGCTGAACAAGTTTTTTAATTCAGCGTTTGGACTTTAAGCACAGTAACAAAATGAGTACTGTGTACAAAGAAATGCTTCCCAAATGATGATCGTTTAATATTTGTATGGTATTTATTTGTCCTGCTAAAGTCATGACTTATAGACACGTCGGCATCATTCGGAAGTAATCGTGCGTTCACAATGGGAAATTATTATTTAATACGTCTGTAGAAAATTGGGTGCGGATATTTTCAGGGTATAAAATTAATAAGGGTATAAGCAATTATGATAAAGTAATTATTTATTTAACAAAACTCCTAAAATACAACTTAAATATAAATAACAAGATAAACTAATTTAACTAAAACTAAAATAAATCTAAAAACGTACTCCCCCGCGGCATTGAGCCAAAGATGCTGGCAGCATTTCCCAATTATGTTTATTATAATAATTATAATATAGCCCCTTTATTCCGAAATCTCTGCAGTTTTAATTCAATATATGCTTATAAAATCGCGTAATTCGGCGTGCCTCTTGGCATAGGCCTCCTTCAGCTTGCTGCAGCAATTATGATTAATTTTTTTTTTTTTTTTTATGGTTATTAATTTTATACCCTGAAAATATCCGCACCCACCGCCCTTTAGCCCTTTCCATTCTTTGTTCTATTCTGTGGTACTAACCAACTAACCCTGGTTTCGTGGCAGACTCGCTCTCGTACCGAGCGTCCTCGGCCTTCGACTTCGGCGCGGACAGCCCTGTCTCCTTTAGCGCTTACTCCGTCGCACACGAAAAGGTTACTAACGTTAACATTATTATACTGTCATACTAAACTTTTTTTCATCAGTGTTGCCAACCAACTTTTGCAGTCGCTAGCACATTTAAAATAAATCGCTAGATTGTAGAAAAGCTTCCAAAGGTCGCTAAATGTATGGAACACCGACTGGAAAGAAGTCGCTAACATTGTCCCAAAAGTCACTAGATTTAGCGACAGTTGCTAAGTTGGCAACACTGTTATTCATATGATGTATGGTTCAACGCCAGAAATAAATTAAAAAATATGTACATGTATTTTACATTATAAAGGTATTAAGTATAAAATTAACATGTCATTTTAGTATCTGAGATGAAAGAATATACTTTATGCACATCGATCCATACTCCATAGCTCCATGCTCTATTCCAGTTACCACGCTGCTTTGGCATAATTTTATCACACAATGCTATTTCCACTGTATTCGTTTCATAGAGGCTATAACAGGGTTGGCGGGTGTTTCAGGAGTGCGTAGGCATCGGGTCGCGGTCCCCGCGGCGCTCCCGCGAGGCGCGGCCGCGGCCCTCGCGCTCCGCCTCGCCCCGCAGCCACGACCTGGCCCTCTGCGGGAGACCCCTCTCACTGCCTGGTACGCATTGTAAACTACCCGCAAATAACAAAAACTTTTCGATCAAGTACAGTGCCCGGTCATTTGGACTTCGGTCTTTGAAAGACAATTGACGTCACGTAAGAGGGTGCATCCGTGCTGAGCTCGCAACGTCGCATTTTTGGTGATTTTTTGCGATTATTTCATAGAAATTGAATGAAAGTATCGAATATCCGTCTGTAGTGCACTTCGCTTTTAGTGTATTAATGTGTCCAATGCAATGATTAATGGTGATGGACAGTTATTTTCGTATTAAAGCGATAAAATACTATACCTCGTTTAATAAGAAAATAAAAGTCCATCACGATGAATTATTGCATTAGACACATTAATACACTAAAAACGAAGTGCACTACAGACGGATATTTGATACTTTCATTCAATTTCAGTGAAATAATCGCAAAAAATCACCAAAAATGCGATGTTGCGAGCTCAGCACGGATGCACCCTCTTAAGTTAGAGCGAGACAACACTACGAAGCCGAAATTAGCCAAGGAGACCGATGTGCGATCTTTATGACCGGGCACTGTAAGTGGTCTATCACCTTTCATCCAACTTTATATGAAACGAGTATGTCGCTAAAGTGGACCTTACAAATTTATTTAAATTATTATTACCGGGACTTAACCGCGTAAAAATTGTTTTTAATTACCTCGACGTTTCAGCCACGTTGCGGTGGCCGTGGTCAGTGGTGGTGGACCTTTCAAGTTGAGGACCATGTCTTAGCGGCATTACATTTTATTACTGGCACTCCACTTGGCGTATTTATTCAAATATTTGGCGTGGGTGAAGGGGATGCACTATATTGTTTCCAGTGTATGCGACGAAGATGCCAATAGCGCAATGCGAACAGGCAATGCCAAATGGAGTGCTAGTATATGACGTGCAAAGGATTTTCAACCTAGTAATTATAGCCTGATTCAATATTATAACCTAAAATGTATTTTTTTACTAATTGTACTTTTTGTTGACTGTACATGCATTATCTTCCATGTTACATTATTTATATCAAAATTCAAGCCAATCGGACCAAGCGTTGAAAAGTTCTCTTCTTGCGAGACGGTTCTAGCCAGACCATCCGAATTTTACTTCACGATTGTTGTATTATTATCGGACTCTTAAGTCATATTTTATAACAAAAAGCAAATGCCAAAATGGTAAGCCAAATTTCACGTCAATCCAACAAATCAAAATTCATATTCATATGCAATATTTGACCCGTAGGCTTATTGTGTAACTCGCTCGCGATCGTAATCGTGTTCATTTTGACAGTTCATGTATGGGCTGACAATTGGCATCGGAATCAGCTAGCTGTCACATTCATACAAGAACTGTCAAAATGAACACGATGGCGATTGCGAGCGAGTTAGACAATAAGCCTACCGAACATACAAATGTTGCAAGCTAATAAAAATCCTGTAAAAAAAGCCGTTAGTCTCAGACGACAGAATAAAACACAAGTTTTTTTTTATTTGAAGCATTCCCTTTTATTTTTCAGGCGAAAGCCACCTCCGTAACGCCTTAAGCAAAAAGCCGGGGCAGCCGGAGAGGTTCTCCCTTTTACAGCATCCCCGCCCCTTGAGGCGGCCTTCCTCGCGACGCGGAGAAGACAGCGTCCAACTAGTACAGGACTGCGACAAGTAAGCTAAAGTATTATTAAGCTGGCAACACTGATCACCATTATGGTATTGGCAACCCTGGCGCGGCTATTTGACTAAAGTGGCAACCCTGAAGTAATAAAATGGTAACGAATATGTCACTGGGTTACCCTGATATTCGAATAGGATTTCGCGTGAAGATGTGGGTTACCGTAACGTTCGAATAATAAATTATTACGGTATAAGGTTCAGTAAGATAAAATACACTGGGTGTAACGTTTAAGGTAAAAGTATTAGAGTTTCTCCACTAAGTTTGTTTAAAATTGTTTGCGTTGTCACAAAAAAAAATGTTAAACCTTATAAGGTACTAGGGTGTAACGATTAAGGTGCGTGATCTATATGTTGGAGAGTTGATGTTACATGTTACGTGACATTGTCTTCAAGTGAATGTTTGAATGTATGTTTGTATAAACATGGGTGTCAATACAAGTCTTCTGAGGCATAGACTAATTGTCTTCCTAGAAGTAATATTGGATTCTAGTTTAAATGTTACGATCTAAGTAAAGAAGCTATTTTCCGCCAAAGTTTACTATGCTCGTCATAGATCACTTAGTTATCTATATTAATAATTTCGTGACCGGTTACGGTAGACTCGATCGAAACGTTGCCTGAATGATAGAACGTGAAAAAATAAAAATTTCGAGTCGACAACATGTATCCGCAAAATTCGGATTGTCGAGTATTTTGTAAAATTCTAACGGTGCTGATGGACAAATCGCAGTCGCCATATTGGACACCACAGACTAGCGCGAAACTGACACCGGAGGACGACAAACGTTCCGTTTCATGCTAGCGCACATACGCCGTGCGATTTTTCTTAAACCTGAGATTGGCCAACATAACCATAGAAAAAATAGAATAATTGGGAATGGATGATTATTTTAAAAGTGCTTGGTGATTTTTCTTTTGATAGGAATAACCATCCTCAGCTACGGAAAAAAGTTTCCGATTTTTTCCGTCGAGCCATATATTTTATAAAAATAAAAACATTTTATTCAGTCACTCGGCGGTAGTGATGTAATGAATGTCATATTTTCGACATTAGCGAATGCAAATGTGAATGCGAATATTCAGTTTTTGTTAAAATTTGGCACCATTTGTCTATGGCTTGGTGACTTCGGTGGCAGTCCCGTACAAACGAAGTACGTTCCGTTTGTTTATTGTTCCTAGAATAGCCGAGTTGAGACTTGAGACGAACGAACGCATCTGATTGAAATGTCATTCCACTCTATGTTGCCAGATGGGCTATTTAATTTAGCGCCAAGCCAATGGGGCTATCTCCCTTACCGGGCGGCGAAAATTATATTAAAATTAAAATTAAATTATTAAACAACTACTAGATACCCTCAATTTTTTTTATATTCGCATAACATTCGCAGTAATTTTGCGAATGGGAATGCGAATGCGAATATTCCATAAATATGTGAATATTCGCGAATGCGAATGCGAATATTCGTTACATCACTACTCGGCCCTTATACGGCAGTTAAGCAGTACGCCAATGCATATCAAATTAAAAAAAAAACTGCTTGAATCTGTAGTAGAAATGTCATCACATTTCTAGCTAAAAGAAGCAACGGCTAAGTGGCGCCGTCTGTAGATTGTTCGTGTTACTAAACCACTATGGTAATTTTTATTGAAATTGGCATTGTTCATTTTTTTTAAGCTGTGCTTTTAACACCTTTATTTGATAGAATGGACTTTTTTAAGAAACTAACTTGAATATTATGCTTCTACGTATCTTTGTTTATTAATAATAAATATAAATATTTTTCGCTGTTTGATAATTTGTTAATTTTGGCAGGATCCCAATCGCCTTCGTACAGAAATATAAAAAAAGGTTTTGTCTATATGTCAACGTCATAGATCTGTAGATGTGTGTGAATTTAACGGCAAACTCACGTTTAATGTCAACAATGTTCGCGTGTTCGAAATTATTTCCATTCGTTGGCGTTGTTATTGTTTTCCGTGCTGTTTTTGCTTTTTCGTTTCACCCCTGCACATCTTTCCTGACTTCTACTTACATTAAAATGGTCTTCGCAACAATGCATCGTGTAAACTTTGAAATATTCCACATTAGCTTGCGTACACCATTTCTTCTGCAAACCTTCTCTGATTTTCACAATGATTTTGTTGGGGCTATAGTTCGAGTCATTGTTGCATCCCGGCAGTTTTTTTTTTTTATAAATATCCATTGTTTGTTACAGTTTTATACTTTGAATTTGCTTGTATTTCTAATGTTTGTAGGTTAAGTCAGAATGTAATGTTATGATGTAGACGTGACAGTGATAGCGTGACATATACCGTAGCTAAACTTTTTTTTTTCATTTTTGTGGCAAACATTTAATGGCCGATTCTTACATAAAACATAAAACCCGGTCGTTAGATCAAACAAAGGTCAAAACTTACTACGTACTTTTACAAAATTATCTGCAATCGTAAAGTATTTTTGAAATCGGACAAGATAAATCGGTTATTTCATGGTTTTCCTCCAAATGGTTTTCGAATTGGAGCATACTAAAAAAAATGAACAATGTCAATTCCCCATGTATGGTAGTAACACAAACAATCTACAGGCGGCGCCACTTAGCCGTTGCTTTTTTTAGCTACAAATGTCATCGTTTACCACAGATTCAAGCAGCAATTTAAAAAAAAAATGATATGTCACTGGCGTAGTGCTTATCAGCCGTATAGAGGCCGCCGAGTGACTGAGTAAAATGTTTTTATTTTTATAAAATATATGGCTCGACGGAAAAATAAATAATAATAAACAAATAAATATCATGGGACAAATTACACCAACTGACCCAGTCCCCAACTAAGCAAAGCTTTGTGCTATGGGTACCAAGCAACGGATAAGAATACTTATATAATTTAGATAAATACATGCTTAAATACATACAACATCCATGACTCGGGCACAAACATTCGTATTCCTCATACAAATGTCTGCCCCTACCGGGATTCGAACCCGGGACCTCTAGCTTCATAGTCAGGGTCACTAACCACTAGACTATCCGGTCGTCAAATCTGAAACTTTTTTCCGTAGCTAAGGATGGTTATTCGTATCAATAGAAAAATCACCAAACACACTTTTAAAATAATCATGCATTCCCAATTCAAAATAAAAACGGATTTTCAAACTTTAAAATGGCCGCCCTGTAAAATTGCCATTTTGGACTCATCAAGTTGTTCACGCCATGCACGGATATATTCTTGCAGATAATTTCAGTTATTGTGAATGCTATCTCACATCTACCTATTTTTGTATTAAAATAATAAACAGTGATTCGAAATAATGGCTACACATTCTACCTACATTTTGTACCTACAAGTGTATTATGATTCAAATTTCACCCGAGCGAAGCCGGGTTTTCATCTAGTTTTACAAATAACACACTTAATTAGAGTACTTAGTATATATTCACATGAGACTAGGGCTATATTTTATTTTACGTAACTTTGATGTTGAGTGTTTTGGTGTTTCCTCGGTTTGCCTTGCCTTTTTTAGAACATAATTAAATGCTATAGTTGCTATACTCATATCAATAATTGTTTAAAGGTATTATTTAGTATTCTGTATTAAAGTATTATTTAGACATTAAAAACCATTATTCGGGTTCTTATTATGCTTTAATTGTTATGGTTATAATTATTAATTATATTCGATATTTCAATATCTAGGCCCCAAGGAATAATGTATTTGTTACCATATCTGAATAACTGTTTTGAATGGATTTTTGGGTTTATTATGTTTGTCTTGAAATGTACGTTTTGTTGTTTATTAAGTATTATTAATTACTATTAATTGAAATAAAACTTAATTTTCTTTTGTTATAATGAGTTTTGTGATAGTTTTAATTATTGTAATCTAAAAGGTTTTTTTTAAGAACACGTTATTTGGTAGATGGTTATTTTACTTCGGTGATATTGGTTTGGTTTGTTATTATGAATTATTATCAACTAATGCTCATTTAAATGAAAACAGTCATATTTATCGACTATTGAATAGTATTAGTGTCATTAGTCCGCCAATAGTTAGTTTATTAATGTAATTATTATAGATTAGTGTTACTGTTACCAAGTAAAGATCAATAGATATTATTTAAATGTTTCTTACGCCGAGGGATGGCGCTTATCAATAAAACGTAATTGTATTTAAATAAAGTCGATTTTAAAATGAATTGTTAAAGCAGAAGCTTGCACAGTGTAATGCGTTGTTTCATTAAAATAAAAGTTTACATCGTTATAACGAAAATTAATTTAAATTAAATTAATTAATTAATATTAATTTATTATTAAAAAGCCATGGTAGCCTAGTGGTTTGACCTGTGGCCCCTCAAGCGTCGTGGGTTCAAATCCCGGGCTCGCACCTCTGAGTTTTTCGGAATTTATGTGCGAAAATTACATTTGTAATTTGCCATGAGCTTTTCGGTGAAGGAAAACATCGTGAGAAGACCTGCACACATCTGCGAAGAAATTCAATGGTGTGTGTTAAGTTCCCAATCCGCACTGGGCCCGCGTGGGAACTATAGCCCAAACCCTCCAATACACGGAGGAGGCCTATGCCATGAGGCACGTCGAATTACGCGACAATTTAATAAATTTTAAAAAAAAGACAATAACAACAACAACAAGATTTACTTACTGAAATTGTAGCGAATTCGGAATAAAAAGGCTTATAAATAAATATAAATAATTAATAATAATTAATTCATTTAATTTTAAGTTAACTTCGTTATCTATTATAACCTTGCTTTCTAGATGTTTTAACGACAGTTAAATAATAATTCAATGGGCTATAAAAATTAAGTGACTTGTTTAAAAACAGTTACGTTGAAAATCCCTCGACTAACGCCTTAATAGGTAATGTTAAATAAAATAGGATTTGCTGTTGTTTTATTCGTTAAAATAAATAAATATAGACGTGAGCTATTCAGTTGCTGTGTGTGTGATTAAGAAAGTTTTAGCGACCAATAAATTTTTATTATAGTAGTTCCAACCATTTATTTTCTCGGTGACAGATCTATTTGATAGTTTTAGTGTTGTAACCAAATAAGTGATCAGTAGATCTATATCGATCCGATTAAAAAAAATCCTGTCATTATAATTATTTCATTTTATTGTTGATCACCTATCAATACTTATATTACTTATATAATAAAGAGGAAAGATTTGTATATTCTACTACTGGACAAAGAAAAATTTATTCACCATTAGAACGCTACATCATTACTGAGACTGAGTAATATAGGCTATTTTATCCCGGGAAAAAATTACAACGCGTACAAAGTCATGCGAACACATCTAGTTCAATATACATAATACCGATACAATATCGATATTTCAATCATAACATCACTGTGTGTATTGCCATAGAATGTAACTTTATTAAAACGTTTATTATTTATCGTACTTTAAAAAATAATTACTGCATATATGGACTCAATTTGTCTTAGATGAATATTATATGGGATCAAGGAACAAAATTAGGCAGTTGTCGTATTTTTATATCTCGCATTTAAAAGTTAATTTTTGCGTAACTAAACGCAGTTACATTCTACGGGACCTATCATCTAGAAAATAAATGATTGGAAATACTCTATACCTACATTATTCAAGTTAAAAAGGTGAAAAAAAAGAAATAAAATACAATTTTGTCTTTGTAAGTCATTGATGACATTTTCTTTAGTTTATATCCACGTAATAGAAGAAACTAAAATTGAAGTTCACTTTGGATCACAATGTTTTTCAAAGCAATAAAGTATTAACTAATTTTTTGCTGGCACCCTCAGTGCGCGAGTACGACTCGCTCTTGGCCGGTTTTTAAGCGAATAAATTATCTTGTCATCATGGCAATGATATTGTGTAGCTGTAACATATGTTACTGTGTTTATCATTGTGCTGTTACACTTTAGAAGTTTAGGTGTTTTGTGTAGTACCTATAAGTACTTATAGTGAAGTGAAACCCCACTAGGAACATTGTAAAAATAATCCTACTTTAGAATTTTAAGCTATAGACTGGCAGCTAAACCACTGCAGCCAGATGACACTTCCAAATGTCATTTAACGAAATAATGATACCACATTTATTTCACTAGTGCTCGACTAAGGTCACGTAATGAATGATTTGATTATTGAACGAACAAAATATTTTATGAATGTCACATTCTTAGTTTAGTATATTTTAAATTAAACGCGATACTTTTGATGGGTTCAAAGTTCAACCAAACTCAAAACTTTAAAGGCTTGGTCCGCTGATTCGGAATAATTTAAGTTTTTAAGTAAAGTACAGATATAGAAAAAAATATTAATGAGATCATAGTTGTTTCATTTATGGCAAAATGGGGAATGAGTTGAAAAGTGGTAAGATTTGACATGCTTCCAAATCGCGCTCTTACACTACTACTAACCAGAAAACATACAAAAAACCTTATTGAACAAACAATTTTATTAAAGTTCGCTCTGAAAATTCACTATTTCAACATAAATGACGAAAATGAATTTCATTATATCGTTCATTCTTTCATTCACTCATTAAGTCACATCACAATTTAATATTCGCCAAAAACTGACAACACTGAAAGTGTCATCTGGCTGCAGTGATTTATCTGCCAGACTATACCAATTAGCTATTTTCGAACTCGCTAGGTATTCCCAAAAGTTGTTATTGATGTAATATTTTCTTAAGGCTCCTTACACGCTCAAAGAGCGAATTTAGCTAAATTCTTAATTTTTCTTCAAAGACTATGGCGTATGTGTTCATAATGTCAGTAATATTATTAATGTACAAGATAGTTCACTTCTTAAACTACGATACTGCTGTAATCGGCGCTGAATGAGGGTGCGGCGTCAGTCCGCCGTGATATATAGGTGATATTTAAAAATGTATACTGAATTTAATTCAAGACCGATACTAATGTTTTTTTTTTTCTGAGTCAAAATAGAGTTGAGCATTGCTAAATAATTATTTTTAGAGCAGAATATCAACACTGTTTTCGAGAATCAAATAAAATGTAACCCTCTTTTTCATCAAAAAAATAGCTAACATTGAGTAGCTATTCTATCTATTAATTAAGATGAATCTTCAAGTTTTTCACGATGACTTTTTAGTTCAAGATATACTGAATTGAATTGAGTTCACTTTAGGCGAGAATGAGATTCCGTTTCACTTCGAAATTGAGAATGAAACTTCACCTTTTAGAGCAAAATTTTAAAAGCCCTCCCAAGGAAACACCTTTTTTTAGATTTCACGCCAAAAAATCAATAATTTAGCACAGCAGTATCTTAGTTTAAGAAGTGAACTATCTTGTACATTAATAATATTACTGAAATTTTGAACACATACGCCATAGTCTTTGAAGAAAAATTAAGAATTTAGCGAAATACGCGCGTTGAGCTTGTAAGGACCCTTAACCTCGAATTTTTAGCATTTTTCTCCATCACGAAACTAGCTTGTTCTCCGTTAGATTATTTTGGCGTTGTGAGTTTCTCACAGCCGAATTTTTAGGTCGCGTTTTTTCCTATTCCAAGCTCATCTAATTACCTGTTTTCAAAATGGCATATATACTACGATATTTTTAGAATTAGAAACCACATTAACATTATATTGCGTCTGGTCAACTATTCCTTACCTAGCAAATAGTACAGTACAATAGTCTGGGAGCAGCGAAATAAAATTGTTTTAATGTCACTTTATTTGCGTGTCGTTAATTGTTACTCTAGTACAAATTGTAAAGAGATTACAGTTCACGAGCCGCAATATAATAGTGTTGTGGTTTCTAATTAAAAAAAAATCGAACTATAGATACAGTGTATTAAGGTAATTGTACTCGTAATTATAATTACACGCTTGTTTAAGATACAATTTACTTTTAGATAAAATTGGTGCCCACTAATTTGATCGAGCTTTTGTATATTTAATAATTGATATTAATATTGCGTGTTAAATGTCGTTGCGCGTTTATTATTTGAAACGTTTATTTATTATACTTTCATTGTAAAAAATATGAATTAATTATAAACAAGTATGAAATTTGCATCTATTATAAGATTAATTTTGTTATAGTTGTTCTGTATAGTTTAAAGCTGCGCATGTAGTCAAATAAGATTTAATTTCTTGAAGGAAATAGGAATAGTTTATTTGACTAACATTGCGCTAGTTTTTTGTTGGCTTCCTTCTAGTCATCCCTAAATAAGTACCAGTAAAAAAAACTTTTTCTTTCCAATAATGAAAAGTAAGAACTTGGCTAAAAACTCAATGTATTTTGATAATTTGTTTACCTTCCTTTTTTTGAAACCGTGTTTTTAAAGGCGAAATGCTTATACTTTTGCATATTCCCTACTGTTAAACAATATAGCTAATTTCTATGTGCACCAATACGCTACTAACTATTCAAGAGTCAATCAAATCTTTATATTTTTGATATAAAGATAATAATTAGATCACTCAATACTTGTTATGAATGCGAACACTTGCTGAAGAAGGATTAGGACTGGTCCGAAACAAGTCGCGCTGAATTTTTTTTTTATACGTATGAGTGATCTGCTTAAACCATCTTAAGTACCCGAATTACATACTTACCTTTATTTTTTCTTTTTAAATTATCAAAATATTGTATATTTAGGATGCACCGTTTGTCAAAGCAATAACGGCTAATATATTGAACTGTGTATAGATATTGTACGTGACATTTCTCTCGCTCACACTCATCTAGTATGTGTGAGACGGCAATAGTCACGTTAGTTCAATGTCGTCACTATTGAAAAAGCACGTATTTCAAAACTTGAACTTTACTCAGCGTGCTTTAAGGTTCAGTTAACATAATGATTTAGATACGACCTTTTTGAAAGCAGTGGCGACTAATGATTAGTATAAATAACCTATGGGTGCCATTATTAGACCAAAGTACAGGCATGATATTTTATTAGCACGATAATTATAATAAGCGATGTACTTAGGCCAATGTTTATTGTTCTTGTTTGAAATGTTTTTTGTCTCTGGTCATTCGCTGGTCGATAAATCCAGGGGCGCTACTCCGATATTCGAAGTTCGTATTATACCGTCCCTTTCACTCTCAAATTAATCTGTTAGTGTGAGCAGAACGGCACGAAACGAACTTCGAAATTCGAATTTTGGAGTATAGAGCCAGATTGTGTGTCGGAATAAAGGATTTCATTCTGATTTTGTCTTTTTTTTCTATAAGTAGGGCGAGGGTTCGTTCGTAATGTGTACCATAGACACAGAATATATAATAGTACTAACGTACAGAATGGCCACGCTCCGCCCCGCACCTATTCGAGTTACCCCACCCCTCAAGCGCAGTCTGCCGGAAAGCTGCTGGCAACTAGTAGGGCTCGCGACGCGATGTATGTCGGCCGCACGTCACAAGTTCGGGAACCTATCCTACCTACTTCATTTTATAAAACATTGGAAAATTAATGCTTTCTGAAATTATCGCGATTAATACATGAAATAACTACAGAATCATTCGCTTAAGTTTGTTGTCGTTCATCTATTGTAATTGAAAATAATAATGCTTAAATACACAGACAGACACATTTTAAGTAAGTTTAAATAAATAGATAACGATTAAGTACATTTATTTGCTCACATCTAAGCCATATCTTTAGTATATTTATGTCATTGGTAGTACTTATAGTACTAGGTTTTTGCGATAGACAGCCCTGTGTATCTTACGCACATATTGACGCGTGTACAGACGACGTCGTGCCTGTGTTCATTTCAGAACGCGGATTTTGTACGTCGTGGCCGCCGTGTGCCATAGACAATAGTCAACTGTTCTTTACCTTTTTGGCTGTTGACCCAAAACTGTCCTTTCCAGTGATTATAAAGCTTGTATTAAAACTCCGGATCTAAAGTATGGAAAGTGTGGTTTTAGTTAAATATCCTGAAATTTTGGTATATGTATGTCATACAAATCTTGACACAAACATATCAGTGCTAAGTGCACGAACCAGTCACCAAAAATGAAACAAAACGTATATTTATTTATAATTTTATTAAATTAGTTCTATAACTTTTTTACATATAGTAAATTACATGTGCCACGTTTCGTCAAATACATCGAATATGCTGCCAAGTCTCATCGGCAGTTGTCGGACCTAACGTTCCTACTCGGACAGAGTCTCCACTCGCTTTTGATTTCTAAACGAATATTTAAAAAAAACATAATTAAACGTCTGCCACACAGTAGCTCTTTCGACAAAATCCTATCTGTGGAGTACTAAATTGAAGTTGTCATAACTTGAGCAATTAAATATGAGTTGCGTAATTTCAAACTCAGATGTGTCCAATTAGATTTCTTTAATAATAAGAATCTTCGTCTTATCTCTTTAATACTCAAATCGTAATAAAAAATCTGAATTGGACATACCCGAGTTTAAAATTAGGCAACTCATGGTTTTGAAGGTTGCCTTAAGAGGGTGCATCCGTGCTGAGCTCGCAACGTCGCATTTTTGGTGATTTTTTGCGATTATTCCACAGAAATTGAATGAAAGTATCAAATGTCCGTCTGTAGTGCACTTTGTTTTTAGTGTATTAATGTGTCTAATGCAATAATTCATCGTGATGGACTTTTATTTTCTTATTAAACGAGATATAGTATTTTATCGCTTTAATACGAAAATAAAAGTACATCACCATTAATTATTGCATTGGACACATTAATACACTAAAAACGAAGTGCACTACAGACGGATATTTGATACTTTCATTCAATTTCTGTGAAATAATCGCAAAAAATCACCAAAAATGCGACGTTGCGAGCTCAGCACGGATGCACCCTCTTAAACTTCAAAATTGCTTCAATTTGATCGAGAAGAAGATTTCCATCATCAGAACTAATGTGGCGGACGCATTATATTATTTTCTAATGCAAAGTTTACACCTGCGGAACATGGGAGCGCACGTAACGCTAATTTGTAGTAGGTACTGGATCTCGAGATCCACTCCCTTTACTCGCTCTCAGTTGATGTAAACTTAGCGTAAAAACAAGAGAAATTCGCAAAGGGTTTCAAACGCGCCTTTGCAGCGATTCGGACGCGGTTCAGTCCTGGATGTTGGCAACTGCTGGGGCCTTACCATGAGGTCTTAATGCGATTCAGTTTAGGTTCGCTCGCTGTCAGATTCATACTAAAAGTGACAGCTAAAACTTGAACTGAGTCGAAATTAGGACGTCACGGTAAGGCCCCTGTTCGCATTACTAAAATCTCAGCGATTTACTAACGAACCTTTGTGAAGTCCAGTCTGGTTTTATTGAACCATCTTCACTGCGCTACTCAAACGTAAAGATAATCTCTGATTGGCTGTATGTGATGAATCTGATTGGCGGAATTATGTAGGTACTTCACGTTCAAGTAGCCCATGAATTTTTATATTCGTTCAGAAATCAAGACGCGAGCTGTCGACGGCGCATGCCCCGACCGCCCCGCGCCCCGCACTCGAACAAACCGGGCAATATCTTTATGAATTAATTTGTATAAAAATTTTGGCTCCAATATTTACAATCGTACTGATATTTTTTTACAACGCCGGACTAATATTTTTTTAATTTATACAGGCGAGTTCAAGTGGCGGGCACGCGAGCGCGCGTCGAAGGCAATTATTGCAATTTCAATTCTAATAACACATTTTCTTATCTAATAAAGAGTGCGCGCGTACAGTGCACGCACGCTCAGATACCCTATCGTTACAGTGGCACTGTCGGGTAACGTGAGACAACGCTCTTACACTACGTGCGACAGAAACAGTAAGAAATAGCAACTCAAACTCACTGTAGCGATAGGATAGACAATTTATTTAAGGAAGAGACAACACCGAAGGCAGATGACTGGATCCATTGGCCACTACTGTCGCCCGCGCTACAATACACTAATTTCGTACATCGTACACCGATACCGTCTCCCTGTTTCGTGTTTTTAAAAATTAACATTTAGAATTAACACTCAAGTAGGGGCTTATACAGAATTTGTACTCTTAAAGCGTCCCGTCGCCGTTTGCTCCCACACACTCGGCTCTCGCAAATGAAACGTGAGCCACACGATAACAGAGTCTCCTCGAGCCGAGCAGACCAGAGACTGATTCGAAATTCGAACGGAGTATTTTGACAGCTAGGCTACCACGAAATTTAAAAGCCATGTCCAAATGAATAGAATTAACGTTGAACAAAAATAAAAAATGCTCTAGCGATGACATGATGGTTTTAAAACGTTCTTTAGCTACTTTTTTAAAAATCGTCTGCGAAAATTGTATTAACAAGGATCAGGCTTTATTGTTGTTGAGTGAAAGGGACTTAAAAATATCAGGTCTTCTCACTCGTAAACAAGTTTTAAGAACGAATAGTAACCTTCGAGGCATTCACTCAATTTCATAAATGATGTATCTCAAAACCTTGGTACAGTTTTTTAAAATAATATCGACAATGCGTTGCCGTTAAATAAATTAGATAAATATAATTTTTGTGATACTTATATAGGTAATTTGAAACCGATAGTTTGTTGTAATGTTTCGGCAGGACTGACAGAGGCACACAGGTCTTAGGATTGCGAGTGGCAGATAGCGTCGGACGGACTTAACTATACTACGAATCAACCAGGGAAAAAATCTGTAACAGAATTTAATACGCATCAGTATGGTATAACTGTGTCCCTTACGCTGAATAGAAATTCGTATTTAGCGATTGTGGTAACCCACCAGTACTTTTCCAGGTCTCACAAATGTGACCATCTGTGACAAGGAGGGAGGGGTCGAAAATTCCTGAAATATGTGTGACGTACCTACTTTATCGATGGGCGTTTATAGTGGCGACGCTTGGCCCATGGGGACCTTACTCCCACCATCATAGTACACAGTATAAAACAAAGACGCTTTCCGCTGTCTCTCTGTCTGTCTGTCCCTATGTATGCTTAGATCTTTAAAACTACGCAACGGAGTTTGATGCGGTTTTTTTATAGACAGATTCAAGAGGAAGGTTTATATGTATAATTCTCTAAGTCGTGGGCAGTAGCTAGTTTTTATATACATAATAAGCAGTTTAAAAACAGGTGACCGACCAATGGGCTGGGATCTTCCTCGACCAACAGTTGGTATTTCCATACGAACTTTTTGACACCTTGAACCTAGGTAGCGGCCTTTGGGATTTCTTTAGTTTTAGTTTTAAGTTCGTTGTTTTTTTATGACGGTAGGAGGGAAAGTTACAGCGTTAAGTGATAAAACTTTTACTTGTTAGTGGAGTGAGAATGGAGGGATTGAAAAGATGATATGAGTAAAAGATTAAATGCGGATGAAAAGGACAGCGATAGAAATGGAAGACGACGTGCAAGAAACTCAATGGAAAAGCAAAATTACGAAAATTACTAATTGTTACCAACGGATAAAGATACTTAGCTCATCCGATAGAGAGTAACGGAGCTATGGGTTAGAATGAGAGCGAGTAAAATAGTTATCGCACGAACGTATTGCTGTCGACATTCATACGTGCTAGAATGTAGGAAATTCCGTTTAAAGAAGGCACATAGTTAAAGATTATTCTACTAACATTAAAGGACCGGCATTATAATTATCATAAATAATGAACATAATAGTTGATTCGTAGTAGAAGTAAACTCCGACGCATTGCCCGCAATCGATCACACACATATATAACCTTAAGAGATCAGACTGTCATTTCTAAAACAAATGTTATACTTATAAATGATAATACGTTACAACTATCCTTACATAACATTCATACCTAAAACAATTTACAATATTAATGCAGTTATAAAAAAAAAACATTCGGGGCCAGAAGCGAATGAGATGTGACTCCGCCCAAATGTGTATTGCCACCAAAATTATTGAACATACGTAATAGTGTTGCCAGACGCTCTCCACAAAATGAATTAACAATTTATACAAGGTAAAATAGCTCTAACAAAAATATGTGTACTCTTCTAGTTCATATCCCCTTGCAAGATTTTGTGTCGACACTTTCTCATAATATTGTCCATTTCTTTACAATGTATAATAAGTATTTATTTTTGGTACGTGAATGTCCACATAAATTAAATACCACTAAAGTAATTTTGTCATTTGACTTGTCAATATATTAAAATAAAATGGTAGATTTATATTAATTCGCAATAATATATTAATTTTATAGTCTATAGACTCTATCTAAAATAAATAATAATAGTTGTGTTGATCTCCAGTTTAATTTAATTTTATACACAACAATGAACACTTTCCCATTATGATGCGAGTTTTGGAAAAACGTCAAATATGATAAAACAATTGAAGGTACAAGTCGATGTAATGACAAATTACTCTGTTGGGTGTGTGACAATGAAGTGAGATCATAGAATATTCAATATCAATACTTAAGAATACGATGTTAGTTAGATAGTCTGTGGTGTGGTGTACTGCCTGTCGATAGGACTAGACCAAAGACAACAGCATAGACATGACGCTAGAGCGGCAACGACAAACATTATTCAACTCTTCTTTTATATTGCTTGGATTTTGCCACTCGGCGCTTTTCGATCGAATTATATTTGTTTCATCATCACCATTTTCATTCAAATTGCAGGGATTACTATTATGAAGTCAAAAAATGCAGAGTGGCGTTCTCCAACCAATCATAACGCACAACTAGAAAAAAATAATTAAAAACTTCATTATAAATTGGTTCTAAATTTTATGAACTAATACGACACTCAAAAATATTTTAAGTAAAAAATCTTAAGACAGGCTAGCTTTTGCCACTTTTTGTTGCATTCACTCTCATCATCTTGTTACAAAAGCAGAGCAAGATGGTAAAATTTTCTAGCTTCATTTTCTATGCCGCGTCTTTAGTCTATACTAAGAACAGTGTTGCCATATTTGCCATAGACAACGATAACAAATGAAATTTAGACGACGACAAGAAGCTAAAAAGCGACTTGGTAGCTGTGCGCGTGTAAATCAAGCGTTCTGTGCGAACTGGTGGTAATGGGCCCCGGAGTCACGCGGGAAACAGACGCGAACAAAAAATATTGTTCCCTTGTCGCTTTGCTCACGGCCGGTTCCCGCGTGTGTGATGGGCCCATTAATGTTACTTGGTTAGTACTGAGCTTTAATGGAGTTAAGTAAACTTCACTTAAACAATATGTTGGTGGGTCAAAATTTGTGTGAACCCAAAGGTTTTCGCAACAGCACGACGCCCACTTATTTCACAGATCTAATTCTATTTGATTGATTTTTTACAAGAAAAATAATTATATACAAATATAAAATTGATATTTATCTATACAACATTTTGCTAAACCAGCAACTTTTGTGGAAAGTAACGATAAGTACCCTATAGAGTTGAACGACCCATCGACCGTTTTAATTTATGTTCAAATATGACCGATAGAAAATTCAATAACATATAGCAAAATAACATGATTATTAAAATATCAATGATGATGAAAATACGGAGCGTCCGATCGCCCAATATGTATTCCTTTGTACGAAGAGTCATACTAAAATATTGTATTCTTTTTACTGTTTACGAATTTCCCCCAAACGCTAAACTAAATCTAATAACGAAAATCGGATGTATAGGTACAGTGAGCAGAGTTACGAAAAAACAATGTGCTGGCGTTCTCGCATAGCTATGAAACTAATTCGAACTTATAGAATCGCTTTGACTTCACTATTTTTTACATTCAGCCCACGCGCTGCTCATAGAATAGGCACTAATAAGATGGTAAAACTAAGCACTAAAACTATAAGAAAATAAAAACGTTTCGATCAACGCAATCTAATTCTTTAAACTACCAGCGTTTAAAAAAAGAAACGTCCGTCATTAATTAGCATTGGTTGATCGGAAAGTTTAATATTTCTCATGCTTTAATAATCGCGATTTCATTCGTTCAAATTAGCCCCATACAAAAAAAATAACAAATTATGATTTAAGTTGGATCAAAAATATACTAACACCGACCGGAGAAGAAAACAAAAGAAGAAACAATTTTTGGCAATTTTGTACTCGATAATGATTATCAGAGGTGTCGGCCGGCGCTTGTAGCCGGGGTCCCGTTGCGGCGACTAGTAGCGCCAGTATTGTTTGTAAAGTTCACCACTAGATGGCGGTAGTAGTTGTTCGCGTCGCCGGTAGATGGCGCGGGCGCGGCCGGCGCGGGCACTCGTCACCGTTCAGTCAGTCACAGAAACAACAGTCGCCTTAGTACATGTATCAACAAAATGTTCTACGATTGTTTACGTTACGAAGTATTGGGAGCGGGGCGCACCCGGCCGGCGCTCGCGCCGCCCGCTCGCCACCTGCAACAAACGGCACGCATGTAGGGCAAACCTTGGCTAATCGTAATCGGCGATATGAAGATTATGAAGTAATTCGGTGACAGTTACAGTGCCGGCACGTAAGTCTAATCTGACCTTGTATGCGCAGTAGTATAAAATACGGTATCCATGGTGGCGCTGATCCCCTCCACGTGACTCGTCACCGTTAGACTTACGTGCCGGCACGTATAATTTATGCTCTAATAGCGGAAATACTCGATATCTTTACGGCTTGTAACAATTGCGAGTAGGTGGCGGCACTGTCAGTCAACATGCTATCGTGCAGCAAGTATCCGAACGCATCCGTCAAAATTAATAAAAAAATGTTATGTCATATTGGCAAAAAACCTATCATCGATTACCTCAACTGCGGTTCAATGTGACAGTGTTCTGCAATAAAACTAACTAACTTCAACCTTAACCTTTCGAACCACATCCATGCTGGTCTGGTCTGGGAGCCAAGAAAAAACATAGAATGTACCAGTTGCTTCTCTTCCCGCGCAGATGGTAAAACCCATCGAGGAATCGGCGAAAATCGTAGAAATCATGGTTAGGCGATGCGGCTGGCAACCCATCACTATTTTGATTACCCTTTCCACATATACGCCCACCATCATGCTAAACGTGACCTTTTTCTTGTTACCTTAGGCTCTGTCTACCCCGTGAGGGTAAAGACGTGATTTATGTATTTATGTAACCTATTCGAAGTGGTCGTTGTAAAAAAAACTTTAATATTTTAAATTTACAAATAGGTAAAGAAAAATTGTGGCCGGTGACTTTATTTATATAAGTAGTATAGTGCGGTTCAATATGATAGTGTTCTTAATAACTATGCAAACGTCAGACAGTCGCTGCCTGACTCGCTGTCGCTCAAAGCCACCAGTGTAAGTTTTCGCATATAAAAACGTCTCGAACGCGTTCACGTAAACGTCTCAATTACTATGGAAAAATTGGCAGCGCCACTTGCGGATCGAAACGGCAACAAACTGTTATCATAGTATTTGACATTTTAACGCGAACATGTTCGAGACGTATTTTGTGGCCGAATACCTACACTAAGGTCTTGTCTCACTACTCCTTAACCGTCAGTTATCTATGATTCCGTCTTTATTTAATACTACGAAACAGACAGAGACGTCTAGATAACTGACAGTTAAGGCGTGGTGAGACAGGCCCTACGCATACTGGCACACGGCGGCCACGACGTACAAAATCCGCGTTCTTGAATCAACACAGGCACGACGTCGTCTGTACACGCGTCAATGTGTGCGTAAGATACACAGGGCTGTCTATCGTAAAAACCTAGTACTATAAGTACTACCAATGGCATAAATATAGGTACTTATACGAAGATATGTCTAAGATGTGTGCAAATAAATGTACTTAATCGTTATCTATTTATTTAAACTTACTTAAAATGTGTCTGTATGTGTATTTAAGCATTATTATTTTCAATTACAATAGATGTACGACAACAAACTTAAGCGAATGATTCTGTAGTTATTTCATGTATTAATCGCGATAATTTCAGAAAGCATTAATTTACTAATATTTTATAAAATGAAGTAGGTAGGATAGGTTCCCGAACTTGTGACGTGCGGCCGACATACATCGCGTCGCGAGCCCTACTAGTTGCCAGCAGCTTTCCGGCAGACTGCGCTTGAGGGGTGGGGTAACTCGAATAGGTGCGGGGCGGAGCGTGGCCATTCTGTATGTTAGTACAGTTATATATTCTGTGATACTGGTTACACGTGTACCTAACTGACCTAGACCCTCGTGTTCCTCGTGGCTCGGCGCGGCGCGGCGCGCGGAGACCTGCGCCCGCGCCGCGCGCGCTCGCACACGCCGCTGTCGCCGCTGCCGCTGCGGCCCGACAACAGCGACTCGCTGTCGCTCTGGTTGGACGTATACCCGATCACGTCCACTTCATCTGGAACAACATACAAGCATTTTAAGTAAACAGTCACTGACACGATGACAAATTTTCAGATAAGAATTTAAGGGCATGTATCAACACTATCTGTTAAGTTCTTGATATCTTCGTCTTCGTCTCTGTCTGTTTTGTAGAAATAAATAGAAACGTCATCATAGATACAGTTGCCGGTCAACATCTTGAGCATGACCTTGAATGCGCCGAAGTGAATTTAGCGACTCTAGTCTATAGTATAAAAGTACCTACATGCGCGAACTCTCTCTTTACTCCGATCTCCCGTCCCTACATACCCCTTCCGCGTCGTTCTTGCTCAAGAAGTTTGCCGTAAGCTGTATCTGACTTTTTTGATATCAGGAACGTAACAAGCGGTGGCGAAACAGGCCCAAAATAACTTTAAAAAAACGCAACGTTTTTTGCCGACATTGCCTTTTATTGACTGTACTCGTACCTACTTGCATCGTCATGCATTTGACCGTCCTGCAGTGGGTCAAATTTGGCTTGCAAGATTTCACAAAAAATAGCTGTTAATAAACTGTAAGTTAATAAAAGGTCCAAATAGCAAATCTAATCTAACTAATATTATAAATGCGAAAGTATGGATGGATGTATGGATGGATGAATGTTTGTTTGTTTCTCAATCACGCCACGGCCCAACGGATCTGGATGAAATTAGGCACATAGATAGAAAAAAGTCTGGAATAGCACATAGGCTACTTTTTATTCCGGATAATTGCGTAGTTCCCGCGGGATAGCGATAAACGAATTCTTTGCAGACGAAGTCGCTGGCAACAGCTAGTAGTAAATAAATAGGTGCAATACGGCCCTTCATAAAACCTCATTCCAATCTCGATCTCGCCATGCTTGCATCCAATGTGCTTTGCACGCGTGGGTTCGGATCCCATTCTCGTCGCCAGATGGTATGTCGCAAGGTAGCCAAAGGAAACAACCGCACTGCTCCGTAGCTAGTTTATTACTGAGTTACCTTCGATGGTGTATTTGCATAATAGCAATTGTACCCAGCTCAGTGGCAACAGTGACTTGAAACCAGCTTATTTTTAACCGACTTCAAAAAAAAGGAGGAGGTTCGGTTGTATTTTTTTTATGTTCTACGATTTTACCCGACGTAATCAACGTAATTAAGCTTTTAGTTACGATTTTTCACCGTTCTTTTTGACGACGCTTCAGCTAACACACTACTTCAGTAAAATCTCCGTGTTTTCCAGTTCCAAAATCGTACATCCCTCTCCGGATTTACTCCTTAACGAGCTATACAATTTCCCAAACAAGTTAGATCCCTGTACGGATTGGAAACGTGTCTACCGACCGACTGCCGCCGCGCATGGCAAGCAGCCAGCTCACAATTTCCACAAATGACAGGCATTACCTGAGAAATTGACTGTGGATTGATACCGACGCGTTTTTTCTCCGAAGGCTGAATGTCTATTAGAGCTTAGAGCGATGACGAAGCGTGACTGAGACTCGCGCACTGAGGCTGCCGTGCAAATTTGAAAATTGAAACTTACAGTTAGCAATATCAGTTTATTGTCGTAGAAAAATAAGGTATTACTTTGAACAACAAAGTTGTTCGCATTAAAAATGGGAATCAGTGATTGTCAGATTTTTCCTTTAACTAATAGAACAATCTACGTGTTCCTATACCTGATAAGGGTTCCTTATAAGGGTTCCTTTTTTAAGGTTCCGTACCCATACCCAGTGGGTAAAAACGGGACCCTATTACTAAGACTTCGCTGTCCGTAACGTCCGTCTGTCTGTCACCAGGCTGTATCTCATGAATCGTGATAGCTAGACATATGAAATTTTCACAGATGATGTATTTCTGTTGCCGCTATAACAATAAAAACTAAAAACAGAATATTGTATGTATGTCTGTCTGTATAAATAACCCATATAAAATGATCTCGCACAGCCTACATTTTGCTTAGGAGGCAGGGCTCTGCTAACACTGGATTTCATATTCACTTGCCGAATTTACACGGAACCCTCGGTGCTCGACTCGCACTTGGCGGCCAACTTTTCTTTCTTTTAAGGCACGAAACTAAAGAAAAATGTTGCTACTTATATCGTACAACCTCCCGTTCCCGCAATGCAGCGACACAACTCACGGTGTGGCGGCGCATTAAATCCGCTGCCCGCTAAATCCGGACAGTGGCCCAATAAATATCGGCAATGGACGGGATCGAACCCGGAGCGCCGCGGATTGTTGCAAACTGCCAACGCCTTAAGCTGTATAACCAAGGTTAACTGGAAGAGATCCCTTCTGGATTTGGATAAAAATTGGAAAGGAGATAGCTGGTGGATTAATATATAGGCTACTTATTATCCCACAAAATTGCATAGTTCCCGCGGGATAGCGATAAACATGTCAAGGGCTGTAATATGTCGCAACTAATATAATAATAATTATTGCAGAATATACTATCAAGTCTAATTTAATTCTACGCGGACTAAGCTAGTATTTCATATTCATAAGATTATCTGTCAAATGTACGTCAAAAGCTTCGGTAGGTAATAGAATGGAATACCTAGATAGATAAAAACTTTACTTTCTCACAACACGGGTCGTTAACCTTGGTGTAACTCACTGTTATTTATTTTAATTCAACACTACACCCCATGAGTCTTACCTGTAAATAATTGTATTTACTAGCCGTTCAGTCCGAACCATAAAGTCAAGTGGCGACGCGCCAGGAGTCTTATAAGAACCTAATTTTAGGCAAAGTAGTTTCCCGCCCCGGGGCAGGCAAGGGGCAGAAATAGGACGCAAGGAAAACGACGGAGACCCAATAATGAGCCCCTAGAAAGGACTACAGGCTTTTTCGTTTATCCCTTGGTAAGTTTAAGTAAGGAATCGCTCTATATTCGACGTTTTGACGCTCTACATGGAACGCTATTTTACGGGTACTACGCAACTTTCCCGGATAAAAAGCCTATGTGTTATTCCAGACTATAATCTATCTCGGTGCTAGATTTCATACAGATCTGTTCAGCCGTTCGCGCGTAAAATTGAAACAAACACGTGTATTACGAGACCATACATAAATCCTCACAAAATTCTCAAAATTCTCATTCATAACATTAGTAAACCGTCATTCATGAAATTGCAAACAATGTAAACAAACCTATTTAAAATATCTTTAATTTCCATTTTCCCTCATCTAATACTGCTAAATCCGTGTGTAATCAATACTTAGCACAACATTATCTTGAACCATTAAAACAATAAACAAGTAATTACAACACAACGGATAACTCACGTATGATGGTCAGCGTTAGCCATGCATGGGGTGAACAGTAATCTGATACAAGCACTAAAATCTCTCTATGAGGATTCTAGTGCTTGTGTAAGGATAAACGGGGCGTACACTGAATGGTTTAGCATCGAAAAAGGTGTTAGACAAGGATGTGTTGCGTCGCCGTGGCTGTTCAACCTATTCATGGATACGTGCCTGAATGATTTGAAAGAGAATGACTGTGGACTAAGGATGAACGAGTTAACCATCAAATGCCTCCTATACGCCGACGACCAAGTGTTGTTAGCATCGTCGGAGGAGGAGTTGCAAAGAATGGCTAACATTTTATGTGGGGCATTGGAAAGGAAAGGCATGAAAGTTAATGTAAGCAAGACGAAAGTTATGGTATTCGAAAAAGACGACAGCATGACAGAATGTGAGATTATGATTGCGGGTGAGAAAGTAGAACAGGTAAAAGAGTTTGTGTATCTGGGCTCGGCTTTTACGACAGATGGAAGGTGTGAAAGAGATATTGAAAGAAGAGTGAATGCAGGAAACATGGTCAATGGAGCGCTGCGCGCCTTTGTGAGCAGTGAGAAGGTGTCAAAGAAGGCGCGTCTGGCTGTTCACAGAGGGGTGCTCGTTCCAACACTAATGTACGGTAGCGAAAGTTGGGTATGGCAAAAGAAGCATGAAAGTAGAATAAATGCGGTAGAAATGAGAGCGTTAAGAAGTATGGAAGGTGTATCACTGAAAGATAGAATAAGGAATAGTGTGATAAGGGAACGTGCTGGTGTGAAAGAAGATATAGTGACTAGGATAGAAAAAAGTGTGCTTGGTTGGTTTGGTCACGTAGAGAGGATGGATGAAAGAAGATTAACTAAACAGATTTATACGGCGAGTGTGAATGGGTGCGTTGGGAGGGGAAGGCCTAGGCGGACGTTCCATGATCAAATTAGGGACGTTTTGGAAAAAGGCCAGGTCAAGAGTACCCGAAACCGACGAGCATGTATGAAGAGATTGATGAATGTGGATGAAGCGAAAGAGGTATGTCAGGATCGTAGCAAGTGGAACAAAGTAGTCTCTGCCTACCCCTGTGGGAAAGAGGCGTGACGATATGTATGTATGTATGTATAACTCACGTATAAAAGCCGAAGAATTGAATTGAGCGTTGGCACGCAGTGTTCGTTTCGCTGCCGCCGGGGCGAGCGCTCCCTGATGAAGGGCTTCGAAATAGTCCGAAACAGTTATCGGAGCAATTCTTCGGCTTTTATACGTGAGTTATCCGTTGTGTTGTATTTATGTGTGAGTCTCACGGTAGTTTCATGTTAAATAAACAAGTGCTAGAATATGGATATTTCATTCAATAGTTTATTAACATTGTTCGCAATTTCAATTGACAGCGACTTTAGGATTTAATAACATAAACCTGCGAATAATTAATGTGAAAAGGTTCCAAAGCAGCGCACGATTCGCCTATTCCGAGAGAACGCCAGTGGCAAGGAAATTAATAACTGTACCGACGTATAAAAGCTCATTACTTACACCTATCGCCGACGTGATTAATTCCCTCACCCATTACGTAGCGGAGATATATCGCGTATTGTTGTTTGCCCCACTATGCATAGTATCCTACTTCCTACTAACATTATAAATGCGAAAGTTTGTGAGAATGGATGCGTGTGACGATGCGAGTGTGTATGTTTGTTGCTTCTTCACGCTGAAACGACTGGACGGAATTGGATAAAATTTGGAACGGAGATAGCTGGTACCTTAGATTAAAACATAGGCTACTTTTTATCTCGTAAAATTGCATAGTTCCCGCGGGATATCGATATACATGTTAAAGGTCATACATAGCTCCTAATGTAAGTCTAATTCTACGCAGACGAAGTCGCGGGCAGAGCCTAGTCTAACTAATATTATAAATGCGAAAGTATGGATGAATGGATGGATAGATGGATGTTTGTTTGTTACTCAATCACGCCAGAACGGCCCAACGGATCTGGATGAAATTCGGCACATAGATGAAGAAGTCTGGAATAGCACATAGGCTACTTTTATCCCGGAAAATTGCGTAGTTCCCGCGGGATAGCTATAAACGAATTCTTTGCAGACGAAGTCGCTGGCAACAGCTAGTATCTTATAAATACGAAAGTTTGTGAGGATGTGAGTGTGTATGTTTGTTCCTTCTTCACGCTGAAACGACTGGACGGATTTGGATAAAATTTGGAACGGAGATAGCTGGTACCCTAGATTAACACATAGGCTACTTTTTATTTCGGAAAATTGCATAGTTCCCGCGGGATAGCGATAAACATGTCAAAGGTCGTAGCGGTATTATTATAACTTTAGACGACCGGATAGCCTAGTGGTTAGCGACCTTGACTATGAAGCTAGAGGCCCCGGGTTCGAATCCCGGTAGGGGCAGGCATTTGTATGATGAATACGAATGTTTGTGCCCGAGTCATGGATGTTGTATGTATTTAAATATGTATTTATATACATTATATAAGTATGTTTGTCCGTTGCCTGGTACCCATAGCACAAGCTCTGCTTAGTTTGGGTCTGGGTCAATTGGTGTAATTTGTCCCATGATATTTATTTGTTTAACTTCATGAAAAAAGGTTTCCAATCACTGATTCTAGATTCTAATGTTAACCTGAATGAACCATAGACTCATATTTCCTTTTAAAACCGTAAATATAGTTCCACTAAAAGGATTATAAACAGCCAGCTAGTGCCGGCGCGTCACCTGCTCCTAGGACCCCTAGGCCCCTAGGGGTGGGAAAGGCCCCAATAAATCTCATCCCGATAATTTACCGGTTGTCTCCGCGACACATAAATCGGCACATCCCTGCCGCTGACGACTCCGCAAGGGTGGCCAGCTCAAACGATTAATTTTTCAGGACAAAAAAATTGGGACAAAACCAATGAACAAAATAAAGAAAGAAAGAAAGAAAAAGTTAATTACTAAGTTAGTTAAAGTTAAATACGTTTACCTATTCTGCTATCACACGTACAAAAACGCGGACGTGTTTCACAACCTGTCGGGTTCATCCTCAACGTAAACCGTCTATCACACACAACTAAATAACATCATGAAAACAACAATGCTTCGCGGCGTGGGTACAATCAGAAAACAATATTCTTTTTTATTACAGTCCAAAAACTATCTACAATTATTCAACCGACTGTGGCATAAATAAAAAGGGTTTTAGTATTTAATAACTAACTGTCCTGTAAATAAGTAACTGTAGAAACGTAGCCTTTCGAAAAAATTCTGTTGTTTATTTGTTTTTTAATAGAACATTTCAGATTTTAGGACGGCAGACGTAGAAAATCAAGACAAGGCATGAGCGTTTTGCTATAGTTCCGTTATAGCAAACATGAGATACGCGGCACAATTTTAAAATCAGGATATCCCGATCGAATCAGGACAGTTGGCCACCCTAAATGTAACTGTCGACTCCATAGCCCTTGTTACCAACTTTATACTGGACGAAGTTGGTTATTTATTTGTTTTGTGGAGGTGAAAGTGATTATGTGTTCTGCGTCATAAGGGCGAGGTTTAGGCATTGCGCTCAACGTAAGTACTTCACGTGGAAGAAAGACCTACGCTTTAAAGGACATAATATGACTTATGTCTTTCTTCCTCGAATACGATAAGAGCTGCCTTTCCTAATAGTTATCAATGACGGATCTTTGAAAGTCTAAAAACCGTTTGACTGTGTCTCTATTGACTGTTTTGTAATACTACAACATTACGACATCGAATATAATTTCAACCAGTTGCAATAAATTTCATATAGGACCTTACAAAAGTACACTATCCATGAAATCATCGATAAACCAAAATAGATTCACAGCCAATCTGCATCGACTAACATTTATAAAAAAAACCGGCCAAGTGCGAGTCGGACTCGCGCACCGAGGGTTCCGTACCATTATCTATAAATATCAATAAACTAGTGTAAGCAGAGCCCTGCTCCAAAGCAAAATGTACGCAGTGTAAGGTCACTTTATATTGGTCACTGATATATACATACGACATACATACATATTTACGATTTTCGCAATTATTCCTTAATCTGTGCTATAAGATCTACCTTCATACCAAATTTCAAGATTCTGCGTTCATGGGAAATACCCTGTAGGTTTTGATTCCCTTGAGAGTCAAAAATTTGCAATATAAACGGCTGTATCTTTTGATTGCGTTGGCTTAGAAATTTGATTTTTTCACAGCTCCAAGGGACGTAGACCTGCTTCAATTTCAGCTTGATACCTCCACGCGTTCCTGAGAAATAGGGTCCTGACAGACGGACGGACAGCAAAGTGATCCTATAAGGGTTCCGTTTTTTCCGTTTGAGGTACGGAACCCTAAAAATGCATTGTAGCCTCTGAAATTGCAAATTTGAAGTTCGTTTCGTGTCGTTAGGTGAAAGGGACGGCATGATATAAACTTCGCTTTCCGGAGTAGCCTCCCCTCAGGCCGTAAAACGACATCATACATTTTGCAAACGTCCGTTACCACAGAAACCAGTGCGGAATTAAATTAATCATTTCGCTCCAACGAACAAAAGCAAACAGAAGCAAGTCGTTATAATAGTGTTACACATAGGTCATTCTACTTCGGAGGCACATCAGCCGCAAACATTGAACGGAGAGCATTAATCGTGAAGAATGAGAGGAAAAAGACAAATCAGCGGAACACTCAATCGGGGCTGAATAGATAACATTAGTTCTTTGAACAAACTTTTATATTTATTATGTCGTTATGGCCGTAGGTCGCCGTATGACGTAACTTTGCTATTATTGCTACGCACTACTTTCTATACGTATGTAGTTCTTAACCTTGAAAAGTAAAGTGGAGGTTATAATGTCTAAGCGACATTCAAAACGAAATGCATTCTAACTTCATGCGTTCGAAGTGTCAAATACTAATTAATATATTAGTCTGTTGCCGTCAAGTACGAGTAATTTATTTTCTGTGATTTATCCCTATAAATCTATACTAAAGTATTTGATCTAGGTCAAACTCAAACAAAACAAAAACTAATCTACGTTCAATGGAGGACTAAAACGCCTCTCCGCAGTCAGCTACCAACTAACGTACAGTTCATGAGCTCTTGCTGTCTCTCTCACTCGGCCGATTCAAGTATCAAACCCATAAGAGTCAGTGAGAAGGCCAGACAAATCCGTATGGCATTCTAGGAGCTCCCGTACTGTCGTACTACAAAGACTGCACCCGAAAACCTTACAAATCCAAACACATCAAAGCAATCGACGCCGCAATCTTAATGTGTACCGTAAACCGACCCTGATAAGCGGCAGCGTGTTGCTGTTATCAACCGGGGGATGGGGGTGAAGTGGGAGGAAGGGGGTGCTAATTACCACAACTATCCAACTTAAATTAGGTCGGGGAACCTTCGGTGGGAATGGCGATCGCTTGGTTGATAGAAATTTGCAAGGGAACACTTTATTATACTAGATTATTGTTGTTTGATTTATTTTTGTAGCCTGTTGTCAGTCTATTTTAATCATAAAAGTTTATAAAGCAGACACAGGCAATATATACATTACAGGCGGACGTACCATGATCAAATTGGGGACGTTTTGGAAATAGGCCAGGTCAAGAGTACCCGAAACCGACGAGCATGTATGAAGAGATTGATGGATGTGGATGAAGCGAAAGAGGTATGTCAGGATCGTAGCAAGTGAAACAAAGTAGTCTCTGCCTACCCCTGTGGGAAAGAGGCGTGACGATATGTATGTATGCATGTTTAACGTTTTGTAACATTCCACCGATACAAAGTAAGAAGGAAAGATAAAGGTCTTGCTACCTTAGGCTCTGTCTACCCCGTAAGGGATAAAGACGTGATTTATGTATGTAAAAAAAAATAAAAAAAACGTTTAGCAAATATGTCGCAGTGTTCAGCGCTTTCGGAAAAACCGTCATTGCCAAGAAATTCTCCTTTTCGACAAAATAAATACAAACATAATTACTAGACACTTCCAAATTAAAGAATATAAAGTTGCACGTTGGAGTCTTGTTGAACTTTTTCACGGATGAATTGAAGTTTCATTTCAACCTTACTTCAAACCGTCATTGTAATAAAGCTTTCAAAAATCAAAATTCACGCTGAACACATTTATTATCAACAGCAATAGACAACAAACAATGCAGGGCCGTGTAATGGGGATGCCATCGCAAACCAAATTGGGTACATCGACGAGGAAATTGAACGCTGACGAAGTTTGTACAAGGAAATTGTAAAGCGCGTACCTAATGCTGCCTATTCATATTTGAGATATACGCGCGTAGGGAACGGGGATTTACCAATAGGCGGCAACTATAACACGGGATTCGCAAAGTCAAAAAAAAGGGCTCGTCCAGAAATCATGCGATCGGATTTGGCTTACTTTTGACCTGCCCCCCGCCCCCCCTTGGTGACATTTGGTGATTATAACGCTCGTCCCCCCCGTTCAAGATCACGTGTATTTTTCGGACTTAGTACGAATCTAGTTGATTAAAAAAAACAGCAATAACTTGTTTTTCTTCTTCATTTATGCCATGTTGCGCTCGTAATTTCGTAATTCTCTTACTTTCCTGCTGCGTAAAAAAAATACACGTGTTCTCGGACACCACCATCCCCCATCGTGATCATTCGTGTCGTGATATTTTGCTGACCCAATAAACGATCACATGTTTCTGGACGAGCCCTAAGTAGTTATTTCGTAATAAATACATGTGCAGAGCGTTGGTGCGCAGTGTTCGTTTCGCTGCCGCCGGGGCGAGCGCTCCCTGATGAAGGGCTTCGAAATAGTCCGAAACAATTGTCGGAGCAATTCTTCGGCTTTTATACGTGAATTATCCGTTGTGTTGTAATTAAATACATGTCTTAAAATTAATTCAATAATAATAAAACGGCGTATTTTTTTCGGGAAAATAATTGGTGATCAATCTTTTTAACGTAAGCACTATCTTGGTTTTGTGAACCCAGATCCCATTGCCTTTGCTAAGAGTATAGTCAAATAGGGTATGTGCGTGTTCTGACATTTTTGATTGCTTAGATAGTTACGTGTGTGATGTACTTATACATATACATACTTATACTAAGTATGTTGGTAGTGATAACATCAACAGTTGAAATTTCAATTTTATAAAGAACCGAAATAGTATTTAATAGGTATCATTAGGTGCATGATGACTGCTACTCACGGTAGTGGTGTAGAAGTACCTATGTTTCATTGCTTTTGCCATACAACGTGTCATATATTTTTTTAATTTGCCTATTATGGTGTCTCACTGTAGGGTTGAGGTCTCTCTCCTCGAAACCCACAACTCCCTATCCGATGCCATGTCAGCATAATAATTATTATTTTAGCTGTCCGTCTGCGCAGAATCGCTATCCCGCCGGAACTATGCAATTACCCGGGATAAAATTATCCTTTGTCCTTCCCTAGGACTATCCGTATACCAAACAACTTAATCGGTCCAGCGAGGTTTAAGCGTGAAAAGGTAACAGACAGACAGACAGACAGGGTTACTTTCGCATTTATAATATTAGTAGGGATAAATGTGATAGTTGGTATGTTGGTTCATCAGGATTAATCATGTCTACGTGGTTGCACATATTTTTGTACGCTGAACTCGTATAACATAGGACATTTTTATTCTGGAAAATTTATAAATGTTTTAAGTCTTTGTTCCCTAGCAACTATTACTAATTAAATGGTTAGGAACGTTTACGTTTTACAAAGATGTCACAAATACTAGTTTATTAGACTGTCATTGACGTATTTATTATGACTACGAATGTGACCCTTACAAACGAATACACACACACACACACACACACACACACACACACACACACACACGCACACAACACACACAGCAATGTCCACATTCCGGTTATTGCTTAGCTCCTAAATCGCTTAGGGTGTCAATAAAGGTTCTGTACCCAGAAGTCGCACTATTCGTGGAAGAAAGACGTAACTCATGTTATGCCTTTCTTCCACGAATCGTGCGAAGTGGGTGTGGGAAGTATACAGGGTGGATCGCGGATTATTCATTATCCGGTATGATTTTTTTAATAAGTCCAGACAGCCTGCGATCTGACATTGAAATGAGGTTGACCGGGGTAGGATTAAAAATAAGCGGGTGACCTAAAAACCTTTTTAGGCTCGGGTTTTTTAATCTGGCAGTTAAAGGATTAGCAATGGAATAAAATTTTATAAAAAGCTGTTGCTAGGTAGAAGCGTCAATATTTAATTACTTGCATAGATACCATGTAACAATGGCAACAGAGTAAACCAGTTGGATCGGCTAGCTCTTAGTTATTCTAGTAAAAAAAAAATTAGGACAAAACAACTATCATTCAAAATTGGTGAAAAAATGTGGTGAATTTGAAACACGAATCCTACTAATATTATAAATGCGAAAGTTTGTGACGATGTGACGATGTGAGTGAGTGTGTATGTTTGTTCCTTCTTCACGCTAAAACGACTGGACGGATTTGGATAAAATTTGGAACGACGATAGCTGGTACCCTAGATTAAAACATAGAGGTAGGCTACTTTTTTTCCCGGAAAATAGCATAGTTCCCGGGAGATAGTCATAAACATGACAATTGCTAATTCTACTTAGACGAAGTCGCGGGCAGAAGCTAGTAAAGTATAAAGTAGAAGAAACAGCTCTACTTAGGGCCTTTTTCACCACTCTCAGTTAAGTTCCAGCTATCTTAACTGTCAGTTATCTATGATGACGTCTCTGTCTGTTTCGTAGTAATAAATAGAATCTAATCTAACTTATTAATTAATATTATAAATGCGAAAGTATGGATGGATGGATGGATGGATGGATGTTTGTTTGTTACTCAATCACGCCAGAACGGCCCAACGGATCTGGATGAAATTCGGCACATAGATAGAGAAAAGTATGGAATAGCACTATTGGTGGTTAAGTAAATAATAAGGCTCTGTTTACTTACCAATTACATTTTTTAATTAAATAAGGAGACATTTTTACAACGTACTTCGTTCATGACACTTGACACACACAAGAAACAAGCATAAACACTTTTATAATAAAAAACATAAAAATATATAAAAAAGGTTGTCTGTCGCCAATAAGCACATAGGCTACTTTTTATCCCGAAAAATTGCGTAGTTCCCGTGGGATAGCGATAAACGAATTCTTTGCAGACGAAGCCGCAAGCAACAGCTAGTCATAGATAATTGTCACTTAAAATAACAGGAATTTAACAGAGAGTAGTGAATCAGGCCTTTAATGTTGTCAACTATTCTCAAGCCCTTCTTTTGTTTCAAATAAAAAAAACTGTCTGACCTCACGGCGCCCTTGAAAAGTAATTAAGAAAGATCTCTTTATATTAATACCGCTTTATAGAAATAAAAGTACTTATATAAAATAAAACATACCGCACTTACGACAGGAGACGGTACGCGCTTTTCTCTAAGCCAAAAAACATGACAAGTGCTGCTGTGCCCTTAGAATATAATGATGTAGAAAAAAATCAAAAGCCGCGTTACTAAACACATTTGCGTAAAAAACTTGCACCAAAAACTAAAAAAAAAACAAAGATAAAAGATGATTTATTGCAACAAGACACAATTACAGAAACAGTTATATTAAGTACAAATTTAACCTGCTACCTGCAGCCTGCTTTTGATGCTATGACGAATTGCAGCAGTTATTTCAGCCAGAGGAGGCCACACTTGATATTATGCTTTTTTAAGGAGTCAATTGAAATTGCCTTTTTTTTTCAAAATTAGTAATTTCCTAAAAATCTAAAAGCAAAAGTGGCAAGTGTCTCCAGAATCAAAGCGTAAAACGCGCGCGGGCGTACTCCACCCTGTTCTACTCGTGATCTTGGTCGATGAAATTTGCGACAATGAAAATAATAGATTGTATTGTTACATCTAAACAGTGCAAGTTGAATAAAAACTTGGGACATATATGGTACCCTCCTCCCTAGTATGAAAAAAAAAATTATTTCGCAACCCCTTCTTTTTATCAAGTAAGTATTTTTTTTAACTACAAATATTCAATCAAGACGACACATTTATGCATTTGCATAGTTAGTAATGTTGTTTTTTTAATAAGGTAGTTTTCGCAACCTCTCGCGACCCCTTGTAGAAGTTTTGCGACCCCCCAGGGGGTCGCGACCCACAGTTTGAAAAACACTGTGCTAAAGGAAACTCTCGTCGTAAGTGCTCTGTGATATTACAACAATGATAACGTAATGCCAAGAAAGTAATTTCGCTCCGTTGTCTCAATCCGAATAAAGAGCAATCATAAAATTCCTGCCAAGGTTGAGTCGGAATTATAAAATGATAATACCCCGTGCATTTGCCCGCGCATAACATATAATATATAACTTTTGCGAGTGGTAGGGCCTTGTGCAAGGTCCGTCCGGATAACTACCACCATCTTACTCGCTAATCCTGCCGCTAAGCAGGAGTTCTTGCACTGCTGTGTTCCGGTGTGGAGAGTAAGACAGCCGGGGAAATTACAGGCACAAGAGGCATTTCATCTTAGCCCTCTAGGTTGGCAACGCATCTGCAATCCCTCCAGGGTTGCGGGTGTCTATGGGGAGTGGTGATCGTTTACCATCAGGTGACCCACTTGCTCGTTTGCCTTCCTATTCGCATAAAAAAAAAAACATTTTTTTCAATACATAAATACTCACAAATACATACACAAATCTTGTCTTTATCTCTTACAGGGTAGACAGAGTCTAAGGTAACAATACCTTAACTCATTCAGTGACGGGAACTCGCTAAAATTGTGTGTATGCTCTTATATTTGTGTCTTGCAAAATGAATAAATGTCTTCTTTCTTTCTTTCTTTCTAGGGGAGTTCTCTGTTCGTAGACGGTTTTCGCTAGAAGGCGGAAAAACGTTGCTACCGGCTACAAGCGTAGCGCGTAGCGCGACTGTGTGCGCATGCGCATAGGTGGAAAGTGGAATTAAAATGGTGATGGGTTGCGAGTAGCGTTGAACATTTGCGGAAAAACCCGTTTCTTTCCAAACGGCTTGTTGTTTTTGGATTTTTACGGAAAAAACCATGACATTTTCCGCTTAAATTTAAAAAAAAAAACTATTTAAACAGGTTTCGGTTCAGTTCAGTTGTCACAGTTGTGTTATTACGCTTATTGTTTTTTTTCTTCAAAAATCCGAAAAAAACGGAAAAACGAAAATTTCATAAATTTCCGAAAAATCATTTGACTCCTTCTAAAATTTTCAACGCTAGTTGCTAGCCGCATCGCCTACAACTTATTCCTTCCATTCACTGTACATATCCGATACTACATTTAGGTTACGGTTATTTGGCATCCCTATAGAATAGCGAGCGGTCAAGCGCGAACCTGTGACCTGGATGGCTAAGTTGCGCGCCGACCTGGACACGGCGAGCCAAGCGGAAAAGATTTACCGAAGCTGCATCGCAAACGGACGATCCACGCAGATTCCGGGTCATCTAGAACGTTTTAGCCGAACGTTTTTGACGAACAGACATCCATAAATAAATCACGTGTTAATCCCTTACAAGTAAAGCCTACAACTTTATTCTATTCTCCTAGCGGTAACGACAGTAGAAAGTGAATTAGTCTAAGCACTCGCAGCGTATACGAAGCTTATTCGCTTGACGTTTATACGTAGAACTATCGAGCGTAGCAAATGGTAGCAGTAATGAACGCTACGTCGATATCGTAGCAATCCGTAGCACCGCTACGCAAGGGCAAACATTGGCACTCAATATTTATCTCAAAGAATGCAGCAATTAAAAAAAAAAAATTTAATATGTCTGTATTTATCTTGACTCTCATATACTTAATAGGCCCCGAAACTATCAGAAAGCGATTATCTCTTTCACACGCGAAATCACGTCGTTCGCCGGCGTTTATGTAAATTCGGCTAAAATATTAGTCGTTGGTCTCGGAGAGCAGTTTAGACGACCACCGAATGCCAAACCGCTTAGCCGAATACGTAATGCCAAACGCTTTGACTTTGTTGGCTATTTTAAAGTACGATCAAGTACCTATGTACTTATCTGGTTATTTATTACATAGCGTAACTGACAGTTACGAACAACGCACAGTCTAGACCATTGCAAATAGAGAATTCCAATATACCGGGATAAAAAGGGTCTTATTTGTTGATCCAGGTTATACAAATTAAATACACTGCTGATCTATTTTCATGTCCGTGTTTTATGTCTTTAAAAAGAATAAACGTCTTCTTTCTTTCCTTCTGCCTTTATTTATACTCTATGTGTCAAATTACATCAAAATCCGTCTAGGTATTTTCACGTGAAAGATTAAATAATGGTGCAAGCCATGAGCCAGTTGCTGCGCCATAAAAATGGCCACAGTTATTAGACGATATAATTGTCTTTTTCCTGATAAACATTAGCAGCGATTTTAATTTTCAAATTGAAGTATATCGCATACTAAACAGACGCATGTAATCGTCTAAAGACGCCATCTCAACCAATAATTCGTCAACTAATGAAATTTCTGTGAAGCAGTTAAAACGCCCCTAACTCCGCTGCACAATATCATCACGGCCATAACTCATAACGGCTATAGTCGATTCGGCGAACAAAAGCCGAAAAACTCGAAAACTCGGCGATGATAAAAGTCGTATCCCAAAGTTGGCCGAACTCTCAGCCAAAAAGAACACCGCATTGTAAGGAGCTTAGCTTTAACGAAGCCCGTCCTACATTGTTACCTTTTATTTATGCATTAACTTTAGCAATTTAAATGTCTGAGGCGCTCATAAATTTCCCAACGGCGAAGAGAGGCGCAAGTGACACTTAAAGCTTTCGTACTTACGCCCTTTTTGTACGGAATCCGGGGAGGATTGTTGGAAAAAAAAATAGTCATTGTATTGGTGTTATTATTATGGTAAACAAGTGGTTTATTGGGCGGGTAAATAGTGGGGATTAGATGCCTCATTGAGTCTTTATGGCGATATCGTCGGGGCAGTTGGCAGATGTTTAAATTAGAATATATTATCTTAGTTTGTTGATTTGTATCCTCTTAATACTATAATTGCACAACTTAATGGAAATACAACTCCCCTAACATGCGAGTGTCAACATTTGCAACTCACAGGTTAGTTATTTAAATCTGGCAAACCTATTCCGGAGCAGGTATCACTATAGACCGATCGCTTGAATGAGCCGTCGCCTACGCGGTGAAAGGGCGCGGGGTGGGATGACAAAGGGGACCGAGAGAGGTGCGGGCGGCAGAGGTCCCCTTTGTCCCACCCCGCGCCCCTGTGCCGCGCGGCGACGACTCATTTAAGCGGTTGGTCTATAGTAACTTGAACTACAGTACGTAAGATCGCACAACGACATTCGTGTTTCAGATACCATCGGCCGAAGTGTCAAACCCATAAGAGTGAGTGAGACAGCGAGACAGACCCGAAGGTCTTTATACAGGGTGTATCAGATAGCCCCTAACAATAATCAACTGGGGTATATAACCATAGCTATAGAAGCTAAGCTACTAAAATTAAACTAACAAGTAGAATGTAAGATTGTACCTACTACTAACATTATATGGATCTATGGTCTGAAATAAATGATTTTTATTTTTATTTTTATAAGAAAAATATTAAAAAAAAAATTGGAGTAAATTTTTTTTTATGTTTTCTATAGGAATGATTATAGATAATACTACCATTCCTATAGAAAATATATAAAAAAATACTCCAATTATTTTTAAATATTTTTTTTAGCTTCTGTAGCTATGGTTGTATACCCCAGTTGATTATTGTTAGGGGGTGTCTCATACACCCTGTATACTGCACTGTGCTGTAAACTCTTGCTTCGCTAGTACGGCGTCAGTGTAAAATGTTATATGCCCTCGAACAAAAAGACAAACAGCCCGGGCATTTATGATAATCTATAGCTCGGCTCGCTCGTTTGTATGGAGATGCGCTCGTAAAAAAAACATTTGCATCTCACTCGGGTTCCGTAGAATAGGGACCTTTAAAGCTGCTAAGTGCGTGGCCTTTATAATAGCGTAAAACATGTTATGACGATTTTTTAGCATTTCCTGGTATGGGAGTAAAGAAAAAACATGAATGTACCAGGAGCTTCTCTTCCCGCGCAGATGGTATAAGCCCATGAAGGGAATGGGAGACAGACAGACAGCGGAAAGCCAATTTGTATTATACTATGTAGTGATATCTGGATCTCGGAAACGGCTCCAAAGATTTTCATGAGATTTGGTGGGTACGTATTAAAATACATAAAGTTAAAATACCTAATAGTTCAAAATACCTAAATGCAATTTTCTCTGAATTTTATGAACTCAACCTAACCTAACCTAAATATATAGATAGAACCTAAACCAATATATAGGTTAGGTTAGGTTAAGTTTATAACAATGCTGTTAATTCTGAGAAAATTGCATTTAGGTATTTTGAACCATTAGGTATTTTAACTTTATGTATTTTATTTAATACGTACCCGATTTGGTACGCAGGGGGTTTCGGGGGCGATAAATCGATTTAGATAGGTTTCATTTTAGAAAACGTACCAGTCATCCAGGTACTACTCATTCAATGTCATCTACTTATTTAAAAACGCAGCAGTATTCAAACTCGCTACGTATTATCCTAGCGCATTAATCATATAAAAACTGAAACGGACAACAAAATTTTCAACGTCATCACACGAGTTCCTACATTACGCCGGCCAGTCAAGGTTGTCAATTCCGTTGCAGTTTCATTGCATTAATTAGTGCGGGCGCGCACCCCGCGGCTCGCGATCACGAAATCGTGTTACCTTAATCGCATGTGCGGAGCGTGACACATGACCGGGGGCGTTGGCTGCCGGGACGTTCGCAGAACTACCCCCAAACGGGGTAGTTAGACAAATTGATACGCGATAACGTAGTTACGGTCGACTGCTCACCGACGGCCGGAGGCGATCAGGTTCGGTTATAAGTGTTGCTAGCCGCTCCAGTTTGCGTAATGGAAGGTGGGTGCTTTGCATTTTGTTGTTATTTTATTTTGGCAGTAATAAAGTTCGGGCGATGTTCATTTGTTTTTCTGTAGAGGTTTTCAAGTCACAGTTGCTCAAAGTACCTACCGACCACGCCAGCCCGGCTAGCACGACAGCGCACAAGAGTCGCGTCGCGCGCGAGATAGATTACCCGTTCCTTTGTAGAACGAACAGTAAGAAAGAGACGGGCAATCTCTCGCGCGCGACGCGACTCATATGCGCTGTCGTGCCAGACGTGCAGTGCGTAAATGGGAGCGGATCACGATCAGAATATATAAAGTTTAAAATGTATAATGGATCAAAATGCATAATAGTTCAAAATATATAATGCAATTTTCTGTGAAACTATTAGGTACACACAGCAAAGCTATTCGGTAAGCACCTTTGCATGCACGCGCCGCTTTAAACCTGCTTACCGAATAGCTTTGCTGTGTGTACGAGTACATGATTTTTTTTTATAGCGTGATCTATAGATTGGTTTAGGTTAGGTTTAGTTTATAGCAATTCTGTTAACTTGCAATTTTCTGAGTAAATCGCATTATATATTTTGAACTATTATATATTTTAACCCGTTATACATTTTAAACTTTATATATTTTAATACGTACCCCGTACATAGATAGAAATATATGGGTCGTCATTCATTTGGCGACGCTTTAGCGACGTCTGATTTGTAGATACGTAGGTAGCGTCCCAATGAAGGCTCTGATGCAGTCTCGAGAGCTTCTACAGCTTGATCGTCGTTTATTTTGCCTCCAGCCGCAAACAACTCACCGCTCTCGGAGACACTGGAGGGTGACCGCTCCGCCGTGGAGACCCCTGAGGAGCTCTCCAGCGACGAGCACGAGTCTGCGCGCGTCGCGTGCGCGTGGGCGTGCACGGCGCTCGTGGACAGGCACGCGTCCGTGCGCGGCGACGCGCGCAGCTGCGCCAACCGCCGCCGCAGGTAGCGCTGCTCGCGCGCTAGCTGCTCTCTGTGGCTCGAATGGCGTTTCTCTCTCTCTTCTAGACTCTGTGGGAGAAAGGGATGAATCAGTGACGATGTGTAGTAAAAATTAAGCAAGGGACACAGGGTCTGTCTGAAGTAACCGATTAGAAAACATTTATAGACTAGCTGTTGCCCGCGATTAATGTCTGCGGAAAATTCGTTTATCGCGCGCCCGTGGAAACTATACAATTTTCCGGGATCAAAACTATTCTGTCCTTCCCGTCTCATAGTATCTCCAAACGAAATTATACACACACCTGGTATAAATGATATTATGCATATTTTTTATTGTGACAGGAGGGACTTGAAAATGTTGGTGAAAAAGAAAAAGTTGTCAAAATATGTTTGTCATATTCACTCTCAAGGGTCCTACAGCAACTAAATATTCTAATTCATACAGTTCAGAATATAGAGCTTGGAACGCGTGAACTAGCAATGCACGACCTGACAATTCGTGTACTTTACGCAAGTTAAATGGTGGACTTAAATTACAGCGCCGTTGAGGATCTAAAATATCAAACAACGACCGCAATGACAATCGCGTGAGTGCGTGTTCGGATATTTTTGATCAGGGAATTTCTTTTATAGTCTATCCCCCTTATTCATAAACGCTCTGCAGGCCTCTGCTAACTTAGTAATCGTTTGTCCTAATTGTTTGTCGTTTGTCGTTTGTTTGTGTTTGTTTGTTGTTTGTTTGTTTGTTTAAGAGTTATTGTATTGTATTGTATTGTCCTTATCTGTCACTTTGACATTAACCTTTCACAGATAAGGACAAAGGATTGCTAAGTTAGTAGAAGCCTATAGAGCGTTTATGAATAAGGGGGTATGTATTTGTATACTCTGTGGGCTACAAAGAACGCCGTTCCAGATTTAAATAAAAGAACTGGCCAGTGCGCCGTGTGAAATATGGCGCGTTATTATACCATAAGCCGGGCCAAAATAAAGAGACAGTGGTCAGCAGACGGCAGATTTATGCCGGCATATATCATGCCCGGCGCAGGGCTGACGCGTCGTGCCAAAGTCGCAGCCAAAATTCTATTAAAATTAAAAAAAAAAAGTGTCAAAAGTAAAACATCGGATATGTTGAACTTATGACCAATATCGGACAAACTTAGAAGTCGGTGTAATTAAGTTTGCACTTTAGTTATTTCTATAAAAAACAAGTTTTTTTTCAGTGATCTTCGGATGTTTTTATTTAAAAATTAAAGTTGAATTGTGTTTCACAACTTTATGTCAAAGGGAAGCAAGCATCCATAGGTTCAGTTCAAACAGGCCCTTAATTAAAAAAAAATATATTCAGGGTTAGATCAAAATACGCCATATTTTATTGGAGTAGTTAAAATAAAAAAAAGTGACAACTGACAACCCTACGAGCGTGGAAGGCTAAAACGACCAACTGATGGTCGATGTCTTTTTATATGTTACGTGACGCACGCACACATAGATATTTATTTACACACATCTTTATTGCTACGTGATATTGACAGAGCTAAGCAAAACATGGTTCAGTCGGTACGTATACTTTATGAGACCCAGACATACACAGCGGCACAAAATTTGAGCCAGTCATACAGTACCCGGCCATAAAGATTGCACATTCTTCTCGGCAAGTTCCGGCATCGTAGAGCGTTGTCTCGCTTTTACTTAGGTGACGCCAATTGTCTCTTTCCTAGTGGTGGTCGTTTCGTTATTACAACAGCAGATAACGTAATGCATTATTTGCACGCAACGAACATCACATTATCGAATCGTCAACTATCCTGTTATCATTATTCGTTGTCTGTTGTCAACGTTGGTCATACGCGCACTGTTGCCGCACTTGGCATATAAGCGCAAGCGAGTGCGCAACAAATCAAGTAGCTGTGTGCGAGAGATAGCGCTATACGCGCGAGCTCGCATCGCAATCGCAATTCAAATAACTGACTTTTGGTATAATTATTAGCTGTTGCTGTTTGTTGTCAGTCAGTACAATAACAAACAAAGTAACAGAGCGCTGTTTTGCTTTTGTTCCCGTACGTTTTTATTACGCTGCGATCGATCGCGACGAAATAAGTATAACAATTATTTAATAATAAGTTCATTATCGTTTTGTAAAACAGCAATATAACAGGATAACAGACAACAGTTTACAATAACAGCTATTTAAGAATAACACAACACTGTATATTGTATGTGTGTTATTGCAAAACAGCCGTTATTGCCACCACTACTCTTTCCAAAGCCCGAAGTGCAATCTTGGAATTGGACCGGCATCAAGACCGTGGAACAACTGTTCAGGCTGGCTCTGGACTTAAGAAATTAACTGCGGACCTTCGGTTATGTAGACACTTAAGGCTGTCTCACCACTCCTTAACTGTCAGTTATTTATGATGACGTCTCTGTCTGTTTCGTAGTAATAAATAGAGACGACAAAGCAGTGGCCCAAGTGCGGTAAATATTATTCCCGTTGCGACCAAATAATGAATTCCGGTGCCTATATCCGCTAACCAGTATATACGAAAATAAATACATAAAAACGAATGGAAAGAAAGAAATAAACGATCAAACTCCTGATATTAGATTCCGAACGAAAAAGTGAAGGCATATCGTCACCGGAATGGGCCGATGACATGAAAAATTACGACATAGAAAAGGCGTATCAAGCGCCGCCATTACCGACGAAGAAAAGCTATTAAACAACATATATGTGCGATATATGTTACGTTTATTTGTCGTATATAGTCTTAGATATATGCGGGCAAGTTTTTCGGATTACGCTATGTGATTGGACGCTATATTAGCGACTGAAGTTATGATCTTTCGTAAAAATTCATCACCAATAAATGAATTAAACGTTTATGAGTATGTCTGTATGATTGTTCTTTTTTCATGTTAAAACGGCTCGATCTATTTGGATTCTACTTGGGATGCACACAACTGGTTCTCTGGTATAATATAGTGTACTTTTTTTATTCAGATTTTCTTACGAGATTAGGATCTACGCATACAAATTAAGTATTATCACCCGAGAATGCTAAGTTACTCTTTTGCAGATACAGATTTATTACCAAATCGATGATAATAACGTAAATGGTCTAAGAGCAAGCAAATTAAACGCGTTTGATATCTCACTGAGTTTTTACTTGGTTATGACGGCATACAAAACATGAAAACATTTTATATCCCTTTTCGGTGAAGTCGTGTTTACTACACAGGCATATGCAATAAACAGGGAAGCTTACCACTTCCAAATTACGAGTAATACAAGGGTCGCTCCTGTCATGTCGGTTACGACAATCCCGATGTCGCTTGCTTTTATTATCTACTAGCTGTTGCCAGCGACTTCGTCTGCAAAGAATTCATTTATCGCTATCCCGCGGGAATTTTCCGGGATAAAAAGTAGCCTATGTGCTATTCCACACTTTTCTCTATCTATGTGCCGAATTTCATCCAGATTCGTTGGGCCGTTCTGGCGTGATTGAGTAACAAACAAACATCTATCCATCCATCCATACTTTCGCATTTATAATATTAATTAGATACGCCATCCTGCAAGGTCTGAGTGACAAATGGTGGCTGTAAGACGATCCTAACAAAAGTATCAAAACCCAATGCAAATCAAATCAATAACAATTCTTTTCTGATAACCTTATAAAGGCCAAGAGATCGACGCTACGTTGGTAATTACCACTTAATTACAACATTTATAAGATGTAACCGAAGGTGATTTTCTGCTAAAATATGTATACGTCATAAAATATGCATACCAAAATGAACCCACGACGCAAATATTTCACGAGCCAATCGGCCGAAACGGCGGGTTTATACCGAATTCGCTTACACTACAATCAAATCAATGTAAACGACATGTAATTGGAATAGATTTACAGCAAATTAGAGGCTACAATGTGCATATAAAGGCTATTGTCGTATAGATACGATACAATGGGAGAGTCGTGTATGGTTTGGGACGGATGAATAAAAAGGGACGGTCGATATCTTTGTTGCTCGTAGGTACCGACGTCTTTCTGTAATCGAATTTGTTTTTCTTTAAACACTTCAATACGTTGCCGCAGCCTAAAATAACGTATCATTCGCAATTCCGTATCCTCTATGAGTGTATGATGCTCGCGAGATCGCGGCGTATCTTGATACAATATTAAAACACGTACCTAATACTTCGTACCTAATGCTTTGTTAATGTATGTTTCTTTGTGTATTGGTAAATAAAAAATTCTTTTATTTTATTTATTTATGTGCATGTACCTATACTTACCGATGATGATGGATCATGATACGCGTATCTGATAAACGAGTACTTATGTGGAAAATTTAAGATACAAAGTAAGGTACGATCGCGTATCCTTTAGCGTTCAAGCTAACTATAACGATACGAGTCGATCATACGATTTAGTAAAATGATACGAGTGTGGTCAAAGCTCCAAAAGCTCACAAAATGACGGGCTATTTGGCGCACCAATAAATAATCTTGATTACAAGTTACAAATCCACGTCACGTCATATAACAGAAATATCACTGACCTTTGTTGGATCGATTTCCCGTCAACTCGGCTTATGGAAGCGGCCAATTCTGAATTATATGTCACATTGCTATATATCAGAACATCGGATAAGCCCTGCGTCTGTGGGACTTGTATGACTCCCGTATGAAAGAGGAATAAAAGGAATGAATTAATTTCGTATAAAGGTTTGTTACAAATTGGTTTTTATCGAAATTTTAGGAATGTTCGTTTTAATTTTGCACTGGCTCTGATCGCATCCATAAGATTACATTAACATTTAGTAACTGGCCAGCATGAAAGTAAAATCGAATCGAACCGATTCACCAACTCGATAGAACACAAACGCAAATTGCTGGGATGAATTTTAAACTCCACGTCCGCGAGACAAGCCCGGTAACAGTATCGGTTATAATTTAATTGGTTATTCGAAAGTTTTCCAATCTGCATGAGAAATGCGGCGGTGGCCCGCGAGTCTTTTTGCACAACACTGTTGATTTAACTTGTACAAGCCGCCATGTTATAATACCACAGCCATAGACAATGGAAGACACGCCTCCGGTATCAACGATCTCTTGTTATAATTGAAATTCAGTTCGTGATGTTGCCGTTTCGAATTCGTTGTTCGAATTTAATAAAATATATTCAACATTCGGTGATATCAATTCGGGTACTCGAATCGTGTTTCCTTTTTTGAAAAATTGTGTCGCATTCCGGCTGTGAATTAATTAAATTAGCATTATGAAAATTGAGATAATGCTTGCCAGAGTTTGAAAAGAGAACGGTTTGTTTTTAAATTCGTATAAAGGAGTAGGCATGGGGCGCTGCGTTTGCAGCCTCCGCGGGAAGCGGGTAATAAATCGTAGTTTTACCCGCTACCTTATTCAACGAGATGAAATATTACTATCGTTACGGGAACTTGAAAATTTTCACTATTTACGCTGGATGATTTTCGTAAACAGAAGCAGGATGGGGAAATAATACCTTTGGAGAACAGCATGCCGAAGATTTATGACGTTTATTTAGAGATGTGTTTAGTTTTGTGTTTAGGTACGGTCCGTTTTTCAAGCACAGTCTGTCACAATACAATATACTTAATAACAATTAGCATTTGAAATAGGCCTAATGAATATTAAACTTAACTTTGTTTAAAGAGCCTAATGCAATATTCAGCATTTTAGTGAATTCAGCGAAAGAATCCGCAAAGATTAGAAAGAAAAATTTCTTTTTTAAATACCATGAAAATAAGGTTCAGAGATACTGGCAAGCGAGGAAACGAGTTTGATTTGAAGTGTAAAGAGAGTTGCCATCTCAGAAAATGTTCATTAACCATTTTCATGGTTCAATAAGATATACGAACACTGCGGTAACCCACCTCATTAAATTAAGTCAGTTTATTCTTCAGCCCTCCGCTCGTCCTATAATCCCATTAATATGCAGGCCTAATTAAAAGGCATGGCAACACCGTCGCAACTCATGGGAACGGCCACTTTTCATTTTATTAAAGCGGAAGAGTGCGGCGTGCGGAAATGTGCGGAAATTTCAAGTTGCGGAGACTTCAATAGCGCGGAACGCGGAAAAGGGTTCCGCGCAAATTAGCAGCTCGCGTCATTACGCCGCGGGGCATTTTTTTTTAAATACGTAACTTTACGAGACGGTATCTCGCGAACTTTTTTTTTGCGGCGGGAGATGATATTCCTGGGAAATTACTTTGAGGAATTTTAAATTCGTCTAGCGCATGAATTCGCAGAATTTATTTTAGCACGCTTTAATGAGATGTTTTTACGTTTTCTGATGTATGAGGACGGATGAGACTTTGAAAAAAATACATCATGTTTTAAACAAACAAAAAATAAAAGTCTCCTTGTAACAAGTTACGAGATTTCGTATTCAATTTCGTGAAGTTGGCCGTATTCAGTTAAAAGCATCAGCGAATTTAGTCAGAGACTCGACTCAAAACGAAACTAATTGTGGTTTTTAAAATGACTAGCTATATATCATATTTAATCATCTTTCTACTAATGTACCAAAATCTTCTAATAAAGATCAAATAACCTGAAAGTGTGACACTTGTAGTGCGTTGTTCAATCCGATATTTACAAGTTACCTACAGATAATTTAATAGTATAATACAAAATCTTGAAGACTATACCGCCATCATTAAGTTTACTATAGCCTTCAATAGGAATAGAAATAGATTAAATTTGCATAAAGTGCCGTACAAAATTACGGTCTTATACACTTCTTCTAGGTTCAAAAAATGTAAACTTAATAAATCATGTCAATAATATTATAAAACATGCTTATCTAAATACATTAAAAGACCTAAATGAAAAAGACAGTCGCTTTAGTGCACTGCCGTCTGTTCTTACATCACCTCGATTTCAATCACCTGATGAACTGCGCATAGATACCGCGATAATGTACAACCACTTAGCCTTAGCTCAAAATGGCGGCATGCAATCCAAAATTTAAACGTTCATGACAGTGGGAGGGTTGACAGGCAAAGCGGAGAACAATGACGCAAGGGCCTCGTCTTTAGAACAAGCTGTTCGAAAGACATCCATACGTAGGTACAACAGCTTTTAACCCGGTACAAGTTTAATGATACCGTTGATTGTAAAGGACGCCTGAAACAAAAGGGAGCGCTATATTGAAGGTTGCTTACACGGGGAATGCGAAAAAAGGGGTGGACGGTGCGAGGGCAAACGTGGGTCGTCGGCATTCAACTTTTGCACTAGTAAAAATGCACATGAAAAACGACTCTTTGTAGATATAACAAAGGAATTGATGAAGAATTCTCGACTTACGTAATTTATAGTTTAAAAAATGTATTGAACCAACATTTTATACAATTAAACTGAAATGAAACCGGGCTTTGTATCTACTAACTCCAAAATAGACAAATATTTCAACCCTTATCTAACGCGCTTATGTTGTACTGTACTGGCGTTTATGTTGAGTAACACACAAGTCAAAACAATCATGAATTTCCACATAGTTTATTAAGCATTCCGCACGTTGAACACAACATTATAATTGATAGCAACCATCGATCGCGCGCGCGAAGGCGAAACAAAGGGAAGTCCGCAACAATAATCACATATAACGAGTGCTTATTGTTCGCGGAGTTATTTATCCCCGGCACCCGTGCCAATTATTCGCGATATCGATGCCGTAGTACATTTATGTTTCCGCATCTATCACGAATTATAAGGTCCGTTTATGGGCCATGAAGTTAATGGTAGGACGTTAGTGATGAATTAAACGCTGTAAAAATACAATAAATACGAGCGTTAATAAGAATTATGAGCCACTAGAGAACATAACGATATTTATGAATGCGTTTAATCATCTATTAAACTGTTTATAAGGCACGCGAGCTGGGTTGCTGGATGATAGATGTAACAGATTTTAAGTTTCTACGAGTATAAATACGCTCAGATAATATTTACCCACTTTTCAACAATTTTGATTATATTTGAGTCGTTTAGTCAGTTTAACAGCGTTGCAATATTGAACATACTCTTGAGTCCTTTTGTGTGTCTTCTTACGACAGTAATAAAGTAAAAACTAGCAAATTAATTAAAAAAAGGCAAATCTGCCATAATGTTTGTGATTGATAAACTGTTACATTTGAAATTAGAGCATGTCAAAAATCTAAACGGTTAAACACTGCCGCAACGCCAATCAGACTAGTTCGAGCCATCCCATTATACCCACCAAACCTTTCCGGGGAAACTATTTAAAAACTTGGCAACAATTTACCAACTGTCACGGCAACGCGTAACACGTATTTTTCCGCAAATGTTCAAAATGCGGAACCTGGCTGTACATGACGGTGACGAGGGGCGCGGCGTCACTCCGCTCGGCTCCCAAATGGCGGAAATGCGAGAGTAAACATGTTGTACGACACGTGTGTTGAACGGATCTTTGGAGGTGCGACTCTATTGCGTCGGACGTGCGAGGTATTGTTCAGAATTAAACAAAAGTTTTGACGGTTTCCGCATTTTGAAAGTACATTGAACAGATGAATGTGAATACCGTCGTGGTGAATATTATTTAAACGTGACTTTTATGAACGTTGCGGCATCATGGAGTTGAAACATATAGCACACTAGCTTCTGCCCGCGACTTTATCCGCGTAGAAGTAGCAATTGACATGTCTATCGCTAACCCACGGGAACTATGCAATTTTCCGGGATAAAAAGGAGCCTATGTTTTAATCTAGAATACCAGCTAACTTCGTTCCAAATTTTATTCAAATCCGTCCAGTCGTTTTAGCGCGAAGAAGGAACAAACATACCCACTCACTCACATCGTCACAAACTTTCGCATTTATAATTATAGTAGGATTTTTACTTTCCAGTCTGTGTTTCAGGGGTAGATACGATACATTTTCCATACTACAATAAATATAGATGCCGAATTCAACTCCACACACCTTTACCGCACACCAATTTCTGTGAATCACAGCGTTACAATTACAAGACCATCACTATTGTCCCAGACACAAAGCAGAGCAGGCGTGTGCGAGAGAGATGGTTGCTTCACAATGCCACACACGCTAGTGTGTCAGGGTATTTGTTCGAGCACTAGATCAAACATTTAAGTTACCACAGCTTCAAATATGGGTCCCACTGAAAAACAGCGTTGCGGTTTGCCGCAACATTATACTGAGGGTACCATTTTACACCATATCGGTACTATTCTTAATTATATTGTATATGTAATAATTGCCACTGTAACCTAATGGCTGGTGTAGGTGGAAAGAAAACTACCAGTTATAAGTTCAAGTTATCCGGCTGAAGAGAACAAATGAGACTTTAAAAATATCTAGGGCGTAAGTAAGGCTCAATCTCGGAGCAACAGGAAATACCGAAAGTATTTATATTAAAGGCGCTAGGTACTCCCGTTGACCAACGAATGACATGATTATAAATAAACAGCAAAGTAAGTTAACAACCGTTTAATAACGTTGCAGTGTATATTTATATTTTAAAATCTACGTGTATCGAATGTGTGTAAATATTATTTACTCTCTCTTTCTCCCTGTCTCTCTCGAATAGTTAACTAACGTTCTACTTTGATGTTGTCGTTTGTTTAAATCTTTGACGCATCGGCGTTAAGCAAGGCAAAGTAATTTCTTATTCTTCCATGGTTTGCTTCTGGGAAGAAAAAACATGGAATGTACCAGCTGTTTCTCTTCCCGCGCAGATCGTAAAAGCCCATCGAGGGAATGGGCGAAAGTAGGAATCATTTCAGGCGATACGGCTAGCAACCCGTTACTATTTTGATTCGCCAACTGTATAGTTGTCCACACTTACGCTGAACAATGCTTTAGGTCTTGTTATCTTAGTTCCTGTCTACCCCGTAAGAGATAAATACGTGATTTATGTGTATAGTATATTATATCAATATACTTACAAGCGACCCGCCCCGGCTTCGCACGTTATATTATGCATGTATTATACATATAAACCTTCCTCTTGATTCACTCTATCTATTAAAAAAACCGCATCAAAATCCGTTGCGTAGTTTTAAAGATTTAAGCATACATATACATAGCGATATAGGGACAGAGAAAGCGACTTTGTTTTATACTATGTAGTGATTTAGGCTTTCAAAGAATTCCATTTATTAAACAGAGTTTTTATCATACGTTACACGCCAACATTTCCTCGCCCAAGATCGACATTAAACAAGACACAATTCCTCAGTTTCCGCGCATCATTTTTTTCTTCGCACAAAATTTAATAAGCGTTGGATTTGAATGGAGCGCCTGGGGCCGGGGGTGCAATTACGGTCGACAACCGACACCTAGCCTGTCAGCTTGTATCGACCGCGTGCGGAATAGACCCCGCACTGGCGGGAATTTAAAACTATACGTTAGGGTTGCCGTGTCAAACAGAGTGATACCTGTCTAAAAATAAACGCTTGACAGAATTGAAAGGTGAGATACAATAGTTAATCACTACGTGCTTAAAATAATTGTCTACGTCTGTTGTTAATGACGCCTGAATAAAACAAGCAAGAAAATAATCTCGGTATAATGTGAAGACACATTTACACTAATATTATAAAGAGGTACAGTTTGTGAGGTTGTAGGGGGTAATCTCTCGATCTACAGAACCAATTTTGAAAATTCTTGCAAGGAAGCCACATTTGTGAGTGTCATAGGCTATAATTTAATTCTGCGCGAACAAAGTCGCGATCAACGGTTATTTTTTCACAAAGGAGTATATTTATACGTTGACTTATATTAATCAAATAACCATACAGGTGGCAACCCCCGTTCGATATAAGCGCCCCACACACGTGAAATTATAAGTTGTTCGCGTAATTGGACATTCCGGTGCACCGGCGGCGAGCACGTGTGGCGTGGCTTTACAATCGCCAACAAAGGAGTTGGTTGACACTACGGTCGGTTTCAATTGTTTTAACGTTATCTGTGGTGTGTCCCACTAGTCCTATCCTACTTAATATTTTAAACGCGAAAGTTTATGATTGAGTGTGTATGTTCGTTGCTTCTTCACGCTGAAACAACTGGAAAGATTTGGATCAAATTTGGGACGCAGATAGCTGGTACCCTATATTAAAACATAGGATAATTTTTATTACGGAAAATTGCATAGTTCCCGCAGGATAGCGATAAACATGTCAAAGTCTCGGGCAGAAGCTAGTTGCTAATATTTTCCGCGTGAGACAATATGAGTCGTGTTAAGATTGACGATTGTGGATTTGTGAAAACTTAACCCAGTTTCTTAATTTACACTTTGAATTTAAAGGGTTTTACGATCTAAAACACTTTTTTTTGTCTCATAAATAAACTCAAGGCAAAATCACGATTCCCTTGAATTTTTTTGAGCTGGTTGCTTAATTTTCTTTGTGAAATCAGTATTTGGAAAAAATTCAAAATGGCGGTGCCATAGCGGTTGAAATCATAAAAATCAGCCACTTTGAAAAATGTTTAAAAATTACGCACTAGTTTTTTTTTTTAAACCTAAATATCATATTTCGTTTAATATTTGGAATGGGCCAAGGCCGAGCCGGGATTCAGCCGTGCGGCGTCATCCCCCAAGCCCGCCATCGGTAATAAATTTCACGCGGCAGAATTATGATTTCCGGTAGCGGCGCGTTCTAATCGACTAACTTAAATAGCTTGGATTACGAACGTAACTGTGGTTTAGTTTAATGTTTATGCATAGTATTATAGATTACTTCGTCCGCGTAGAATTATACTTAAGAACTGATGTTGATAGTACCTACACTCTGCAATAATTATTTACGTCGCGAATATAGGCTGTCCCGCGGGAACTATACAATTTTCCGGGATAAAAAATAAATAAATAATAATAATAATATAATATAATTATTTAATAAGACAACAATAAGGTCCATTTTGATGTTAATTAAGCAACCTAGACTACGTTAATACTTAATGCTAAACAATGATATAAATAAAGTAATAAATTTTAAGGACTTATGTTCCCATCACTAGAGATTGGGCTGTTTTCATAGACAACATATATTTCGATGAGTAAAAAATCTTTGCTGTCAACTGACAGCGAGTGTTGTTGTCGAAAACTATTTTTACCTAAATACGAATAATCAAAATATATTCATTCATTTATTTATTCATAAACAATACAATTATTGTATACAATACAATATAGAACTGAATGTACTAATTAGGTGTTGATGTGGCCATGGTTGTTCTTTAAAAGAGTGCGATTACAGAGTAATGAAGGTAACACATTTGTTTAGAAGATTTCCTTGAGTATAAATCGAATTACGTTGAATATTTCTAAGACATTTGATAGACATTCTGATAGACATTTTATATGATTATAATAAAAAAAGTTGTTCACTGCAATACTGGCAGAAGAGAAAAATAAAATAAAAGAGCTCACCCTCGCAAATCATATTCCGTTTCAAATTCGAATTTGAAATATTCTATTTTCGAATATCAAAGTGGTTTCCAATAATTTCATTCGGTGGCCAGTGACAGCGTTATTGTCATGTCGACGTGAACGTGAGGCTGAATGACGTTTGATTCCATAATATGCTGTTGCCAATTTAAAACTTATGTGATGAGGTTATGGCAGTTTAATGATAACCTGTGATATTAAAAATAAGTAAATACACATAATTATGAAAAAAACGCTACAGCGAAAATATAACAGAAAAGAATTGCAATTGCTTCAAAACAACTTCAAAATTATTGTGCCGAGGCTGTCCCTCGTACTGGCCGTTATTCATTTCAATCAGTAGATTAAAAAAAAGTGTGTCCTGCCATCGTTATTACGTCATATTAAAAATCGCGTGTCTTCAGTTCTTGACTGCCAGCAACATTTAAGGCTCTACCACACGAGCAACTGTGACGAATAAAGCAATTTTCACACTGGCCTCCACGCTACGTATGTGCGAACGGCGGACATAAGTTGGACTGTTCAATAATTCATTCCGGTCCGCCGTTAGAAGGTCCGACATAGCTTATTGCCCACTCGAGCGACTGGCCGGTACGTTTTGCTGTTTGAGTATTTATAAAACGGAGCAATATTAAATTTAGAACGGGACTCTTTTACTATCTAAGTAAGTCAGTAAAGTAACAACGTGACTCCAGTAAGCAGTATTTACGGCAAGCTACGTTGGTTGTTTATTTATGTTAGTCTGATTGTCAGCCGGTAGCCTAGTAGTTTGACCTGTGGCCTCTCAGGCAGAGGGTTCGAATCCCGGGCTCGCACCTCTGAGTTTTTCGGAATTTATGTGCGATATCTCATTTGAAATTTACCATGAGCTTATCGGTGAAGGAAAACATAGTGAGGAAACCGGACCAATCCCAATAAGGCTTAGTTACCCTTGGTTGGAAGGTCAGATGGCAGTTGCTTCTGTAAAAACTAGTGCCTACGCCAAATCTTGGGATTAGGTTGTCAAAGCGGACCCAGGCTCACTGAGCCGTGGCAAATGCCGGGAAAACGCTATTAAGATGATGATAGGTTAAGTCCTTACTAACGGAGAACATATGTATCATGGACATCCGCAATCAACACCCCCATTGCAGATGCGTTGCCAGCCTAGAGGGCTAAGATAAAATATCATCATCTCCAGCCTATATACGTCCCACTGCTGGGCACAGGCCTCTTATCAGAATGAGAAGGCTTGGGCTATAGTTCCCACGCTGGCCCAATGCGGATTAGGAACTTCACACACATTATCACACCTATCTACCGACCTATGACGAGCGGATAGCCCAGTGTTTAGTGACCCTGAATATGAAGCTAGAGGTCCCGGGTTCGAATCCCGGTAGGGCCAGACATTTGTATGATGAATACGAATGTTTGTGCTCGAGTCATGGATATTGTATGTATTTAAGTATGTATTTACCTACATTATATGTACACACAGACATTAGACATAGACATTATTATTATTATTATTAGATGTAGACATTATGTGTCTACAGTATGTTTATCCGTTGCCTGGTCATAGTACAAGCTTTGCTTAGTTTGGGGCTAGGTCAATTGGTGTAATTTGTCCCAAGATATTAATTTTTTTATTTTATCTATGTCTCAGTGTTTGTTAATTGTATTTGTCTTGTTTATTTTGCACAATAAAGAGTTTACATACATACATACATACATACATACTATCACTCGGACAATGGTATCAAACCCATAAGAGTGAGTGAGCCAGCAAGACAAACCCGAATGCCATTCTAAGAGCTCCCGCGTACTATACCTACTTGCATCCTATTCCTCCATTTCATCATATTCTAAAGCAACCCATTCATGATTTCATTACATCACATAAAACGGCATTTACCTCCCTAGAGCGTTTGACACAAAGCCCATAGACGGGGAATTTTAAGCTTAAATTCAATACGAATGCTGCAACTGAATGAGCCCTAATTGCCGGAGCTGAAAGCTGTAATTAAACTATTTATCATTTCATTATGTTGATCTGTTTAAACGTCGAGCTGCGTTTTACATTTCAATGAAATATACTTATACTAGAACTGAATGTAGTACAGGTGACTGGTGACTCGAGGACTTTAATTGTTGAGCATACATGGAACGCTGTCATAGTGAAGTAACGCCATGTCGAATAACATATTTCAATAATATTTTGACATTGACATTTTGCGACAAGGTTCTATCGTGGCTCAACAATTAAAGACCGCGAGTGTACTATGACGACCAAAGTGGCCTAATATATCGAAACACTAAAGCCCTTGACATAAAGTCTTGTTGCGATATTTATATACTTTCGCCGCTCTACAAACGACTGGGGAATTTAAAAAAGACTAGTACATAAGTCAAACTGTTAATTAGGTAGCATACATACATACATAACGTCACGCCTCTTTCCCACAGGGGTAGGCAGAGACTACTTTGTTGCACTTGATACGATCCTGACATTCCTCTTTCGCTTCATCCACATTCATCAATCTCTTCATACATGTTCATCGGTTTCGGGTACTCTTGACCTGACCGTTTTCCAAAACGTCCCCAATTTGATAACGGAACGTCTGTCTAGGCCTTCCCCTCCCATTGCATCCATTCACGCTCCCCATATACATCTGTTTAGTTAATTTTCTTTCATCCATCCTCTCTACGTGACCAAACCAATTAAGCATACTTTTTCCTATCCTAGTCACTATATCTTCTTTCACACCAGCACGTTCCCTTATCACACTATTCCTTATTCTATCTTTCAGTGATACACCTTCTATACTTCTTAACGCTTCGTAACATTTCATTTCTACTGCATTTATTCTACTTTAAAAATCACTAAATTAGGTAAACCTTTGAAAATTTGTTACAAAATGAGAACCAAACGGCCCAGTCAACTCAAATACAGACGACAAAACACTTTGATTCTCCCTTTAGCATTGCATCCAACCAAGCCTTCATCTGACACTTCCCTCCCTAGGGCTGTAACGCCAGCGATCAATTCCCGCCCGACCTTGCACCCGATGCCTACTAAGCCGTTACATTTTTCCTTGCACTCTACTAATTAGGGTTGCCAGGATATTTATTGCCTGGGACCTCCTCGGCCTCCAGCCACGCCTTTGCGTAGTACCAGACTTTGCCCTGCGGGTTAATTATGGCTGTGATTAAATGCCAGCCCTAGTCCGAGGTCCCGCTTAGGTGTTTACAAGCCATTGTCTTTCGAGTCATTAATGTACTATTATTATCGATGCGTTTACGAAGCTTGTTAGTGATACAAGTTTCTTAGCTGTCCTTGATTTTGTATGAGTGAAATTAACATAACCTAACCCCAAAAATTGCAATTTCATGTCATTTCCAATTTGTCAGTAGTTGCACACTATTACAATGGAAATTATTAATTACTAGCTTCTGTCCGCGACTTCGTCCGCGTAGAATTAGACATATGAACTGACTAGCTGCTGCCAGCGACTTCGTCTGCAAAGAATTCGTTTATCGCTATCCCGCGGGAACTACGCAATTTCCCGGGATAAAAAGTAGCCTATGTGCTATTCCAGACTTTTCTCTATCTATGTGCCGGATTTCATCCAGATCCGTTGGGCCGTTCTGGCACGATTGAGTAACAAACAAACATCCATCCATCCATCCATCCATCCATCCATCCATCCATACTTTCGCATTTATAATATTAGTTAGATTAGATGTTGATAGTGTATTCTGCAATAATTATTTACGTTGCGCTTGCGACTCTAGGCAGCTACGACCTTTAACATGTTAATCGCTATCCTGCGGGAACTATGTCCTATGTTTAACTATTAAAAGAAACTTACCTAAGGGAAGTTCAATAGTAATTATACGAGCTTGTTCTTCCGAGAGATTATATTAACTTGTAGTAGTGTCCTCGTACGGCCGTTGTCACAATATTTAGAGTATCTGCTCAAAAAACCTGCGTAAAACGGAACGAAATTTTTTCGTTACCCCCACCGTACACCGATCGCACCTTAGCCGACCGGTGCGCCGCCATGTCATAGAGTTTAAAGAATGAATCCCCGCATTTAATATTTATTTTATTAAATGTAATAATAACATGGGTCGGGTTGGGTGGGAATATCCTGTCATAATCTCTCGGAAGAACAAGCTCGTATAATTACTATTGAACTTCCCTTAGGTAAGTTTCTTTTAATAGTTAATTATACTTCACTTGTTCTTCCGAGAGATTATATTAACTTGTAGATGTTCAGAGCAATAAATAAAATAAATATTAAATTAATCAACCTTATTTTAATCATACAAGTTGCATATTACTTTTGAAAGACTTATTAATTACGATCATGAAATACATTTAAGTATCAACCTGGGACAGAATTGATCTAGCAAAATTTTCCTCCACCAGGGTATCATCAATGATCGGTCTATTGTAGAACTTAGCGAAAACTTTAGATGTTCCACTCCATCCAGCGGTTCTTCGTATTAACTGAAGATTTACTCCTAACCTTTGCGCTGTAGAAGTCGAAGCATGCCTGGTACTGTAAGCGTTAAACACTGAAGTGTTTATTCCGCTTTCTTCGAGCATTAGTTTTATCCATTTACTAAGCGTCTGTGATGATACTCTGGAATGAGGCTTTTTAAAACTAACAAATAATTCCTCAACATTATTTCTTATGATTTCTGTTCTGTCCAAGTAACAATTTAGTGTCTTTGCCGGGCAAATTTCCGGATTTTCTAGAAAAAACGGTAACACCAAAACAGGTTGTGTTCTGTTTACAACCGAAGTTTTTATAAAATCTGGAATTTTTATACATATTTTGGTGTCCGTTTTTTCAATATTACATACTTTCATAAGCGACAAAGTCTGCATTCGTTGAGCTGTCACTAATGCTAAAAGCGTGATAAGTTTTTTAGAAAGAGTTTCCAAAGAAATATTTTCATTGAGTAATGTATTTAAATAATTCAACACAATAGATGTGTCCCACGTTAAATTATATCTGGGCACGGTAGGAGTTCGTCTGAAAACTCCTTTTAAAAATCTAGAAATTAAATCTTCATTCATTTGTTGGCCTAACAACAGTGCCAAGGCTGACTTATGAGTATTCAGAGTACCATATTTACTACCTTTGTTGTAAATTGATGTAAGATATTTCAAAATAATCAATGGTGACGAATCGAAGTAATCATAACTGTGTTGGTTACAAAAATTGTACCATTGTTTCAAACAGCATTGATATTGTTTGAAGGTATTTATAGAAATAGAATCTAATAGTATATCTAACGCTTCTATAGGAGCTCCTCTTCTTACTAACGCTTCCCGGATAAAATTCCTGCCATCAAAGACAGGGATTTGTGGAGCGGGTGTTGGACTCTGGAAGGAGATGATAACAAGCCAGGATCAGCATTTAGGAAGATGAGCTCAGAGTCAAGTAAACGATGAAATAAGGGAAACCAAGGTTGGTTGGGCCAATTTGGTACCACGAGAATGCCTCTGGCGGTTTCCGCTAAGATTTTTGATAAAACCTTTAAAATTAAACAGAAGGGGGGAAACGCATAAAATAAAAATCCTTTCCAATTTATCGTAAACGCGTCGATAGCTATAGAATTTGGATCTCCGTGCCAAGAGACATATTTTGAGCATTTGTGGTTTAGGCGGCTGGCAAACAAATCAATTTCGGGTTCGCCTAATTTCTGTACAATAGTTCTGTAAGTCAGATTGTTGAGTTGCCATTCAGTATCCTCATTCTTTTGTCTGGATTCAAAGTCAGCGACCGAATTATCAGCTGACGTTATGTATGAAGCAAATACGAAGTTATGTTTAGCTTCACACCATTCCCATATGTCTCGTGAAACTTTATTTAAATGTGGATACTGAATGCCACCCATCCTGTTTATGTACGCAATAGCTGTTTTATTATCAATTCGTAAAAGCAATTCCGAATCATGAAAATCTTTACCGAAAATTTTCAAAGCAAAATAAGCCGCCATAAGCTCTAGCTCATTTATATGTTTCTTGGCTTCGTCAGCGGACCAAAGTCCATTAGCTGTTTTGCTGCCGCAAGCCGCCCCCCAACCGCTCATCGAGGCGTCGGAGTATATCTCAATAGCATAACTAGCTTGACGTATAAAACTCACTGAATGGTCAATATGGCTCAACCACCAAGTAAAATCATCATTTAAATATTTTGGAATCGTGAAGGTTTTATCATAATCTTCTACATCTTTCAACTGTAAATACTTAACCCTTTCAAATAGCTTAGTATGAACCCAGCCGTATGTAACAGCTGGACATGCTGAACAAAGCAGCCCAATTACCCGCGCAAATGATCTTACTGTACAAATCCTTGAATTTTTTAGCTTTAACAATTCAGTTTTTATAAGACTACGTTTACTATCTGGGAGGAGGATGGAAAGATTATTCGAATCTAATATAAAACCGAGAAATTTACTAGTCGTGTTCGGTACCAGCTGACTTTTTCCATAATTTATGATAAAACCTAAAGAAATTTCTAAACGACACTGAAAATTAGAACACATAGAAAAATCCGAAAAGTAAAGCTATGGCCGGGAATCGAACCCGGGTCCTCGTCATACCGTGACGCGTGCTATACCCCTACACCACCCATAGCAGGTAAACCCATAGATTCCCGGCCATAGCTTTACTTTTCGGATTTTTCTATGTGTTCTAATTTTCAGTGTCGTTTAGAAATTAAATTTCTAACGGTAAAACCGTAAAAAGTTAACATAAAAATTAAGAAATAAAAATTTCTTAATTCATTTGATAAAACCTAAAGATTCAAATAGATCAATGGTTGCCCATAAGTTTTCTTCACATTGTTCATATGAATCAGCTAGTAACAATGCGTCATCTAAATAGATGACTGATAGGTGACCTTGACCCCTCAAGTGCTGCATGACTGGTTTCATCAACTTAGTGAAAACAAAAGGTGCAACATTTAAACCAAACGGTAAAACGGAAAATTCATACAGTTGAGACTTGTATTGGAATCGAAGAAATTTTCTATGACTTGTATCGATATTGATGGAATAATAAGCGTCTTTTAAGTCCAAACAACACATGTGGCAATTTTGGGTTAATAATTTTATTGCGGTTCTGAGGTCTTCTAATTTAAAATGAGAAGTATCTATGAATTTATTCAGGTGTTTTAAATTCAGAATCATACGTTTTTCACCATTTGGTTTATCCAATAAAAATATCCTAGAAACAAATTGGTCTTTACAAGGTAAACATTTATTTACTACACCACTCAGAATTAACTTTTCAATCTCTTGTAAAAAGTATTTGTCTTCTTCGGCATTATGCGGCCGAGTAACAAGAGGTTCATTTTGATAAACTACTCGAGAGAACGGTATTTTGAATCCTTTTACCCATGACAATATAGTCGCGTCGTTAGTAATTTTTTGCCATTGTGGGTAGAAATGTCGAATTCTACCGGCGAGTACCTGAGTGTCCGCTGCTAATATCGCCTCGCTGCTGGCGGCGGCGCCCTCGCGGCCCGCGCCGGCTGCTGGCGGCGCGGCGGCGGCGCGCCGGCGTGGCGTCGCTCGCGGAACCCGCCCGCCGTCGTCGGCGCGTACGCTGCTGGTCGACGCGACGGGCCCCTCCAGTTTAAAGTTGTCCTCGACGTACTGGCTCCTGCGACGTTCTCACTAGGACCCCGTTGTGGTGGTCGTGCCGCTTTATTTTTAATTTCACCTGCTGATCTAGAACATGCCTTGACAGCCTTTAACGTCTCGGTGAGACTTTCTCCAAATAAAAGCTTGTCGCGTGTTAAATTTTTCACGGCTTCTTTAGTATTTTTATTCAGCCCTTGGGCTAACAGAGACCTTCTTGTAATCGTCTCCAAGTAATGTAAATCGCACAATATTTGTCCTCCGTCACCCAAGTGTTTTATAATCTGATCTCGCAGCTGTTTGTCTGGTATTTTAAAAACGCCCTCTAGCGCCTTCCCGATGCAAGTGATGCCTGCTCCGAGTTGCGCTTGTTTAGCCAGCAACTTTTCATCTCGCTTCAATGATGAATCTTGAACAGCAGCCTTTATCTCGTCATTCAGCTTAGGCGCTTCTATAAAATGGCAATTTGCCGGCGGTAGATATTTTTTCAGTAAATCTGAGCGCTGGTCCTTTTTTATACCTTTTGCCAGTATGTGGTTCCACCTTACCGCTAGATGAGCGTGAATATCTTCACTGTATTCCTTATTTTGGGTCGGATCTTCACCAAAAAGTGAAAAGATATCATCCGTATTTTCCTCGTTCGATTGTTCATTCGTGGCAACTGGAATTAACGAACAATATTTTGAACAAAATAGGTAAAAATAATAATTTGAGGGTAGTTACCCCTTTTATTAGTTGCGTGAGACATACAGTCGTCACTTGCAACTTAATTAGGTCACGACCACTGTATGCGTGTAATAATACTTGATGTACTTTTATTACGCGTTGTGGGTAGGTACATAGTTGCGTACGCCATCCAGGCAATACTTGCAACTTGTATGTTCTTGTTGCGTATGCCATCCAGACAATACTTGCAACAGACGAGAATAACAGCGTCAAAAACTGGTTTAATTTTACTTACCATTTGGGATTTCGTTGTCAGGCTCCGATGAATCTGAAGAAATGATCCTACGACGTTTTCTGGGCGGAGATCGCTCCGGTGCCGATGCCTCCGACTCCGATGTGGTCCGTACCGATCGTCTTCGCCTCCTTGGTCTAGTCATTGTGTATGCGTGTGAACAACGGCGCACAAGAACAAAGAATGACATGGCGGCGCACCGGTCGGCTAAGGTGCGATCGGTGTACGGTGGGGGTAACGAAAAAATTTCGTTCCGTTTTACGCAGGTTTTTTGAGCAGATACTCTAAATATTGTGACAACGGCCGTACGAGGACACTACTACAAGTTAATATAATCTCTCGGAAGAACAAGTGAAGTATAATTTAATCTAGGGTATCAGCTATCTTCGTTCCAAATTTTATCCAAATCCGTCAATTCGTTGTTTTGTACTGATTTGTGGTGTTCAATAAAGAGTATTTTGTATTGTATTGTATTGTCGTTTTAACGTGAAGAAGAAACAAACACACACACACTCACTCACATCGTCACAAACTTTCGCATTTATAATATTAGTAAGATTAGTAGGACGGGGCTGGGGATGGAATGGTTGTGAGCAGGGTTCGCCGTTGACAGATACGTCAAGGAGGATATTATGATGATGATACAAAGGTCGTCGACCTCTCCGATACAGCTCGCTCTTGGCTTGGACGATTACGGTTATAAGGAAAAGCACTTATTTAACCTACTTCCAGCCAATGTTTCCCTTTGCTCCCTAAGCCCGCAAACTTTATGCATCGGGCCGTGGCGAAGATAAATACGGCTGATCTAATGTAAAAAAAACAATGTATTTGATGTTTTGTTTGGCGCGATCAAAAGATTTCCGTTGCCAACTGCGGACTTTCCTTGTAAGACCTGTATTAGTGTGATATTGAGTTGAAAGATGTCTGTTTAAATACCTTGGCCGTGTTAAAATTTCTACATTTTTATAAGCTTTTCAACTAATTGTTTGTATTTGTGGTCGAGTCATTTTGGAAGTAAATTTTGACTCGTTTCCAACATGCAGAATGGGTTCCGGCTGAATATCACGTGAGCCATTGTCAGAATAATAATAAAAGAAGTCCATAACACAATAATTCAGTATGGCGGCCAGGATCGTCTCCGCTAAAAAAATGGTACAGTAAAATTACTTAGCGTAGCCAGATGTCCAAATGCAAAAGTCAACTCTTAAAGAATTACTTAAAACAGCAAAATAATCTAAGCGAATCCATTAATAAGATTTCAAGCCATATTTGAATTTAGTTAAAGCAGCTCGTGACTGGATTTTATGAAGTTAATTCTATGAAGTAATAAATTGGTCTCAGATAAGCACAAGGAAATTCTTTTAAAAACTTGTTACCTAAAGTGCGGCGACCGAATAGATTCTTTGCACGCTCTACAACCACTGCGCTAACATAATCTGTATTATATAAAACAATAGTGACTGACTGATCGATCAACACGGCTAGCACGAGAGCGCGCAAGAGTTGTGTCGCGCGCGAGATAGACTACCCGTCTCTTTCTAGAATGGACAGTAAGAAAAAAACGGGTAATACTCGTATATCTTACCCGCTCTCGCGCTATAGACCGACCGTACCCGAAACTGGCGAGCATGTATGTTCGTCCACATTCCCACTTATTCGTCCACATTCCCATTTCGTCCATATTCCCACTTCGTCTTCTTCCCACTTCGTCCACATTCCCACTTCGTCCTCTTCCCACTTCGTCTTTGTCCACATTCTCACTTCGTCCACATTCCCACTTTGTCCATATTCCCATTTCGTCCATATTCTCACTTCGTCCACATTTAAAAATAATCAATTCAATTGTATTTTTTTAATGTTGTGTCTTGGGAATGTGGACGAAATGGGAATGCAGACGAACTGGGAATGCTGACAAAATGGGAAGCGGACGACTTGGGAATTGATTGCGGACGAAGTGGGATTTTGGACGAAGTAGGAATGTGAACAAAATGGGAATGTGGACCAGTGAACCTAAACGGTCTCTGCCTACCCCTGTGGGAAAGACGCGTGACGGTATGTATGTATGTAGTACAGCTTACGGCAAACTTCTTGAGCAAGAACGACGTGGAAGGGGTAAGTTCGCGCATATACTTTTATACCAGAGACGCCAAATTCACTTCTGCGCATTCAAGGTCATGCTCAAGATGTTTGCCGGCAATTGTATGTGTAATAACCATGTAAAAACAATCAAACAAAGTCAGAGAACTGATATTTAAAATCGTCTTTCATTGAAAAAAACAGTTCAGGGATTCAAAATTGTTTACCATTTTTTGATGCAGAGACTAAGTATGCTATACGGGAAAGATTAGACTTTTTTCCAAGGTAAAAACTATTCGAGGTTATCTTCACTACTTTCGGGAGTGTCGCAACGTATGTTCAAGCGCATTCATCCAGCGAAATAGGTTTCGGCAGTATAGCACGCTTCTATGGCTCTAGTGATTGATGACTTGACTTCTGTAAGGTTCAGAATTCGATTTCCGGCCGGGTCCACCTCGAAGAGTATCTTTAATTGCCTAGGGTGTTTTCAGGGTTCCGTACCTCAAAAAACCCTTGTAGGATCACACTCGGTCTGTCCGTCAAGACACTTTTTCTCAGAAACGCATGGAGGTATCAAGGTGAAGTTAATATTAATTACTAGTTGTGGTCTCATCAAAGACGATGTCCAAAGATATAATCTTTTGAAGGTGTAAACCATGGAAAACAAAACCTATGGGGTATTTTTTCTGGACATTTGACGAGAGGTAATAGAGAGGTAGAGAGATATAAGTAAAGGAAAAAAAACGAAAATCACCAAAAAAAAAAACAAAAATCACTGATTTCTACTCCTGTTGAGAATAAAATGAAGGTTCTAATTTAGCTATATCCCAACGTGTGGACTAACGCGGTTGGGAGCCAGTGGACACCAACTCGGGGTCGTTACTCGGTCTCTGGGCTCCTTACAGACAGATCTTTATCGCCAAACTTGAGCACCCCTGCACCCGCAGGGAATTGGCGGCCAAGTTCTGAGGCGAAAGTCTGGTTCTAAAATAGTCGTTTATACAGTCGTTACATGATGAGGGTGCTTAATGCACACAAAAACGCGAAATTTTGAAGGAAATTCACATAGGAAAATTTCAGATACCTAGTTTTACATTTTTCTTATAGAAATTGAAAATTTCCATTTCCAATATGAAAAATTCTTTTATTTCTACTTGTGAAATTTTCCATAAATTTTTCAACTTTTCTTCACATCTGTATGTAACCTACGAGTTTTGTAGTGGTTCAATAAAGATACAAATTTTTAAGACACTTATAAGTAACTGCATTCGTTTTTCGAAGAGTAAAAATATTGAAACCAGTTAATATCAGTAATTAATCGGAAAAATATTATATTCTCCCACCTTATGCGATACGTTTTATTACGTAATTTTATCTATAAATTATTCTGGAAAACCTTCAGTTTTCCAAATATTTTTTAACTTTTTTTTTGAGAAATATAGAAACAGAAACAAAAAGACAAAAAAATGTTCACGTATATCAAAGGAAAGCTGGCTTTGCATATGCTGCGATAGCTAGCTATATGATTATTACTAAAGCCCGATGAAATTTAATTACTATGGCGACAGGGCTGGCGCGTTTTCAATTTATTTATTTATTTATTTATAAGCCTTTTTATTCCAAATCCGCTACAATTTCAGTAAGTACATGTTGTTGTTGATGTTATTGTCGTTTTTTATTTATTAAATTGTCGCGTAATTCGGCGTGCCTCATGGCATAGGCCTCCTCCGTGTATTTCAATTATGTCATGTCAAACAATATTATTTTATTATATGTATATTAAATCATATTTAGATGCGGTAAACTTAGGCAGACAATACCTTTCAATTAGAAATGAAGTATCAGTCCAGTTGATATTAACATATAATTGTGTTTGAATGTCATGAATTAATTTGATTTCATCCCCAATTCCGAATTTCGGAAACTGACTAGAGTTGTGGATGTCGGAACTAGGATAACACAGCAGTAGGCTTATTGTCTAACTCGCTCGCAATCGCCATCGTCTTCATTTTGACAGTTCATGTATGGGCTGACAATTGGCATCGGAATCAACTAGCTGTCAAATTCATAGAAGAACTGTCAAAATGAACACGATGGCCATTGCGAGCGAGTTAAACAATAATCCTACTGAAGTGACGATAGGCGGAGCACTTGGCAAGACGGAATGCACACAGAGGTCAAGATTGGGTCGAAGGTCAGTGGCCAGACCATCAGCCCGTTGGTCGGATGACATCTGGCATTCGGCTGGTAAACTGTGGATGAGACTGGCACAGGACCGGGCAAAGTGGCGTGAGAATGAGGCCTTTACTCAGCAGTGGGAAATTCGTGCCATGCATACATGATGATTTTTAATTTCATAGTCTTTTAGGGTTGTTAAGAAGACGGCATAGTAAAGGACTCTTCCAGAAATCATGTGATCGTTTATGGGGGGAGTGTCAGCAAAATATCACGAATGATTACGATGGGAGAGGGGGGTGTCTGAGAACACATCACGTGTAATTTTTTTACACAGCAGGAAAGTAAAAAATAAACACAAGCCATGTTGCGCGCGAGATAGATCAATCGTCTCTTTCTTACTGCTCGTTCTAAAGAGACGAGTAATCTCTCGCGCACGACATAGTTACACTCACTCGTAATAGCCGATTCAGTTTAGGTTCGCTCGCTGTCAGATCCATACTAAAAATGACAACTAAACCCTGATCTGAGTCGGATTTTAATCCCATTAAGACGTCATGGTCAGGCCGCTAACCTAAGAGATAAATATTTTATTGAATCAGGCGTTACTTTGCGGAGGTCCATTTCAATGAACACAAAATATTTACCTTGCTACTCCGCTACTTAAATAAAATAAAAAAAAGTAAAAGTAGTAGTAGTAGTAGTAGTAGTAGTAGTAGTAGTAGTAGTAGTAGTAGTAGTAGTAGTAGTAGTAGTAGTAGTAGTAGTAGTAGTAGTAGCAGAAGTAGATAAATATAAGAAGAAGAAGAAGAAGAAGTAGGTAAATATTTTGTGTTCACTAAGAGATAAAGTCAAAGGAAGGCACAAATATGTACAAAGGCGAATTTATCCATTAAACGGCAACAAATTAATAATGTCTCCAGACAATGTATTTATCGGTGTCCGCCGCCAACCCTAAGGCGGTCGTTTGACAATAATTACATTTCATCGTGTTCAAAGCAAAGCGTAAAATAATTGGTATCGGGCCCCAAGGTTGTGGGGTATAACGTATAAAGTATCAAAACCGGTAATTTGTAGTGGGAGAAATTGCGTTTAATCACTTACGTGTTTTCGTTCCGAGGCGCGAGTCCCTTCGGCCGAGTCGCTTGAGCTTGAAAAGTCTTTACAAGAAAATAGTAAGAAAATAATCAAACCGTGATAGTGACCTGTGGCTTCTCAAGCAGAAGGTCGTGGGTTCGAGCCCGGGCTCGCTCTGAGTTTTTCGGTAAGGGACAACATCGTGTGGAAACCTGCATACGTCTGCAAAGCAATACAATGGTGTGTGAAGTCCCAAATCCGCACGGACCCGCTTGTCTCGGAGAGAAATAAAACACGTGTCTGGAGTATGTTTTGTTGTGGTGGTTTGAAGACTTAAAAGCCACGTTTGATTTGACTGTGAGCGTATGGAATGGGGAATCAAAATAAACTTAGATTTTTTTAGAATTAGAAACCACAACAACATTATATTGCGGCTAGTGAAATGTGATCTCTTTACTTTTATTATTTGTACTAGAGTAACAATTTGACGACACGCAAATAAAGTGACATTAAAACAATTATATTTTGCGGCTGCCAGACTATTGTACTGTACTATTTGCTAGGTAAGAAATAGTTGACCAGACGCGATATAATGTTATTGTGGTTTCTCATTCTAAAAAAATGATGGGTTTTGCCAGCCGCATCGCCTATAACCTGATTCCTTAGATAGATTGTCACCCGTCGATGGGCTTTTACGATCTGCTCGGGAAGAGAAGCAGCTGGTACATTCTATGTTCATTCTTTGGTCCCATACTAGTACATAACAACTATAATAAAGCTAATCTATCTCTGACAACAAAGCTACACTAAAGAACGTCGTATGATCAATTCTAAAGAGCAACCAAAACTCGACCCAAAGTCTTTCGGACAACGTCCAACTTTCGCTCTACAAACGCGGAATTCGTCCAGGTCATAAACAAAGCACGGTAGAGTCGACATTGAATGCTCATAATCGCGTGAGATACGGTGTCCGGTAGAATGCCGGACGGGAGCCGGACGAGAGCCGGACGCGCCGCGCATACATCACCGGACACTCGGAACAGGGGTGGCGATTGGCGACTGTACGAATGTACAGTCAACATGATAAAAAAACGACGGGGAGCACTCCGGGAGTGCCGGCAGAAGTGAAAACAGCAGCTTAGATTAGATTTTAATGTTATAACTTCAATGGCGCTCAAGACGCGTGCCGTACTGGGCGCTTATAAAAAAAATATTCTGTGTGGTGGTGGTGGATTCTCATTGTCATTTCGGTTGTTTTTCTGTTGATTTTCAGTTTAAGAGTTTTCAATGATTCACGGTTACGTTCATTCGAAATATTATAGATGGGATATGAACCGCGATTACCTTTATGGAGCTCCCGATACAACAACAACAACTTCAACAACTGCGTCGAAATATCGGGAGCTCGATAAAGGTTATCGCGGTTCATATCCCGTCTACAATATTTCGGATGATTTTCGTTTTGTGTTGTCGTTGTTTCTCGAACAGCGACTGTTTGTATCGCTCTTTCTTGCGTTGCCGATCTACCATATTCTATATCTATATTTATACCAAAGGCATACCAAAATCTTAAATTGCCTTTACCAACTTAAAAAAGCGCATTTCAACTCCTTTAAACGTCAAGTTTCAGCCAATTACACCGTAGTCTCTTTGTGCTAACAGCCCAACTTCACCCACCAACGACAAGGTTCCAACTTCAATTGAAATCAAACACGAAACCCAACACTACCCAACAGTTTTAAGACTCAAATTGGAATGGTTCGAAAATTTGACATGGAACCTTTCCGGTGGAACGGAGTTCACAAAGCTGGCAGCCCTGAACGGAAGTGGGGGCCCGGAAGCGCCGACCGGACGCGGAACCCTTTGGTGCCCTTTTGTTTATCGAGAGCTGAAGGGCGCCTCTGACACCGGCCCTGGCCGTGGCGTTTGAGGCAATTGCATTTTTACTAAACACTTTTTTGAGGTTTGTTATCTTATAAAAACAGCCTTTGAAAAAAAGGTAGCTAAGTGCGAATTAGACTCGACCTCCAAAGGTTCCTTACAAATTCGACAAGTGAATAAAATCCAGCGTTAGCAGAGCCCTGCTCCTAAGCAAAACGTAAACAGTGTGAGCTCATTTTATACTGGATAGTTACTTAAATTTCATTAGTTGCTCTATAAGTGTAGGACAACTGGAAGTAGGTACTTTTTTGGGAGCGCGGCAATTTGTATAGAAACACCCTTTTGTAATGACTGTGACTGGGATACCACTTTTGTAACCTTTTCGTCGCCAAGCAGCTCTAGTGTCACTTGCAACTAACTGTAAACTTTATTTTATCTAATGAAGGTGCATTTTTCAACGGATGCTTTTAATATGATAGGGGGCGAACGAGCATGCGGGTCACCTGGAAAGCAATCACCGTTGCCCGTAGACACTCATGACAATACGTTAAGAGCGTGTTGCCAGCCCTTTAAGAAAGGAATAGGCTCGTTTTTTGAAGATCCCTAAGTTGTACCGGTCTGAAAAAACTGGCCGCTAGCCGATTTCAAAGTTTAACTGTACGTGGTAAGAAAGTTCCACGAGAAACGAACGGTACTAACCAAAGACTTAAAAAAGAAGTTATAATGACGAAATCATTAACTTTTATTTGCGTTTACTGCTTCCAATCGGTGTTCTCTGGTAGCGACGCAGAGTGAATACTTGTTCTATATGTAAATTCTCTTTGGACTGGCGGCTTCCGTTAAAATGTATTATTATATGTATTGTTTAAGAAAAATAAGATCTGTCTAACATAAAAGTCAGTTTAGAACATAATGTATCTTATAATTGTAATACTTAAAGATAAATAAAATCTTTACCCATATTTAAAACTATGTTAAAGGAGCACTATCTGTCATCCTGTCCATGATTCATATAGCTGGTTTTCTTTTTATGTATGTGTGTATGTGTATATATATCTCCATTTATTATAAATGTGTTTAATGTATAGTGTATTATTTCTTGTATTATGTGTATTAGTATGTATGTATTTTCACTACTTAGGTATATTAATATATATTCTAAATTGCACCACCTGCTCAGATCTGTTCTTTTCTCCGGTCCGTTATGGTTGCCTGGTAGAGATCGCTCTGTAGCGATAAGGCCGCCTGTTGTATACGTTTTTTCTGTTTTGATTGTTATATGTGGTGTTCAATAAAGAGTTATTGTATTGTATTGTATAAATAAAATAAAGAGGAGGAGGAGAGGAGGGGCACCCCGAGTGCATGAACCACGGCAGCAAAATATCAAGTAAGTCTCATATTTATTTTCCTGGCACTTGAAAGTCGCCTTTTTAAATTTAATATTTCCGAAATTAATCATTTATTCACCCTGTGGCGCAACCATCCTCATCGATCGCCTTTGCGTCTACATGCCAAACATTCACCGCATATTGACAATATCGATTTTATAGCAATTTAAAAACGATCAAAGTAGCCCCAAAATTATCAAAATCGCGGTTAACGGCACTATACTGGCCCCCATTTACCAACGCGACAATAGTCACTGACAAGTGACAATTCTATTTACATTTCAAACTCGACAATAATCTATGCTGGTCGTCTTTATATTGACGACGCATTGCATTTCGAATCCTGCTAGGGCTCAATTTATAAAGCTAGAAGTTACAATTTACAAGCGATAGTCTCTATGTAACATGTATTTACGGGTGGTAGAGCCTTGTGCAAGGTCCGTCCGGATCGCTACCACCATCTTACTCGCTAATCCTGCCGCTAAGCAGCAGTGCTTGCACTACTGTGTCCCTGTGTGGAGAGTAAGACAGCCGGGGAAATTACACGCACAAGAGGCATTTCATCTTAGCCCTCTAGGTTGGGGTTGCGGGTGTCTATGGGCAGTGGTGATCGCTTACCATCAGGTGACCCACTTGCTCGTTTTCCTTCCTATTCATATAAAAAAAAAACAAATAGGGTCAGAACTTGAAGCTTTATAAAATAGTACTACGTACTACTGGTATGTACTGACTTCATATCAAGACAATGGCGGCGACAAGGTTAAAATTTGACCAAAGCACTCACCTTTATAAATCTTTTGGCTTTAGTTAGTAATCCTAGGGTGGTGTGTCGGGACGCCTCGGGGCCCAGGGGAACCATGTCCTTGAGTTTCTCCAGGCACGTTCTGAGGTGCGCCCTCCTGCAACAAGACAAACAAACATCTAACTATCCAAATATAATAAAAATGACGATGAAAACGAGGGTAGTTGTGCGCCGCTGTCAGTTGCTTCGAGTAGCCGCGCGAGCAGAGCGTTGGCGCGCAGTGTTCGTTTCGCTACCGCCGAGGCGAGCGCTCCGAGAGGAAAGACTACGAACTAGTCCAAAGCTTTAGTACGATTGTAGGTATTTATAGATGGAAAATGGAATCAAAATAGTGATGGGTAGCCGCATCGCCTATAACATTGATTCCTAAGATTTTCGCACATTCCTTCGATGGGCTTTTACCGTCTGCGCGGGAAGAGAAGCAACTGGTACATTCTATGTTATTTTTTTGCTCCCAGACCAGCTTGGATGAAATATTTTACTTATATTATTGAGAATATTTTATTGCCCATAATAATTGATACATTACGCGAACGCGTTCAAGACTCTGTTACAGTACCTGGCCAATAGTAGCGTGGCGTCCATAGAACTCGATCAGTGGCTTGCCTATTTTAAGGCAGTCGGACAATTTATTGTGCAGAAATAGAGGAAAAGGCTAGTTAAATTCCCTTCGGCTTGCCTTCTGATATACTTGACGCCACGCCACTGCTGGCCATACATATTGCACTTCGGTCTTGTGATACAATTGGCGTCACGTAAGTTAGAGCGAGATCTACGAAGCCGAAATTAGCCGAGAAGACCGATGTACGGTCGCCCAAATAAGTGGTCTACCACTTTTCATCCAACTTCCTATCAAATAAAAATGTCGCTAAAGTCGAATTTTTAAGTTGACAGCCTGTCTTATCGACATTATTTATTTTAACTAATTTTAACCTTAGGGTGGAAGACCACATATTTGGCTGATGGTACCAATCTTTATGGCCGGGTACAGTAGGCACGTCAGAATCTTAAGCAAGAGGCTCTGATTTACTCCACCTCAATTTGTACTGACGAGCATTTATGAAGAGATTGATGAATTTGGATGAAGCAAAAGAGGTTGGCATACCTCTGACCGGATCGCAAATGAAAATTAGGCTGCCTACCCTTATGGAAAAAAGGCGTGAGGGTATTTATGTACGTCACGCTGTCCGCAGAATTCCTCGTTTAACTTTTATTTGTCTTTGAACGTATCGAAAAAGAAAATGTACTTTTCAGAGCGCCCTCTTGTTAGTTTGGTAAAACAAAGTCGCTTTCTCTGTCGCTATGTCCCTATGTCCTAATTCATGCTTAAATCTTTAAAACTAGGGAACGGATTTTGATGCGGTTTTTTTAATAGATAGAGTGAATCAAGAGGAAGGTTTATAATGTATAATACATGCATATTATACCGTGCGAAGCCGGGGCGGGTCGCTAGTATCTAATAAATTCTAGATCAAGCGGCTCTTTACTCCCACTTCTAGAATGGCGTAAATTCTGTATACAGTATGTCGCATGTTATTTAACGTAGTGGGTGTTCCAACCAAGTTTATTATTAAGTGGGCGTGGTCCTAACGACGACGAAGTGATTCTCAGAATAATTTAGTGGCAATCCGTTACACTTGCGTTGAATTTGTGAAACTAGTTTTCCCGAATTATTAATGCACTCTTCATAATTTAGACCGTATAAGCTATCATACAGTGTTATATCACTTTTTTGACTCCAATAAAGTTGTAGAATCGTTCGTTGAAGTTTGTCGCATAACTCGTTCCCACGGTGTATAAAGCGTAATTTAAGATGTCAGTTAACCGGAAATAAGGCTTTTTGAACGCATTTCATTGAGTTACGAAAAACAAGGCGTGCGTTGATACATATGTACTTACTAGCTGTTGCCAGCGACTTCGTCTGCAAAGAATTCGTTTATCGCTATCCCGCGGGAACTACGCTATTTTCCGGGATAAAAAGTAGCCTATGTGCTATTCCAGACTTTTCTCTATCTATGTGCCGAATTTCATCCAGATCCGTTGGGCCGTTCTGGCGTGATTGAGTAACAAACAAACATCCATCCATTCATCCATCCATCTATCCATCTATCCATCCATCCATCCATCCATCCATACTTTCGCATTTATAATATTAGTTAGATATATAGTACGAAGGGCTCCGTGGAGGTTAAGAAAAGTAACCCCCCTTATCTGAACACAACGTAATCCTTTATCTAAAAGGGTTGAACGAACTACTCGTACTCGCAAATGACCAAGCTACATGATACAAGCGTTAAAACATAAATTGCTTTTAGATTTTAATCCGTTGCGACGCTTTTTTTGATCCATCGCTTCCCCAGGGCACGGAGGAAATCCAATTATAAGTTGCCCACGAACACATAGTTTAATGTATTAAAAACACGGCATTTAATATTAGTAGACCTTTTAGTTGTAAGAGTAACGATAGAGGTGCTCTATTTATAAGTTTAGTAAAACTAGTACAGAAAGAAAGAAAGAAAGACAGACATTTATTAATTTTACAAGACACACAAATATAAGAGCATACACACAATTTTATAGAAAAGAAACAACAAAAAAAAACACAGACATGAAAATTAGATCATCAGCGTCGTGTGTCTTCGCAAAAGTGAAACGGTCGCTGGCTCAGCATTACGCTGAGGTGTCCTTATCTGTCACATTGACATTTACCTTACACAGATAAGGATAAACGATTGCTAAGTTAGTAGAAGCCTATAGAGCGTTTATGAATAAGGGGGAAAGAATGGACATCGGTCTTTGGAAAGACGATTTCCGAACGCTGGCGACCGTCCATCAAGCATCGTATTTATTTAGTGACGTTTTATATCAAATAAATACTGCACTTTATGGACTTAGTTTACGTCAAATTAATACCAAATCTACCGATGATTGAACAAGCAAATATTTCGTTGGTGTACAGGGAAAAGAATATAATTATAAACTTATTTCGTTACAAAAACGCCAAAATGTCCCGTGGCTCGGAGATGCAGTGCGAAATATTAATGTTTAATCAAGTCCCTTCACTTTGGAATTATATTTCATTATTTCCCCCCGGTGAATGTAGCCAGATATAAGTTCGTCCTAAGGCAGGAGAGACAGCGTTAACAAAATCAAAAGTTCATTTTGCAACGGCTCTTTTACATTTTTCAAATTTTAATTTTTCTACGTCCACCTCTATGAAACTGAGATAAGATAGATACACTCATCAAAAATGTCAACGGGATCATTCTTTCGTGTACGACGTTGGTTTGCAATTTGCATGTGTATCAGTTGTGTCCTCTAACTTTGAAAATGATCCCGTAGGGTGATCGAAACGCGCGTCAGTGTTTGTGTGGTTAAGGGATAATTATGTTTGTGGGACTCCTTAATATCGTTTCTGGCGATGCATTGTCTGTGGACAGCCATCAACGGAAGTGACGCTGACAATGTTTAAATCATCTGTCATAGATGTAAAGGCCTAGATGAGATGATGGTTATCTTGCACGTGAGTAGCGGAGTAGCAAGGTAAATATGTTATGTTCATTAAAATGGACCTCCGCAAAGTAACGCCTGATTCAATAAAGTAGCCTTTAGGTTTTGTTACACTATAGTCTATTTATTTTAGCTAGATACTAAATTGACAATTGCAAATGTCAAATTGTGAAATAACCACAGTTTTTATTGCTTAGTGGTGTACTCGAAACCATTGACAATGTTTGTGGTCTGAATACAAGAGGTTTGGTCATGTTATATCTTAAAAAAAAAATACGATTGTATCATAATCAATCAAATTTAAAGGTTTATTAGTTTATTACCTTAGCTTATACATACAAAAATCTATACTAAATTTAATTTATCGTTAACATTCGATAGTGGTGGCACATCACTATTTTTGAATTGCAAAAAACAGGCAACACAGGTAATGTCATTTTTGTATCTAGCTAAATAAATAGACTATAGGCTCTATACCATTTTCATTCTTACCTGTCCTATTTGGTAAACAAAATTCTAACCTCAATGTGCAAATTTTTGTAAAGAATAAGGTGTATTATGTTATCAAATAAACCTGAGGTAATATTTTGTACATAATTTTGCTAATATTTTATCTCCAGTTCCTTTATTTACGATGAAATATTTAAAAAATAACAAAAATGAGACGTTTTGAGGTTAGAATTTTGTTTACCAAATAGGACAGGTAAGAATGAAAATGGTATATATGTATGTATGTATGTATAAAGCACATGGAAATAAGTCGTAGTGCTCACGTCATTCAATGGAGAGTTATCGTTATCGCTGCCGCTTTACACCGAGCCCGGCCGTAGGCTGAAAATTTATCATGAAAATTAATTTCATCTCGTATTTACGGCGGCTGCGGTCCGCGCGAAGCTCCGACTAAACCAATTTCCGTGAATTATAAAGCTCACTTTTCACTCAATAGGGCCTGTGTACAGACACCCTATACTAATGTTACGAAAGGGCAAATAGTACCAAGCGTAAGGTTCTCAAGGTATTGGCTCATAAAATTCTTAATTGTTAATCTTATTTTTGTTCTACTTAACGATTTGTGCTTATAATAATCACTTTTTATATTTTTTTCATCATACCTGCATTGTTTACAGGGCCCTTATCATGACGTCTTAGTGCGATTCAGTTTAGGTTCGCTCGCTGTCAGACTCATACTAAAAGTGACAGCTAAAACTTGAACTGAGTCGGAATTAGGACGCCATGGTAAGGCCCCTGTACATTGCGTGCTGAATACTTTTTAATAAAAGGTACCACCTTAATTGCCTCTTTTCGGACTTAAACTTAAAGCTCATTTAAGATTCGCCCTTTCACCAAATCAACGCTGTACACATCAAAATCGTCGGTCATAGTTATTGTTATGTTAACTTAGTGCAACTGGCACTAAATGGGCACACTGCACCGCACTGCACTACACTGCAATGAGCACTGAGTGTGGCCCTTTTGGCAGATACGTTAATTTTTTTGAAATGTTCTTTTTTGTTTTTTAATTTTTTTACGTGTCGTTTTTTATCAATAAATGTTTTAACATGAAACTACCGTGAGACTCGCACATAATTACAACAAACCGGATAACTCACGTATAAAAAGCCGAAATAATGCTCCGACAATTGTTTCGGACTAATTAGTCCTTCATCAGAGAGCGGTCGCGGTCGGTGGTTCTTTCGGCTTTTTATACGTGAGTTATCCGGTTTGTTCTAATTAATAATAATAATAATAATAATAAAAATCTTTATTGCCAGTGACCGGGTACACAAAGAAACAAAAATTACATAACAGTGCTCAGCGCTGTTTTGCAGAAAGGCCCCTATGTGGTATATCGCAGCCCCTGCGCGAATACAATAGGTATCTAATATTACAAGAAGGAAAACAAAAATAAAAATGGCTTAAAAAGAAGTTACGATCGTACTTATCAAGATGTGTGTGTGTGTGTGTGTGTGTGTGTGTGTGTGTGTGTGTGTGTGTGTGTGTGTGTGTGTGTGTGCGTGCGTGTGTGATTAATAAATTTTTATTTCTTTCCTTTATTTTAAATGGAGTAATTTATAACATCGCAAGTTATCTCAAAATGACTTTGTAGCGCGTTAAATATAACGCAAGGCAGGGGTGTGATAGAGTTTTTATCGACCGTCTTTTATCTATCGATATGACCACGTGCCGGATTTACGGGCGACCGCGGCTTTATCGCCGTTCCCACGGTTTATGTCGTGTCGATATAAAATATGTCGCCGCGGCGTTCCGACGCGCTTATGAACTGAACTATAGAAATACCTGTATCAAATCAACGCTCAATGTTTTTCGTAAGGCACAAAAGACGGGTACGTATTAAAATCTATAAAGTTTAAAACGTAAATGGGTTAAAATACATAATGGTTCAAAATATATAATGCGATTTGCTCAGAAAATTGCAAATTAACAGAATTGTCATAAACTAAACCTAATTGAACGCAAACCAATCTATAGATAACGCTATCAAAAAAGTTCATGTACCTAATAGTTTCACAGAATATGGCATTATATATTTTGAACTGTTATGCATTTTAACCCATTATACATTTTAAACTAAGTTTAATAAACTTTATATATTCTGATCCGCATCCATAAAAGACCCAAGACCGATTATTCCGACGACCGGTTAGGTTAGAGAGCCAGAAAGTAATAATAGTAATAATAATAATAATAATATTATATTATATGGTACCAAAGGCCTCTTCATGTTGGCCTCGGCCCCATGAATGCCGTTCAAATGACCGGGTCCCCATGGGCCCGTGATCGGAAACCCGTACCAATAATAATAATAATACTTTATTTGCGACCGGATGGCCTAGTGGTTAGAGAACCTGACTATGAAGCTTGAGGTCCCGGGTTCGATCCCCGGTCGGGGCAGATATTTGTATGAAAAATACGAATGTTTGTTCTCGAGTCTTGGATGTTTAATATGTATTTATGTATGTATTTATCTATATAAGTATGTTTATCCGTTGTCTAGTGCCCATATCACAAGCTTTGCTTAGTTTGGGGCTAGCTCAATTGGTGTCAATTGTCCCAAGACAAGACATTTTATAATAAATAATAAATTAGTAGTGTTGAGTGCTACACTTGTTAAAACGAGGTGTGAGCACGGTATGATAGCTAAAATTGTGTTCTACAGGCCTACGCCGTAGCATGTCTACGCGCCTACGCCGTAGGGGCTACGACTACGTCATTCATATTGCAGGAACGACTAAAGAAGTATTTCTAGTGTTTTCGTAGATTTCGACTCTAATCTTAGCTAAAAACTCAGAAGCAATGTTAGTTATTCTAATTCTCGTCTTAAATCTCAACAATTTCTGAAGTGTGTGGACTTTATAGGTGGACTAGCTCGTTTGCCTTCCTATTCACATTAAAAAAAAGTGTGTGGACTTTATAGGTTTTATTACTTTAAGCTCTGTCTAAAAGTAAGTGATAAACACGTGATTTATCTATATATGTAAATACTAGTACTTCATACGCGTGGAATTAGCAACTGACATGTTTACTGCTATCCCGCGGGGACTATGCAATTTTCCGGGATATAAAGTACCCTATGTTTCAATCTAGGGTACCAGCTATCTCCGTTCCAAATTTTATCCAAATCCGTCCAGTCGTTTTAGCGTGAAGAAGGAACAAACATACACACTCACTCACATCGTCACATCGTCACTCACAAACTTTCGCATTTATTATTAGTAGGATGTAGTAATCTTTAAAAATGAAAATTCTGACAACATATATACAAACATAAATCACGTCTTTATCCCTTACGGGGTAGGCAGAGCCTAAGGTAACAAGACCTACAGGCCACGTTTAGCACGATACTGTAGGCGTATAGGTGGAAAGTGGAATCAAAATAGTGATGGGTTGCTAGCCGCATCGCCTATAACATGATTCCTATAATTATCCGCTCATTCCCTGGATGGGCTTTTACCATCTGCTAATATGCATTTGAGATAATAGTAATCTTTAACACTTGATTTAGCACTTGATGGTTCCAACGGAAGACCAGCGCTGGCTGTAAGGCCAGCATTATGCTGAGGTGGAACCATTTCGTGATGTATGTTCTCATGTTTTTACTTCTTTTTTGTAATTTATGCTATAACTAGCTGTTGCCCGCGACTTCGTCTGCAAAGAATTCGTTTATCGCTATCCCGCGGGAACTACGCAATTTTCCGGGATAAAAAGTAGCCTATGTGCTATTCCAGACTTTTCTCTATCTGTGTGCCGAATTACATCCAGATCCGTTGGGCCGTTCTGGCGTGATTGAGTAACAAACAAACATCCATCCATCCATCCATCCATCCATACATACTTTCGCATTTATAATATTAGTTAGATGTCAAGAATAAATGTTTTCTCTCTTTCTTTCTAAAAGCAATATTTGTTGATAATCAACAAAACAATATGTAATAAGGTACACGGCATCTGTTGTAGCATCCACATAGTAATTTAATAACAAACATTATGTTCACTGTAACATATAACACAATTTACTCAGGCAATTACATCCCATTGCCATAACTCATATTAGACACGACGGTAATAAAGATTACTTGCACGTTAGCTGTATAAGATTACAAAACGTGCCATATTATACTCACCCTGTATAAGGTTAAATAATAATGTTGATGTATGTAATAAGTTAAAAAAAGAACTCTCTCCATTAAACAAACAACAAACAATTATTCTTAATTGAACACTATAAATCAGTACAAAACAATACAGAAACAAAGAACAATACTTTGTTCTTACAATAGGTGGTCTTACCGCTTAGTAGCGATCTCTTCCAGACAACCAATAAGTCAGAAAAAATAGTTGGAAGACAGTGAATTAATTGAGTAATCAATGTAATCATACGTAAATAAAAAACAATTATATGTTATGCCAAAAATGCCTTACATCATTTTGGGAAACCGCCGCGTATACGCAGTGACGTGTCGTATGCGTCACGTTTTCTCACCATTTCTTCATACATTTTGTTGCGATTCCGTAACATCACCGTTTTTTAAGCGGCGGTGTGGTCGCACCCTAACTCGCTGGACCGACTTAGTTGAAATTTGGTATACAGTTTGAGTCTTTGGAAAAGGACATAGGATAGTTTATCCCGGAAAATTGCATAGTTCCCGCGGGATAGCGATAACCGAATCCTGCGCAGACGGAGTCACGGGCAACAGCTAGTAAGAAATAATAGGAAGTTCACTACGGCAAAGCAGTCAAAAGAACCGTTTCACTATATTTTATAACACCACAAAAAATAAAACGAATGAAACTCATAAAATATGCTAAAGTACAGAATAAACGTCAAGCTATTAAGTTCCAAGTAAAATATTAAATTAACTATATCTCGTTAAATTCAGCAACTTGGATATAGCGGATCGTAATAAAACTGTAAAGTTAAAATTCATACACCAATTGCATGCTTATTTAAAATAGCTTTTGAAGTTTAATTTAAAGTATTAAATTATGAATAAAATTCTTCTGAAAGTTACGGTTTCACTTTTTACTCGTACCTTCCAATTTACTAATATAAAAAAGAAAACATAAAAAATTTCGTGTCAGTTTTGTGATGGATAAATAAAAAACCGTAAAAAAAAATATACTAGGTACTACTATGAGGCTTGTGTCTCACCGACGTATATAGAGTGAAAATGATGATTGAATCAGGCGTTAGGTACTTTGCGGTAGTCCACAATGATGAAAAAAACCTTTGCGGTGCGACCACACCGCCGCTTAAAAAACGGTGACGTTACGGAATCGCAACAAAATGTATGAAGAAACGGTGAGAAAACGTGACGCATACGACACGTCATTGCGTATACGCGGCGGTGTGGTTGCACCTTTACTACTTCGTACCACACCGGTTACTGTAAAGTCTAGGGCATAAATATATGTACGTTACCAATACGTCAAATCTATACACCTTTATGCCACAAAAAATAAAGTCGGTGACACATATATTAGACACGATGGCTGTATCGACATTTATGCCTTCGATGGGATAAGCGGAGTAGCAAAAAGTTTTTCGTTTATTTTGATTTGTGCGAAGGAAACCATAGATGTGTGCGTGGAGCCGCCACCAACAAAGCTCCTTGTCTCATTCACGGGACATAAAGCACGATAGTTGCGGCCTAATTCAGTGCAACGGGACAATGTTATCGCCCCCCGGCTTTTACGACCTTTTACTGGGTCGTAAATTACGCGTGCCCACGTAAAATCCGCGCTTCTCCTGTCCAAAACTCGTAAAAAACTCATCAAGCCAAAATTGGGCGGTACTCTATGATAATAAGAGCGATCGTAAGTAATTACCGACTGCCGTATAATACCGTAAAAACTAGATTTACGACCTATTGGGACGATATGGGCGGTTATCGGGAACGCTAGACGGATGTAAAACGTCGTAAATTGAGTGTATAGACCGGTGGAAATCGTCGAATGTCTATTGACAACTAGAGCTTAATTCGCCAATGGCTATGAATAATTTACCTTGTTTATATATTACCAGCTTCTGCCCGCGACTTCGTCTGCGTATTATACATATAAACCTTCCTTTCGAATCACTGTATCTATTAAAAAAACCGCATCAAAATCCGTTGCGTAGTTTTAAAGATCTAAGCAGTAGTAAGGCTAGACAGACAGGCAGTGGAAAGCAACATTGTTTTGTGACTAGCTTCGTCTGCGGAGAATTCGTGTATCGCGCGCCTGCGGGAACTATATGATTTTCCAGGATAAAAATTATTATGTCCTTCCCAGGGTCTCATACCATCTCCCCAAATTTTATCACAATCGGTTGAGTGGTTAACAAAATAAACGAATAAACAAACTCACATTTTATAACACTAGTTAGGATTTTGACGACTAGATTTGAGACCTTGAGGTCCTGCGTTTGATCGCCGATCGTTGCATATGCTCGCGATGACAAAAATGGCGGAAATACCTTATAGAACAAGAGTAGAACAAATTGATGTTACTTTATTGCTGCTTTTGCGTCGGCTCTTGTCTCGTCTTTGAACAAACAAAGCATCGCAAGCGCCCCAATAAACTTGTTTCCCGCCAATACGTCAATATACGTAAAAGCTTTATATCAAGCGGAACGATAAAAAAAACAGAACGTACCTCAGCAATAAACTGTTATTACATATTTTACTACTTACTGTGACTTTGTCCCCTTTGCCCTTCGGCTTTCATTCGTCAAAATCGTCTGTTATTTGTGTTTGGGCAACGTATCACGAGATTTGTTGCGATTCAGGCCTTATACTCCGAAATTCGATTTTCGAAGTTCGTTTTGTGCCGTTCCGCTCTCACTAATAGTTATTAACTTGAGAGTGAGAGGGACGGTGTGTTACGAACTTCAAAAATCGTATTTCGGAGTAGCCCCCCAGTTCTACGAGTTCTCTGATGCGGTAAGGTAAGACAGTATGTCGCCGCCATAGAGCAAATAAACAAATAGTTTTTTTTTAATATGAGATTACCAATTAAGTACAGCAAAAACACAACTTTCTCGATAAATTATCTTAATCGCCTAAATGAAACAACCAACAACAAGACTTAACACTAGAGGATTGCTGAGCGTTGCCAGCTTAGCGTGCTAAGATAGAATACATTCATACACATACACATAGGGATTGCAAAATCCGGTTCTTTTCTCAAATCCGGATTATCCGGATTTTTCGGATTTTTATTGATATTTAGAAATTTTCATGTAGTTTTTAAAATTTCCCTAAGAATATATAAAATAAAACTGCAAAAATCTTGATAATCCGCGTTTAATCAGTCCAGTACTGCTGTGTCTGCAGTACAGTGCTACCGGACCGGCCGACTAGCTAGATCTAAAGCTAGGTATGAGGTAGCCAGTAAAGCGCGGAGGGGAGAGGGATAGATATGCCACGTGGCGGGGAACGAAACGAACGCATGAATGAATGAAATGAAACTAAATTCAATAGGAAATTCTGCTTAAATGTCAACTTTGTCAACTGTAATTGAAATCCGAAAAAAACGGATTTTTATGCTAAAAATCCGAATTTATAAAAGGCGCCAAAAATCCGGATTTATCCGGTTATTTCGGATTTCGGATTATCCGGTTTGCTATCCCTACATACACAAATCACGTCTATATCCCTTTGGGTAGACAGAGCCTAAGGTAACAAGGCCTAAAGGCCACGTTTAGCATGATTGTGGGCGTATAGGTGGAAAAGAGAATCAAAACAGTAGGTTGCTAGCCGCATCGTCTTGAACATGATTCCTATTTTCAGATTGTCACCCATTCCCTCGATGGGCTTTTACCATCAGCGCAGTAAGAGAGGCAACTGATACATTCTATGTTTTTCTTTGTTCCCAGACTAGTTTTTACCGGCACTGGGGACTTACCATGCCGTCTTAATGAGAGAGAGAGAGAGAGAGAGAGAAACATTTATTTACACGCATTCGATACACTGAGATATACAAGGAGAAATACAATATACTAAGGAATAGTACCAATATGGTGTAAAATGGATCCCACTTAGCATAATGTTGCGGCAAGCCGCAACGCTGTTTTTCAGTGGGACCCAGATAAAGCTATAAAACTAAACACATACACTGTAGCGACACGAACGCGATTCAATTCCTATTCAGTTTAGGTTTTAGCTGATTTTTAGTATGGATCTGACAGCGAGCGAACCTAAACTGAATCGGAAATCGCATTAAGGCGCTGTCAACAGCAAATGACCTTGAGCAGCGCCACTCTTCGCACATACGGTTCGCGTGCCTGTGAGTGAAAGAGAAGAAACTATTCCGGCAGCTTGGCGCGCGTCTAAAATCTTGCAAATAAGACACAAATAAGAAGAAATAAAAAAAAGTATGGTTTATTTGTGAAATATGTCTCGTTAGCCGTGTAGGTATGAATATGTTGACTTTATGTTTTTAATTGCAGACCCATACGTCGAAAAAATAAAGACATAGAACCGTTTAACGATGATTTTAAGACCAATCTTTGCAATTATTTTCTATCAAGCCGATTTTGTTCAATTATGTATCGAGTCCGTCTAGCGTGTTTGAAATATGATGAAAATTAACATTTTATTTTTTTTGTATTTTTTTTGTGTGTAGTTTTTCTTAAAAAACTGCTTAAATAACATCAATTTCAACAAAATTAGGTGTTGTCAGCCTCTTAAGACGTCATGGTAAGCCCCCAGTGGTAGCGAACCTTGCACGAAGCCCTACTCGTCTAATGATGATGATGATTATTAGATTAGTATAAAACAAGGTCATTGTCCGAAATCCTTCGCAACCGTGCTTTAACATAACCAACGTCCGCACCGCGCAGTGATCAATCATACGCGATACGACGCCACGCGACGCGTCGCTGAAAAATGAATGTTTGAGTTAAGGTAAGTGAAATATTGAGTGCGGTCCGCTGATTGATTTTGTGCTGCAATGATGTACGAGCTCGATGCTCGTACGCATATAGCGTAACATTATTTTTATATCGCACGCGACTTACAGAGAAAACACACAATTACTGTTACTAAATTCCTTGACTGTTACAGTCTCAGGCCAATGACATTCGATGAAGCAATCGGTGCATAGGTAGGTACTATGTATTATTAGTTAAGGCCACTAGTGCCTTCAAATGCTGTAAATTAAGTACTTTCTAAAGCCTACTCCTCTTAAACGGCTGAGCCAAAAAAATAAAAAATATATTTACTATATGAATTATCAACTCTTATACAACATTTGCAACGTGCGTACCGAGGTCGTTTAGGTATCAACAAAAGTTCGATATTTAAATAAAGTTCAATCGAATGGTGTTTTTTGGCTTGCATTCCCTACTGCTCCTAAACGGTAACGACTTATGAAAATATTTGAATGTAAAAAAATTAAGAATCTGATGTACTTTAAACACAACGTAGCATTTTTAAATCAATAGACTTTCTCATCAGAAATAACAAGAGAAACACCGAAAATTTGGAAAAGTGTGATTTTATTTACTCCTCACACATAAAGAAAAAGACAACATTTTGTAAGCACTAGTTAGTCGCATTGAGTAGAATTTAAGTGTCGTAGTAAATGTATTTTTCTTTAAATGACTTCGTGCCAAGTTTCTTGCGGCGCATTAATCTTGGCAATAATGGTATTTCCGAATGCGCTGGTAGTTTCAAACAGACGTGTAAAAGAGCCCTTGGCGGCCTATTTGCAAAAGTTTTAAATTTTTGAAAGTTCAAGCATTGCCTGTGGGTTTAACGTACTGTACATGTTTGTCGTGTAGCATAGCTAGACTTGTATAAGTCGTGTCTCTCCCTGCTGATATAGAATGCATGGGATTTTTCTTCCCACTCGGTGGCCGGACATAGCGCACTATATCACCGGACAGGCGGTCCGTCGCAATCTGTATGCTAAACATGACACGCATGCATCAACAGTAGGGCTGACGCGTTATGCTAGGAATGTTTTTTCTTAAGGTCTAATTCTTAACTGTCCTATTTGGTAAACAAAATTCTAACCACAATGTAAAAAAAAATGTAAAGAATAAAGGCCCATTTAGACACATGCAAGAATTGCATGCAAGTTTCATTACATTGCATTGCGGGTTGCCGGGGTAAACCGAATTCAACCGATCTGTCAAACTTCGCAATGTAACTAATATTATAAATGCGAAAGTATGGATGGATGGATGGATGGATGGATGTTTGTTTGTTACTCAATCACACCAGAACGGCCCAACGGATCTGGGTGAAATTTGGCACATAGATAGAGAAAAGTCTGGAATAGCACATAGGCTACTTTTTATCCCGAATAATTTCATAGTTCCCACGGGATAGCGATAAACGAATTCTTTGCAGACGAAATCGCTGGCAACAGCTAGTGTAACTATAAGGGCATATTCATATAGGGTGTATATTCTTGCATGTGTCTAAATGAGCCTTCAGGTGTATTTTATGTTATCAAATAAACCTGAGACAATATTGTGTAGATAATTTTGCTGATATTTTATCACCAGTTCCTTTATTTACGATGAAATAGTTAAAAAATAATAAAAATGAGACGTTTTGAGGTTAGAATTTTGTTTACCAAATAGGACTGTTAAGAATGAAAAGACCTTACATACATATACAGTGCCTATTGTTACCTTATTACTTCTGTATAACTTTTTCTGTTCTGATTGTTATATGTGGTGTTCAATAAAGAGTTATTGTATTGTATTGTATTGTACAGTGTGTAAATTTCACACGGCAATATATTTTATCCAGATATAGTTAACGATCATACAAATCATGTGAGAATGATATTTGGTCTGTAATTTTTATTATTGACTAGTTTCTGCCCGCGACTTCGTCCGCGTCGAATTAGCAATTGATATGTTTATCGCTATCCCGCGGGAACTATAGAATTTTCCGTGATAAAAAGTAGCCTATGTTTTAATCTAAGGTACCAGCTACCTTCGTTCCAAATTGTATCCAAATCTGTCCAGTCGTTTTAGCGTGAAGAAGGAAGAAACATACACACTCACTCGTTAATCCTGCCGCCAAGAAGCAGTGCCGTGGGGTTAAGCTTATGGATAATGGGCATGAAAAAGAATAATATCTTTTATCTTCCTCTAAATAAGTCTTAAAGTCGTCGCAAAATAAAAGGCCCGTTTTGACATTTGTCTTCCCGACGTAACAAGTGATGTAACCATATGACTCGGTACTCGATACTCACAATAAATCGATTCAAGTTTGCATGAGTATTTGATCGATTTGAATATGTATTGTAAAGTGCATTGGATTAAAGTTCTGATTAGAAAATTTAACTTAAATTGATATCATAGGTATTTTGAAATGATACAATGTTACGAAAAGTCAATTTTCTTTCATTTATATTTTGATTACAATAACATTCACTCAATCACAAAAAAAAGACGAGAAAAAGTGAATCATCAGCAGGGGCGTGCAGTGGTTTCTGACAGAGGGTAGGCATATTGACAACAAAACCCGTATTGGTACGAAACGGTCGGGCATAATATAATCATGGATCTTCTATATACATATGGGTATGTTCCCTTAGATCTTTTAAAGTACACAATGGATTTTAATGCGTTTTTCAAGGGTTTTCGTCAATAAATAGAGCGATAGGTACAAGAGGTACTTATAGTTTAATAATTATATTTGCTTTGCATTAATTAGTTAAATGATGACCACAATTACCTAATACATCACACAATTTACATTAATTACCTATGAAATATGGTAAGATTAAAACTATCCACAAAACACACCACACCACACACATTAGTATAAATTCACATTACAGCCGTGCGAAGCCGGGGAGAGTCGCTTGTTTAAACTATAACATGAACTCCACAGTTTATGTTAACTACTGTTCTGTTGTAAATAAATTAAAACAAAAAAGGAAAAAGTCTGGTAAACTTAGGATTCGAACTCAGGTTCCAAGCTTGACAGGCGACTCCAGAACCGTCGAGCTACGGCGTTAGATAGCTAATGATGTGAAATTTTGCTATACAACTAACCTTCAACTAACCGGTCATAAGTTCACAAATGTGATTATACCTATTATTATTTAAAACAACACAACCGTTAAAGTAAAACAATTTAAGCACTCACCAATGATTTTTTTTAATATTCAGCCAAAGCGGGTCTGTTAGTTGTGCGTTGTAACAATAAAATATGTATACATGCAATGGAAGGACAAATCAAATCAAGTTGGCAGTAAAAAATTATGAATATTTAACTAAGTGTAACGTGAAATTGTTGAGTTGCCTTTTGTTTAAGCCAAGTAAAAGTTACGTACCGGTACTTATAATTAGTTAGGTACTTTTGTCGTTTTACTATATCACTTTTGTCGCGAATTAACTTTCACAACACTCACAACACAAGACCAAGGCCATCCCATAAGTTAGTTCACGTTTAATTATGTAGAACTAAACAAATAACTTAATAAGCCTTCACAGAATTACACAATTAAAATAACATCATTAATATTTTATTGAATCAGGCGTTACTTTGCGGAGGTCCATTTCAATGAACACAAAATATTTACCTTGCTACTCCGCTACTTACGTGCAAGATAACCAAGCTTGTGCGAAATATGTACGTTTTGCATGCAAGCCCTCCCACCACTACTACCACACAAAACGCACACAAATCCCACAAACTAAATTAATCCTAACACCACACAAACACTGACGCGCGTTTCGATCCCTCTACGGGATCATTCTCAAAGTTAGAGCACAACCGATGCACATGCGAACCAACGTCGTACTAATTTGTAAAACTATAAATAAACTAAATGTACCCACATTCGTATATTATCAAACTACCCTCTTATTTATAATTTTAATTAGCCATCAACAACTACCTTCATAAATTTTTCCGACTACAACAAAAACAAAGAGGGTTATGTATTTAACAAAACAATTTTACTATTCATCAAAATGGACACGCAACAAAGGTGACGACACCAAGTTCACCTGTTCGTTAATTATTGAAGCACTATTGTTGTACCTAATTATTTCCAACTGCTCTAAAACATCCAACCGTAAACCCTTTTCACAAAAATGCAAAACATCAAATGCTGCTGAATCTGACAATGAATGATTTGATTCTAATAAGTGTTTTGCAAAATTTGATCTATCTGGATGATTAAGCCTAAACGAGGCAACATGTTCCTTAAATCTTGTACTAAAACTACGACCCGTTTGCCCCACATACACACTATTCAAATGGTTACAGTGTAGCAATGGTTAACGGTTTAGTTAGAAAGAAGCGGAAGCGGATAGCGGATAGCTTGCTTTACGCCGCAGAACCTACGCAGATTACTGACAATTACAGATCTAGTATTACTTATGTAGGTTATTTGTCAGATAAGATCTATAGTGTTATGAAGTCAAAAAACATTAATGTTGCCTTTAAGACAAATAATTCTTTGCGTGCGAGGCTATGCAATAACAAAGAGAGGGTAGATAAAGGAAGTAGATCTGGGGTCTATAAGCTAACATGTAATGATTGCAATAGTGTGTATGTGGGGCAAACGGGTCGTAGTTTTAGTACAAGATTTAAGGAACATGTTGCCTCGTTTAGGCTTAATCATCCAGATAGATCAAATTTTGCAAAACACTTATTAGAATCAAATCATTCATTGTCAGATTCAGCAGCATTTGATGTTTTGCATTTTTGTGAAAAGGGTTTACGGTTGGATGTTTTAGAGCAGTTGGAAATAATTAGGTACAACAATAGTGCTTCAATAATTAACGAACAGGTGAACTTGGTGTCGTCACCTTTGTTGCGTGTCCATTTTGATGAATAGTAAAATTGTTTTGTTAAATACATAACCCTCTTTGTTTTTGTTGTAGTCGGAAAAATTTATGAAGGTAGTTGTTGATGGCTAATTAAAATTATAAATAAGAGGGTAGTTTGATAATATACGAATGTGGGTACATTTAGTTTATTTATAGTTTTACAAATTAGTACGACGTTGGTTCGCATGTGCATCGGTTGTGCTCTAACTTTGAGAATGATCCCGTAGAGGGATCGAAACGCGCGTCAGTGTTTGTGTGGTGTTAGGATTAATTTAGTTTGTGGGATTTGTGTGCGTTTTGTGTGGTAGTAGTGGTGGGAGGGCTTGCATGCAAAACGTACATATTTCGCACAAGCTTGGTTATCTTGCACGTAAGTAGCGGAGTAGCAAGGTAAATATTTTGTGTTCATTAACATCATTAATGTTTTTATTATGATCATGAAGGAAAACATCAAAAAACAACAAATCAGAGAGCCCGAACATTACGAGTTTTAGCAAATGAAATCACAAGATCTGCCTAATTTTACCCAATAAAACGAGGTCTTTTCGCGCATGCGTTTAAACGCTTCATGGTGATTGGCGCGAAACATCATAGCGCCACCTTGCATGCTTAGTTCAAGCGTCCGCAGTGCTGCCATTTTAGTGTTTTGGCAGCTAAATATGGCGGTATTTTGGGTTGTGATATTTTTATTTGTCGACTAATATTTCGTTCTGAATTTTACCGGGAAAGTTACAGGTACAGAAAAGTTGAGGGAAAATCAATAATTCAGTGTGGTATTTCTTTTAATTGCTATTTTTAAATAAATATTTTACTCCAATACAAACTAAAAACGTAAGTATAAAAGTTTATAATTTATTAATAAAACAAAGTCTCAGTGTAATCTCGTGTATATATGATTGAATAAATAATAAAAAACGTTTATTTTGGGTTTTAGGGCATATAGATGAAATTAGTAACTTTTAACTAAAATATTTTGGCGACTGTTTGATGGACCTGGCATCACTGGGGAGTCAGGCGGTCTGACTTGGAATTTTATGAACCCGAACGCTGAAGGCTATCTTTGTGTGCGTAGCCACACACAACTGTAGGTTAGTCTTGTCTGGACGTAGTTCATGGACGATATTTACATATGCACGCTGTAGACATGTGTGCATTTTTGCAGGCAAGTCGGTTCGCTGCTTTTATAAGCAAAAGAGTGAAGTGAAGTAGTATCGTGTCGTCCATCGGTATGGCAAAATTCGAGCGCTCAGGGTACCGTAAGAAAGATTGAAGTTTTATAATAAATTTGGTTAGTAATAAAAAAATATTTTATAAGTTTGGTTAGTAAAAAATAATAATAATGAAATATGAACATACTTAATAGTAGTATGTAATGTACGTATGGTTATAACGCACTGCTTATGTGCTTGTAAGGAATACCCGCGTGTGATAATCAGTCAATCATTTTGTTCAGATGATGAAGACGAGAAATCAGTGCTGCTATTGTTTACGGCTTTGAGCTCCAAGGTCATAATTTTCAGTAAAAATCACTACACAGCTGGTGAAATTCAGTAATTAATTGGTCTAAATAAAATAAATAAAACGGGCCAAGTGCGAGTCGGCCTTAAAAAAAAATTATCTTGATCGATTTATTTTTTCCTTAACCGATTATTAATAGTCTGTGGACAATATGAAAAAATCGTTATGCACAGCACTTCGCTGAGTGAGCGATACCCATCAATGAAAAATGCAATTACGTTCAGAACATTTCGATTGGTAAAAAATTTTGAACTTCATGGGCGTGAACTGTCAAAACGGGCCTTTTAAATTGGGACGACTTTAGTAATGTATATGTTACTTAAATCATATTATTTCAGGTGGCAACCCTATTCGCGACACCTTTTCCGATACTAGCCGCCCACACGTAGTTCTATTACCTATGTATGTGTTATTTATTTAAATATTACCCGGGCAAATGTATCTCCAACTAAACCTTATATATGTGGAAAATCGGCATTATATCGTCCATTTATGTTCTGCTATTTGCGAAACCGGTAAATGGTTTCACCCTTAGATATATACCAGAAAGAAGTTATTACGTCATCTGTCGCTTTGGCAGCGAACCTTCCTTCTTTACCTTAGCTTAGTTAGTTTTTAATCAGGTTGGAGACTTTCAGTCAGCATGCCTGCTGAGTCTCCTCTCCTAATACTTCGTACCTAATGCTCAGATAATGTATATTTTTCTTTGTGTATTGGTAAATAAAAATTTATATTATTTATTTATTTATATAATACAAGGTCTTTACAAAGTGACGTGATCAGTGTTGTGTGCTGCCCTACTTTGGACTATAATAAAAATGACGATAAAAATGAGGGTAGTTGTGCGCCGATGTCAGCTGCGCCGAGTAGCCGCGCGAGCAGAGCGTTGGCGCGCAGTGTTCGTTTCGCTGCCGGGGCGAGCGCTCTCTGATGAAGGACTACGGAATAGTCCGAAAAAATTGTCGGAACATTCCTTCGGCTTTTATAAGTGAGTATCCGGTTTGTTGTAATTAATACAAGGTCTTTCAAAATTTTACCGGAACATTTCAGCAGGCCCCTCACATACATACATAAATCACGCCTTTATCTTTATAGAGCCTAAGGTAACAAGACCTAAAGGCCACGTTTAGCATGATTGTGAGCGTATAGGTGGAAGAGGGGAATCAAAATAGAAATGAAATGAAATTAATTCAAGACAGGTTCGCACATAGTACATAAAGGGTCTTAATTCTACATGAAGTATCACTGTGCTGCGCCGCGAGGCATACAAATTTTAGTCGTGCTGCATGTAGAAGCACAGTTTACATTAATTACTGTCCGTTAAATATTCATTTTGTTGTATAATAAGCTTTTGCTACTAGAAAGTTGCACAAAGTTTTTTGAAATTAGTCATATTTTCAATATTTACTATGTGTTCTGGTACTTTATTATAAATTCTGGGTGCCATTCCCAATACACTTTTATGAAATAGAGTAGTCAATAGTGATGTTTCCAGCAGCAGCAGTCGCCTATTTCACCAATTTGACAAAAGTCGGCGACGTGACAATTCAACGTGTAAAGTTTGTAATGTAAACAGAGTTGTCACTTGTCACCGACAATTGTCCAGTTGGTGAAATAGTGGTTCGTTTAGTTCGACTTAACGCCCCTACAAAGATTTCCCTTTTACATTTTTGATTCAAATTTAGTCCCACTCCTGACGCGGTTGAACATCAATGTCCAATAGTTATTTGTGTCACAAGGGAGCAAAATGATGTATTTACGGCGAGGGCGCTACATTGAATCCAGAATGTAGCGAAGGATTCTAAAATAGAATCCAGAGCGTAATGAGGGATTCAAGTGTTAACGCCCGAGATGAAAATAATTTTGCTCCCGAGTGGCTCATACAACTTTTCCCACCGAACATTATAAAAAACTTTAAAAAGAATTCTAAATATAGTTAAAGAGCTAACAGCATAGAAAATGGCGAGGTTTTACAGTTATGAACTTCAAAAAATTGCATTTGCAAAAAAACACTTAGAAAAGCCTTGAACAGAAAAGTTGCACTTTGATCCCTCTCGACAGGGAGCAAAGCTTACTTTTCTGAATGAGAGGTGTGAAAAGATTATTATTACTCTTACATGCAATGCTTGATCTGCTATAACTGCGAATAAAAAGAACCGTTCCAAAATACGTAAAAGAGGCATCAAAAACTCTTTTTCTCTTCAACAACAAAACACTAACGCTTACCGCAACTTACCAGATAAGCTATCGGCCGCAGTCCACATTACCGTTAAACTCTAGGCCGGAACGTTCGCTTTTATGTACACAAAACAAAAACTTAGATAGCGACATTTTTTGGGACATAGCTTTACATTTTTACCGGTTTTTTTAGGCCCGTTTCGGCCGACAAATCTTGCTGGGACAAAAGAACGGAGAAACAATTGCCGGCGAAATCTAAAACACGTTCCTGGCGACGATACGGGGCAAGCTTTTATTTCGTTATGATGATGATGAATGGCCCGTGTGTTGGTCCTTATTTGTGTGTGTGTGTGTTTCATGGGGGCGGCTGAAAAACAGCGTCTGTTTGTCAACAGATTGTTAGGTCTGGGTGGCACAGGCATAAGCTGAGCTGCAACCCATTTCAATAGTTTGTAGCTTTTTATTGTTTACATGTATACCTAAATGTAATTGCAAACTGTTGAATAAATATCTTTTATTATTATTATTATTATTATTATTATATGTACATATATGAGAGGTCTTGTAACTGTGCTTCGGTATTGTTGTACTTCAACTGTTTAACATATGAGAGAAACAGAGAAAGACAACATTTTATTTACACACATTCAATACACGTAAGTAGATATATAAAAGGAACTTCTCAACAAAGGAACAAAGGATCAACTGATTTTGAAAATTCATTTACCAATAGAAAGCGACATAATTTGTGAGTGTCATAGAGTCCTCCCTTATTCATAAACGCTCTTTAGGCTTCTGCTAACTTAGCAATCGTTTGTACTTATCTGTGAAAGGTAAATGTCAATGTGACAGATAAAAAGATAATTCTCGACTGCTAGATATATTTAAAGTAGTCTCTGCCTACCCCTGTGGGAAAGAGGCGTGACGATATGTATGTATGTATGTAGATATATTTTTAAGGTAGGTACTGGTACAAACAAAAGTGCCTATTCGCTCCAGTGGATACAAAGCAAGTGTTTTAAAATTACCGTTTAAGACGGGTACGATTATAATATTTTTAGGGTATATAAGAAGCTGTTGTTGGTTACCATAAAAACTACGTCACGCCCTCTGTCGTACATTCCGTTTCTACGTTTGAAGTTATATAAATTAAAATATTAAAATGAAAACAGTTGCGTTCGCAACAGGCTAAATTTTTAATTGCGCGGACGAAGTCGTAGACAAACAGCTAGTCGGATATAAAGGTCCAACGTCTTCTATTCGTCAAACCATACTTAAAGTCTAACTGGATAGCATCACATCGCTTGTCTAAGCACTCACAGTTACTGATTACTCAACCCTGTTTACCGTAACTCTCAGAGTGGGTTGAGGTTAAACTTAAACCGTAACTTAACGTGCCTTCATCAAGGCTATGTGTTTGCGGTATCACGTAGGTATATAACGTTATATACTGTTGTATATAAGCGTAAGGTGTATATCGTCTGCCCTGCAGTGGACTAGAAATAATTTACTGTAGGTCTTGCAATTGGTAAGTCTAAATGATGGAACACAGTTTACAGTCCGTAAGCTTTTGGAATGCCATTCGGTTGTTTTGCTGTCTCCCTCACTCGGTCGATTCAAGTATCAAGCTCACAAGAGTGAGTGAGACAACAAGACAAATCCGAATGACATTCCAAGAAGTCACGGACTACTTCAGTATATTTATTTATTTATTTATTTATAAGCCTTTTTATTCCGAATTCGCTACAATTTCGGTAAGTACATGTTGTTGTTGTTGTTGTTATTGTCGTTTTTTTTTTTTTTATTAAATTGTCGCGAAATTCGGCGTGCCTCATGGCATAGGCCTCCTCCGTGTATTGGAGGGTTTGGGCTATAGTTCCCACGCGCGCCCAGTGCGGATTGGGAACTTAACACACACCATTGAATTTCTTCGCAAATGTGTGCAGGTTTCCTCACGATGTTTTCCTTCACCGAAAAGCTCATGGCAAATTACAAAAATAATTTTCGCACATAAATTCCGAAAAACTCAGAGGTGCGAGCCCGGGATTTGAACCCACGACGCTCTGCTTGAGAGGCCACAGGTCAAACCACTAGGCTACCACGGCTTCAGTATAACAGTACAATAAAATATACAGATACTCTTTATTGAACATCATAGATTAGTGCACTGAGTTCACTTTTTTTTTAAATACTTGCTGTTGCCCGCGGCGTCGCCCCCGTTCCTGTTTTTTTTTAATGTTTTCTCACCGTTTAAACTTTTCCTGGACTTGTAAAAAGATATATATTATTATTATGTTTATTTATTCTTATCTTAAGTTAGGTTTTTTTTACAATATTCATATAAAAAGTAATAAAACAATATTAATACAAAACGTAAAAACATTATAAACCTAACCTAGGGTGCCGCCAGCAGCGAGGCGGGGCCTAAGCTGCCGTTAGTCAGGGCGTCAGCTGTGTCGCGCGCGAAATAAAAACCCGTCTCTTTCTGGAATGAATGGTAAGAAAAAGACGGATAGTCAATCCCGCGCGCGGCATATTCCTCGCGCCCACTTGTGCTAGCCGTGCAAATCCCTTCACCCGAATAAACACGAGCGTATTAGCAACTCCTGCAACTCCATCGTTTATATGAAAAGTTTAATTCAAACTCGCATAATTGTCGATACGTTTACCGGTTTTTGAAGTTACGTCGGAAACTGTTACGGTGTTTACGCCGGTCCGGGGGCCATTAACTTTTAATTTACGGTTCGGGTTGCACGTATAGGTTATTAATCGAATGAAATAATAGGAAACTTTTATGCGATATCGTTTTGTGTAGACTTGACTATCGTAAAACGAAGCGTTTTATCGATGATAGACTTTAAGATCCAAAATATCAAATTAATCAAGAAATTTACTTCTTGATTTTTAATGTTTACTTTTTACGTTTTACCGTTAGAAATTTAATTTCTAAACGACACTGAAAATTAGAACACATAGAAAAATCCGTAAAGTAAAGCTATGGCCGGGAATCGAACCCGGGTCTTCGTCATTCCGTGACGCGTGCTATACTCCTACATCACCCATAGCAGGTAACCTCCCTAAGGTTTATCTGCTATGGGTGGTGTAGGGGATTTTTCTACGTGTTCTAATTTTCAGTGTCGTTTAGAAATTTAAGATCCAATTTCAGTGTATGAAGGCTGATTCTTGAAATCAGCAGGCATATTAAATAACTCGCTCGCGATCACCATCGTGTTCATTTTGACAGTTCACGTATGGGCTGACAATTGGCATCGGAATCAGCTAGCTGTCACATTCATACATGAACTGTCAAAATGAACACGATGGCGATTGCGAGCGAGTTACGTAATAAGCTAGCATGTCCGTGCAAATGGCGTTGAGAGAGAATAATCTGTGGCTACTGAGGTACTGAGCTTGAATTAAAAATGAAAATGACAAAAAAATATTATTCCCAACGCTGCAACTAATACAATAACCGCGTGTCGCGTTAACTAACTATGAATATGTTATGTGCCATGAATTCGGCATGCCCCATCAAAACGCGAGTAAGTTTGTCTATTTATGAACGTAGCGTAACATAGCTATTAATTATGGACTCGTGAGCCTTGCTTCTAGTAAATAAATTATCATTTACGATAAAAAAAACAAAAGGAACCCTTAGAAATTTCATTATCCGTTAATAGAATAATATTTCGCGAATCCTCGGTCCGCGAGTCCCACTCGCACTTGGCGGTGTTTTATATTTGACACTTCTACCACCACAGCTAACAAAATTATCGTAACACAGTGTAGAGGATGCTACGATGCGCTACGTAATCACAAGCTACGCCGTAGCAACTGCTACGACAAGTGTTGGCTATATTACTCGCGACCTCACTATATCGCAGAGTAGCATTATGCATTTATTGTAAAAACTAGCAGCCCGTCCCGGCTTCGCACGGGGTAGACAATTATTTATTTTTGGAAATTTGGATATAAAACACTTTTTTTCACAAATATTTTGTTGTAGTGACATAACTACAATAGTTGGACGTATGCTACCGCGGAGTTTTTTGTAGACATTATGATGTTCTTCAATATTGTTGTACATTATTTTGTTCTATCGCTAATAGTTTCGGCAGCGCATTCGACGAAAGACATTTTAAGACTCATTTTTCTAGACCTTCGGTTACATTGTTCAAATTTTACCAAGGATCCCTAATTTTTTTCAAAATGAAATGTAGCCTATGTCAAATTGGAAGAATGTAGCATTCTATTGGTGAAAGAATTTTTTAAATCGGCCCAGTACTTTTTGAGCCTATTCATTACAAACATACAAAAATAGGTACAAATCTTTCCTCTTTATAATATTAGTGTAGATAAACTGTAATTGTAGAGCTTCTAATCTTCAAAATAGCGTCAGATTTTTACGTCGTCTCAAGCCGTAAGTATCAAAAAAGCCTTGGTATAATCATTATCCCTAGAAAAATTTGATGTTTTGACTCGTTAGTAATATGCCTAATTATTGATAATGTTCAAAACTGTCCAGGGATAAAAAATATCTTTAGACATTTTTCATGAGTGTAACAATTTAATCAAATATTAAATAATAATCATTATCTCTAGAAAAATTTGATGTTTTGACTCGTTAGTAATATGCCTATTATTGATAATGTTCAAAACTGTCCAGGGATAAAAAATATCTTTAGACATTTTTGATGAGTGTAACAATTAACTGCTCGCTGCACGAGCGGAATTTTCCACTTGTGGCCACGGGAGCGGTGATAAAAAAGCCACGGGTCGCATTGTTATCGCCTTCGACTTTGGCTCGTGCGACAAAGTTTCTGCGATCAGAGCCTCTAGTGTAAGTTTCGCATATAAAAACGTCTCGAACGCGTTCACGTAACCGTCTCAATTACTATGAAAAAATTAGCAGCGCCGCTTGCGGATCGAAACGGCAACAAACTGTTCTCATAGTATTTGACATTTTAACGCAAACGCGTTCGAGACGTATTTTGTCATCGAAAACCTACACTAAGCATACAGTATGCTTAGTGTAGGTTTTCGATAGCAAAACAGCAGCAGGCATATTTCTCGGGTCACAACATAAGCATATCAAATGCTGGGATTTATCCTGAGAGCTGCCAAGCCGCTTAAAAAGTCCTCGTCATACGTGTTGTTGTTCAAATCTCTGGTGCGACCTCTTCTTGAGTACTCGTCTGAGGTTTGGAATCCTTATTACAAAGTTTATATAAACCAAGTTGAGTCTATCCAGAAGAAGTTCTTAAGAGCTGTCAATTATAGATTTTGTCAACCCCATGGGTCATATGCAGAGAACTTGCTGCGGAGTGAACTTGCTTCCCTGGTGGACAGACGCACGGTGCGGGACGCAGCTGTTCTGTTCAACATTTGCAACGGCGGGTATGACTGCCCTGACCTTCTCGAAGGTATCAGGTTTCGGGCACCGTCATACAGAACTAGGTCCACAACTTTGTTCGCTGTCCCGACGTGTAGAACCAAAGCAGGAATCCGTGCGCCTCTCCGTAGACTCTGCGACTCATACAAAAAGCGGCTAGCCTCGGTGGACATGTTCAGTAGTTCGTATGATAGATATAAGCGTCAAATAACTCTTTTGTTGAAGGAAAGTATGTAATTGGAAAAATGTATTACCTATTGTGATTTATCTTTATTTTATCTTTTATTTTTTTAGTAGTGAGCCCTGATATTGTTTAGGTTGCTATGCATAAGATTAGTTTTAGTAAAATTCGCATGCTGTCTTTGAGTAGGACTATTTTGGTTCGGGTTTTGGGTACCTTGTTACTGCCCTGCTACTGATTCTGATCCATTGCCACATCTACCACAAACTCTAAGTGGGAATTGTTTTAGGGTATAGGCTAAGTTTCCTGCATTATGTTCTTAATAGTTTATTTTTTTAAATTGTGTCTGTATCTGTTTTTTTCCCCAATAAAGAAATAAAATAAAATAAAATACGTCTCGATAACGTTTGCGTTAAACTGTCAAATACTATGAGAAATTTAAGTTGCCATTTCGATCCGCAAGTGGCGCTGTCAGTTATTCCATAGTAATTGTGACGTTTATGTGAACGCGTTCAAGACGTTTTTATATGCGAAAACTTACACTAGAGGCTCTCACATTCTTTATTTCACCACCCTCAGAATGTAACATACCTGTCAGTTATTTCGTAAAAGGATGATAAAAGGTCTTGTTTTGTGCCGTTCGTCTTTTATAATGATTGACGCGTGATAAAGATCGCGACGGAACGGGAGTACCAATGAAAAACTCTGTTTACATGTGTGCGAGAGTAAACTTAAAGTAGCAATACATTGCGTCACTTATTCGGCCACGCGGAACTCGATAGATTCACGGGCCAGCAATGTACTACGAGTACATTACCCTACCATAAAGATAGCACGTCGGTCTTCTCGGCTAGTTCCGGCTTCGTAGAGCGTTGCCTCGCTCTAATTTACGTGACGCCAATTATATCTTTCCAAGTACCGAAGTGTAATCTTTACCGGATACGTACGAGGAATGGTTCTCTATTGATTTGCCGAAAATTTTATTGCCGAATTTCACTTCCCAACCAACGTTTGGCCGAATTTCATTTTGCCGAATCATCATTATGGCAAATTGTTAAAATGACTAGTTTCATTTTCCAATTCCAACCTCACGATTGCCAACTCAACGTTTTTTTTTTACGAGGACACTTATTAAAATGTCATTTTTTATATAGCCAAATGGTACTACTACTACATAACCATTAATAAAAAATAAGACATTCTAAGGTAATATAAAGACTCTTTATAAATTAAAACAAACATGTTCGCGGCTAAGGGGTGGCCCAAGGGCCACCCCGTCGCACCTAAACCTAAATTAATCCAAATTAATCATAAGAGTTGCATTTGCCATCTGAAAGATATTACAAAAGTTTAAAATCAAAATGATACTCGTCTTCATGAAAATTCGGCCAAATGAGAGGTTGGCATACAAAAATTTGCCAATTTTCAGTTGTCAAAGTGAACATTTGGTGAAATGTTGGTTGCCAAATGAAATTCGATCAAATAAAATTCGGCGAAAAGGCAGAACACCACGAGGAATAGCACGAGTTATCTCATCACCTCTAGCATATACATATACGATCATACATATAGAACCAACTCTATTAATCACAAGCCCATATCACAAGCTTTGCTTAGTTTGGGACTAGGTCAATTGGCGTCAATTGTCCCAAGATATTTATTTTTATTTTTATTATTTATTAATGCAATTTTTATTTTAGCTGTTAAGTAACTACCTTATTAAATTCTTTTAATTTTTTTTATTGTGTTTACTTATGTACCTACTTGATTTCTTTATTTTTGTGACATTTAATATTCATTTTTTATTAATTTTCTGAAGACTTCAATATGGATTATCCTTTCTTGACAATTTATGTAAACCAATGTATTTTTTAAATACATATCGTCACGCCTCTTTCCCACAGGGGTAAGCAGAGACTACTTTGTTCCACTTGCTACGATCCTAACATACCTCTTTCGCTTCATCCACATGACCTGGCCTTTTTCCAAAACGTCCCTTTTTTAAATTAAACGAATAATAAACTAAACTAAACTATGTCCCACAGCTAGACACCGGCCTCCCTCGATATGAGAGGTCTTGAAACAGTCACACATCATTGAGTTGCCTCGCAGTATGCAAGTTGCCTCATCATGTTTTTCTTTACCGATGATTTTCTACATAAATTCCGAAAAAAACGTGTTGGTACGGGTTTGCATCCACGATCCTCCTTGTAAGGCCAAAGTCCACCTGAGTATGAAAAGATCAAAGCCCCTAAAAGGGGCCATTGTTCCTCCCTATTCGTAATAGCAACTGTCAATTGTCATTATGCACGCACTGATACCCATTTTCTTTTACGACAGACGCGTGACAGCTGTCAAAATCGTGTGTTTCTTGTAACAATGCATGAATAAAGGACGTACGGTTGAAGAAGCTGGTTTGCAATCACACGTGCAAAGTAGCTGTGTCTCTGCGACGCGTATAATATTTTCATGCAAATACCCGCGAGTGGTTCAAGATTTCATGGAATGTTTTTGGTTGTGAAAGGGTGTGGTTGAAATAACACTTGATTATCATAATGATGCTTATATAAAATACTTACCCAAAGCAGCTTAAGTTATCCGATAAAAACACATCCGTACCTGCAAAAAAAACATAACATTTTAAGATGTGAAAAATGCGTGCCTGCTGCTGGCGTGTAGCAAATAACTTGGTAGCCAACAGTTCTACTGTAAGTTTTTGTAAAAATACTCAGTACATTTTTTGTCTGACTTTTATGACCGACGAAAACTATGCGGCAAAAAGGGACCCGGTTTTAATCACATCCATAAAAGGTTCTGTTTTAGCTTCGGCCGAAAACTATAATCAAAACCTAACTTTCGGTTTCGGTATCAGCAAAATTCGTTTCAGTCGGGCGCTACTTCTTTTTTCTTTTTTTTACTTTTTGATTGTGATTTTCGTCGAGATTTAAGACGATGCAATTTGGCAGTTGAGACAAGGTTAAAATGTTCGTCGGAACATCCTCCAAACATCTCCTACCTTCCAACTTCCAATAAACAACGAGAATTCCTTCAAACTAACATGTTGAATGACTGTCAGCGACAGCGGAGTAAATGCACAGCCGAATAACAGAAAGCATTATGCTTCCCCCCCAACACTCGCAATATACTAAATGTGACGACTAGGGTGACCATGCCGTGCTTCCGTCCCGAGATTCTTAACTTTTATTTCATTCCATTCCACGAGACTGTTCGATAGGAGTAAGCGAGTAAGGAACTTAAGCGAGAGCGCAATTTTAAATGTCGGATTTTTCACGTAATCGCATTAAATCTAGGTACAAGCTGGGCTCTATTTTATAAAGCTAGCGGAAGTCTCTTTCTGACCCTATGTGTTAGATAGAGCCTTCCGCTTTAAAATTGTAACTTGTAGCTTTATAAAATAGGGCTCTGGTATTTAATTAAGTTGTGTCCATCCAGGGAATGGTGAAAATCTTAGCAATTAGCAACCCATCACTATTTTTGACTACCGTATGTATGTACGAGCATCTAGCCCCTGGGTTGTCTATTATGCCGACTTGTGCCCTAGCCTACGGTTAAATTGAATGTAAGAAGTTAATAAGGTTGGTCGACAAAATTTATCCAGTTTAAGAGGGTGCATCCGAGCTGAGCTCGCAACGTCGCATTTTTGGTGATTTTTTGCGATTATTTCACAGAAATTGAATGAAAGTATCAAATATCCGTCTGTAGTGCACTTCGTTTTTAGTGTATTAATGTGTCTAATGCAATAATTCATCGTGATGGACTTTTATTTTCTTATTAAATGAGATATAGTATTTTATCGCTTTAATACGAAAATAAAAGTTCATCACCATTAATCATTGCATTTGACACATTAATACACTAAAAACGAAGTGCACTACAGACGGATATTTGATACTTTCATTCAATTTCTGTGAAATAATCGCAAAAAATCACCAAAAATGCGACGTTGCGAGCTCAGCACGGATGCACCCTCTTAATTAACGGCCGTCATTTTCTACTCTTTACAGTCGTACTATAACTTAAACAACAACATAAAACATTAACATTCACTACACTCTCTAAAATTCCCGTTATCTTGAGAGTCAGTTATCTATGATGACGTCTCTGTCTGTTTCGTATTAATAAACAGAGACGGAATCATACCTATATAACTGACACTTACGATAACTAAGTAACTTAACAGAGAGTGTTGAGAAGGTCCTCAACGTTATATGGCTTAAGTAATTTGCTATTTTCAAAATCTTTATTTCAATTGAATTTCACTAATTAGTGATTGAATTGAACGATAACACTATTTCTCAAATTTCACTTGTGAAATGTATTACGAGAATTACCCGGGAGTATTATAAAGTGTGGACACCCTACTGACAACATAGTATACACTCAATTGAAATATACGGTTGAGTGCTCCTGCGTATGCCTAACTTATATGTTATATGTTACGCATGCTATGATGCATGATGTCAGTGTATTACTAGTCAGTATTTACAAAGGTTCTCAAACTGTTTTGGACGACAACTCTCTTTAGGGTTCCGTACTTTGGTTACTAAGACTCCTCTCCGTCTGCCTGTCACCAGGCAGTATCTCATGAACCGTGATAGCCAGACAATTTTCATTTTCACAGATTGTTTATTACTGTTGCCGCTATAACAACAAATACTAAAAACAACTGATGAACAACAGTACCAGAAGCGTTCAAACAAACCAACCCAACCGCAGAAATATTCCAGAACAATTTTTAAGCACATTGTAGACTGCATAGTTATGAAACTATGTTACAGTTTGCCTCTTTCCGAACGTGAGCAATATCCATAGTGCAGTTTTTGCCTCAAGAAACTTCTTGACTGGAATAAAGAGAAAAATGTTGACTCTACACTACGGATACAACTACACTCCCAATTATCGAAGCGACGGGTAGCGCAACTTGAACCTTAAACCAAAATGTTAAGGTTGGGGATCGAACGGTTTATTTGGGTTGAATGTGTGGGTTGTGTGTCAACGTACGCCGCTGTAGGGTTGTCAAGTTTGTTACAGGTAATATTAAACGATAACGTGTTTTTCTCAAAGATGCAATGAAATGTCAACCTTACGTTCCAAATAATAGGCCGGGACGTATCACGTTGCGGGCGCGGTTGGACAAGTGGTATGTAATGGATTTTCATACAAAATGGCTGGCCTTGGCCTGCAAAGCGATCATGTTTTGTTTTGTGGTGGTCGTCATCGTGCGCGGGGCGCGCTGCTGGAGGACACGCACGCGGAGGATATGCAGCTGCTGCTGCTGGCCGCTGCCTAATGCACGCGCTAGCGGCAACATTCTAAGGGTTTTTTTGGTTTTTTTTTATTTATTTCATTGCATGTTTGAGAAAAGCACTATACAAGCCTCGGCGTGAAAGAACTTGCAGGCTTCGTATTCCTATCCTATATACATTACTCAGCCTGCAAGCCTTTCTTTCCCGGCCTCTATGTAATGTACTATTTCATTCGAAAGCCAGATTCCTTGCGGTGATTCTTGGGCAATTTTTGCCACAAAATTGAATTATTTTTTTATTTACGAATGATTACTCGATTAATGTGAGAGGGGTTTTTAGGGTTCCGTAGCCAAATGGCGAAAACTTGGTAAGCAGTAAGTAAGTATTCTGTGAACCGCATTAAGATTTTCACACAAAAATAGAAAAAAAAACAATAAATTTTGGGGGTTCCCCATACTTAGAACTGAAAAAAAAAAATTTTTTTTTCATCAAACCTATATGTGGAGTATCTATGGATAGGTCTTCAAAAATGATATTGAGGTTTCTAATATCATTTTTTTCTAAACTGAATAGTTTGCGCGAGAGACACTTTCAAATTGGTAAAATGTGCGTAACCTCTGTAACTTCTAAAATAAGAGAAAGATAAAACTAAAAAAAATATATGACGTACATAACCATGCAAACTTCCACCGAAAATTGGTTTGAACGAGATCTAGTAAGTAGTTTTTTTTTTATTTAATATCTGTCTATCTAGATAAGTAACCAATATATAATGACCTCACACTGTCTACATTTTGCTTCAGAGCAGAGGCTCGGCTAACACTGGATTTTATAATAACTTGGTCCATACTTGAAAACAGAAAACACCTTCAAAGTGATAGCATTAAAATATTTGCTGATCAGACGCCCCGCCAACAAACCCAATTCAAAAACGCCAAAGAAGAATTTAAACAGCGAACTGAAAATGGCGAATTAAATCTTTGCATAAAGTACGTCAGAGGAATGCCTAAAGTAATCCAAGATGGGTCAAAAAACCCCAAGTAACAACATCTGATGTCACACAAAGCCACCCAATTGACAAAGCAACGTATCAGGTGATCAATGATTACACAAAGTTAACAATGAACCACGGATCACTAAAATGTCTATACGCAAATGCACGTAGCATAGTTAAACCAGGAAAGTTTGATGAACTCAAATGCGTTATACAATCTATGAAAAGTATAATTCACATCATCATTCTCACAGAAACTTGGATAAAATCCAACGATGAAGCCATGCAATATCAACTACCGGGCTACACGCATTATTACAACTTCAGACAAAACACAAGAGGTGGTGGAGTCTCAATATTTGCACATAACTTTATTAAACATCACCTCATAGAAGAACAATGTCTAAACGAAAACCACTACTTATGGATTCATCTACAAAAATTTGGAGTTGACATTGGAGCAATCTATAGAACAAATCGGGAAAGCGTCAAAAACTTTTTAGAGGTATACTCGGCACAACTACATAATAGAAAAAGAGCCATCGTTTTTGGCGATTTTAACTTAAATTTACTCAGCCTCGACCAACACGTAAATGACTATAGAAAAACACTGAAAGAAAGTGGATACAGAGTCATTAACAACATAGAGGAAAGCTTCTGTACTAGAGAGACGGATACTACAAAGACTATTCTAGACCACGTTTGTACTAACATAACAGAAAATGATTTCCATCTTGCTATTATGGAATCAAGTATGTCCGATCATAAACAGATATATTTTGAAGTAAAGAAACATCAGCCTCAACTTCTGAAGAAAGTTAAATACGAAAAAATTGACTATGAAAATTTTTATAGAACAATGGAGGACACCAATCATCAAAACCAAAATAAGGATTACGCTGTCATCGAACAAAGAATTTTATCAAGTATAAAAAAGAATAAAATAACAAAAACTAAAATAGTAAACCCCCCCAAGCAGGATTGGATTAACAAAGAAATAATTAAAGAAATAAACATCAGAAACACCTTATGGCATCAAGTTAAACATCATCCTCAAGATAATATACTGAAGGAAGAGTTTAAGAAGAAAAGAAACGAAGTGGCAAAAATGATAAAGAACGCGAAAAATAAATACTACTTTAAGCAGTTCGTCGATTGCAGAAATAACTCTGCAAAGATGTGGATGTTAATAAACAACCTATCTGCCAACAAAGTAAAGGGAAACTCTGCACCAACCAAACTGCAAACCGAAACAGGAACTACTTCAAACGAAAAGGAAATGTGCGAAATATTTAATGATTTTTTCTCGAGCATTGGCTCGACTTTGGCAAATGCAATTCCTAAAAACTACCATAATAATAAGACATATACCTGTGGTTCCATAAAAAATAACCAAAATCTAGCCACATTAAAACCGGCAACCATAGACGAAGTAGCTAAAATAATAAATGGCCTAAAACTTAACACGAGCTCAGGCATAGATGGCATAAACACTAAATCAATAAAAATTGTCAAAAACTTAATACTCGAAGAAATAACATCATGCATTAATAATTCTCTCGAAACAGGCATTTTTCCCGACAGCTTAAAAATAGCCAAAGTGACACCAATTTATAAATCTGGTACTCATTCTGATCCGAGTAATTATCGCCCAATTTCAGTGCTCCCAATAACTTCAAAAGTTTATGAGAAGATAATCTATAATCGCCTCGAATCATATTTAGATTCAATAAATTTTATCCACGAAAAGCAGTATGGTTTTAGACCTAAATCCAGTACACTTTCAGCAACGATAGACTTAGTAACAAAAATCAAGCTTAACATAGATAAAAAACAAATAGCCCTCGGAATTTTCATAGATTTAAAGAAAGCATTTGACACGGTCAGTCATGATTTACTTTTAGAAAAACTACGATCTCTAGGTGTCTCTGGGACTGCGCTGGAAATTTTTAAATCTTACCTGACAAATCGTCTGCAAGTGGTTAGAATTGGTGACAAACAGAGTGAGCCAAAAAGTATCGACTGTGGGGTTCCTCAGGGATCGATTCTGGCTCCTTTGTTGTTTTTAATTTATATCAATAGTGTAAACGAGCTGGGATTGAAGGGTGACATCACGTTGTACGCGGACGACACCAGTATCTTTTATTTCGGAAATTCAATACACGATGTTATAAATGACGCACAAAATGATCTGAACTTACTAAATACGTGGTTTCAATGTAATCTTCTAACAATTAATGTTGCCAAAACAAATTACATCATTTTTGCAGCAAAGAATAAAAAAATACCAGATTATCAACCTCTAAAAATAAATAACATGAAAATTCAAAAAGTAGACAGTGAAAAATATCTTGGACTAATTTTAATGCAATAATTCATCGTGATGGACTTTTATTTTCTTATTAAATGAGATATAGTATTTTATCGCTTTAATACGAAAATAAAAGTTCATCACCATTAATCATTGCATTTGACACATTAATACACTAAAAACGAAGTGCACTACAGACGGATATTTGATACTTTCATTCAATTTCTGTGAAATAATCGCAAAAAATCACCAAAAATGCGACGTTGCGAGCTCAGCACGGATGCACCCTCTTAATTAACGGCCGTCATTTTCTACTCTTTACAGTCGTACTATAACTTAAACAACAACATAAAACATTAACATTCACTACACTCTCTAAAATTCCCGTTATCTTGAGAGTCAGTTATCTATGATGACGTCTCTGTCTGTTTCGTATTAATAAACAGAGACGGAATCATACCTATATAACTGACACTTACGATAACTAAGGAACTTAACAGAGAGTGTTGAGAAGGTCCTCAACGTTATATGGCTTAAGTAATTTGCTATTTTCAAAATCTTTATTTCAATTGAATTTCACTAATTAGTGATTGAATTGAACGATAACACTATTTCTCAAATTTCACTTGTGAAATGTATTACGAGAATTACCCGGGAGTATTATAAAGTGTGGACACCCTACTGACAACATAGTATACACTCAATTGAAATATACGGTTGAGTGCTCCTGCGTATGCCTAACTTATATGTTATATGTTACGCATGCTATGATGCATGATGTCAGTGTATTACTAGTCAGTATTTACAAAGGTTCTCAAACTGTTTTGGACGACAACTCTCTTTAGGGTTCCGTACTTTGGTTACTAAGACTCCTCTCCGTCTGCCTGTCACCAGGCAGTATCTCATGAACCGTGATAACCAGACAATTGTAATTTTCACAGATTGTTTATTACTGTTGCCGCTATAACAACAAATACTAAAAACAACTGATGAACAACAGTACCAGAAGCGTTCAAACAAACCAACCCAACCGCAGAAATATTCCAGAACAATTTTTAAGCACGTTGTAGACTGCATAGTTATGAAACTATGTTACAGTTTGCCTCTTTCCGAACGTGAGCAATATCCATAGTGCAGTTTTTGCCTCAAGAAACTTCTTGACTGGAATAAAGAGAAAAATGTTGACTCTACACTACGGATACAACTACACTCCCAATTATCGAAGCGACGGGTAGCGCAACTTGAACCTTAAACCAAAATGTTAAGGTTGGGGATCGAACGGTTTGTTTGGGTTGAATGTGTGGGTAGTGTGTCAACGTACGCTGCTGTAGGGTTGTCAAGTTTGTTACAGGTAATATTAAACGATAACGTGTTTTTCATTCGAAAGCCAGATTCCTTGCGGTGATTCTTGGGCAATTTTGGCACAAAATTGAATTCTTTTTTTATTTACGAATGATTACTTGATTAATGCGAGAGGGGTTTTTAGGGTTCCTTAGCCAAATGGCGAAAACTTGGTAAGTAGTAAGTAAGTATTCTGTGAACCGCATTAAGATTTTCACACAAACATAGAAAAAAAAAAACAATAAATTTTGTTCCCCATACTTAGAACTGACAAAAAAAATTTTTTTTCATCAAACCCATACGTAGAGTATCTATGGATAGGTCTTCAAAAATTATACTGAGGTTTTTAATATAATTTTTTTTCTAAACTGAATAGTTTGCGCGAGAGACACTTTCAAAGTGGTAAAATGTGCGTAACCTCTGTAACTTCTAAAATAAGAGAAAGATAAAACTAAAAAAAATATATGACGTACATAACCATGCAAACTTCCACCGAAAATTGGTTTGAACGAGATCTAGTAAGTAGTTTTTTTTTATTTAATATCTGTCTACCTATATAAGTAACCAATATATAATGACCTCACACTGTCTACATTTTGCTTAAGAGCAGAGGCTCTGCTAACACTGGATTTTATAATAACTTGGTGAATTTGTACGGAACCCTCGGTGCGCGAGTCCGACTCGCACCTGGCCTGTTTTTTTATTGTATTTTACCAGTAGTAGCGTGGCAACCCTGGCTAGTTTCGCACGGATCGCTCTCCCGAGGAACATTCGTCGCGCGCGACGACCGGCCATTTATTAAACATGTACTTTGCTGTAACTACTGCGTCTGCGTCTGCTGCAGCAATTCTGGAATACAGGGGCCTTACCATGACGTCTTAAATGCGATTCAGTTTAGGTTCACTCGCTGTCAGATCCATACTAAAAATGACGGCTAAAACCTGAACTGAGTCGGAATTCCAGTATGCTTGGTGTATCGATCACAAAATACACTCAGCGGCAAAAAAAATTGCCCAGCCTCCATACGAAATTACCTGCTATTGCCATGTGGCAGCCAAATTTTGTGCGTCAAAATCAAAACGTCAAACACTATGAAAAAAGTAAACAGTTTGTTGCCATTTCGCGCCGCTAGTGGCGCTGTCAATTTACTCATAGTAATGTTTCGCGTCAAAACGCGACAATAATTAAATTATTAAAAACGTGTTACTCACGTATTTACTCGTAAGCGTAAGTCAATCGTCACGTACAGTCGATTCGAGAACCTCTTTTTGTCGGTTAAAAAACAACTCTTTCTCTTTGTCAAAGCTCTTATGTGAATTTCATATATTTTAGACAGCCGTGGTAGCCTAGTGGTTTGACCTGTGGCCTCTCAAGCAGAGGGCCGCGGGTTCGAATACCGGGCTCGCACCTCTTGAGTGTTTCGGAATTTATGTGCGATATCTCATTTGAAATTTATCAAGAGCTTTTCGGTGAAGGAAAACATCGTGAGGAAACCTGCACACAACTGCGAAGAAATTCAATGGTGTGTGTGAAGTTCCCAATCCGCACTGGGCCCGCGTGGGAACTATAGCCCAAGCCCTCTCATTCTGAGAGGAGGCCTGTGCCCAGCAGTGGGACGTATATAGGCTGGAGAGAGAGAGAGAGTCCAGCAACATTTAAAAAATATTGGATCACATTTCACAATATTATTTCAAAGACATAATTATTTTTAATAAATACGGATTTTAGTTCAGATCTGGCAACCCTGGACGGCGAACCATTTCATTAGACGACAAAAAGTTTAGTGCAAAGGAATGAGAATCTAGTTACACAAAATGTTTCAGACGTTTTAAAAACGAGGTTTAATAGTTAAAAGCGGTAGTCTTTCGATATAACGCTAAGTACAGTCTCAAAAACATAAAATCACAAAGCTGCACCACATACCTACGCTACAAATTGCTTTCAAATATTAATCGTACGTGTCCGAATAAGAATAAACTGAGATAAAAACAGTCTTGCTCTAATATTAAACACTATTAGTCTGAACGAGACGGCACAATACGAGCTTCCAATTTAGAATTTGGGAGAATAAGATCAGTACAATATTGCATGCGGCAACATTAATCGAATCGCATTGACATTTGGCACAAACTTTTTATTATTTTGAAAAGAGAATATAGAACACGGCGCTGTCACCGGCCGAAAACAAAAACGTCATAATTTTTCCAGCCAGCAATTTATACCTAGTAATATAAAAGTGGTGATTTCATGTTTTAGTGTTTCTCATTCCAAAAAATACTTCATTAATTACATCTCTGATTAGCATAGTTTTTTCATCTAGCGAAATGCTAAATTCCCGTGGCACCAACGAATTTCCGGGCAACATCTAGTCTATTAAAAACAAAAATCTGGCAAAGCATAAAAAGCGCATTAAAGCGCTCCAGCCAGCTGGAAAGCGGTCCTGCGATAAGTCCGGGAGTGCATGCACGCCGTTACATTTTACAGGGCCGCGAGTGGCGCGCTTAAGATACGCCGATAAAGGGATGCTCGCAGCGCGGCAACATAGAGAATTGGTTATGTTGCCATTGCTTTAATTTTTTTTATGGAATGAACAAGTATAGGGGTGAGTTGTACGTTTTACTGTTGATGACGGCGTAGTTTCGAACGACTTTGTCGATAATTAGGTTTTTTGTCGATTCAGTTTTTGGAAATTCGTTTTTTTTTGGCTAGGGGGATTATTTATAAAATTATAATATTTCGGGCATTTAGAAAACAGGTAACGACCTAGCTTGGCTTTTGAAGTCAAAACTTCTTTAGTGGCGCTGAGCACTTTTTGGGATGGGTAAAAAATGATAAACTCGCGTCAGGCGTAAGACGGAGAGAGAGTTTAAGTAATAATAATATTAATAATATAATAGTAATAATAATAATAATAATAATAATAAGTTTAAGTACCAGGATATCAGATCCTCGAAGAGCTTATTTTGAAATACGAATGAATCGCCTTAAATTTTTGAAGTGTTTTTTGTTGAGTCGTGGAGCAAAAGTAGTACTAGGGCATCAGCACATTGTTAGAGGTCTGTCAATATAGATACACAAAACTTACGTTTTTTTTGTAAGCGGTCTTGAGCGTCACGGTTACAACATTAAAATCTAACCTAAGCTGCTGTTTTCACTTCTGCCGGCACTCCCGGTGTGGTGCCCGTCTCTTTTTTTGTTAATGCTATAATAATGGTCGGATTAAACATTTAAAATTGCCGATAACCGATGCAGACCATTAGCTCGGCACAGCTGCAGTCAGCTAAAGCGAACGTACAAATAGGCAGTTTTCCCGGCGATGTATCATTCCTGGGGCGCAGCGAAAAAAGGTCCACTTTCTATCTGCAAAAGCCATTAACTAGAAACAGCGCCGGTGCCGAAACGCACGATTTATAGCCCAAAACCGAACAAAAACCAACATAAACGTGGGAGCGGATCGCACCAACCGCACAGGGTTACCATGCGCAAATTTTGAAATGCCCGACAAATTCCGGTTTTGCGAATGAACCCAACGAGTGGTGGATGCGTTAATTATTAGTACCTTTTTCTGGATTTTTTTACAATTCAAAGAAGTTTGTAGTTAGTTAAAGTGATAGCAGCACAAAAGAGCTTAAGCACAGAACTGGGTTTTTATTACTTTTATATTCATTTCCAGCCTATGCGACTCACTGCTAGACATAGGCGTCATCTCGGCATGAGAGGGCTTGGGCTATAGTTCCCAAGCGTTACTTTCTTATACTTAGTATACGCAGTTACTTTTAATATTTTTTAAAGTCAAAAGTTTATTTAGCAAATTGGCCGCCAAGGGCTCTTTTACATGTCTTTTTTTTTAATCTACCAGCTACTATTTAAAAATAAAACATTGAAAAATTAACCACATTTTTGTATATTGTACTTATTGAATCAGGCGTTACTTTGCGGAGGTCAATTTTAATGAACTCAAAATTGCATTCGGCCCGCGTTGGTGACAAACGGCCAAAATTCCCGACGTCTGGTAACCCTGACCGCACTCCGCCAATATAACGCGGTGTTGCCGTATAGAAAAATATGAAAGCACCCACGGAGGTGTCGGGCTGTGAATGGGACCCTTTAGGGCGGCAAATGTAAGTTGGTGGCACATTTATGACGCAAACTGCCGGTACGATCCTTTATTGCGGAGCCTTAACATAAAGTTGATAGTAAAAATGTGAAATTAAACGTGTTATGTATTTCGGTTGGATTTGTGCAAGCCGGTTATTATTTTTATGGCGAAGCATGATATAGCTACATCGGCACGTCTGGCACAATAGCGCACAAGAGTCGCGTCGCGCGCGAGAATGATCGCCCATCTTTTTCTTACTTACTGTTTTGTATAGGAGACTGGTAGTCTATCTCACGCGCGACGAGACTGTGCGCTCTCGTACTAGCCTAATATTAATTTTATTGTACAAGTTGTCTTAAAGTGAATCTTGGAAAACTTTGCAAGTATATTAAATTAGATTCCAACCATCCGCTAGAGCATTTTTTTTTCTGATTTTTGACAAGGCTTTGGTCACTCCAGGTGATCATGTCAGCCTCATGGGTGCCCACACAATTCCCTATTTGAGGGACAAATCATTGAAATGGTACATACTAATTGCCTTGTCTGATAATGGCTCCGCTAGCCAGCAATTCACTTGGCCGTTATGCATGGGGCCAAAACCCCCTAAAACTCTGCTTCTTAGAAAAGAAAGAAAGAAAAAGTTTATTTTTGACAATCACAGTAATTAAAAAACAAAAACAGAGAGAGAGAACAAACAGACACAGCGAAACAGGGAGAGTGTAGAGTATTTTTGATTAATTTTATTACACCTTATAATGGCACTCCCGCACTGTGTTTGAAGTTTGTAGTCACGTGGCATGTGTCGGAAAGTGTGGGAGCGCCGTAATAGCATTGAGAATAGTGTTGCCAGCACAAATATTTTTTTAATAACAATTGGTAAATTTTAACTTGATATTTAAACAGGAGTTCCGTATTAGTGTTCGTTAGACAATAGGTGGAGTGGTCGTTAGCGCCCGTCGGTAAGGGCCCCTTCGATCCCCGCACAGCGTCATTATTTGTTTCCCTTGTTGAACAACACTTCTTTTCAAGTGTTCAACTTTAGCCGAACAACTGTGTTGTTGCATGCGAGTTCCGAAAAGACAAATAGTTTTTTTTATCGACGTCAAGCTGACACACAGTTGTGTCCAGAGGGTGACGACGCCTTACCATGACGTCTTAATGCGATTCAGTCCCGATTCAGATTAGGTTCGCTCGCTGTCAGATCCAAAAATGACAGCTAAAACCTGAATTGAGTCGGCATGGAGTTGCATTATGACGTCATGGTAAGGCCTCAGTAAATAAGTACGACAAACTGAAAAGGGGATAGGTGATACGTACGTGATTTATGTATGTACTAGCTTCTGCCCGCGATTTCGTCCGCGTAGAATTAGCAATTGCCATGTTTGTCGCTATCCAGCGGAAACTATGCGATTTTCCGGGTTAAAAAGTAGCCTATAACCTGCCCGGGGATTTTCGTGACAGATTAGTAAAATTTGCATTAGAACAAATCCATTCAGCCGTTTTCACGTGATGCGGTTGCAAGTAAATACAAACAAACTTTTTTTTTAATTCTAAAAAACTGTTGGAATGTGTTCGAGCTGTTATCGATTCTAAGCTGGCTGGGGACAGCCAATTTTTTTTATATCTTCCATAATACAGACATTCGACCGTCTTCATACATATACATACATACACAAATCTCGTCTCTATCCCTTACAGGGCAGACAGAGCCCAAGGTAACAAGACCCTCTTCAGCTTTATTACATACATAGATTGTTAATACCAATTTACGCAAAAGTATGACAAATTATATACCTACGTAAACCGTCCACATGAATTAATTATATAATTATCTATTGGTGAAAATGAATTGCTGGTTTTTACATCAATACACATTTCACGCGGCACTTGATACGAGTAATGGCTCCATATCATTTTATTACAACAGGAACAATGAAGTTTCCATGTCGTCGTACGCTTGTTAAAACTGGGGGGAGAGGGGGGGGGGGCTACTACAATATTCGAAATTCGAACTTCATAGCGTCATCCCTCACACTCTCCTATAAATGACCGTTAGTGTGAGAGGTACAGCACGAAACGAACTTCGAATTTCTAACCTCGAAGTCCTACTGGCCGTAGGATAGGGAATTAAACTAATCGCCGGCATCACAAATTGTACGGTTCGGTGTGAAACTACACGTGTTGCAATTTATAAACATGAACCAATGCAGAAACAATACAAAATGGCAGACGTTTAAGCTCGAAATGCTGACACTGTTCGGTGTGATGCATTTTGTGCAACGTGGAATCAGTTGGTGATGTATGAAAATATGTACCTACTTTTTGTGATTATTTACATAAAAATAGGTTTTTAACCCCAACGCAAAAAGAGGGATGTTATAATTAAGTAAGTTTGATATATATCTCTCTCTCTGTCTGTATTTCTCTCTTTCTGTCTGTCTGTCTGTCTGTCTGTCGGTGTGTGTCTGTCTGTCTATCTCTGGTATCGTAGCACTCGAACGGATGGACCGATTTATATGTATACATCTTTTGTTCTTGAGTTGTTGTAATAGTAGGTTCTCATATTGTGTTGTATGTATTAATTTTCCACCTAAATATGTGAACTCTACACCTACATATTATGTAATGTACCTGTGTTGTGAGAAAATAAAGTTTTTATCTATCTATCTATCTATATGCGGTTTTTTGACATGATATTTAAACCATAGTCAATTTAAAACCATACAATCTTTAAATTAAGAATGAAGTGTCCATTACTGATGCTTGTCAGCTTAAAGTGTCCAACACTGGTCCTCACCCTACCGTCTTGACTTTTTATTTGGTGCGGGGATGATACAAAACGGCCTAAACTTTACGTGTTTATATGAAGCGTCGAAGAGCGCGGTATAATTAAAACAAGGGGCGAGAAAGGTCAGACCGAAAGGGGTCGAAGCGATCAAAGCCGGATAAAATAGCCCGGGCGCTACCCGGTGACCCGGGCCGGGCATTGTGACGCACCATCCTGCTGGCCGGGACCACCGGGTTCCTAACTAGGGGGTATATTTGGGGGCTACAATTAGAAACACGCACACAGTTGTCATGATTTTAGGATTTTAACATAATAAATTAAAGAAAAGAACTTTGAATTGAGGGTGATTTTGATTAAAATATGGCAACACTAATACATCTGTTAAGGTGGAAACACATTGTTAACACGCGACGCGACCCGATGCAACGCGACGCGTGTTGAGTCGAATCAAATTGTATTATTTTCTATGACCTGAACCACACTATGAACATCCGACGCGACGCCATGCGCATACATTCGGTGCATCGGGTCGCGTAGCGTGTTAATAATGTGTTTCCATCTGCTTCAAGGATGATTTTAATTATTATTGTGGTAACACCAACAAGGGAAGGTCAAGCCCGTTGGAGGGGATATGCAGGAGCTCAGTAGAAAAATACCTTGGCCAAACACATTTGAGAACGAGACGAACTGAGGAGCAGTCACTGGACAAATGGGTCAAAGACAGTTTTGTAATACAGTCATGTTAAGGTGCGACACCGCCGCGTATACGCAGTAACGTGTCGTATGCGTCACGTTTTCTCACCGTTTCTTCATACATTTTGTTGCGATTCCGTAACGCAATGATATTTCATAGTATAGATATGTTACGTTCCTAGTAAATTGCGTTTGAAAAACGTTCCCTCTGTCAACTGTCACATTGACTGTCACGGACTACTCATACTGTGGCTTGTTTGAGGTAAATGAGACAATTGGGTCATTTATGAATCTTCAACTCGGGCGCGGTAGTGACATATCTACTCCCAGTTTATATGTAATATCATTGCCGTAACGTCACCGTTTTTTAAGCGGCGGTGTGGTCGCACCTTTAAACGTGGTCTTTAGGTCTTGTAACCGTATACTCTGTCTACCCCATAAGGGATAAAGATAAAGTATGTACAATCAGATAAACTATACACCCGTTTCTACATACACATACACGTCTTTGTTATCTCTTACGGGGTAGACAGAGCCAAAGGTAAAAGCCTTAAAGGCCACGTTTAGCATGATTGTAGGCGTCCCTATAGGTGGAAAGGGGATTCGAAAGTGTTAGGTTGCTAGCCGCATCGCCTATAAAATGACCCCTTAGATTTTTGTCCGTTCCTTCGGTGGGTTTTTACTATATGCGCGGGAAGAGAAGCAAGTGGTAGCATCCTATGTTTTTTCTTTACTCTTAATTTTAACTAACTCTTTAGGCTTAATTAAAACAAAAGTTAATTGATTCCTGTAGCGACTTTTTTACCCCTATTGCAGTGGAATAAAGGTGAACAGGTCGTTACACAAAGGAATCAAATGTACTAAGACTGCTAAGTCACAGACCGACGGACACGGCGAAGGGTTCCGTTTTTACCGTATTATTGATCGCAGAACTCTAAAAAAGTTGTACCTAGTGTTGTTAACATGAATTGTGTTGCGTTACTTGCGTTGCGTTTGATTAAATGCATTAAAATACCTAGAATGCTTCCACTCCACAAGTCATTCTGAAGTATTTATTAACGTATGTCACGCGATTTCACTTATTACGATATGTACACAATACAATACAAATACTCTTTATTGAACACCACAAATCAGTACAAAACAATACAGAAACAAAGAACAAAGTATATCGCTTAGTAATGATCTCTTCCAGACAACCAATAAGTCAGAGAAATGAGTTGGAGATAGTATGAGTAGGTGGCGGAAACAAAGAGCCAGGAGAGACGCAGGCTAAATAAATGAAACAAAATAATAAATACATATACACACATACCTACACATATAACAGTATTGTAGTTATAATACTTAAGATAAAATAAATATGAGAATGTAATAACGAAAAAATAAAAATATATATAATAAGAAGGGCATATGACAGAAAAGGATTTGATCAGAAGCAAGAAGAAAAGAAAAGGGACTAAAGACAGGAAAAGGATTCAATTAGTGACAAATAGTGAGACTTTAGTTGATTTTTAAAAATAGGTAGAGTTTTAGCTCAAATTAAAAAAAAAAATAGGTAAATAGGTACGGGTTTAGGTTTATGTGTATGTATATTGTTATTGTGACTAGTATCTTTGTTGTATATTTCTTGCTGCGTGTCATTAACTCAAAAACATTGCTTTTATTCAACTTGCAATGTATGTTTTTCCGGCTGGAATCTCGTGACTCAATATTGAAGCAGATATCTTCAACCGATTGAGCTGGAATTTTGCATACTTGAAGTCGGATGACGATACAATAAATTGGTAGTGGAATTCTGGTGACCCAGCCAGGATCGTCTCCGCAGGAGGGAACTCTTCAACGGTTTGTCTGATGGTACACATAATGTAGGACGGGTGACAATGCAAACAGACAGCAAAAAAAAGCTTGTATTAAAAATGAAATTTTTGACAGAAATTTATTAAGTTTTGTTATGTTACCAACCTAGAAGGCTAAGATAGATATTTTTTTTATCAGCCTGTAATGTTGTCCCAGTGCTGGACAAAGGTCTCTACCCTAGATTTTCAACGCACCCTATCCGATAAATAGAAACATAAGATAGAATGTTACGTGCCAATAATTTCTTAGACCCAATAAACAATAACAAAAAACAAAGAAATGAAGCGATAGTAATTTATTTTGCAACAGTCAATTTACCATACTAACTTTAAATTAAGAATGAAGTGTCTATTACTGGTGCTTGTCACCTAAGTGTCCAACACTAGTTCCATCAGCCAATACCCTAGACAAACTTGTAAAAGTAGCTCGATTCAATAAATTAAAAACGCTTTATTCGCACATTCATTGAAGCTACTCCGATGCAATTGTAACAAATGCATCAACAGTTACAGAGGGTAGACGGAAATAAAACAAACAGAAATAGCGAGGAAATAATAAATTGGAATTCATTACCCACCCAGTGTTAAAAGATATCGACTAGCTTAGCGCTATAGTCCTATGTTCAGGGCCGAGGATATTAAACCTTGCTGGTATGAGTTAGAGGTGGATTTCGACTGTAGTGATCGGAATGCAAGTCTATGTAATTGTGTTGTAGAGAGTGCATTTGATCGTAAATTGAAAGAACAGCGAGTTTCGTTCGTGGGAGTTTGTATCAGGCATTACTTAGGTGCACTAACGAGGGTGCTGTTTTGTGGTAGACTTGTTATTACTTCTTGTGTTTAGCTGGTTGGCCGGATTTTGGACTTTAAAGCCAGGAAATCATCTGCAAGCAGTAACCATAACTGTTGAAACGTTACAGTTTAACCAAGAACCGTAGTGTGGACGTGGCTTGCGAGCCTGCCACAATCGGAACGTGACAAGACCCCCCGGACACTAAGCTGACAAGCACCAGTAATAGACACTTCATTCTCAATAAAATAATTCTAAGTAATTCTACCCCTTCTTTTCTTTTCTTTTATAAAACACTAGCTGTTGCTAGCGACTTCGTCTGCAACGAATTCGTTTATCGCTATCCCGCGAGAACTACGCAATTTTCCGGGATAAAAAGTAGCCTATGTGCTATTCCAGACTTTTCTCTATCTATGTGCCGGATTTCATCCAGATCCGTTGGGCCGTTCTGGCGTGATTGAGTAACATAACAAACAAACATCCATCCATCCATCCATACTTTCGCATTTATAATATTAGTTAGATTTATTGTGCATTATTGGGTCCTTGTCCATCACTGGTATATGTATGTATGTTAGTTTATTAAGCGTGATATCGTTACAATTTACAACAAAGAACGCAACCGACAAGTGTCGACCATCAGTCCGGTCGTAAAACGGCACTTCCTACTCTTTTAATTTACGGAACCATTAATTGGCTAGGTCAAGGGTCCCAGTCCGGGGTCCAGTAAAATCAAGCTTTATTACGAGTTTTACGAGACGCCGAGTTTCACTCGTCAGTTTCGACGCGTCGCACTAAGTGATTAAACGGGGGCGAGTTTAAATGGGAGCGGGGGTTTGAAATGCACGGTGAAAGTACAGATGCAAAATCAAAAGCTTCTAGTGTTGCCATACTTGCTAAGCTTAATTCCAAAATCTAATGTACATATCTGTTTAACATTCGAGCTCATCTTCAGTAAGAACCATACACATTGGTTCGAAAAATGACAACCACAAATATAAAAGAAATATCTTCAGAAAAGTCTATGAATGTATCGTGCAGTGTGTACCGCCCACTACTTTATCGACTGTTACACCACAAATTTCAACTTTATTTCCAGTATCCAAAGTCTCTTTTCGGCTACGTAGAAAAGTAACGTTTCGAACTAATCAAGCTCTTTGACAACTATTTCGTTTCGTCTCTAATTTAAAAATGGTACGCTCTGTAATTCCGTTTTCAAACTACGTGCCGTTATTTCCCTGGTCGACGATTGGTGAAAGGATTCCAATTAACAAATCACAAGGCGAGCGGAGCGTTCCGCTTGCACGTGATTGGTGGAAATGACGAACGCGACGGAGCGCGTTGCGTTTGCCGTTAAAGTTGAAATGACTTGGAGATTTAGGGTTTTGTGGTATGAGAAAAACTCTGTTGTAAGATCTCAATCAAGAAGGGTAGTGATATTGAATATGGTTGTGTTCATACTTAAAATTTAAAATCCCCGCATTTTCCTCGAATCGAAGCTCTTCCCGCACATTCCCCAATCAGCTTCGCTTTCCCCGCAATTTAGGGAATTCCCCACAGATTGGCAGCCCTGGTTGCATACTATATGACGCTGAGTGTATTGCAAATGTTGCAACAATAAAACGTAAGAGTCACCGCTTCAGAATACCCCCTAAAGCTAACGCGAACTAAAATACCATCGCATTGCAATGAGGATCGGGGTGCAATTCTCGCGACAACGTCGAGCGCCCGATACTAGTCTAGCAGTCATAACTGATCATACCATACGGCGCTAGGGCTGCCACCACAGATTTATCGACTTTTGTAAGTGGAAAATAAAGATGTCCGTCTCGTTTTTATGTGCATCGATAAACACGAGTGAGTTATGTGTGTTGCAAGATGTTTAGCGCTGTTTTACATACCATTTACAGAACTTATTTTTACTGCTTCGCCTGCAATGCAGATTTTCCCTGAATCGTTTTACGTAACTATAAAACTCGTCTCGATAATTTTGAACACGAATATACGAATATGCGGCAAGAGACTACCTCCTAAAAAAAAGAGACCACTTGAATTTCGTCGGTAAAATTAAAATAATAACAAAAGTAATGTATTTTTTTACACAAACGCATTAAATTCCTTATAAGAATCATGTTTTGTTCAGAAACTTTTTACTTTAAAAATAATAGAAACACACATATTGACTTGTATTGTCATGTTACCGATGAAACTCTGATGGCCCATTTCTTTTGAGAAGTATATATACTCAAAACTATACTATACAGTGAATTATTACTGCAGGCTTATTACGTAAATCGCTCGCAATTGCCATCGTGTTCATTTTGACAGTTCTTGTATGACATCTTCCTGTAATATGACAGCTAGCTGATTCCGATGCCAACTGTCAGCCCTTACATAAACTGTCAAAATGAAGACGATGGTGATCGCGACCGAGTTAGGTACCTAATAAGCTTGCTGGTCAAAAAATTGCGTAACAAATAAAAAAACATGGCCAGACGATTGATACACTTAAAAGAAAAAAAAATTAAAGCATCGCCAACCCTGCCGGGGTCCAATTAGCTCAGCACTAGACTCCGCTAATGACCCCGCGCGTCGCGCGACCCAATCATTCGGAATATCGCCTTTGTAATACACCCCCGCTCTACGGGGAATTAGACGTTTTGAGCATGCATCGTTATCGGGGAGAGATTCTGAAATGCGCGATACGGTTAGGCAGCATGTCGATGGCCTCAGTAAAGGCATACACAGGGTGGTCAGTTTTTTTTTTAATGAAATAAAGTGGAAAACGAGCAAGTGGGTCACCTGATGAAGTGATAACAAGCACCCTTTGAGACCAGCAACAGTTGGTACCAGTTTGCAAATTACAATATTGAAGTGACGTAAACACGCATTAAAAACATATTTTATTACTTACAATAAGATATTTTGCACCGTTTTGACTTTCCTCATATTAACGGCTTCCTGTGTCAATAACTGTAATTGTATCAATCTGTTTTTATATGATGGCGTAAACGAGCAAGCGGATCACCTGGTGGAAAACAATCACTACTAACCATGGACTCTAACATTTGACAAACATTGTTAATCTCACCACGAAAACTTAGAACAGCTGAACATGAACGCTGAACACGTGTTTGACACATGTCTACACGTAAATATAAATTCCCAACGACTATTTATAGAGGTATCCGAATTTAGCTTCAATTTAGATATGAAGTCTGTAATTAACCGTACATAACATTGGATTAACACTAACTACATTACCTATAAATGAACATCTGAACGTTAATTCCGTCTTGTACCTTGAACAGATCGCTAACGAAGCCGAACATTGCCGAATGGAGCCGAATGATACCGAACCCGAGTCGAATGCCTGATTGCGCTTCAAGCGCGAAATAAGTCAAGTAGAGACTTTAATGAATGAATGAATGAATGAATGAATGAAAACGTTTATTCACAAAAACATGTGGTAGAGTAGGTCTTATACATATTGCAACAATGGTATTTCCCATAATATGTTTAGCCAAGGCAGGCATGTGAAAAGTAATTTCAGTGGTTAAATAACTCACTGGTCTAAAAGTTAATAGTTATCATTATTGAATATTAAAAAACAGTTACACGTGTTACGTTTCACTTACATTGGTATATAGATTACATTAATTAGACCATCACGAAACTGTGTTGAGGTTGTCAATAAAATATACGTTTATTCTAAGCTAGATTCTGCCCGCAAGCAAGCAAGTAGCAAGTGGAACAAAGTAGACTCTGCCTACCCCTCTGGAAAAGAGGCGTGACGGTATGTATGTATGTGGCTTCTGCCGGTGACTTCGACTGCGTAGAATTATACAAATAAACCTTCCTCTGGAATCACTTTATCTATTTAAAAAAACCGCATCAAAAGCCGTTGCGCAGTTTTAAAGATCTAAGCATACATAGGGACAAACAGCGGAAAGCGACTTTGTTTTATACTATGTAGTGATAATAATAATAATAATAATAAATAAATAAATAGTTTGGGACAATTAACACCAATTGACCTAGTCCCAAAACTAAGCAAAGCTTATAATATGCAGACCCCGTTGTCAGTGGTGAAAATTCATTGAAAATACTAGGGCTGGCACGACACATTAATATTTACACGTGTATAATATGACATACCTAATGTTAACGCTGGACGTTGCTGCATACGGTGCATGGCTGTAGGACATAGGTTAAAACTGAAAATACATGTCATACAAGTACTACTAAAACTACAAAAAAATAATATAAGATCTACTTACCTGTAACGCCATCTTCCGGCATTCGTTGTAACTGATTGTTTTTAAATAAAGCTAAGCAATGTGAAGGAAAGAAGGTATGCGTGTATGTGAGTTTGACAGTTGTCATCGTACCGTCGCAACAAAAAAACACACGCCCCTTTCGCTCATATTTCTTAAGGTTAAATCTCTGAACGTATTCTAATTTCCCGCACCATCCACCCGTTACACCTAATATTTGATCAAAACAATATACCTACTTATTTCATTCATAGGTATATATATTTATTTATTGTGTGACAACCCTATGATTCTATTTCAATGAATTTTCACCACTGACAACGGGGTCTGGTAATATGGGTAATAATAATACATAGTAGCTGTTGCCCGCGACTCCGTCCGCGCAGGAGTCGCTTATCGCTATCCCGCGGGAACTATACAATTTTCCGGGATAAAAACTGTCCTATATCCTTCCCCGGGACTCACACTATCTGTACACCAAATTTCAACTGTCGGGCCAGCGGTTTTGGTGTGAAAACGTAACAGACAGACAGACAGAGTTACTTTCGCCTTTATAATATTATGTAGGGATTTCTCGGCAATTTTTGAGCCCCCTGTAACTTCGTGGATATAAGAAAATTTTTGACTGATAAAATATTGTTTATGGGACACCACAAATACGGAAGCACATTCAGGAACGCCTTTATAAATTAGGCAAAATAACACTTTATTTTTTAACCTCAAAAAACATTGTTACGGTCATTTATTTTGATATCCTGAATCCTCTAAGGCCCTCCATCCACTGCGAGCCAAACGATAATGGCAGAAAAAATAATGGACGTTTTCCTACTCTTCGTTAAGTGAATGAAAAATTTGAAAGGAACATAAAAGTTCACGATTATGATGTTTTAAGATGCATTTTTTGTTTGCTATAAGACAGGGCTGGAGTGGTTCTTAGTCTACGGTTAAACAAAAGGTGGCGTTTTACTTATGTTTATTAAGATAAGATTATTATAAGAATAAGAAAAACGGGACTTAATCACGTAAACAAAAAGTATTTTCAAATAAATCAAGAAATTTATGCCCTGCTATGGGTGGTGTAGGGGTATAGCACGCGTCACGGGATGACGAGGACCCGGGTTCGATTCCCGGCCATAGCTTTACTTTTCGGATTTTTCTGTTCTAATTTTCAGTGTCGTTTAGAAATTAAAAAGTATTCTTGTAAATACCTCTACGTTTCGGACGCGACTTTGCATCCATGGTCTCGAAAGGACTGAAGTGGTGGGTATCAACATCTTCTAGCTACACGGGTTTTCCTAACTACCCGCACTTGGTCTTTATTATTAGTTTCTTCACTAGGGTTGCCACATTTTATATACGTGATTAAGTCCCGTTTTTCTTATAATAATGAGATAAGATTAAATTTCTAAACGACACTGAAAATTAGAACACATAGAAAAATCCGAAAAGTAAAGCTAAGGCCGGGAATCGAACCCGGGTCCTCGTCATTCCGTGACGCGTGCTATACCCCTACACCACCCATAGCAGGTCACAGGTAGGGTACATGCAGGTAGGTAACAGGTTAGGTAAGATTAGTTTGAAAGCGATCTCTTCCAGCCTCCTTTACAGACTAGGTAAGAATGAAAAATGTATTACTGAACCGGGATGAGAAAGGGATTGAAAAATATGTCATTCCATGTTTATTTTGACGTAAGGATCATTATTTCCATTGCGGTTTAGTATACCAGACCACAAAATAGGATACACAGAACCCAGCGTAACAGGAACTAAAGGGCCACTTTTAGCATGATTGTGGGCGTATAGGTGGAAAGGGGAATCAAAACAGTGATGGGTTGCTAACCGCATCGCCTATAAGATGATTCCTAAGATTTTCGCCCATTCCCTCGATGGGCTTTTCATCTGCGCGGGAAGAGAAACGACTGGTACATGCTATGTTTTTTCGTTCCTCCCAGACCAGTTATGGTATTACGTGACTCGCTCGCGATCACCATCGTCTTCATTTTGACAGTTCATGTATGGGCTGACAATTGGCATCGGAATCAGCTAGCTGTCACATTCATACAAGAACTGTCAAAATGAACATGATGGCTATTGCGAGCGAGTTACGTAATAAGCCTGGAGCTTGGAAGCACTAATCTAATTAAACTGTCATATTTCTTCACATCAATAATAAAGAACTTAAAATTACATAGCATTAAATTACCAGTTACAGTCGTGGGCATAAATATCGATACTTACAGCCATCGTGTCAAATACATGTGTCACCGACCTTATTGTTTGTGGCATAAAGGTAGTAGTAGTAGTAGTAGTAGGTGTAGGTGTGTGTGTGTGTGTGTGTGTGTGTGTGTGTGTGTGTGTGTGTGTGTGTGTGTGTGTGTGTGTGTGTGTGTGTGTGTGTGTGTATGTAGTATATGTGTATGTAGTGTATGTGTATGTAGTGTATGTGTATGTAGTGTGTGTGTATGTAGTGTGTGTAGTAGTCTCTGCCTACCCCTATGGGAAAGGAGCGTGACTGTATGTGTATGTATCTAGTCAAAGTTTCAAAAATAAGTACCATACACACCTACACCTTACACTTATTTTTGAGAAGTTTGTTACGATACTAATTTATGCACTTGCAGTACATATTTATGCCCTTGACTATATATAAGCCTTACCCTAGCGAACAAAGGTCGGCATAGCGACATTCTGTGACCTTTCCCAGCCCATAAATCAGCATAGCAACGCGTGTCATTTCAAAATCACATGCACGAACATAAAACACCCTTTATGTGGGGTAGTTAGAAATAAATCAGGGTGTGAAAAGTGCATGAAAACACAGAGAGGCTTAAAATAAAGCTTCAATACTTCTGCAGATGAGAGTGAGTTTGGCTGAATATCTCTGTAAAGTGAAGCGAAAACTTCGGCGCTGAGCACTTTTTGGTATGGGAAAAAAATGTTAAACTCGCGTCAGGCGTAAGACGGAGGGACAGTTTAAGTACCAGGATATAAGATCCTCTGAGAGCTTATTTTGAAATACGAATGAATCGCGTTCGATTTTTGAAGTGTTTTTTTGTTGAGTCGTAGAGCAAAAGTGGAGCAAAAACGCATCAGCACATTATTAGAGGTCTGTCAATATAGATAATACGTACGTTTTTTTTGTAAGCGGCCAGTACCTTACGCGTCTTGAGCGTCATGGAGGGTACAACATTAAAATCTAATCTAAGCTGCTGTTTTCACTTCTGCCGGCACTCCCGGAGTGCGACCCGTCCTTTTTTTTAATTTTTTTTAAGTGTGTTCCGCAAATTATAATAACTAGCTATTCCCCGCGGCTTCGCCCTCGTGCCATTTTTCATGTCCATATGTTTTTCTCCATATAAACTAAACATTCCGTGGAACATAAAAAAAAATTACGAATTGGTCCAGCCGTTCTCTAATTTTGCGCTTGGCAACATTAATTTTTATTTACATAGATAACAATAATAAGATAGGCGGAAGGCAAATAAGTAAGCAAAAGTGGAAATTTACTAACTTACTGCATAACTTTCCGTTGAACAATTGAACCTTGGTTTTTACCTGCAAACAACAGAAAATATAGATTTAGTAAAACTGTTATTTACAACAAGTACACCTCCTCCAATCCAACCCTCCAATACACGGAGGAGGCCTATGCCATGAGGCACGCCGAGAGTTTAAGTACCTACCAGAATATCAGGATCCTCTAAGAGCTTGTTTTGAAATACGATTGAATCTCGTTCGATTTTTGAAGTGTTCTTTGTTGAGTCGTGGAGCAAAAGTACTAGGGCATCAGCACATTGTTAGAGGTTTGTCAATATTGGACAGCGGAAAGCGACTTTGTTTTATAGTATGTAGAGATTAGAAACCTACTTCTATGTATAAAAAGAAACACTAATCCATTGTGATTAAGAATAGTTTTTAATTAGAACTTAATACAAAAGCGCTCTGCAGCAAACTAAACGCCCTCGAAGACGCCGCGCCCGGATTAAACAAATTGAAATAGCGTCTACTCGAACATCTTAGGAGGCAACCGCAAACGCGGGCATCTCGAACTTAACGGTCTGTCGAGTTTGATCATCGAATACTGTACCGAACAGTGAACACCCTGTATGCGGGAACTAATCCGAACGAATTGCGTTCGGAAACTATTGCTACTTATGTCAGAGACGTGCACAAGTTCGGGCGTTATACTTTGAAATTCCAAATTCGAAATTCGAATCGTGCTATCTCGCTCGCTATAAGTGTTCTATATTAGAGTGAGAGACGGTGTGATACGAACTTAGAATTTTGGATTTGAGAGTAGACCCCAGCTTATTGTACGAAATCTTGGATCGTTTTCTCAAAATATACAGACCTTATTTGAAATGAGTGGTATTGGCAAAGTAATATGTTCAAGCAAATCTCTAGTCTCTAGTCAACATTAAAACAAACAAAATAATATAAAACAAATGAACAAAAAAAGAAAAAAGTACAGTTCAACACACAGGGACGTATCTTTATGGGTCAAAAGAAAAATTATCAAATTAAATATGCTTTGATAATTTTTGATAGTACCTAATGTACTAGGTATTATAAGAGGGTGGTGAAATACAGAATGTCTCAGATCACAGGAACTTGTCGCACGAACCAAAGGCGAGGGCGATAAACATGCGACCTGAGGCTTTTTTGTCACCGCCCGAGGTGCACTCAATTTACGTCTTCCCCTGGCTAGAAACTGGAAATTTCCGGTGCGACGTAAAGTAAACATTGGTCCTAAGCGTACAAACAAAATATTCAAAACATTCCTATTTATTTACAAACACTCGTTAGGACTCCAACGTCCTTACACTTCACGTATATCATTCCGAACGCCCTTGTTATTCCAATTTTGAATATTCCATATTCGAAACTCAAACAGTCTCCATTAAATCCCCTCCACAATTATTTCAACGAATCAAAGACGCGCGTGTTCACTACATTGCAAACTTAACAAATACCGCCGGCAAACTTACACCGCTTCCTTATTGTTGCTGTTATAGAGTCTGTTATCGAATGCGTTTGTGTTTCATGATGTCATTAATACAATTTACATTTAATCGAAATTGTTCTACGAAACTAACAATCATCTTCCATTAGGTATATCCGTATTGCTTATTATGTTTTAACTTCGTACTTGAGTTGTTTATAAGGAAAACATTTCTGTTCCGTTGTGAAAACGGAATTGCGCCTAACCCAGTGATTATAACGTGAGGCTTTTGTTTAATACTTTGCAATTACGTTCTGTGTGACAGCTTTCAATTGTTACATGGAAATTTGGGAAAAAACGGTATTTTCAATATAGTTTCATGTGACGTTTAGAAAGTTTGAATTAATTATGTTTACACTTCTGATAGTAAAGACAAATTTGACGTAGGTAAGCAATCTAGGCACCTAGCTCAATTAGTAGGTATTACGATTAAGATTCGATCTTGAGTCTGTATCATTTGAAAAAATATTTTTAAGAAATGCATTGTAGATACATACGTGTACCCTACTTTTTAAATTAGCTATCAGTGGCGGGGCGTCAAGTATATCAGAAGGCAAGCCGAAGGGAATTTCCCTAGCCTTTTCCTCTATTCTGCACAATAAAGTGCCCAACTACCTTAAAATAGGAAAGCCAGCGGGAATCGAGTTCTATGGACGCCACGCCACTGTTTGCTATTATAATGTTGAAATGATATAAATATAGTACGTATATTGACTATAATTTTAGTGACTAATTTTGTCCAATACCAATTGAATAACATAAAGGAAATCTAGCCGTTTGACATTACAGTTCAATTCTCACAAAAAACAAATCGATTCAAAATCGTTCCACAAACTACAGGCCGCAAAGACAAAGTCGATTTAAGAGAAAACAAAAAAAACAATTCAAAAATAGAACGTCATATTCGTCATTCCCGCCAAGTGCCCGCGTACTCGCGAATCGATGTTTGGCGCGTAATTGAAAGGCATCAGAATCGGATGCGAGCGTGCGTCGCCCCCGGCGGATACTTTGCTATCGGGATGGCAGGCGACCATCGGAATGGTTAAACACGGTCGTATTTTTGAATATATAGGTAGCCTGAAATAACAAAAACGTAAATTATGATTTTTTTTCTGTGATAAGGGTAAACAAGCCAGTGATGATGGAGGATTTGTGTAAAAATCAATAACCAATAATAATCACTTCATTTGTTCTTTACGGACTATTAAAATTATGCTAAAAACAATCTTTTTTTTTTTGAGTTAGTAATTTTGATAGAGTTTTTTCAGTAAATTTGGTTTTATTTACGCAAAATACTTTTAAAACCTTCCTATAAATAACTCTATCGACGACATCCACCAGCTGACGGAGTCAAATTAATTATTCAATATCATATGAGATTTATTGAAATTGTTGTTAGGTAATAATCATTATGCTTTTTTTTAAAGGCTTATAAATAAACTAGCTTTTTCCCGCGACTTCGTCCGCGTAGACTTCATTTATTGACAAATAGCTTTTGCCCGCGTGTACCAGGAGTATTTAAATCCCGTTTTTTCCCGTTCCCTTAAGAATTTCGGGAAATGATCTTTTATTGCTCCCTACACTCCCCAAGGAACCCACTTGACAAATTTTAGCTTTCTACGACCAGTAAAACGAAAAAACCCGTTTTTCCCGTTCCCGTGGGAATTTTGGAGATTCCTCTCTTAATGCTCCTCTACACTCTCCAAACAACCTAACTGCCGAATTTAAGCGTTGTACAACCAGTAAAACGAAAAGTCGCGTTTTCCCGTTCCCGTGGGAATTTTGGAATATTATCTTTTATAGCTTCTTTGCACTCATCAAGCAACCTACATGCCAAATTTCAGCTTTCTACGACCAGTAAAACAAATCCCGTTATTTCCCGTTCCCGTAGGAATTTTAGAAAGTCCTCTCTAAATGTTTCTCTACACTCCCCAAGCAACCTACATGTCAAATTTCAGCTTTCTATAACCAGTAAAACGAAAAGTCCCGTTTTTCCCGTTCCCGTGGGAATTTCGGAAAATTGTCTCTTAATGCTTCCTTACACTCGCCAAGCAACCTACATGCCAAATTTCAACTTTTTATGACCTGCAGTATATAACAAAAAATCCCGTTTTTTCCCGTTCATTTCCGTCAAAATTTTGGGAAATCCTTTTGTAGCGCTCCCCCATACTCCCCAAGGAACCTGAAGGCCAAATTTCAGTTTTCTACGGTCATAAAAACGGAAAATCGATCCCGTAGAACTGAATATAAATCCCGTTTTTTCCTTATCCCGTTGGAATTTTCGAAAATCCTAAAACCTTAAAACTGTTTTTTACTATTACACTCACCTACTTCTATGCCAAATTTGAAGTCTAGTAATTATAATTCATAGGATTTCGTTGAACTGAATATATAAATCCCGTTTTTTCCTTATCCCGTGAGAATTTCCAAAAATCCTGAAATTATTTTCTTAGTTTTGTAATCATCTATTTGTGTACGAAATTTGAAGAGTCTATATTTATTAAGTATAGTTACCTATTGAGATAGGGTCACTCGGAATGGAATAATATAAATCCCGTTTTTTCCCGTTCCCTGGAAATAAGTGTATGTGTGTGTGTGTGTGTGTGTGTCAGGTAGGTATGTGTGTTGTTGTTTTCTTAATCAGCGAACCGATAAACAGTACAAACAATACTACCCACTATAATATAATAATATTAATAACCACGTTGATTTTCAGACTTTGTCACCCCCTATCCCCTTTTAGGGGTTGAATTTTCAAAAAACCTGAAACAGGTGTTTACTCATTTATCGTTAGGAATACTCCCGTGAAGTTTCGAATAAAATAGTTTAACTAATCTTGTTTCCCCATACAAACTTTGGACCCCCATTTAACCCCTTTAGAGGTCGAATTTTGAAAAATCCTTTCTTAGTGCACCCCTAGACCTTATAAGGAACCAACGTGCCAAATTTGGAATCTCTAGAACCAGCGGTTTGGGCTGTGCGTTGATATGTCAGTCAGTCAGTCAGTCAGTCAGTCAGTCAGTCAGTCAGTCAGTCAGTCAGTCAGTCAGTTTCTTCTTTTATATATATAGATATAAATAAAATAATAATTATGAACTCTGCTCTATTACACAAGAAACGGTTCATGTACGGTTGTCAACTACCTACAAAAACTTGAAACTCTCAATACGAGTAAATAGGTAGATAACTGAACATCTACCTACAACCTACCTACGATACAAGGTTCCTCTTTTCCATTTACATTCTCAGAAATATTATTGAAAAGTTGTTTTGTAGAACACGAGTCCCGGTCCCGGCTAATAAGGTTGTTTATAGGGCGCGCACCGGCACCGCTCTGCCTTTTCCCGCTGAATGTGGCACGATAAAGAACCTAATTTATAGCCACCGACTTTTCGGTACATTTTAATAATTTTGTTACTGGCACTTTCAAAATAAGAAAAAAAACTTTTTAAAATTATTTATTTAGTTAATTCACATACCTCCGTGTCTATTTTTGACCTAATTCTAGTGATCGGATTGGCATTAACATAATCAAGTATGGTGAACAGAATTATATTGTGACGAAAATTAATTTAAGAGATTGTTTGAGTAGGTACTATCTCCACTTTCTAGCCAGGGGAAGACGTAAATTGTGTGCACCTCGGGCGGTGATAAAAAAGCCTCGGGTTTGCTTGTTTATCGCCCTCGCCTTTGGTTCGTGCGACAAGTTCCTGCGATCTGAGCCATTCTTTATTTCACGTCAATGGCGGGCAACCGCTAGTAAGCTATACATTAACAGAAATAAGGTAATAATGAGACATAATTACAAGGAGACATCGTTGCGGCGTAAATTGGTGCAATTAGATATTAAACACATTTAAACGTGTGAAATGCGGACTGGTGTTAATAATTAGGTGACAGTATTTATAAATAGACAATAATTACAGAATTACAGTGGACAAGTATCTACTGTAATTCCGTAATTATTCTCAATCAAAACTTGTTCATGGGATTAATTAAATAATGTTAAAACCAGGGATGTAACGGAGGTCATTTTATCGGAACCGAAGTCGGAGTTTTTAAATTTGATTTATCGGAGTCTGAACCGGAGTCGGAGTCGGAGTCGGAGGCAGGGCCAGAAGTGGTGGCAGGAGAGAGATTTTTTATTAAACAACAAATAAAACAAAAAATCAACCTTTTTTAGTTTTAATTATAAATATTAATTTTACTGTGTAAATTATACACAGACAATACAAATGAAAAATAAAATATGTTTCCAAATAAACAACAAATTAAATTAAATGCATTGAATCCCAAAGTAGCGTAATGCCAAAGTGGCATATTTAATGAACAAAGATTTAAAAGTTTCTGAACCGAAGTCGGAACCGAAGGTTTGTTCCTTCTTCACGCTAAAACATCTGGACGGATTTGGATAAAATTTGGTACGAAGATAAATGGTACCCCATATTAAAACATATGCTACTTTTTATCCCGGAAAATTTCATAGTTCCCGCGGGAGTGATAAACATGTAAGGTCGTAGCTGCCTAGAGTCGCAACGTAAAAAATATTGCAGAATATACTGTCAACATCAGTTTCCAAGTTTAATTCTACGCGGACGAAGTCGCAGGCAGAAGCTAGTACATATAAAAGTGCCAGCCTTGTAAGTACTGTTTTTAATGCGCAAAAGCATTAAGTAACCCGGCATTGTGTGGAATCATTAAAACATCATTTGCCTCGGCGCAGGCGTTACATTACTTTATTACAAGAAATGCAAATGAAAGCGCGAAGGGAAAACTCATTTCGCATTTCATGAAAGAGGTTCAAATAAAAACTTTTAGAAACGTCGAGATAATTTTATACGTTAATGATGTTATAATTATAATGGCTGCGATGAAAGGCTCTGATGGCGCCTGTTTGACTCACGAGTAATGTTTATTTGTGTTTAGACTGCGTTAATTAGGAGCAGAAATAAGTTTTCGGCAAAAAAAAAATCGTTTTTGACGCAAGCTTCTTTAGCTAACTGTATTTTTTGGTAACTTGCATTGTCATCTTTGCTACACAATATTGCCAAATTTCAAGTCATTCCAACAATTAGAAGTGGGTCAATTTCTACTATTATTATAAACTAGCGACCCGACCCGGCTCTCTACTATATTTTGAATGTATTATACATATAAAACTACGTCAAACCGCATCAAAATCCGTAGCGTAGTTTAAAGATCTAAGCATACATAGAGACAGACAGTGGAAAGCGAGTTTGTTTTATTTTATTGTTATGGCTATTTTTATTCCGATTTTCTTACGGGATTGGAAAAACCCGAAACGTATGTATGTATATAAAACTCTTTATTGTACATAAAAGACATATAAATATGCGCAAACGGGGTGGCGAGCAACAGCTAGTAAATAATGACGTATCGTTTATCAAAATACGAGCAGATATATTATAATTATTACTAGCGACCCGCCCCGGCTTCACACGCATGCATGTCTTATACATATAAACCTTCCTCTTGATTCACTCTATCTATTAAAAAAAACCGCATCAAAATTCGTTGCGTATTATAGTTTTAAAGATTTAAGCATGCATAGGGACAGAGAAAGCGACTTTGTTTTCTATGTAGTGACGATACACACGCACAGGTCAAACACATGACTCTTATGTCCTTCGTCGCCGCCGCTTAAAAATATCTTCATACGAATCCGCGCGGCACCATCTCATTGTGTACCGATTCAATAAGCCAACAGTTGATTACTAAACTTGTTGCTCCATCATCTCCACGGAAGGGCTCGGATCAATCCCAATTAGATCACAAATGATGGCCGCTAAATCAAACACCATTATGCTTGTCATAAAAAGCATATCCGCCCAACGCCATTGAGGCAGTCACGACTTACAAACCGTCCCGACGGACATATTTCACGGCCATAAAAGTTTTTACGATAAACGAAACGCCTGATGATCCATTGTGGGCCCTCACGCGATGGCATAAGAGTTACAAGTGCGCGCCGCGATATACAAGATGGCGGACGGACAAAAGTCAATGGAGATAAAGTTGGCTTTAATGCAATTTTGTGACGCGAGGCGACTAAATGTCGATTTATGAGAAGTTGCGCGGGACGTTTCGCTGTTGTGAAATATTTGTTAGGGGGGGGGGGGATTGGTTCGCCGTATTTTTCGTTTTTAGGGTTCAAATGGCGACTAAACCCTATTAATAAGCTTCCATTGTTCCGTCCGTCTGACTGTCAAATGGCTCTTTGTTGCATACAAAATTATAATTATAGTTACGTAAGTAGTGCAAAGGCAAAGTTATCGCTAAAAAGGGATCACTTCCCAGCGGTTTAATTATGAAAGGAAAATTTACGACATTGAGCAATGTTTGAATTAGGAGGTAGGACTTCGTTGTCTTGCTTGCTAATCCTGACGCCAAGCAGCAGTGCTTGTGATGCTCTGTCCGGCGAGGAGAGTATAGCCGGTGAAATTACTGGCACATTCGGTAGTGCCACTTATTGCGTGACCCACTTGCTAGTTTGCCTTCTTAGTCGTACAAACAAAAAACACATCTATAGCGGTCTGTCTACCTTTGCATTAAATTTTCAGTGTTTAACAGCCGCTATAATAAAAAAAAAAGCGACGGGTAGCCACTCCGGGAGTGCCGGCAGAAGTGAAAACTACACACACGCACACTTGCACAAAAAGAAAAAAAAAACATTTCGATTCCACACCTCGATTCGGATTTCTGAGATTCGGTTATTCCACACCTTACACCACCAGGCCAAACGCAGATACGTTAAAGCGACGAAATTAAGGTACAATTCAAAAATCGAACGCGACTCAGCTTCATTCCTATTTCAAAATAAGCTCTTAGAGGATCTGATATCCTGGTACTTAAACTCTCCCTCCGTCTTACGCCTGACGCGAGTTTAACATTTTTACCCATCCCAAAAAGCTCAACGCTTCTAAAGAAGTTTTCACTTTAAAAATACTTGCCTACATTCAAATAATCAATAATGTCCTTATCAATTTAACACGCGCGAAACAAAACAAAAAACGCCCGCGAAAACATCCAAAAAATATATGCACACTTTGAAATCAATAAAGCTTGCACTCCAATCCGAAAGGAGCTTCGTAAAAGCTCTTAAACTGGACGATCGGAGCTTTAAGGGCGTTTAATCAAACGGGTAGGACATAAAATCTATCCCCTACCGCAGGGGTTCTCAAAGTGTAGGCCGCGGCACCCCGGGGTACCGCGGCGAACAGTGCCACAAGACGCTCCGAGCCTCTAGTTTAAGTTTTCGCGTATAAAAACGTCTCGAAAGCGTTCACGTAAACGTCTCAATTACTATGGAATAAATGGCAGCGCCACTTGCGGATCGAAATGGCAACTAAAATTTCTCATAGTATTTGACAGTTTAACGCAATCGTTATCGAGACGTATTTTGCTATCGAAAACTTACACTAAGCATACCGAGTGTTTCTCTTACACCGTACGCAGAGTTCGTAACTAAAAAAATAAAAAAATAGTTTATTCAAAACAAGAAATGTTAACAAAAAAGAGCTTACTGATGGTTCCATACTAGGCTAGGCCTGTCACGTGGGAACCGGATTCGGGGTATTTTCATACAATTAAAATACTTGCTTAAACAAAAACAAAAACAACTAGGGCTATAAAAAGAAGGTGAATCAATTTCAATTGTCAACCATTATTGACTGACAGTGTAAATTTACAGCATAAATCCAAAGCACACGATTAAATGTTACAATTATTGAGCGAAAACAAACATGGCAAAATAGGAAGTCGTCAAAATTACAATAAATCGCTGAAATATATTCAAATAATCATATTTTTCAGCAATATCGAATGGCATGTCCCTAGGCCACTGTAGAACCTTTTCACAATCAATGTCGAAGTACTTTGACACTGACGACCGGATAGCCTAGTGGTTAGTGACCCTGACTATGAAGCTAGAGGTCCCGGGTTCGAATCCCGGTAGGGGCAGACATTTGTGCCCGAGTCACGGATGTATGTATTTAAGTACCTATGTATTTATTTTAATTATATAAGTATATTTATCCGTTGGCTGATACCCATAGTACAAGCTTTGCTTAGTTTGAGACTGGGTCAATTGGCGTAATTTGTCCCATGATATTGATTGATGAATGTCGATGAAGCGAAAGAGGTATGTCAGGATCGTAGTACGTGGAACAAAGTAGTCTCTGGCTACCCCTGTGGGAAAGAGGGGTGACGGTATGTATGTTTTTTATGTACTATGTATGTATATTTATTATTACTGACAGACACAAATAACAAGCCGATCACTTCGCGATATGGTTACACAGTTGCCGCGGGTTCCATTTGGTACGCAGTACCTACGAGCAGTTTCTGACCACAGTTTGGGCGACCCTGCCCCACCGTTTTGAGATTAAATACGCATAAAAACGGACACGGGGTGACGGGGGGCGTGGGGGGGTGTAAGAATCAGGGTTAAGCGTGACAATCCACGGCGTACTATGCAAATGAACCCTCCCCAGCTGGGGGCGGTGTGAATTAGAAATTAGAATGCGCGTGTGTATCAGACATTACAGAAATCCTGGGATCAATGCGCATAGGCCGACTTTTGACCGTCGACTTGAGGACCATATAGATCCCAAAATTAGTCATTGTAAATTCCTTTTATATTTATACAAGTACTAGCTTCTGCTCGCGACTTCGTCTCGTCTCGTCGTCGCGACTTTCGCATTTATAATATTAGTAGGATAGGATTAGTACTTAAGTAGAATTTACATACAATACATAATTAAGTCACGTCTTTATCCCTTATGGGGTAGACAGAGCCTAAGGTAACAAGACCTAATGGCCATGTATAGCATGACTGTGGGCATATAGGTGGATAGGAGGATCAAAATAGTGAAGTAGAATTTTATTATTGTATAATATATTTATTTTGAAAAGATGACTTTTTGCCAAGTTTTCTGCTGCTATTCTTCTGCATGGTGGTATTTTCGAATGCGATGTTATTTTCAATAAAAGACAAGTAAAAGAGCGAAACCCTAGGCCTATTTGCAAAATCAAAGAGTTGTTTTTTACGGATTTCGTATTAGAAAACGCACCATCATGGAAAAAAGTCATAATATGACTTATGACTTTCTTCCAAAAATGAGGCAAAGATAGAATCTACTTTTGCGTGTGCGACCTTCTGGTAAATTCCGTAAAGGTATTAGATAGATAGATTTTAAAAACTAAAACACTTAAAACCCCATCATGACCATCCCATAAAACAAAGGCACAAACATAATCGCCCAGTGCTTGGCGCGACCCCGGCTGCGCCAAATCCGATGCGATTTGCATAAGCGATGGTTAGTTAGTAGATGGCTTGGAAAATGGGACATTAACACGAATGTTTTCGTCGAGGATAACGGAAACCAGGGTGATAAATACGTATATTAGATTAGATTTTTAATATTATAGGAAAAGCGCCGAGGGTTGATCTAATCCGTTTCCTTTTTAAGGTTCCGTACCCCAAATGATAAAAACGGGACCTTATTATTAAGACTCCACTATCGGTCTGTCTGTCTGTCACCAGGCCATATCCAAAAAAAAAAAAGAAAAAAAAGAAAAAAAAAGAAGAAGAATAAAGAGTTATACATACATACATACATATCCCACTTCAAAACACTAACTAAAATCTAACGTTTTTAATGTCTGTCTCTCTATGTAAGTAACCAATATAAACTCACACTGCCTACATTTTGATAAAGAGGACTCTACTAACATTGGATTTTATTCTTGCTTTTGTACGGAACCCTCGGTGCGCGGCTCTGACTTGCTCTAGCTAGACCGTTTTTTTTATCCTCTTCGGTTGATTTACTGTCGTATTATAACAAAGGCTAACTTCAATTGGCGGTAAGATTTCTAATACTATAAGAACAGCTAGAATTAAAATTAGAAAAACTGTACTGCGCGCCTGGGTTCGAACCTACGCCCTTCTGCTTGATATTCCATAGTTCAAACCACTAGGCCACGGCGTAGCCTCTAAACTACTCTAAAAACAAGAAGCTCATCGCAAACTTTCACAGTTCACATCTACATATTCGTACATCTCTTTCTATCACCCCCAGTGCGACAGGGACGAAAGTTTCCAAAACCTAAATCACGTGACACCGATATAAATGTCGTGTAAGTCCCGTAATGAGTGGATGCAGGGGTAATGGTGTGTGGTGAGCGATACTGTGCCGCGTTCACACTACGCCAGTTGGGAGGCGAGTAACTTTTTAATCCCCGATGCTAAAAGAGTGCTCCAGCAGTGGACTGACATGGGCTGATGATGATGAAAGAGTGCTATAAGGTTGAGGTTAAGGTGTTAAGCGAATAGACCGATTTGGATGCGGATTTTTTCATTCGAAAGCCAGTTTCCTTGCGGTGGTTTTTAGCCAGGTTTGGACAAAATCGGTCCAGCAGTTTGAAGACTACCAGTTTTTTATTTATTTAATGTTATACTAGCTGTTGCCAGCGACTTCGTCTGCAAAGAATTCGTTTATCGCTATCCCGCGGGAACTACGCAATTTTCCGGGATAAAAAGTAGCCTATGTGCTATTCCAGACTTTTCTCTATCTATGTGCCGAATTCCATCCGGATCCGTTGGGCCGTTCTGGCGTGATTGAGTAACAAACAAACATCCATCCATCCATCCATCCATCCATCCATCCATCCATTCATCCATACTTTCGCATTTATAATATTAGTTAGATGAATACTAGCTGTTGCCCGCGACTTCGTCCGCGCTGAATTAATTATAGCCACACACAAAAATACACACACTTAAAAATAATGTGGCTTTCTATTTGCTGAAAGCATTTTCAAAATTGGTTCAGTAGAACAAAAGATTGCCCCTTACAAACTCACAAATTCATAAAATTTACCTCTTTATCTTTATAATTTTTAAGTATACAGGTATAGTCTACTACCGGGCGTATAGATCACTTTTGTAGCAGTAGGATATTGTGCAGTCCGGTTCATTATAACTATTTTATTCACTAATCCTGCCGCCTAACAGCAGAGCTTTCACTGGACTATTGAGTTCTGTTTGGCGAAAAAATCACGCTCACAGGAGGCATTTATTTCATCTTGGCCCTCCAGACTGACAATCAGGCGGCCTCTGGTGTTATGTGTCTAATAAAAGCGTTCACTTACTATTCGTCATTACCTAAAACATAAGATAAGTGTTACATTTCTGGGCAAAATCAAGTCTCTCAGGCCAATATTAAATAAGCAAAAAGAACTACACAACTCACTAAACCCCAAAGTACGTTTAAACAAAGCACAGCTCATCGCAACTTCGCTTGCCGTCCCGCTCATCCCCGCACCGTTAGAAAGAGAAGTTTTAAGTCGCGAGGTAAATTTCGAAAGGTGAAGTTTGATACGTCGTTATTGAAAGTTCGCTTCTTAATGCTTTTATCGCTTTAGTGAATGTATAATGAGACCGGCGGGAGAACTGAAGGAATCACTGCAAACCTAACTAATCTTATAAACTAGCTGTTGCCAGCGACTTCGTCTGCAAAGAATTCGTTTATCGCTATCCCGCGGGAATTTTCCGGGATAAATGCCTAATATGTGCTATTCCAGACTATTCTCTATCTATGCGCCGAATTTCATCCAGATTCGTTGGGCCGTTCCAGCTTGATTGAGAAACAAACAAACAAACATTCATCCATCCATCCATCCATCCATCCATACTTTCGCATTTATAATATTAGTTAGATTGGATTAGATGCGAAAGTTTCGATAGATGGATGTTTGTTTGTTACTCAATCACAGCAGAACGGCCCAACGAATCTGGATGGAATTCGACACATAGATAGAGAAAAATCTGGAATAGCACATAGGCTACTTTTTATCCCGGAAGATTCCCGCGGGATAGCGATAAACGAATTCTTAGCAGACGAAGTCGCGGGCAACAGCTAGTAGGTTGAATAATGAAATGAAGTTAATTATTTTATCTACATCCATATCATAACTGAATCAAATAAAATATCAGATGGTAAAAGTCCATCGAAGGAATGGGCCAAAATCTTAGGAATCATTTTATAGGCGATGCGGCTAGCAACCCATCACTATTCCTTTTCCACCTATATGATAATGAATGTAGATAATTATGTACGCGACTGTACACAATAAGGGCTACTGTGAGTCTCGGAGAAGGGCAAAGTATAGTTTTATCCTGAAAAATTCCGTATCTAAGACAGCCGGGGAAATTACGGGCACAAGAGGCATTTCATCTTAGCCCTCTAGGTTGGCAACACATCTGCGATCCCTCCGGGGTTGCGGATCTCTATGGGCAGTGGTGATCACTTACCATCAGGTGATCCACTTGCTCGTTTACCTTCCTATTCATATTAAAAAAAACTTCTCGAACAACAACAGCTAGTTTAGTATTAAAAATACACACACACACACACACACACACACACACACACACACACACACACACACACACACACACACACACAAATCACGTATTTATCCCTTACCCTATTAATATTTTGAAATATAGTTAAATATAGTTTGAAAAGTACTCAATTCCACCGCAGCCGGTACAACCACTCCGCCGCTTCGAGTGGCGCGCGTTTTAATTACAACCTCTCGATACGCGCAAACAATACGGTCGTATCCACACTTAACGCCCTATTCGCCGGTAAAGGTGGTGGCGGTATTCTGCGTTTTATCACCTTATTCAACTACCTATCTACACATATAATAAAGCTGAAGTCGAAAGTTTGTACATGGAACACATAGAAACCGGCCAAGTGCGAGTTAGACTCGCGCACCGAGGGTTCCGTACAAATTCGCCAAGTTATTATAAAATCCGGTGTTAGCAGAGCCCTGCTCTTAAGCAAAATGTAGGCAGTGTGAGGTCATTTTATATTGTATACAGACAGTCAGAAATTATTTAAAAAAAAACTACTAACTAGATCTCGTTCAAACCAATTTTCGGTGGAAGTTTGGATGGTAATCTACATGTTTGTCTGTATAATTGCGAGCGTATCACATGAAAACGGCTGAACGGATTTCGATGCAAACTACTAATCCATTGACAAAATCACTGGCCAAGCTACTTTTTATCCCAGAAAATTTTATAGTTCCCACGGGATAGCGATAAACCAAGTCTTTGCGGACAAAAAATAAAATGAAAACCTCTCATTACCACCCCACCGGTAATGAAACGGCATAATGTTTATTCAGTGAAAGTTATCGTTTCTGCATCGTTAACGCCCGAACTAAACGCGGAAGCTGTTCGGGGTCCATTATCAACGAAAATAACGCACTTAGGGATTAGAATAACACTCGGGGGCGTTTTTCGGAGCTTAATTCCGTGGAATATCGATTTGGCGCGTATTGACAGATTGTAAACGCTTTGGAGATGGAGTTTGAAAGTCGGCGGCAAAAAATTTGGCCCTCAGATTTTGACAACATTTATTTATTTATTACTATTTTAATTTTCAACAAGATGGAGCGACGAACTGATCAGGATCGCGGGATCGCGGTGGATGCGGAAGGCACAGGACCGGTCCGAGTGGAGAGCCGTGGGGGAGGCCTATGTCCAGCAGTGGACGTCTTTCGGCTGATGATGATGATGATTTTATTCTTAATTTAACTAACATAGTGTTTAAGTTGAATTACTAACCCGATATGGATTTTGATGTTCGAAATAAATTATTTTTATTTTATTTATTTTTTATTTACAACTACTTAAGGTTTAACCTTTTCGTCGCCACGTCAAATACAAGAGACGTCGCCCATATAGACTTCTTTATTGCAATACCTTAAGTTGTACCCAGACCTAATTGAACGAAGGTTGCTTTTGTATTGAAGTTATGGACGTATATATAGAAAGAAGAAAGAAAGAAAAAGTTTATTTATAACAATCACAGTAATTAAAAAACAAAAACATATTAAAAGCTACATAAAAATTGACATAAAATGGCCCCAACTCAGCATTTGCTGGCCTTACGGCCAACGCTGGTCTTCCGTTGGGGCCATCGGGTAGCGAGTACCTACATTAAAAGACAGAATAGTATAAAAACAATACGACAATAAAAACAAAAACAAACATAATACAATATAAACAAATAAGGAATACACATTAAAACATTAATACATATAATTTGATGTGGTTGCCTAGGCACAAGCCCCTTTGCCTTTTAAAATAGAAAAAAAAACATAATAAGCATAGACAACCACATCATAGACAAAAGAACCAATAGAAGAGTCAGTATCAATCAATGAAAACACGAGTACACTTTTAGGTTATAAACACAATATACTATATACACGTCGTTGGCGTTGAACTTGCTTTGCTTATGTGTGTCGATAGCGTCGAAAAGATTAAAGGCACTACGTTTCTCAATCTCAAAAACAGGCCGTTGGGCCTTACGAGGTTAAGACAGTTTATATTTCGGAAAAAAACAAACAAAAAAACTAGTAGCGAAAATTTTAGGAATCATGTTATAGGCGATGAGGCTAGCAACAGTAGCAACCCAACACTGTTTAGATTTCTTTTCCACAAATCAAATAGTATAGCCGTTTTTTCTTTTTTTTATATAAATTATCGCGTAATTCGGCGTGCCTTGTGGCCTCCTTCATTTATTGGCCCTCCAAACAAACATATCGACGTTAAAATAAAATAATAATACATGTTGCTCCAACAACGAACTTCATAAACTGCCCGCGTGTGTCTGGAAATGCGCAACTCGTAGGTATTTCAACAAACAAAAGAAACCAAAAACTAAGCGAATATTCAAATAAACTAAGCGAATATTCAAATAAAGCCGAAGTCAACGACACTTGAGTTGTTAAAATGCCGAAAATAAGGTGTAGTTTCCGAATACCATTCGAACATTGGAATTTCTATCGAATACCTTGGAGTTACGGTTGGTATTAAGTTGACGGTGAAATTGTATGTACAGTCGTGGATAAAACCGTTAGCCACTTCGTGGTTTGTTTTTACTTTGTAGGAGCAACAAACTGCGAATAATCTTTGTCAGTACCTGTTGTAAGCGTCAGATGTTATACTAAACACGGAAGGGGGGAGGAGTGGGTCTGTTTGGTTGAATAAAAGCCATATAACAAAATTAAACGAAAAAGGATGAAGACTTTTAACCATTTTTGACAACTTTTGACAGCAAAGGAACTTCCGAGCGTAGCGTCACTGTCGCTGCGTCAGTGACGCCAGAGCCGCTTTGCTCGGAAGTCTAGCTTATGCATTTTTTATATCTACGATCAAAAATATAGCTTCATTAATTTGAAGAGACAAAATACGTGCCCTATAGTACATATAAAGGATGGAAATCGACTTTACTCGCCGACAGTACTCGGGACCCTTCAGTAAACTTGTAAAGATTCAGTACAATGTGAATAATAAGCTGAATTGTTATAATGAAAATCTGTTACACGCGGCATATCGCCCGTACGAGGGTTCTGTATATAATACGACGAACGTATGACGTTAAGCTATTGTCCTATAAATAAAAAATAGGATCATAGCGTAATAGTAACAACAACACGTCTAGCACTACAGCGCACTAGAGTCGCGTCGCGCGCGAGATAGATTGCCCGTCTTTTTCTTACTGTTCGTTCTAGAAAGAGACGGGTAATCTATCTCGCGCGCGACGCGACTCTTGTGCGCTGTCATGCTAGCCGGGCTGGTGAGGAAACTCAGCCGTTCAGACAGGGTAACACGGTGAGTTATCTTTTTTTTATGTTAGAGAGGCCGGACAAACGAACTAGTGGGTCACCTGATGTTAAATGATCATCACTGTCCATAGACACCCGCAACGCTTTACGCGATACCCGTGCGTTGTCAGCCCTGCAGGAAATTGTACACTAGTCTCTTGAAGGCACCCAGGTCGTAACTCCATGGGAAGACCCCAGCAGCAAGCTCGTTCCAGATTTCCAATTCGACAGACCGTCCGACCGATTGTTGACCGTCGTTCTGTGTTTTTTTTTATATAAACCGAAGCATAATCCATTGTATATAAGTTTCTATGTATAGCGAGTTCAACGGTATCTTAATTTTGAACCGAGGATTCTCTCGATTCAGTCGTTTTTTTAGCGTTTCCTTAGAAGTCAGTCAGAAAATCTTTTTAAGTCGGCTCATTTATCGCTTTCAACAAAAAATTTACACTTTAACAAAATATAAAACACGTACTTTTTACTCCCGCCTATGTCGCCAGCAATATTTATTATGCAGCATCGTCTGATTTCGTTACTCCCGAACGGGTCCCCAAATTGTACTAAATAGAAATATGTAAGTAAATTCCATTCTGGCCCCGTGAGCTGGAAAACAGCACGACGGGAGCTCGTTATCTGGCGGGACCTATAAAAAACCTATTCTTGTAGCATTTTGAAGGCCGACTTCGCGAGACTGGGGAAATTGAGTCGGTGTCACTTACGTCAGTGTTAGGCGCTTACCTGAAATAAAGAAAAGATTCTTGTTAGAATTATAAGATCAGAATGTGTCAAAATTATGTCTTTTTTTTCACCGGTGGGCCATTTGACGACGACAGATTCATGATCTAAAAATAATCGATTTATCCACACGAGCATTAATTTTCGAAGTCAATCACATCGTTGAAGTGGGTTAAAATAGAGATGTGAGAGAATTAGATTTTAATAAGTTGGCCATTTGACGCCGCACAGTTTGAATTTGAACAACGACCTAAGTGTACGTGTACGTGTATCGAATGTGTGTAAATAAATGTTTCTCTCTCTCTATGTATGAAAAAAATCCTGAAAAATATTCACAGGGATGTTCAGACAAACTAACCCAACCTGTGTTAAAAACATATCCCAAAGTACCCATTTTAAAGAGGCGTATCTGCAAAAAGTGCCGTTTAATTCGAATTAACGATACGTCAACGAATGAGTTAAGCCCTCGCAACAATGTCACGTGAAATATTAATACCAACGCAGCGGCAGCGAGCAAACAGGCCGTTAATATCCCCATTATTTATTACTATTTACATTATTATTGTTAACTGCAAACAATAATTGCTGTTGCGATAGTTTTGTACGAACAGTAGTACGGGTGACAGTAACCGAATAAAAGGTTGTATGTTTATTTTTGGTGTTCCATATGTAAACGGAACTGTTATAGCTACCTTTTTTTATGTTAATTCTTAAGTTAAGTCTGTAATTCTTTTATTTTTATTTTTTGATGGTAATAAACGTTTATCTTATCTTATCTTATCTTTTATCTTATCAATAATGTCAGGCTGTCAATAGGTACTCTTTCTCAGGATTAATTTCCTACTCGTCGGAACTCGGTGTTCAGTTTACCCCCACAAAGATTACATTAATTTTTTGATTCGAAATTTAGTCTCGTCTACGACTAAATAAATAAGAACGAACACCCTTTAGGAGTGATACAACAAAATACCAGTGACACATTTTCCTAGGACATAATCCCAAAGAAATATTTAATATTAGACCCACGGTGAATGGAGGTTCGATATTAATGGGAAATTTCTTGCGGCGTGAATAAGCGGGCGTCGTAAAAGGTCGTATGTGCGCTTACGCTTCTTTGTCACTTACGTCCTTGTGCTATGGTGTAAATGGCGAGGATCCGTTTCGCAAACAGCCCCCGAATTTAATAACATCCACCAATCCGAACGGCGCGATTACTCTATACCGAAATAAATGATAATCGGACATTCATGACAGGGTGATGCTTGACATATACAGGATGATTACTAAATGGCCATGTAAGTGTTTTCAGCATTTTTGAATCATAGTTCACAAATGTTTCCATACATTGATCGTCAATGAACCACATCAAGGGCGGGACTAACTTTCAAATCGAAAATTTAAATGAAAAATATTTGTCGAGGTGTTCAACTAATCCAATCACCTGTCCGGCTAGCACGACAGCGCACAAAAGTCGCGTCGCGCGCGAGATAGATTATCCGTCTCTTTCTAGAACGAACAGTAAGAAAAAGACGGGCAATCTATCTCGCGCGCGACGCGACTCTTGTGCGCTGTCGTGTTAAACGTGGCTGCTGAAATATTCCGGCAAATTTTTGAGAGCGAGAGAAAAAAGCGTTGCTGCTCTTTCTTATCGAAACCTTTACTCCGTTTTTACGACGCCCACATGCAGAGCTGGGTTCGTCCATTTCAAAACCGGACACGACACAGTTTTTTTTTATACGACATGTAAGGCAAATGAGCAAGTGAGTTACCCGATGGCAAGCGAGCGCCACCACCCATGGACCGCAACACTAGAGGATTGCAGATACGTTGCCAGCCTAGAGGCCTAGTTAGGATATGATAAGTCTTGTGCCAGTAATTTCACTGGCTGTCCTACTTACTCTACTGCTCTTACCACTGCTTGGCGGCAGGATTAGCGAGTAAGACGGTGTTAGCGATCCGGACGGACCTTGCACGAGGTCCTACCACCCGCAAGATTGCCAGGGCCCCGATTTTTTAAAGCCTTTCTTTACAAAATTGTATGATAACTTGATAACCTCGTCACATTCGCTTGTCAGTAGTAGCAGAAATTTAATTTCAATTGAGCCGCAGTCAAATGTTTTTTTTTAATAATTTTGAAGTCACCCTGTGTCTGCACAACAATAGGCGGCACGTAAATTAGGTGACACAATGCCGTTGGCCACGGAATTAGCATTATAAAAAGGGCATACGTGCGTCGATCGTAAATAATGTTTTATAGCGCGACAAATTCTGGGGACCACTTCGCATCTGAAGCGACGATTTACGCGTAACTAGTTGTATCCCGTGACTTCGTCTGCGTAGGATTCGTTTATCTATACAGGCCACTTTCAACATGAAACTACTGTGAGACTCAGTCTTAGTTACACAAACGCATAACTCGCGTATAAAAGTCGAGTACTTACCTAATGCTCTAATGTAAATGTACGTTTGTAATGTAGTTTGGGGCTAGGTGGTCAAAAGTACAAAAGTTTATTTTACAAATAGGCCGCCAAAGTCTCTTTGACATGTCTTTTTTTGAATCTACCAGCGCATTCGGAAAGACCATCATTGCCAAGAAGAATGAGCCGCACGAAGCTTGGCAGAAAGTCATTGGTCGTTTGGTGTCAATTGTCCCAAGATACGAGTATTTATTTATTTATTTTACATCTTCAAGTTCTCAAACACAGAGCGTGCGCACCACAGTATCCCGTCCCTGGTCTTTGACAGGCTACCGGCGAATCACACGAGATAAGGGGACGGTGGCCGAGCATAAATATAAATTGCGCCGTAACTGTCAAGCGGGCACAATTGGCCGGGCTGATTTAGGAGACGGCTGCCGGCTGCCGCTCCGGCACAAAGGACCGGCCAGATGGAGAGTGCAGTGTGAAAAACAAATGCGGTTCAGATCACTTGGGGGTTCGGTTTGAGTTCTAAGGAGCGTATTAAACTAGGCAACATTAGCATAATATTTTAACCTTGCTGCCACGTCATATACAAGACACGTCACCAACTACCTCCCTGCCGAATTTCATCTTGATTGGTCGAGCAATGACATATTATAGCTGAACAAAACTCCTTTCGGACATGGCAACGTTATTGCCGTTACTTGACATATAAGGACCTCTGCGCGCGCCGACAGCGACTAAACACAAGTCAGGCAATTACCTTACTTCTCGCTTGCCGCGGGGAGACCGCCTATGACGTATCTACCTCAGTTTTATATAATACTAGCTTTTGCCCGCGACTTCGTCCGCGTAAACATCATTTATTTTCAAACAGCTTTTGCCCGCGGCTTCTCTCCCGTGTACCAGAAATATTTCGCAAAAGAATAATTCATTATTAATAATTTCAATCCCGTTTTTTCCCGTTCCCATAAGAATTTCGGGAAATGCTCTCTTAATGCTACCCTACACTCCCCAAGCAACCCACTTGCCAAATTTCAGCTTTCTACGACCAGTAAAACGAAAAATCCCGTTTTTCCCGTTCCCGTGGGAATTTTGGAAAGTCCTACCTTAATGTTCCTCTACACTCTTCAATCAACCTACATGCCGAATTTCAGCTTTCTACAACCAGTAAAACGAAAAATCCCGTTTTTCCCGTTCCTTTGGGAATTTTGGAAAGTCCTACCTTAATGTTCCTCTACACTTTTTAAGCAACCTACATGCCGAATTTCAGCTTTCTACAACCAGCGACCGTTTCACTTTTGCGAAGACACAACACAACGCTGATGATCAAATTTTCATGTCTGGTTTTTTTATTGTTGTTTTTTTTTTTCTATAAAATTGTGTGTACATGCTCTTATATTTGTGTGTCTTGCAAAATGAATAAATGTCTTCTTTCTTTTCTTCTTTCTTCTTTCAGTAAAACGAAAAGCCCCTTTTTCCCGTTCCCTTGCGAATTTTGGAAAGTCCTACCTTAATAGACTCATTTATTGACAAATAGCTTTTGCCCGCGGCTTTGTTCGCGTGTACCAGGAGTATTTCAATCCCTTTTTTTTCCCGTTCCCGTGGGAATTTTGGAAAGTCCTCTCTTAATGCTCCTCTACACTCTTCAATCAACCTATATGCCGAATTTCAGCTTTCTACAAAAAGTAAAACGAAAAGCCCCTTTTTCCCGTTCCCGTGGTAATTTTGGGAAATTATCTCTTACCTATAGGTTCCCTACACTCTTCAAGCAACCTACATGCCAAATTTCAGCTTTCTACGAACAGTAAAACGAAAAATCCCGTTTTTTCCCGTTCCCGTGAGAATTTTGGAAAGTCCTCTCTTAATGCTTCTTTACACTCCCCAAGCAACCTACACATGTCGAATTTCAGCTTTCTACAACCAGTAAAACGAAGTCTCGTTTTTCCCGTTCCGTGGGAATATTGAAAAATTCCTTATTTCCTTACACTTATCAAGCAACCTACATGCCAAATTTCAACTTTCTACGACCAATGTATAACAAAAAATCCCGTTTTTCCCGTTTGTTTCCGTCAGAAATTCGGGAAATCCTTTTGTAGTGCTCCCCTATACTCCCCAAGGAACTTGAAGGCCAAATTTCAGTTTTCTACGACCAGTAAAACGAAAAATCGATCCCGTAAAACTGAATATAAATTCCCTTTTTTCCTCATCCCGTGGGAATTTCCTAAAATCCTTAAAACCGTTTTTATAATTATAGTTCATAGGATTTCGTTGACCTGAATATATAAATCTCATTTTTTCCTTATCCCGTAGGAATTTCCAAAAATCCTGAAATTACTTTCTTAATGTTGTAATCACCTACTTGTGTAGGAAATTTTAAGAGTCTAGTTATTATAGTTACTTACTGAGATAGGGTCACTCGGAATCGAATAAGCACATAAATCCCGTTTTTTCCCGTTCCCGTGGAAATTTGTGTGTGTGTGTGTGTATGTGTGTTTGCGTGTGTCAGGTAGGTATGTGTGTTGTTGTTTTCGTAATCAGCGACCCGATAAACCGTACAAACAATACTACCCACTAATAATAATAATATAATAATACCCACGTTGATTTTTAGACTTTGTCACCACGTATCCCCCTTTTAGGAGTTGAATTTTCAAAAAACCTGAAACACGTGTTTACTCATTTATCGTTGGGAGTACTCCTGTGAAGTTTCGAATAAAATAGTCTAACTAATCTTGTTTCCCCATACAAACTTTGGACCCCCATTTAACCCCTTTAAGGGTCGAATTTCCAAAAATCCTTCCTTAGTGGATGCCTACATTGTATAAGGTATCTGTGTGCAAAATTTCAAGTCTCTAGGTCCAGTGGTTTGGGCTGTGCGTTGATATATCAACAGTCAGTCAGTCAGTCAGTTTAGAATTTTATATATATAGATTTATATATTATAATATATCATAGTGGTCCAGTAGTTTTCGAGATTTCGTGATTAGTCAGTGAGTGAGTGCCCAACAAACACAGATAGCAATACAAAAGTCCACTTTTGGTGTAACACGGAACCTTAAGAGTTAATAAACATTTAATATGGTACAACCGTGAACTTATAGCGGCGCATTACGCTTTTGCCTGTATAATAGCATCATAAAAGCAGGAACGGATACTATTGTTACGCGATCGGTGTAAATGCAGATGTCAAAAATGCCTTCTTACAGCCTCTAGCAGCATGGTTCCTTAAGAGCATTTTAGTGGTAGTCAAATATGTTAATTGCTGTATAAAGGCGTAGACTTATACCACTCTAATGCCGCTGCTTAAAAGAGTCACTGTGAACTACTGTACAGCCAACAGTTTTAGAGTGGTGCACACTTAGAGTGATTTAATGCAAAAAGTTACATAGCGACTCACCTCGACTCTGTTACAAAGCTTTTTAGAGTTTTTTTTCAAAGCTGCTTAACGGCGTTTTATTAACCCACATGAACACCAAAGGTGTTGCGAGATCCTCATATAACTCAGAAATGCAGCATTTGGCTGTAAATTGGCTACACACAAATACTTCTATACTGTTTTAGTCTGCATATTAGAATTGTCGTTAGCTATTCTAGGGCACATTGAGCAATATTGGAACTTTTTGCAGCCATGGGAATTAATTCAGGATTAAAACGGTTCACATAGGCTTCTTCCTGAATGTCGCCATTTTGCTGCTACCGTATCCTGAAAAACAATGTTATTGTTTATGTTTTAATCATGATTTCTGCCTTTTTACTTTTTGTATTACACGTTAAAATTACACATATTTTAAAATAGAACAAAAACTTTGCATAATCGTGTGTAAGTCACATAAAAATGTATTTAATAATATTTACTTGTTACTTATTTCACGATATTGATATTCAAAAAAGAGATATTTTCGAGGCGCGTAAAAATTTAGTCACAAAAACATATAGACATTCACAGTAAACATGCATTCCCAGCTATTTTCACAGGCTGTTACAAACTGTACTTACCAAAAATACAATGCTCCCTTAATTTCACACTTCACACCGCGCGGCCATTTCTTTATTTTTCGACACCATTGAATGAATGTCAAATATTCTAACTCGGCTGACAGTCCAAAACATTTTACTAAGGGCATATTTTCAATATTTTTCACACGGCTGATGATATTATACAGGTTTATATTAACCAAAAGCGTTATTTAAGAGGATATGTGACCTATCCCTACTCCTTAGCCTGTATAAAAGGACACTCGTGTTCTGTTAAACAGCAGATAATCAGCTTTGTTACCTAGAATAATTCCAATATAGTGCTACTATAATTCTTTTAAGTAAAAATGTGAACTCAATTAGAACCAAAGGCTGAATAATTTGTGCCCAAATAAGAGTTATATTGGTGTTAACAGCGCTGTTAACACCATTATACAGCCTCCTTATACAGCTGTTGGTGTTGTGTTACACCAAAAGTGGACTTTTATATTGCTATCTGTGTTTGTTGGGTGAATGAGTGACCTTTCGCTTTTAAATCAGATTAAAAATCATTGTCCACTATCCTGAGCTCTTCTATGATCCTGATTCCTGGCCTGGAGAGAACTAGAGCAAAGAGCGTCCTAACACTAACAATTATATTCAACTAGCTTCTGCCCGCGACTTCGTCCGCGTAGTATTAGCAATTGACATGTTTATCGCTATCCCTCAGGAACTGTGCAATTTTCCGGGATAAAAAGTAGCCTGTGTTTCAATCTAGGGTACCAGTTATCTTCGGTCCAAATTTTATCCAAATCCGTCAAGTCGTTTTAGCGTGAAGAAGGAACAAACATACACACTCACTCACATCGCCGCACATTGTAGCGCTATTCGAAAATTCATGTCCGCTTTCAGATTAACCAAACATCGGAACGCAAACTACCAGGTACCCATTATCGACGCCCAAAAGCTGTCAAACACACTGTAATTGGGGCCTCGGTCGATATTGTAATGATAAACACAATAATAACTATGGTTAGGCCGGAAATTGTATGTAAATATCAAGGTTAACAATTCAGAAATTTACAGCCCAAGTGAAGACGGAGCTCGGTTTGAACTAAGCCGTGTAGCTAGTCGTTTTCGAGTCTTGGATGTTTAATATGACGTTAAATAAGTTTATTCGTTGCCTAGTTCCCATAATACCAGTTTTGATTTGTTAGGTCAACTAGGTGTCAACTGTGCCAAGACAGTTTCCAACTTCCAATCAAAGAAAAAACCGGCCTAGTGCGAGTCGGACTCGCGCACCGAGGGTTCCGTACAAATTCGCCAAGTTATTATAAAATTCAGTCTTAGCAGAGCCCTGCTCTTAAGCAAAATGTAGGCAGTCTGAGGTCATATAGAGATAGACAAATATTAAATTAAAAAAAAACTACTTACTAGATCTCGTTCAAACCAATTTTGGGTGGAAGTTTGCATGGTAATGTACAATATATATTTTTTTTTAGTTTTGTCATTCTCTTATTTTAGAAGTTACGTTGGGGGACACATTTCGCCACTTTGGAAGTGTCTCTCGCGCAATCGATTCAGTTTAGAAAAAAAATATACTAGAAACCTCAATATCGCTTTTGAAGACCTATCCATAGATACCACACACGTACGGGTATGAAAAAAAAATGAGTTTCAGTTGTAAGTATGGGGAACCCCAAAATCATAAGTTTTTTTTCTATTTTTGTGCGAAAATCTTAATGCGGTTCACAGAATACATCTACTTACCAAGTTTCAACTGTATATAATACCTCTTATAGTTTCGGAAAAAAGTGGCTGTGACATACGGACGGACGGACAGACAGACAGACAGACAGACAGACAGACAGACAGACAGACAGACAGACATGACGAATCTATAAGGGTTCCGTTTTTGCCATTTGGCTCATTGTGATCCTATATCCCCCATGTGGGGCAGAGGGCATCCATAGTGCCGCGCCATCCCGTTCGGTCTTGAGCTTCGCGTTTCATTTCGCTCCAAGTTTTGCCAATGGAAGCCGCCTCGGCGATGACCGTTCGCCGCCAGGATTGTTTAGGGCGGCCACGTTTCCGTTTTCCTTGTGGATTCCAGTCTAGGGCCTGCTTCGGGATGTGATCGGGCTCCCTTCGGAGCGTGTGGCCGATCCAGCTCCACTTGCGGCGTTTGATCTGCTGGTCGATCGGCGTCTCGCCGCAGCGTTCCCACAGGTTCGGGTTGGAGATTTTCTCGGGCCAGTATACACCGAGAATACGGCGTAGGCAACGGTTGATGAAGACCTGGAGCCGGCGCGAGATGTCTTTCGTGACCTTCCACGTCTCACATCCGTACAGCAATACGGTTTTTACATTGGACCGGAATATCTTGAGCTTGACTCTCCTAGTCAGTTTCCGCGATTGCCATACAGGACGGAGCTGCGCGAAGGTTGCTCTCCCCTTGGCGATTCTCGAAGTGATGTCCTCTTCGGTCCCTCCTGTTTCCGACACTACACTACCGAGGTATGTAAACTTGTGGACCTTTTCCACCCCCTCTGTGCCGATGAGCAACGGCAACGAGCTCGTCGCTCCGCACCTCATCTCCTGGGTCTTCCGGGTGTTAATTTTCAGTCCCGTCTTCAGAGCCTCTCGCCGGAGGTCGTCCAGTTTGGCTTGCATGTCGGCGCGCGTGTGGCTCAATAGGCATAGGTCATCGGCATAGTCCAAATCTTCCAATACGTTGGATAGTCCCCACTCTATGCCGCGGCGTTTGCTGTTGGTGTTGTTCATGATGCCATCGAGGACGACAAGAAAGAGGAGAGGTGAAAGGAGACACCCCTGGCGAACACCTGCATGGACCGGTATATCCTCCGAGACCAGGCCGTCGTGAATCACCCTACAAGAATAGTTCTCGTAGATGGCCTTAATCAGGTTTGTGATCTTCTCGGGGATTCCAATTTCACGCAGCCGGCTCCATTTGGCTACGGAACCCTAAAAACTATATTTAAAACGTAACCCTTCCTTGTAACTTATCAAGAAATCCTTTAAGTTTTAGTTCATAATTGGTTTGTTTTTCACGTTACCAACGGCGGCAAAGTATAATTTAACTTCCAAGTTACGTAGTTTTATAACTTTCAAGTTTTCGAGGCCATTCTGTCCGTCACAGGTAATATCACAAGTTAGAGGCACACTAATTGGATTAATTTTAATAACTTCTTGGCCGAGTTAATTAAGTATCAAATTTAGTTTATATCAGTTACATTTAGGTGCTTAAATTATGAGAATCGAACAATGAGAAATTCAAAAATCTAAACGCATCTACTATCCACATAAATAACATTCAAAACGCTTATAATGCGAAAAAGCCTTTACAGTTCTATTATCAAATGTTTGATCCCCTTTTCCACACGCCACTAATGCTAAACGTGGCCTTTAGGTCTTGTTACCTTAGTAGTGGTGGTAGTTATTACAACAGCAGATAACGTAATGCATTATTTGCACGCAACGAACAACACATTATCGAATCGTCAACTATCCTGTTATCATTATTCGTTGTCTGTTGTCAACGTTGTTCATACGCGCACTGTTGCCGCACTTGGCATAGAAGCGCAAGCCAGTGCGCAACAAATCAAGTAGGTGTGTGCGAGAGACAGCGCTATACGCGCGAGCTCGCATCGCAATCGCAATTCAAATAACTGACTTTTGGTATCATTATCAGCTGTTGCTGTTTGGTGTCAGTCAGTACAATAACAAACAAGGTAACAGAGCGTTGTTTTGCTTTTGTTCCCGTACGTTTTTATTACGCTGCGATCACAACGAAATAAGTATAACAATTATTTAATAATAAGTTCATTATCGTTTTGTAAAACAGCAATATAACAGGATAACAGACCACAGTTTACAATAACAGCAGTTTAAGAATAACAACACTGTTATTCATTATTGCAAAACAGCCGTTATTGCCACCACTATACCTTAGGCTCTCCCTAGATAAAGATTGTGAATTGTTAGTGCTTCCAAGTGTTAAGTGCCTTTGCACTAAATATCTAGCCTTATTTCGGTGGTTAACGATATTCTTAACATTGATAGGCCAGTCAGTGCAAGCACAGAACTCTCCACGTTTCGTTAATTAGAGTGTGTGATCGTCCTGAGTCCTTTGTGTAAGCGCTATTTGAATAAAGACTGGCTGTACAAGTGAAACTGCTGTTATTTCTATCTCATTAATGTACCTTGAAGATGGTCGAGATGGTGACCTAGGCTCGGCTACGTATAAAGCTCGTTTGAATCATGACCGACCAACCTGACAGTTTATCCATCCTTAGTCTTCGGCATAATGTACCCAATTTTGTTAGCTTTATCTTATCAATTCCATGGTTTTAGAGTTGAAATTTTATGGAAATCAAACAGTCACAGACTTCAAGCTATCTCACTATAATCGCTAATCTAGCTAAGCTCAACGAAACTAGAGTTATCTCCATCTCTCTATCCCGCAACTATCAGTACATTCAGCACAGATTGCAGGCTAATGACCAAGCGATGGGTACAGTTGCATCCGTAACAAAGATACTATCAGTTAATCGAAGTAAGTTACCTAATCCAAATCCACATTGTGGGAAGAGTAAGATTTTGACTTGTGACTGTATAATTTCTGAGCCTCTAGTGTAAGTTTTCTCATATAGAAACGTCTCGAACGCGTTTACGTAAACGTCTCAATTACTATGGAAAAATTGGCAGCGCCACTCGCGGATCGAAACGGCAACAAACTGCTAGCAGTTCATGTATGGGCTGACAATAATTGGCATCAGAATCAGCTAGCTGTCACATTCATCATTTTGTCACAGTCAAAATGAACACGATGGCGATTGCGAGCGAGTTACGTAATAAGCTTGCAGTTCCCATAGTATTTGACATTTTAATGCAAACGCGGTCGAGACGTGTTCTGTGACCGAAAACTTACACTATTACTGTGTCCATAATACTACTAATATTGTAAGTGTGATCGTTTGTGTTTGTTACTCCTTCACGCTAAAACGTTTAGACGGATTTTGATGCAATTTGGTATGTAGATAGCAGATTGTCTGAAATAACACAAAGGCTACTTTTTATCTCGATTTTCCCATGGGATTGGAAAATCCCGTAATGTTCTATAAAGACAGTGAATTTTGTGTAGAGAAAGTCAAAGGTCCCGGGAAGGGATATAGGATTGTTTTTATCTCAGAAAACCGCTTAGTTCCCGCGGGATAGCAATAAGCGAATTCTGCCCAAACGGAGTCGCGAGCAACAGTTAGTATTCTATAGTGGCCACTATCAAGATACAAGAGTCAACGTCAATCCTGCAACAACAAAGAGTTCCTATGCGATCACTGTCTGATTGTCCGATGAAGAAAACAATCGCGCTCTCACAAAATACCCCACCGGATCCCGCGCTCGCTCTCGCTTCCGCTTCCGCGTCCGCTCCCGCTTGAACCCGCCGACGTAACTACCGTCATCAGTTGCAGCGTCCGCTAGTGTTACGATCGATTTCGAACAGACGCTGGTGTTAAGTGCGTCTTCACTGTTACTCGTTTAGGAAGCGAGGGGTTATGTGTTTAGTTTACTAATGACAGCTAAAAAGGTCCTAAGACCTCTTAAAATATATTTAAGTCTCAGGAAGGAAAATTTCTATATTATTACACAATTAATTCAAATAAATTACAATAAACTAATCCTTAAAACCTACATGCAAGAGTTTGTGAGGATGGATGTGACGATGTGAGTGTGTATGTTTGTTACTTCTTCACGCGCAAACGGCTGGATGGATTTGAATGAAATTTGGAACGGAGATAGCTGGTACACCAGATTAATACATAGCCAACTTTTTATCCCGTAAAATTGCATAGTTACCGCGGGATAGTGTAGTGACAAACATGTCAAAGGTCGTAGCTGCCTAAAGTAGCGACGTTAGTAAATTGCAGAATATAACTATCAATATCAGTTCTTCAATCTAATTCTACGCGGACAAAGTCGCGGGCAGAAGCTTTAATTATAATAATATTTCAAACTTCAATGCTAAAGACATAGTATTGTTTATTTAATATTAATATCTTCTCTAGAGAGAGTCCAACTTGCGTACTCCCAACTTATACTAGAGCTAGCGCATCTATCTATCTGAATAATAGAGCCTTAGACGGTCCTAAGACAATATCCTTAACCCTCGTTAGGTCCCAGACACGACTACGCGCGACCGAAAGCGAGGCGAACGAATGCTATAGACCGAAGACCGACCGCTTAAATAAAGGTGCGACCACACCGCCGCTTAAAAAACGGTGACGTTACGGAATCGCAACAAAATTTATGAGAAAACGTGACGCATACGACACGTCACTGCGTATACGCGGCGGTTTGGTCGCACCCTGAGTCCTTGCCTTCGCTCGCCGGGGGAAGACTCATTTAAGCGGGCGGTCTAGCCTCCAGTATATGTAGTAAACAAAAGAACGTTTCGAACGGCTTAATCACTATGTCAAAATTGGCAACACCACTAACGGAATGAAAAAGAAATAACCCCTTACCGACGTAGCACTTCAACTCGAATGAAAAGTGGGATGTATGTTATAGTGTTAAGTAGTATACCTACCCACTTATAAATAAGTAATGCATGTACCTACGTTATGATTGTATTCCCAATATGGAGTCAGTTAGAATAAATCGCTTGCTCGGACTGTGTCGTTTCAATCAGTACTCCCGTACATAACAGTGGCGCAGTCGATATTGAACCTTATTGCTAACGTGTTAAAACCTATTAATTGTACAGTACAATTTAATTAAATAAAATGTCGGTCGGAAAGTTAGGCGAATTTAACTTGACGAATGGATCATGGAATACATATATCGAGCGCATGGAACAATATTTTGTTGTAAACGAGGTGAAATCAACTTTAAAAGTGCCGACTTTACTAGCATGCGTCGGTGATGAAACGTACGAGTTGATGGTTGACTTGTGTGACCCTAAGAAACCAGCGACAGTGGAATACGACGAGTTAGTGGAGTGCGTCAGGAGCCACATACAACCCACACCTTCGGTTCTGGCTGAGAGGTTTAAATTTAGAAAAAGGGTTCAGGGAGTAAACGAGACCGTCGCAATATTTGCGGCCGCTTTAAAACGGTTAGCTAGAACGTGTGATTTTAAAAGTAATCTCGACGAAAATCTAAGAGACCAATTCGTTTGCGGCCTTTATAGTGAAACCACTAGGCAAAGATTATTTTGTGAACAAAAGTTAACTTATTCGAGAGCATATACAAAAGCGGTCGCATTGGAAACGGCGACTCATGACGCGGCGATAGTCGAGCAGCAAAGTGGAAGCAGTGATCGTGATCGTGCGGTGCACGCGGTGCACGCGGCGTACCCCGAGGCCAGGCGCACGGCGCTGGCGGCGCGGCCGCGGCGCCCGGGCCCGCGCGGCCCCGCGTTCGGCGGCGGCGGCGGCGGCGGAGGCGGCAGCGGCGGCGGCGCCGGCGGCGGCGACGGAGCCCGCGGACGGGGCAGAGGCCCGGCGATGACGGGAAAATCGTGTTATGCGTGTGGGGGTAGCGATCATGCCTACACTACATGCAAATTCAAGAACTACGTTTGTAAGATATGTTTACAACCAGGGCATTTGAAGCGTGTATGTCCCAATTTACGTCGCAGCGATGGCGGTAAGGATTTGTTTCGATTGGAGGCGGCGTTCGCGGGTGCACATTATGGTGACAGCGAAGGTGACGATGTTTGTGTCGAGCGGGCGGGGGCGCGCAGCGCAGGCGCGCACGGCAGCGGCTCGGACGGCGACGGCGACGGGCCGAGCGGCCTGTACATGATGGAGGCCGGCGACAGCGCGCCCGTACTGGCAGACGTGGCGGTGGCGGGCCGGCGGCTACGCATGCACGTCGACACGGGCTCACCGATATCATGTGTTAGTGACAAATTGTTTACGGAATCGTTTCAAAGCTATAAATTAGTGAGTGATGGTCTTAAACTTAAAGGTTATGATGGACAAATCATCAAGTCACTGGGTTATATAATTGTACCGGTTAGCATTCATAGTGTAACGAAATATTTAAAATTGTATGTTATTCGTAACGGCGGCGTGCCCTTGTTAGGACGCGAATGGTTAAAAGAGCTATGTATGGAGGTAGTGGTAGTAAATTCTATGCTGACCGTGCGCAATGACGCTGTCAAGGGTGAGGCTGGTACTGGTACTTTAGGAGCGGCGAACGTCGACATACAGAGGGACAGAGAACAAATCGTCAAAGGCTTGATTGAGCAGTTTCCGTCGGTGTTCAGCGGGCAGCTGGGGCAGCTGCGCAGCGAGCGCGCGGCGCTGCGCGTGCGGCCGGGCGCGGCGCCCGCGTACCGGCGCGCGCGGCCGCTGCCGCTGGCGCTGCGCCCGCTCGTCGACGCAGAGCTGCGCCGCATGGAGGACGCAGGTATTATATCCCCTGTAAACGTGTCTGATTGGGCCTCGTGCTTGGTGGTGGTATTGAAAAGTAACGGCGCATTAAGGATTTGTGGCGATTATAAAAGTACGGTTAATCCGGTTTTAGAGGTTGATAGGTACCCCCTGCCCCGTGCCGAAACATTATTTAATAATTTGAATGGGGGTAAACGGTACAGTAAACTGGATTTATCCGAAGCCTATAGCCAAATACCGTTAGATGAATCCAAAAAGTATACCGTTGTTAATACTCACAGGGGCCTGTTTGTTTACAATAGGCTTGTTTATGGCCTCGCTTCAGCGCCTTCGATTTTTCAGCGCATTATGGAACGCATCACAGCGGGAATTCCCAATGTCTCAGTTTTTTTGGATGACATACTTATAACTGGCTATACAGAAAATGAACACATAAAAAATTTAATAATGGTGTTTGAAAGATTAGCTAAAGAAGGCCTTACTATTAGGAAAGAAAAATGTACGTTTTTTGCTTCAGAAGTTAGTTATTTAGGTTTTATAATATCAGAGCAGGGAGTCAGGACGGACCCGGCCAAAGTTAAAGCCGTACTGGAGGCACCGCAGCCCACAAATATCATGGAATTGAAGGCATTTCTGGGAATGGCAAACTTTTATTCTAAATTTATTAAAGACTTTTCAAGCATTTTATCACCACTGTATGACCTCACTAAAAAAAATGTGCCATGGCAGTGGGACGAAGCATGTAACGTAGCATTTAAAAAATTAAAAGCGTGTTTAGGTAGCTGCCCGGTGCTCACACACTACGACGAGGCGCTGCCGCTAGTGATGTCGTGCGACGCGAGCGCGCGCGGGGTGGCAGCCGTGCTGACTCAGCGCACGCCGCGCGGCGAGCAGCCGGTCGCCTATGCCTCGCGCACGCTGTCGTCGGCAGAGACTAATTATAGTCAAATACAACGCGAGGCACTAGCGATCGTATTTGGCGTTAAAAAATTTCATACGTATCTGTACGGTAGGAAATTTGTGCTACGTACAGACCACCAAGCTTTGATTACCATATTAGGGCCTAAAAAAGATTTACCGCAAACGGCAGCCGGTCGGCTCATTCGGTGGGCGATTTTGCTGTCGGGATATACCTACGACATTGAATATATTCGTTCGGCTGCAAACAAGGCGGACGCCTTGTCTAGACTACCACTGCCGGTTGTGGATGGAAGCAGGCCTAATGACGATCGCGTATTTATTAATTTTGTTGCACATAATTTTCCGATAAATTCAAACGAAATTAAATTAGAATCATCGAAGGACAAATGCATTACAAAGGTAATGGAATTTGTTAAGTCAGGCTGGCCGTTATCCGGTGTCGTCGGGGTAGGAACGGGCGGCGAGAGCGGCGCGGAGCTCTCGGCGTATTGGCGACGCCGCGATGAGTTGTATGTGGAGGGCGGCTGCCTCATGTGGGGCTCGCGCGTCGTAGTGCCGGCCGCGCTGCGCGCGCGCGTGCTGGCAGAGGTGCACTCCTCGCATCTAGGTATAGTTAAGTGCAAGGGGCTAGCGCGCTCGTTTGTCTGGTGGCCGGGCATCGACACAGATGTTGAACGAGTTTGCAGCGGGTGCCGCACGTGCGCTGAGGTTGCGGATTTACCACCCAAAACAACTGTCGTGCCTTGGTCATGGCCGAACCGTCCTTTTGAAAGGATTCATGTAGATTTCTTTCACTTCAACGCCATAACGTTTTTAATTCTAGTGGACGCGCACTCAAAATGGCTTGAAGTAATTCATATGAGCACTACTACAGCAACAAACACAATTATAAAATTAAAGGAAATATTTGCTAGGTTCGGGGTGCCGCGTAAACTGGTTTCAGATAACGGACCGCCGTTTAGTAGTGACGAGTTTTTAACCTTTTTAAATAGGAATGGCGTTAAGCATATTACGTCAGCACCATATCACCCCGCGTCAAACGGGGAAGCGGAGAACGCTGTGCGTACTGTCAAACGAACGCTCAAAAAGGCGAATTTTGAAAAACAATCATTAAACGCGTTCTTGCAACGATTCCTATTAGATTATAGGAATTGTGTCCACAGTACAACAGGCGCGTCCCCGGCCATGCTCATGTTCGGGCGTCCCATAAGGTCACGGTTGGACTTAATTCGAGACGGTATTCTTGAGGCGGTAACTAACAGGCTACAATCACGAAATGAGTTTAAAGGTGGGCTAGATCGGCACTGGGAAAAAGGAGACCAAGTGTGGGCATGTGATTACCGCAAAGATAGGAAATGGGCTAAAGCGGAAATTACTCATATAAATGGATGCAAGATGTATGAGGTTCAGACTGAGGATGGTTTGAAATGGTCTCGGCACGCCGATCAGCTGCGCGCGCGCGGCGAGCCGCCAAAGCCAGCCGCGGGTGCGGGCCGCAGTGGGTGCGAGGGAGAGGTAAGACCACCTGTGTTAACTGCTCAGGCGGCATTAGATGATGTTTTCGTAAATCCTAGCACGTCCGATACAGTACCAGCACCAGCCGCACCTAAACGGATCCCTAAACCAGTAATTAGATATGGATTTGAGGAAAGATATAATTAATTAAATAAGTAAGAAACTGTAATTTAAAAGAAACACTTAGATGTAAGTCAAATACCTACTGAGAGTAATACTGTGTTGTTAGCGGTTCATAAAAATTGGTATTGTTTCATTTACTATTAAAATTAAGTACCTGAAAAATTGTAAAAAAAAAAAAAAAAAAAGTAATGTAAGTAAAAGGGGGGATGATGGGATGTATGTTATAGTGTTAAGTAGTATACCTACCCACTTATAAATAAGTAATGCATGTACCTACGTTATGATTGTATTCCCAATATGGCGTCAGTTAGAATAAATCGCTTGCTCGGACTGTGTCGTTTCAATCAGTACTCCCGTACATAACACGTAATGACGTTTTCAATATATTTACATGACACTACCGTGAGACTCAATCAGTTACATAAACGGATAACTCACGTATAAATATTAATTTATTTTTCTGAGTGAGTGAACGTTCATTTCGCTGCCACGGCGAGCGCTCCAGGAGGAAGGACTACGAATTGGTCCGAAACATGTCTAGCATTACTCGACTTTTATGCGTGAGTTCTTCGTTTACATGTTTAAGGTTAACAGTGACCCCTGCCACACATCTTACGGACCCCTAAGTGGTATGGACCACACTCAAGAAACCCTACATTAGAGAAACGTATGTTTTGAATCCATAGTCAAGCGAGCCTTTTGACAGTCTTGCCACACTTATATACCGCGTTGTTTGTTTTTGTGCAATAATTGTATGGGCAATAAATGCTTTTTTTTTAATCGCTCGCTTCGCCAATCGCGCGTGGTCGTGGCAGGGCCGTTACGAAAACGCCATTAGCTAACAACAACCACTTCGAGGCTTTGGTTGGACACAATAGTCGGTTGAGGTTCCCTTTGTTCAAATATGCTGGTCTAACAAAATTGCGGTTTGACACTACCCAAATCATGCCGCACTCGGAAAAATAAATTAGTATTTAAACGTTCGTTAGCCTACATAACTTGTGCCTACGCCAAATCTAGGGATTAGGTTGTCAAAGCGGACCCCAGGCTCACTGAGCCGTGGCAAATAGCGGGATAAACTCTAAGAAGATGATAATGAAACGTTCGTTAACCTATAGGTCTAAGTCATCGTTATCATCATCAATGAACACAAAATATTTACCTTGCTACTCCGCTACTTATAACCCGTTACTCCGTTACTTAAGTAGCGGAGAAGCAAGGTGAATATTTTGTGTTCATTGAAATGGACCTCCGCAAAGTAACGCCTGCACGTCTAGCACGACAGCGCACAAGAGTCGCGTCGCGCGCGAGATAGATTAGCCGTCCCTTTCTAGAACGAACAGTAAAAAAAAGACGAGCAATCTAACTCGCGCGCGACGCGACTCTTGTGCGCTGTCGTGCTAGACATGCTGATTCAATAAAATGTTATCATCATCGTCATCATCAGCCTGAAGACGTACACTGCTGAACAAAGGCCTTCCCCTTAGCACACCACAATGAACGACAAGTCGCCACCTGCATCCACCGGTTTCTCGCATTTCACGATGTCGTCAGTCCACCTAGTGGGAGGCCTGCCAACGCGTCTTTCGGTTCGCGGTCGCCACTCGAGAACTTTTCTCTCCCAACGGTTGTCTTTTCTACGAGCAATGTGGCCTGCCCATTGCCACATCAACGTACACACTCTTCGAGCTATGTCGCAAACTAAACCTATAAGTACATGGAACTAATAATAGGGTCCAGTTTTTACCCTTTAAGTGAGTACGGAATCCTAAAGATAGTCAATCTACGAAACCAGTTGAACCCTCCAACATTGCAAGCTCCAACCGCGCCCGAACCGTCCCCGTTCCAAACTCGAATCGTAAACAGTTTCTTTCAAACGCGTCGATACAACTCAGAATAGCACCCCCGGTTGCATTCAACTTCAAAGCGCTCGAAAATTTTATCACCAATTACGTCATCGGGAACAATTTCCCGCGCTCGGTTCGTAATCGCTAATCACGTTAGACCCCTCATAATTATTGATAATAAACCCCCCCTCGAGTATTAAGCCTTTGATGTACCGAGGACGCTTTAAACGTTGCTCTTGGCCCCTTTCTTTATTTGTAACGATAAATACTGTTAAGAACGATTTTCTTTAAGCATAGACCAGGGATTCCCAACCTTTTTGTAGTCTACTTAGGTACAAGACTAAGTGACTGTTTCACTCTCTGTTGAGTTCCAATTATCTTAAGCGTCAGTTATCTATGATGACGTCTCCTAAAGACGGAGACAGGCCCTTACCCCCTTATTCATTAACGCTCTATAGGCTTCTGGTAACTTAGTAATCGTTTGTCCTTATCTGTCACTTTGACATTTACCTTTCACAGATAAGGACAAACGATTACTAAGTTAGCAGAACCCTATAAAGCGTTTATGAATAAGGGGGTGTTTTGTCTCGGCGCACTAGCTATATAGATATAGCTAGCTAGTCAAAATAGAAAAGTTGTTTGAAGGAGTCGAGTTAGAATATAATTAGAATTGTCACTTGTCGCCGACAATTGTCGCGTTGTTTAAATAGGAGGGTGCGGCGCACGGTTTGACAACCCCTGCATTAGACGGTTCTTTGCGTCAACACAAAGCGACCCCTTCGCTGAGGGAAATTATCTAGATTCCGTGTCCGAGATCAAAAAAGGATTGGTGGCATAATCCAAAGAAATGTATTCTTTGATGATTCGTAAGAAATGGATGGTTAAACACATAAATTATCTGTACGGGGTGCCCCAAAAGGCATTGACAATATTTCACAAAGTCGTCAGATACTCAGTCTGAATGCGCCGGCAAAAACACTTCAAAAATCGAACGCGATTCGTTCGTATTTCAAAACAAGCTCTTAGAGGATCTGATATCCAGGTACTTAAACTCTCCCTCCGTCTTACGCCTGACGCGAGTTTAACATTTTTTACAAGAAGAAGAAGAAGAAGTTTCCACTTCAAAATCTGTAATAATAATAACAAAATGCAAAATATACTACCTACAGATGTAATTTAAGAGTGTGTGTGTGTGTGTGTGTGTGTGTGTGTGTGTGTGTGTGTGTGTGTGTGTGTGTGTGTGTGTGTGTGTGTGTGTGATTGTATTATATAGTTTTTATTTACATATAAAATGTATATTCTAATGATTAATAAGCATAAAGCAGTCTCAGCCCAGCGACACATACAGGCTGTTCCATTTTATAACGCTTGAAATAAAAAATGACGGAGCGCATTTCTGGAAATATTCTGGTTCCAATACTCGTCCTTTAGAATGTCCAAATATATCGTTAGGTACCATTCTCCGGGTACCTACGCATCGGCACTCAGGGCCTGGGGTAAAATTACCCCGTGCGATTTATTTTCCCTGAAAACGTCCATCTTAAAATTCGGAATTTCCTACCATTAAAAAGGAAGGGCCGGGTCATTGAGCTGCGCAATAGAGGGATCCGGTGTCGAGCCATTATACAGAGACATCGATTGTTATCGGTGACTAATTACATCGTCACACGTTTTTTTATCTTATATTATAAAAATTACAAATTTACCATGAGCTTTTCGGTGAAGGAAAACATAGTGAGGAAACCGGACCAATCCCAATAAGGCTTAGTTACCCTTCTGGGTTGGAAGGTCAAATGGCAGTTCTGTAAAAACTAGTGCCTACGCCAAATCTTCTGATTAGGTTGTCAGCGGACCCCAGGCTCCCTGAGCCGTGGCAAATGCCGGGAAAACGCTAGGAACATGCTGATATTATAAAAATTACAAGATAAGTTTCTGTCAGAAATTCCATTTTTATGCATTCTTTTTTGCTGACTGTATTTGCATTGTCATTCGTCCTACATGTGTGTTCCAAATTTCAAGTCAATCGGACCAACCGTTGAAGAGTCCTGCGGAGACAATCCTGGCTGGGTCACCAGAACTCCACTGTCAGATTATTGTATTGTCATCCAACTTAATCAAGTACCTATTATCAGCTCAATCGGTTGAAGATATCTGCTTCAGAATTGAATAACATTCGTGATTCCTAAGATTTTTGCCCATTCCTCTGATTGGCTTTTACCATCTGCGCGGGAAGAGAAGCAACTAGCACATTCTATATTTTCTTTCGCTCCCAGACTAGCTGAGAGGCATTAACTATTTTGTTGTATCACTACATAGTATAAAACAAAGTCGCTGTCTCTGTCCCTATGTATGCTTCAATATTTAAAACTACGCAACGGATTTTCATGCGGTTTTTTTTTAATAGATAGAGTGATTCAAGAGGAAGGTTTATATGGTATAATACATGCATAATATGCCGTGCGAAGCCGGGGCGGGTCGCTAGTCTAACTAAATGCGAAAGTATGGATGGATGGATGGATGGATATTTGTTTGTTACTCAATCACGCCAGAACGGCCCAACGGATCTGGATGAAATTCAGCACATAGATAGAGAAAAGTCTGGAATAGCACATAGGCTACTTTTTATTCCGGAAAATTGCGTAGTTCCCGCGGGATAGCGATAAACGAATTCTTTGCAGACGAAGTCGCTGGCAACAGCTAGTTTCTTATATATCTTGCTCCGTTTTAATAGAAGTGCACCCTTACCCGTATCCGTAGCGACGCTGACTCGACAAACCTTATTATTCGCTTATTCGGCGCGAACTGCCTCATTTCACTTTCGGCTAGCAAGTCATCGGGCGAATAAGTTTCAGTCGACAGGGCGACTCGGCACAAAGGAGCCGAATGGGGCATTGAAAAGTGGGCCTTAATTGTTTTGTTGTATATGCTTCGAGCTTATACGTGCCGGCACGTAAGTCTAGCGATGGCGATTCACGTGGAGGGGATCTGCGCACCCACGGATACCGTATTTTATACTTCTGCGCATACAAGGTCATCGATAGACTTACGTGCCGGCACTTATACGAGTGTCTCTTGAACATTATCGAAATGGCTGATATATACAAAGGTATACATAGATTAGATTATTTATTCATTCAATATAAAATTACATCATCAATTGTACAATGTCAAGTAACGAGAACTTATATTGAAATCGTCAGAGAGTATACAAATAAAATTAAATTGAAAAATTAATTGGATGTTACAAAATGTTGAAATCGTTTAAGTAAAATAATAAAGAATATTAAATAAGCAACAAATAATTAAATTTTTATTAATAGTATAAGATGAGAAAGGCCACAACGTTTATGCAATTCACGGGTTATCGAAACTATTTGTGAAATGATCAGACATCGTCTCGGCTTATTTTTTTGTGAACAACCTGTATAGTAAAGAATTGGAACAAGCTCTTGCTTCTTTTGCACGATATCAAAGTATTATTTGCTATAACGAAATGGCCTAGCGTAATGCCTGGATCTACAAATTAAAAGGAGAGACAGTCAGAATGCTGTTCACCGATTGAATACTTTATGGCCAAACGCGTGTTCAAACATACTTACTATACAAAGATGTAGGTAAACCTAACAACTACCTATCCTTTTCAAAGGAAATCGCCTATCTTTTTCTCTCATCTTAATGCGTACGATTCACGGTCACGTTTCCCATGTTACCAGTACGTTGCCTATCACTGTCATGTGCCTTGCCATTACACTCGTATCACAGTAAATTCAACCTAATTCCAATGTACAAAGAGCGAAGCCGAGTGCAATGCCTTATTGGTTCTTCGACACAATTTGCATCCAATAAATACAGTCTTCGACGCTTCTATAGAAACAGGAATAGAGTTGTATTTTGAATAGTGGAGCTGTAAATGGTGTAGCTTCAGTGTCACACGTGTAGGACCTTTAAAGTCAATGCTCAAAGGAGTATGTCCAAATGCTTTGTGTCTGACAAACAGATGTCTGCAACATTTTCCTGGTATGTTTTATTGAACAAAAAAAAACCAGTCCTCGTATGCCAATTTTAAACAGTATCTCAGTAACGTATTCTGCATTATTTTCACTTGTTCTCGATATTTTTAAAACAAGTTTAATGAGTCAGTCAGTCAGTGGGGACTTTGTGTAATAATGATGATATTCTTAGTCAAGTAATGAACAAATAACGTTTAAGAATAGTAGGTATATTAAGTAACTCTTTATTGCACATAACATAACCAAATAAAAACAAATACAATAATAACAGAGAACAGTACAAAAGCAAACTTATCCTTAGAAAGGGATCTCTTCCAATTAACTAAAAATTCCAAAATGAATGATTGTTGTTCATATAAGTAGTATATTGTACGACATTTCAACTCTATTTCTTATTTCGTCTGTGTGTGTGCCGGTAATGAATCATTCGCATGTGACCAATAATATAGCATTAATCATTAATATCTGTTATTGCAGTTTCTTTGAGCTGAGTCATCGGCCGTTAACCTGTATTGGTGGACAAAAGATTGCAATTTACGCGATCGCGATCGTATTAATATATTATTTCAATGACTATTATTTAGTCCCCATGGTTGTCTAGAAAAAACATGCACGCAGGCATAATGAGTGAAAATCGTAGGGTAAAAAGTAGACTATGCTTTATTCTAGGGTACACTGGAGCCTCCTTATTCACAAACGCTCTATAGACTTCTGCAAACCTAGTAATCGTTTGTCCGTATCTGTCACTTTGACATTTACCTTTCACAGATAAGGACAAACGATTACTAAGTTAGCAGAAGCCTATATAGAGCGTTTATGAATAAGGGGGGAGGACTTTAATTGTTGAGCATACATGGAACGCACAATAGTAAAGTAATGCCATGTCGACAAACAGATTTCAATTATATTCAATTTTTTATTTTTTTTTTATTTTATTATTTTGGATTTTTTTCAATTATTTTTATAAAGAGTTATTGTATTGTATATTTTTAAGGTTCTATCGTGGCTCAATAATTAAAGACCGCGAGTATACCGGCTATCTCCGTCCCAAAGATCCAAATCCGTCCAGTCGTCTCAGCGTGAAGAAGGAACAAACGTTCAACTCTCTCACTCCACTCACAAACTTTAGCATTTATAATATTCCGTATTTATTATACTAGAGGAATTTTGTAATTAATATTATTATCAGTTTTTAATTGTTAATGGCGGCAACGTGTTTTGCTCTAGTTGTTATAAAAACTAGAGATGCCACGAATAGTGAATTGGCCGAATACCGAATATTCGGCAACGCTGTCGGCCGAAGCGCCGAATATTCGGCCGTCGAATGCTTGGTGGGGGCGCGTTAGCTGGAATAAGACAAGTCACAACCTGTTTTTCTCGTTGCGTTCGCGCGGCAGGCGCCGACGGCGCGCGCGCGGGGCGGGGTGCAAGCAAAGTTTTTCTGAGGCTGGTAACGTTTACGATGAAAAGCGCAATCGTTTGCTACCAAAAAATGCTGAAACCCTCGTTTTATTCCATCACAACTTACCACTGACTAATTTTAAGTACTAAAATGTTGTAATTTGGAAATAAATACATAATTTTGAGTTAAATAACGTGTCTTTTTTTACATGATTTGCTATTCGGTATTCGGCCGAATAGTACGCACTATTCGGCCGAATACCGAATAGCAAAAAAATGGCCGAATAGGCCGAATACCGAATAGTTGCCGAATATTCGTGGCATCTTTAATAAAAACGTAACCCCGAAAATCAGAATATATCATAAAAGATAACAGGAACGACTTCCTCCAGGTAAATAAAAAAAACGATTCGCTAAATTAAATTAATCGTAGTGTTAAAAAAACCGTCCTATGTGAAAATACGTCACTTTTACGTCAGCTGTACCAATGTACGGGATATGACATTTCCACTCTCAGTGGCCTTGCCATGAGGTCTTAATGGGATTCAATTCCGATTCAGATTAGGTTCGCAATAGAATCACGATACAAATATAATGGCAATAGGCCCAAGCTCAGCAATTATAAGCTGCCGGTAATTCGAAATGCAATGCGTATTCAATATGAAGCCAACCGGCGTAAGGTCTTTTCATTCTTAACTGTCCTATTTGGTAAACAAAATTATAACCTCAATAAACGAATTTTCGTAAAGAATAAGGTGTATTATGTTATCAAATAAACCTGAGGCAATATTTTGTATGTAATTTTGCTGATATTTTATCTCCAGTTCCTTTATTTACGATGAAATACTTAAAAAATGACAAAAATGAGACGTTTTGAGTATAGAATTTCGTTCACCAAATAAGACAGTTAAAAATGAACATACCTTAGATTCTCATCGAGATTGTAATGTAAACAGAATTGTCACTGACATTTGTCACGTTGTTGAAATAGAGGTCGGCGCTCTGTGGGTCGTGGTATCGCGGATCTCTCACGCCCTCCGTAACAGAGGCACGTGACAGCGTAAACTTTAACGGCGTCTGCGCAGCGCCGACGCGCAGCCACTGATAACGGGAATACTGGCACGTGAACAACCAGTCACACGCCATATCCTTTTTAGAGTTCCGTAAGCAAACACGGGATCCTATTAATGCTAAATGTGACCATCTGTGACAAGGATTGCGGGTGGTAGGGCCTTGTGCAAGGGCCGTCCGGATCGCTACCACCATCTTACTCGCTAATCCTGCCGCTAAGCAGCAGTGCGCTGCTGTGTTTCGGTGTGGAGAGTAAGACAGCCGGGAAAATTACGGGCACAAGAGGTAGTAAGTAGTAAGTAAGTAGTAATTTATTTTGCTTAAAACATGGTACAAAAGATGGTCAGTATAAATAATGGAACACACATTTCACCAGCAGCTGGCATGCAAAAACAACACTGGCAGCAGAAAAATAAAATCATAAGTACCTAATCTCTTCATATTTGTAAACCATAGTGTCAATAATCCACCATTAGTTCTCATATAAACAGGATAGCAATTACACACAATCAAAATATAATCAAACTAATACTTACAACAAAATAACATGTCATTACTCATAGGCCTCAGAGTCAAATAAATAAATTCAATTTTTATAATTCATAATATTGGAAATAATCATTGATACTGTAAAAACATTCATGTATTAACCACTTTTTCAGTCTAGATTTAAATAAATTAAGTGGCAATTCCTTGATGTCATCATGCAACCTATTATATATACTTATTGACATACAATATGCGTTCTTTCCGTACAATTTAGTTCTTTTCGGCGGAATAGCAAGTTGCTCCGGGTACCTAGTATTGAAATTACAAATGTCCTTTTTTTTCCTATAAAACTCTGGATGAATTTTGACAAACAAACATGCTTCATGTAAATACTAATAACAGTCATTAGCCTCAAGTCTCTAAACAGTGGTTTGCAAGATGTTAGAATATCTACGTTGCATATAGCTCTTACGCATTGTTTCTGCGCTATTGAAACCCTTTTAATATGGCTGGAATTACCCCAAAGCAGAATGCCATACCTTAGCAGTGAACAAATGTATCCATGATAGGCTTGTAATGCAGATTCTTTTGTGCTGACTTTTGTAAGTTTCCATAAAGCATATGCAAATGAGTTCATCTTACCACATAATTTATTAATGTGATCGCTCCAAGACCATTTATCGTCCAGACATATACCCAAAAACTTAGTGTGAACAGATTCCGTTAAGTGCTGATTTCCAAAAGATACAGTTAGTGGATGTTTTTTGGCATTTTTATTGACGAATTGGATAAATGTGGTTTTATTAATGTTAGCGTTTAAATTGTTCTTCCTTAGCCAAGTCATAATGTCAGTGACGGTATTATTTATGTCACTATTATATGTCTTAGTATCATGACACGGTATGACAATGGATAAATCATCAGCAAACAGCGTGCAGTCAAATTTCGTTGCATTTGGTAAGTCGTTCACATATAGCAAAAATAGCAGTGGTCCCAAGATACTCCCCTGCGGAACACCTACGCTATTATCTGGTGGTCGATTTATGTGTAATTATGGTATTGGAGGAGTCAATCCGGGTAATTTCAACATATTGCGTCCTAGCATACAAGTAATTCTTAAGCCATTCCTTGGCTACGCCTCTTACACCATACCGCTCACATTTGGCTAGAAGGGTTTCATGGCAAACAAAATCAAAAGCTCGACTCATGTCGAAAAAAATGGCCGTCACCGGTACGCTCATATTCATGTATCCTAGAATATTGTTTGACAAAGTGAAGGCAGCTAATGTTGTTGACTTTCCTCTCTGAAAGCCAAACTGTTCAGTTTTAATGACTTTAAATTTATCTAGGAATGATGTTAGAGGCATTTCATCTAAGTCCTCTAGGTTGGCAACGCATCTGCAATCCCTCCGGCGTTGCGGGTGTCTATGGGCAGTGGCGCTTACCATCAGGTGACCCACTTGCTCGTTTGCCTTCCTATTCACATAAAAAAGGAGGGGGGAGGGGCCAAAAATTCATGAAATACTTATGATTGTGATGTACTGTTAAACTGAAAAAAGCACTGGTCACCGGTAGGCTTATTGTCTAACTCATCGCAATCGCCATCTTGTTCATTTTGGCAGTTCATATGTATGGCCCGACAATTGGCATCGGAATCAGCTAGCTGTCACATTCATACAAGAACTGTCAAAATTAACACGATGGCGATTGCGAACGAGTTAGACAATAACCCCCCTGTATTCAAAAATGCCCTAAGCCAAATAAATTGGGATAACGTCTTAACCAGTAACAATAATATAAATGAAAACTATAATAACTTTGATGATAAACTGAGGGAATTACTTGATACACATATACCGGAAAAATACATAAAAAATAAGATTAAACAAAACAAAACCTGGCTTACCCCAGGCATAAAAAAGTCATGCTGTCATAAAAGGCAATTAAGAAAGTTAATGTCTCAAACAAAAAATAGAATCCTTAAAACTCACTACGTTAAATATACAAAATTGCTCAAAAACTGTATAAAAAAATGTAAAAAAATAAACTATGTACAGGATATGGCGCGTTCTAAAAATAAAATGAAAACAATGTGGAATATAGTTAACCGAGAAACAGGTAAAAAGCAATCAAAATTACATAAAAATATTTCCTTAAAACCCGACGTGAAAAATCCAGAACGTATAGCAAACATATTCAATGAATACTTTGTAAAAATTGGTGAAGCAGCAACCGTGGGCGCAGACGCGCCGCGCGGCCGACCCGTGCTTCAGCCGGCCCTCAACTCTATTTATCTACACCCTGTCAGCGAACAGGAAGTGCACAAGATTATCCAGACTCTTCCAAATAAACTTAGTTACGGTATAGACAACATTCCCTCCGCCCTTTTAAAAACCTGCAGCTTTGAATTTACACCGCCCATTACCAAGCTAATAAATCAGTCAATAAATGAATGCAGCTTCCCGAGTAGACTAAAAATAGCTAAAATAAAGCCTATATTAAAGAAAGGTGGAAACCCACGTGATCCCAACCACTATAGACCCATAGCGTTGCTCCCAGTCATTTCAAAAATCTTCGAAAAGTGTGTAGCTGCTCGCATCTATAAATTCTTGGAAAAATATCAATTATTAGACGAGAACCAATTTGGGTTTAGGAAGAAACGCTCAACTACACTCGCTAAAGTATATTGTATTTCTTATATTTTTAAATGTACGTGTATCGAATGTGTGTAAATAAATGTTTCTCTCTCTCTCTCTCTCTCTCTCTCTCTCTCTCTCTCTGTTTATAAATATGTACAGGAAGCGCTGCAGAATATAATAGATAAGAAATACTCTGTAGGCCTGCTTTTGGACATGTCCAAAGCATACGATAGAGTCTCTCATGACGTCCTATTGACTAAACTATATGGTGTAGGGATACGGGGTAAAGCTTATAACTGGATAAAATCATACTTAACACAAAGAAAACAATACGTACAAATTGAACACTTAAATAATAAAACAGAAACTATAATTTTTAAATCTAAAATGCTAACAGTAGAAAAATCTATACCACAGGGAAGCGTATTAGGATGTATTTTATTTATAATATATATAAACGATCTGCCTAAAATAACAAATCACATGGCTATACTAGATCCCAAATGAACTGAGAATAACGTACAATGCCCCCGCCAGCGAACAAAGGTTCAAAAGTATGTAACTTACAAATGACCAGATTTCGGGCAAAAAAAAAATGAAACATCCATAACAATTTTAATACTTTATCATGTTAGAAATGTATTTGATTTGTTTTATGTCTTTGTCTGATTCTCTTTTTACCGTATTGAATGTGAAGTTTATAAAAGTCTTGTTAATCACGACCAAAAGTGTTTCATTTTATGTTTTATTACATGGTTAACTATTATTAAATCCTTTTCTATCTTTTCTACGTCGAATAAAATATGTTTAAAGCATTATAACAATAACGGTGAACACCTCGCAAATTAATTCTTTAAAATAAGTGAAACGACAGGTACGTCAGTTCGCGCGCGGCCAAAAAGCACCAAGGACGGCCAGAGGCGCGTCACTTTCGGCCGCCATTTTATAATTCATTCATTCGTGTTCGGATAGCGTTCGCGCGTGTACGTTCTCGAGTAACTTAAGGTTCTTTCGGTTATTATAGTTGAGTTTTGTTGTTTTTATTGTTGAGTTTTGTTGTTTTTATTGTTAAATATTGTTGTTATTGTTATTTGTTCAATAAAGAGTTGGCAAGATCGTAAACAACCGTGTTTTATTCGTGTAATTCCCTTTTTATTCCCAACTAGGTTGCCCGGGGCTTCACCCCCGTTCCAGTCCGTTTTTTTTTTTAAATTTTACTCTATACGAACCTTGGCCAACAGTAAGAAACACAAAAGAAAAGAAATATCCAATTCGATGCAGTCGTTTGGAAGTTATGCGCGTATATTCATTTTTATTTATATAAGTACTTAGATCGAATAAGATTCAGAACATCAATGGTAGACAATCGAAATATTATAAACGGGATGTGAACCACGATTATCTTTATTGAGCTCCCGATATTTCGACGCAGTTGCATGCATCAATAAAGGTAATCGCGGTTCACATCCCGTTTATAATATTTCGAATGAACTTAACCGTGAATCATTAAAAACTCTTAATGGTAGACAATGTCGAAAAGCTTTAATTTTGAACTAAAAATGTTTTGTCAGTCTATGTGCAAAAAATTTTATAATATAGGTAAATAAATAATTTAATGTAATTCCAATGAAAAGGTTTGCAACCTCTGGCTGAGCGTCCGAAAGGTCAATGTCCGTTATTCTCAGATTATAACGGATGTACTTTATCTTATTTGCTGATGATGTTTCCCTATTATTTAAATGCCCTAACACTAATGACAGCTGGCTACAAATTGTGGACGCTTACCACACCATATCGAATTGGCTCAAAGAACATAATATGGAAATTAATAATAAAAAAACTAAAATCATCCAATTTAGACCACACCAAAAAAGACCAATCGACTTAATTTCTGCGACAAAAACCCTAAATATCCAAGAAGTTACTGAATTTTCTCTATTAGGTTTAACAATTGATTCCCATTTTAACTGGAAAAGTCACATATCTAAAATAAAAAATAAAATGTCATCATTCCTATATGCTCTCAGTATCCTTAAAGCCCATACTCATCTGGAGTGCGCGCTCACTGCATACCACGCGTACGCCGCAGCCTGGCTGCGCTATGGCGTGATGCTCTGGGGTGATAGCGTCGACGCTCACCAACTCTTTATTATACAAAAAAAATGTATCCGAATCTTAGCCAATATTCATCAAACTGAAAGTTGCAAACCACACTTCAAAAAACTGCAGTTACTTACCCTCCCATCTATATACATATTGGAAGTCGTCATGTTCGTAAGAAAAAACATTCAACTATACAATTATTCATTAAATTCCCGCCGCGATCACCTTTTAACCTTCCCCAATCCAAAACTAAGCATTTTTAAAAAAGGACCCTATTATTGCTCAATTAAAATATTTAATAAAATTCCAATAGGTTTCAAAAACGAATTAAAAGATAGTTGTTTCTATAATAAAATTAAAAAAATGCTAATAGAGAAATGCTATTACTCCGTATCTGATTTCTTAGACGATAAATTGTAACATTTAGTTGTTATTGTATTGCTATACCCCACCGGGGTCCATGTGAGACTTCTTTAGAATTAGTTACCATCTTTGTAATACCATGGCTGTAATACTTAAATAAATAAATGAGTAAATGAGTATTCAAGAATAAGTACATTATTTCCAAGATATTAATACAACGCCATTTCTAATACGACCATCGCGGGAAGAGGCCACGCAGGGAGCTCTGTCTGTCAAACCACAGACTATAGCATTAGGCTACAAGGCAACGTTCAGAAATTAGGCTAACAGTACTTTATGGATGACCTCTAATAAAGGTTCCAGTATTATCCTATTAAAAAAAATAGTCAACAGATGACAGCGACAATTCGGTCAGTTTCTTAGCAAATATATGGCTTTGCAGACAGCTCTTGAAGTAAACGTAATTCAAATCATCATCATCATCATCGTCATCAGCTAAAAGACGTCCACTGCTGAACAATTGTAATAGAAACAATAACATGTGCGGCTCGGCGCCGATTTCAAGTAAAATACAAGTTGCCGAACTTCCAGCAGCTATTTACGTTTCTAGGCTTGCTAAATCTACAGATGTAATGCAGCTCAAAGAGTACGTAAAGGACCGGGGAGAAGAATGTATAGATATTCAGTTGCTTAAACAAAAATATGCTATGGTATTTAGTTCATAAAAAATCATAGGCCTCCTCCAAAGAGCGCTGTAAAGACCAGTCTTGCTCGGCCCTCATCCAGCGGATCCAAGTGACTCCCGCGACCTCCAGGTCATAAGTCCATCTTGTTAGGCCAGGGGCCATACCATGACGTCCTAATTCCAACTCAGTTCTAGCTGTCACTTTTAGTATGAATCTGATAGCGAGCGAACCTAAACTGAATCGCATTAAGACGTCATGGTAAGGCCATAAGAATAAATAATAACAGAGTAAAACAGAATCTCTTTTGACCGCGTCCAAAACGCCGCCATTTATGTACCTACTTCCCCCCTCACGTCGTTACACCCCTCTGTCGTCCAGGCGTGTTGCTAGGGTTGCTTACCTGTTAAGTATTACTTACGTGACGTAAGTTACGTCTAAAAATAATATCGCTAAAATGTTAGTTTTTATTTAGGTACTTTGAAGTCATTATTTTTATTTTATTCTAGTTTTATATAAATATGAGATATATAAATCATTAGGTGCGTTTCCAAGATGAAGGCACGGAACGCGCAAACAGCCAAACGCGCGTGCGTCGACGCCGGCCGTGACAGCCTGACTGAGTAGCCGCCTAGCGGGTACTCTAATATCGTGACCTTGAGTCCGGCCGGAGCGGGAGTTTCCGTTCTACTATGTTCTTATTTATTCTTATGGTAAGGCCCCTGGAACGCTGCGTCTTTCGGTACGTGGTCGCCACTCGAGAACCTTCCCACCTGTCACGTTTCTGAAATAGGGGCCTGGAGACCATGATGGGTATACATTCGTTTTATCGAGCGCGAGGCGTTTTTCGGCCGCCTCTCTCATGTTACGATAGATTGGGTTACGAAGGTTAGTATACACTGAAAGCGGAGTAACTAGCGGAAAGCGTTTTTGTAAGCCCTTTTGACCTGATCAGGATCGCGGGATCGCGGTGGATGCGGAAGGCACAGGACCGGTCCGAGTGGAGAGCCTTGAGGGAGGCCTATGTTCAGCAGTGGACGTCTTTCGGCTGACATGATGATGATGATGAAGCTTTTTTTAACATCACTTCGCGAATAATCCATTAGTCCATAATAACACAACAAAGGAGTAAAATGTGTTCATTTGTATGTATGTAGCTGTATTTTTTGGAGCTTCTGAACCGCATCTATAAAATATTTCACATAACGTAAAGCTAATGATGATGGGTTCTGCCACCAGCTCCTGGATCTCTATGTTTTTCCGGATCCTCCACGTGCCGTCGTCTCTCTTGACAGGTCCCAGGATCTTACGCAAGACTTTCCTTTCCGCTACAAGGAGTTGATATTCCTCTTTTAGTTAGTGTCCAGGCCTCACAGCCATACATAAGGAGAAAGTTTTTTTTATTCCCACAGCATTTTTTACTATTACATTACGCTGTCGGTGTGGCTCTAGCCTTACGGCCTCGGCAATGCGGCTTGAGGCAAAAAAACTCCTCTGAACGCTTACTGAACTAAGATGGAACGATATTATCACTGATTATTTCGCTCTCGCTCGCTCCTTTGAACTTTTCGCGTTTCTGGCCGTTGATGTGACGCCTAATGTATTTTTTAACTTATACAGTGTTATTACAAAAAAGTTAGACACGTGTCTAAAAAATAATCTATTGCAAAATCAACCTCAATTCAATGGACTAATTTTTAGACACGCGTTCAACGTCTGTTTAACTTTTTTGTAACAACACCGTCAGTGTTTGTGTGTGGACGACTGTGTTCAAATTTTTCAAGTGAATTTTAACAGTTTCATCCGGCTCATCTTGCACTGGACTGAGGTACACGCAATTGTGGCCACCTATACTTAACTTTACTTAAAATTAATTTAATCAAATCATACGTATTGTTCACATAATTCGAAATTCAAAATTGTTAATAATAATAATACACCTTAAACATAACATTTATCTCAATTATTTTTTATCGACTAACAGTAGCTTCTTAGGCACGGATACTAACATAAAATGTTATGGACTATGGATCATGGTTATCTGAAATAAAAACATTTTATTTATTTTTATTTACACACTTCCAGGCGCCTATTTCATCAACAAGACAGTTGTCGGTGACGTCTGACAATTCTGGTTAGGTTACAAACTCGACCAGAACCTACGCCTTGCATTTAGAATTGTCGTCATGTGATCTACGAAGCCGGAAACATAAATCGCGTCTTTATCCCTTACGGGGTAGACAGAGCTTAGGCTCTGTAACAAGACCTTAGGGTAACAAGACCTTAGCACGGGGGTGCGTGTCGGGTTACCTCCACGTGTGGCCAAGAGCTGCGGTTCGCTTCTGGATCCGTCCGGGGGGAAAAAGCAGTGCTTGGTCCGGTGCACCCTGGGCAACGGCTAATGATTTCCTGACAGTATCTGAGGGATATCATTGACCGTTGGCTAAGAGCCCGACAGGGGGGAGGGGGGTCTTATGACCGTGTTACCGTACAACGTTGCCGACATTTTGTCACAATCACAAGATTTTATAATTAAAATTGTTAACCCTGACATTGGCGAAATTGTCGTCGCTATACGACTTGTAACGCCAGAAACAAAAGAAGAAGAAGAAGACCTTAGCACGCTTAGCATGGTTGTGGTCGTATTTATTTATTTATTCCATGCTATAAGACTTCGTGATCACACATTGACGTTTCGCCTGATGCGATTAATATGTATGAGAAAATAGTTTTTAGATGCGACTACACCCTGCTGAATATTAAAATTATGTGTCAGGGAAATTTATTTTTTACTGTCGCCATCGCATAAATTGGTGGGGCATGGGAGGTACTAGAAAACACGATAACGTGATTGATGAGTGTGGATGAAGCGAAAGAGGTACGTCAGGATCGTAGCAAGTGGAACAAAGTAGTCTCTGCCTACCCCTGTGGGAAAGAGGCGTGACGGTATGTATGTATGTGATATTGTGATGTGAGAGTCGTTCGCCACAATATTAGGCAAAGTCTGCTCGGAAAGTAAGTATAAGTAATGCTTTATTGCACAAATATAATGAAACAGGTACAATTCACACAAAAATATAACCAACAATATTATATGCACAAAAGAGTGAGAGAGATAGAGAGAGAGAGAGAAAAATTTATTTACACACATTCGATACACGTAGATTTAAAACAGAAAAAAAGAAAGAAAGTTCCATGAAGTACCGTATTTATTTGCGTTAGTGAAATAATAGTAAAGAATAGTTGATTTTAGTACGACTTCGCTGTCCGTCCGTCTGTCACCAGGCTGTATCTCATGAGCCGTGATAGCCAGACAGTTGAGATTTTCACAGATGATGTATTTTTGATTCCGCTATAACAAAAAATACTATTCTCATACTGCATACATTTTGCTCAGGAGCAGGGCTCTGCTAACACTGTATTTTATATTAACTCCGACTCGCTCGTGGCCGGTTTTTTTAGGGTTCTGCTCTTTAAAAAAGAAAGAACGGAACTCTTCATTAATTTACACTTCGTCCCATTGCAAATCCGTCTTTTTAACGCTTACTTCTTAATTTAACGTATATATGTGGTCTATCATTTTTCATCCAAATCTCTATCAAATGAAAATGTCGCTAAAGTGAAACTTTGAAGTCACGTTTTATCGGAATTCTAATTTTATGCCAAGCATAGGATTTTCAACCTTAGGTTGGCAGACCATTTAGCTGATGGTACCTGGTATTAAGTATTTTGATTTTCATCAAGGTCATCAGATTAGACACTGAAACAGTGTTGCCAACCTCAAAAAACTAAAAAACCACAACTCGCTTAAAAAAAAACAGTAGAAAGCGGTAGGTAAAGAAAAAAAAGGCAGATTTCATAATTTTGCTCATATAATTAAATAATAAACAACTTTCTTAGTAACTAGAACTCACATCAATTGATATATTTATAATCACAGCAACATAAAACACACACATTTTCACACTCATTTTTATTTTTAAAATCATACATGTTTTTGTTGAATTTCTTCATGTGCTTTTCTGTGGCTTCGAATGAATAGCAATCAGTTATTTCGGATTTAGTGTGTAATACTCCTTTAATAGTTGTAGTCGATATTCTATTGCGTAGTGGTTATCAAAAAATGTTTGCATAGTAGTGTATTAGGTGGCGCTGAACGCGAAAAACAGTAGAAAATAGGAATGAAACAGAAAACATGGTCATCAATGTGAAAACAGCAAATCTACTGTTAAAACAGTAGGGTTGGTAACACTGCACTGAAACCAATGCCAAAAAACAAAATGGCCGCAGCTACTAAAAAAAAAAAAACTAATTTCCCCAAATGAAATTACAGTAGCCAAAATCCACGTGTAAAATGTACGTGTGTGTTATACGTCATATATTGTATGCTGGCAGCGACGGCAACATAAATTGAGGGAGGCGTTGTCGACGGCCGAATCGTCAAATGGTTCGGACGAGATATATATTTTAGATACAGAATTGGAGCGAATACGGAGGCCTTCACTGGAAAGTGCCGATTTCGATTTGCGCGATTGGAATTTTTAGTTTCGATATTTTTGAATTGTGAATGCTTTTTGTATGGGCAAAGTGAATACGTCGAATTGAAAATGTGAAAGCTGGTAAGCATTCATGGCAGCAGGCTCGAGCTTGTTATTGATTGAACCTGCAGTCAAGCAGCAGGGCTTATATTGTTCTGTTTCGGCGTAGAAGGTGGGGTAGATAACCGAAAAAAAAACAATAATACAAAGATGTCAGGTCGGTCCTTAAAAGCGTAGTAACTACCAGTATATCTGCGTCAATAATTATTCCAATTCACGTTTTCATTAAATCAAATTAAATTAAAAAAAAATTGAATCACTTAACTTAGTTTTAGTTTTCTTCTTCTTTTATTAATATGGCCCCATCGATCGATATATTGTTCAAAAGTCTTGTGACAAAAATGTCGGCAACGTTATACGGTAGAACACGGTCAAAAGACCCCCTCCCCCCTGTCGGGCTCTTAGCTAACGGATAATGATATACCTCGGAGACCGCCAGGAAATCATTAACCGATGCCCAGGGTGCACCGGACCAAACACTGCTCTTCCCCTCGGACGGATCCAAAAACGAACCGCAGCTCTTGTCCACACGCGGAGGTAACCCGACTCGCACCCCATTTTTATTTTGTGTATCATTCGAAATTTATTTGCGTGATTGAATCTGAAATATAGAACTGGGGTCACATACGAGTATATCTCGAAAAATATGCAAGTTAAACAAGTTAGTGTCAATGGGCAGGCCATCGCTCATAGGTCAAACAACTGGTGGAGAAAGCGCGAGAGTCACAAGAAATAGGTGTTCGTAACATACCGTCCTTCTCACTCTCAAATTAATGTGTATTAGTGTGAGAGGAAAAAAAGCCATGATAGCCTAGTGGTTTGACATGTGGCCTCTCAAGCAGAGTGTCGTGGGTTCAAATCCCGGGCTTCGCACCTCTGAGTTTTTCGGAATTTAAGTGCGAAAATTACATTTGAAATTTGCCATGAGCTTTTCGGTGAAGGTAAACATCGTGAGGAAACCTGCACACATCTGCGAAGAAATTCAATGGTGTGTATCAAGTTCCCAATCCGCATTGGGCGCGCGTGGGAACTATAGCCCAAACCCTCCAGAGGAGGCCTATGCCATGAGGCACGCCGAATTACGCGACAATTAACTACAACAACAACAATGTACTTACTGAAATTGTAGCGAATTCGGAATAAAAAGGCTATATTATTATTATAGTGTGAGAGGAACGGCACAAAATGAACTTCGAAAATCGAATTTCCGAGTAAGCCTCCCAGGTGTTGTAGTAGCGTTCAAAGAGTACGGCAACAATTAACATCTTCCGGATGATGATGATGATATTTTATAAAATGGCTATACCTACTTAGCGTTATCGCGGTGCGTCGGCGCGCGTCTTAAAACCCCGCTCGGCTAGGGATTAATTGAACAGGATACTGAGGCTAGCAGTAGGGAAATTAACGGCTCAGCCTTTTTGAAGACTTCGTTAGCGGCGCTGAGCACTTTTTGGGATGGGTAAAAATGTTAAACTCGCGTCAGGCGTAAGACGGAGGGAGAGTTTAAGTACCAGGATATCAGATCATCTAAGAGCTCATTTTGAAATACGAATGAGACGCGTTAGATTTTTGAAGTGTTTTCTTGTTCGTGGAGCAAAAGTACTGCATCAGCACATTGTTAGAGGTCTGTCAATATAGATAATACGTGTACGTTTTTTTTTGTAAGCGGCCAGCACGCTACGCGTATTGAGCATCATGGAGGTTACAACATTAAAATCTAATCTAAGCTACTGTTTTCACTACTGTCGCTTTTCTTTTAATACTTCTACTGGTGCTGCCAATTTGCCTATAGTCATTGAGACGGTTACACGAACGCTTTCAAGACGCTCTAATACCTCATAATTTACACTAGAGGCTTTTGTGAAACGGACTACGCTTCTGCTCTCGCTCGCACTGTGCAAAGTTCATTATACTCTGCGTCAGATCTCGGGTTAGCGCGCGATTTTACTAATCCGCTAACGCCCTTCCGCCTCCGTGGCCTTACACCTTACAGCGTACGTTTTGTTACAACCGACAAATCCTACTACATATACAGGGCAATACACATGTAATGTACAGGATGTACATTTACATAATTTATTTTAGTCCAAATCCGTTATAATATGCACTGTTTTTATTCCTAAAAACATAAGAACAGACTGCCATATGATTAGACTGCCGACGATATGAGGTATCTCCAAGCTCATTTAAAAAAAGACATTTGAAACGAGCAACAAAAGAACAAGAAAATAAATTCTTCAACCATGAGTTATGACCTTTTATGACTAACGACTTTGGAACGTTTAAAAATTCGTCAAAGAACATTAACCGATTAAGAAGACAATAATACTTGAATGAATGAAAAACTAATAAAAAAATACAAAATTATTCAATAAAACGTAAGTGGCAACCCTACCCGCTCTCCCATACTAAAGTCGCCGCGACTCGCACCACGTTTCCAAATAACTCTACAACTAATAACGTAGGGCTAGCACCGGCGTCATGCAAACATCGCACCTGGCGCCACAAGCGAAATAGGGGTAACTTAAAGTCTGTGGTAATTCAAGCTCAACTATGCCTGCTAACGGAAATTATTTACGTAAAACAGAGTACACGGTTAAACATTTTTGTATTGGCCTCTCTTTCACCCTTAACTAGGCAAATGATTTGATTGTTCCATGTCAGTCTGTTTTAGAAGCAAAATGCTTGTAATAGAACTCATCCGCGGCCGGAGTAAAATATCTTAAAAATCTTGTTCCTCTGTTTCTAAGGGCCAGTACAGATAGACTGCATTCCGCCTGCCGACTGCCCATACATTTTCTATTGCAGTTCCATTGCAGACGGTACAACTGCACGCTAGCTGCGATCGAAATGTATCTCGGCAGTTGGCGGTTACGTTGCAGTCGGAAGGCAGTCCATCTGTACTGGCCCTAAGGTGAGCCAGGAAAGTGTCACACAACCCTCCTCTAAGCACTCTTCCAATTTTGTATACGACAGCGGATAATTTCTTAAATTGGTACATTTTTTCCAAAGAGCGCTTGAAAAATGTAAAATCTTCTGAAATAACCGAAATTCCAATATTATCTCAGCAATTTCAAGAGTTTATTAAGACAACATTCCGCAATAACTAAAATGCCGACGCCTCGATTTTTATTCATTATCCCTTTAAAGCTTGCAAAAGCAAAAATATCCAAAAAAACTAGTGAGTATGAACAAAAATAATCGTGTTATTTATTCGTTTTCTCTTGACCCAATACCGTCAACTGGGGTGACTTTGGTAATTTTGGGGCTACTTTGATGGTTTTAAAATTGCTTTAAAATCGATATTATCGATATCCGGTGAATGTTTGGCGTATAGACGCAAAGGCGATCGACGAAGACGTTGATTGGAAGCAGTAAACGCAAATAAAAAATAATGGTTTTGTCATTTAAACTACTTTTTAAAGTCGCCCCGTAAATCAAAGTCACCCCAGTTGACTGTACGCATTTTGATAAATAGTTCTTATTTATTTTTGCGAAAAAATTATTTCTATTTATTTCACCAAAAAATATAGCAGTTCTTTTCAACTACAACGTCCAACGTAATACCATATAGGTATACCTACATACATTCGCCTCCGTTCATCCAGAAAAGATACGCCAGCTTCGCAAACCAGAATGTCCTAACTCACTTCACTCGCGCACGAACTTACGACCTTCCGCTTCCCATGGGTTCCGTAATAAAACAAAGGGCATTTTGACAAACCTCATTTTTCTCAGCGCGATATCTCATACCTGTAAAGAAGAAATATTTGATAAGCATCGGCGTTTCGTATAAGAAAATAACATATTTTGTTCGGTATCGAATTAGGGCAATCTTTTTGGCATGATGTAAGTATGTACCTACTTATACTTACGTCTGTGCAAAATTAATTTGAACCATATCAGTGTCATTACAAAAAAAGTTAAACACGTGTCTAAAAAATAATCTTTTGCAAAATCAACCTTAATTCAATGGATAAATTTTAAGACACGCGTTCAACGTCCGGTTAACTTTTTTGTGTTAACACCGTAGGTATATGTTATTTAAGTAATTATAATTAATTAGTTCCTGAATTATTTAACCTAATCTATCTATCTATCTTATACCAATAAACGAGCAATTCTTGTAAATTCTGTCTCGGAAACTTTTTTAATAAGAGATGTCTTAATCAACTCCTTCCGACTATGACCGCTTTCAAAAAAGTGACGTGACGCGTCACGATTCTATTATCACGTGTTAAAACGTGTTCAAGCATTTTTTGAGCACCTTGATGTATCTTCAAATACAGTCCAATGTCACTCTAAATACATTGTCCCGTGTCAACACCTTCAAAGGAATGTAGGCATTACCCTCGTCAAAAGAAAGGTGAGAATTCTACACTCCCTTCATATAATAAGGTTGATTGAACCGTAGCAAGATAAAAGCAGACACAGTCAACATCATCTGATGGATTTACTTTGTTGGATCCGAAATTATATACATTGTCGAGAAAAAAATATTGGCGTACTTGTATATACAGGGTGTATCAGATACCCCCTAACAATAATCAACTGGGGTATATAACCATAGCTACAGAAGCAAAAAAAAATATTAAAAAAAAATTGGAGTATTTTTTTTTTTATATTTTCTATAGGAATGATAGCGGAGCCCCTCTTTTGCCCGAATTTCAAATGCCATAATGATCATTTGCCATAACCCTTGTTTTCTCTGAAACCGTATTTTTTTCAGGAGCATAGTAATGGCAATCCTGTAGAACTCTATAGGTTAGGTTAGGTTTGTTTCATAACAATCCTGAATAATTAACAAATAAAGAGAAAAAAGAGTTATGGCAAATGATCATTATGGCAAACAATACATTTATGGCATATGAAATTCGGGCAAACGATAGAGACCCCCCAGTTGATTATTGTTAGGGGCTATCTGATACATCCTGTATAAATAGAGACATTATATAATCCACTCAAAGGTTGACTGGAAGAGATCCCTTAAAGGGATAAGTCCGCCTTATTTCTCACACCATTATTTCTTCACTCCGTCCGGATCGCTACCACCATCTTACTCGCTAATCCTGACGCTAAGCAGTGCTTGCGCTGCTGTGTTCCGGTGTGGAGAGTAAGACAGCCGGGGAAATTACAGGCACAAGAGGCATTTCATCTTAGCTGTCTAGGATGGCAACGCATCTGCAATCCCTCCGGGGTTGCGGATGTCTATGGGCAGTGGTGATAGCTTACCATCAGGTGACCCACTTGCTCGTTTGCCTTCCTGTTCATATAAAAAAAAATATTACGTCCATGCTGGTCGGGGAGAAAAGATAGAACATAGAATGTACCAGTTGCTTCTCTTCCCGCGCTGATGGTAAAAGCTCGTCGAGGGCACGGGCAAAAATCTCAGGAATCATGTAATAGGAGATGCGGCAACCCACCACTATTTTGATTCCCCTTACCTATACGCCTACAATCATGCTAGACGTGGCCTCTAGGTCTTGTTACCTTAGGCTCTGTCTACCGCGTAAGGAATAAAAACGTGAATTATGTATGTGTTTATGCTTTCAACGCCATCTAGCTGTAGCGCAAGAACTTCAAGTTTCACGGCGCCGGCCGCGAGGGGGCGCAGCGAGCGACCGACCATACATTCAATCATTCAATCTTCTCCATATAAAATCGCCGTGATTAGCACAATTTATCACTCACATTTTGGACACTGCATTGTATAATTCTAATCTAAAATCAATAATATGTACAAGTGAAGTATCATATATCTATCTTCTATCTATCTATCTTCTATCTTCTTCTATATATATAAAACAAAGACGGGTTTGTTACAACACTTATAACTCGAGATCGGCTGGATCAATTTTCATGGTTTTTGTTTCGTTGGATTTGTCTCCGCCCTGAATAGCAGAATACATGTTGTATCTGTCAAACATTTGTGTTAACTATTTAAAAAGGGTGAATAAACTTTTGTCTGTATTTTTTTTAATCAATTAAAAAGGTTGAAAAGTGTATTACGCAGATTTGAATAGAAGTTCCTCAAATATTTGTATTTTTATTTTGTATCATTGTATTACGTTCATCAAAGCCTAAATTAGTTCAGCTAAAAGGTAACACGACATTCATTGACTGTTAGGCGGTACGAAGTTCGCCGGGTCAGCTAGTTTAAAATAAAAATCATCGTGTAAAATCAAATAAGAACAATTCATTGAAGAGCACCTGACCTGAAGTTTGCAAACACGCAACCCACAAATAGCAGTATGCGTGTATGTATGTATATATATACTCTCAAATAGAAAAATGAAAGGCGAAGACAACCTTAAGATACCTAATACCTCCCGCCATTGCTCTACCCACCAAGAATTAAACACCCGCGCGGCGCGAAGCTTAGCATATTCTGCAAAGGCCCGCTTACAGTGTTGCCACAACTGAGTTCCCAAAAGGTACATATACAGCGCTGAAAAGGTACATTTTGGCATAAAAAGGTACATAAGCATTTTTTTTACTCAACTCTTAACACAGCTTCTATCGCTCTCAGTTTTGCCATAACTGTTTGGCTGCGGTTTATAAAATGTTACACATAGTTTTTAATGAGAACAAAAGGTACGTAAACTGGACCCCATTACACATAACACATTGGAGGCTAAAAAGGTACGTCAAATGTGTAAAATGTACGCTAACGGCAACACTGCCCGCTTAGCGTATTCCGCTAAGATCCACTCCGCAGATTGTGCCAAGTGATGTCTTTGCAGATTCGTGGGAACTCGGATGAGTGATGTCCACTAATGGAAATAAGTTCGGCCCTTAATTCCCGCGTGATGAATACATTAACCGATGCGGCGACTAGGGTTGCCACTCATTTACAACGCTTTATTTAACACTAGCTACCCGCCCCGGCTTCGCACGGGTGCAATCAGTGTTTCTCTACTATATTATGCATATTATTATACAAATAAAGTATAAACTTTCCTCTTGAATCACTCTATCTATTAAAAGCCGCATAATTTCTAAACGACACTGAAAATTAGAACACATAGAAAAATCCGAAAAGTAAAGCTATAGCAGGTAACCTGCTATGGGTGGTGTAGGGGTATAGCACGCGTCACGGAATGACGAGGACCCGGGTTCGATTCCCGGCCATAGCTTTACTTTTCGGATTTTTCTATGTGTTCTAATTTTCAGTGTCGTTTAGAAATTAAATTTCTAACGGTAAAACCGTAAAAGAAAACATAAAAATTAAGAAATAAAAATTTCTTGATTCATTTGATATTTCCTAAAAGCCGCATCAAAATCCGTTGCGTAGTTTTAAAGAATTTTGCATACATTTTACTGGCTCGATCTGACAAATTATTGTTATGACTATTAATGTATATGACAATCGTTCTTTCAAACAATCGTATTATATGTTTGTTGTGCATTTTGACACTCGTATTATTTAGCACATAGGTATTCGAACCATTTGGACATATTCTGCATTAACAGATTACCATGTGTTTGCGGCGCTTGCTTTCGAGACAATGGGACCTTGGTCGGCGGACACAAAAAAAATTATACAGGAACTTTCGAAACGTTTAGTGCTGGCCACAGGTGACCTAGGGCTGGCGCTTACCTCTCTCAAAGGTTTGGAATTGCAGTTCAGAGAGGCAACGCGGCCAGCGTTTTGGGGTCGATACCTGTGGCCGAAAATTTTGACGACGTATTTATTTTATAGTTTAATAATTCGTAGTAGTTTTAGTCTGTTTTCAATTGCATTTAATAATATATTAATATGTATGTACCATCCAAAAAAAAAAAAAAAATTGGACATTCAGTCATTTGCACAGCCATGACCCGGAAGGGGGACAGACAGTAAGTGGTAAGCGATTTTGTTTTATACTTTGTAGTGATAGTGATATCGTTTGTACCGCTAAAGCCTAGCCTATGTCTAGTTAAAGGTTTCGCCCTTATTCCAAATCTACACTGTGTATACAAAAAGGTATTTTTGGATGGATAAAAAATGTTTAACTCGCGTCAGACGTAAGACGGTGGGAGAGTTTAAGCAGCAGGATATCAGGATCCTTTAAGCGCTTATTATGAAATACGAATGAAGCTAAAGTCGCGTTCGATTTTTGAGGTGTACGTTAATTTCGTCGCATTAACGTATGTTGCGTTTGGCCTTGTGGTATAAGGTGTGGAATAACAGTGCGTTCTCTCAAGTGACCGAAGTTCGAATCTCATGTAGAAAGTTATTTTTCTTTTTTTTTCTTTTAGCGCGAGTGTGCGTGTGTCGATTTCACTTCTGCCGGCACTCCGGGAGCGTTACCCGGTGGTTTTTTTTCTAGAAGTCTTTTTATACCTTAATTTCTATTGAAACACGTGACAGCCCTGCCTCCCATCCTTGGGGAGGGTAGGCGCGGAATAAATCAGTCTTATACTTGTTTACGGTCCCAAAGGAGGTTCAGTACTCCGACAAATGACTTCAGAAAACGACTGCGATGATGTATCGTCGTGATCTGACGCCTGTCATTAATTTGAATTAACTTACGGTTTTTAATACGCGTAGGGCGCGGCGACGCGGTTACGTAATAAGGGCGTTACCAAAAAGGGACGGTGAAGGGACAGTTCAGTTAAAATGATAGAGCTTGATGACCATCAATTTGCTTAACAAAGAGCATAAAAAGTAACATTAAATTAAAAAAAACACTATTATTTGAGTAATCATACGTAAATAAACAACCGACGGGTAGCACTCCCGGAGTGCCGGCAGAAGTGAAAATAGCTTAGATTAGATTTTAATGTTGCAACCTCCATGATGCTCAATACGAGTAAAAAATGCCTTACATCATTTTGGAAAAGAGCTGATCTTCAAACTGCTTTTGACTAAACTTGGGTAAGAACCGCAAGAAAACTGGATGTCGAATGAAAAAGGCCGCATCCAAATCAAGAGCTAATCAAATTGAGGTACAGTGGAGCAAACAGATAGACACACACACACACACACACACACACTCACACTCACACTCCTCGCACTCGCACTCGCACTCACACTCACTCACTCACTCACTCACTCACTCACTCACTCACTCACGCACTCACGCACTCACTCACTCACTCACTCACTCACTCACTCACACACACACACACACACACACACACACACACACACACACACACACACACACACACACACACACACATACACACACACACTTATAACACCCCTCTTTTAGCGTCGGGGGTTAAAAATTCATGTCGATAGTCAAACACAATTTCGCGGACCAAGTTTAACTTAAGGCGCTGTCAATAGCAAATGACCTTGAGCAGCGCCACTCTTCACACATACTGATCGCATGCCTGTTAGTGAAAGAGAAGAAACTATTCCGGCAGCTTGGCGCGCATCAAAAATCTTGCAAATTTGACACAAATAATAAGAAATAAAAAAAAGTATAGATTATTTGTGAAATATGACTCGTTAGCCGTGTAGGTATGAATACGTCGAAAAAATAAAGATATAGAACCGTTTAATGATGATTTTAAGACCAATCTTTGCAATTATTTTCTATCGAGCCGATTTTATTGTGTGTAGTTTTTCTTAAAAAAGTGCTTAAATAACATCAATTTCAACAAAATTAGGTGTTGTCAGCCTCTTAACCTAGCTTTTACACGCGACTTCGTCCGCGCAGATTAAGTATAGCCAATGTTCATCAGGGATAATGATTTGATGTTATGTATTGTGGCTCTCAGAACATCCCTTTTATAAAATGTATTAATTGTATTATAGGTAAGTTAAGTAGAATTTAAGTACTATTGTAAATCTATATTATTTTGAAAAAAGACTTTCTGCCAAGTTTTTTGCGGCGCATTCTTCTTGGCAATCGTGGTCTTTCCGAATGCGCTGGTAGATTCAAAAAAAGACATGTAAAAGAGCCCTCGGCGGCCTATTTGCAAAATAAACTTTTCACTTTGACTTTGACTTTGAGTATTTGCAATTTTAAACTCACTCAGTCCGTCCCTAATAAATACTACTCTTATTCACTCAAAGGTTGACTGGAAGAGATCCCTTAAAGGGACAAGTCCGCCTTTGTGCATGTTTATCCATTGTATTTGTCCTACGTTTCATCATATCAGCCAAAAGACTTCCACTGCTGGACATAGGCCTCCCCCAGGGCTCTCCACTCGTCTTATGTCTTGCACATCTTGCACATTAAAGAGTTTACTTATTTACTTAGTACTAATCTAATCTAACTAATATTATAAATGCGAAAGTATGGATTGATGGATAGATGGATGGATGGATGGATGTTTGTTTGTTACTCAATCACGCCAGAACGGCCCATTGGATCTGGATGAAATTTGGCACATAGATAGAGAAAAGTCTGGAATAGCACATAGGCTACTTTTTATCCCGGAAAATTGCGTAGTTCCCGCGGGATAGCGATAAACGAATTCTTTGCAGACGAAGTCGCTGGCAACAGCTAGTACTGAATTAATTTTTCAAATTAGTCCAGCAGTTTCGGAGCCTATTCAATTCAAACAATCAAATCTTTCCTCTTTATATTATCAGTGTAACAGGGGTGTTCATTATTCAATCATTTTAAACTCAACCAGCTACTGAAATATTTCAGTTCAATTTTAAAAAGACTTGTATATTTCGCCCCTTTTTCCTTCGAGTATTAAAATTACCACACAACCTTTCAATGTCTATTAAAGAACAAAAGGAATCTCGTGGCCAAGTAACCGTGTCGATCCCGAAGCATGTACACTTTCGCGTACTAATTCCCTTTAGATTTACATTATCGGGAGCAAATGGGAATTTTCCTCAACCGGAAATGTAACAAACCGTTTTGATCACGTATTGGTAAAAGATGGATATTTTGTGTACATTCAAGTCACTTTATGCGGTGTCTTATTTTAGAAGTTTCGATTCCTATCAGTGGCGGGGCGTCAAGTCTATCAGAAGGCAAGACGAAGCGAACTTAACTAGCCTTTTCCTCTAATTCTGCACAATAAATTGCCCAACTGCCTTAAAATAGGCAAGCCGGTGGGAATACAGTTATATGGACGCCACGCCACTGATTCCTAGATAGTTTTAGTTAGCATCTTTCATGTTCATGTAAGTAAATCACGACCTGTAGGCTTATTGTCTAACTCGCTCGCAATCGCCATCGTATTAATTATGACAGTTCTTGTATGAATGTGACAGCTAGCTGATTCCGATGCCAATTGTCAGCCCCTACATGAACTGTCAAAATGAACACGATGGCGATTGCGAGCGAGTTAGACAATAAGCCTACTGTTCCCTGTTTGTTATTCGAAAATGTACCTAAAATGGAGAATGGATGGAATGGGAGAGGCCTATGTCCAGCAGTGGACGAACACAGGCTGATGATGATGATGATGATGACCTAGAATGGTCATATTTAAAAGGTTTTTTTTTAATATATAATTCAATTTTCTCAGAAAATGGTAACTTAAGAGGATTGTTATAAAATAAACCTAACCTAAACCAATCTATAGATTCCGCTATCAGAAAAATTCATCTAGCTACTAGTTTCACAGAATATTGCATTATATATTTTAAAATCGAAAAAGACGTAGTAGCCTAGTGGTTACCTGTGGCCTCTTAAGCAGAGGGTCGCGGGTACGAACCCCGGGCTCGCACTTCTGAGTTAATTATGTGCGAAATTACATTTGAAATTTACCATGAGCTTTTCGGTGGAGGAAAACATTGTGAGGAAACCGGACCAATCCCAATAAGGCTTAGTTACCCTTCTGGGTTGGAAGGTCAGATGGCAGCCGGTTCTGTAAAAACTAGTGCCTACGCCAAATCTTGGGATTAGGTTGTCAAAGCGGACCCCAGGCTCACTGAGCCATGGCAAATGCCGGGAAAAACGCTAGGAAGATGATGATTTCATAAACGTGACAGGTAACTATTGAGTGACTATCCAATTACTGACTCAAGAGCTCTGTGTAAAACATTGATTCACGGCTAGAAAATACAGACAATTTTTTTTTTTTTTTTTTTATTGTTTATTCAGGAACAAACGGTTACATTTCAACAAAGAAACTTACAAAACATATTCTTAAAAAAACCAACAGTTCCATTCATCGTAAAATAAAAGTTTACAAATCATACTAGCACAGAACAAAACAGGTATTACCTACATTTGATACTATACATTTAATATAAGTATAACGTTTACCTACATACCTACACAAAAGCAATAACAATGTGACAACTTTGTATGAAGAGGCTACTGTAATTCCATCTTTAATACCTAAATGAATCAAATCAATCAAAGAGTAATTTCCGTAGTGAATCTCTGTATCTCTGCAGTGATGATGAAAAAATATCGAAATTCATAAAGCCTTCATTATAATCACGGCAAGCTCGTCTGAAAAAAGTGTTACGCGCATAGTTCGAACGACAAAAACTGACGTGGAAAGTGGAGAAGTGACGTGAGGGGATACTACGAGGGATTTTAAGTTTAACCTTCGCGAGGAGAGTTGATGAATCAATGTGATTATTAAGTATTTTATATAGAAAGATTTGATCTACACAAATGTGTCAATGTCACCTGTCACTTGCTGAAATATTCCTTAATAATTTCAAGACATCCTGTATGGTAAGGCATGTCCATAATGTTCATAACGTCATTAATACCTAGTCGTGTCGCCACCGCGCTACCTAAGGGCGGGGCTGTCAGCGCGAGCACTGCTTCTGAATATTTAAAACAAATAAGGGGGACTCTCCCTGTCGCCGCAGTCGATACTCAATGCCCCACTGAGACTGCTGTATAACATACTGCTAAATATACCGGGTGGAAAACGGCCAACACATCGAGGGCAACTTTTTGTATACCCAAAAGGAAAAAATAAGACTTCACTGTTGGTCCCTCTGTCCATCCGTCCGTCGGTCTGTCCTTCCATCCGTCTGTCTGCCTATCTGTCTGTCTATTCGTCGGTCGGTCCGTCCGTCCGCCTGTCTGTCTGTCTGTCACCAGGCTGTGTCTCAATGAACCGTGTTTTTTTTTATATAACTGGAGGCAAACGAGCAAACGGGTCACCTGATGGAAAGTGATCACCATCGCCCAGGGACACCTGCAAGACGTGGGGAATCACAGGTGCGTTGCCGGCCCTTTCAAGAACAGGAAGGCTCGCTAGCCAATCATAGCTAGACAATCGAAATTTTCATAGATCTATTTCTGTTGCAGCTATAACAACAAATACTAAAAGCAGAATTTTTGTTTGCCTGTTCGTTTCGCTGCCGCCGGGCGAGCGCTCCTGGAGGAAGGAAGGAGTAACAATTAGTCCGAAACATGTCGAGCATTACTAGACTTTCTTATACGTGAGTTATCCGTTTGTGTAACTATCATTTTGTCTCAGTAGTTTCATGTTGAACGCCGTTGAGTAATGTTTGGTTCATATAATACGCCATTAGAGGCTAAATAATTCACGTTGCTTATAAGTTTGTCAACTGTCAAACAGTTTATTGGGTAGGACGATTGGCACTTTATAGTGTACTAGTAAATTCAAATTTAAGCTCTGAACTTCCCAGCGAAAGGTTCAAGTTTCAATTTTAGCAAAATGCAAATACGGCCTTTTGTAGAATCACATCGGAGTTCGATTTTGAACTTTATACGAATAATGTTAAGTTCATATTTGTGCGGTTTGTGACAATTTGACTTATGTTGCTTCCGTATCATTTAATATTAAAAACCATAAGCGTACTTTTGCTTAGTGAATTGTGTTTCTTGAATCTAAAATGTTTGTTTCCAGCAATCATCCACAGGGTTGAAGTTAACAGAATTGTGTAACGGAAACTAGTATTTTCATACAGATGGCGGTAATCTTACGTTTTCGGCCCTCTAGTGATATGATCTGAAATCACTGGTTTGATAATCGGATAGAAAAATATTAAACTTAAAAATTGTAATCATATACGTTACCAAAAAATAATCCAATTTAATGACAAAAAAAGCCTTACGTCATTTTAAAAATGAGCTGATACTCATTAAACTGCTGGACCGATTTTTACCAAACGTGGCTAAGAACAACCGCAAGGAAACTGGCTTTCCAATGAAAAAAATCGCATCCAAATCGGTCCATCCATTTGAGAGCTAGGATGCCACAGACACACACACACATCGACGTCAGACTTATAACACCCCTCTTTTCGCGTCGGACGGAGTTAATGATTTAATGACAAAAGTAATGTCTTTTCACATGCATCAATTGTACTCTATAGGATGTAGGAAGTTCCATGTTATGGAACATTTGCGGCCTAAAAAAATATGGCCATGAAAGTTAAAAAAAAAATTTTTTTTATCATTATTTCACTGACTTTGACTTTGACTTTTTTTTTTGAAAGCGAGTCTTCTTGTTCTTGAAAAGGCCGGCAACGCACCTGTGATTCTCCACGTCTTGCAGGTGTCCCTGGGCGATGGTGATCACTTTCCATCAGGTGACCCGTCTTATATTATTATATTTAAAAAAAAAACTTGCTATTAACTAAAACTAGTTAAAAAAATACAACACAAAAAAGAAAAAAAAAATGATTTTCGATTTAAGACTTATTCATGCAAATATCCAGACATTGTTTCCACAAAACTAAAATGCTACATCGATTTTACCTCAACATTTCAGCCTTATTTTATCCCCGGCATAACTTTAACCGAAACGCTGTAAACGGAGAGCGATGGATAAACTAATAGTTAAAACAAACTACGTAATTCTCGGTTGTTTGTACAGCTAGAGCTTGTGAGCGCAGACGCAGGCTCGGCCATGTTGATTCTCCGTTCAGACCGGTGTTGGTCTACCTTAATGGATTATACAAGTGTTTTAGCTCTCGTAACTAACAAAATATAAGTTTAATTAGAAAACTACTACCACCACCACCATGACTAAGAATCGCGAATGATTCGAAACTGTCGGACCTTTTCCGACGTAATAAAACGTGAGTTATCCGTTTGTTTACATTAATATGAGAAAACTACTACCTAGAGAATGTGTACGTATTTAAATAAAGCTTGAAATGTTTATTATTTCACTGTTGCTCCGCAAAACCCTATTTAATCCCAAAAAATCCAAATGTTATGATTTATGATCATTTCAAAGAAGCAAACATTTAGCTAGTTTGTAGCACGGTAGCGCGCCATCTAGTGAGTAATAAAGTAAACACTGATTTCATTCGATACATTCATGAAGTTATTGAGGTCAACTAACGATGTTCAGTTCGAATCGACTAAAGCGACATCTAGCGAGAATTGCGATAAACAATGGCTTCAACAAAATGAATGGGTCAAAATAATGTAAGGACACCACAATTGAATAACTATATAGCTATCTCCGCGATAATGGTGAAGTCAAATCGTGGAAAACAGGTGCACTCCCGTTAAGGGTTTATAAATACATATGATGCAATTATCTTAAAAAAGGCCATCTTATTAGCTTTGTTATAAAATAAAACCTAAGCTAACCTAAACCCATTTATAATAACAATAAGAATAATAATAATATTTATTTATTTTACACACTAATTGTCACATAATATAACAAACTTATAGGCTAAAGATAACAAAGAACTTAAAGGCTAAAGATAACAAATCTGTAGACTACGGATTAAAATAAAAACGTCTAGCTAATGTTTGCGAAAATTGCATTATAATATAACGATTCGAAGTATCAGTTACGTTTTTGTATTTATATCGAAATTCTCAAAGATACCGTGAACTTCATACCTCTACTCATAATGGTATCGCCATCTACGAAGGTCTACGGCGTAGCTCAACTAACAGCTACGTGCTACGCCTCGTAGCAATGACGACTATCTGTTTAACTTTAACACTGCCGCAGCTTTAGAAATTTTAGAATGTGATAATGAAAACGGTGACAGCGTTCGAATACAATACCGTGCAAAAAAATGATTCTTCGGTGAAATGATACGATACACACATTTTTACTGTCCATACTGTACTCTTCAGTGATGGGCTTTAAAAAATCGGAGCCGTGGTCTAGCACGGAACGGAACCCTCGGCGCGCGTCGCTCCCCGGTCCGGATCCGGTTCCCGACACCACTCAGCCGGAGAGGCTCGCGCCGGATAAAAAACGTAGACACGTTTGCACAAGTAATGCCTCCGTCAACAGCGCGCGAGCTGGCCCCGGCTGCCGGGTTCCGCGTACACCCAAGACAGAGCCTTAAAGCGGGGTCCATGGACCCTATAGGGGTCCGTAACATGTGTGCCGGCGGTCCGCAGCAACACTGTTAACGTTAAGAAACCCTTAAGTACCGAATGATGTAAATTAGAACCAGAAAAAAGTTATTTCGTCATCTGTCGCTTTGGCAGCGAACCTTCTTTACCTTAGCTTAGTTAGACTTTAAGTTTCAGTTTCAGTTTCAGTTTATTTATTCAAAAAAACAATTTTCATTGTGTACGAATATTACATAATTAATACATAATTAGTATTTAATCAGGTTGGAGACTGAAAACCAGCATGCCTGCTGAGTCTCCTCTCCTATTTACCTAATACTTGTATGTACCTAATGCTTTGATAATGTATTTTTTTTTGTGTATTGGTAAATAAAAAAATCTTTTATTTATTTATTTATTTAAGAGTACTTTTTGTGGTGGTGGTGATTTCGATTGTGATTTCGATTATTGGTAAATAAATAAATTTTCTAAAACATCGACTGCACGAATAGAAAATATTCAAAGGGAGCGTGGCTGCTTTGCTTGAATTGACTTCCCTATATCACGGACTACCAAAGTAAAAACATCTATTTATTAAAATGCTGTACCTAAGTACGGTTGTCATCTACAGCAAATTTTAATACAGGCTCATTACAATCAACCGAAAACGCACCAAAATCAAAGTGCACGTATCAAACCCACTACTTTGTAATTATCCCAGCCTTGTATATGGCAACTCAAAAACCACCAAATCCGAAAAGCTATACACATTATCTCACGGAATTCCAAATCAGAAAAAAGCGCTTTTTCCCGTCAAAAGAAACTCCCCTCCATAATGGAGGAAACGGATAGAATAGTGTCCAGAGCAGAATTCCGACGAGAATGTATTGGTGAATTTTCCTCTCCGCATTGAATTGATTATGAAATTTGATATAACAATATATTTTGTGTTACACTAGAAAAAAGATTGGTTGATTGTTCTGCGGGACACAAATGGAGGTAAGACCCGTATTCTTAGCTAGATTGATAGCATGCTCCACTTATGTATTATCTAAATCAAATGCCTAGAATAGGGGATTCGTCTTGAGCACGATTGATTACTTATTGTTAGACTAGCTTGCTTGTAAAACTCTATCTCGTGAACAGAAATCATTAAATTTGCTACTACGCTACCAGAACGAAGCGGAGTGGTAGCGGAGTAAGGTAAATGTTATTTGTCCATTGGAACACTGAAAAAAATAATTAGCTAAATGAAACCGAACTTTCTTCAGAGTGTAACTAGGGATGTGACATTCCACGTAAAAAACGATTTTTAATTAATCGATTATTTTTTTCGCATTAAATATCGATTAATAAATAATCGATTTTTGTTAAAAAATTAATTGATTTTTTCCTAATTTTTTAATGAATTTTAAAATAAACGCCATAAATATTTTATTTAAGTATCATGGTTTTATTAATTAAAACTGTTTCAAAAGCACAGATGGCGTTAATGCGTAATATCATCACCATGGAGATAGTATTCTTTAATAATTCGCGGTCCGGGTATAAAAGACCAGACTTAATCTCGAGGGTGGTATATGAAAAATTTACTAAGCTTGATTTTTGATTATAAAATAAAATCGATTATTAATAGATTATTTGTAATGAAAAAATCGCGTATAAAAATCGATTTTTACATTTTAAAAAATCGATTTTTAATTGATTATTTCCATAATCGATTATTTTTTCACATCCCTACGTGTAACATAAAAAAGTGACTACAAAACTAAGGCAATATCTTACCAAAATCTTTGGTTATGTTTTGTTCTTTATAGGTAAAGATTTGTTAAATCAAATTAACTTTAATAAGGCCTTACCGAATTATGGCTATTGATGAAATAGCCGAAGTAGTTTGGTTAAATATTTTTTTCAGTGAATAGATGGATGGAAAGTAAAACCTGATTTAGTAAATTATTTATCCCGTGGTAAAATAAAATATGTTCCTTATTTCTTATCTATTGCCTTTGGGCCACGTTTAGCTCATGCTATATTGTGGGTGTATAGGTGGAAAGGGGAATAAAAAAAAAGTGATGTGTTGCTAGCCACATCGCCTATAACATGATACCTATTTTCGCCCATTCCCTCGATGGGCTTTTGACAAATTGCCGTAGTCTTTTTACGGAGGCGGTTGAAAGCATGTTCATCGCGTCTTTCCCAAGTTGACGGTGTACGCAAACAATGCACATTTTTATTGGTTTAATTTAAATATTTCCTCTCTTACTCGGAAGACGGATGATCTTCAACCCTTCGGAAACGACGCCAGCGAAATTTGTCTCGTCGATTTGTCTCAGTCAGTTGTAATAGGGGGGAGCGGGACGCAGCATCGAATTGTTTACGGTAAACAGAATTATAAAGGGTTTCGGTTGCTCTGTTTGAGAATTGCCAAGTCAGATGTATGGCTTTTACGTTACACAGCACGCATTACAGGAGTTGACTTTGGCTTATCTGTGCACTGGGACCTGATTTTGACAACGACTTATCATTATCAAGAACAGATTTAAAATATTCAGGGTAACATAAAACATATTTACAACGGAATATAGACTGCTCAAATGGAGCTCAAGTTGAAGGTAATCGAAGTCTATATCCCGATGATAATATGTTATAGGTAATACGTGCTTTTATAAACCACGTCATTATCCCTTACGGGGTAGACAGAGCCTAAGGTAACAAGACCACCCCAAAAAGTCACCCCTAACTAACTCACCTCACTTTTCTTACTTCCCAAACGTCTTTAGTTATTGAAGTTGTGTAAGAGCGCGGGCAGTTGACCCCCTTGCTCATTTGCCACACAATCTCATAAAAAAACCGGTTGTCTATAAATTCGGTTTACGGACGATAGTTTTACGTGATAACGATAAATGGTCGCTTTTGGGGGTAGGCTAAGTTACGCCATCTATCGGCACTTGGTTAAAACGCTTAGTATGTACCAATACCAAACCAATCTATCGACCCTCAAAGTGAGGTACGCAAAGAAGTTGCGACAACAAGCAACAGATGTCGCTATTTGGACACACACAGACGTCAGTTACTTTAGTATACGTGCCGGCACGTAAGTCTAGCGATGACGAGTCACGTAGAGGGGATCTGCGCACCCACGAATACCGTATTTTATACTTCTTCATCGATTTATAAGACGTTATCACGTCAAAAACACACTAACGGGATATCTTAAAACTAAGAAATCTAGTGACCCGTTTTCGTCACTCTTACCCCATTTAAATTACGAACTGTAACCAACGACGCTTTTTAATATAATATACCAGATGCGGGGGATTACGGCGGGCCAAATTAATTTCGCAGTAACTAATAAATTCCGCTCTGTATCGGAATTATGAACGTATAAATTATGTAGGAGCCGCTCCACCGGTTATTGTTCCAAGGTGAAATTTATTTGGGAAAACCCCCTTAATGTTTTCTTTAATGGTTGGGACGAAAATGTGGAGAAGTGTGTTGCGTGATATTAGTTATGACTTAAACGTGATCAAGAGTGATGATGATGATTAAAAATTGACATGTTTATCGCTATCCCGCAGGAACTTTGAAAATTTCCGGGGATAAAATCACAAATAAATGAGTATTCTATTCTATTTTAAGAAAAACCCAAAACAGTCAAATTCTGGAAAAAACGTTCGTGTAGGTAGTTGTAGTCAACATTTTTGAAAAACGCTTTGATACGCGTGCGAAGCCGCGGGCTAAAGTTAGTATAGTACAGTTATATCAAAACGCCCTCATCCTCAAATCGGAAACCCGCGCAAATCCCCCTTAATCATTCCTTTGAAGATGTCTTCGTTTAATGTGTTACAAACAGACAAAATTAGCTAAATCAAGTGTTCGAACACACGGCAGTACGCCTCCCTGGGGCTCAAGTCTGGCAACACTGGTTTATAATGACTATCTGGATGAACGAGCTTCGCTCGGTTCTCTTTTGGTACGTTTTTAAAAATGAAACCTAGCTAAATCGATTTATCGCCCCCGAAACCCCCTGCATACAAATACACAAATAAAAATAATAACAATACAATACAAAAACAACGACAACACGACGAAAAATTGTTTGCTATGTAGTATTTATAAATAGTACCCGGATGACCGATTTTGTTTTTGGTGCGTTTTCTAAAAATTAAATCTAGCCAGATCGATTTACCGTCCCCGAAAACCCCTGCATACCTACCAAATTTCATGAAAATCGTTGGTGCCGTTTCCGAGATCCAGATTATATATATACAAGAATTGCTCGTTTAAAGGTATTAGATAGATAGATTAGACAGCTAGATAGCCAGCCAGGACATCCATAAACAAGGTCTCCCAGAACTATTCCGAAATATTTCAAAAGGTGGTTTACTTTGATTGAACATCGTCAATGTTTTTCAAGACTTTATAACCGACTTCAAAAAAAGGAGGGGGGGGGGGGGGGGTCCTCAATTCGGTTGTATTTTTTTTCAATCGCGCTTGACAAATGTATCCATTTCCATACATTTGTCGATGTTTAAAGTGTACTGCGTCAAAGAAGCGACTTATTTAAATGTTAATTTTGAATCAAAAATTACGATGAAAAATCGAATTCTTTTCACTCACAGCTTTTGTGTTTGCCAGAGTCTGGCTAGCGACAGTTGAGAGAATTGCGTGGCAAAAAATATTCTACAACTTTATAAAAATCAACAATGTACATCCATTTTTATGCGTACGGCATTAACATAACAACATACTAAACAGCACTTAAAAATCTTTTATAAAGCTTTAAAGTAATGGTGACATCCATTAGGCAGCTCCAGCATTTATCTCTTTCTCTCTGTTTCTGAATATGAAAAGGTTCTGTGTTTTTATAATAAAGTTTACTTTCGACCCTGCATTCTAATGTTAAATATTTAGTTTTGAATAAACAGGCAGTTTTACACGGGTGCAGGCAGAATACGTAAAGTTTAAAGTGTATATGGGTTAAAATACATAATGGTTCAAAATATATAATACTATTTTCTGTGACTATTCACTACATGAACTTTTTTGATATTGTAATCTATAGATTGGTTTAGGTTAGATTTGTTTTATAACAATCCTGTTAAGTAATTTGTCACTTTCTGAGAAAATCGTATATATATTATGAATCATTAGGTATGTAAAATACCCATTATGCATTTTAAACTTTATGCCAAGAGATATCCAATGAGGCTGGCATTATCACACAGGTACACTTAAGCCTCGTAAAAATTTTAGAAAAAAAAAACCTTATGTATTTTAATACGTACCCGTTTTAAACAAAGCCTTGTTTTGCGAACAGCTGGGACTGGGACAGACAATAGCAAAACAACTTCGAAACGGAAATGGAATAAGATGTTATATTTGTTTCACGTAATTCTACTTTTGTCACGTTATTTTCCGTAACAGACCGGTATTTTTAACTTCCACGCTCTGGGAGCAGATAATGTACCGGCTGTTTCTCTTCCCGCGCAGATCATAAAAAGCCCTTAGACGGAATGGGCGAAAATCTTAAAGGCCTACACGATCGGAACAAACCGCCGACCATGGTGTCCTCTTGGTCGGATCAACCAATTTTTGTATTCGTTTTATGCGGGTTGTAGGGCCTTGTGCATCCGTCCGGATCGCTACCACCATCTTACTCGCTAATCCTGCCGCTAAGCAGCAGTGATTGCGCTGCTGTGTTCTGGTGTGGAGAGTAAGACAGCCGGGGAAATTACGGGCACAAGAGGCATTTCATCTTAGCCCTCTAGGTTGGTAACGTATGGGCAGTGGTGATCGCTTACCATCAGGTGACCCACTTGCTCGTTTGCCTTCCTATTCACATAAAAAAAAACTCACATTTGAAGCAAATATTTTCATCAGATTGAGCTAAAATTTGGCATGTATACTTGTGTAAATGTAGTAGAATTCTGGTGGTCCGGTTGTTTTGAAATTTAGTACACATAATGTAGGACGGATGACAATGCAAGCACAGTCAACAAAAAGCACAGTCCGCAAGAAAGCCTGTATTAAAAATGAAATTTTTAGGCTAGGTTATTTGTTCCGGATTTCATCACGCGAATAGGTGGGCTTACCGATTCGCACGCGCACGAAATATTCGATTGTCGCCTGATCTACCGCATAATAATCGCTCCATAAAACTAGATATTATTTGCAATAATTAATAGCGCGATATTCAGTTAGCAGCACTCCCGGCGACCGTAACTGGAAGTGTCCATAAATATACAAGCTTTATTGTGCTATTAAAGTATCGCCACGACTGTGCGCGCACGGCGGCGCGACGAGCGAATTCTCTAGGCGCAGACGGACAGCATTTGAACTGCAACCCAACTGCAAAATGGCAGTTCGAGTGCAGTACCGCAGCAGTTGGTATAACTGCATCAAAACTGCAAACCAACTGTGTAATCCGCTTGAACTTGCCGTCCAGTCCTTTCAACGCAACGCTTTTAACGTGATAAGTGATAACGTCTTATAAAATCGATGAACGCCGGCCGCACTCACGAAGAAGCGTGACTCGCGTAACGTTACTGACGTCGTGTGTCGCAAACAGCGACATCTGTTGCTTATTGTAGCAACCACTTTGCGTACCTCACGTTGAGGGTCGATAGATTGATTTTATAGTACTAAGCGATTTAACCAAGTGCCGATAGATGGCGTAACTTAGCCTACCCCCAAAAGCGACCATTTATCGTTATCACGTAAAACTATCGTCCGTAAACCGACTTTATAGACAACCGGTTTTTTAAGTAAGGGGGAAAACGAGCAAGTGGGTCACCTGATAGAAAGCAGCCACCTCCTAAAGATAAAGACCCCATAACAAAGGTCGGTTAAGTGCAAATTAATTCGGATTCGGACGGCGTCGAATATTCTTTTATTTATATTAAAACCGACAAACTGGCATGCAGTGCACCTGATGGTAAGCGATCACCGCCGCCCATGGACAACCACAGCACCATTGGGACTGCTAGCGCGTTGCCGGCCATGCAAGAAGTGGTACACTCGCCTCTTACTTACCCATGTCGTAGCCAGTTGGAAAAACGAGTGGTATGGACGTTGAGCAGCGGCACAAAGCTAACAGTGATTACTCGTTTACTGCTCTCAGTGAGGACGCTGCTTTACGCACGACATTCAGTGAGGCCTCAGCCTTAAGGTCGTAAAAAAATCTATTTGGCCAGACATCCACTAATACGCTCCCGTCCAGCGCGGGCTTAATTAAATTTCATTATTATACTGACACAAATAAAGTGGCATAGCGATTGGGGGCAATGTACTGTATATTGGACACTAAAGGCCTGTTTCAACACTCACTGTTAAGTTCCAGTCATCTTAAGCGTACGTTATAATAACAATAATAATCATAATTTATTGCAGAAACAAATGACTCCATAGATATATTGATGACGTCTCTGTCTGTTTCGTAGTAATGAATAGAGACGGAATCATAGATAACACTTAATATAACTAGAACTTAACAGAGTGGTGAGACAAGCATCACATGATGGAGCTACCATGTCGTATTGCAACATATTTCAGAAGATTTAATTGCAATGATTCGAACCCAAGAAGAAGGCCTTGGCGGACGTTCCGTGATCAAATTGGGGACGTTTTGGAGAACGGCCAGGTCAAGAGTACCCGAAACCGACGAGCATGTATGAAGAGATTGATGAATGTGGATGAAGCGAAAGAGGTATGTCAGGATCGTAGCAAGTGGAACAAAGTAGTCTCTGCCTACCCCTGTGGGAAAGAGGCGTGACGATATGTATGTATGTTCGAACCCAGGACCTCAAGCCTTATAGTCAGGATAACCAATCACTCACAAGTCAGCAGCAAGTGACAACTCTGTTCACATTACAAACTCGACGAGAGGCTACGTCGGTTGGCTTCATATTGAATGCGCATTGCATTTTAAATTGTCACATGTCGCCGACAATTGTCGAATTGGTGAAATAGTGACTGTCACAGCATTATAAAGATCAAATGTATTAACTTCACATAAAAAATCGTTAAACTCTCAGGCAACTGTGAATTATTTATCTGTCGCTTAATTGATACGAACGCCGTTATAAATTCAGAACCGAACGAAAACATTTAAAAAGAAAATGCAACGATATTCTTAGTTCACTGAAGATTCCAAACCGAATAGTTGGCAATGTGTTTAGGTCATAGAGTAAGTTATTACACAGAGGCAAACATTCATGCAAGCAAGCTTTGATGGATTTACAACATGGCAGACTCCAAAACTAGGGCGAATAAGCACTTACAATTGTTTGCGCAAGCTTATTTACATAAAGTCTGTTCATTTCTAATTGACAATATTTCAATTTTTTAAGAGCTACTTTTTATTGTCTGGCTGTAAAGAGCGCACAAATTTAAGACACCCATATTTTTTTATATTCGTGAAAATCTTGTATTTTCGTGGAAAAATCCATTTAAATCGTTGCTCAAGCAGATAGGACGTAAGTAACAAACGTCAAGTATTAGCGAAATGACGTCACTGCTTTGTTTCGTACACTTAAAAAAACGTTGAAATAATTACATTAATTGACCGCCAAAACCTGTGCTTAAATACTTTGACAGTGAATGCAGTTGTCACTGTCGATGAACGTCAAAACGAGCTGACAAACTCAAACAGAATACTTCACAAAAAATATGATTTTAAATGAAAACTTGCAAAAATATTATCATTATAGCCCGGCAAACAGTTATCTAGTGTTCGCGATGGCAACAAAGCCGAGCGGTGTGCGAATGAATTAACCGTCAGCTGTCAGTAGTGTTTGTGTTGTGAAAGTTGTAAATGTCAAAGGGAAACCCGGAAGACAAGGTTTTTTTATAATGGCAGTATTGGACCGGCCGCTGGACGTCATTTCCTGTTTTACATATTTTGCTAATTTTTCCAAAAAATACTGTACGAAAAAATCCAAAAATATTTTTTTTGTGATCTACAAATGTTTCTCTCGAAATGGTTTTTGATTTATGAATATAAAGAAATTTGAAATATTGTCAATTGACTTATTTGGTCAACAAAATTCTAACCTCAAAACGCCTCATTTTTTACTATTGTAAATTAAAGGAACTGGAGAAAAATATTAACAAAATATTGCCTCAGGATTACTACTTGCTTTATACTTTACAAGAATTTGTATATTATACGTCTGTACTGTACATTTTCAACAATACGCTTTCGAAGTAAATTCCAAACTATACAAAATTTGTAAATTAAGAGTTATTACCTACTTTTTATAAAACATTACATAACACTCTATCTACTTATTAAAAAAACCGCATGAAAACCCGTTGCGTAGTTTTAAAGATCTAAGCATACATAGGGACAGACAGACAGCGGAAAGCGACTTTATTTTTATACTATGTAGTGATAAATAAAGTAAATCTTTAACCTATCTGTTACAATTAACTCATCTTTGTCGAATAACTTCAATCCGTTAGTTTCAATCTAGTACTTACAAGTTTTTGTAATTCTAACCTTACCTCTATACTCATCAACACAGAGTTGATACTCGCTTACCTGCTTTGATGTGCATTTCTTTTTTACTGGAGCGACCTTAGCGTCGTCTCGCCCGTTTGAGTGGGGTGCGAGAGGAACAGCAACAGTTACAGACGGAATGCGCAAGCGCATTCAGGACGTCAAATACATTACGTTTATTATAGCATTAAAGTTTAATGCAGTTGTAAACATTCGTAATGCAACACTGTTTCAGAATAAATTTGGACCGCAGTCAAATATTTTACTTTGTAATGGCACCTTTACACTCGACGATTAATACGATTGATTAATCATGATACTATGCAAGGTCGAAGTGGTGTCTATTTATTAATTTAGTATGCATATGTAGGTATTAATCTTTATAGGTGGCGGCACGTAAGTAAAACGTGGAGGGGATATGCGCAGTATGAAAAACAACATCATTTTCATACTGCGCATATCCCCTCCACGTTTTACTTACGTGCCGCCGCTTGTACTAGCGGTTGCACGCGACTCCGTGTGCGCGGAATTCGCTTATCACTATCCCTCGGGAACGATACGATATTCCGGGATAACAACTATCCTATATCTTTCTCTGGGACTGAAACTATCTCTGTACCAAATTTCATTAAGATCGGTCCAGCGGTTTGGGCGTGAAAACGTAACAGACTGACAAACAAACAGAGTTACTTTCGCATTTATAATATTACTAGCGACCCGCCCCGGCTTCGCACGGTAGGTATATTATGCATGTATTATACATATAAACCGTCCTCTTGATTCACTCTATCTATTAAAAAAACCGCATCAAAATCCGTTGCGTAGTTTTAAAGATTTAAGCGTACATAGGGACATAGGGACAGAGAAAGCGACTTTGTTTTATACTATGCAGTGAAGTAGGGCTAACATACAGAAATCACGTCATATCTCTTACGGGTTCGACCGACTCTAAGGTAACAAGACCTAAAGGCCACATGTAGCATGATTCTGGGCCTATGCGTGAGGTGAATTAAAATAAAATAGTGATGGGTTGCTAGCCGAACCGCCTATAACATGTTGACAAGTGACAAGTGAAAAGCAATTTATTTATTACCTTCTCGGTGATTTTCTTAATCGTAGCTTACCTGAAAATAAATAAAAAAAACATTCGTAAGTAAAATACATTTCTCTTAAATTGATTAATTATAATGATTATATAGAACATAGCCGTTTGCGCGTGAAGAAGTAACAAACATACACACACACTCTCAAACTTTCTCCTTAATAATATCAGTATGAGGTGGTTTTGCGGGTGGTAGGACCTTGTGCTAGGTCCGTCCGGATCGCTATCACCATCTTACTCATTAATCCTACTGCCAAGCAGCAGCAGTTCACTGTTGTGTTCCGGTGTGGAGAGTAAGACGGCCGGGGAAATCACAGGCACACGTGGCATGGTGATCACTTACAATCAGGTCAAAAGTCAAAAGTTTATTTTGCAAATAGGCCGCCAAGGGCTCTTTTACATGTCTTTTTTTAAACTACCATGTGTTTAGTGATCCACTTGCTCTTTTTTTTATATAAATAGGAAGGAAAACGAGCAAGTGGGTCACCTGATGGTAAGTGATCACCACTGCCCATAGACACCCGCAACCGCGGAGGGATCGCAGATGCGTTGCCAACCTAGAGGGCTAAGATGAAATGCCTCTTGTGCTCGTAATTTCCCCGGCTGTCTTACTCTCCACACCGGAACACAGCAGCGCATGCACTGCTACTTAGCGACAGGATTAGCGATTAAGATGGTGATAGCGATCCGGACGGACCTTGCACAAGGCCCTACCACCCGCAAAATGCTCGTTTACCTTCCTTTTGGTATAAAAAAAAGATGTTTTGACGTCTTGGTAACGCACATATATTTACGCCCTTAAGGGTACCCTTGTATGTCCACATATTTGTGAATCTATGGCAATGCTCATATATTTATGAACTCGGTTGTACCTACGTGCCGCTAACTACTTATATCTTATACAATAGGGTTGCCACAGCATCCTCGCTTCCGGGACATCCATCACGCTCTCCACACGCCCGTTTCCGGGGCCTTTTTCCGCGGCAGCCAGCCCTGCCGTAAATTACGGCCAACATGACGGGGGTAGGTTTTAAACTTATCTGTACTATGTATGATGGAGTCCATTTGAGGTTTGTTTGTGGCATTCAAGCAATTTGACTAAGAGAAAAAACACCGGGAGTGCGGACAGAAGTGAAAACTAACACACGCACACTCGCGCAAAAAGAAAAACAAAGGTCAATTTGTTGTCAATTTCATTCGCCACACTACGATTTAAAAAGTTTCATCTCTCGAAATTGTTCACGAAAATCCAATACATAATTTAAAAAAAGAACATTGAAATTTAATACTGGCAACAATATATTCTAATAGCCATAAATTTAAAAGAAAAACTCTCAGACAGCTGTACAAGCATTTGCCAAAATTAATCCCAAACACGCTTATAATAAAAGCGTTGACAGCAGCATTTGCACTGCAATTTGATTTATAACTTTACAAATTTAAAACGCGAATATTTTTTGGCAATTTGGACGTTAATGCTTAAGTGATAAGAGCGTAGTGAGCGGCGTGGGGTATTGTAGTGTTTGCATTTGTTTTTAAAAGTTAGCGCTAGTCGGCTGTGCAAGGTCGGCGCATACCGCGACCTTGCGATATACTGCACTGTGTAGGGTTGATACAAACGAAAGGTAGGTACACACTCGCAAACTTTAATCTTCTTCTTCTTCTTTTATTCGTGGCGTTACAAGTCGTTATAGCGACGACAACTTCGCCAATGTCAGGGTAAAATTTTATTATAAAATCTTGTGACAAAATCAACAAAATGTCGGCAACGTTGTACGGTAATATGGTCAAAGACCCCCTCCCCCCCTGTCGGGCTCTTAGCCAACGGTCAATGATATCCCTCAGATACTGCCAGGAAATTATTAGCCGTTGCCCAGGGTGCACCGGACCAAGCACTGCTCTTCCCCCCGGACGGATCCAGAAACGAACAGCAGCTCCTAGCCACACGTGGAGGTAACCCGACACGCACCCCAACTTTAATTGTTGAGCCACGATAGTACCTGTCGCAAAACGTCAATGTCAAATTGAAATTGTTACGTGGCGTTACTTCACTATGACAGCGTTCCATGTATGCTCAATTAAAGGCATCAAATGTAAAACCTCAATTAGTTACTCCATAAATAAAAACACTAAGTAGTTCGGTTAAGCTTGCATCATAATTGTAAACAATAATTATTTCTTGATTAGATATGAATACATTTTACGCATCAAGTACCTAAGTGCACAGCTGCACTTGGCATTTTTATCAGACTTCAAAAATACAGGGTGTATCAGATAGCCCCTAACAATAATCAACTGGGGTATATAACCATAGCTACAGAAGCTAAAAAAAATATTTAAAAAAAAATTGGAGTAAATTTTTTTTTTATATTTTCTATAGGAATGGTACTTAGTATTAACTGCAATCATTCCTATAGAAAACAAAAAAAAATACATCTGTATAATTCCAATACATAATTAAAAAAAAGAACATTTAAATTTAATACTGGCAACAACATTCTAATAGCCATAAATTTAAAAGAAAAACTCTCAGACAGCTGTACAAGCTTATGCGCGCGCATTTGCCAAAATTAATCCCAAATACGCTTATAATAAGAGCGTTGACAGCAGCATTTGCACTGCAATTTGATTTATAACTTTACAAATTTAAAACGCGAATATTTTTTGGCAATTTGGACGTTAATGCTTAAGTGATAAGAGCGTAGTGAGCGGCGTGGGGTATTGTAGTGTTTGCATTTTGTTTTTAAAAGTTAGCGCTAGTCGGCTGTGCAAGGTCGGCGCATACCGCGACCTTGCGATATACTGCACTGTGTAGGGTTGATACAAACGAAAGGTACACTCGCAAACTTTAATTGTTGAGCCACGATAGTACCTGTCGCAAAACGTCAATGTCAAATTGAAATTGTTACGTGGCGTTACTTCACTATGACAGCGTTCCATGTATGCTCAATTAAAGGCATCAAATGTAAAACCCCAATTAGTCACACACAAATCAAATTAGTTCACATCAGGAAACTTGAAACATGCCAAAATGCTATGGAGAGGAGCATGATGGGGAGGAGGTTGTCAGATAGAATCAGAATCACAAATATAAGGAAACATACAAAAAGAACAAAAGATATCACAGTAACAGAAATGGGCAGGTCATACAATTAGAGGAAAGGAAAAGTGGTCCAAAACAATAATGTTTTGGTACACAGCTAACAGAAAAAGAAACAGGGGCAGACCACTTAGAAGATGGAGTGATGAAATAAAGAGTTTGGCAGGCACAGGATGGACAACAAAAGCATATAAGCATACAGAGTTGGGGGAGGCCTTTGCCTATAAAAGACAAACAGACGCTACATAATGTTATTGAAGAAGAAAAAAAAAAAAAAAAAATGTATCATATTATAAAGGCTATTATTATTATTATTATATTATTATTATTATATTTATAAGGAAACTTTGTTCTTAATTATTTTGTAAAACATTTATGAACAAATTATCTTTATCTTTTATCTTATCTTTATCTCCATACGACTAGGCGTTGACGTAATCTCTTAAGTAATGTAAGCAGCATTATGGCATAACACTACCACAGATTTAGCGATTTTACAAAGTAATCCGCATCCAAAACATTACAAAACAAATGACAGCGCAAGCAAAGCCCCCGTAAATAACTAGGGAGCGTCAGCCCTAGCCCCAAGGCCACGCGATGATAGTTGGCCTAGACCGCAACAGATGGCGCTGGCGTCCGGATATGATAAATAAGCGACAATTCATCACACTATACGTTTCAGTTATGTAGCTTACAGTATTTAAATTATTAAAAAAACAAAAACTCCACTGCGTCAATTTTTTATATATAATAATTTTGATGTACCCAGTGTCACTCTCACGGCTGTAGATGTAGCGGTATAGCAAGCATCACGGAGAGAGGATCCGGGTTTGATTCCCGGCCATTTACTTTTCGGATTTTTTTGTGCTGACTTTTCAGTGCCGTTTAGAAATTTAAGATCAATTAGAGCTGTCATTTTCCCTTTAACGGAAAAGATTTGTTCCCCGTATATAACTATAAGGTTGCCGGTTATATAATTTGGTTATCGTGCAGAAAAAAATATTTCCCGCTAAAAAAACAGTTATCTGGGAAGGAAATTTCTTCCTTCCTGGCTGCTGGTAGCTAACTTGGTTATTTGCGAGGACGATAAGTAATTTTCTTTTACTTAAATCTTATTTAAGTATTTTTTTTCTTTCTTTCTTTCTTATTTTGAACTAGCTGTTGCCCGCGACTCCGTTTGAACAGAGTTCACTCATCGCTTTCTTACGGGAACTATCTCTATACTTACCAAATTCCAACTAAATCGGTTTAAGCGTGAAGAGGCAACAGACACACTTCGCATTTTTTTTTTAATTTTATCACTTCGCATTTATAATATTAGTATGGGTTGCCAGCCCTGTCGCTTCAAGGTCAAATGACGTATGCAGTGCACGTACACCTAATTGCCCGCAGTACTGCCAGCTTGCACACTTACAATTGTTGTTTTTTTTAAGATTATGGCTTTTATGATTGTTGCTATAACCTGCCGCTAGTGACGCGCGAGCGCGCGACCAATAATATGCGAAGCGATGGAATCAGCAACGATTGGTGACATCACTACTGCATCAGTTCAGTACAATGTATTGAAATAGTGATGTAACCCTGTGAATTTAGTAACTAGAGATTTAGGGCCTGTCTCACCACTCCTTAACTATCAGTTATTTATGATGACGTCTCTGTCTGTTTCGTAGTAATAAATAGAGACGGAATCATAGATAACTGACAGTTAAGGAGTGGTGAAACAGGGCCTTAGAGTTCTAATTTCGTTGGATTAAATTGGCACTGAAATACTCGCGGCTGGAAGAGACCGAAAAAGTTGAAATTCGAGCTTGTGTCTGTTACTTTTCTTTACATTTATTTGTACTGGCACTACTAGTATCACAAAAGTGAAAATTCGCTAAAAACCTAAATTTGGCTGTAAATTGAAAACCATGCAACTTTTACTGAGGTCAGAGCTTCTGCGCTTCAGCGCCTCTTAAGCTGACCTACCTCCGGTGTCACAGTGACGTGCCAATATTGAGACATCCTGTACTTACCAGCCGGTCATAGTGTCAGTACACAAACCACAATCGTCCATTCACCCCAAAAGCTGATAATCCAGCGATATATTATCAAGATTCGGCCAAAACATGCGAAACCTTGATACCAGAGAAACAAGAACCAATACACACGCCTTACCCCTTACACCACCGAAATAAAGTCCATTCTCGCTCGATCTAAGCCACACGTCATGTTGGTTTCTTATTCAGCGATACCAAAATAAAAGTTCCAATGTCAATGTCAAACAACAGCTGTATCACATATAGAACAATTGGAGCAAGCTAATTTGTGTCGTCGGTGACATAGTTAGAGTTCAGTTCAAGTTTTCAGACAGCGGTTATGTGGTGATATTAATATTTATCAGTGACGTAAGCGACAGGCACTTTCGATTAAACATGTCACGATTGATCGACACTAATCTGATATAGGATGGTCCGCTGGTTATTTTTTGCACTTTTTATTTGCGGGTACTGACCGACTGACCCAGCTAACTTTTTATTAAACACAGCCCGCGACTTCGTCCGCGTAGAATTAGCAATTGACATGTTTATCGCTATACCGCGGGAACTATATAATTTTCCGGGATAAAAATTAGCAAATGTAGATTAAAAATCTAGGGTACCAGCTACCTATATTAAGTATAAGTACGGTGAATTGATGAGCTTCTGATAATTCAACGCAACGAATTGCAAATGAGTTACCAGCTTAGGGCTAAGAATAGGTACATTACGCGCCAGTAATTTCATCGGCTGTCTTAATTTACTCCCCAAGCCGGAACACAGCACCCCAAGCACTGCTGCTTGACGGTACTAATGACGAGCTTGATATTTGATGTTTTTGATATGACTTTGATGAAACCGGTCTTCATATTGGCTATGATATTTGAACAGACTCCGTGTCACCTGGCGCCTGTCACTTTCATGAAATAAGGGCCAGGGATAAAACTGCCTTCATGAATCATTCGTGATTCATGAGACAGGGAACCTATTAATACAATCCAGAGCACATCTTTCATTAAACTTCTGAGACGTGTTCACCATTCTTGAATTTTTAGAAGCATCCGTCGCTAACAAACAAGTTTACATGATAAAAACGTAGAATCACAGTCGAGAACTACGAAAATACTTTCCCTTGGTATCTGCTCAAGTTTCCATTATTTTTAACCCAAGGTTATATCCTACAAAACATACTGTCATGTCATATGACGTCACAACGAACTTCACTCGGCATCAAAACCAAACAGCCGTTGCAACTGCTTTAAGAAATTAAAAAGTTTATAATTATTTTTAATTTTCTTCGCACGCCACTGGCCAGTTTGAATCTTCAAGCCACTAAAGAAGGTTTAAATGCCAATGTCACTAACATGTTTTCTTTTTATTTTTTGACGTGCCAAAAACAAAATGATATATTACTGCCAGCAACATATCCAAATGGTATATTAATCAACTAAATTTGACTTGCGTGTCATTAAAAAAAGTGAGTACGTGCGTGGGACTGTCAACTTGATTCATTGTTGATTAACAGCTATAATGATAATGAAAAAAAGGATTTTCAGTCTTAAGATAATGTGTTTTAGTTTGATATCGTTTTAGTCTGAAAAGCGTACGTTTTTCTGTGTTATTTATTATTAATCTAGGTGTCGGCTTCCTTGGCATTCAGCGTTGCTGTAGGCCATGTTTAATGTAAGCTTAGTGGCTGTTTAAACGCTCTTTTAATGGTCTGATAGAAAATAAAATCAATGTTGTCGAAATAGATTCCTCTATAAGGACTATTTCGACAACTGGAAAACTTTTTTTACATATCTATACTTCATTTAATTTAGGATGAGAAACCACAACAACATTATGTTGCGGCTCGTGAACTGTAATCTCTTTACGATTTGTACTACAGTAACAATTGACGCCACGCAAATAAAGTGGCATTAAAACAATTTTATTTTGCGGCTGCCAAACTATTGCACTGTACTGTTTGCTAGGTAAGAAATAGTTGACCAGTCGCAATATAATGTTATTGTGGTTTCTCATTCTAAATTAAATGAAGTATAGATCGAGTAGGTACGCATCAAACTATATAAGGTATCAGAGTATCAATGGATCATAATTGTACAGAAAAATATAATACAATGTTTGGTGGAACTATTAGCAGACGATCTTTTTATCGCCTAATTTACAGATTAGTTTCGTTTCATCATCATGATCATCATCATATCAGCCATAGGACGTCCACTGTTGGGCATAGGCCTCCCCCATGGACCTCCATTGCCTCGGTTGGAAGCGGCTTGCATCCACCGTGAACCTGCGACTTTAACCAGGTCATCCGTCCACCTCGTTGGAGGACGTCCTGCTCTGCGCTTGCCGATCCGCTAGGTTTAGGTTATGTTAGGTAAAACATAGTCCTCCGCCTCTATTTGTTCGCAAACTCTGAAGTTTTCACCAATGATTGACGAGGAAGGTTTCGGTATATCATTTGTCAAGGATTTGTGTCGGGAAGTCAAGATGCACTTAGGCTACAAATTTGAATTCTGCACGGAAGAAGTCGCGGGCAACTGGCTCTAGCACGCGTACGCGAGAGTTGCGTCGCGCGTGAGATAGATTGCCCGTCCTTTTCTCACTGTTAGTTCTAGAAAGGGATGGCTAGCCGAACTGGTTTTAATATTTAACTACTTTGCCTAAGCAACAGCTAAAATTCGTAAACACTTCCAATGCTCACGTGTCTCATATCTCGTCGCTTACGCAATAGTTAAGGCGAGTGACATTTCGACCTCCGACGCAAACAAACAAATCTGTATCTTATCTGATAGATAGCAGTCGATAACATGGATATTATTGTATCACGCACTGTGCATGAAAATATTGACGAATAAATTGTTTGGAAAATTAAAAAAACCTATGCAAAAAAGACTCAAGCAAATTCGATAAACACATCTAAGGATGCTAGGAAACCTGCTTTCGAAAAAAAACTGTATTTTAACTGGTACGCTCGTTCAAGAGCTACGGTGCCGCAGAACTCTCACACACATAGCAGTCAAACATATAAATACATCGCACTCACGGTGGCAAGTCAATTGGTTGGTAGAGCTAGGTAAAAAAAAAGTAAACTGCTTAACACTCGTCGTTTTTAAATCGGTTTGGATTTCCCATTTCCCGTCAGTAACTTTGGCTGTGGCGTCACAGTAAGTGGTATAAAGTCGACACGAATGGATTCAGTAGAAATCGTCATATTTCAAAGAAAGGAGACATTTATTCCATTTTACAAGACACAAATTTAAGAGCAAATGGTAGGTACACACAATTTTAAAATAAAACAAAAACATAAATTAATCAAATAATTTGCAATATCAATCTGCAATTGCTGGAGGACTATTGCAAGGATTGGAGCGTCAATAAGTGATCCTGCAGCTTGCTCTTGAAGGTGTACGCACTTGACGCTTATTTGCGTAATCTTTGAAGACCATAGGCATTTACAGGGTTACACTAATGCAGTGGTTCCCAAAGTGGTCCAGGTGGACCCCCAGGGGTCCACGGAAGACTCGACGGGGGTCTACGTTGGGCGTGACCAAAAATGGGGGTCCACAATCGCAAGCGGGGGTGCACGAAAATTTAATAAAATTGGTGAGAATTGATTGGTTCTTGTGCTGTGAGTCATTGTAGATTTCAAGAAAGTAAAGTAGGATGGAGTCACTCGCAGCACAAAAATATAATTTAATTTAAAATTAGTTTAGTCGACTTTATTTTCAAATAATTAACCCTATCAAGCAATCAATTCTAATCATTTTTTTTCGAAAACTGTTAATTTATCGTTGAAACTCAGCAACAACGCAAGTTTCCATAGATTATAGAGCTAATCTTAATTTTTTTTTCGAGATTTAGTTTAGAAATTAGTGGTAATGTAGCTGCAGGGGGTCCACCGGATCCAGCAAAATTTTGAAAGTGGTCTATGGAACAAAAGAGTTTGGGAACCTCTGCACTAATGTGTATTACATTCGGCCCTTCGAGCCTTAATCCTAAACGCTCCGACATTCCTCGCCTAATCGAACCAACAAATTGGGCATGAAATGGGAATCGATCCCGCGACCGTTCGCAAAGCAGGCTCCTTGGGAATTATTCGAGTGTGAATTGCTTAAGAAAAGATAAGATAGGGCATATCGGAGGTAGATTGGGTACAGTTTTATATAAAAAAGGTAAGATATAAGAAAGGAACGCCTGTAGCATGTTGACTTTGTCTGCAAATGACGTTTATAACTTCCCGGTTTGCTATTAACCCCTCGAATGCTTAAGACACAGATCTGTGCCAAATTTAAGACTATCTTTTTGTATTTTTATTTAGATCAGCAGAATTTGTGCATATTAAAACAGACGAGTCTAGAATGCGGTACTTTTTTTAGCTCCGACATACGAGGGGTTAAGCTGAAATTTTGAATAGTTGTGTAAATCAGGTGACAATATAATAATCTGATCGTGGAATTCTGATGGCCCGGCCAGGACCGTCTCCGGAGAAGAGAAAGCTTCAAAAGTTTGTCCGATTGACAGGAAAATTGGTATGCATATGCAGGATAAGCACGACTCGACGACTTCAATATGAATTATCTTCGCTTGACATTTTATGTAAACCAATGTATTTTATCTATTGAATGAATAATAAACTAAACTAAACTAAGCACAGGACCGGTCTGAGTGGAGACTGGAGAGCCTTGGGGGAGGCCTATGTCCAGCAGTGGACGTCTTTCGGCTGACTTGATGTTGCAGGATAGATGGCAATGAAGTACAGTCCACAAAAAGTACAGTCAGCAAAAAACTTGTACTTCATCACTACATCACTACATAGTACATATAAAACAAAGTCGCTTTCCTCTGTCCCTAAAGTCCCTATGTATGCTTAGATCTTTAAAACTACGCAACTGATTTTGATGCGCTTTTTTTAAATAGATAGAGTGATTCAAGAGGAAGGTTTATATGTATAATTCTACGCAGACGAAGTCGCGGGCAGAAGCTAGTAAAATATATTTTTAGGTTAAGTTATCTGTCAGTGTACCTTAAGAATCGCGCAACAAAACGTCTCGAATGCTTTAGTGTTACAATAACTTAATTTTAATACAAGTCACAAACTCAATTAAAACCTTACAACTGCTCAACACATACGCATAATACTCACACACTTAACTACTATACTATAATTACGTAACTAATTCATTTCAATCTAAACCACAACACACAACAAATAGGTCTCATATTACTTTGAAGCCTTCAATCGATTCCACGCAAACTTCATTCAAAACCACACGCACACAAGCACAAACATTCCATCCCTTTGATCCCAATCATTACACACTGAACCTTAACGCTTACTTAATACAGTTAATATTTCAATAAACAATGTTAACTATTCGTTTCAGTCAAACGAGAACTAAACTTTATAGCTGGTGTGTTAAGGTCGGTATTAAATTGGCGGTGCGAATCGTCAGTCCAGACAGAGTGGCGTCTTAACGCTACGCACGCGATTTCGCACGTAAGGGTATGAGGGCGTACACAGCTGGGCACAGGCGTTCCCACAGCACGAGAGGGATTTAAAAATAGTACAGGGTGTCCCGTAACTATTACAAACTTAAGGGGTATATAGGGCACGACAGAATTACAGAGAAAATGACATTAGTAAAAGTGTCCCCAATTTTCTCAAAGAAAGGTCAAATAGAAGAAAAACATAAACATCTCGAAAACGATGACACTTATGTCAAAAATGCCTTACATATTTTTGGAAAAGAGCTTATACTTTTCAAAAATGAGCACGGAAGAATTACAGAGAAAATGACATTAGTAAAAGTATCACCAATTTTCTCAAAAAAAGGTCAAATACAAGGAAAAATAAACATCTCGAAAACGATGACACTTATGTCAAAAATGCCTTACATATATTTGGAAAAGAGCTTATACTTTTCAAAAATGGGCACGGCAGAATTACAGAGAAAATGACATTAGTAAAAGTGTCATCAATTTTCTCAAAAAAAAGTCAAATAGAAGGAAAAATAAACATCTCGAAAACGATGACACTTATGTCAAAAATGCCTTACATATTTTTGGAAAAGAGCTTATAGGTACTTTTCAAAATGCTGCACTAATTTTTACCAAACATGGCTAAGATTCACTGCGAGGTGGCTTTCGAATAAAAAAGGCATCCAAATCAATCCCTGTTTGAGAGCCTCGGTGTCACAGACATACTAACGCCCCTCTTTTCGCGTCGGGATTGAAAACAACGTATAATAGGAAATCGAGGATATGGGCGAAAATCTTAGGAATCATTGTGTTAGGCGATGCGGTTAGCAACCCATAACTATTTTGATTCCCCTTTTCCACTACCACCTATGCGCCCAAAATCATGCTAATGCCTTTGGGTATTATTACCCTAGGCTCTGTCTACTCCGTATGGGATAAAGACGTGGTTTATGTATGACTAGCTGTTGCCAGCGACTTCGTCTGCATAGAATTCGTTTATCGCTATCCCGCGGGAACTACGCAATTTTCCGGGATGAAAAATAGCCTATGTGCTATTCCAGACTTTTCCCTATCTATGTGCCAAATTTCATCCAGATCCGTTGGGCCGTTCTGGCGTGATTGAGTAACAAACAAACATCCATCCATCCATCCATAATTTCGCATTTATAATATTAGTTAGATAATAGGACCTCCTCTATTCTTTAAGACGGTTAAAACACGAAGATTTCCGAATTTGATAAAATAAGAGTAGGAGTACTTACTATAAACATTTCAATACCATATCCACAACTGCAAATGAACCTTCCCACTTACACAGTAAGGAAAATAATTCCCTGTACAAAATCGGCTTCGCAACCCACTTATTCGTAGTAGGTACTAATCATTTGCAAACATTTAGCGCTGGCCAGGAAATAAATTATCCAATATTGAACCCCCCCCTCCCTCGTTGATACCCCCTAATTGAATTATTTTGGTCTCGCTTGATACTCTGGCTTTTTTTAATTCTAGGGTACCGTGAAAAAGGCTGAAAACCGTTATTTACATCGTGGTTGAAAATATATCTGGAATACTTGAGAAGGTTAGCTCAGTTTATTGAAATTTCACTGCTGCTTGGCGGCAGGATTACTGAGTAAAACGGTGGTGCGATCCTTGCAAGTACATAATTTTGAGTAAGTAAGTAAATACTTTATTGGAAAAAATACATACATTCGAACATAGAACCTCATCATTTATTTGAAGTCGGTCAAGTAACAAAATAATGAGATACATCTACAAAGGCGAATTTATCCCTATAACAGTTAACCTCTGAGTAGACGAAAAGAGCTTTAAACTAGAGTCCGACAGAGGAAGTTTAAAATAGTAAAGTATACTCGGGAGCAAAAAAAACCGAGTCACTTTTCATACAACTTCTACGGGAAGTTTTTTCGTTCCCGAGTACCTATAGTTTGGACATGTATCCTTTACGTTGTTCAATGATAACATTTTTTTTGTACGATGTCTTCAAAATTTAGTACTGAACCTCTATTCCTCGGGTTCATCGCACTCGCTATTACCACAAAAATTCCCCCAAAATTTTTCAATTTTTCCCCTGGCGACCATGCACGGGGAAACTCCGTACTCACTGCTTTGGGGCATTAGGGGGATTAATGGTACAAGTTTATGATAAGAGCTCGGTCGACTCGACAGCATCGGGCTAACTGCCCGGCTAGCACGACAGCGCACAAGAGTCGCGTCGCGCGCGAGATAGATTACCCGTCTCTTTCTAGAATGCACAGTAAGAAAAAGACGGGCAATCTATCTCGCGCGCGACGCGACTCTTGTGCGCTGTCGTGCTAGACGTGCTGTTGGTTTCAGTAACTTGAAGCAGTCACAATGTTCGCTAAATAAGATTTTTAGGTCACATTCTTAAACGCGGAGGGGGAGAGAGAGATTTACATTTAAGTAGATAAAAATAGAACAAGCAGACAATAATTATTCACTAAACTATGTTTAAATTTTTTACCGATATGGTGTAAATTGGGCCCCACTCAGCATAATGTCGCGGTAAGCCAAGCGAGAATACGTTTTTCTTAAAAAAAAACATACAAGCTTTCATGCTGACTGTACTTTTTGTGGACTGTACTCGCATTGTCATCTATCCTACATACCTGTGCAACAAACTTCACCGCAATCCGACCGCTAAAAGTGAATCAAAGTCTCTCTCTAGGCTTCTGTTAACTTAGCAATCGTTTGTCCTTATCTGTCACTTTGACATTTACCTTTCACAGATAAGGACAAAAGATTGCTAAGTTAGCAGAAGCCTAGAGCGTTTATGAATAAGGGCCGACTACCGACAAAGCAGCTCACAGATACATGCTGGCAGTTTAGACATTTTAAAAATCGAAACCTGAAAAAAAAACAAAAGTGAAACGACAACAATCCGAACTTCCGTCCGCGACTAGAAAACACTTGTAGTTCCCCCCATTTGCGGTCGTGTGTGTCTCTCCCGAACTCGCCTCGTTGGAAAGGGACGGAGCTACAAGAGAGTCCATAAAACTGGGTGTAGGTACATGCCATTTCACGAGCCTAACGAAATGACAAAGAGCTTTACGGTGTACACGTTAATGATGTCTGCTTTAACGTCTCATTAAGTTTTTAGCCGACTTCAAAAAAGGGAAACAATTCAGCGTTAACATTCGTCTTTCCTTCAACATTTGACGATGGCACTTGTAAGATAAGAAAACACTATATACACTTGCTTTGCACGTTGCGGTATAGCATAGTAATTGGCGCTAATTATGTATTACACATACATAGACAGATCACGACTTTAGACAAGGTGATCGGAACTCAGAGAAAAATGGGAAAATTTGTATATGTTCAACAGTCCCTTTACATTTTTTGTAGAACAACAACACAAGCCCCCTCAAGCAAGAGATCCCTTAAAGGGATAAGTCCGCCTTTGTGCATGTATCTCACTGTTTGTCAATTGTATTTGTCTTGTTTATTTTGCACAATAAAGAGTTACATACATACAAGCTATAATACTAAAAACTTTCGCCTGTGCAAGTTGCTGTCATGTATGTGTGTGTGTAAGGTATCATCATTACGGTCTCGTTTACGTCTTGTTATGGTCTTGATCTTGCAATTTATTCAGTTGTTTTGATTCGATTTTAATGTAACGATACTTGTTTATCTTCACTCAGCAATAATATTTAGTAACACCGCTACGCAAATACCCCTTATCCAATATTCATCACACACACATCATTATTTTATATCTTCTTTAAAAGGTGTTCCATCCAAAAGCACATTAATACAAGTCATATTCCTCAGCGATGGTCATAACCAACTCGTGCAGCTTTTGATGCATTTCGAAGACACTAAAACGTAATGGCAAACCGTAGAACTGCTCAACGATAAACATCTTGATATGTCCTTACTCATCAGTTGAAGTCAGATCTTTTTTGATGGCCTCTCTCAGGAAACATGCATAAATTGCCAAATTCACATTTAAACGAATCCTACTTAATATTATAAATGCGAAAGTATGGATGGATGGATGGATGGATGTTTGTTTGTTACTCAATCAAGCCAGAACGGCCCAACGGATCTGGATGAAATTTGGTGCATAGATAGAGAAAAGTCTGATATAGCACATAGGCTACTTTTTATCCCTAAAAATTGCGTAGTTCCCACGAGATAGCGATAAACAAATTCTTTGCAGACGAAGTCGCTGACAACAGCTAGTACATACATAAATCACGTATCCGTCCCCTACGGAGTATACAGAGCCTAGAGCAAAGACTTAGGTCACGCTTAGCACGATTTAAGCTAATCAGACGTCGAAATATTTGTAAGTCTACACTTAAAGGAATTCATGTCAAAATGGAACCCTGCCTTTTTACCGATAGTCGTAATTTCTTAGGTTTAATTTCGTTTCTACCACCACCACGGGTGGAAGTTGCAAGGGCATAAAATAAAAATACTAAGCCGTTGTCCGTAACTTCGTCCGCACACAATGGGGGCTATCGCGTGTGAATTTGCCACTAGAGGCGCTAGTGTCGCGTGAGGTCCACTAACACCCGCTTTTCACTGGTTTTGGCGGGTTTCGTGACATAAATTAAAATTTCTTTCATTTACCTGTTCGAAAGTGATCTCCTTCGTGAAATTATCGCAAATATAGATTACTAGCTGTTGCCAGCGACTTCGTCTGCAAGGAATTCGTTTATCGCTATCCCGCGGGAACTACGCAATTTTCCGGGATAAAAAGTAGCCTATATGCTATTCCAGACTTTTCTCTATTTATGTGCCAAATTTCATCTAGATCCGTTGGGCCGTTCTGGCGTGATTGAGTAACAAACAAACATCCATCCATACTTTCGCATTTATAATATTAGTTAGATTTGGGATGAATGTGACCGCTTTGAAAGCGGATTTTTTCCGGACAAAACGGAACTGCACAACTTTGCGGCATAGCTACTCGATATGATGATAGTTATTTATAACTAGCCGTTGCCAGCGACTTCGTCTGCAAAGAATTCGTTTATCGCTATCCCGCGGGAACTACGCAATTTTCCGGGATAAAAAGTAGTCTATATGCTATTCCAGACTTTTCTCTATTTATGTGCCAAATTTCATCTAGATCCGTTGGGCCGTTCTGGCGTGATTGAATAACAAACAAACATCCATCCATACTTTCGCATTTATAATATTAGTTAGATTTGGCGATGAATGTGAACGCTTTGAAAGCGGATTTTTTCCGGACAAAACGGAACTGCACAACATTGCGGCATAGCTACTCGATATGATGATAGTTCTTTATAATTAATGAACTGAAGAGATTCAAGATTTAAAACTTTGTTTCGGCGCCGATCTTATAGAGTCGCCTTTGACAGCTATACCTCTGGACCTTAGTCAACAGTGGCGCCTACTGGTGAGCAAAAACACGATAGTCCCCATTAAATATAAAGGGACCAGACTGAAAACCAGCGCTGGGTTCATGTAACCCAGCACACGCTGAGACTGGTACCCGTTGCCGGAACATAGCCCGCCTAATGTATCTCTTTGTATTTTTATTTTTCCTCTAGTCTTGAATCTGTTGTCAACTTAACTTCTATTTGTTTATGTTGTGGTAATAAATGATTTTATTATTATTATTATTATATATACATATAAGTAAGTAGCCTATGTTACTTAAGGATACTGCAGCATTCTAATGATGAAAGATTTCTTACTTTTTAAGTTTATAACAACGGAAATACAAAGTAAATGTATTATCTTTATAACATTAGTATACTGGTCTCTTAAATAATTCCGGTTAGCCTGATCGAACACACCAGTAAAGAATTTGCATCTAAATTTTTGATTTAAAATTTAGTGTTTCTTCCATCCTGGTCTGGTAGCAGATGAAGCAATGTCTTCCAATTTTTCGCAAGCGAGCAGCTTTCAACGTTGGCCGTACAAGTAATGTTCGACACTAGAGTACGCCGGTTCGGATGGTTATTGCTTTTTTACGATCACTCTATACCATGAAGTCATTCCAAGCAAGCGGCGTGCGGACTATCAAAAACATATCTAGAAAACGACGTATTCGTATAAAAGGGCAACCTTAAAAATCGTCCTTAAAAATTGTTAAAAATCGCTATACAAATTGCAAGTTATATCAGGGTAGTCAAAGTTGACAATAGCGATATTAAATATGACAAATGCGCTTGTCAATATGTTAGGCGATATTAGAGGAGACATGTTCACTGATGATTTGATTTTACTTAAACAGGGGGGAGGTTCTCAATTGTTTGCATTCTTTATTCCATCTTATAGAAATGTAGACTATCGATGCAGAGGCAGACCAAAAAAGAACGCGTCTAACTAATATTAATCAAGCCATAACGGCCCAACGAATCTGGATGGAATACGGCACATAGATAGAGAAAAGTCTGGAATAGCACATGGCTACTTTGCGTGCTTTACATGCGAAAATTCCCGCGGGATAGCGATAAACTAATTCTTTGCAGACGAAGTCGCGGGCAACAGCTAGTATCGCTAGTATGTGGCAGGGACATGCTCTTGACAATCAGTGGGATATTATAATGAGACAAAAAATGCATGTAAAGTGATGTGAAACAGAGACCGTTACTTTCACATTTTTTTTAATGTATAAGTAACGGATATTGCAGCATAAGGAATGACTGCATTAAATAAATAGAACAACTGTATATCTACTTCCCACGTTTTACATAGCACGTCGACACAAAAGAGATCGCTTTTTATTATCAACAAAGGATATAATGACGCTCTTAATTAGTATCACCACCCACAATGTATGAGATTACAAGCTCTAACAATGTTGTCTTTGTTTATAAAGCATTGATGGAAATAAATAATTTAAGACTTCCTTTCTTCGAAACCAGAGATGATAATAGTCCATTCCAAGTCACAATTTATTTGATTGCGCATTGCTTAAATTTGTGTTTTTATAAAGTGTATATTTTTTTCTTTTCAAAATTGAACTATTTGGATGTTTAAAAAAGTAAACAGTTCTCAGAATTGCTCCTTTCGTTTTCCTTATATATTATTATTTATATTACATCCAAAAATTCAATTTTTCGACGAAAAAAAAAACATAATAAAATTTAGGACACATTTTTTTAAATAAAACTATCGATAGGGTACCTAAGTAAACGATGAAGAAAAACACTCACTAAAATTATCAGAATTCAGAATTTGTGAATTGATATAAATTTTTTCTTTAATCAGCAAACATGACAGAAAATTAACAAAACTATTCTACCACAGACTACATAATTACGGGCCATAAAAAATCCATAATTTGCTTTAAACATTCGGGACAATTGTAGTTTGACAGTATCTTATACCCTGAGGGCATATTAGACCCCTTTTCACCTAATCCTATGCCATATGGTTTTTATGAGCTATTAACACGACACACGGCAAAATAATAACATAGAATAGATTAACGAGGAAGCCGACGGGTAAAAACAGCCGAGTTATTATTATAGTTAACTAAATGATACGACGAAATCAATGCAAGTCAGCCATGCTTGTGCGAAATTTATACGTTCTTACACGCAAGCCCCTCTTCTGCTACCACATAAAACGCACAAATCCCACAAACCTATCCACTATATTGCATGTAAAAATGTATATAATTCGCACAAGCTAGGCAGTTTTGCACGCGGGTAGCGGAGTAGCAGAGGTTCGTTCATTGACGACATTGACGTGGACCTCCGCAAAGTAACGCCTGATTCAATAAATTATAATACAAGTAAAGTGGAAGTTGACGATGCGGTTGGCCTAGTCTAGTTGGTATTGACCCTGCCTGCGAAGCAAGCGTCCCGGGTTCGAATCCTGGTATATATTTGTGTGATGAGCACGAATGTTTGTTCTGGAGTCATGGATCATCATCATCATCATCATATCAGCCGAAAAACGTCCACTACTGGACATAGGCCTCCCCCTAGGCTCTCCACTCGGACCGGTCCTGTGTTTTCCGCATCCTCCCTAGAGTTCATGGATTTTTGTATCTATGTATTTAATTTAAGTATTTATTTCTCTATATAAATATGTATATTATTGTCATGATCTAAAGGCCACGCTTGCCTTTAGATCTTGTTGCCTTAGGCTCTGGCTACCCCGTAAGGGATAAAGACGTGATTTATGTAATGTAATTGTCAGTCAAATGATTGGATACCCGTGGGATACGCGTGCGTTTTATTTCACAGTAAACAATCTGCACGCTTCTATTCCACGCTGTTTACGCTGCGTTTTAATTACACAAAACGTCGGTTAATGGTTAGAGCATAAATAATGAATGCACTCATTATAATGTCACCGGTATCGTACAACCGATAAAAAAAATGATAATTAGCGGCGTGAATTTATGCAACTGCGTTTGATTATAACGTTACGGGACGGTCGGTGGGATATTATTATTTGGCGCGTAAGCTAGAGTGGACCGATCGCAGCAATGCAGGTTTGCGATCACGGGGCGAAACGATCTTGCTTCCGCGGTCCCGTCTCCAGGCATTTAGAGGTAGCTTTCGCTACGCTGCTTCTAGGTGTTGGAACGACTTGCCTCCGCCTGTAAGAAGTAGTGGGACCCTTGCAATGTTTCAACGACGTTGTAAGACCTGGTTGCTAAGCATGCAGAACCAAGCGGGTGCATAGAGAGAGAGAGAGAGAGAGAGAGAAACATTTATTTACACACATTCGATACACGTACATTTAAAAATATAAGAAATACAATATACTTTAGAATAGTACCGATATGGTGTAAAATGGGTCCCACTCAGCATAATGTTGCGGCAGACCGCAACGCTGTTTTTCAGTGGGACCCAGATAAATTTAAAGACTAAACACAAAAAACAAAAAACACATACACTGTGGCGACACGAACGCCAGTGGCAAGCACTTCACTAACAAGCTGCCAAATATACGGAAGTATGTATGGCAACACTCGATCAGTTTAATCGCATTAAACCAATCAAACCGAAACAAGTCACGCCAGACGTTGATTTGGCTATTGCAGTGAATTAATTATCAATTTCAATAGTTTTGATATTGTAATGTATCACATAACCCTCGATAAACCATGAAACAAACTAAAAAGCAACAAAACATTCCTATGACTAGTAGTTGGGTGGGAACACAGCCCGGCCCAGAGGTACCGCCATTCGTTATAAAAAAAAAAAAAAAAAAAAAAAAAATGTTTAAATTGAACGGTCGGGACGTCGGTCTCACCTGCGTTCAATGCACGTTTTGCCAGTGAGAATTACTCGTGCCAGGCGTCCCATAGGAGCAGGTAAGCAGAAACACATTATGTAAAAACTATATAATACATACATTTACTAATACTTATTAGTGCAATAATGCTAAAAAGTGATTTTTACATTTAAATTTAAAATTATATTTTGATTTTAGCGCTCGGACTGGCGGAGGCAGATCGTTCCAGCACTTCGTTGCCGCGTAGCGGAAGCTACCACGAAATGCAGCAGAGTGGTGCGGAGGAAAGATAAGCTGAAGAAACCTCTCCGGTCGGACTTCCGCAGACCTAGCGTTGCGCGACCAAGTCAGTTTACTGTACAGGTACGAGGGCTGCTGTTGGTTAACGATGCCAAACATAAGGGTGGCCATATGCAGTTTTCGGCGCGCTGACATACTTAAGATGCGATTTTGGTTTATGTACGGAGACACGTGAGCACGGGGCGGGATATTAAAGCAGAAGCGCGCACAAGCGTTTTGGACTCGCTGTATTACGCGCTGTGTGCGTGCCAGGAGGCGCGGGCCATACACGATGTCTCCGTAGTTTAACCTTGACAGTACTAGAGTGTCGCAGAGTGTAATCCTAAGCTCAACGTCCAAGTACTCACGAATTTTATATAATAACTTCAGTCTGTAAAAGCAATTTCGTACCGTATCAAGCAAATGCGATTCAAACCGTAGTTCTCCGTCCACGAGCAGACCCAGGTTGCGGGCCTCAAGCACACGTTCCAGAGGCTCGTCGTTAATATGGACCTTAGGATCAACTTTAGATAATTTATCAATTTGTTGTTTCGAGCCTAAGATTAAGAATTTCGATTTAGTGGGATTTAAAACCAAAGAATTACGAGACGACCAGGCGTCAATCCTCCTGAGATCTTCATTCAGCTCGGAGACCCGCGAGCACACATTGCCACTATTACATGTTATGTATACTTGCAGGTCATCCGCGTAAATGTGACTGCTGCTGTTTTTTATCACCTGCGTGAAGTCACTGGTAAAAATCACAAATAATATCGGCGCCAAGATGGACCCCTGCGGCAAGATGGACCCCTAGGATGATGAGATATGCTTTCTGGAACGAATTGCCTAATTAATCTACTTGACTATGTTTTGTACCAATACCTACAGGTTTATGTGATGTGTAGACATGCGCGAAATACTTCACTTGAAAGAAAAGATTGATATGCTTCTTTCCTTCACTGTGAAGTATATCACTCATTTAGTTCACTAGTTCAGTTCAGTTCAGTAACTCAAAAGATCCATCTACTGAGTTTATACAGTCGCACGTGATTTTTTCACGATCACGGAACTATTGATTGAAGTATTGAGTCATTTGCCATATTTACAAATACATAGATTAATTAAATTGTATTTTCAAATCACGATGCCAAAACGAGCGGTTGAAGAAGGCAAGATAATATTCTTTTAATGTTACATGAACGGACTGAACTAGTGAACTGTTGAAGTATATAAATCTGAACTGAACTAATGAATGAAAGAGTGACAACGACTGATATACTTCATTTGAATCCTTCATTCGTGAACTACACATGTCTAGTGATGTGTATCGAGTCAGGAGTCAAAAGTTTATTTTGTAAGGGCTCTTGGTAATGGCCCGTGTGTTGGGCCTTATTTGTGTGTGTGTGTGTGTGTGTGTGTGTTTCATGGGGGCGGCTGAAAAACAGCGTCTGTTTGTCAACAGATCGTTAGGTCTGGGTGGCACAGGCATAAGCTGAGCTGTAACCCATTTCAATAGTTTGTAGCCTTTTATTGTTTACATGTATACCTAAATGTAATTGCAAACTGTTGAATAAATATCTTTTGTTATTTATTATTATTATTAATTAATTTAGAATACAAACTCATTTCAATGCCAGCAGTGTGACGCCGTTTGTCCACCGCCGCCGTCACCGTCACGTCACCGAGAACGAGATGACGGAGCCGAAGTAGTACATACATTTACTTAAGTCCACCGCACATCCGTCACCCGAGCGCTGCGGTGGACACGCGGCTTAAGTAAATGTATGCACCGCTACTTCGGCGCCGTCATCTCGTTCTCGGTGACGTGATGGTGACGGCGGCGGCGGACAAACCCGAGAGACAAAATGGTGCATTCAGTTTTAACTAACCCCAAACTTATATTCAACTAGCTGTTGCCAGCGACTTCGTCTGCAAATAATTCGTTTATCGCTATCCCGCGGGAGCTACGCAATTTTCCGGGATAAAAAGTAGCCTATGTGCTATTCCAGACTTTTCTCTATCTATGTGCCGAATTTCATCCAGATACGTTGGGCCGTTCTGGCGTGATTGAGTAACAAACAAACATCCATCCATCCATACTTTCGCATTTATAATGTTAGTTAGATTTGACACCTGTCACTTTCATCTAACTAATATTATAAAGTCGAAAGTTTGTAAATTTGAATGTTTGGATGTTTGTTGCTCTTTCATGGCAAAACGGCCAAACCGATTTTATTGAAATTTAGTATAGTGATGGTTACAGGCCCGGGAAAGGACATAGGATAGTTTTTATCCCGGAATAACGCATAGTTCCCGCGGGATAGCGATAAGCGAATTCCGCGCGGACGGAGTCGCGGGCAACAGCTAGTCTAACTACTTAATCTAACTAATATTATAAATGCGAAAGTATGGATGGATGGATGTATGGTTTGTTTGTTACTCAATCACGCCAGAACGGCCCAACGGATCTGGATGAAATTCGGCGCATGGATATAGAAAAGTCTGGAATAGCACATAGGCTACTTTTTATCCCGGAAAATTGCGTAGTGTCCGCGGGATAGCGATAAACGAATTCTTTGCAGACGAAGTCGCTGGCAACAGCTAGTAATATTACAAATGCGAAAGTAACTCCGTCTGTCTGTTACTTTTTCACGCTTAAACCGCTGGACCGATAGTTAAAATTTGGTATACAGATAGTCTGAGTCCAGGGAAACATAGGATAGTTTTTATCCCGGAAAATTGCATAGTTCCCGCGGATAGCAATTCTGCGCAGACGGAGCCGCAGGCAACAGCTAGTGTGTCATTATTGTCACATTTTACGTTTGCTGCGTCACGCTCTAATAGAATAAAGACATGGGTGCGGCGACAACGTCATAAAGTGCACAAATAAATCGCCATCTTGTGGCTAATCTATTGTTATTTTTATAGTTCACGCGCACAATCAGGAATTCTAGTTCCAGTGAAGTATTTTAATCTTTTATTCGGTCAATGCGCGTGTCAACATAATTTCCAAGTGCTTTGGTTATTATTAAACGTTGCTTACAGTTAAAAAACAACCTAACCTAAAAATGCCCTAATCGTTAGCACTCTATGTATTTTTGATGAATTTATTTAATACTACCCTGCGACTTCGTCTGCAAAGAATTCGATTATCGCTATCCCACGGGAATTTTCCGGGATAAATAGTAGCCTATGTGCTATTCCAGACTTTTCTCTATCTATGTGCCAAATTTCATCCAGATTCGTTGGGATGTTCTGGCGTGATTGTGTAACAAACAAACATCCATCCATTTATCCATCCATCCATACTTTCGCATTTATAATATTAGTTAGATTAGATATAGGGATATATTGTGTGGCGACACTGGCAATATCCATCTGTGCCTTTGCTAGTAACCGTTCTTTCACCAAAAACCACGTATTCAAAACACAGACCATTTTTTTACATTTTAAACGGGTCGTAACCCCAACGCTTTTCAGAAAAGCACAAGTTTCAAACCCTAGCTGCAATTTCGTGCGTACCTACCACGCGTCAGTTAAGTTTAAGTTTGGAACAAATTCAATGGTGGTTATTTCGTTTTTTTTTTAAATATTCGAACGCACGAAGGAACTAAAGACTGAACCAGTGCGTTATCTTGATCTATAAATTTTGTCCAACCATAGTGTACCCTTACACTTTTTTTATGCAATTATGTCATTAAGCAACCCCCCCATATTAGGGTGTCAACCTGCGGAAGACTTAATTTAAATTTTAGAATGTGTTTCAAACGAATTTTTATTATTTAGCTGTTCAATTTTACCGTGTGAAGTTATATTTGAGCAGATAATTAAAAATGTAAATGATTGTGCGACCGGAGTTGTGAATTGCTTGTGGGGAGTGGGCGAAATTCTTAGGAATCATGTTTTAGGCGATGCGGCTAGCAACGCATCACTATTTTGATTCCTCCACCCCTACACCCACAATCATGCTAAACGTAGTCTTTAGGTCTTGTTACCTTCGAAGCTGTCTAGTCTACCCCGCAAAGGACAAAGACGTGATTTTAGTATGTATCTATGTAACTGACTTATAAAGCGCACAAAACGACTAATACAGTCGCGATCACTCGTGCTATCCTACGTTATTGTTATAAATACGAGTGGCGCCATGCTTGTTATCTATTAACTGAGGTAAATTCAAGCTATTCCATAAACTAAGCGATGTTATATAAATAATGGGTTGTTGTTGTATCGGAGTGACGTCATGTTTTGTCTAGGCTGCCTGATACACCCCTCCCCCCCTCCATACACCGCAATCACTTATATAACAAACTTCCTGGCCTCAGACATTTTTTGTGAGTGATTTTTGCCGCAGTCGGGTAAAAATCCAACCGTAACTAAAAATTTAGTAATAGTTTAACAAACTTTCACGCCTTAAAAAACGTGACCGAACAACCGACAGGTCATTATTTAACTAAATTGCGATCTCAAGATACCATAAAAATCTTCAGACACCCACAGTTCGCTAATAAAACCTCGAACATGTATTGTGTCAAACGGAACGTGACCCCGCGAGTGTTGCCATCCATCTCGTAACAAATGCGTATTAACATTCAAAAATACTAGTAATAAAAATAGAAAAAATCGCCGGCACAAATTAAGACCTTTTCACCTTTATTCCATTGCGATAAGGGTGAAAAAAGTCGTTACACAAAGGAATCAATTAACTTTTGTTTTAATTAAAGCCCTTAATTATGTAATTTTTTTGAACGACTAGTACGTTTTAAATACATCAAAGACTATGTTCATTCACAAGCCAATATGACTATCATCTTTTTTTTTGATGTACCTACAGGAACTCTCATATAAATGTTAGAGCACTTTCTTGGTTGACTATTCCAAAAGCACGTCGGCTAGCTTGCTCAAGTATACGGCACGGCTAGCACTATAGCACGCGAGGTAACCAGTTTCTTTTTAGAACGAACAGTAACAAAAATATTGGTAGTGTATCTCGCTCTTGCGCTAATCCCGCAAAAGCCAATATGTAGAAGAATTCCCTCGCGCCTGGCAACCCCGTGTGTCAAATATTTGTCGCCGTTGCCATGCGCGGGCGCAGGTCGACAACCGCTGCCTTTCGCGGATGGACGCGATTATACGGTTAATAGCCACGGAGATTCCAGTTGCTAGTAAAGGCCTAGGCTGTTATAAAATAAGACGCTTGCTTAAAAAGTTTATAGAATTCGACAACAGTGGCGTTACGTGAAAGTGCAGTCTTCCTACCCTTTCCTTCTGTGAAGAAAGAGAGAGAGCGAAGTTTGGTACCTATGGAACTAAGGTACTAAGGAACTCGGTGGCAATCGAGTTGTTAGGTCGACTTGATGTCAGAAGCTCTAGTGTAAGTTTTCACACAATAAGTTTCTGTCAAAAATTTCATTTTTAATACAAACTTTTTGCAGACTACTTGCATTGTCACCTGTCCTATACTTCATTCAATTTAGAATGAGAAACCACAACAACATTATATTGCGGCTCGTGAACTGTAATCTCTTTGCAATTTGTACTAGAGTAAGAATTGACGACACGCAAATAAAGTGACATTAAAACAATTTTATTTTGCGGCTGCCAAACTATTGCATTGTACTCTTTGCTAGGTAAGAAATAGTTGACCAGACGCAATATACCTAATGCTATTGTGGTTTCTCATTCTAAATTAAATGAAGTATAATGTGTATCAAATTTCAAGTCAATCGGAGCAACCGTTGAAGAGTTCCCTCCTGCGTAACTAAGTAACTAAGTCTAAGATTCCAACCTACTTACAAATGACTTTTTTTTTTTTTTTTATATTGGGGAAAAAAACAGATACAGACACAATTTAAAAAATAAACTATTAAGAACATAATGCAGGAAACTTAGCCTATACCCTAAAACAATTCCCACTTAGAGTTTGTGGTAGATGTGGCAATGGATCAGAATCAATGGCAATGGGCAGTAACAAGGTACCCAAAACCCGAACCAAAATAGTCCTACTCAAAGACAGCATGCGAATTTTACTAAAACTAATCTTATGCATAGCAACCTAAACAATATCAGGGCTCACTACTAAAAAAATAAAAAATAAAATAAAGATAAATCACAATAGGTAATACATTTTTCCAATTACATACTTTCCTTCAACAAAAGAGTTATTTGACGCTTATACCTATCATACGAACTACTGAACATGTCCACCGAGGCTAGCCGCTTGTTGTATGAGTCGCAGAGTCTACGGAGAGGCGCACGGATTCCTGCTTTGGTTCTACACGTCGGGACAGCGAACAAAGTTGTGGACCTAGTTCTGTATGACTTAACAGAACTTTATCAGCAATTTAAAGCTAAGCATCTAAAGAGCGTAATGAGACACGACCGAACGATAAGATAAAGCATTGAACCCATAAGCATGGCATTTAAGGCTAGAGCACACCCGTTGTATGTCCACACTGACACATTTTTCGTATTGAACTAGCCTTTAGAATACGAAACTAATACTACTACGACTACTGCTTTGGACTACGGAATAGTCCGAAACATATGTCGGAGCATTCTTTCGGCTTTTATACGTGAGTTATACGTTTGTGTAATTAAGCTTTTAGAATTATGAATAAACAGACTAAAACAAACGATCAGGTTTAATACCGACGGGCTAAAGCAGCAAACATTGGAAAGTGAATCTAACTAATATTATAAATGCGAAAGTATGGATGGATTTGTTACTCATTCACGCCAGAACGGCCCAACGAATCTGGATGAAATTCGGCACATAGAGAAAAGTCTGGAATAGCACATAGGCTACTTTTTATCGCGGAAAATTCCCGTGGGATAGCGATAAACGAATTCTTTTCAGACGAAGTCGCAGGCAACAGCTAGTAAATCTATAATAGTCAAATAGAAAACGGATTTAGTATGGAATCCAATTATTTTACCAGCCAAGATTTCACAAATGCATTAAACCTGTATTATTTTCTAATTCCTTAACTTCAAAAAGAATCCATAAACCTAATCGAATACTTTGCGTTGGTTAGGTTAGTTTTAAGAAATATCAAAAACCTTATGATATTATCAGAAAATAAAAGGTTAGCCTGATGATTTTGTGATTATTTTTGTGAAATGTTGATGGATCATTTAATTTAATAATAATAATAAATAGGCCAAGTTAGTGACAAATTAATTATGAACTGGTCTTGGACCAATAGTGAACGCGAATGTTACTCTAAAACACGGGGTTTGCGTTTAAAAATCAATCTTTATTACCTGAGCTTCACTCCCCGAACCGTACAAATCGTAAACTAAACACAAGCTGCTTAACGCAATAACTTAATTCACTATAACCGATTTACGACTCCAAACGTGCAAGTTATATGAAAGCGGAACGCTATCTTTAGCTGTAAGAAGGTTTTTACTGCAGCCAATATACCGCGGGCTCGCGAATGACAAATCAAGATGCTATCCGCTATATAAAATGTTTTACGTTCCTATCAAATGTTCATTATGCGTGAGCAGTAAATAACAAGTTGTTATTGAATCGTCTGTTATAACCGAGCTGGAAAGGACTTGAATGCCGCACTGATGGACGAAAATTAATATTTAATATGCCATCTTGAATGACTTTGTAGCACCCGCCAGGAGTTAAGAAAAGAGAACGAGCAGGAAAAAAACCATAGTAAAATCTAGGACACATCATTTTTTGTGGTATGAGAATGAATAGGAATGATTGACATGATTGTGGGCGTATAGGTGGAAGGGGGAATCAAATTAGTGATGGGTTGCTAGCCGCACCGCCTATAACAAGATTCCTATTGATAGATTTTCGCCAATTCCCTCGATGATAATTATTTGTAGATGTTGGCCCTACCCGGCCTTTTTATTTGAATGTGTCTGTCACGCTGTGGGAAGGGCGCAGGCTGAAAACCAACGCTGCTAGTTTGTATTTAATCTAAACTAGCAGCTCATGCTGAGTCTGAGCCTTTTGCCACCTTTATGTTGTGCATTGTTTTGTGTTATGTACGTATAATGTTGTTCTTTTTTTTCTGTCTTTCAAAATTATTTTTGTGTGCATCTTTTGGATAACTTGTATCATGTCTTGTTTTTGTGTTTGTGGCAATAAATATCTTTATTATTATTATTATTATTATTAATATGGGCTTTTACCATCTGCGCGGGAGGAGAAGCAACCGATTCATTCTATGTTTTCTTTGCTTCCAGACCAGCATGGAAGGGAAAAAATACTTCAAGTTTTATTCTTTGCCTCTAACAAACGCGGGATCCCTCCCTATACTCCATTCGTTTAGGTAGTTAAAAAAAGGTAAATAATAATCTTGACATATCTTTTTATTGAAATATACACTACTTATACTTTTCGTTATTACATTCTTATATTTATTATATTTTAAGTATTATTATACAATAATGGTATGTGTGTATGTATTATTTTATTTATTTAGCTATGTATTATAGTTATGTTAGTATTGTTTTATTATCCCTGCGTTTCTCTTGTCTATTTGTTTCCGCCACCTACTTAAACTGTCTCCAACTTATTTCTCTATCTTAATGGTTGTCTGGTAGAGATCGCTATTAAGCGATAAGACCGCCTATTGTATACTTTGTTCTTTGTTTCTGTATTGTTTTGTACTGATTTGTGTTGTTCAATAAAGAGTATTTGTATTGTATTGTATTGATGTACACTTTAAAATCCAAATCTTTACACTTTACAAATTAACTAAGAAATTAAATTGTCCTTTCAACATTTAGATTTTTCAAGTGTGTAGGTATTTCAATAAAAAGTCATGTCAAGATTAATTACCTTTTTTTAACTAAGTACCTATACCATTTTCATTCTTACAGACCTGTCCTATTTGGTAAACAAAATTCTAACCTCCAAACGTCTCATTTTTGTTATTTTTTAACAATTTCATCGTAAATAAAGGAACTGGAGATAAAATATCAGGAAAATTATGTACAAAATATTACCTCAGGTTTATTTGATAACATAATACACCTTATTTATTCTTTACAAAAATTTGCATATTGAGGTTAGAATTTTGTTTACCAAATAGGACAGGTAAGAATGAAAATGGTATAAACGAATGGAGTATAGGGCCTATACTATAGGCATTACAGTAGCCTATATCCCTAGGCAGCCTACAGCTAGCCTACAGTTTCAATGGTTAATGCCTGCCTCTACCTCCCTCCTAAATAGGAGGCAATGCCCTCAGGGACAATCCACAGCACAGCCATTCCACACCGAAGCAAAGAGCCGACAAATAGGGACGCGTGACCCGGCACAAAGCGATATGAACTTATATTAATCTCACAGTCGTGCGACAGTAATCCACATCCGACGTTGCTTGCACCACGCTTAGAGCACCTTAAAAGGAGACTATTTAGTTCTATAGAGGTTTTAAGAGCGCCGTATAGTGTTATTAAAACGGGACTAGTCGCATAAACGTGTCGTTTGTGTGCTTATTCTGACCACGTTTTGGCGGATACGCGGTGTGATATGATGCCAGTTAGTAGACACATTTGGATTAACGGTAAAATCACTACATAAAACAAAGTCGCTTTCCGCTGTCTGTCTGTCTCTATGTATGCTTAAATCTTTAAACTGCGCAACGAATTTTTTTTTGCGGTTTTGAAATTCCAGATCAAGGCGACTAGTGCTTTCAAAATGTTAATTAAGTGTGAGGAGTAAAGAAAATCACACACCTTTGTAAATTTTCGGTGTTTTTGTTGTCTATTCGCGCGATGAGAAAATCTATTGATTTACAAATGCTACGTTGTGTATTTTTTTTACATTCAAATATTTTCATAAGTCGTTACGTTACCGTTTAGGAGCAGTAGGGAATGTAAGCGAAAGAACACCATTCGGTTGAACTTTATTTAAATACCGAACTTTGTTGTATAAGAGTTGATAATTCATATATATTTTTTTCAATTTTTTTGGCTCAGCCGTTTAAGAGGCGTAGGCTTGAGAAAGTACCTATTTACAGCATTTTAAGGCACTAGTCGCCTTAAGAAACTCTAGCTTAAATTTATTATTGTTTTCTTCGATGCCACTTCTAGCGCTTTACAGCCTACTAGAAAGCACTAAAAGACGATCTAAATCTAAACGCAATAACATGGTATCGCCGATCGCTGTAAAACGAACACCGACTCCGGCGCACGCGAGACACGTGCCAAAATATCTCCATTACCAGCCTATGTACAGTCGCCATCAGATATATCGCAGGGGGTTAGCTCCTCAAATATTTCGGAGCAACATTAAATTTCAATAAATTCGTTACACTAGATAAGTTTAATAACATCAGAACACGCAATTCGTCATAAATATAAGAGCAGCGACTTAAATTTTCAATAAATTCGGAACGTTCAATGAAGTAAAAATGTGAGGAAGCAAAGCACAGATCGTCAAAGGTATTAACGTTGACGCAGTCAGCTTGATCATAAAGATTTGAAAATTTGTGGAAAATATACATCTAACTAATATTATAAATGCGAAAGTATGGATGGATGGATGGATGGATGGATGGATGGATGGATGAATGTTTGTTTGTTACTCAATCACGCCAGAACGGCCCAACGGATCTGGATGAAATTTGGCACATAGATAGAGAAAAGTCTGGAATAGCACATAGGCTACTTTTTATCCCGGAAAATTGCGTAGTTCCCGCGGGATAGCGATAAACGAATTCTTTGCAGACGAAGTCGCTGGCAACAGCTAGTTTTTTTAAATATATGAATGGGAAGGCAAACGAGCAAGTCACCTGATGGTAAGTGATCACCACTGCCCATAGACACCCGCAACCCCGGAGGGATCGCAGATTTACCCTCTTATTCATAAACGCTCTATAGGCTTCTGCTAACTAAGCAATCGTTTGTCCTTATCTCTGAAAGCTAAATGTCAAATTGACAGATAAGGACAAACGATTGCTAAGTTAGCAGAAGCATACAGAGCATTTATGAATAAGGGGGTTACTTTGTAACAAACCGTTGAAATTACGGTGAATTACGCATGTAAACGAGTAGTATAGGTGACATCTTTCATTTTGGCATGACGTTTGGTATGAGCTTTTTTTATGTTTTATTTGGAATTCGAATCTATTATTGCAGACGTTTTGGCTGACTGTACTTTTTGTTGACTGTACTTGCATTGTCATCCGTCCTACCTATGTGCACCAAATTGCAAGTCAATCGGACCAACCGTTGAAGAGTTCCCTGCGGAGACGGTCCTGGCTGGGTCACCAGAACTCCACTACCAGATTATTTTATTGTCATCCAACTAACTTCAGTATGCAAAACTTCAGCTCAATCGGTTGAAGATATCTGCTTCAAAATTGGGTCGCAAGATTCCACCCGGACAAACGTACATGCTTACAAACAACATACATATATGGCAAGTTAAATAAAAGCTTGTAATAAAAAGGTTCTATGGCGGTTTAAGAATTAAATTCCTTGACTTTATCTACGTCGCCATCTTGTAAAGACTTTGATATTCTTCATATTATTATTTATTATACACGTGTAATGCTTATAAAAAGCTAAAATGTTTCTTATTAGTCAACTTACGCGTATATAAGTACATAGGATCGTGCCAAGCGACCATTAGTTAGCCAAAAAAACAAAGGACAATAATTACATACAATAAGATCCGCGGCAACCATTTTTCCTAGAACTAATACGGTATCTTCTATTTCCTTGTCTTCTCACAGTTAGTAAACGCTGCACAGAGTACAAGCTTCATACAACCGTGCTACGCTAGGATTATTAGTATTATTACGCTTTGAATGGCAGTTATTGACCTAAATACTACTCCGATGCGTCCGAATGTGGGTTACTTCCATACTGAGGCCTTACCATGACGTCTTAATGCGATTCAGTTTAGGTTCGCTCGCTGGATAACAGGGGTTTAATCACATAAACTAAACACACTAACATACAACTACGAGCCTAACAGCAGTGTACCGCTACAAACTGACAGCGCAACTGGTAAAAAAAGTCCATGTCATTGTCAGTGAAGGTGTTTTTAAGAATAGAACAAAAAGAATAATAAATATAAGCTAGAAGGAGGCTGTAACCCAGGCAGTCGCCAACAGTGTGTGTGTCGTCCGTTCCACATCAAGTGCGAACTTGCGAAGGGTAACTGACAAAAAACACGGTATCCACGGTATCGGGGTTCCGTTTTCTTATAATAATGTGTAAAAAACACGGTATAAGACGAAACACAAACAAACGAACTTCAAACCAGCTAGCTCATTACGTAACTCGCTCGCAATCGTAATCGTGTTCATTTTGACAGTTCATGTATGGGCTGACAATTGGAATCGGAATCAGCTAGCTGTCACATTCATACAAGAACTGTCAAAATGAACACGATGGCGATTGCGAGCGAGTTACGTAATGAGCTAGCTGAATTAGTAGTAAACAACAATCACACGTACAAGCCTTCTAAGTCTGTGCGATGTGTCTTTCGTTGTCACTGTCATAAAAAGTTATTATGACAATCTTATTTTTGACTTAAGCTACGGTGTATTAAAGTGTTTCTTTTTCTATTTTAATTCGTAAGTTTCTTTACGTCTTGTTTGTTTTGTCTTACTCAGTGCTTGCTACTTTAATATGTATTTAAGTATGTATTTTTATCTATATAAGTATGTCTATCCGTTGTCCAGTAAATTACAACCTTTGCTTAGTTTGGGACTAGGTCAACATAAGTTATCGTTAGTTCGTTTCTTGAGCGAGAAAATACACCTAATCGCTCCTCGCCCTCGTTGGGATCAGGGGCCTTACCACGACGTCCTATTTCCGACTCAGTTCAAGTTTTAGCTGTCACTTTTGAATCTGACAGCGAGCGAGCCTAAACTGAATCGCATTAAGACGTCATGGTAAGGCCCATAACCGGTAAAGCCTTGTCTCTGTGTTCTAAGTTGTAAACACTCGTGCGCTGTTAACGGTGCGGCAGTGAATCGGCCAATCACCCTGCGGCACGCGTGCGCCTGTTTCATATCACGTGATAACGCTCCAGGGTTCCGTACACAATGAGGCATCTGTTTCTGTACTATCTTTAAAGATATTGTATTTGGGTGGATCTTCTTGTCTGTCGTAACGGCGGGGCAGTTTGTTAGAAGAAATGTTGTCATAATAAAGCGTACTATGAAGCTAGAGGTCTCGGGTTCGAATCCTGGTAGGGGCAGACATTTGTATGATGAATACGAATGTTTGTGCCCGAGTCATGGATGTTGTATGTATTTATCTACATTATATTATTTAAAATTTATCAGTTGCCTGGTACCCATAGTACAAGCTTTGCTTAGTTTGGGACTGGGTCAATTGGTGTAATCTGTCCTATGATATTTATTTATTTACAATAGCAATATGCTTAGAGACCAATGATGCAGCGCAGAAGTACCACAAAAATGTGTTTGCCAAATTTTAATCTTATAACGATTAAGAGTAACGCAGGAGAACGTAACCGTAGCAATGAAACAGAAAAACAAAACGACTGATAAATTGACGAATTATGAATTAAAAAGTTGATTGAAAAAAGTAAAATTCAAAAAACCCCTTTTCTAAATACGATAATTTTTGTTTCAAAGACGAATTTAGATTGTGTTGAAAAATACCACAAACAGGTTTTTTTTTGCCACAAGCTGTCAAAAAGAAAACCGAAAATTACCTCATCCCAGAAAAAAAGTAAATAGAAAATGCTTCAAAACGAGCTCACGCCAAGAATTTCGATCTTAATCACTTCATCAATCACACGATTGACACGATAGTATGGAACCTCAAGTGCATAGCACCGACTCGCGCTTGACACTTTTTTTCAACATCCTTTATACCGCCTAATCCTAGTCGGCGGTTGTTTACACTGTCTTATCCTTCGAGACGTTTGCACATATGCTTACATATCGCTGTTTGGGAGATGATAAAAATCTGGTCAAGAGCGAGTCGTACACGCATCATTTAACCATCTGCCAGAAGAAATTAAGAGAGCTGAGTTACCAGAATATAAAACAAAACTGCACAAAAGTTGTTTGGAGAGGGCGTACTATGCCATAGACGACCACTTTTTAGATTTAAGAAATGTTTGACATATTGTGTGAATGAGCCACAGGCTCGTAAAAGTACTGCCTATCTTGGTCTCAAGTAAGAATAGAAAAAAGCGGATTTTCAATATTTTAGATAAAAACCTAAATATGAATTGAAAGGCGGGGGCGTGTTATTTCTTTGCCTTTTAATGGACGAGACGTACCAATAAAATTCCAGGGGACTTACTTGTGGTGAATATTGGAGCATTTCTTCTGACCGGCGCTAAATCAAAGGACGCGGCCAGCAACCGATGAAAACAAAACACGGCGCTACAACGCTTGCAGCGGCCACAATCATGCACTTTATAACTTCTTTTTGCTGTTTACACTTTCTGTTTATAATGTTACTATAGCTTCATAAACACACACAACATAAATAAACCCCGGGGTAACAAATTAACACAATAAATAGATTAATTAGCGGTTCTACGATCACTTCAATAAAAATTGTACGCGTCTCGTAGGAGTTCCAAGCGAAAACTGATTTGTTTTTAAAAATGGCTCCCATGCTTGACCTTGACTGCGCAGCGGCGCAGGTTAGTTCCTGTTTTCACCCCTAGATGGCATTGGTCTCGTCATAGGAACACTGCGGTTGCTTATGCAGTATTTTCAGTGGCGTAAACATTGCCCCCAGCCTTGAAAGGTTCCCTTTCAAACTAACTAAAACTTACAGAAACAAAACTCAGATTTATTCTGATGTGCACATTATCATGCAAATAATAATAATTAACTGAAATACCTAAGACATTCTAAACTGATGCGGCTTTGCAGCTGTAATTAATTTAAAAGTAATGGAAAACTTAACCACAGGACGCTTAGAAGAACTAATACTAGTTTAACTAGAGCTACATGTATCACACCATCCGGTCTAGGGTAGCCTTTTAGAATAAAGTCAATTAACCAGTGTAAAAAAAAGGAACATTGTCGCTCATAATAAGAAATACGGTACCATCAGCAGTGACGCGTTGAGAATCGGTATTACATTTTCCACGTGTTTGCATAGCATGTAGATATTCTAGATATTTCATAGACCACCGACAGCATATGTACTCGCGGACAAACCGTAATAAACTATACCTACCGAACTCAAGCAATTTTAATGGATCTCCCATATGATGAATCCTGCGTGGTATTCGTTGGTATTTACTGAATTTTGGATGGTCATATAACTGAAAATATATCCATTTTACGCTCGCACAAAATGCACAGAGAGACAGACAACTTAAGTTTAAGCAAACCCAAAAACAATACTGATAGTATGTTGAAGCCAGTGTTTATGATAGAGTTAAGAGGAACGTCAGAGTCAGCAGGAGCACTATCAGAACTAAGAAAGTTGAAAGAATTTTTTGATATTTCTTCTACTTTAAGTAAACACTCTACTGGCTTTTGAAGCGGAGCGGCAGTGAATGTGCACAAAACAACAGGCTTAGGTGTACGAGGTGCAAGTTCAATAGGGGCAGATCCCATCAATAAGAACCCGAGCGTCGTTTGCACAGCATCGGGTGAGCCTGGCGGACCCCGGATGCGACCTGACAACAGCATGGTACCAAACAATTCTGCTCCTAGCAACATGTCGATTTCTCCAGGAATATGGTAAGTATCATCAGCAAGAGATACACCACCTAGATAAGTTAGACTGGTCACATCAATCGGTGCAGACGGCAAACATGCGGCGACATAGTCAACGACCAGAGGTTGAATGTCGTAAGCAATAGAGCTATCGTAGCGGGACTGAACAGTCAAACGCACTTTGCCCTGTGTTTGATTAGAGGCGCCTCCAAAACCATTTACAACAACGGGTGACTCCTCGGAAGAATAATTCAACGACAGTCTTTTACAACACGACGTCGTTATAAAATGATTTTGCGAACCGTTATCTATTAAACAGCGTAAGAAGTGCGGCTTACCGTAAGCATCGACTGCTATTACACGAGCTGTAGCGAGCAATACGGTGGAAGACGAGGGCGCAATGAGATTTGCCTGTAAATAATTATGCGACACTTGTACAGTGTCTTGTGCGACCGTTTGCAACGCCGGAGCAGCAACGTCGGGAGCGCACGGGGGTGCGGGAGGCGCGGAGGGCGGTGCGAGCGGAGACTTGTACGCTGAGCTACAGCGAGAACGACAAGCGTCTTCGCCGACGTCGGACGGAACCCTTTTGTCATGAATGCCGGAACCATTCAAACTACCCGGAAATGTCACCTGCATTGTAGACATTGCAGTCGTCGAGTTATCGAAAAAATGCAATAACGAATGATGAGTTCTTGAGTTGCAATTTTTGCAAACCTGACTTGAGTGACAATTGGCACTCTTATGACTACGACTAAGGCATTTGATACAAGTGCCATTTTTTTTAATGAAAGTATATCGCTCGCGTGGATTTAGGCTCTTAAACGCTGTGCACTGATAAAAATGACCGTGCACTGATTTGCACAAATCGCACGGCGGCAAGGCTGCGGTACACGAGACGAAAGCATGAGTATGCTTCGCGGTTACAGATTTGACATTCATCTGCTTCTGAGGGCAAGGAGCCGTATTCCAACATGTACCATTAGGGTCTCCCGTACGTTCCAGTATTTTAGCTTGCTCTTTAATGAACTTGACAAAGCTGTCGTAAGTGGGTAATTTTTCTGAACGCACTGAATTTTCGAACATGCGAGCAGTCTCTGGGTCAATTTTCTTCAGCGCTAAGAATAAGAATATGAATTCTTTTTTATCCGATATTTTTAAGTTATCGAAGGCTGCACTAGCGGTTACAAAACAATCTATAAAATCATTTAATCCTTCTGCGGAAGGCACACTCAGTTCTTTATAACTAAACAGATCGTTCAAATATGACGATCCCAATGACCTGACATCCTCATATTTATCCACAAGCGTAGAATAAATTAATTGATAATTTTCTCCGCTCGGTATTATTCCTGCTATTGAGGACAAAGCTTTACCTGAAAGCTGACCGCATAGGTAGAAAACCTTTTCAGAATTAGAAAGCGAACTATTACAATGAATAGTACTGTTAAAACAATCAATAAAGGAAGCAAACTTCCTCTGATCTCCGTCAAATGTTTGCAGCACGATAGGGGGCAACTTCAAGTGAGGTTTTGAAGTAGCAGGTTGACAAATATCGACTTTAGATTTGACATCCGTATATGTATTGATTACATACCGAATATGCGAGTACATCTCTTCGAATGAATCCCAAACCTGGAAAGAAGGCTCATAGTCCGCGTCAGCTTCCATTCGCGCGACGTTTAGTTGTTCTATGATTTGATTGAACTCCGAACGCAACGTATCTACGGACGACGCGCGAGACATGAATTTTTGTTGCGCTTCGAATGTCATCAGATCCTTCGAAGAATCATATATAAATTGTAGTCTGCCGAAATGTGTCTTCAATCGTGCTTCTAATAACCTTATATTAGGCGCAACCTCAGTCTCATTCTTACCCATGTTTAAGTTTCACCCGACAATTACCTATTACAGCACAATAATAGTATAAGCACAAGGGACGTCAAGAAACGTATAACAAAAGGTATCTATTTATCTCACATCTATTCACGCTACTAGCCGTGTAAACGTGAACCTACCTAGGTAGGTACCTATTCAACGAAAAAACTACGACGAAAAAAAATACGTATCTTGTATGTAACACAAAACCGATCGAAAGTAAACGCGGAGTAGGTATTTAATTTATAATTATTATTCCAAACTACCTATCTACTAAATTACGCGTGTCAGCAAGCGCCGTACAATTTACCTAGATATCTATACATACACAAACTTATACTACCGAATAATAATAATTAAACCACTTTATTACACGAGGTCCAAATCAGTTCATGAAATATCTACAATACGTAATTTATTTAAACTGTGAGTTGTATTTGTATCTAAGCCAAAATAGTAAACACAGCAAACGGCTGAGTAAGTACCTATTATTATTACTCGCGCAATGCGTGCAGTACACCAAATTCGCGATTTAAGTTTCTATGCCGGTTTTTGGTAGGTAACAAATGGAGCTTAAAAGGTAAATGAATGTTTAATGTATTTACAGCGAATATGTATTAAAATACTAAGGGCCTGTAGTTAAATTATATGACCCAGATACGGGTTATGAATGAATTATGTACCTAATTGTATCGAGTGGAGAGCGCGTTTAGCTAAGCGCACTGACCTATCTATCGACATGAATTAGTTGAAAATAGGATTATGTACTAGGACATAGAAAACTGGACTTTATCCGGTTCGAAGGACCATTATGAATGAGCCACAGGCTCGTAAAAGTACTGCCTATCTTGGTCTCAAGTAAGAATAGAAAAAAGCGGATTTTCAATATTTTAGATAAAAACCTAAATATGAATTGAAAGGCGGGGGCGTGTTATTTCTTTGCCTTTTAATGGACGAGACGTACCAATAAAATTCCAGGGGACTTACTTGTGGTGAATATTGGAGCATTTCTTCTGACCGGCGCTAAATCAAAGGACGCGGCCAGCAACCGATGAAAACAAAACACGGCGCTACAACGCTTGCAGCGGCCACAATCATGCACTTTATAACTTCTTTTTGCTGTTTACACTTTCTGTTTATAATGTTACTATAGCTTCATAAACACACACAACATAAATAAACCCCGGGGTAACAAATTAACACAATAAATAGATTAATTAGCGGTTCTACGATCACTTCAATAAAAATTGTACGCGTCTCGTAGGAGTTCCAAGCGAAAACTGATTTGTTTTTAAAAATGGCTCCCATGCTTGACCTTGACTGCGCAGCGGCGCAGGTTAGTTCCTGTTTTCACCCCTAGATGGCATTGGTCTCGTCATAGGAACACTGCGGTTGCTTATGCAGTATTTTCAGTGGCGTAAACAGTAGGCCATAATAATTAAATATAAATACAGCTATTAAGTAAATGCAAATGTAATTTAATTGACATATATTATTTTGACTTTTGATTTTTTATATAAATTCCGTGCGTGTTCCGGTGTGGAGAGTAAGACAGCCGGAGAAATTACGGGCACAAAAGGCATTTCATCTAAGTCCTCTAGGTTGGCAACGCATCTGCAATCCCTCCGGGGTTGCGGGTGTCTATGGGCAGTGGTGCTCGCTTACCATCAGGTGACCCACTTGCTCGTTTGCCTTCCTATTCACATAAAAAAAATATATATATATATATATATAAATTTTCATATTTTATTTAAATGCTATTTAACTATTGTACGCCAAAACTGGCTGATTGTGTTGAATTTTTTACAATACATGTAATTAACAACTATCTATTGATGTACCCATGGTTTACAATAAATAATACTTTGACTTTGACGAGTAAATTAGTGAAAAGTAGCAACTTTTTAATTTAGATATATCTGCTCAGAATCAAATATACCGTTTTTAATACCATAAAAAAATTACCCCAATTTACATGGTAATTTTCGATACATATGAACGCAAGGAAAGTAACAAAGTGACAGACCCTTCAATACCATTCTGACCGCGGTCAAATATATGTATTTTCTATTGTTCATTGTGTCTAGGGAGCAGCAAAAAACAAGTCAACGAAAAAGTTTGAGAACATCATTTAGACATTTTCAATTTAAAGTGTAAGTTTTAATTATAAGCAACCCTCATTGTTCGTACATAACCAAGTTACATCACTAGGACATTCTAAGGTAAAATAAAGACTATTTCTAAAGTAAAACAAACATGTTTGCGGCCTAGGGGTGGCCCTGAGCCACCCCGCCGCACCTAAACCTAAATTAATCCAAATTAATCATCTTACGTTGCTTTTGCTAGTGCTGGTAATGTAACATGGTTATGTACGAAGAACAAGCTGAAAAAAAATGACACAAGTGTGACAAAAAAATCTCAGTGACAATTAGCAAATAACAAATGTTTCTCAAATGATTCATTTGTGAAAAGTTTTTTTTTTTATCAAAAATGATGAGCTCCCTACTTATCCGAACCCATTCGTATCGTAAATTTATCAGCAATCCGTGCAAACCGGTGAGGGTCACGACGACCGGACGGACCGGTCGGCGCCTTGCGCCTGCGCACGCCTACACACTCCTCTATATATTATAACAGCCTTTTAAAGACCAGTAGGCTTATTGTCTAACTCGCTCGCAATCGCCATCGTGTTCATTTTGACAGTTCTTGTATGAATGTGACAGCTAGCTGATTCCGAAGCCAATTGTCAGCCCATACATGAACTGTCAAAATGAACACGATGGCGATTGCGAGCGAGTTAGACAATAAGCCTACAGTAGCCAGCCGATGCCTAAGGGGGGGCAGGGGGGCAACCCGTAAATGAGACGTTTAAGGGGGGGGGGGGCTTGGTGCCAAATCTCACCCAATCTCTTCTCATGTGGGGAGAGGGGGTCTCGGTAAACGAGGGAATTTAAATAAAAAAATACTAGACTTTTTTTTTTTAATTTTTGGGCATTTCTTCTCTGCACGGCCAGCAGCATGTGACCGCGATGTGATGAGCTGTATCGCGCTGGAGATAGACTACCCGTCTTTTTCTTACTGTTCGTTCTAGAAAGGGACGGGTGCTCTACCTCTCGCGCTCTTGTGCTAGCCGTGCAGGTTTGCTACTGGCACAAGTATCTTTCCTTACTAAGAGGGTTTGGAGTTTGGGGTCACGACCGGCCGAACCGGTCGGCAGCTCTTGCGCGGGCGCAGGCTCTCGACTCAACCTTCCTTATTATTATAGCGTATAGCGGACGCTCCAAGACCAGTAGCCGACGATTAAGGGGCGGTGAATCGTCAAATTATTGGTCGTTTTGTTTGCATGGCTTTAAACGCAGCATAAAATTAAACTTAAGATGGCTGCTAAGTAACTACATAATTTTAATCTCCGTTTAAATGAAATGCAATTTTAATCGACGACTGGATGGCCTAATATTGTCAGCGAACAAATTTGTAAAATAAAAAAAAAAAACAAAGCTAGTTTATATCCGTTGTGTCACTACGGTATGTATTTGTAAGCTTTAGATGTCACTCGACGATATTATCTATAGATACGGTCATTGTGCCTTACCGTATATTCGCGCCTGCCGAATTTGTTTTATATGGAGATTGGTTATCTGTAATCCTAAGATGTGTGTCATGGCGCCCAGCGCTTACGTCATAAAAAAACCTTAGTCTATGCCCACTCTATGCCAGATGCAGCAAAAAGTTTTCCTATTTTTTATTTTTTATACGAAATAAAGACGGAGTTCTGCGAAGTACTTATGCATCAAAAGTACTTAATTATTCCTTTTAAACGATAATTTCCTAGATTAAGCCACAATAATCAAAAATTCCTGACACTACGGCATTTACGCTATGTATAAAATTGTGAAAAAAACTTACGAGTAACTCTAGACTAAGATGCCAAATGTCTGATGCGTTACCTGAAAAGAAAAAGCATTGTCGTTAAAAATGAGGAGAATACCAAAAACCTTAACAAACAGATTCCAACTGAGACAAAAAAGAAATGCTCTACGGAACGCCAGACAAATTCACGACACCTTTGTGCGAATATCAAAAAATAAAAAAGTTGAAGTCCATGGATGCTTGTTAAAAATGAGTTTAAAAAATGAAATGTTGGCAGAAAATTTAGGGTTGCCACTCATTGTCATCGCTACGTATTTCCAGCAGCCGAAAGGCGAAACAAAGTTACATTGTAGCAGGAGTTAAATGCGTAGTATTTCAGCTTATAAACACGTATTTGAAAAACCTTTAATAACAGTGTTATTTAAATCGGCACATGTGTACGACTGCCGAAAATAAAATTTAGATTTGCAAGAAAAAATCTGCAATTCGCATTACACTGCAGTACTGAATCGACCTCTAACCCTGTCGCACAACAGCTAGGTAATGCAATGTTACTAGCAGGTTTTTACTTCTAAACTGGGCAAGGCTTACGATTTCGTGGTAACATCTTTACATAAGTTATTTTCTACCATAAAACTATCTTATACTTTTGTTTCTGTATTGTTTTGTACTGATTTGTGGCGTTCAATTAAGAGTATTTGTATTGTATTGTACTTAAATGATCAGCGATTTTTCTCTAAAATTACTTAGATTATTAAATTGTATGTTGTGTAGACAACAGAAATATGTTTTAGTTGTTCGTGTATCAGTTAAAAGTAAAGTTATTTTCCATCTACATTAAATTTGCTTTCGATAGATAAATAAGCACTGAGATCACTTTTTGTATAATTATCGTTATTTCCTACAAGCTTGGCAGCTGAAGCTTTTGTGAAATGCAACTTCAGCTTTCGTTTTATAAAAATCGAAAACCATTATTATACACGCTGTTGGCAAATGGCAACCCTAACTCTGGTTCGGACCGCAAGCTGTCTTCATCTCATTCCAAAAACAAAAGGGAGCCGAGATGCAGTGTCGGTACTAATGTAATAAAGAGGTGAAGTATGCCCCGACTATTGAGATAGCCGGGAATTGTTGAGCCATCCCATCGCGAGCCATATACTACTACATATATATACTGTATTTACTAGTGCTAAAGCTGAAGCTATGACGTTTTCCTCACTTTATGTATTTATTTACGGAAGGGCGGATCCAGGTTTTTTTTCCGGGAGCGAACAACTGTTAGAAATAAACTTGCCCACAGTGCCCACAGTACATAAAAATACCACCTGTATTATTTATTTTTTTCTTATAAAGTGGATTTGAGGTCCCTCGGTTAATAAGGATATGAAGATGCGCTAAAATTATCGATAGTCGATAACATCCAACGTTCTAACTCTATTGTTGATTTTCGCCATGAAAATTCCGCTGTCTGGTAATTATTGACATAGCCCGAAAAATTGCTAAACTCAAATGTCAGTGGGGGGGCCACGTGGCTCGCAGGACCGACGGCCGATGGAGTCAGGTTCTCGAGTGGCGACCACGTACCGAAAGACCAGAGTAGGAAGGCCCCGCACCAGATGGCCAGATAACCTGTCCGCTGGATGTGGGCCGTGCAATACCGGTCTTTGTGGCGCATTTTGGGGAGGCCTCAGCAGTGGCTATTGGCTGATGATGAAGAAATGACTGATGATCGGTGCCTCTATTGCCTGGTTGTATACATTTTGTTGACATAAAAAATTCCGTCTCGCAACCGCTTCTGCCATATCCTTAGCATGTTTGCGGATCTGGCAAAATTACGCGTTTCCTCAAGTGGAGAGCGCAAATATGGGGGCGTAAGGGGATGCCGCCTTCGCATTTTAAGAATCGTAGCTATGTGAGATATTTACAATTTTGTATCACAGTCTTTCACATAATGCGTAGATATTTTTTTTTTCCAAGATCAGAGCTGCCGACCATTTTGGCTGGTCGTCACCCCAAAGCCCCGCTCATTGTGGGACCTGTGCCAGCGAACCTTGGATATTATGCTTTTTTTATATAAAATAGAACAGCAAATGAGTGTGTCAGTAATTTCATCGGCTGTCTGACTCCACGCCTGAACACAGCAGCGCAAGCCCTGCTACTTGGCGGCAGGATTAACGAGCAAAACGGTGGTAGCGATCCGGAAGGACCAAGTACGAGTTTCTACCGCCCGCAAAAATATGTGCAAAATGTTTTTAAAAAAAATATCTTATCTGTGGTTAGTTATCAGTTCATTTGTCACAGAGTGTAGATGATTAATGTAGGTACCTACCTTTCTTGTGAGCTTCACGAACGCTAGTAAACATCAGAGTCGATAACCTAAAAGTCGATTTAAAAATCGTTAAGTTTATTAATGAACCCTCTCGCTTACTCTCATTACCGTAGCCCAAGTGCAAGCGAGACAATAACCGCCCCAAGCCCGCAAATTGAATTGTGACGTCATATTAAAGTATACATTTTGCGCTACCCTAGCATGTTTATAAGTATATGTTTACGCGACCCGGTCGCAGTGCAGATAAGTAAAGTTTATTTAGGTGTTATTTGGCGTTTGTTTACATCTTGTTTACCGTAGAGGGTTCGATTCTGAGCAGAGTAAAGTTTGATGCAAGACTTTTTTACTGGGCTTCAGTTTGAGTTTGCACGAATTTGATCCGAGACGGCCCCAGATCTCGTAACTCAAAGGATTTATTTATATTTTCAAGGACAGGCAAGTAAGTAGCCACAGTGCTATTATTAGATGTAGGTACGACAAAACAAAATAAATAATACTTCATTACAAAAAAACAGTCAAATACAAATACTGGCAAATAAAACAACGCCCTAAAAACAACATAAAAATTACACGACGAAAGTTTCGACTTGAAACATTCCAAATTCAAAATGCAGATTAAACTTCCAACGTCCGAATGCTGCACAAAAAAATTATAAACCACACTGGCTGGTGAAATAGCACAGCGAAAAACAAAAACAATATTAAATTTGAAAATCGAACTCAGCCGTGAAACACATGTTGTAAAACACACTGGCAACCTCACTTAAGCGTACATCTGTAGCATGTGAGCCCTTCACAGCACTTCGGCTGTTTGGATTTGAACGTATCGGTTTTCCGATGATGGTAAATAAAATATAACTGGTATAGCGTTGAAAGGGACCATGGAGGTTGGGTGTTACGTCACTTTCAAAGGAACTGTACTATGTGAGTGCCAGTGGCATGTGTGTTTTGTGTGTGGATGATGGAGCATGAGCGCTTTCTACAACAAAGTGATGTGTATGTAGACGACTTTTTAGTTGCAAATTTGTAATTTTTTTATGCAACCTATCTTCTGTTTACAATATAATCAGATAAGTACTTGTTTTTGTGCTTTGATTTCACATGCAATGAATTTTTTTTGGGTAGGTACATATTTCTCCCAGCAGTGGGACGTAATGAGATGAGATGACATATTTCTAAAGCTCCTAAATTAGCGTTTAAACTTTTTACCATATACCAATGCCCCCAGAAAACCAGAAATACTAACTAAAGTCAATATTTGATCATTCAGTCATTAATGACGCATCTGACAACCGATGCGAAGGTCATCACGGGTCATAAATCAAGAGGCCACGCCCCAAAAATGATTTATTCTCATACTAAGCCCATCTCAGCCATTATCATAGTTTAGAAGATGAATTGTGACTCGCGACGTATTTATTTGCTACGGTACTTCGTTAATGGCGGTTCTTTGAATTTTTTTTGTATGAACTATTCCTGCCTAATATTTTGTTAGAATTAAAACCACAAAGCACTCAGCGAGTTGTCTTTGATTTATCTATGCTATATTGTTCCTGCCACTTCCCGCGGGGGAGGGGTTGGAGGGGTTACATACCCACACAAATCATGTCTATCCCTTACGGGGTAGACAGACCCTAGTGTAACAAGACCCAAAGGCCACGCTTTCCATGATTGTGGGCGCATAGGTGGAAGTGGAAAGGGGAATCAAAATAGTGATGGGTTTCCTTAGATTCCTAAGATTTTCGCCCATTCCCTCGATGGGCTTTTACCATCTGCGCGGGAAGAGAAGTAGCTGGTATATTCTATGGGTTGGAGTGAGGGGGTGATTATTGCACGTATAGCACGCACAGCTCATTTCAAAATACATACATTTCATTCATGTCAAAATACTCACACATGCAAGTGAATTGCGGGTGGTAGGGCCTTGTGCAAGGTCCGTCCGGATAGCTACCACCATCTTACTCGCTAATCCTGCCGCTAAGCAGCAGTGCTTGCACTGCTGTGTTCCGGTGTGAAGAGTAAGACAGCCGGGGAAATTACGGGCACAAGAGGCATTTCATCTTAGCCCTCTAGGTTGGCAACGCATCTGCAATCCCTCCGGGGTTGCGGGTGTCTACGGGCAGTGGTGATCGCTTACCATCAGGTGACCCACTTGCTCGTTTGCCTTCCTATTCGCATAAAAAAAAAAGAATTAAAATCTTATGTACAAAAATTGTACCGGCTGTCTTATTCTCCAAGCCAGAACAGAGAAATTGATTGTAATTGCAAGTGCATTAGACAAAACGCACTAACTCACTCATACGCGTCACATAGCCACGTTAAAACGGAAGCGACTCAAAGACGTCAAAGTCAACACGTGAACTGCAACTGTGACTGTTCAAATTCAGCACGTGTCTACTTGAACTTATAACCTCAATTTAAACCCCGGTTCACACTAACCGGCTGATGCCAGCACCAGCGCCGATTTATTCCGCAATAAAATTACATTAATATGAGTGTGAACGCGGCCTTGCGTGCGGGCGGTACATTGCGACCTAATTGCAGGTTTAGTCTGATCCGGCCGAAATTGTAGCTCGGAACGTCCCGTGTGTACGCGGCCTGACACTAATGCGCCGTTACGAGATTTTATTGGCAACATTACGTTTTGTCTATGGGAAGTTATGATTATGTTGGTAGTGTTGTAACATTTGTACAATATATGCCCTTTACCAATGTACAATGTATGCGAACTTGGCGTGCCAAGAAGGAGAAAAAGGAGGTCCTTAGTCTTTTCACACTTCGCAGTCTGGTCGACTCGTTCGTTACAGACTCAAAATGTCAAATGTTTAACGCTATCAGACAAAATAGTTTCATGTAAGTAAGCAAAGTACGAACCGCTTAGTGAATCCATCTCGATATTCTCGATAGGTATTACGGGCACAGAGGCATTTCATCTAAGTCCTCTAGGTTGGCAACGCATCTGCAAGCCGATTTGAAAATAATTACTGATCATTTTAAATTTAAGGAAAAATTGAAATGTTTTTTGTTGCGAGGGTGCTTCTACAGCATTGAGGAAATTTTTAGTGTGACATTGTAATAATTTTAATCTCTGACTTATTTGCTATAATCTAACAATAGTAATAATAATAATAATAATAATAATAATGATAATGATTTTAATTGAACTTGAATGTGTAGTATTGTATTTCTAGTTTAGTGGTTATAATGATCTTGTAATGATAATGTCTTTATTTTTAATTATTTATGTAATACTGTAATATTGTATTGTATTTCAAACACAATCATGTATTGTTACTGAATAAATACTATCACTATCACTAAGCCCTCCGGGGTTGCGGGTGTCTATGGGCAGTGGTGATCGCTTACCATCAGGTGACCCACTTGCTCGTTTGCCTTCCTATTCACATAAAAAAAAAAACTTGTGTTAACATGACTAACAATAACTTGCTTCGTAAACGCTTATTACAACTGGCCACCTATAAAAAGAAGAATATACACTTTCTTTTCTTACGGCCATGACCATTCTGTCTGGCCAGTTACATGCGATTGTAAAGCTCGCAGACACGGACCAAAGAAATCTAGGCGACGTGTGATACCCACCCTTGTTATAAAAAGCTTATCACAGATCCCCGACATAGTTACAGGGCAAAATTGGATCCGATATAAAGTTTGTGCCATTTTTTTTGTGACTCGTAAAAAAGATATCAGAGAGGAGCGCCCCGAGCGAAAGTCATTGAATTTTCAACGGTTAAAGCTGAGAAGTCTGGCTGTTGATGTGTATCTGTTACAATACGAAATAGAAATAAAACTATCTACATAATCCATTTCATTGCGAAGCTTCTTTTCTTATTTTTGTTGTTAGGATAAATTCACTCATCAACACAATTTTCTGCATAAAATATTTAATAACGGATGCATGCGGCTTACATTCTGGTCGGTCCGAATTTTCCCCAAATAAAAAAGAAAAAAGAAACTGTAGTTGTAATATCAGCCCTGCTCGTTAGTGAACGCGGTTCAAATTTCGAACATGCAATCATTTTACGGACTTTAGAGCATACCCTAGCGATTCTAAATTCCAGCGTGCACGCCCGGAGTCAGTTACAGGTTCGTAACTTTTTCCATTGAAAATTTTCGTGTGAAAAGTTCCGGTCTTTGAATGAATGAATGAATGAGCCGTGATCAACCGACTCGAATCGAATCGAATCGATCACGAAAACCGTGAAATTTAGTTTCCTATTTAATTTACATTAAGGATGTTGTTGGATGTAACTAATTAAGTTTATGCTTGCGGCTTTTCCCATACTGAAAAAAATATATAAGATCTTTTATGTAGATAGAACAGTCAAGCTTCAAGGTGCGACCACACCGCCGCTTAAAAAACGGCGATGTTACGGAATCGCAACAAAATGTATGAAGAAACGGTGAGAAAACGTGACGCCTACGACACGTCACTGCATATACGCGGCGGTTTGGTCGCTCCCTAACAGTGTAATAATATTTCTTATCAACAAACGCCGAAGTACTTAATTCGCAACATAACTTACAAATTCAAGTATATACCTACTAACATACACCACAACACTTGTCTTGATAAAACCTTTCAAATCCCCCTCACGCGTTCGGGCGCGCTCGGCAATTCTCGGGCGCCGTCGGCGGGTGTCGGAAGCAATCGGGCGCCCTCGGCTCCCCTGTCATATTAGAGAACCCACCAATTATTGTATGACTGTTGCCCGCAACTTTGTTCGCGACCCACAGAAAAAAAACTTTCTCTGGACTGAAAGTACCTACCCTATGATAATCAAATCACTTATAGGGTACAGAGCTTAAGGTAACAAGACCTAAAGGCCACGTTTAGCAAGATTGTGGGCGTATATAGGTGGAAAGGGGAATCAAAATAGTGATGGGTTGCTAGCCACATCGCTTATGACATGATTCCTAAGATTTTCGCCTATTCCCTCGATGGGCTTTAACCATCTGCGCGTACATTCTATATTTTACTCTTTGCTCAGACCAGACCAGCATGGAAGCATGCAACATGGAAACACTTCTACCATTTAGCAGTGTTTTTGTGCAACTATACCTTATTTAATTTAGAATGAGAAACCAGGACAACATTATATTGCGGCTCGTGAACTGTATGTACTCTTTACAATTTGTACTAGAGTAACAATTAACGTCACGAAAATAAAGTGACATTAAAACAATTCCATTTTGCGACTCCCAGACTATTGCACTGTACTGTTTGCTAGCAAAGAAATAGTTGACCAGACGCAATATCACGCTATTGTGGTTTCTAATTCTAAATTGAATGAAGTAAACTTCGTTGGAGGAATCTCCGATTAACTTTGTTCTTAATATAAAAAAAACTTATGAAAAATAATAAAATTGTGCGTTCGGAGTGATGAAAGGCAATCTTTCGCGCGCGCTTGGCGGCGGTCGAGTGCCGTCGGTAGCTGTCGGAAGCAATCGGGCGTCCTCGGCTCCCCTGTCATATCAGCGAACCGACCAATTATTCACCTCAGGTCTAGTAAAGTAGCAAATTCAGTTCAGTTTTCAACTTTCATCTCCTAACTTATTTAGAGGTTGTTTGTTGATTTTATTAGCGAAGTTGCGCCATACCTGCGTTAATGTGACAGCTAAAATTACAAGAGATCGTGTAAATTATGAAGTTTGGCGTTAGTTTTTTGGAACCCTTTTGTCTTTGGCATTCTACGCGTTGCGAAGGCTTTTCTAAAGGAGTAAATGTTCGCGTGTTGAAAGAAAAACGGGTTTTTTCATTTTACCAATATCGGATTTCAAGAGTTCCAGTGTCTCGAATAGATTTAACACTTTTGTGGGTTTTGAGAAGCAACTTGTGGGTTACGCGGATAAGGTCTCTGCATCCATGGCCAGAAATAAAAAATAAAAAGTGGGTTATGGAGTTTTGGCGGGGCTGTATGGATCTCGTTTCCTTTGTCTATTAATAGATGAAGAAATAACAAAAAAAAAAGAGTTTTGGCGGGGAAATGTACGGCGGTTTGACGTTAATAGGTTTACTAGCCGGACTAATCTAGACGTTATGGTTTTGTTTCCAAGATCGAATAAGAAGGAAAGAGGAAATAGATATTAAGGATTAACCAATTTAATTAATGAGAGATTGAATCTATTATAATATTAAGCATTGACGTATTTTTAATTAGATACTTAATACCATCAAAAGAAGAAAAAATCAGTGTATTACTACAAATCTACCACTCCATTAAATTTTCTACCGGTCGGTACGTTAACTTTTGAGAATAATATGAGTAGTTAAGTACAAATAGAACATGCCTCCAACCAGTTCAACAGCATCACGTATGAAGCATAGAGTCGGAAGTCGATGTTTTCATAAAAAAAAATTGTATGGATATTATTTAAACCGCAAAAAGAAAATTAAATATGTGAAAATATAGGTAATCTTCTAAAGATGCAAAAAGTTTCGTGATCCTAACTATAATAATTCAATAATTATAAGCCGATTCATTTACCAATTTTATTTCTGCTCTCCTGAAAAGTTAAGAAATCACACATCAGACCTTATGCTTCACGAGTCGAAATTTATATTTACTACTTACTCTTATTTCAAACTGAATACGCATTTTTAACCACTTTCAAGACCGGTCTCCTAGCCTATTCTTGATCCCGGTGGCTTATTGTCTAACTCGCTCGCGATCGCCATCGTGTTCATTTTGACAGTTCATGTATGAATGTGACAGCTAGCTGATTCCGATGCCAATTGTCAGCCCATACATGAACTGTCAAAATGAACACGATGGCGATCGCGAGCGAGTTAGACAATAAGCCGCCTGATCCCAAATGATTACCAGTACCTTTTCTCTCATTCTTTCTTTTATTAACTTTCGTAGTTAGAAGCAATTTAAACCACTTGTGACCACCAAACGTGATCACGACCTATTTACTGCGGGTAAAAACTGTGCAAATTTCCCCTTAAACATTAAGTGGGGGGGTGTCATTATATTTCACCTGGTGCTCCCGGGAACGAAGCTCGGACCAAGTCCCGGGGCAGTACAGAAAGCATAGCCTTTTTAAAGAAACAGAAAAACGCATGTTTTTTATAGTTCCTTCTTTTCTTTTAGCATTAGGTTCCTTTTACTAATTTTATTAATTGCTTTTACTAATTTAATTGATGTATTAAGATATGAAATGTGATTGTTTCCAATTACAAACAATGCTAGGGATTAGTAATGTCGAATTTACAGCTTCCCATTGTGATCAAACAATTAATGTCGGTGACGGTATCAATAATAGACAATTAAACAATTTCATGATTCCCATTAAACATTCTTGTCATCTGTTTCGATTTACGGGACTCTAAATCCCAAATTTTCAATGGCAATGTGTCTGACGGCCGGCGACTATAGAAGTGTGCATAGAGAGTGTGTAAATAAATATCTCTCTCTCTATTTTATTGAATCAGGCGTTACTTTGCGGAGGTCCATTTCAATGAACACAAAAAATTTACCTTGCTACTCCGCTACTTACGTGCAAGATAACCAAGCTTGTGCGAAATATATACGTTTTGCATGCAAGCCCTCCCACCACTACTGCCACACAAAACGCACACAAATCCCACAAACTTAATTAATCCTATCACCACACAAACAATGACACGCGTTTCGATCCCTCTACGGGATCATTCTCAAAGTCAGAGCACAACCGATGCCGATGCGGATTAGCAAGGTAAATTTTTTGTGTTCATCTCTCTCTCTCTCTCAAAGTGTTATGTTGTAAAAATAACCGTGTAAGTGCCGTAGTCCCAGTGCACAGTTGATGTGGATTCATAATACGGGTCAGGCAGCGAAGTGTTTCAACCGCCTTATCTATATGTTGCTAAAATTAGCAAATATGTCCAAGGATTAAATAGAAGCAATTATCTAGCTAAGAAAACCGCATACACCTGTCGCGCAGTAGAGAGATACTTAATTGGTTTTAGTAGACAAAATCAAAGTTTTTTCTGACACAAACATAAGGCGTTTGAAACGCTCGTATTGACCCAGTTACGGACCTCCGCAAAATGACGCCTGATTCAATCAATCATTAAGTGATTCGGGGTTTCAAAAACGCTCGTTTTTTCAGAGTGAGAAGGCTGTCCGTTCTGGTCCTGCTCGCGGCAACATTTAGTAGCACAGAACGCTAAAACTTATCTTTTAAACAGGTATTAACTCTTCAGTTTGTAAGCACTTGTTATTTACACTTATGGCGAGATACAGACTCTCTCGCTCACTCACTGGCATAACTCTTCAGTCGTCTAAAACTAAGATAAATTTACAAGGTATTTAACAACATCGATTTTATTTAACTTGAGCTAATCCTAGCGCTATATTCATGTCCAGGTCATGATACAAAACAGACTCTAAACTTCAATCGACCATACAAATCTCAATAAATATACACACATCCCGTCACGCCTATTTCCCACAGGGGTAGGCAGAGACTACTTTGTTCCACTTGCTACGATCCTGACATACCTCTTTCGCTTCATCCACATTCATCAATCTCTTCATACATGCTCGTCGGTTTCGGGTACTCTTTTCGGGCACTCTCAATCATATTAAATTAAAAAAATTAAAACGCCCACGCATTAATCGAGTAAGGGTGCGACCACACCGCCGCTTAAAAAACGGTGACGTTACGGAATCGCAACAAAATGTATGAAGTAACGGTGAAAAAACGTGACGCATACGACACGTCACTGCGTATACGCGGCGGTTAGGTCGGACCCTAAGTGAATAAAAATAATACATAATTCAATTTTATGCCAAAAATACTTTACACCAGGAATAGAGCTGATAGTCTTCAAACTACTGGATCGATTTTCACCAAAAATGGCTAAGAACCAGCGCAAGGAAACCGGCTTACGAATGAAAAAAACCGCATCCAAATCGGTCCATCCGCTCGGGAGCTACGTTGCCACAGACACACATACACAGACATCGACGTCAAACTAACAACACCCCCCTTATATAGGCGGGGGTTAAAAATATTACCCACCAATCTACACTCCTACACTCCGGGGAAGCTTGTAAAGCGTCGATAAACCAGTCTACCCCACGCCGGATTCAGGCGCAATGAATAGAGGATTCACCCCTCCTTCCCCCCTATTCACGTGTAAATACACCCCACAAAACGTACTAAGAGCCGAGCTCCCGAGTCCTAAATAAAATAGTGTCCGAGACGGCAGTGTTGCAAGCGTTGAAATTCACTTCTTTAAATGAAATAAGTTTTTTTTTATTATTCAGGATTTTTTATTGCCTGTACCTTTTGATGACTAAACGATGCCATCTTGTCTACTATATTCATATTGCCCGCGACTTCGTCTGCGTAGAATTATACATAATACAAACCTTCCTCTCGAATTACTCTATCTATAAAAGAACCGCATCAAAAATCAAAATCCTTTGCGTAGTTTTAAAGATATAAGCATACATAGGGACAGACAGACCGACGGACAGATAGGCAGACATACAGCGGAAAGCGATTTTGTTTTATAAATACTACGTAGAGATTAAATTTCAAATCAAACCAACCGTTTGTAGAGAGTGAAATTTGAATTGCAAAATTTTACGTTAACCAACTAAAACCTTTTCACATGCCTGCCTTGGCTAAACATATTATGGGAAATACCATTGTTGTAATAATTATGTATAAGACCTACTCTACCATATGTTTTTGTGAATAAACGTTTCATTCATTCAACCTTTCCTAAGTTTCCTATCTTTAAAACCCGGCTAAAAGAGACCTAGAGTGCTAATATTACAAAAAAAACTGTTATAATACATCATTATTGCCTGCAACACAGCCAGTACCTAAGTAATTACTTGTTTTTTTTTAATACATAGACTCCGCTTTGACATGCTGTTCTCTTTTCAAAAGACGAATTACTATAGACATAATGAAAGCATACAGCCTGGCAAAAAGAGTAGAAATTAAAAGGTGGCAATACTGTAGTGTCGTCCCTTTCTAATCTATAGATATAAGAAAACGGGACGGCACTACTGTATTGCCACTTTTTAATTTCTACTATTTTTTGGCAGGCTGTAGTTTCAGAGCAATAAACACGAGTGTGCTTTCTCTGTTTTGATTGTTATATGTGATGTTCAATAAAGAGTTATTGTATTGTATTGTATTGTATTGTATTGTTGTCTTTGCAACGAACCTTACAGCTTTTTGACATACTAAGCCTATTACGAAACGAGTGGGTACTTGCCTAGTTAGTTTTTTATTTCAGTTTTGAAGTTCGCAAAGCATTCACTGGTGTTCAAACACCCATATTTACAGAATACCTCCATGTAGCCCTGCCTGTAGAATAGATACTTTACCTGTAACAAATCAAAGATATATTATAAGTATTATCCGTATAATCGAATAAAATGCGGAGCGTCGCGCCAGCCATCGGAAATGAAGGTTTCGGAGATGGGAACGGTTTATTCAGAGAGAAAAATATGCCGTTTTTATAGTAAACTAGCTGTCGCCCGCGACTCCGTCTGCGCAGAATTCGCTTAACGCTATCCCGCGGGAACTATGCGATTTTCCGGGATAAAAACTATCCTATGTCCTTTCCCGGGACAAAAAGTACGCATGTACCAAATTTCATTGAAATCTATTCAGCGGTTTAGGCATGGCGTGACAGACAGGCAGACAGTTACTTTCGCATTTATAATATTAGTAGGGATATAGGGCCTTAGTGATGATATACCTACATTATATTATACAGAGCCACCAAAGAGCCACACTATTAGAATGAGTGTTAGAATGGGTTTGATGGATTGATCAAATTTCCCTTGTCACTTATGGGTTATGTTTTCCTCGGTCAATCTTTAAACCGAAACTTTATAGGGACAAAATTGACCAAATATATATTAAATAAATAAATACTTAAATAAATTTCATGGAACAAATTACACCAATTGACCCAGTCCCAAACTAAGCAGAGCTTGTGCTATGGTGCTTGTGCTTGTGTTAATTTTAAGCCTCTTCTTGATTGGTCATCTACTAAGCATCTTAGTTAGACTAATAATGAGCCACATTTCTTGTAACAAACTGTACTGCTTTTGTCCCTCCGCTGATGGGAATGGGACAGACTAACAACAAATAGTATATCCCTTAAATCAAGCGACAAATATTAACTTCACCGTATCAGTTTAATTACAAAGGCATAACAAATTAACGACTCATTACTTAAAACAATTCCGCTAATAAAACGACCCAACAAACAATCAACCCTCTGACACCCAATCAAAATAATCATAAGCCAAGTTTAATTCAAAACCAATTCCAAATCGCACGGCAACGTAATGACCCAATTTCTCATTACATTAACAGCGGAAATGATTTCGCGCGCAATCACTTCAATTCAATCATCGGAATCACGTCGAGATCAAACGTTGAACGTCTGCACAATCATTAATGTCGCAGTGATTTGACCCAAGTGGCGCGAGGCAGCTGCGTAAACAATCCTGTAGGCTTATTACGTAACTCCCTCGCAATCGCCATCTTGTTCATTTTGACAGTTCTTGTATGAATGTGACAGCTAGCTGATTCCGATACCAATTGTCAGGCCATACATGAACTGTCAAAATGAATACGATGGCGATTGCGAGCGAGTTACGTAATAAGCTTTCAGGGTTCCTTAACTCAGTCGACAGAAGCGGAACCACTATGGGAAGGAGCATTTTGTACTCCGACCGTCTGTCAAGACACTTGTCTTAACACCGTCTGTCATTCTATCAAGACACGTCTTAGGTACGCGTGGATCAGGCTTAAATTAATATCAAGTACCAGTCTGCTACTCCTTGGAGACTACTCCAAGGAGTAGCAGACTGGTACTGGTACTGGTACTTTTACTAAAAAGGGAAAACTTTTAAGTGCAATACAATACAAATATTCTTTATTGAACACCACAAAACAAAAGCCATTCGTCAAGTCGGTTTTGTTTGATTTGAAGTATACGCAATCAAAGAATATAGTCATTAGAAAAGGTGTTGCCATACAAATCGCAGTTAACGCGGAGCTAAAATAAATGTGGCTTTCTATTGGCTTTTTTTTTCAAAATCTGTTCAGTGGATCCAAAGATTACCCCCTTACAACCTCATAATACTCATAAACTTAACCTCTTTATAATATTACTAGCTTCTGCCTGCGACTTCGTCAGGGTAGAATTATAAACACTACTTGTTCCAATCGTTTATTTAACTTTTGACAGCTAGAGTACTAATTAAAATAGTGATGCGTTACCGATTCGATTTTTAACAATCGATTTTTTCATTCGATCCCCAATTTCCTTGAGGTGGTTCTTAGATGATAAAAATCGGTTCAGCAGTTTGAAGAATATCAGCTCTTTTCCAAAAGCGTTTTTGACATTAAGCTCGATTGATGCGGCGGGGTTTTTACATTTTTAAATTTAACGTCATTATTATAATCAGCAAATTCGGTATTAGGACAAACAAGACTAGAACACCTTTGTTTCACTTCAAAAGAGAGGTTACCCGTCTCTGCGTACGGCATTAAGCCAGTTTGTTTACGTGAAGGTAGTAACGGCGCGTGGCGGCGTGCCCTGCGCACGTGACTATCGACCCGCCCGGGCCTCGCAGGCCCTTTGTGCCGGGCTGTGAACGGGTTCCGATATTACATTCGCCAGTTCGAGAACCCAACCAACACTGAGACAAAACGGAAGCTACGCCTATTAATAATTGTGTAAATAAATAGTGTGAAAATAAAACTATTGTCACCAATTTGTGACAAAAAAGGCGGTTTAACGTTCGACAGTTTAAGGACGTAGCAACTAAAATTTTGAGGCTCAGAACGGAAGAAATGCGCATTATAAACTTGTTTTGTATGTGTGGAAAGAACAAAGTTTTTTTTTTTATTTTTATCACCAAGCTATGGCTAGAAGAACAAACGGGCTTTGAATACGTTCGGGAGTTTAAGGATATGAACTAACCTCCTTATTCATATCATAAACAAGTTACAACTTACAAGCCTGTTGTAGCTAAATTATGTTTTGTCTGTCTAACGAAGGCGATGTCCAATGAGTTAGACAAAGACAAACGTACGATAAACTAACAAAAGCTTAACAAGCGTTTATGAATAAGGCTCTAACAATTTGAGGCTCTCAAAACGGAAGCTATGCCTATTGATAACACATTTTATAAATAGAAAATCAAACTAGAATTATCTATTTTAGACAAAAAGAACAAAGGATGTTTGAAACGTTCGGGAGTTTAACCCCCTTATTCATAAACGCTCTATAGGCTTCTGCTAACTTAGCAATTGTTTGTCCTTATCTGTGAAAGGTAAATGTCAAAGTGACAGATAAGGACAAACGATTGTTAAGTTAGCGGAAGACTACAGGGGGGGCCACTCCGAAATTCGATTTTCGAAGTTCGTATCACACCGTCCCTCTCACTCTAAAATGAATGAATGGGATTCGAACCCGCGACCCTCGGCTTGAGAGGCCACATGTCAAACCACTAGGCTACCACGGCTTTTAAATAGTTTTCAAAAATCAAACAATATTTTTTTTTTTGCTACCAATGTATGACAAAAAGAACAAAGCGGTTGCCATTGCCAGTTTAACTCAAGATAGTGAGTTATGATAACAGAAACAACAATTATGGTCTCCGACTTTGATTTGAGGTCGGTCTTAGTTTTATTTACGAATAATTCAACGTTATTTTTTATAACATTTCCCCTAAAAGCTCCGGGTTATTGTCTTTCATTTATTTCAGACAACGTATATTATTCACTAACAAAAAAGTAATATTGGCATTCGAGTTCCCTTTCCAAGAACTAACAGATAGGTACTTACCGATTACTTTAATAATAAGTCGGGCTAATAAAATTCATTTCCTGCCTATTTTTTAGCTTGTTTTTCCTTTTCCTTTGTTTTAAGAAAGAAAAGAACTCTCATTTATTTTGAACCAATCGCTGTGAAGTTTTGCCAGTACACATTTTACGAGGGACAAAGGAAAATAGTTTGCTACTTGAAATTTGGTAAAGTAACCGGCAGGCTTGTTACGTAAACGTAACTCGCTCGCGATCACCATCGACTTCATTTTGACAGTTCATGTATGGGCTGACAATTGGCATCGGAATCAGCTAGCTGTCACATTCATACAAGAACTGTCAAAATGAACACGATGGCGATTGCGAGCGAGTTACGTAATAAGCTATCGGGACTTTCGAGATAGCGATGCGATAATGATATGATTATGGGAGGTTATTTCAGAAACCAGGAAAAAAATGGAGGTAACTTACCATTACATAGACAATAGAAAGTTACAATACATACATAAGTACATTATATTATATAAATCACGTCTTTATCCCTTACGGGGTAGACAAAGCCTATGGTAACAAGACCTAAAGGCCACGTTTAGCATGGTTGTGGACGTAAAGGTGGAAAGGGGAATCAAAATAGTTATGAATCGCTAGCCGCATCGCCTACAGGGTGTATCAGATAGCCCCTAACAATAATCAACTGGGGTATATAACCATAGCTATAGAAGCTAAAAAATATAATTAAAAAAATAGAGTAAAAAAATTGTTATGTTTTCTATAGGAATGATTGATGATGAATGATGAATAATACGACCATTCCTATAGAAAATATAAAAAAAAAATTACTCCAATTTTTTTTAAAAATATTTTTTTTAGCTTCTGTAGCTATGGTTATACATCCCATTTGATTGTTGTTAGGGGCTATCTGATACATCCTGTATAACATGATTCCTAAGATTTTTACCCATTCTCTCGATGGGTTTTTACCATCTGCACGGGAAGAGAAGCAGCTGGTACATTCTATGTTGTTTTGCTCCCAGACCAGTGTGGAAGTAACAATGATTTCGTTATAAAGACGTGATTTAAAAAAAGAAATCCCTTTTAGGGATAAGTTCGCCTTTGTGCATTTCTGTTTTCCTGTATTCATCTTTTTCATGTGTTTTATGTACAATAAAGAGTTATACATACATACAATTTATGTAGCAATATGTATGTATGTTTATGTGTCTGTGTATATTTATGTATTATGTAATTTGTGTACTTTATGTATTTATGTTATGTAGTAGTACTATATACCTACAGAATTCAAATCGGCGCATCAGGGTGCGTGAGCGCAGTCATCGACCGGTTATGAAACGCGATAACAACGTTGCGCGATTACGTTGCGTTGCTTAGCATAGTTGCCATTTGATCGATTGTCAGTTAGTGTGTCTCTTTCATTCTGTGTTGATAAGAAAGGGACGTGAGGAAGATCTTAAGGACACCACGACGTGGACATGTCGATATCGAAGGCTTGTTTATGTCTGAATATAAAACGATCCCGTGTTATTTATTTCTTAACTTCCTTTAATTTGATACTCTCTTTTTAATTACCTGCGAGACGGATAATTGGACACTACTGTAGATTGTTTTTTTTTTAAATCAGATGTCATTTCAAACAAGCCTCCTGACTATCGTGACAAGTAAGAAATGTAAACGGAGCTCCGCCCAGGGGCCCAAAGGCGGAGCCCCTTTTCCTGGATATTTTGCCCTTCGAGCAAATGAATATCCCTAATTAAATTTCTATACGTCACTGAAAATTAGAACACAGAAAAATCCGAAAAGTAAAGCTATGGCCGGGAATCGAACCCGGGTCCTCGTCATTCCGTGACGCGTGCTATACCCCTACACCACCCATACAGGAGAGTAAGCCTCCGAATTTTTCTATCTGTTACCAACTGTCACGTGACTACCTAACAGTGGCGTGGCGTTAAGTATAGCAACCCAAAGGGAATTTAACTAGCCTTTTCCTATAATTCTGCACAATAAAGTACCCAACTGCCTTAAAATAGGCAACCCGGTGGGAATCGAGTTCTAAGGACGCCACGCCACTGCTACCTAATTAATGTCAGTTATCTGAGCCTCTAGTGTAAGTTTTCGCATATAAAAACGTCTCGAACGCGTTCACGTAAACGTCTCAATTACTATGGAATAATTGGCAGCGCCTCTTGCGGATCGAAACGGCAACTAAAATTTCTCATAGTATTTGATATTTTAACGCAAACGCGGTCGAGACGTATTTTGTGACCGAAAACCTACACTAAGCATACTGAAGTTAGGTAATATTTTTTTTTCGAAATAATGGCAGCATTTTTCCGTGTGGACCATATCAGGCGGACCACGACCCATAGCCGAATTCAACAAAAACGTAATATGTAACAATCAATGTCTCTTCTACATTGATGATAGCCCGACACATCCCATCCCGTCTAAACACTCCAAGATTCCATTATTCCCCAATCAAATAAGCCAAGGGAAACAAAGAAACAATTGCACGGTACACTCGGACTCGGACACGGCATCCGGGTCATCAATTACGGCGGAGAAAGTTGCGTCGTTAGCCATTTGTTGCCGGATTACCCTGTCGCCGGGTATCGATTACTGGCCGGACTGTGACCGGGGGTGTCATATTCAAACCGCCAATACTATAGACCAGTGGTGGGCAAACTTTTTTCATGGCGGGCCAGAAAATCACAGATATTTCAAAGAAGGGCCAAAATTATACTAAAATGCAATTTTTTTGACAAATGACGCATGAACTACGTGGCTAGTCTAGCTGGCTCCTTTGCCTTCGTATCTATTATTCTATTTTATACAGCAGTACCGTCTACAAATGTCTCCATCTTGAAGGAGCTTAATATCGGTGAGAGACTATCAGCGGTGGTGCACTCCCGAATACTCCAGTTCTTTGGACATGTGACGCGACGCGGGGGGGACTCCGTGGAACGGCTCGTTGTGCAGGGCCGAGTAAACGGCAACAGATCGCGAGGGCGTTCGCCTTTGCGATGGACGGACCAAATCAAGTCGCTGACACACACATCCCTCAACGACTGTGCAAGGCAGGCTTCAGCTAGGGACAAATGGCGCGCGGTGGTGAAGCGCTGCCGGGCGTCTTGCGTGACCACGACTGCTCTGTCAAGAGCATCCGACTGAGAAGAGAAGACCGTCTAAATATCGTCATCCTGTGCCATAACACTCCAATTCGAAGGAACGCCGGCGGGCCGCATTAAATTCTTTCGCGGGCCGGAGTTGGCCCGCGGGCCGTAGTTTGCCCACCACTGCTATAGACCAGTGTTTTTGAAACTTTTTGGCGTCACGGCCCTTAATGACCATCAAAATTCCTTCGCGACCCCCCAAAACCCAATTTGTACGATTAACCTTAGAACCCAACTCTTATTTTAACAGATTTGGAACGCACCCTTCTAATATTCAATCATTCATGCGTTTTGGAACGCAACCTATATTTATCATAATTATTCAGAAGGTACTTATTGTTTCGCAACCTACCTTAGTACCTACCCCTAATATTAAAAGGCAGCTGTTATTTTGGATTTTTTATTTTGCGACGAAATGGAAAAGTATCTAAAAAGATAATCGATGCCTACGTCTGGATTAACATCAACATCTGGAAGTGAGCCTAAAAAGAAGAAGAATAGAAAATATGACGAAAACTATTTAAAATACGGTTTTTCTGTTACGGACGACAAACCACAATGTGTTATTTGTCTAAGATTGATTGATTAAAATGTACATCCTTGAAAACAAAATCATTCCATCTAGTCATAATACTTTCAGCTGAGCCTCGCGACCCCCCGGGGGGTCGCGACCCACACTATGAAAAGACTGCTATAGACCGACAGCTTAAATTTACCCTCCCGCACCTCTCTCAGTCACCTGGGCACCCTCCCCGCGCCCCTGTGCCGCGCGGGCGAGGACTTATTTAAGAGGTCTATAGTCCTAGTCTGTGAGCTCTAGAATGCCATTCAGTAGGCTTATTGTCTAACCCGCTCGCAATCGCCATCGTGTTCACTTTGACAGTTCATGTATTGGCATCGGAATCAGCTAGCTGTCACATTCATACAAGAACTGTCAAAATGAACACGATGGCGATTGCGAGCGAGTTAGACAATAAACCTACGCCTAAGGGTTTATCTTGCTGTGTCCCTCGGTCGATTCAAGTATCGAACTATCGAACCCATAAGAGTGAGTGAGATAGCAAGACCCGAATGCCATTCTAAGAGCCCACGTGTACAGTCGTCATCAGACATTTCAGAGCGGCCAAGGTGGTCAAAAATATCGGCACATGCAGTCTATTATTAAGATGTTAGAGTTAATGTTTGGATATTTTTGATCACCTTGGCCGCTCCGAAATATCTGATGGCGACTGTACCAGATCGTTTTCCAAAAGAAAAGTCTAAGTAGGTAGGTACATAATATTTTTTTCCAGAATTTAACTATTTTGGGTTTTTCTTACTCAGAATCTTTTACCCTGTACCCTCTTAGTCGGCTTGATTTCTTCTGACATAGGAATTAAACAAAATAATATTTTAACCACCGCTCTGATTTCCCAAAGAGTTTTAACCGACGATCACGAAAAAAAAAATAGTAAAATATATTTTTGGAAATTATATGCGTACGATAATGAGAATTCGGAATCGGGTGGCATTTTATTAAAATTTTAACCTTAAACTGTCCAGTCAATGAGATCAGCTTGTCATAGTGAGTCTGAATAATACGTAAACATTACATAAATTCAGTTCATAAGATAAGACGTTGAGATAAACAGGCACACGTCGAGATTATCTCGAGCGTTCATATTCCGTGCCAAAGTCAGTTCGGACGAAATCTGCTAGAATCGAGAGCAAAATTAAATATGTTTATGTAACATCTAACTAATTCTAACTAATATTATAAATGCGAAAGTATGGATGGATGGATGGATGGATGTTTGTTTGTTACTCAATCACGCCAGAACGGCCCAACACATCTGGATGAAATTCGGCACATAGATAGAGAAAAGTCTGGAATAGCACATAGGCTACTTTTTATCCCGGAAAATGGCATAGTTCCCACGGGATAGCGATAAACGAATTCTTTGCAGACGAAGTCGCTGGCAACAGCTAGTTTTTCATATTTCAATGGTTTTTGTAAAAATTAAAGTGCCGTTTTCTACGTACAAGTAACATTTTCATATTTGACCATGGCCAAATATGAACCCACGACGCTCTGCTTGAGAGGCCACAGGTCAAACCACTAGGCTACCACGGCTGAAATATACTCAAGAGCCAAAATAAAGGGTCACTTTTCATAGAACCTTGTATGAAAAGTGACCCTGTAAAGTGAATAAGAACATTATACAATCCGTGAGCTCTTAGAATGCTAATCAGGTTTGTCGTGCTATCTCACTCACTCTTATGGGTTTGATATTTGAATCGGCCGAGCAACTGAGATAGAGACAAACCCGAATGGCATTCCAAAAGCTCTCGGACTGCACGTTGATGAGGTTTTTTTTACATAAAATAGGCTTTCGTTTGTCTTAGATATCGCTTGATGGAAGGCGAAGATGAGGCCTAAGATGCAGGGGCGTAGCTACCGCCGTATCTGCCGTATCAATTATACGGGGCCCCCGGGCCACGGGGGCCCCCGACGTGCGTAAGCAAAGATAAATGTGAGAAATCTTTACCCTTCATAAGGGCCCCCAAATAATTTTTTATACGTGGCCCCACCAAGGCACGCTACGCCCCTACTAAGATGGTACACGTTTGCCTAGAAGGCGTCTGTTCACTTTGGCCTTAAAGATGTCCAGATTATAGCGTTCCGGAAAAACTGACCTCGGCAGAGAGCTCCACTCCTTAGCTGGTTATAATTATTTTTTAAACGAAAGTAAAAGTTCTAGATTTATTAATTTCTTTGACGAGCAGCAATGATGTGCCAGTCAGTGTGACAGCGCTCCACCCGCTTGGCAAGTGCGACGCGTTACATAATCGTTGTTTTCGCGTACGCATATCGCGAATAGCGTATACTTTGCGTTGCGTAATCTTGTGGAGAAATTTCGTACACACCACCAAACGGTCCTAACTCATCTTCAGCGCACGCCAAGCTAAACTTTATCGTGTAACGTGTAAGATTGGCTTTGGAATGAAGTAATTATGCGATGTTACCTTTATCAAGGGATCCGCGATTTGTTTACAACGTTGATAATTTTTAGCGATGTTATTCCGGTACTGTTTTTCTTATGACGTTCGGCACAAGGTGGTATTTGTTAGTTGTCGCTCCGTCCGTTTCGTTTCTTTTGAGCTAACTAGAAAAGGTCGCATGTCGCTGTCAGAATGACTAGCTAGAATGACCTAGATTCGCTTTGTCGTTTGGTACCTAAGTATTTTTATGACCTACCATTCTTATGGGAAATTGACGGTAAAACATAATTAATTTGATGGTACCTAATTGACGTCTATGAGTGCGTTCAATTTAGCTTTCACGGCACAATTTAGTAAGAATTAAAAAAAAAAGCATATAAACATTATAAGCCTTTTCTTACGATTTTAACTGCCGGTCACCTGAGAGAACACCCCGTTATTCCACACCTTATACCACTAGGCCAAACGCACATACGTTAAAGCGACGACATCAACCTACACTTCAAAAATCAAACGCGACTAGCTTCATTCGTATTTCAAAATAAGCTCTTAGAGGATCCTGATATCCTGGTACTTAAGCTCTCTCTCCGTCTTACACCTGACGCGAGTTTAACATTTTTTACCCATCCCGAAGTACAGCGCCGCTAAAGTTTTCACTTCAAAAATGCAACAGACGATCAATATGAATGAGTATACTTTGTTAGTGCAACGTCGCTATTTCGACCGGATGGCGTGCGCGTGCGGTGCGCGGGCGCTGCCCAAATAAATTAACCAGCGAAGGTCGGCTATTCTCGGGGAAGCCACTTTTCATAGGACGGTGAAAACAACCGACCGAGTTTGAAATGTGTAATGGGTATAAATACCTACACAATAGTTAAAAATATATGCGATTTTCTCAGAAAATAGCAAATTAACAGAATTGCTATAAACTAAACCTAATCTAACCTAAACCAATCTATAGATCACGCTATAAAAAAAATTATATACCTAATAGTTTCACATAAAATGGCATATATATTTTGAACTTTTATGCATTTTAAACTTTATATATTCTGATCCGCTCCCCTTGTGCTCCACACCAATCCTACTAATATTATAAATGCGAAAGTTTGTGACGATGTGAGTCAGTGAGTGTGTATGTTTGTGCCTTCTTCACGCTGAAACGACTGGACGGATTTGGATAAAATTTGGGACGGTGATAGCTGGTACCGCAGATTAAAACATAGGCTACTTTTTATCCCGGAAAATTGCATAGTTCCCGCGGGATACCGATAAAACCTGTGAAAGATAGCTGCCTAAAGTCGCAACGTCAATAATTATTGCAGAATATACTTTCAAGTTCTAAGTCTAATTCTACGCAGAAGCTAGTAACAAATAATTAATAAAAAAAACGCATTACCCTCCACATCGCGTTTATAATTAGAACGTTTTTCGTTTCACCTCTGCGACACGGCGAAAGTCAAACGGCAGTAAAAGATAATCGCGAAATAAAAATAATTTAACACAGAGCTGATCGGGTCTCAGATGTCAGCTCCGACCCGACAGACTGCCAGCTACAAAATGAGGCACTCCGATAGCGTATTATATAATGATGAAAGCGCGCTCATTATACGTACCTATCCATGAGGAAAGGATAGAGGTAATAATCAATTAGAGAGGTAATAAGCTATAAAATTATGGCGACATGTCTGACTTTTTCGACATATACCATACCAACACTTGTTTTTCACAATTGTTTTTCTTCTATGCTGAGCCAGCGACCGTTTCAATTTTACGAAGACACAACGCTGATGATGTAATTTTCATATCTGTTTTTGTTGTTGTTTCTTTTCTATGAAATTGTGTGTATACTCTTATATTTGTGTGTCTTGTAAAATTAATAATATCTTCTTTCTTTCTTTATTTTCTACACGGAACAATTAGCTACTTGTTCAAGTTTAGTGACCTGTTTGACTTGCGGCTGGCCAATCAAAATGCAGTAAGCGCCAATTTCGGCATGGCTTAATTTTTTTCTCATTTGAATTACATCTTGCCCACAATCATGCTAAACGTGGCCTGTAGGTCTTGTCACCTTAGGCTCTGTCTACACTGTAAGGGATAAAGACGTGATTTGTATGTGTGTGTGTGTGTGTTGAATTACATGGAATTTCCTCTCTATTAGATTGTTTGCTCTGTGACGAGGCATTATGCCATAATTCCGGCGTAGGACATCCAAGCGGAATAAATACAAGTAAATTTATACGTGACATGCCAAGCTTTACCTTGCGGGCGCCCGACGGCAAAGAACGAAAAAACTGGCCAAGCGCGAGTCGGACTCGCTCACCGAGGGTTACGTACAAATTTAACAAGTTATAAAATCCTGTGATAGCAGAGCCCGGCTCTTAAGCAAAACGTATACAGTGTGACGTCAGTTCATATTGGTTATTCCCATAAGGTAAGCGTCCATAGGCCCGCATCGCACGTAACGGATTTTAGTATGCCTTGTATAGGAACTCGTACAACAGCGTCCACTGATCCGCACCGTACTGGGGCCTTAGCCTTACCATGACGTCCTAGTATGTACCATTCTAGTACCTCATTTATTATTATATTATATTTTTGTTATTTATGTTTTGACGATATTTTCACATTTTGTGGTTTTATATTTATTTTTAGTGGAACAAAGTAGTCTCTGCCTACCCCTGTGGGAAAGAGGCGTGACGATATGTATGTATGTATATTTATTATTTGACATTTTAAATTGCTTTTACTTAAATTATTATTATTTTCTTTTTTATGTACTCATGACGATCTTTTTGTGAATCTAAATTGACATTTAATATGTTTTTATTTTGTTTGTTTGTTCTTGTTATTTTGTTTTAAGTTTATTTCAATTATTATTATTATTTCTTTTTTGTATTTCAATTGACGATCCTTTTGTGAATTACTTATGTTTGACATTTAAATGTATTGTATTTTTAAAAAGGTGACAAATAAATCTATCTATCTATCTATCTAATTGCGACTCAGTTCTAGCTGTCACTTTTAGTATGAATCTGACAGCGAGCGAACCTAAACTGAATCGCACTGAGACGTCATGGTAAGAAGGCGTTTAGGAGCAATTCTTCGGCTTTTATACGTGAGTTATCCGTTGTGTTGTAATTATGTGTGAGTCTCACGGTAGCTTCATGTTGAAAGGCGTTTAGGGGCCAAACGAGGCACGGTTATTCGACTCGCAAACATGTCAAGCGAAGTGTCCTCGGCGGAAGACTCCGCAGCGCCGCGGACCGTTAGGTTTATGGGTCGGCGCCGCGCGCGCACGCCGGCCGTCGCCCCGCCGCCTCCAATTAATGGCCAGCGCTCAACTATCTATGCCTACTATCCACCAATTTGCTCTGCGTATACTCAAAGCTCACACGGCATTACCGCGAGTGAAACGGAACGTGCGTATTTTTTTAAATTTCGAATTTCACGACCCGTTCGAGTTGAACGACCGCTCATGTTGCTCGCGCTACGCAATAGTAGTATTAGCCACTTACAATGTGGATTACGCTCGTTGCGAAACGCCTTTGTGCCGGACCTTGAGTAAAATGAGAATTCGCTAAGTCCCGGCAAATTGAAAGCGTTCCAGGGCCGCGGCCGGGACGCGGGAGACGCGCGGGATCGCATTATACGCCCTTTGTCCGCGCCGCGTATCGCCCTTTCACGAGCGTTTACAGGCATTGCTGCGCTCAGATAACACGGACAAAGCGACCAAATGCCAATTCGGAAAATGCTCGCTCATCCTTATGCGTTCGGGTTCGGTTGCAACTGTTGGTAGTACGACAGCGCGAAGTGCACGCGCGAGATAAACGCGGCGTTTTCTTGTGTTGCCGCCCATTTTGCAAAAATCGCTAGCATATTTAGGGCCTGTTTCACCACTTTAATTTAAGCGGTTAACTGGTAGAGATCCCCTATAGGGATAAGTTTGCCTTTGTGCATATATTAATGTTTTTTTTTCTTGTGAATTATATCTGTTTCTTTATATTTGTACAATAAAGCATTTACTTACTTAAGTTCAAGTTACAGTCAACTGGGGTGACTTTGATTTACGGGGTGACTTTAAAAAGTAGTTTTAATAATGTCAAAACCATGATTTTTTATTTGCGTTTACTGCTTCCAATCAATGTCTTCGTCGATCGCCTTTGCGTCTACATGCCAAACATTCACCGGATACGGATAATATCGATTTTATAGCTATTTTAAAAGGATCAAAGTAGCCCCAAAATTACCAAAGTCACCCCAGTTGACGTATCTTAAGTGTCCGTTATCTACGATTCCATCTCTATTTATTACTACCAAACAGACAGAGACGTTATAATAGATAACTGACACTTAAGGATAACTGGAACTTAACAGAGAATGGTGAAACAGGGCTTTAAAATAAAATTGGTAAATGGAACACCGACTGAAAAAAAAAGTCGCCAAAATGTACGAAACGCTTGAAAGTCAGCGACTATTGGCAACACTTTCTTACTGTTCGCTGTAGAAAGAGACGAATAGTCAGCAGTAACTCGCGCGCGACTCAGGGGGGCTACTCGGAAATTCGATTTTCGAAGTTCGTTTCACACTGTCCCTCTCCCTCTCACTCTCAAATTAATAACGATTAGTGAGAGCGGAACGGCACGAAACGAACTTCGAAAATCGAATTTCGGAGTATAAAAGGCTTAATGCTTAGTGTAAGTTTTCAGTCACAAAATACGTCTCAAACGCGTTTGCGTTAAAATGTCAAATACTATGAGAACTGTTTGTTTCCGTTTCGATCCGCAAGTGGCGCTGCTAATTATCCCATAGTAGTTGAGACGTTTCTGTGAACGCGTTCGAGACGTTTGTTCGTGTGAAAACTTACACTAGAGCCAGACCACAAACATTGGCGATGGTTTCGAGTACACCACTAAAAAATAATAGCTGGTATCATTATTTCACAATTTGACATTTGCAATTGTCAATTTAGTATCTTAGAGATTCAGCTCTCGCGCGCTCTCGTGCTACTCGGGCAGAGTATAGCTCGCGGCCGGAGCGCTGCCTACTTTCAGATTGGTTCAGATACGCGGGGCATTGACCCGCGCTCGGCTCTCACACAAACATGGTTAAATATAGATGGTGACGTCATCTGTTTATCATCGTACGCAAGGTTACGCGGCGCGAGCCACGCGGCGCGCACGCCACTCGGCCCAGCCTCCCTCGCACCGCACACTACCTTTTACAGACATAGGTACATCATCAGTCTTTATCCCTTACGGGGTAGACAGGAACCAAGGTAATCATAGTAATATTATAAATGCGAAAGTTTGTGCGTGTATGTTTGTTCACGCTGAAACGACTGGACAAATTTGGATCTTTGGAACGGAGATAGCGGTACTGTAGGCTTGATTTTTTTATATTTGTAGGTATTTTATAGCTCACATAAGTCACGCATTTTGAAAAGAATAAACTGTAATATTACGTAAGCAATTTGTTTTGTAAGTGACTGTACGATCAGGTTGGAAGATGGGAAGAAAAATTCATAGTCAAATAATTCCCACTATCCAACCCGAGTTAGGTTAGAAGATGGCACTGAGAGTTCCCAATATCCAACCTGTAGGCTTATTGTCTAACTCGCTCGCCATCGCCATCATGTTCATTTTGACATCTTATGGGCTGACAATTGGCATCGGAATCAGCTAGCTGTCACATTCATACAAGAACTGTCAAAATGAACACGATGGCGATTGCGAGCGAGTTAGACATTAAGTCTACAGGATTGGATAGCTAGGTTGGAAGATAGGAATCACTCGCCAATGTTTTGTAAGTTACACGATGTTTTAGTTTGCTCCAGTCTCTATTAAATCATATAGCGTGGACTAAAATTGGAGCCGTCACAGTACATGAAGGATTATCACGGTAAGACAAAAACAAAATGGAGTCGGACCAGCTCACTGTCACAGCCCGTCAACCAAAACAATTGCACAAAACAGCTCGGACAGGTACAAATTATAACGGGCGAAACCTGGGATCCTTCACAATAAATTAATTTATTCGCAGGTCATTAATCATGGGAACAAAAAATGAGGTTATGTTGCTTTTCATTCTTCAGTCTGGACGGTTCGGATGCGGATGGATGGAGTACCAGGCATAGGAATGTAGATGGTGTTACTGTTGCAAATGGACATTTACAACTGTGGAAAAATTTGTACGGCTGCTTTACATTGCGCGGCAGTCTTGAGAAGGAGTTGTAAATGTTCGTCGGAGCACCGCAATGTAATCAAAAGTCAAATTAAATACTGATCTGACCAATACATTCAATTAACATCAGAGGCTCTAATGTAAGTTTTCGCATATAAAACTTCTGCGTTCACGTAAACGTCTCAATTACTATGGAATAATTGGCAGCGCCACTTGCGAATCGAAACGGCAACAAACTGTTCTCATAGTGTTTGACATTTTAATTTTAACGCAAACGCGTTCGAGACGTATTTTGTGACCGAACCTACACTAAGAATATAGAACTCATTCAAAGTAAATTCCTCGAGTTTTCAACTATGTAAATGTTATAAGAGACTATCATTTCATTTGGAAAACAATCTCTTTTTCGCGAAACAGTTACACCAAGCAGCCATAATTAGTTCTGAGATAAAACCAACAATAAAACTAGCAATAAAAGGTAGATTTCCGGTTTATTTCATCAAAATAACCAGTTATTATAATAGTTATGCCCGCCACTTCATTTCTATGATGTCGTGATATTCCGCACCCATTCAAATAAAAGAAAAGGTATCAGAATATACAAAAGTAACCGCGCAAATTTAGAACATCGAAATTATCACGAAATTACAAAATTATTTTAGAATGAAAAATGAATGTTTAAATTTTTTACACACAGCGCAGCCTTTGTCAGCAAAACAAAAACTAAAATCTAATCATAAAGTAAGCAGCTGACGCCGCATTAACATGGTTTATTTAGATTTAAATGAGTAAACCACAAGTACATGTACTTCCTTAAAAGCAATTGAAAATTTAGCTCGTTATCGGAATAACTACTTTATGCAATAACCAAAGTCCATTTGAACGTTTGCTGACAATAATAGTGCGCAAAAAGGTTCTTGAATGCATCAATACTGCTTCACAACCTTTTTTTTAAGAAAAAAAAATATTTAATATTGTTACTGTGACGGCTGAATGGCACGTTTCCAGGGATCTCTTTTTCTCACGAGAAAAAAAAAACTGTCATCAGTTATCGCCTGAGGTCAACGCAAGCTCCTTGCAAAGAGCATACGTAATAAAAAACAACAATAAAGACTGCACACATGTGAGTTCTGATTATGTTAATCATCGCTCCATTTGTTGTTCGGGTCGTCGACCTGCGTCCTTGGCGAGCGTTAAATGATTTAATCACAACGAGATTGACCCCGTTTGATTGCGAAATCACAAGGCGACTACGCGTGCAATCATTCAATAAACGAATGTTTGGAGTTTAGATAGTGAGCGTTAAGTTGCGGAATAAAAAATATCTCCATACAAAATTTAGGTATCTAAACGTAATACGAATAAATAAACTAAACTAAACTAAATTAAACTATGACGCTGTAGGGTATAATTATGATCGAAATGATTCTAAAGGTAATTTTCTAGTTTAAAAGCGTAATGTAACCATGAAACTTTATTGTTTTCTGCAGCAAAAATATATAAAGTTGAATATATACGTTGATTGAATGTATATGTTTGTTTGTTTCTATTTGTATGATGTAGATAGATAAAAAAGGCACGACCGTGATAAGGGGCCATCCGAAGTTATATATTTGGTAATTTTAGCGCGGGAACTTTGCATTTTCCGGGATAAAAAGTATCCCAGAGCTACTCGTAGTTCAGCTTTGCAAGTGAAATGAAAGGAAGGAGGTTCATTAATCTATCCCTCATACAAAGTTACTGAAAAAATATGCTTAGATTACTTTAGGTTTGTTTGGATTGGAATGGAAACATTTTGTCAACCATAGTTTTAAAATTATTTTACAACTAGCTTCTGCCCGCGACTTCGTCTGCGTAGAATTAGCAATTGACAGGTTTATGCCTATCCCCCGGGAACTATGCTATTTTCCGGGACAAAAAGTAGCCTATGTTTTAATCTAGGGTACCAGCTATCTTCGTTCCAAATTTTATCCAAATCCGTTCAGTCGTTTTAGCGTGAAGAAGGAACAAACATACACAATCACTCACTCATATCGTCACATCGTCACAAACTTTCGCATTTATAATTTTAGTAGGATAATTTCTTTGGCATCATTTTCTTTTATTTTGGAGTGAAAAGTTTCCACAGTGGAACGAGATTCAGTTTTTTCAACGTAACCTACTGACATTCGCTTTATGAAAACAAATGTAATGGTAATAAATGACGTATAATTTTTTTAAATCAGTTGAACCGTTCAGTAGTTACAAGCGGACATAGGAATGTACACAGATATATACATAATTCATTTTAGGCTTTGCCGCAGGCGTATAAAACTTGACCCCTTATACATAAACGCTCTATTGGCATCCGTTAACTTAGCAATCGTTTGTCCTTATCTGTCACTTTGACATTTACCTTTCACAGATAAGGACAAACGGTTGCTAAGTTCCCAGAAGCCTATAGAGCGTTTATGAATAAGGGTGTTTATGAATAAGGGTGTTAGTCTTTAAGCAATCAGACACCATAACAAAACAAATCCCTATTGATCAACACAAAAGTACTGGCATATCACAGAACCATATCGATTAACCATTAAACGATTAAATTGCATTTCAATTAAGGGCGGCGTGGGTCGTTAGCGGTTCGATTTCACGTTGTCATCGTGTGGGTTACATGTGTGGCCCAGTCTTTGTTGCATTGGAGGGTTAACACGGGACTTGAAGGACTTCCCCGAGTACCCTTGGCGTTGTTGGGTTACTTATGTTTCTTAGTGGTTTATGAAATCGATCATGGCGTGGTTAAGCTTTGAATGTTAAGGCGCTGTCAACAGCAAATGACCTTGAGCAGCGCCACTCTTCACACATACGGTTCGCGTGCCTGTGAGTGAAAGAGAAGAAACTATTCCGGCAGCTTGGCGCGCGTCTAAAATCTTGCAAATAAGACACAAATAAGAAGAAATAAAAAAAAGTATGGATTATTTGTGAAATATGACTCGTTAGCCGTGTAGGTATGAATATGTTGACTTCATGTTTTTAATTGCAGACCCATACGTCGAAAAACAAAGAACCGTTTAATGGTGATTTTAAGACCAATCTTTGCAATTATTTTCTATCGAGCCGATTTTGTTCAATTATGTATCGAGTCCGTCTAGCGTGTTTGAAATATGATGAAAATTAACATTATATGTTTTTTGTATTTTTTTTGTGCGTAGTTTTTCTTAAAAAAGTGCTTAAATAACATCAATTTTAACAAAATTAGGTGTTGTCAGCCTCTTAAGTTGGGTACTCATCCGCGGGCTGTAACCGTAACTTTCTATTGCACGTTACATTGGCGACTAGTGCCTTCACAATGTTGTCTTTGTCTTTTTCTTTAAGTGTGAGGAGTAAAGAAAATCACACACTTTTGCAAATTTTCAGTGTTTTTGTTGTTATTTGTGATGAGAAAGTCTATTGATTTACAAATGCTACGGTGTGTTTAAAGTACATCGGATTCTTTATTTTTTAACATTTAAATCTATATATATAAAAGGCAAAGTCCTGACTCACTCATTGACTCATCAACGCCCAGGCCAAACCCTTGAACCTAGAAAGCTGTAATTTTGCACAGAGGTTCCTTTAATAATGTGTACACGAGATAAGAACGGATTTTTCGAAATTCTACCTCTAAGGGGGTGAAAAAGGGGGCCAAAGTTTGTATCGGGCGACGTGATTCCTTGGTCCGATCTACTTTAAATTTTGCATAAACATTTTTAAACAGAATTGATGGAACACGTGTTTCGTATTTTCATGATATTCATTCCCTAATGGGGTTTAAAAGGGGTAGAAAGTTATTTTGGGGGCGATTTGCTTCGAAGTTGATATCAATACTCCTTAGTGCTTTTGATTAAAAATACTTTTATTTTGACACAGTCATGTTTGAAATGTCAATCCATTGACGTAATATTTTTAAACAGGACCGAGTAGGTACTCGCAACTGAAAAACGAGCCGACGGAGATAGTACGGATGCGCGTGGACCTTTCTAACAGGACTGACAATAAAATATTTTTTTTATCACTACATACTATAAAACAAATTCGCTTACCGCTGTCTGTCTGTCCTTATGTATGCTTGATCTTTAAAACTAACGCAACGGAGCTAAGGATGGTCGAAAGTCTGCACACGGAAAGAAAGAAGAACGAAAGAAGACATTATTCATTTTGCAAACGGAAGATATTTTCTGGGGATACTTAGAATCGATTACAGAACACGCGTATATTTGCGAGCGCATCACGTGAAAACGGCTGAACGGATTTTGATCCAAGCTTTACTAATCTGTTGAGAAAATCACCGGCCAGGTTGTAGGCTACTTTTTATCCCGGATAATTGCATAGTTCCCGCGGGATAGCGATGAACATGTCAAAAATCGCAGCTTCCTAGAGCCACAACGTAAATAAATATTTCTGTAGCATGTATGAAGAGATTGATGTATGTGGATGAAGCGAAAGAGGTATGTCAAAATCGTAGCAAGTGGAACAAAGTAGTCTCTGCCTACTCCTATGGGAAAGAGGCGTGACTGTATGTATGTCATGTATCATAGAGGTGCACTACGGAGGGATTTTTTAAAATTCCCACGGGATAGGGAATAAATGGGGTTTATAAGTTCACTGAAAAGGGAGCTTATCTACATAACTATAATTACTAGAGTCATGAAATTTGGCACAAAAGTAGGGAATCATAACTTCTGAAAATCAATTTCAAGACTTTTCAAAATTCCCACGGGATGGGGAGTAAAAAGGGATTTATATTATTACTTTGAAATGTTCTCATCCTTGAATATTATTACCAGAATCTTTAAATTTGGCATACCAGTAGATAATTATGATAATCTGAAAACTGATTTCAGGAATCTACGAATTTCCCGTGGGATAAGAAAAAAAGAGTAACTTTACTGACTTGAAATATAGTTTCTCGGTATTTGGCAGACATTCCTTGATGATCAAAGAGAGAGGAGAGGAGGAGTTTTCCAATTTTCCCACGGGATAAAAGGACCGTATAGAAAATATAAACTTGGTATTTTGTAAATATGTTCTTTGGAAATCACGAAGGTGTCATAAGATTAGATTTTTCGAATATCTCACAAGACAAAAGGATAGTATAAAAAATAATAGGTAGTACGAAATACTTTGTGCTAAAGTACGACTTCCATTTGACTGTTTTTGTACATTTTCGATGGGAGAGAGGATAAAGTTTTAGCGCAAATTATGATTCTGCGCGGACGAAGTCGCGGGCAAAAGCTAGTATTTTCATAAATCGTCACGTCACCGTTTACGAGCAGTAGGGAATGCAAGCCAAAAAACAACTGAACAAACTGAACTTTATTTAAATACCGAACTTTTGCTGATACCTAAACGACCTACGTTGCAAATGTTGTATAAGAGTTAATAATTCATTTATTTTTTCAATTTTTTGGCTCAGCCGTTTAGGCTTTAGAAAGTACCTAATTTACAGCATTTTATTTTTTATTTTTTATGTGAATAGGAAGGCAAACGAGCAAGTGGGTCACCTGATGGTAAGCGATCACCACTGCCCATAGACACCCGCAACCCCGGGCGGCGGCATTTGAAGGCACTAGTCGCCTTAAACAAAACCCCTATGGCGTGGCTCGCGAACCTTCCGCGAATTTTGGTTACTGTAGTCCCTTAAGGTTACATTACAGCTCGCAGATGGGTACCCGGCTTACACCAAAGACCAAATAGTCAAGACTAGGGTAGATGAGGAAGAGGAAGTATACACATATTATGAGGAAGAGATATTTATGAGGACGATAATGCGGATGAGGAAGGGAAAGAATGATAGGATTGTGTGAGAGTGACATTACTACTATGTAGTTGAAAATTAAAAAATGAAATCGATCAAAGAACACAGTATTTGCTTATTTATTGATTAAATGATAGAAAACATAATTATGCACAAAAGGTTTATTTTGATTATCAAAATTGACCGCTGGTAGGTTTATTTTAATGAAAATGTACGAACGCGCGAGTCAATACGCGATATGCACTTGAAATGAAAATTCTTCTAATTTTAAGAAGAAGCGGAAGAGGAAGAGGAATTCTTTAATTACGTTTATGTGAAAGCGGCAGCGGAATTCAAAAATTGCGGAACTTCCTCATTATGAGGAAGCGGAAACGGAATCCTCATCAACCCTAGTTAAGACGGAGTCCTGCGAACGGCGAAGTGAGGCCGGTACAAACTACGCCTTTATCGTGTGCGTACTTAATTGCTCCGGAGAGCGGGGCTACTCCAAAATCCGATTCTCGAAGTTCGTATCACACCGTCTCTCTCACTCTCATATTAATGCCCCTTTAACATGAAACTACCGTGAGACTCAAACATAAATTACAACAAAACGGATAACTAGCTCACTGTTCGTTTCGCTGCCGCCCGGCGAGCGACCGCTCTCTGATGAAGGACTACGGATTAGTCCGAAACAATTGTCGGAGCATTCTTACGGCTTTTTATACGCGAGTTATCCGTTTTGTTGTAATTATTAATGATCTTTGGTGCGAGCGGAAGAGCGCGAAACGAACTTTTTTAAAATCGAATTTCGGAGTAGGTATCGAGCCAGAAACTACCGATTTGTTTGGAAAGTTTTTGCACTCTTCATCATATCATCATCATATATCCCTAATGTAATGCTCCCTTCATCCACTCAAAGGTTGACTGGAAGAGATCCCTTAAAGGGATAAGTCCGCCTTTGTGCATGTATCTCAGTGTTTGTCAATTGTATTTTTCTTGTTTATTTTGCACAATAAAGAGTTTACATACATACATACATATCAGCCGAAAGACGTCCACTGCTGGACATAAGCCTCCCCCAAGGCTCTCCACTCGGACCGGTCCTGTGCCTTCCGCAACTTCTTTTTACACTCTTGCTTGGTAGTATTTTATCTAGCTGTCGCCCACAACTCCTGCGCAGAATTGGGACAAAAACTGAAACTATATAGGTCTGTACCAAATTTCAACTAGATCCGTTCAGCGGTTTCAGCCTGAACACTTATAAGACACACAAGCAGCTTCGCATTTATAATATTAGTATGGATTTGGATTGATGAATGTGGATGAAGCGAAAGAGCTATGTCAGGATCGTAGCAAGTGGAACAAAGAAGTCTCTGCCTACCCCTGTCGGAAAGAGGCGTGACGGTATGTATGTATGTATTTGGATTGATCCGCAATTCCGCTCAGCACTTGGGACTGAGTCACAGCCTAATTTAGATGGCGTGAAAAATGACGTGTTTTCGTTACATTGCGCAGCCGCACGCTGTGGATTTATAAGTGATCGATCATGGAACGCAATGTACCGCAACACGCGCTTCTACGCATCGTCTGAATAAGCCATATTGTTTATATTCGGCGCCGACAGTGACCGCTATCTAGGTTACAACCAAAACATTTGTGGCCTAGATACAATAAATAGTTGGCGCGTTATATCTCATACAAATTGACAACAATTAGTTTCATTATACGCAGAACGACTGGACGTGTGATCATTATAATATTGAGCACAATTAAATTATAAAAGAAACAAAAAACCGACCAGACGACTACAATATTGTGAACAAGTGACTGAAAACCTTAGTGTATCTCTTTATACGCTGAAAACTCATCGTCAGAGCGCCTTCTGACCGTTATCTGTCATATTTTCGGCAAAGGGAAAGTAACCATACAACAAAGATAAAATTTTGGTGACATCAAAACTTTTTCTTTAAATTTTATGAAATAGTGTGGCAAACGGGCGAGAGAATCGAGTCACCTGATGGTAAGTGATCACCATCACTCACGAACTCGCGCAACAGCGATATTTCTAACCTGTTATAACGTTATACAAAAAGGAATGCTTATATTCGGCGCCCGTTAGACAACAAAGCCTCTTGTCATCCGATACACTTATTAATTCCCACTTAATCTACAAAAACATCAATACAACGTTAACGAAACCAGCGCGTGATAACAGTAAAACCGGGGGCCAGTCAGCTGGGGAGGTCAACGCCCGAAGGGCCGTGACGTCAGACCCGTGCCGCGCCCACAACCCACCCTACTCCCTAAAGGACAATTATTTGCAGGATACCATTCATCATAGTCGAAAAGTGACATAATATAGAAATCCCTGATTCGGTTTTTTGGAAAGCACGTGTAGGGGAAAGTGTGTCACAGTTTGTGGGGCACGACCGTACACTGCGACGCGCAGTTTTTTAGCTGAGACTTAAACTATGGGCATAGAAGATATAACCAATACAATAAGATTGAAATGCTATGCTATGCTATGCTGTAAAATGCTATGAAAAGGCTATGAAATGCTGGCAACATATATGAATTTATCGACATACCATACTAGCACATATTTTTCACGATTATTTTTCTTTTATTTTCTACATGGAACAGTAATTTGATTGCCTATACATAATATATTAATATTCTGGTTTTTATCAATATTAATCGAGTTTGACTCACTATGCTGCACAACGACAAAAAAATTATTGGCTTATTCATAAACGCTCTGTAGGCTTCTGCTAACTTAACAATCGTTTGTCCTTATCTGTCACGTTGACATTTACCTTTCACTGATAAGGACAAACGATTGCTAAGTTAGCAGAAGCCTATAGTGTTTATGAATAAGGGGGTTACTATCCATGTTGATTATAACAGCTGCTTGCTCAACTCTAGTGACCTGTTTGACCTTCGGCTGGCCAATAAGAATGCAGTAATCGCCAATTTCGGCTTGGCATGATATTTCCTCTGTTTTAGATTGTCTGCTATATGATTATGTGTTTGCGGATCGCGCAAGACCCGACTATTACGCCAACCCGTGAAGCGTTTGAACTATACATATAGTCTACTAGCTGTTGCCCGCGACTTCGTCTGCAAAGAAATTGTTTATCGCTATCTCACGGGAATTTTCCGGGATAAAAAGTAGCCTATATGCTATTCTAGGCTTTGCTTTATCTATGTGCTAAATTTCATCCAGATTCGCTGGGCCGTTCTGGCGTGATTAAGTAACAAACATCCATCCACCCATCCATCCAACTTTGGCATTTATAATATTAGTTAGATAGTGTCTTGAAATTGTTGTCAAATATTTTATCAGGCCGTTGGGTTAGAATTGAACACTCTTTATAGATTTGTCATCGTTGGAGGTTTTGTTTGACGCCTTTGAACGTCGACCAATGTATTTCCAATAAGTACATTTATCAAACACAACTTAAGAGCTTTTAAGCTTTTCGTAACAAGTCAAAGTTTTAAACTTTTTTTTTACTTACTGTTTGTTTTTGGAAATATCTCATCTTATTTTGTGATTTGTGTTTGTTTCTTTATATTTGAACAATAAAGCATTTACTTAGGTACTTACATTTTCACGATCGCCGTTCGTGAAAATCTGTCCCAATAGCATGAGTCGACCTTTTCGATTATAATTTCAATGAAGTGAGATGATGAAAAATATTAGCAACAATTGAAAAGGAAACTTTTCTTTTGTAGCGTACAGTTTAATTGCCTCAGTGGCAACGTGACACACCTCATGTACCCATTAAGTTATAATTATAACATAAACAGTAACAAAGTACGCAAACACGTGATAAAACAAATGGACAATAAACGAGTGCAAAACAAACATCACATCGCTAACGTATTAAAGATATTGAAACGAAAGATCGCTTCATAAAAACAGAATCGAGGGAAACAAAACACAAATGATAAAGACAAGTGTAGGCTCACGTGTTCATTTACTGGTATTGTTATTGTTCATGTATTTTTAAAGAGTGCAAACTGATAGAGGTTTATTTCAAACGTACACGGACTATATATATGTATATGCACTTAACCTTCTATCATTATAAAATGAGAAAAAATAAGTTACGAGAGTACACACATTTATAATTATAAAAAAGAGACAACGTCCTGGATTGAGAAACAGGACAGATTATACGTTCAACTACTTCACTACCTACATATTATAAAACAAAGTCCTCTGTAATATTTAAAAGTATTAGATTCACAGAGCGAACTAAGAAGGGATTTTTCGATATTCCCACAGGAAAGAAACTAAAGCAGGAAAAGCGCCGTACAAAATGTCAGACTCTCGCGAGATTACCGATAAACGAATTACTTTCATGCGTGGTTGAGTGTAACTACTAGTAACTAGTTTACTATATAAATACTTAAAGATCAATCACGGCAATATCTAGTTCCACAGTCCTACTAAAACCGAAGTTAATTCAGTATTCAATCATTCAGAGCCCCACATAACTAATGCCTTAATTAGGCAGCCAGTTAATATTGTATCAGGCGACCCCAAAGTTGGGGTCGCACGGGACACCGAGTGGGGAAACTCTGGCAACTCTGCGCGCGGATGACAACTCGAGACCTAATGAAATCAGTAGGCTTATTGTCTAACTCGCTCGCAATCGCCATCGTCTTCATTTATACAGTTCATGTATGGGCTGACAATTGGCATCGGAATCAGCTAGCTGTCACATTCATACAAGAACTGTCAAAATGAACACGATGGCGATTGCGAGCGAGTTAGACAATAAGCCTACAGGTCCCTATTTCACCAACTCGACAACTGTCGGCGACATGTGACAATTCGAAATGCAATGCGCATTCAATATGAAGCCAACCGGCGTAGATTCCCGTCGAGTTTGTAATGTGAACAGTAGGCTTATTGTCTAACTCGCTCGCAATCGTCATCGTGTTCATTTTGACAGTTCTTGTATGAATGTGACAGCTAGCTGATTCCGATGCCAATTGTCAGCTCATACATGAACTGTCAAAATGAATACGATGACGATTGCGAGCGAGTTAGACAATAAGCCTACTGAATTGTCACATGAAACCGACAATTGTCGCGTTGGTGAAATGGGTCAGGAGTATTAACGTTAATAGCGAAACACGGTCACATGTCACGGCCTGTCAAATGTTAATTATAAGTTTCGGAAATAAGTTGGCTATCAGGAGTTAATTTAATTAAAGTCAAGGACGGCTTGTGGATGTTTAACGGTAGTTAAAGCGAACTACGTCGTAACCGAGTGTGGCGGTGCAAGTTGTTTTTTATGCAGTGACTCACGAGTGCAGTGCATATAAAAATGTATAAATTACGTCGATTATGTAGGCATATCTGATGGCTTATTACGTAATTCGCTCGCAATCGCCATCGTGTTCATTTTGACAGTTCTTGTATGAATGTGACAGTTAGCTGCCAATTGCCAATGCCAATTGTCAGCCCATACATGAACTGTCAAAATGAAGACGATGGTAATCGCGAGGTTCGCGAGTGAGTTACGTAATAAGCCTGCTGGTTAAATCGATGACATAGACAATGAAGATGGCATTAATTAAGTTTTCTTATACTCGCACTACAGAAATACCTACTAATGTATTTCTAATCAATCAAGGTATGTCGGATATATTTCGAGGAATTCATGGTTTGAGACGTTAGTGCTATATACTTATTCTGTATTCGAGACAAACAAGAACCACAGATCGATTCCAAATTATGTCGAGTTAATGTCGACTGAATAAAGGAAAGAAAAGTGACGACAGATCAATAAGTAAATTAGGGGTGAATCTCGTTTCAAAATTTGAAGACTTAAAAAATGCCAATGAAATAAAAAACACCGAATAAGACTGTGTGAACTTGCTTCATTAAAAATGAACGCACCATCAGACGCCCCGTTTTGCTAATCCAAAAACAAAAACGGTACTAAATTACTAAACCTCCAATTTGCATACGTAACCGTTCCTCTCACGACAACCAGTAACATGAACCTCGCACATTACCCCAACAAAACATCTAAACATGCATCTAAATACTTGAATTGAAGCACACACAACACGCTCCAGGTATTCGTATTGCTCGCACGACCAGCAGCCATGCAAATATCATTTAAAACTTTATAAATAGGCGTAGGTTGGCCCGCATATTTTAGCATGGAACGGTGGGCCCGCATATTTTATTAGCACGGGACCATGCGAGACACGTAGCACGCATGGATGTCTAGTGCGAACACAAACAGGGCACAAGTGGCACGACCGTACCATGTGTTGAAATCTTTAATTGACCGCTTTTTTGCAATCACTGGCGCTCGAGTGAGGCAGATGTGTTGCTGATTTTATGCGGCGCTACAACGGACTTCATTTTGATTCGGTTTTTAAGTGTTCCATTTGTGACGTGTGAATTAGCGACATTGTTTATGGTGTCGTTGTTTTTTTTTTATGAGACAAGATGGCTTGGGAATTTTAACGTAGCGTGATTACTTAACGCTTTGATTGAATTTTTCTTCAACTCTGATTACAGTTATGCGTTTGTGAAGAATAAACAGTGATATTAACGGATGTTACTGACAATTACATGAACTTTAAACAGCATAAAAAACGTACCCAATTACAACTTAATTCTTACAAAGGTAAATTAGAGGCACATGTTTGAATAAAAACTGAAGGAAACGTGTCGATAAACGGCTATTACAAATGCAATATAAGGTAATCGCTTCTTGAATACGCATCAACGCTGTTCTGCTGAATTAAGATGCAATTTATAACTTTCAACATTGTACTTAAGTGTACTCTTGAGTTTATCATTTCAGAATCCACATTATAAGCTTTACATCGCACCGAATTTTTTTTTATAAGTACTAGTTATGCATTTTACCTTCACCCGAATTAGTTCAAGGAGACACTGGCTGGCATAAACACGTATTTACCTAAAACAGAAAAAAAAACAAATTAACCTCTGACAATACGACTGGCAGCATACAAAGATGACAGATAAAATAAATAAAACAGATAAAACAAACGTCAGTTGCATCGGAGTCTTGAGCAAGTGCTTGGGCAATGGCGGTCGTTGAACCTTTTTTTGCGTATTTAGGTTGCAGTTTCGCAAACGCGCGTGCAGTGGATGCGTTGCGACTGGCACGTAACTATGTAATGAGTTATTGAGACGTTCCTCTAACCGACGTCGAGTTTCATACTACAAAGACAAAGTGCGAGATAAAATATTGCGACTCGAGTTTTCCTTGCTGTCTCCCTTTCGAGTATCGAACCCATAAGAGTGAGTGAGACAGCCAGACAAGCCCGAATGGCATTCTAAGCGTTCCCGGTCTGTAGGATAAATTTAACATTACTAAATTTAAGCTAGTATTTACTATAAAACATTTGGTCAATGCTAAGTTATAGAAAGACAAAAAAAAATGGTTGATATAGGTGAAAAACTTAAGTAATTCACCTGTTGTATGTAGTAATTGTACAAAACTGATATGGGATTTTCAAATTTGGAACGTCAACTTGTCTATTCGCACTCATTACTCACACATACAACAAACAACAAGTTGTAAAGTTCACCTATGCTTCTTTTATGTATGTATATGGATAAGAATCCGTACTATGTTGCTTGTATTTGTAGAACATTATTCTTATCTTTATAAACAAGACAGAAAATCTGACAATACGTTATTACGTCAAATTATTTAAACGATTGTGTCAGTTTGTCGCATCTGTCACTTAATAAGTGTATCTTGTTAACAGATTACAGCAAAGCTAAAGAAGGGTGATTCACAAAGTTACATAAGAAAGGAAACTTCCCGCCCTCGCGTTACTTTACATTTTACAACACGAAAACAACAGAGTTACGTCATAGTGATTGTTATTTAAATTGATAGAACGCGTTATCAACTTTCGCTGTATTTTTTTTATCTCAATCAGCGAACCGAAACCAGATACGTACCTATGGTGTTAAGATTGGGATGAACTAAAAACATTTGTTTATTTGGAAGAGAATTGGTAACCAACTTCAAATGAAAATAAAATTATTACCAGTAAAGCGATATTGATGAAATTTGTAGAAGACCAAGTTCGAGACTTAGCGCCTGTTTCAGCAGTCTCATTTAAGAACGCTCTATAGGCTTCTGCTAACTTAGCAATCGTTTGTCCTTATCTGTGAAAGGTAAATGTCAAAGTGACAGATAAGGACAAACGATTGCTAAGTTAGCTGAAGCCTACAGAGCGTTTATGAATAAGGGGGTAAGTGTCGGTTATCTAAGATGTCGTCTCTGTCTGTTTCGTAGTAATAAATAGAGAGGGAATCATAAACTGACACTTAAGATACCAGGAACTTTAAATTAGAGACCAGCCTATCTTGGGCTGCCATCCGTACGGGTTTCCGCGAATTTGTCCTAGTTTAAATAGCGTCCGGGGACCGTCCGGGAGAGGTATCGATTTATGTCAGGGTTCGAATTTTTTTGTTAAAAAAAATTGCTAAAAAAATTTAGATTGACAAGAAATAAGAAACTTTTATAGTTTAAAACCGTCAAATCCAAAGTATGCTACTATTTTGTTTTAAAAAGGTCTCTCACACTGACTCCTGCATAAAGAGTTAAAAGCTTGTTGTAAAATGAATAAACAAATACTTAATTTATGACTATTAGACCTATTTTTAATTACACTGACTAAACAAACTAAACTAAAAAAAAATTGACGTGTCCGGATTTCGAGCTCCAAAATCCGGGGATTTTACGCTTTTGTACCTAACGGTTGTAAATATTTTGAGATGGCAACTCTATCTATCGCAACTCGACGGTTGGCATAGGAATAGTCCGCGGTAACGGGCCGGGCTAGAGTAAACAATCGCAATAGCATTGTTAAACCTGTACATCGACCCCGTGTTACTCGCAAACTTGCAGATACACCCGCAGCCACCTTAAAACAGAGCCGCAGAGTCTACAATCGTGTGTATCCCCGTTGAAATAACGCGGCGGATTCGGTAGGTAAGTATTACAAAATCGCACCACTCACGCACGCTTACATTATGCGATGCGATTTGCATATTAAATATGTGAATCACCAACGGTGACCCGCGGCCCGGCTTAATCTGAGGTTGAATCCGGCGATATTTTATCACTTTGGAGACGCTTCCGAAGTTGCGCACTCATGTTTTTTGGGTTGAAGATAGACCCCATTAAGAGTTGAAATTGAATTGGCGCCACTTTCCATGTAGCTGGCACATTTATGACGTAAAATAATTGTAGGTAGGTATATGGCAACAATTTCGTACGGGAATATTTAGTTCGCTTTCTACGTAGTTAAGGTGATTTTGAAATCGCATTAGCGTATTTTTTAAAACATAAACTGATTTCTCACTGTTTTTTTGTGATTGAGAAACGATAGCCATAACAATACAGCGGATTAATCTCATGTTTATTGTCTTAAATGACACTAATATAATCCAAGCATAAATTATTTAAGATTAGTTTGTTAATTCGGGTTTCATAACAAAAAGGTGCCAACAGGGCTGTCTATCTGTCCGTCAGTAGCAGGGGTGTCTCTTACGAACCGTAATAGGCAGTCACTTAAAATGTTCAAGTACTTGGGCGATCGAGCAAAGCTCAGTGTTTGCTAAACTCGGAAAAACATATCTTCTCAGAAATGGAACCTTGCTAGATCGATCCCCCCCCCCCCCCCTGAAAACACCTAAAGGTACTCGAAATAAATAAATAATAAATACACAAAAATAAAAAAAAAACCTTCAAGACATAAGACAAGATAATGGCCGACAAAAATAAGAAAGAAAATAACAGTCATTTAAATTTGAAATGGTATTATAATTTTTAGTAAAACTATTTAGTCTTCTGTCTAGCTGAAATTGAACCTAGATTTAGTGTTGCAACTTATAGAGCACTTTTATTTTATTAGTTTTAATAGTTTTTTCCTGGAAGACGACATAAGTATTTTAAATACCTTCCTACCTACACGGTTCCCCGCGCGCTTGGATGGATTTTTACACTTGTTGAATTTATTCACTGTACTAGCAATATCACACACTCAAGAGCAAAAATAACGCGTCGCTTTCTATACAAAGTTGTATGAAAATCGACCTGTTTTTTTGCTCGTGAGTATAGTATGGTAACACCGCCTCGACAGTCGAGACACGCGCACACGGAACGACAGGAACATATTTTCCTACTTTACTTTGCTTATAATTTAATGCGATTTCCATCTCTAGGGGTTTGAGGTTTATTTTTCCTAGTTGACACGTGACAGGCTGTGGCTTTAGGTTTCTCTAGCGGCTCCCCGCGACTTCGTCTGCGAATTAGTTTGTCGCTATCCCGCGGGAACTGTACAATTTTCCGGGATAAAAAGTAGTCTATGTGTTAATCTAGGGTACCAGCTATCCCCGTTGAGAATCCCCGTGAAGAAGGAACAAACATACACACTCACATCGTCACATCCATCCGTCCAAACCAAAACTAACCAAACCACATACCTACATACATACATTAATCACGTCCTTATCCTTCACGGGGTAGACAAAGCCTAAGGTAGCAAGACCGCCACGTTTAGCATGATTGTGGGCGTATAGATGGAAAGGGAACCGCACGCAGTGTTGGCAGGCCTCCCACTAGGTGGACCGACATCGTGAAAGTTGCGGGAAACCGGTGGATGCTGGTGGCGAGTTGTCGTTCATAGGGGGTTCATGGCGTTCTAAGGGGGAGGCCTTTGTTCAACAGTGGACGTCTTCAGGCTGATGATGTGGTGCAAAGGCGAATCAAAATAGTGATGGGTTGCTAGCCGCATCGCTTACAACACGATTCCTACGATCTACCAACCAAACCACCTGATGAAATATTACGGAACATACTTACATACATACATACCGTCACGCCTCTTTCCCACAGGGGTAGGCAGAGACTACTTTGTTCCACTTGCTACGATCCTGACATACCTCTTTTGCTTCATCCACATTCATCAATCTCTTCATACATGCTCGTCGGTTTCGGGTACTCTTGACCTGACCTTTTTCGAAAACGTCCCTAATTTGATCACGGAACGTCCGTCTAGGGCTTCCCCTCCCACCCAATCACACTTCCCATATAAATCTGTTTAGTTTTTAGTTGTGTTTATTAATCTGTTTGTGTATTACGGAACAATTTTAAAAACCTTGTAGATCAATCTCATGCGCCTTTAACGTCACCGGCTGTCAAGTCCTTAGCTTTAATCTGACCCCAAACTTACATTCAAGATAACAAAAGTCGTATGAATATGCATCCAGGGGCGCCCAACCCTAAGCTCGCAACGGTTTATCGCAAGTTTATTGTTCAAGTGAGCGATTTCTATTCATGGCGGGCTCCCAACCGCCGGGCCGCACGCGGTGTACGGCCCGACATGATGACAGACGCACGCTGGTCAGTATATGACGGCTGTGCATTACGATAGAATGGATGGGATGAATCTTTAAACACGAGAAAACAATACGAATAATTTCAAAGGAGCTATGGCATTCAGGATGAATTAGACAGAAGGAGAAATGGTTGGTTTAGAACAATTTTGAAAATGCAATTTGCAGTAGTATAATAGATTGCACTTCCATCTTTGGAAAGAGACCCTTGGCGTCACGTACGTTGAAGCGAGACAACGCACTACGAAAGAGTTTTTAATGATTCACGGTTAAGTTAATTCGAAATATTATAAACGGGATGTGAACGCTCTACGAAGCCGAAATTAGCCGAGAAGACCGATGTACAATCTTTATGGCCAGGTACGGTATTAGAGTTTGAGTCCGAAACCACTGCAAAATAAAATTAAAAAATCACCGGATAGCACTCCAGTAGTGCCGGCAGAAGTGAAATCTTAGAAACACGAACACTCGCACAAAAAGAAAAAAAAAGAAAAAACTTTTTCTACCCGAGATTCGATCTGCGATCACTTCAGTGAACGCACTGTTCTTCCACACCTTATACCACTAGGCCAAACGCACATACGTTAAAGTGACGAAATTAACGTAGGTGAACTTTAAAAATCGAACGCGACTAGCTTCATTCGTATTTCAAAATAAGCTTTTAGAGGATCCTGATATCCTGGTACTTAAACTCTGCCTCCGTCTTACGTCTGACGCGAGTTTAACAGTTTTTTACCCATACAAAAAAGTGCCCAACGCCACTAAAGAAGTTTTCACGTCAAAAAAACTTTCACCCAATTCATCAATAAAACATTTTAACGACTTTCGTAATCGTAATTTGTGTGTGTTGTTCGTCGGATACACTTGAAATTTGGTATACAGTTATACACAAGTACCTGTATAATGTAAGATGGATCACAGTCGACAAAAAATACAGTTGGCAAAAACTTTGTCCCATAATATATTTCTTATTTATTTATTTACCAATGGAACCATCAGCCACGGGTAAATATCTACAAGATTTGTTTATTAAGAATGGCGGCAATCAATCGTTTTTCGTTCTCGTTTCCTTTCCTCCGGTGTATCGTGGAAAGGTCAATTGCTTATTAGGGTGAATTGTGTATGTTTTTAGGGTTCCGTACCTCAAAAAGAAAAGGAACCTTTTTACAGGTTTCACTTACTTCAATCCGTCCGTATATTTGTCGTCAAGACCCTTTTTTCTCATGAACACGTGACATCAAGTGGAAATTAATATAAATACGAAATATCTGAGCTAATATCTGTTACAACCGTAAAAAAAAACGAAGTTTCATCAGGTTTTAGTACAAAACTCTCTGAGTTTCCGTAGCACTTAACCACATTTTAGTAAACTGCTCATTATTATGACCATTATAAATATGTTTTAGTAAAAAAGCGTTAATTTGACGAGTTCTACACTTACATAGAAAGTAATTATTTTTACTGATCTAAATTGATGTTACACAAAGTTTAACTTAAATGGCAAGGGGAGGTAACGAAGTAAATTTAGGGCCAAGTTCTAAAATGTAGCCATTGAGCCAAGTTGGGGGAGAAACTTTTTTTTTCATCTCCGCCTCGATGTTCTGAGGGATGAGAGATACGGCGTTTGTCAACAACTGGAGCAATCTATGTTTTTTATATTACGAAGCTTTTCTAATTTCCTTATCGACTTGTCTTTTTGTAACTTAAGCGAAGTAACTTTCAAGTTGATTGAAAAACGCACTTTGTTTTTTTTTTAAATTGTAATAGTGTCCCACTGCTGGGCAAAGGTTCCCTTATACTTCCAACTCGCCCTTTCCACACTTTTATCTGACCACTCGCTCGAGAATGCGTCTAGGGCCCTATTTTAAAAAAAGCTACAATTTACAACATACAAGCGGAAGTCTCTATCTAACACATAGGGTCAGAAAGAGACTTCCGCTTGGAAATTTTAACTTGTAGCTTTATGAAATAGGGCCTAGGTCATCCCGCCACTTAGTAAAAAAGCATGATCTTTAGTCAACATAGGTACCTGACTTAGACAAACTGCGTTCTAGCGAGCAAGCGAGATGCAAGAATATTGCCGTCATTATAAATACAACTCAGAAATTAATTTGGGGATTCTGTACATCTTATGATACAGATAACTATCTACTATTACCTAATCATTGTACCCTGTAATTTATTTTACGTTGTTATGAAAAACTACTTTACGCCTAGATACTCGCGGCAGATTCTTCTTGGAAACGAGGGTCTATCCCAGTATTCCCAGTGGTTTCCAACAAAATATGCTCCACGAATGATTTGAGTTTTTAATTACAGTTTCAGTTTGAATATTTATTACAGTTTATTTTTATTATACCTACGTACATAGTGGTCCCCGACCAAAAAAAGGTTGAGAACTCCCGGTCTACCCGAAAGCGGTTGCATAATATGTAACGTTTTTTATTTAAATTTGGAACTTTTTTTTACCACGTCGCTGGCGAACTAACTTAAATAGGAAGGTTAGATATATGTATATACATATTAAATGTTCTGCCCGCCTCGGACTACTTAGTGCCGATAACTGATCGTTTTTCTCATTACTGATCTGAAATTAGGCCTTCCCAGAATGGGGCCGAAATCGTTAATGTGTAAGTTGGCGTAAGGCTCTGGCAAACGGCCGGTAATTCCGACTCTTGGCGCAAATTGGACGCTACTCCAACTCCAGCCCTTATCTGTGGGCGACGACACTGCGGACCGACGACGAAGGGTCCACTCCAACCGCATAATCACTCAAAATTAGGTTACGAACCCACTGTTATAAAATACTAGCTTGGTCAGCGTAGAATTAGCAATGACATGTTTATCGCTATACCGCGGGAACTATGTAATTTTCCCGGATAAAAAGTAGCCTATGTTTTAATGTAGCCTACCAGCTATCTCAGTTCTAAATTTTATCAAAATCCGTCCAGTCGTTTCAGCGTGAAGAGAAGCGGCTTAGAAACATTGTAAAATCTTACTCGTGATAATGAAATTAACGAATCTGACTTTAAATATTTATATGTTCATTGAATCTGACTTTGATGAAGACTTGTATCTTAGGGCGTGCGCAAAACAAAACTACGAGTAAAATAGTTGACGATTTACTAGAGTGACTGATGATTTTAGCATCGAACCTCATTGAACGCGACGTTAAAAGCAAACAGATAACAGTTACTGTTTACAAAAAACTTTCCATCCAATATGCAACATTGATTGGTCGAAATCTCGTGACAGTGCGCGATAGAGCGTAATCCTAAAAACAAATTAGTAACAGCTATTTTATAATTACTATCGGCTAATCGATTAGTCAGAACAACAATTTTATGTCAATCTATTTCTATTTGTTTTATTTGACATTTCCTTTTTCTATTTTAATCCTCCACTGATAGGCAAAGGAAATTGTATGCATACAGCCATTATAAAACTGACCTTAAATTTAATGGCCATACGTACTTCTTACGTATTTCTTATTTTAAAATTGATTTTTTTTTTCTACACCCACCGGTTAGTGCGTTACCGGCCAGCATCTTCCTCCCCTTTCCTTCGCCGCTATTCGGACATATTGACTAGTTTCCGACGCCACTTTTCGCGAAAAAAAAGTAACGAGCGTCTTGTTTGTCCTCTTTGGATCTCGGAAAATAGATGATATTTTTTTGGAGTAAGTTTTAGAAACACGATATCCATAAGTTACTTTGACAGGCCGGGCACAGTATGTACACAAGTACAAGTAGGCTAGTAAGTTTTGAGGGTAAATATTATTTATTTCTAGAGCAGTACCTAATATAACAAAAGTACCAACTGATCGGGGATTTTTCGTGCAACATTTTTTTAGAAGACTGTTTACAAAGATCCATGGTGTTACCTACTTAAAAAAAATAGTTTTCGTAAATGCTTTTCCGTCCCTATTCGAATTAGGGTTTTTTTAATAGCCTATTATAGTGACCGCTGCTGGGCAAAGGCCTCCCCTTCTTTCTGCCACTCGTCCCTGTTGTATTAGGGTTGCAATTTCAAAAAACCCTTTCAACTGCCCTTCTTAAGGCTATATCTTATCTAGATTTTCTTCAAATGCCAAGTCACTATATTTACTTACCGCTCTAGGCCGTGCATTGCACATAACGAAATACTATTATTCCATTATATTACGATCCTCTCATTCTTCGGCAAGAATCGATGTTGATGAATGGAGCGTCAGATGACTGCGCAGAACGGCGGTGTCAATGAAACTGTCACGAAAACGCTTCAAACTTGCGTCTACGGCAAAGACAAATTGGCGTTTAGAATAAAGTTGGCCCATATTTATTATCCTACTAGCTTCTTCCCGGGACTTTGTCCGCGTAGAATTAGGGTGCGACCAAACCGCCGCGTATACGCAGTGACGTGTCGTATCCGTCACGTTTTCTCACCGCTTCTTCATACATTTTGTTGCGATTCCGTAACGTCACCGTTTTTTAAGCGGCGGTGTGGTCGCACCCTTAGACTTCAAAACCAATGTTGATAGTATACTATAAAACATATTCTGTAATAATTATTAACGTCGCGACTAAGCAGCTACGACCTTTGACATGTTTATGGACATCCCGCGGGAACTACGCAATTTTCCGGGATAAAAAGTAACCTATGTGTTAATGCAGAGTATCAGCTATTTCCGCTCCAAATTTTATCTAAATCCTTCAGCCGTTTCAGCGTGATGAAGGAACAAACATACACACTCACATCGTCACATCCATCCATCCATCCTCACAAACTTTCGCTTTTATAATATTAGTAGGATAGGATTATTATTAAGACCCGCGGTTTCTAAGATATTATGACATCAAGAACCAAATATATATACCTCAATTTCAACAAAGTGGATGACGGATAAATCTCAGTGCGAATGAACTGACAATACAAGATAATATTTTTGGTTATCTTAAAGCCTTGTTCACACCTTCAGACTTTCCTAGCGCATGTCTTCTCCACTCATAACTAAATAAATTATAATCAGAGGATTTAACTGCTTTAGCGATATCTATATTATACATATAATAATACACATAATGAAAACATACTATGAGAGTGTCACAATCGCGTGATTCAAGATATCCCAAAAACTGTGCAAACATTGAAGATACCTAATCATTATTATATTATGTAAATATTTTGATAAGAGCATTGACCTTACTTAGGTTTGTATTGTTTTGTTTCAATACCACAAGGCATTTCCATTCATAACTGCTGTGCTGTTACTTATTCCCGTAAAGTATTTTAAGAACCAATACTACATGCTGGTTGCTTGTCTGCTTATAAGTAACGTAATTGAATTAATTTCATTCAAACCAATGAGAAGCGAAAACACCATAATATTGTGCCATGAGCAGCTGTAATATCTGAAAATATTTCGAGCACTTAAAAACTACATATCGTCCCTCCCATCCATCACCATATCGCAAACCTTTTTGTCCCAAATTCTCAAAATACTCCGTTTTAAAAGCACCCATTACACGAACCCTCCACACGATATATTGCTTCGTCTGTGAGGCCCTTTGCCCGGTCCGAAATGGGCACTAACCTCGAGTACTCACGTGCAGCGGTAGTAGCGGTACACGATTCAAACCGCACCGACTGATGGGCGTGATAGTGCGAGTGCAATTTGGACCCGTCGTGACCGAGCACTGGCTGGTTACACTGGACGTGTGCACAATTTAGATTTTTATTCTAACATTGTGAGTTCGTAATTTGAATTTTCATAATTACGTAATGATACCAGCACCAGCCAGACACAAAAAATACAAAGAAAATGACAAATCTAATTTATTTTTTCTTCGTTATTGTAAACATCTATAGACATTATATTATAGTATGTATAGGTTGGAGATAACAAACAAAGCAAAAATATCAGATTGCCACCTGAGTGCCAAGGAACTTACAAGTTTTTAAGCTTACAAGCGAGTATCTCACTGCAACAAAGTTCCCGTTAGACACTTTTTTACCTCTCCAACTTATATGTGTGTATGTATGTATATGTACATTGTATGTAGAATTCGTATTCACATGTTCGGACGGCATCAACGTCGAAAAAGCGACATGCGCGTAAGCAAGTACTAGGTATGTGATTGACATCGCGAGGTTAGGGCTGTCAACGTTCCAAATACGGGCCGGCTTATTACGTAACTCGCTCTCGATCGCCATCGTCTTCATTTTGACAATTCATGTAGGGGCTGACAATTGGCATCGGAATCAGCTAGCTGTCATATTCATACAAGAACTCCCTTTATACAAGAAGTCACTTTTCGTCCGAAAATTTTCATTGGTTAGTCATAATTTTTTTGGTCATAACACAAAAAATCGTGCAGTTTTCAGGAATTTTGGTAGTCAGCAGAATTGTATTAGATTAGGTTAAGTTAATTACTATAAATTCTAATAACCTAACCTAAGAAATTAATTATCGATACAAGCTTGTTTTGCTGACTGTACACATATGTGTAGGTCCCGAATTTCGAGTCAATCGGACCAACCGTTGAAGAGTTCCCTCCTGCGGAGACGTTCCTGCCCTGCCCGGGCCACCAGATTATAAATTCATCATCATCATCATCATCAGCCTGAAGACGTCCACTGCTGAACAAAGGCCTCCCCCTTAGCACACCATAATGAACGACAAGTCGCCACCTGCATCCACCGGTTTCCCGCAACCCGGATTTCCCGGATTATAAATTATCCCCAATTACTTAAATAAAAGCTTGTAAAAAAGAGGAAGAAAGAAAAATCGCAAGCAAGAAAGGTTTACTCATTTAAACGTTTTCTTTAACAGCTGTCAATCTTTTATTAATAAGGTACCACACTCAGTCAACTGCTTTTCGGTTTGTAGTCTGGTATTTATTGGCACTGGCAACCCTAACTGGAGCGAGTTACTGACGGCAAAATGGCTGATTTTAGAAAGGAGCCAACAGGAAGGCGAATCCAGCCGGGAGGTCAACGGATTGTCAGACGCGAAATACATTAACATTACGCATTTAATTTATTTATACAACTTTTACATCTACAGTTCTAGGCGATTTGTATAGTACCTATCTAATTGATGATTCGACGTGTGAATCTTTTTTAAGGCGCTGTCAACAGCAAATGACCTTGAGCAGCGCCACTCTTCACACATACGGTTCGCATGCCTGTGAGTGAAAGAGAAGAAACTATTCCGGCAGCTAGGCGCGCGTCTAAAATCTTGCAAATGAGACACAAATTAGAAGAAATAAAAAAAAGTATGGATTATTTGTGAAATATGACTCGTTAGCCGTGTAGGTATGAATATGTTGACTTCATGTTTTTAATTGCAGACCCATACGTCGAAAAAATAAAGACATAGAACCGTTTAATGATGATTTTAAGACCAATCTTTGCAATTATTTTCTATTGAGCCGATTTTGTTCAATTATGTATCGAGTCCGTCTAGCGTGTTTGAAATATGATGAAAATTATCATTATATTTTTTTTGTATTTTTTTGAGTGTAGTTTTTCTTAAAAAAGTGCTTAAATAACATCAATTTCAACAAAATTAGGTGTTGTTAGCCTCTTAACATTTAGGTACCTACAAAGGGATGCTGCTAGTTTGCTAGTTTCTACACTGTAAACGAATAAGTTACAATTCAATTAGGCATCGCCTGTAAAGATTGTGATTCCATCATACAATTTCCTTTTGACTAGACAGCTTCCACCCACCCTCAAGTCATCTTTACGTCGCTTCCATTCGTCAAATGAAATATATTATTCACCGAAGAATTAATTTAGAAAACGCGAACAGAATGAATTTGTGTATGGAAACAATCTTCGAATGACAGCTGTAGTTTTTAATTATGACGCTCAACTAGAACACCGACTTATATTGTGCATTATGCATTCATTTAAGCTCTTGGGGCGTGATTCTCAAAGAAAATCGCTTCCAAAAACGCCGCTAGACGCTCTATGCAACCATAACTTGACCTGTCCTATCGTAGGTATTACACGGAGTCGTGTGTCTGGTCAACAGGTCGACGCACGACCAACAACACGAGTCCCCTGACTGACTCCGTGTAATGCCTGCAAAAGAACGGGTCTAGTTTTTATGGCAAGCGAGTTTCTTTTAACAAACAATCACTGTCTTGGTCAGGCTAGTCTTAGTTTACGAGATCACTGTAACTGTTCAAGGCAATTAGAATACACCGAGAGACATCAATTAACATAATAACAATGAAACATTAACAGTTTTTTTTACAATCGCTGATACTCTTCGCTTGTAACTAACTGGCCAGTTGTAAATTTATCACAATGTGACAAGACGCAAAAATAGGCCGAATGTAAATTGAATTTGTAGTTTATATTTTTTAACACAAGTTGTAAATCATTGGTGCCAGCCAACATAACTTTAGAAATAAGTTACTCTTAATGAAATTTTAATTAACAATATTACAATGGATGAAGAACGAACTCAGCATCATTTTAGTTTCCAAAATACTACAAAGTTCCCTTCATAACAGTGAGTTCATAACAGCGGAGCACAAAACATTCCAACTACATAACGGTAGCTTAAATTGAATCGTTAAAGTTTCGTTGTCGACAAAACCTTTAATTCACGCCCGCCATTGTTTCCGATTGAAGATAAATCATCCTTTCTACAACTTTCACTAGAAATGAAACATTCACTATGTACTCGTAAGCCGATACCAGCACTTAAGTGTCGGTACGCGACCGCATCACATTCAAACGAAACAAAAATCGATCAAACCATGGTCGCTTGACAAATGACAGATTTACTCTCTCTGACAGCTAAATTATATATACCCTCAAATAAATGTTGCCAGGGCGATTCAGCACTCCCAAGCGCACGACAGAGCCATCTAGCGGAATATAAAAGCAACTCGCTTCGCTCGATCGTAATCGTACGGATTGTAATTACGCGACCCCGAGTCATAATGTTTTCATAACTCGCATCTGAGCGGAAGGACTAGGCGTATCAGTTACAAACAGGCGCGGATATGCGCCACGTCACTTCACCCCTTCGAGAGCTCGCAGCGTCACAAGTAATTAAGAAGCGTGCCACGCTTTGTGTGGCCCTCGGGGACTGACGAGCTTTCCTCGCCCCGCTTACATCTTAACTGCATAATCGATACCGACGTGTCGGCGGCGCTTACGTCTAGACGCGGCTCATGAGGAACGCCAACTCGTCTCAAAACTGTCTCACTTTCAAGCAGGTCTCACCCGGAGAACGCTCACTTAAAGCTCGGAGTTCCAATCCGAACAGTTAGAGTGGAAAGTTCAGCCGTCCGTGGAAATTAATATCGCAACAGAAAGTATTTAATTGACAGCAAATATGACAGTGTAGCGGAGAGGGTTGCGAGCTGCGAGCCAAACGGAGCGCGTCCCGTAATGGGGTCAACGGAATTGAGAAAAGTGAAACGGCGGGCGGCTTCCACGCGACCGGACCGGCCGCGACGACCGGGACGACACTATGACAAAGCGGGAGATCGGACAGGGATGGAGGACGGGTCCATTCGTCAACTCGGACACGGACCACCCTCGTCCCGGTGCCCATTAGATTGGAATTAATATCCAAATTTGTAAAGACACAGCCGCACCGATCGCCCCGATCTAGCCGCCGCAACCTCCCCGACAAACGTAGGCATACCAGATACCTTCACTAATAATAAAAACTATAAATAATTAATTAGCCGAGCCGCCCTTAGGGACGTTCCGTTTACCCATATCAGCCTGTGACATTTTAATGGCCTTTTAAGTGTCAGACCGCGAGCCCTGAACCTATTGTACCTGTTAATAATTGAAAATCGATTCAGTGAAGGATTGTGGCCCGGATTGTGAGCTAATTAGAGCTCACTCGTATTTGCATGCAGCCGCGGCATGTAACAAAAGTTTGCGAGTCGGTCGGAGCGCGGGTGCTCGGGAGGACTCGTAGGTGAACCGACGCGTCCAATCACGGACGGCTCCAGATAGGGAGTTGGAAATCAGTTTGCCACTATTGAATTATACGAGAGCTGCAGCCGGGACGTCATACGCCGAAGTTTAATCTCCCGGAGCGACGGTCGGGCTTATTATGCAAATAGTCGAGGAGTCTCCACGGTCATCTGGCAGTCACGTACGGCGCGCCGGCAGCTCACACGGCGCCGGCCGCCGGCACTAACTCAACTAGACGTCCGACTGGCAACAGAAATTGTTTCTACGTCTTCATTACACGATAGCGAAACGGGTCCCTGATGAAGATAAAATTATTGGACTATCAAAAGACGGGCGAAACTTCGGCGACGTCAATTTATTGCCGACGAATAAAGTCGGAGCGAAAATTCGAAATGAAGAAGACAGCGGCGGAAACGAACGGGAGCGAGTGGAATATCTAACTCTTTATTTCGTAGCCGGCGTTGGGGTTGGGCGTTAATTAAGCGAAAATCGAAACGTCAAAGCGACTCTGGCTTTATGCAAATTCGCAGAATTGACTTTCGTTCCGACAGCGCTAGAATTTTTATCGCTTGCCAGACGATTGTTTGAACAGGGTAATTAGGGGTTGCAGACGGCGGTCGCTGCGGCGGCGTTTGTGCAAAGCTACCTGGTGTAGCGCACTGTCCCATGAGTGTAACAGTAGCAGGGCCTTACTCGTGTAATGTAGGTATACTGAACATTCGCCATCGGGTAAGTGAATCAGCGAATCGTCGTTTCCTAATAAGTCTTAACTATTCGAACGCATTGCGAAATATGCTTTGTCGAATCCTGCATAACACTTTCCACAGTCTTAAGCAAAAACGCAGTTATGTGTATGATTGAAGTATACGTTAAGTTAGCCGCGTTTTATCGCATGAAGACAGTTTTAGCGTGGTTATTCTGAAAGTTGAGCGAGAATAAGCGTGTCCTAGCCTTCTGAAACGGATCGTCCACATAAATATTTATACGAAGCAGACAGGAACCGGCGATCCATCTCGGGGCAGGTAGACACACAAATCACCATGCCAAATGCGGTCTCAAATCTAGCGGGGCTCATACATTTTATATAGTATTTATTTTTGCCGCCCGACAACGGCCGTCGTCAAGCACGGTTTATAACTTCACAAACTGTGTGAAAATGAATCTGCTTGGTACAGTTCAGTTGCTGCTGACTTATTTAATTCGTAATTTTGTCCGTGGCTTTGCCGCCTTCCTTGTCTACATCACAAACGGAACTTCAATAAAAAAAAACAACTTTTAAGTCCAATGGTTTAGACAGGCGTTGATAAGTAAGTCAGGATCTATACTAATATTATGTATCCTAAACTTTAAAATTTTAACTTTGATCGTAAGTATTCACTTTCATATTTCATTATTTCTTTTCATGAGTATACTTAAAAGCCCAAATACGTGCTTATGAAGATGAAAAACCTATTCTCCAGAAAGAAGTAAAAAACGAAATCACGCGTATAGTCTCTTCTAGCGTACAGTACACTCAGCCATTTCTTTCTTTAACCTTTCTTATACCAAGGGCAAGAGTTAGCTATAAATAAAAATGCAAAACCATCTACAATTTTACGTAAAATAAACTAAATGCCTTTCTTATATCTGTTGGAATGTGGATTATAACCAACATCAATACCAAAGGGTTACCCAACAAGGCAGAACGCCTTTCTTACAACTGTCGTGTTAAGAAGCATTTAACGCCTCGCTTTTTAATGTAGAATCGCGTGATTAAAACATTGTTGCTACCATAAATTTGTTTGCCACTTAACCCGGTAGATCGGGGGTATTGAGCGTGACGCTCGAGCGTCTTAGATAACGGAACACGGACGATTCCGGGCCAGATACGAATACGATGTTTGGACGACGAAGTCTTTAAAAAAAAATCAAGAGATCGCTAAATTGTTTTCGGGATAATTTTCGTGATTTATCTTGACATTCCGCTTGTCCAATTCGTGTCCCTCTGTAATTTACTTAGTATTGATACGTAAAAAACCCTATGCCGAAATATGTATGTATGTAAAACTCTTTATTGTATTCTATTTCTTTATTTAATTCTATTCTTTATTTTATTCTTTTTATTTTTATTCTTTATTCTTTCTTTTTTCGAAGTAATTACGTAAAACATAAAAGTTCACACTAGGTCAAACTGAAGAAAATTGCCGTAGTAAAATACAGTTATTATAACTTTCCACGATTTCCATATCTTATATAGAAATAGGAACAAATTTCGTTTGAGTTAATTAAACATGCTTAGGGAGTATATAATCACTTAATCAGTTTATTCAGCTAATTAATGTTGAACTTACACTGTAATTCCAACACGCTGTGTCAAAGTTGTTCATCACTCAATTAAAATATATATCCATGTATGACGATGCCGCCTTTTTATTTAGGAATGGTGTCGATGCCGGTACAAAAACCAGTAGGCTTATTGTCTAACTCGCTCGCAATCGCTATCGTGTTCATTTTGACAGTTCATGTATGGGCTGACAATTGGCATCGGAATCAGCTAGCTGTCACATTCATACAAGAACTGTCAAAGTGAACACGATGGCGATTGCGAGCGAGTTAGACAATAAGCCTAATGTGTCAGTACACCAAAGCCTAGTAACAGTGGGTGTTTAGAAGTCGCGTTGTCGCGTAGCAGTGCTTGGTAATGGACAAATAATGCGCACACGCGCCCATTATAATGTTGTTTGAGGCCATTTACTGCCCCAACGATATCCCTAATCACCACGGGCCTTAATCTTCTGTTACATACAATTAGTTGTCACTAACTCGAGACGGCGTCCGGACCGTCCATTACTGTATTTCTAATTGATATAGGTGTAATATATCAAATGTACGACACCCCGTTAAGTTGTTATTGTGAGCGTAGTCGAGGTCAATCCGTCAAAAACAAATACGGTAGTTTAAGCCGGCCATATATATACGGAATTTTCGTACGGTTTCCGTACGGAATGACGTCAGCGAACGGGACATCGCTATGTAACGGAACGGGACAGGGCTACGAATTGACGACATTCTGTACGGAAACCGTATGTATATGGCCGGCCTTAGAGTCGGATTGACGCTGTCTTTGATCAAACCTGTGACACTGACACGTCAAACTAGGATTGCCGTTACCAAATTTTTTTTGGTGACCATAGTATATTTGTCGGTTGTAAAACTAATATAAAAGTTTGTAATTTCATTGCTAAGAGATCGTTTGGCCTAAAAAAAAAACACACATTAATACATTGCTGATCTATTTTCATGTCTGTGTTTTATGTTTCATTTTTATACAATTGTGTGTATGCTCTATTTCTGTGTCTTTCAAAAGAGAATAAATGTCTTCTTTCTTTCTTTCAAATACACATTACATTACATTACTTATTTGTTCTACGTGAAAAAGGAATTTATCCAGCAACTACGTCCTAGTCTAATAATAGGTAATTCTACAGGGACTATAGGGTCGGTGACAGATACGCGCCTATATACTGTGTTTATAACCTATAACCATCTGGCATCATGATACATAAATATAAAACATTATGACAACAGCGAGTACAGTTAAAGCAGTATCAGATGCAATGAAGTTCTGTTTTACAGCAAGTTCTGAGTACTTCACTTAATATCTTTGACTCATTATGTAACACAAACATTTGACATTGACAAGTGGACGGTGGATTTGCACCAACCTTCGCGTGCTCGTATTTTATTAGCTACGGTTAGACAAAAAAATATCTCAACAAAGTTAAATGTAGTATCAATTTTATAAGACATTATCAAAAGGATATAGACTGCAATTAGCTTTAGCGAGATCTGTAAATAGTATCAATTTTGTTTTAAAGAAGGCAGATATAGTTCAATCTAAAGTAGTCGTAATGAATTGAAAATGCGGCAAAAAAAAATTCAATGCAATCAAATAACTACTTATCTTGCTGCAGTAAATGTGTACGGCCGAAAATACATCGACGAACAACAATAGCGGGTCACTTCCATACAACGTTGTATGAGAGACCAGGTATTTTTGATAGTCAATATAGCATACAAGTTTATTTAGGTCAGTGCAAGTCCACTTGGCGTTAAATAAAAACGATAGAAATGTCAGTTCGTAAGTCCTAAAAAAAGATTATTTTAATACAGAGTCTGGCAAACGAAAGCGTGACCTGGATTTTTTTTTAAATTTTAATATGGCAACATTATTACTCTGTCAAAGGCAAGTCAAAGTCTTTGGTTAGAGTTGTCAGTATTTTGTAGATTCAATTATTTATTGCCGTAATATGGGTAAAACAATAAAAAGTAACGTACGAAAGCTGCTACATAACATGATCAGTAAGTTCAAGCAAAAACAAGAGGAGAAAGAAGTTGTTTTCCAAGAGAAACAACAATGTTCAATCCTTCTTCTCCTTCTCCTTCCTTCAATGTTCAAATCTTAATCCTTCTTCGCTGATTATTTGATATATTGACCATAATTATGATAATGATGATACCGTTGCTTATGTTTACAGATAATCTTGAAGATATTCAAGGAATCTGCGAAATGAAAAACAGTTCGTAATACCACATGTATTTTTTTTTAATTTGCCGCGTTTTCTCAGGTCACGCTTTCGTTTGCCAGACTCTAGCAACACTGACAAGTTTATATAAAAAAGTCCTATCAAATTAAAATTTGAATGTTCACGTTCTAATATGAATGGTGGCGTCACATAGCATTAGGTGATTCACTTGCTCGTTTGTCCCTGTGTCATAAAACTTTCGAAGGCCTAGTTCTGATACTAGATCGCATGTCTAGGTTGTCTAGCCTGGCCCAGACCCGTCTGTTATGTCTACCCAATATTAATGACCTAGATTAATCTAGACATAGTTAATGACTATTTGTCTGCTTGTAAATTAATTTAGACTAATATAACAATATATGACTTATTACTTCTGTATACCTTGTTTTCTGTTTTGATTGTTATATGTGGTGTTCAATAAAGAGTTAATGAATTGTATTGTATTGAATGACATATTATGTATAACCTATGTTAGTATTGCAGGCGCTCCTCAAATTATAACCACGAAGTGATTCGACACTTCATTAGTTACAACCCAAATTTTGATATGCGATTTAGGCTGGAATCGACCAAAATGTTTATTCTTCTCTGATACTAATGTAAAAATAGTATGGCGTTTTGTCATTAGTATCCGAGAGTAAGTGTTATTCCAGGAATAAAAACTTTGATCGAATCCAGCCTTAGTAGGTACGACAATCAAATAGTGGTAGTATTTTTAATACTGTAATAGTCAGCAGTTTAGTGGTCAGTCAGTAGGTACCTTAAACTGACTAGAATTTATGAAGAAATTATTTCAGGATCGTAGCTAGTGAAAAAAAGTGTCCGCCTGCCCTTATGGGATAGAGGCGTAGCGGTGTTGTATTGTGACAGTATTACGGTGTGGGTTAAAGCAAACGTTATTAATTTTCTTAACATAATTTATTTCTATCGTTCCTTATCATCTCATCTACATAAAGTCTAAACAGAGGATGCGTAGTTTCTTAATGTCTACGGGCACCATCGAACGTTAATTTTTTTTCAATTGCATTTGCATGCAAATGGTAACCATGGCAATGGAAAAACTGTATGTCCATTTAGGGACATAAATGAACAATAAAATAATAAACTCACACGAACTGTCTACCACATGTTAAGTTAAATCGATTCAAAACTTCAAATTTACTTAAGTACTTTTACTTCGCATTATCGTAGCAAATACAATATCGCCAGTAGCTATCATAACTGCGGTATTAAATCGTCTAAACTTCAAATCGCTAGCAAATTGTGGAAATTACGTACGTTTATACCGACTTGACATCGATTTCTCGGTATGGACGTACGGTATTAGCATTTTTCATTACCTAATGGATCTAGTGTAAGCACACGGCCTTAAAGATATTGAGAACGACGGCCTAGACTAGAATAACTCTAAATTATCCGTAACATCGTAAATGAGAGAGTTTTGCTGCCTTCTTTGTTTGTGTTTCAACTACCCATGAAAGCAGTTAGTACTTGGATGATTTTTCTTATAGACCAGAGGTTCCCAAACTCTTTTGTTCCATAGACCACTTTCAAAATTTTGCTGGATCCCCCTGCAGCTATATTACCACGAATTTCTAAACTAAATCTCGAAAAAAAAATTAAGATTAGCTCTATAATCTATGGAAACTTGCGTTGTTGCTGATTTTCAACGATAAATAAAACAGTTTTCGAAAAAATTGGTTAGAATTGATTGCTTGATAGGGTTAATTATTTGAAAATAAAGTCGACTAAACAAATTTTCAATTATATTATATTTTTGTGCTGCGAGTGACTCCATCCTACTTTACTTTCTTGAAATCTACAATGACTCACAGCACAAGAACCAATCAATTCTCACAAATTTTATTCAATTTTCATGCACCCCCGCTTGCGATTGTGGACCCCCATTTTTGGTCACGCCCAACGTAGACCCCCGTCGAGTCTTCCGTGGACCCCTGGCGGTCCACCTGGACCACTTTGGGAACTACTGTTATAGACCATCATCCCCCTTATTCATAAACGCTCTAGGCTTCTACTAACTTAGCAATCGTTTGTCCTTATCTGTCACATTGACATTTGCCTTTCACAGATAAGGACAAACGATAACTAAGTTAGCAGAAGCCTATAGAGCGTTTATGAATAAGGGAGCATGGCTAGATGAAGGATATATGTGTGATACTTTCTACCCCGGAATATTGCAGTTGGGGCGCCATTTCGATAAATGTTGTCTTACGTCGTTGTTGCTTGGCAACCGTTGTTTTCGACGAAAACTTAGTAACGATCGCTTTGACACTTCGTCAGAGATGTCACAAGGCACAATCAATAGCTCATTAGTATGTTAATTGTCATCTCTGAGAGCGGGTTAACTCTTTACTATTATTACGATTCAGAGTACAAGGTCGTGGGCAAAGAATAGTATCAATACAACTCTTGAAAGTATTATATTATTTTAAAATATCTTTTTTCCACGAAAACCCGACTTCGGAGCGGTTATTTTTCTCCGATAGCTACCAACGTCCGTTCTGTTTTTGATGAAATTCAAACGAAACCTCGAAATGTCCTTTTGTTAAAGTTAAGTATTGTTAAGTAAACAAATAATGATTAGGTACTAAAAAATACAATAAGCCGTCGCCCTTCAGAACTGCTTCAATGTGAAGTTGACTGACATTTTACCCGTCACGCAACGGCAACATTTTCTCAATTTATTATCGAGAAGCTTTGTGTTTAATTTTAATGCAATGCTGCATGCAATTTCGCTAATGATTACGACACTTAAATAGTCCCACGCAGAATCTTAAAAGTTACCTTATAATTTTTAAAAACTACCAGAGCTTACAAAACACAAAAGCTACAATACAACCATAATTTAGGGATCTTAAAAAACGAGCCAATTCTTTACTTAAAAGGCCTGCAATGCACTCTAAAACCTTTTATGGTTATAAGTGTCTATAGGCGGCAGTGATTGCATTTCATCAGGTAACCCCTTCCTTCCACCATATAATCAAAACAATTTTCAAAAATAATCATTAACTAAGTTTTGAAACTGCCACAGCCTAAAAACTACCAAGTAACAATTTGAGGAATCATGGCGTCGGCGACGCTGAGTGAAATACTTTTTAAATTCTCAGTGCAGCGAACAGCGCGGATTACCAGCGCTTCCTGCGCCATCCACGAGAAGCCTAATTATAAGAAACTGCCAGTCGGGAGCAGAAACAATTACAAATTCCAAGTTGCACCTACCCTCCACAAAGAACCTTGTAACATGGAAATAAAAGCCACATTCCGCGGACCCCTCGGAAACTCAACAACGTCTAGCTCTCAGCTTTTACTTCAGTGGCGTGGCTGCATTTAGGCAAGTGGAATCGCTATGGACCCCTCTAGGGTTCCAAGAGTATAATAAAGGTTCCGTACCCTCGCCGTATAAATATATCGCTCCCATCCGCTTGCGGACAGCTTCCTACGATTCAGAGATATTTATGAACGGATGTTTTCTAATAAACGGAATTAGAGAAATGAAAAATAAATTAAGGTTATGATCATTAAGACATCGGCTGGATAATGTTTGCCAACGCCACCCGTAATTTAGTAACTACCTATCTATCTTACCTATTCGTAAAACATAAAACATAAATTAAATAACCAAGCGTCAAAAAGAAGTTTGGTACGGACGACTGTTATCAATCAAATCATTACCACTTTTTAGTGGTCACGTCATGCAAGTATGATTTGACTGTTTCAGCCGCCATTTTAAAAAATTAATCTACCTAGTGACATTCGCGTCATCAAGACGAATCCAATGACGTATCAGATACGGAATTACATACACATATACGCGGCAAACACTTTTTGTCGGGTAAAAGCAGCTTACTTCCAGTTCTAAATATCTCGCCTAATTTCATCAAGACTCAAGACAAGAGATTTCGTTGTTGCTGTGTGTGAAAACTGAGAGATAGCCAATGATTTTATATAGCGAGTGATAGGAATATTATGTAGATTATCATTATCAAAGCCGTGTAATATTTTAACCGAAGCAACCCTGTATTAAGCAATCGGTAGTGATTGTTCGCTTTTTACGCGCTAGTTAGGTAAACCAATGGTATCAAGCCAGTATTTACGGCACCATATAATATTTAATGCACCTGTGGCTCGCACCGGATCTCTACACGATTTTAAACCGACATAGCTATTGGGGAAATCATATCAATATTTGATATTAAACCGCCGTGGTGTTGGACGCAAATTATACACTTGCGTCAAATAATGTCTATTAGACATGTAACGCCTATCAAAATAATTGGAATCAAAATCAAATAGTGTCTGAAATTTTGTTGAATGATTTAATAAACTACACGAATATTCGCCGTCAGTGCACGATAAAAATCAATTGATAGTCAGTAGTCAGTATCCAACCAACTTACTTATAATTATGACGATGGATATCCAACTCTTCAGAACGTTTACGTGTTTGTTAAAGTTACAAGTAGTAATCAAGGCAGTAGCATAGAATAAGTAAGAACATAGTAGAACGGAATCTCCCGCTCCGGCCGGACTCAAGGTCACGATTTACAGTACTTGTTAAACGAGCGGCTCAGTCAGGCTGCCACGGCCGGCGTCGCCGCACGCGCGTTTGGCATTTTTGCGCGTTCCGTCCCGTAGGTACTCATCTAGTTTTACGTGAGCCTGTATGTATTTTATTTTATATTTGTCGGTAAGTAATACTTACTTAAATCATCTTAAATGGCTTCATTTGGTATGGCACTTGTAATAACTTCTTCCTTAATATAATATGTAGGTACGTACCTAATGATTTATAAATTTCATATTTTGTAAAACTAGAATAAAATAATGATTTCAAAGTAAATAAAAACTTATATTTTAGCGATATATATTGCACCAAATAAACCTTTTCCTTTCTTTCTTTCTTTCTTTTATATTATCTTTAGACGTAAGTATAATATTTTAACGGTAAGCAACCCTAGCAATACGCCTGGACGACAGAGGGGCGTAACGACGTGAAGGGGGAAGTAGGTATATAAATGGCGGCGTTTTGAACGCGGTCAAAAGAGATTCCCTTCTACCCTGTTATTATCTATTCTATGGCAGTAGTCTGCTGCCTTGATTACTTGTTATACAGGTCATTTTGCAATAACGAATTTCATTTACCATTTATTTATTTATCGTAGCCATTCAAATTACACTTATACCATTATGTGGTGATACATCGTACATTGTCGCTTTTATACAACGCGGCGATGTATTGAGTGGATACGGTACTGGGAATTTGTTTGACAAAGTATTGTGCTTCGAAACGATGATCTTGTTTGCGGATGGGTTTCGGGAATTGTGTATTGCCGGATGTTTAAATATAAAATCAAAGTGGATCTGTGGGATGCGAGTTCTGGCAACACGAAGTGTTTATGATTTAGATAAACGCAAAGATTCAGAAGAGAGTAATGAACAAAAATCCATGAAATCTCAAGAAGATGATGAAGAGACTCTCAAATATGTAACTTTCTGTCAACTTAGATTACATTTTATTGAATCAGGCGTTACTTTGCGGAGGTCCATTTTAATTTCATTTTTCAATACAACCGGGTTCGATTCCCTAACTAACCAAAATGGTTTTTTTTTTAATTTATGTACCTATGTAGTTTCTAAATCGACGCCATGGTTTGTAAGAACAGATTTCGCTATCTTTCATAGTTTCTGACTTCTCCATACTGACCCATTTGGATTGATCACCCGGTATAGCCTATGTCACCATTCCATTATTAAGAATCTATTGACACCTAATTCATTAAAAGCGGTTCAGTAGTTTGAGCCTACTATACATAAGTACTATAGACTGCCAAAATGATTACTCTTCCTTTTGGCTTCGGCGTACTCGGGTAAAAAACGTGATTGAAAGTTGTTGACTAAGACATAAGAGCTTCCGCTCTTTTCATTTAACCTTAAAAAAGACGCCTCAGAGATCTACTTCAATAGGAAACTTCCAGAAAGCGGTTTCAGAGTTCCAAATTCGAAACTCTCTGTTAAAAGTAATGGACTCCTTTTGACAAAATTCCTCGTGCGCTCGACTCCGACAAAAGTTAATTTCGTAAAGAGCTAATATCAAGCATTTAACTTTAACTCGGATAATAATTTTATTTAGACAACATCAGAGTTTAAAAGCTCACGAAATTTCGAGATTCTGTCTTTATAATTATAGTGAGAATTTAGAATAACAACCGTTTGTAACGCGAACCGACCATGATTTCAAACATTAACTTTTGTTCATAGTTATTTGTAATCCTCTTACAAAGCTTTAATTCAGAAACGAACACACACCACGTAACATGATCTCTCTAAAACATTAAAATTACCAAAAAAAGTTTACCTTGCTACTCCGCTACTTAACTAGATTGAAATATGTTGAAATGGACCTCCGCAAAGTAACGTCTGACTCAATTAAATATCTAGAACGTTTACACCAATGATATTTCATAGTATAGATATGTTACGTTCCTAGTAAATTGTGTTTGAAAAACGTTCCCTCTGTCAACTGTCACATTGACTGTCACGGACTACTCATACTGTGGCTTGTTTGAGGTAAATGAGACAATTGGGTCATCTATGAATCTTCAACTCGGGCGCGGTAGTGACTCTACTCCCAGTTTATCTGTAATATCATTGGTTTACACATACAAAACATCGTCACAAGTAACTACAAATGTACACGCGTACATACTTCTACATATAAATAACCAGCGACCCGCCCCGGCTCCGCACGGATTCAATATAGATACTAACACGGAGCTGCCAAAATTATCGTCATATATTCAACCAATTTACAAAAAAACCTTGACAAATTACACATCGAATCCTTCCTCATGAATCACTCTATCTATTGGTGAAAACCGCATGAAAATCAGTTCAAAAGTTTTGACTTTATCGCGAACAAACAGACGCGGCAGAGGACTTTGTTTTAAATACGCAGTGATTTTAACAACGAAGAGTTTATTATTTAAACAATCGCCGACAAGACAATCTAGCTCTCGTCAAAGGCAAAATCTACTAGCAAGACGTCCTAGCTCTGACATCTAACCTTCAAATACACTATTCCCATTCGATATTTCAAAACCTTGTATGGGACCGCGTCAAACCACGGTTACGTAACATCATAGCGACACCTGGTAGCGACGGCACCGACAATATAGAGTTCTATAGAGTTCTATACAACATGGAAGTTCTCAAGGCCTATTACAGCTAACCCACGCCATGTTGCTACAAACAGAAAATAAATTGCCGCGCACACGACGGCAACTGTACCTTACACTGGTGGGTTGATAATTACAACAGAAACGTTATTAGTGCTCAGTTTGTAATCGTAATCGGCGACTGGATAGACGAGGCGTTTTGAGATGCTTTCGAAGATTTACAGCGGTTTAAAGATGCTTTATGTTTAATGTTTTGGCTGTGATAGCACAAAACCGTTCGTGGAGTTCCTTCTAGAAGGCTGCATCTAGCAGTGGAAGTCTTCGATAAACATGCAAATATGGAAACGAAGTAGGTACGTATATACAATACGTAGAAAGTTGACGCACTATTTGATTTGAGTAGTGAAAGATAGTCACTACAAAGGCAACTCAAAAGACAACATTATTCTGGGTTAAGATAACAAAGTATCTCAAAATTCTAAAATATATCTGCAGTTGGTTGGGTCAGTTCGACAAAACACCCCTAAAAAGATCTTTTATTTAATTTTTTTAATCAAAATTTTGTCCCGTCCCTGACGCCGTTCACTTTGAACATCGATTTGATAATTTTGATACATAAATGCTGAAAAACATAAGCTTAAGAGCTATTTAGTCAAAATAACCCAATATTCTGCTGAACAATTCTTGAACAATTTTAAGAGACGTACTTGTACATTAACGCGATATTTCCATTTCCAGTGTTTAAGCGTAGTTTGTAATAAATAACCGCAAGTTTAAACATTACGTTGTTATGTCAAATCACGTCCTGAAATAGCTCAGTTCAGATTAACATAGACATTAGCCGCATCAGATAAAGGCATAATTATACCTAACGTATAATACCTAGATACACGTGTGAACATATTCAAAACAATAGCAACAATACTAAAATAGGTAGGTATAAAGTTAGCCATTAACGGAACGGCGTCGCACTTTGCAACAAAGAAACTATTTAGTAATTTATTTATGGTTGGAATATCAATGCGGAACAGAGTAGCAGAGACACGTGTGAGAGTAACAGGAAACTGCATGTAAATAAATGAAATGGTAAACGATTAAGTTTATCTTTTTGTCTTTTTCTCACACAATTTTAAAGCCACGTTCAGCGTGATTGTGAGCAGAGGCGGAAAGGATAGTGAAAATAGTGATGGGTTGCTAGCCGCATCGCCTATAACATGATTCTTAAGATTTTCGCCCATTCCCTAGATGGGGCTTTTACTTTCTGCTTCTCCCAGACCAGTAGGCTTATTGTCTAACTCGCTCGCAATCACCATCGTGTTCATTTTGACAGTTCTTGTATGAATGTGACAGCTAGCTGATTCCGATGCCAATTGTCAGCCCATACATTAACTGTCAAAATGAACACGATGGCGATTGCGAGCGAATTAGACCATAAGCCTACAGCATGGAAGCGGGTTTGTTTTATAACTTTTCCGAAAAGTTAACATTATATGTATTAGAAGAAAAAAAGGGGTTGTCAAATGAAGTGTTTGGCAAAAGATTCGATCAAATGTTTGTCGGGGAAACATTAGTGTACCGTAACAAAAATAAACCGTCCGAAAAAAGTGTTCATGAAAAAAGGCCGTATTTTTGTTTGGCCATCACTGGACAACTCCAATAAACCAACATAGTAATAATAATGAAAAATGGGCATTATTACAAACTTGTTTTTAACCCTCGCCGCAAAAAGGGCTGTTATATTATAAGTTTGATGTCAACATCTGTATGTGTGAGCAAATGGACCGATTTGGATGCGGTTTTTTTAATTCGAACGGCTCCCTTGTGGTGGTAGCCACGTTTGGTAAAAATTGGTCCAGCAGTTTGAAGAGTTCAGGGGCCTTACCATGACGTCCTAATTCCGACTCAGTTCAAGTTTTGGCTGTCACTTTTAGTATGAATTTGAATTTGACGGCATGCGAACCTAAACTGAAACGCATTAAGACGTCATGGTAAGGCCCCAGCTCGTTTCCAAAATGATGTAAGGTATTTTTGGCATAAAATTTGTTTTTGACGTGATAACGTGTTATAAATCGATGAACACCGGCTGCACGCACGAAAAAGTGTCACGTTCCGCGTGACGTCAGAGCTAGCAGTTTTCATCAATGTTTCTTTATGACGTTATCACGTAAAACTATCGTCCGTGAACCGACTTTACAGATACTACAGGCTTTTTTTAAGGATTACTTTGTAAACTTTAAGGGCCACTATGATTCTATCTCTATTTATTACTACGAAACAGACAGAGACGTCATCATAGATAACTGACAGTTACGATAACTGGAACTTAACAGAGAGTGGTGACACTGGCCCTCTTTTTTGGTGGTTTAATAGTTACTGAAGGACTACTTCTGTCCAGGAGTAGCGGCCGAATGCGTTTTCCATTATCTGCCTATTTAGTAAGCGTGGGGCGCGGCCGATCGATTGATGGCTACCTTATAGTAACTCGTAGCGTCAGCAACTCCACGCTACACACCATCTTGACGCGAGATCTAATCAACGCGCTTGAATCTTTTCAAATTCAAATGGAAAAAAGTTTGCGTTGAAATAATTTTTGATAAAAGCTCTTTTTGCTAATTGTACTTGCATGATCAAGACCATCGAGAACAGAAGAGGAAAGATGTTGGGACACCTTATACGACACGGAGAATGCATTAAGATCATAATTCAAGGAAAAGTTGAAGGGCAGCGGAAGAGAGGAGGCCTAGAAGAACATTTATGGACCAGGTGAAAGAGATGTTAGAAGTCGTGACGTATCAAGAAGTCAAAGAAAAGGCCCTGGAAAGGATCGCATGGAAATTGCTCCACCGACAAGAGCCTAGCTCTTAAGTTTAAGAAGAAGTACTAGCACACAGAAGTCAATTCGAACACAAGATTTTTTTTTCATTTTACGAAATAGCGTGACAAACGAGTGACAAACGAATTTAGATGCATTGCCAGCCTAGAGCCAAGATAGAATAGTGTGCTAGTACTTACGAACACAGAAGCAAGCACTGCCGCCTAGCGGATGAAATGAAAGTCAGATGATGCCAAATTTTTCACGGCCATATTTTCCCCCTGCCCTTGGGAATCGCAATTACTAGGTACTAGGGCATTGACAGTTCGCAATAATTTTTCGATTGGCTTTTCATTTATTAATCGGCTCTACTCTAAGCTAATATTACGTGCGGTATTCAACATTGTTGCCCGGTTGTTATTTCTACGTCCAAAGTTCTAACTTATTCATCGTCTAATGTTGCGTGCATGCATTTAAATATCAGTGTAGTTAGGTTCACTGCAATGTGCAATTACACTATAGTCGCAAGTGACATTTAAGTCATTATTTAATTTAAAAATTCATTATACTTTTAAAAAATGTGTAAGGACCGACGCTACGAAATTCTATACTTTAATGATCCTTAAATACTTCTGTTGTGTGTAGTTGGATGTATTGGAAAATGACTTTCGTATTTTTGGACGAAGCAATGGCAGGGTATGGTCCTGGCTTTTTCTCTTCCGTTAAAAAATATAAATAATTAAATATACGAAATGGTTTAGTTGCAAGCGTGTTTCGCGTAAGTACATAACGAATAACATGACCACCAAGAGCACGGCACGCCTGATGGTAAAAGTGGTAGAAAAATCTAATCTAACTAATATTATAAATGCGAAAGTATGGATAGATGGATGGATGGATGGATGGATGTTTGTTACTCAATCACGCCAGAACTGCCAAACGAATCTGAATGAAATTCGGCACATAGATAGAGAAAAGTCTGGAATAGCACATAGGCTACTTTTTTGCATAAAATTGCATAGCTCCCGCGGGATAGCGATAAACATGTCTAAGGTCGTAAATGGTTTTTGCAACCTAATTCTACGCGGACGAAGTCGCGAGCAGAAGCTAGTAATCTAATAAGTATAAGTAGTTACACAATCAATTTGCAAAGGCATCGTTCTGACGAACACTTCGAAACGACAGTAAACTGTAAACATGAGCTGAAGACAACTCCCGTCAGCGCTGTGTTCCGTTGTAAGGCAGGCAGTTGGACGCATACCTATAGCGTTATTAGATAGCGGGGCGCTCACTCAGCCCTGCATAATCGGTGTTCCATCCCCGCATACCCAATTAACGGCGGCGCAAGCGGCGCGCGCCGAAACATATCAGATCATCGCGCCGCTTAACCTTCGCGTGCCGATGCCGACGACTCCCGAACCACCCCGATCATAAAGGGGCCCGTTTGCGTTTCAATCACTACATCGAACGGAACTGATCGAAATACCCCATTAATTTTAAGGTCGTTTGCATAATGGATTCGGGATTCATTTCCTCCTAAAGGATGTGACGGATGCAGATTTAAGTGATCGATTGTGGAACTATCACTATCGGACGGGTTTCGGTCGAGGGCTTTTTCAGATTCGTTCGCTTAGAGGTACCGGGACAAAGGCGGCCAAGGAGCGAGGGCTTCCTAGAGACAATAGTAGTAATCAAGGCGCGACCCGGCGCGGCGTGATTGCCTCCCGCCCGCTAACAGCTGCTCGGGAGTTTATAAAGATAAGGAAGCACGCACCCGCAACCACAACGTGCCTGCAAACAGGTAACGGAATAGCTTCCACGAAAAGCAGTCTTCGAATGTACAATCGATACCAACAGACATTTAAGGCATTGAGGTTAATCAGAGTGAACTAATAGAACAACTAATTCATAGCGATTTGAATTTAAGTGATTACTTGCACGCTAAAGGCGACCTCACCGGCCGCGGTGAACGATCGCTACAGCGCCTGGAACGAGTTTTAAACTAGTTTGATTTGCAGGAATCGCATTACGGCCTACTCCAGCCACGCTGTTTACAAAACCAGCCGCGAATCCACAACAAGGAGGGGGCGTAACACGAAAAGATTCCGACACACGCGCCAAATTCAATTTGCAAATCTTCCCCGACGGCAAAGATCGAATCAATTTGCACAATCGCCTAAGTGAATTACGTCATTCGAGTGCCGAATATTGTAACAAGAAAAAAAGGCACCAAGGCCGGCAGCCGGTGCTCGCTGCAGTCCGTTCACTTGCGATTTCGAACGGTCGGGGTGAGCACAAAAACAGTGCTCACGCCAAAAGTCAAGGTGAACCGGGTGCTGTCCGCACGTTCCGGTGCACCGCGCGTGCCGCAGTCCGGTCGATACCGACGCCGATTAGCGAAAACAGCCGGCGGTTCACATCGCCCCGACCAGCAAACCAAACGCACACGACGTGCAATTTTCATCAGACAGCTGTCTGTCGAGCCGAGTTTTCACAATAAAGATAAAGTGACTCGACAGTCGACAATGAACCTAGCTATAACGGGGGCACGCGCCCGCGAACCAAAGTGGAAAACATTATTAACATCCATGTACGACAAGCCCATAACGCCAGAGTGCGGCGCGCACGTTCTATTCTAGGTTAAGCATCACCTCGAAAGTAGACTGCGCATACTAAGCGCCAGACAAATAAGGAAAAGGCATTGAAGATGCAGTCCCTTTGGCTTTCGAGATGAGAGCAAGAAAAATAACCGACGCTTGAATCGGCTTTCCTATTTGCTTTGCACATAACAAGTGGCGTGGATAAATACAAGAACATGCAATTGCGGCCCGCGCGACCGGCCGCACCGTTCCTGTTCTGTTAGTGATTCTCAAACTAAAAGAACCTCGTCCATAATACAAGTGATCGCTGTGTTCGAGAGATAATTATCGACCCATTATCCAACATCTTAAGTCGTAGGTCGTGCGTTGACGTTCACAAGATACCTGAGTGAGTATAATGCCTGCTAGTGCAAAGGTCAAGTTATGATTTGCAGCGATCACTTCAGATGATGTTCGTTTTGAGACACAGCCGAAAGCCATCCGTGCCAGGCGAGGCGACACAATAAACAATACGAGTGGGAGTTCGTGTACAGAAATTAGTTATCTTTATCGATCGAATTATACAGGATATCCATTGGAGGCAGCACATAAAATTTCATATCCCGTCCTGTCTGATAAAAGTAATCGATTCTTTATTCCGAACTAACAATAACCTCCAGATGATACAGAGTCATAAAAAGGTCCTATTTACGACTATATTTGTGATTCGAAATAAAAAAGGCATAACTCTTTGTTCCGTCTTGTTGCGGACGCGGTATAAAAATATTGCTAGTCGAGCCGGCGTTTATTTTATAGGCCATTGTGCCTCTAATGCCCTCTCACCAAAAAGAAAAGTGTTAAGCGCTTGAACAAGTAAATTTTGCTCTTACAGCGATAAAGTTTTTATTGAAAATTACGTAACAGATAAAAACTGTGGAAAATGCTCGACCGTTGGCCATAACTCGAACGCAGTTTGATAGTGTTTTAAAATTTCGAGTCTTGCTTTTAAACGTCCTTATTTTAAAGGTGTGAATATTATCTAAAGGAAGCGCTTAAAACAACTTCTGTACCACAACAAAGGTCGTTAAACTGCGGTGGGTTTAAGCGCGGACTGTATATGAGAGTTGACATTTCCTAAGAATAGCAATAATAACAATGGAATCACTCTGACAGTCGCGATTTGACGACCGACCGTCCTCGTCTCGGTCTTGCAAACACTTGTGATCTTTAGCTCGATGTCAAGAATGCATCCAGTTGACAAGGCCACAACGCCTTTAGCATGCGTTCAAAAAAACATAAATAGCAAAAACTAGCATCCTTTTCTGCTAGTCTAGCTATCTGGCTAGCCAGTAATTGGACGTCAGTGACCCGTACAGAGGAAAAAAATGTGCGGAGTGATAAGTCTAGTTAGTTGTTTTATCCTTATGTTCCCATGCATGTAAAGACAAGTATTGTTACTAGTATTAAATAGACTAATCAGTTGTGTGTATGACTACTCTGGAATGCTATTAGGAACTATGATTTTATTGTTAGCGACCATGCTACCAATAAAAACAAGAACTTTGGCGTAGGAGGCACATGGACACCACAGTCTTTCTATACACATACATAAAACACGTTGGGCGAGGAATCCTAAAACCAAGAATTGACAAAGGTTAAAGAAAATTATGACAGGACAGACTTTTTCGTACATCCACGATATCCTACGCAATAGGAGGGTAAATAGTTCCTGCATAAAGTGTAGTGGGATTGTTTAGGCCTGCGTGGGCATGCCTTTGTCCAAGCCACTTGGGCCTAACCTGCTACAAAGGGCCTGAGGCTTAAAGGGGACTTACACTGTACGCGATACAACAAACGTGATATATAGCACCATGAAAAATAGACACGGAGTTTTGGAATGACTCGCCGTAGAAACGTACTGTTTCTCTTTTGTTTGTGCTTCAAGAGTGCACATTGCCGCATTTATGATGGAGAAATAATGACAGTAAACGTACGATCTAATATTTATTATTATTAATCTGAAAATCAGAATGAATCAGTGAATTCGATGTAATAATTTTTCTTTTTGCAAGCAAATATTCTTGTTTCATACCGTCTGTGCCGCGCTCTGTTTATGGACTATCCATTGCCAACTCCGAACGCGGGACTCCAGCTGCACGTCTAGCACGAGAGCGCGCAAGAGTCGCGTCGCGCGCGAGACAGGTTGCTCGTCTTTTTCTTACTGTTCGTTCTGGAAGTAGACGGATGGTCATCGCGCAAGCGACGCGACTCTCGCGCTCTCTAGTGCTATCCGGACTACATGCGGTGTCAAGAAAGAAAATAGAATCTTTGTAAAGATTAAGGTATATACTCGTGACCAATGCTAAGGTTCTCAACAACTACCGCGACCTACCTATCAAAAGCGTAGCGACTTGTCTCATAATTTCTCGTACCCACTAGAATGCGCTTAGAAATCGCAGTTCAACTGTCTTTCTGAGCGGTCTGTTTGGTAACTCGCATTCTTTTGTGTAAGCATCAAAAGCCATCAGAGGCTATCGGGGAAAGTACCTACTCACAAAAAAGCAGCGGGTAGCACTCCGGGAGTGCCGGCAGAAGTGAAAACAGCAGCTTAGATTAGATTTTAATGTTGTAACCTCCATGTCGCTCAAGACGCCGTACTGGCCGCTTACAAAACGTACGTATTATTTATATTGACAGACCTCTAACAATGTGCTGATGCCCTAGTAATTTTGCTCCATGACTCAACAATAAACACTTCAAAAATCGAACGCGATTCATTCGTATTTCAAAATAAGCTCAGAGGCTCTGATATCCTGGTACTTAAACTCTCCCTCCGTCTCACGCCTGACGTGAGTTTAACATTTTTTACCCATCCCAAAGAGTGCTCAGCGCCGTTAAAGAAGTTTCCACTTCAAAAAGTGTTAGCTGCTTTTATCATAAGAACTTGTCACTAACGGGAGCAACGTTTAAACGTTTAAATTTGGTCGTATTTCTCACAAACAGCCCCATAAATAGTGCCGCTTTATCACAATTAACGCGTACTGTATTAACATTCGACAACTCGTTTTCTAGTATTTTAGCATGTTTATCGGCACTAGGCGATAGTGTTAAGTCAGCGATGTCACCACTTAGTTTTATCATTACAGTATGAGTATGACAAAGTGATGTGGTAGCTTGCTAATTAGACTTTTACTAGGGCTACTTAGGGTTACCTCCGCGTGTGATCAAGTCTGACACGCGCACCGAGGGTTCCGTGCGAATTCGGCAAGTGAATATGAAATCCAGTGTTAGCAGAGCCCAGCCTCCTTAGCAAATGTAGCGCGAGATCATTTTATATTAGTTACTTACATGTCTATGTACAGACAGACATGAAAATATTCCATTATTAGTATTTGTTGTTATAGCAGCAACAGAAATCATCTGTGAAAATTTCGACTGTCTAGCTATCTCGGTTCATGTGAAACAGCCTGGTGACAGACGGACAGACAGCGAAGTCTTACTAATAGGGTCCCGTTTTTACCCTTTGGGTACAGGACCCTAAATAAATAAAAAAAAATCGTTTATTTCAGACAACATTGATGGTCCATAGTTTGTTAGTAAATCGAAATTTATGCTGATGTTAGTTTAGTATGTCATGTCTAAAAACAGAATAAAATAAATGTTACTCGACATCATTTTTTAACATACTATAGATACGGTATATGTAGGTATACATATTTCCAACACTCAGTGACTCACTCAAGGCAGCCCTTTAGTAAAAACAAGAATAATGCGTAACTTTCCGTAAATATGGCAAAATAACATAATAACAACCTATTTATACATTTTTTGTTATAATAAATTGATACGGTGATCCTGTCACGTAGGTCCGTATAGTAGGCGGCAAATAAGTAAAACGTGGAGGGGATATACGCAGTATGAAAAACAACATCATTTTCATACTGCGCATATCCCCTCCACGTTTTACTTATTTGCCGCCTACTATACTCCGTACAATTCATATCTACCCACACATACCGTATTTAAAAAAAAAAACAAAGTTATTTTAGCGCGTGGTAAACACTGACGATCGTTCATGATACACATAAAAGGACTAACCAACAGAGCAATAATACTGTGCAACATATTAAATTTCATTAGTTTTTCGTTCAATTCTTTATTCGCCTCACTCTGTACATTTGCAATATAACCTATGATTTTTTTACATAGGCACTACATCACATATTATCACGTAAATCCCTCGCGGGGTAAATAGAGCCCACGGTTACAAGATCTAAAGGCCTTGATATATTGATAGATTGTGACCTTAATATATATTGATTTTAGCGTGATTATGGACATATCATGGACGTATCTATAGGCGGAAAGGGGAATCAATCCGCATCGCTTATAACATGATTCCTAAGATTTTAGCCCATACAGGGTAGACAGAGTGCCTAAAATGTTCATTTAGTTAGGTCGCAATCGCAACCGAACTCCGGCGAATGTTTTCACAGCGAGAAAACCGGCGTGACGTCACACTGCGGCTAGATGCACTCCAGCGCAGCTGTTATGTAAAGCTGTAGACAGTTTGGCTGCGCAAACATCGAGACGGTTTTAGCTAGGGTTGCCAATCTGTGGGGAATTCCCCAAACTGCGGGGAAAGAGGAGCTGATTAGGGAATGTGCGGGGAGCGGGAGAGCTTCAATTCGGGGAAAATGCGGGGATTTTAAGTATGAACACAAATCGACATTTCACATCAAATTATCAAGTCTTAATTGATTTCTGAACAATTCATTACTCGACGGTATTTCAATTCATGGATATTCAGATCAAATTGGGGAATTTAGACAGTTGTGTTTAGGGATTTTACCATATTTCAGCCGGCAACCCTGGTTTTAGCACGCCGTATACACAAGCCGTCAAAACCTAAACAACACGTCTTAGGATTATTGTGGAATATTTTAGAGTGGTTTTTGAAGGCACTCGAAAGTGGTAGTTTTTTTAATCTACTCGTAAGTATTTAAAATTCAACACATAAAATTTTGATTATTTCATTATTTTGTAATAAACAGTAACGATACCAGCGGAGAATTAATTTAATTATGCCTAATTGTTTTATTGTTGTTGCCTATTCAATTGATTTTTAATATTTTATCTCATTCTTGACGATTTCAATCTAAATTCTTCTAACTTGACAATGTACAATTTATGATGTAGTACCTAATTTTTACTGAATGAATAAATAATCGAAATATTCTGTTAGCTTAGACTGGCGTGTTGATCCAACATAAGTTTATTTATGTTATGGGCTACCTACCTAACATGTTATTCAATGAACTAATGTGTCTGCTTCAGTTCGCCCTTCAAGGTTGAATCGAGTTGAAGTCAGGTAAAGCCTAGCTAAGTAGATAGCGTATTGTAAAGCTAGGTAGTACAAGAGTTGTATATTCAAAAAATCTACCCCCTTACACGTTATTAGATGTGTTGTGATATTTATTCGCATTGAGCGTGGTGTGTACGGCAGTAATAAATTTAAGTCTATTGAATAATCAGAGTATTATTCACACTTCACTCATGTCGCTACGACGGTTGTTTGTAAATTTGCTTTTTTTAGTGTAATACGTTTTCTTAAACGACGTAATATATAATAGTCCGCAATGTATATCGATTAAAAGTCAGTTACATATTAAATAAACTAAAGTAATAGCTGCAATTTCATTTTCTAAACGTATGTGAAACACACGACTCGCACGGATGCAACCTATTTGCTAATTATTATTATTATTTTCTGGCTCGTATTGCCACAGACGCGTTTGCTAATTATTATAATAATAGAAAAGCTGCGTTCACAGATTAAACAAAGCTGCCAACAGCTCTCACTTGGCTGTTTGCGTTCGGAAATCAAACAATGCAGTTCACGATGAGTTCGCCATAGAGTGGGACGAGGCTAGCGACAAGATAACCAACATTGCCATTGCCAAGTGGCGGGAGTGCGATCCGCACACTGCATTACATGAGGGGCGACCACGCGTTCATTAATTAACGGACAGTCTTACTAAAAAAAATAAAAATTAACTTGAATTGTTCCAATTATACTTATTTATGTGCAATAAAGAGTTTACATACATACATACATTTATTTTTTGTTCGTAATGAACATGAAATACGTTAGGCACGATTTTTATTTTTTCATTAAAGTACCTACCTAATGATTGCGTGATAGTAAATAGCCATTTATTTCATCAAAAATATTTCACACACACGTATACGAATGAACACAAGCCTAATGTACTTTCTCTATTCCATCGTGGTTAAAAATGGTTTTAATCGTCTCGTTAGTGAAGATACCTACAGAGATGCGATTTTAGCTGCATGTGTAGTATATCATACTATCAACAAAGATAACACCGATCGTTATCTCGAGATAAAGTTTACTCTTTTATGTTTTTCAGACACGCTATACTAAATTTGTGTAATACTTTTATTCCCAGATGTGACACACTAGATTATTACATAAATCGCTTTATAGCCGATAAATGTCATTACTTTCCTGTATAAATAACGCCGGATATGAGTTCAGACATGCGTCAAATGTACAATAATAATACCTTTTAGGTACTGATTGCACACGAACGAGCTATCACACTAACTAGGTATCATGACAGCCCGCATGATGCCTCGATTCAGCTCAGAACAATACGTTATCGGATACCTATCTCAAAGTTATATGTATTCTATAGTTTAGTTCCACCAAGTCTGCAACACACTAAAACTTGTTTCCATTTTGCAAGTATCAAATATTTGAGATACAATAGAATGGTTTTATTAACATTCAGCTAATATTTATCTTAAGTACCTAATGCTTAAAACACCTACATTCGGATAACAATGAAAAGTAACAAAAGACGGTTCTTACGACTTTACGTCTACATTTTTGCATGCTGTGCTTATTAGCAAGTTTTATTTTTGTCTCATAACGAAAAAAATGTGCATAAAGTTGCCGCATTTCAGTGCGTCATGTTAAGCAGCCGGTGGAAGCGTATTTTTTGCTCCGATGCATCACGTGCGCCGCTTCCGAGATTAGCATCAAAAATGAATGACTATTATTCCTCCTACATGTAAAATTGTAAATCGATAAGTACGCAAGTGACTAGGCGTACACAGCACACTCAAGTGCATTTTCTGAAGCGTCCTACCGCTAACCATGCAAGGACACGCAACAGAATGCGTGTCTAATATCATATTTTACACATCTTCACCAATGTTATGAGTAGCGTAGAGCTCAATCGGCTTTCTTTTCTACTTTCGACGAATAGCTCTACATTGTGAACAATTGCACTAAGCAACGCTAACGCTAACGCCACCAGATGCGAGGGAGAAAATACAAAAATATCTTTTGTGCGCAATTTTGCCATATAATTTATACCGCGCCGTATTCCGAATTACCAACTGATGTATGTACCTGCCATTCTAGCGTTCCATTTCGCGGAGAAAGTACCTACGCGTCTACCACGACGGAAATGCACGTTATTTTCGCACGCATTATGTCTATAAAACCTCGCCTTTCAAGAAAATCTTTTATAGAATGGAGCGTTTACGTGATGTCGGAATAACCATCAATCACGCTCGCGTAGAAATGTGTGTAATACCATGTATAATAACAAGACATTTATATATTGTAGTTGGGAAAAAACACAATAGCAAGATTTTTTACAGAAAATGAGCGTTTTCAAAAAAATAGGTCACATAATCCATTTTTATAGAATTTAACAAGGAATTTTCAATTTTTCTTACTCAGAATCGTTTACCCTATCGATTCTCATACAAGAAAATGTAAGTCCCTGATTTTATTACCGATTTTTTTTGTACCACGTCACGTTCCAAAGTTTTTGGGACACATTTTTCCTTGTATAATCTCGATCGAAAGAGCAAACGATTCTGTGTAAGAAAAATCGAAACTAGTTAAATTCTGAAAAAATTGCAGACTTTTTTGGAAAACGCTCAAATATTTCATTTGTTTTCCCAAAAAGTTCAAAGACGCCGTTAGTCAAATAAAACAAAGAAACCGATTGCTTTTCCCCAATAGTTAACTCAACGCAGTGGTAATGGTAACAGAGTCGTAGGTATTATTAATATTTCATTGATATGGATAGTGTTGATTTTTCAGTGAACGTTCCAAAGTGTTATAAGCTTGGTCGGTTATCGTGGCACGAATTTATAATAAAGCCGGTGCTAAAAATACTCATTTCAGTTTCTAAGATTTTCACGAAATCTTACGTGCCCTTGCCAAATTAAATATTTAAGTAGCCGAGATTATGAACTAAATTCCTTCTTGTCAAGAATATCTCTTGAGATGTTTTAAATTAATGCTTCATTAAATTCAAAGCGTTGTTGGTTATTCACTTACGAGTACAACGGTAAAATGTTGGATAAAATTATTTCTTACAACATCACTAGATTGTGAAGCGTACAGCCATCGCCCGTGCGAGATCGAAGGATTAACTAATTATATCGTTATCTACGACAGAATTGCACTAAACAATCTCAGTGCGAAGTTATGTACAAGCGTTAATTAGGTTAACACATTTTTAATGCACTGTTATTAAAATTAAGTGCAGTAGCGACCTTGAATGTAAAATAAAACGGGCATTATTAGCGGGGCATAACGAAATCTTTACTGTCCACAAAAATAACGGTTATTCGGGACAGTTGTACCACGAACTTAGGTTGTGGTCACATTTCTAGAAATTTTAAGGTAAGTACTTACTAACTTACAGGAGAAAAAAAAACGATTTTAGAACGCACCCGTAAATTCTTTTAATCTATGGGCACGTCACGTCCAATAAAAAAAAAACATTGCGTTTTATTTTGGCGCCGTATCGAGTTTGACAGCAGGTAACCCGCTTATATATTGTAGTTTTGCTAAATGTTTTTATTATTAATACCTAGAACAAATAATGTTTGTAACTATGACTTTCTACCGTTGCGTCATCCTGAATTCTAATGTGAATCCAATATGTAAGTGAAATCATTTTGGTAAAATCTAAGTAGATAACCGGTATTAAATCGGTAACAATAACATTCCTGCGTCTAAACATAATCACAGATAACCAGTTCCCATGTAAAGAAAGGGCTCTAAATTCTTATAAAGCGGAGGGCGGAAACTCGGCCGACCAGGAATGCAGCCGAAACAAAGAGGTTACAGAGTTGTGTAACTAACAAAGGGGAGTCGAATGAATCAATGCCATTACAAGGATCGTAGTCGAGACCACGCGATTAGTGCAGGACTGGAATGGCATGAAAGGGAGGCTTATATTCCAACAATGGACGGAAACTAATCTCGCGCTGACTTACTACTATCTAAACAGAGCAGCTTCTACCTATGCTGTTGAGTTGACACGTCATAAACAGCGTGTTACCTAAGCACACGTTAGCTGCGTGTAGGTAGCTATAACGTCAGTAAACGTGTTGTTTCCGTTTAGCGATTACCGATTACCTACGTAGGTACGATCCTATAGAAACTAGAGGTAAGTACCTACGAGGTAATTAATCACGACACAGCATGGTGCGCCGACGTGATGTCTCGTGGAGCCGCGTAATGAAAAACTGCCGGTTGGGTGATGTGCATTTGCTTCATTCATCTCCCCACGCTGGGGCGCGATTACCCGGTGACGATTGAGGAAGATCAGGCGAGCCCAGCTCCGCAGTGACGTAACTGCCCGTGGCAGTGGTGCCAAATGGGTTACAGGCGTCGCCCGCCCCACCCGCGGCTCATTACACTCCGCTTGCATTGCACTCTTTCCTTCGTCTAGTCGTCTGCCAAGGTCATTACGCCACGCGCCATCGACGCGCAATGCACGCGCCGGCAAGCGCACCACTACTGTAGCCTAGCATAGGCCAACCTAACATACACTTAACCAAAACTCCGATGGGTAACTAATGAAAACTTCACTGACCTGTTTTTTTCCAACTCGTTATGAGTGGTCCTGGAACAAAAAGCATACAATTTGTAACCGGCCACGGCGACACTGATACCAATCACGCAACGAGAGCAACTCTCCACTAATTAGATCACGTATACACTGCACTAGCACTCAAATCGCATCGGCAAGCGGGCTCCACTCACCTGCTGCCCTGCGATTTCTTCGTCTTCGGCCGTCTTCCGCCCGACCGGGATTCCTCGTAAGCCGGCAAGTTCAGTGCATACCCATGCTCCGCCTCTGCAACAAAGAAAACTGCCATTCCGTCAAAATCAGCTGATTACGACACGGCAAAAATAGACGGGAGCCATGTTGACGTGTGCGTGTACTGCACTCGACTCGATTGACAATTCAAACAAAGAAAATCCAATTCACCTCTATCGCGCCTTTCGATGAATTCAGCAGCTTGGATGAGAGCAGCAATACTCATATTTAATGTATCCTGGGTTTGCACAGGTATTCACGAACGTCACACGACTTATTCGATTAACTATAAATAAAAAGTATCTCAGTCCGCTTCGTGGTTCACGACTGCGTTTACCGATGTCAAAAACACACTAGACGAGTTGGGACGCGCGACCGTGTACAGCGGTTCGTGATTTGTCGGCTACATTCGTGCGCCGCTCGGTCGGCCAATCGCGGCGCGGCAATGCCTACAATAAAATACCTGGGTCAATCACGTGAACTTTGTGTTTCCAAACAAAACATTTTTTTTCTATGCGCTGCTCTGCCGTAGTGAAGTGGTGTATTGAACAAGTTCTATTTGCATGAATTCATTGTGCTGTACGTCGGGCGTGCATTGAAGTGCACTCAACTGCACGCTAGCAACCGCTATCGGTTTAACTCCACTATTTTAGTAATAATTTGTTACAATGTTGGGCATGGGGCATGGGGCGCAACGTGAGCGAGTAAACAAGTCTTACTGGACACTTTCTATTCTAATTGGCGACACAGTTAATCTTCATTTGCTAAGTTGTTTACGCTCTTTTGTAGGTTTTAAATGTCAGGGAAGGGGTATGCTTACAATAAAATATTTGATTCAAGACTATAATTCCATCGGCACAAAGGCCCAAACTTATGGGGAGTAAATAAAAGGCGTCAGGTTTACATTTGCGTAACACTTTTAATATTTAATATTCGTAAACATATCTTGAGGGTTTCATTTAGCACCTTTAACATTTTTATTCTGGCATACATTACTGGAAGCAGGTGTTTTCTTGGTTCCTGTAACAACACAACATCACTGTTATTATTATACATTAATTAAATCTAGTATCTTTTGTGTGGCAATTGGAAGAGCTAAGCTATATTTGAACCCAATTATTATCCTATCCTTCAAATCAAATTTTAAACTACCCCCATGATCACATAATGACGCACCTAGTACCTAATATCTTGGTAAAATCAAACTTAACCGTCATACAGACTCAGTTTTGTACATAATACTAAGGGTTGAGATAAATATTCTGTGCAATTACAACATACTACAGGTGATTATCACTTCCTAGCTCCTAATTAGTCGCTTAAATAGCAAAAAACTGCTAAGACCTAAGTATATTACGTACGACTTAGAAATAGAACACGCGTTAGGAACAGTCGAGAGCATAAATATGTGTCACCGACCTTGGTGGCATAAAGGTGTATAGATGTTTTTGACGTTTTGGCAACGATCCTCGGTACATATATTTATGCCCTAGATCAAATAAACGTAATAAATAAACAGAAAAAGCAAAATAACTTTACATACAGTTAGTATCCTGACTCTTCTGTAATACTGGCTGAACACTCTGACCAGAGAGCACAGGAAACTGCAAAGCTGATGTGGTCGGAATTCGCAAGTCGCATCGTTTATTTCCACACAGTTATTCAGGAGCGTCGGAAATCCCATTATGAAGTTGAACACTATATTCCATTCATCCTGAAAAGAAAAATAAAGTTATTACTTCCACAATTTCCGATTTACGTCACCCATTATTATTAGTTACTTAAAAAAAAGTATTTTCTAACTGATGTGAGGCTTAGCACTCAACGGTATACGTGCCGGCACGTAAGTCTAGCGCTGACGTTTCACGTGGAGGGGATCTGCGCACCCACGGATACCGTATTTTATACTTCTGCGCATACAAGGTCATCGCTAGACTTAGGTGCCGGCACTTATAACATCATCACTACATAGTATAAAACAAAGTCGTTTTCCGCTGTCTGTCTACTCTGTCTGTCCCTATGTATGCTTAGACCTTTAAAACTACGCAACGGATTTTGATGCGGTTTTTTTAATAGAATAGATAGAGTGATTGGAGAGGAAGGTTTAGGTATATGTATAATACGCAGAGCAGACGAAGTCGCGGGCAGAAGTAGTCGATTTACCAACGCCAGCAGAAACACTTACAAATATACATGTAAGTGATGTTACATTTTTAGTAAAGACCGGATTATATGCCACATAAAAAGCTTGCTATATGCATGCAAATATCCATGAAAACTGGCAGAAATATGCTCGAAAATAGCCTAAATATGCGAATTAAATGATGAATTTTAGGAACTCAAACAAAGTAAAAAGTAAGTAACATTTCCGTCGCATGTAGATGTTCCAGGAAAGTCAGTTATCCACTAAGACAGTTTTTTTCCGGGTGCATGGTACAGTCGCCATCAGATATATCGTAGCGGGCAAGGTACTCAAATACTTCGGAGCAGCATTAAATTTCAATAAATTCGTTACACTGCTGTTATAAGTCAAAGCATGTAGATCTATTTTATAAAACTAATTTTATTACAAACACACTGTAATTTAAACTGTTTGTCACAAAGTTAAGGTATATTTTCCAAAAATGTTCCGATCTTTATGGTCAGCCTGCCTGCATCGATACATTTGGCGATCTGTGACGTCACGATTTTATTGAAAAGTCGCTGCTATTATATTTATGACTAATTGCGTGTTCTGATGTTATTAACCTTACAGTGTAACGAATTTATTGAAATTTAAGGCTGCTCCGAACTATTTGAGGATCTCGCCCGCTACGATATATCTGATGGCGACTGTACGCATCAAATTTCACACAAATAAATAAAAAATGAAGCTGCAGATCAATGAGCAAGTATGAAAAAGTAACAATTTATATTCGTAATATAATATGTGGGACGACTGCAGTAGGCGAGCGCGACGCTTTGCCGTCTCTTTATCGCATTTCGGAACGCAGAGCGAGTGCACTGCACTCTGAAAAATATTGTGAATGTACTATATAATATGCATCATGACTAAATCTTACAAAATATGTTATTACCGCTGAGGATGGCTTAAATATGCAAATGTATATGCAAATATGCAAAATCCGGTCCCTAATTATTAGTAACATGCGAATGCTAACGTTGACCCAGCTTTATAGAAAACTAGCTGTTGCCTGCGACTTCCGCCTGCAAAGAATTCGTTTATTGCTACCCCGCGATTTTGTTCATTGAAATGGACTACCGCAAAGTAACGCCTGATTCAATAAAATATACAAACCTATATTTACAAATTTAATCTATAAAATACTAATATATCTGACTGACAGACAGGCAATCAGTGCAACTAAACCAGTGGAACTAGAGACTTGAAATTTGGAAGATATATTCCTTGTGGACATTAAAGGTGCACTAAGAAAGGGATTCCCGAAATTCCCACGGGTTTTTTTACTATTTTAGGGAGGGGCGAAGCCACGGCCTTAAAGAAAGTTGTGTCATTGCATCGAGTCCTGGTTGCAAGGTATAATAATAATGATTTTCATCTTAACGTTAAAAGGCGTGTACTTGACCTAATGCGAGACGAATGACACATCATTATCTAAGCTATATCCAACTAGGAATTATTAACATCCATTTATCAGCCATCTGTCAGCGAATATCGGCTTTATGCTGCCTTGGCAACAAGCGTTTTAATCACTATTCTCACTGATTAGTCGATAACGTGTCCCAAGTTATGAGTCACCGAGAAAGGTCAAACTTATAAATTAGGTACATATATAAAGCGATTACATAATTTAGCTACAAGTTGTTTCGCATAAGTCATGGGTTATGTTAAGCCCTGTCTACATTTGGCATTGTATTGAGTCGCGTGTTTTACCATAATAAGGGTCTGGGGCCCCCGGCGCCAAGTTTTGCAAGAACCTCGAAATACCATAACTCAGACACTGATTTCTATGTCACCCTTTTCTGTTCACAAAAAAGACTCAAATGACCCCCGAAAAGTGCTATGAAATTATTACCTCTTGTGTTAGTAAATTAAGGTCGGCATTTTCAAATTCTGACGATGATGGATAGACTCCTTCATCAACTTTCTCGTGAAATGTTCTCACTATTGTTTCCAATCTGGCACAGTTGTATAGAACAAACGCAGCTCCTGAAATGGTCAGAACAATATTTAAAGTATAAGCTTGAGGCATAGAACCCTTGTTTATTTTCAGGGGATTGGCAGGTTCAATGACTGACATGTACAGATGTAACATTTCATGAAAAAACAAAGCTCTGTTTTCCATTTTAACTTGTTGTGTTAATACTTTATTAATTTTATTATTTATATTTTTATGTGCAATAAATAGTTTTCAATTCATATATATATAAGAGTAAGACATGATAAGTACCAACAGCAAAAAAGCTTGTATTAAAAATTATTTTTTAACAAAAACCTATTTTACATTTACTGTCACTAAATGATTACTATGAAAATTAGAATGAAATACAAACAAGGTTCAATCACATGACATTAGTAGTTCAGGCATGCCTGTCATGTTTCAGATATGTATCATCTTTTAAAAATTATGTTTGTCCCTGGGAGAGCTAATAGAATTCGGAATAAATATATTTTTTGGTCAGTTTGTGGTTTAGTCAGTTGGAATGATTTTATGGCAATTACCTAATCAGATTCACAATATTATTTAAGATTTTACCTTTGCTAGATCCTGTAGAAGCAGAATCAAAATTAATTTTAACCACACTAGTGTGCTTGGTCTCCAATAATTCAAATATGGCCGCTGACTCTCCTAGGTTGGCAATAAACTCTTTCCATTTGGAATCAGTGGACACTCTCACTCCATATTTGTGCTGAGCAATAAGGGTCATCTCAGTTTGACGCAGCCTGAAATCATACAGTAAAAAATGTTAAAACATAGTTTAATTTGTTACAAAAATTAACTTAATGACTGAGTAGCCCAAGTTTTCAATGAATTCTATATACATGTTTTTATAAGTACCTATCTAAATTTAATGAATTACTAGTGCAAGCTTCACTTAGTTTGCAAGTAAATAAATTACTGTAAAGTGTCCTGCTATATTCATTTGTTTTGTTTAGAAAACTCAGCCACTTATAACCTCATCTACAATAAAGATGGTAAGTGAGTATAGTATAAGTTTCATGTGTTACGTTAAAAAGTCTAGGATTTAAAATTAAAATTGCAAAAGTTACTAGGTACTACAGTAAGTATTCACCCGATGAACTCTTCTCCCGTTATTGCTTTTTCTTTATTTCCAGTTTTAGCATTCACTACAGCTCCACATAACACCATCTTACTGCCATGAGGGCATATACTTGAAGACTTACTGCTCACAAACAATTTCGGCCTCTTCTCGGATATTGCACACAAATTCTGAATAGTTCTACATAAATATTTCAAACGAAGAGAAGTAATAGAACTATCATTGCACAGTGGATCACAACTCACTGAATTTAATGTTTCGTTTAATCTGATGCTGATCAACGCATTGGTGTTTACAGCTTCTGCTAGCCCAGTACGAACTAAGATACTCCGATCAAGAAATATGTGAACACGACCTTTGCGTTCAACCACTTTGCTTATTTGCATAATCCAGCATTGCGACACCTGGATCAAATCTTCTGCAGTTTTTCTATCACATGTCACCAGATTAGCACTTTCATCAACCAAAGATTTTGAAGAATCGATTAGTATATGCCCTGATTTCGCTGTTAAAGGGAAGCTAAATTCACCGTGTATGTTTAAGCCTTCAGAATGTCTCTTAACCAGCGACCCTTTGTTACATCTGGTTTCTCCAGTTATAAAGGAAAGAACGTTATCTGTGAAAGTTTCTAGAGAATTTTGAATCATTTTATTTTAAACAATAAACAAAGCCACCGAAATTACACGCTTTGATTTCGCTTCGCGTGACAGCCAGCTGTTTGTGAATGTGATGTCATTCCTCCTGCCTCCTGTCAATGTCACTGACGATAAATCATAGACGAAACAGTTTTTTTCTCTGTGATTGGGACCTTGGCTTGGAATGGTTGAATTAGAAGTGTTCATTTCATTTCGTTGCCCTGCCCCGCTATAACTATAACAGATTTAAGCTTACCTCGCCCAAGCTCAAATAAAGTTTAAAGGATGTTTTTACTTAAGTTATTCCATTTTTGCCATCCTGATTCAGTTTCTGAACGAAAATTAGCTGACGTTGCTACTGACGTTGACATCTTGTTGGTTAGATGTCAAGAGCCCGTCGCTCGCTGACAGGCTGCTGCATAAGCGCAGTCTTATTAAAATTGCAGCATTTATTCTGTCGCTATTACGCTTAGTTATTTTAAGTATAGACTATGTTCTAACACAATGGCGAAATACCTACAATGTTCGTTCCTGATCTTTCTGTCATGGCAGTTCGCCACAGTCTCGTCGCACGATCATCTACTCGAAGGTATTTACTGTGGAAAAGAAAACTGTTACGAAGTCCTAGGGGTCACCAGGGACGTGACTAAGAATGAGGTGGGTAAAGCCTATCGTCTATTGGCTAGAAAATACCACCCGGACTTGCACAGGGATCCTGAGGCTAAGAAGGTTGCAGAAGAAAAGTTCAAACAGATTGCAACTGCTTACGAGATTCTCCGTGATGAAGAGGAAAGAACCGACTATGACTACATGCTTGACAACCCTCAGGAGTACTACGCCCATTATTACCGGTACTACCGGCGCCGCATGGCGCCCAAAGTCGATGTTCGCATCGTGATTGCAGTCACGATCTCCATCATATCAATAATGCAGTACTACAGTGCCTGGTCTAAGTACGACACGGCCATAAAATACTTTATGACGGTACCTAAGTACAGGAATAAGGCGCTTGAAATAGCCAAAGCTGAAACCAAGGAGCTGCAGTCCAAGAAAAATAGAAAAAGTAAATCGGAGCAAAAGGAAGAGCAGGACAGAATTATAAGGCGAGTGATAGAGGAGAACATGGATATAAAAGGAGCTTATGCAAAGCCAGAAATTACAGATATCATGTGGGTTCAGTTGATAATCCTGCCTTACACTATTGCATATTACCTTTACTGGTACACAAGATGGCTTTGGAAGTTCACCATTCTCAGACAGCCATATGGTGAAGAGGAGAAATTATATTTAATTAGGAAGTTCATGAAATTGGGGCAGCATCAGTTTAATTCTTTAGAAGATAAGGAACGGCAGGAGTTTTTGGATGAAGAATTGTGGATCAAAGATAATTTTGTGGCCTGGAAAACCTTGAAAGACGAGGAAGCAAAGAAAGCGTTAGCTGAAAATAATAAATACAAACAATACAGAAGGTACATAAAGCAACATGGAGTGGGAAGAATGACGTTTGATGACTCTTGATGAATTAATGTTGTGATATTTATTTTATCCTAATTTAATTTTTAAAACCAAAATATTATTTATACCTTATTGCATTTGTTTATCTAATCTTTTAGTGATTCTATGCTTCTGCATAGATTTAACTTTTAACCAAGCAATAACACTAATATAAAAGCTGAGGTGCAACTAAAAGACTGCATGCAAATAAAAGATAATTTATACAAGTAGTTATTTTTATTTGTTTATTCTCTGTCTCAACATGTACTACATTGATTCAATTATTATAATAGGTATATAATTACATTCATAATTTACACTCATCACAAATGGCAATTCGTTAAGGCATTCTAATCCGACACACCAGGCGCTCAATTTTTACAATTACAAGTATTACAACATACATTTTATATCAAGGCAAGTAATAGATACGCAGAACAATTTTACAAGTTCCTTATTGTTGAAGTCAGAAGTCTAATCCTTGGAATACAGCTAAATATTCTTTCCATTTAATAATTTAGGTTTACTTCAATTTTTAGTATTGGGTCTTGCGTCACCTGAAAAAACGCGGCTAACCGTCTGGCGCTCAACAATAGTTCTTTTTTGCTGTCATCACTTTCACATTTTCTAATTCATTGCGGAACCGTATCTAAACACCTTTATGTAGTCTTGCTTGTGTTATTTCAATTCCGAATACCTATTTAAAACTTGTAAAACTGTTGCAAGTCTAGTAATAAATTGAGATCCTTAATGTAAGAGCAATATCTCGCAGATGACAATTGTTTCTTAATGGGATAATTTGATTTTTACATAACACAACAGTTTTTAATATCAGTTTCATATTAATAATTGCATTGGCAGTGCATTCATGATAATTCATGTCTGTTTGCTATAATATATTATGTCACGGTAAACTTTGTGAACACTTAACTATTTCTTCAGGGCATTTTCATTCTAGCTTATATCATACTTTAGAAGTCAATTACATGTTAAATACCATGACTAGATACCGGATTATATGCATTTGCATATTTAAGCCATTTTCAGCGGTAAAGGATTATTTTAACTATAGTTGTGATGCATATTATCGGTACATTTACAATATTTTTTCCGAGTGCAGTGCACTCAACTTGCGTTCCGAAATGCGAAAAAGACATATTACGCTTATAAATTGTCACTTGTTCATATTTGATGTGCGTGCTCATTGATCTGCAGTTTAGTTTTTTCAAAAAAAAATCCTGAAATTTATCATTTAATTTTGTATATATCGTGCATATTCTGGCCATTTTCGTGCATATTTCTGCCATTTTTCATGCATATTTGCATGCATATAACAAGCTTTTTATGTTGCATATAATCCGGTCTCTAATCATGACTAATTTACATGGTTTCAAAAGTAAATTTTGGAATGTTACAAATACAATTTACATCGAATTCTATCACATACATTTTCCAACATCGAACATATACAACAGTTTTATGATACTGTACATTTACAAGAATAGGGCACCTTTTCAATACTTCGGTTAAACATTACATTTGCTTAAATAAAACTTATTTTATGTAACTATGTAAGTTAGAACAATTTTTCTGGTGCATTTAAAGGCATTGAAAATCAATTTTTGTACTTACAAGTATTCCATTATGGGGTAAATCTGTAGATAATATCTTATTAACTCCGTCAACATATTATGTCACTGATTCCTAAATGTAGGCATTTATTACGATATGAAAATTATGCGTGTTATTTTAGTCTATCTAATTCTTTATTGTTACCTGATAAAATTAGAATATTTTGGGATCCATCCAGTGAAGCTTATTATGACGCTCATCTTCATTTTAACACTTAGTTAATTGGATGTGTTTATATTGCCCAATAACAAAATCTACATGTAATAAGATAAAACAAAAATATCATTGGTTGGTTCTATGCTAAATCTGTTATTAAAATAACAACAAATGATATTTCAGTACTTTATAAATGTCGGTCTACTGTTTATTATCATGGCGTTTAGATGGTTGTCATGATGGTTTCAATTTGATATTAAACACGTTTTTACAATTTACACTATTTCTATTACCTACCTATTTATACAAAACTTCAATTATCTTTCAATAGTCGGACAATTTGATTCTTGACCCGCCTTTCTACTATTTTTAAGGTACTTAAGCATATATTTTCATGCAGGGAAGATTAAGGCATGTCATCTTCGCGAAACTAGGTTTTCAGTCTGCTAATGAGAAACATGAAGGTGGGTCATAACTCAAATTGACTGTACTTTTATTTTGGGACATAACAAGCCTATCTAAACGTCTACTGTATTGAATGATTCTAGTCTTTTGCAGTGAGTCTCAAATGGAATTATATATCTAGTCTTGTTATATTTCCTTTCTATTGCCTTCACGCAGAGAATCTATTTATCCTTCTGTCACGTCAGTACGAAAATCCTCGTTAACATGTTAACAGTCACCATTTTACCAAAATAATTGATATGGTTGGTGGTTACATTAGATATAAAGATACAGTCATTGATTTTACAATTCCTCATTCGCCTAACTTTAAAAACAATGCTTTGCACAAGTATGATTTACATAATTCAAAATACCAGGTAATTTAAATATGTATATTACAGCGAATTAAAGTAATTTGTGCCCTAAAATAATATAATTCAATAGTAACTTCGTTTTAAATAATAATGGACAAAATCGATTGAACGAAATACACCTTTCTAATCCAACTCTAATTCTTAAGCCATCGCCGCTTCGCACACAATCTCTGTACAATACAAATCCTTTTGCAATCAAATCAACCGCCCGCTTATCACATTCAAAACGTTCAATTCTGCAAACAGCGCCATCTCTCCGCAAGGTAAAAAATCAATTCACTTGACACTTAAATGTTTTGTTGGCTGCACTAGCGGCGCCTGCGCGGGACGCGGCGCACCGCTACGTGCATCGCGCGCCCTCACACGGGCGTTTCGTGGTCTGTCTCCTCGATTCGCCCGAGCCGCCACGCGTTAGGGTCGGTCGCTGGGTGATAACAAAGATTCTAGAAAATTGTGCATTTAGACAATGTATAAGGAGCGAAATTGTAACTTCTGGACTGAAATGCCGCTGTCAATTTTCGGTGTACAGTCGCCATCAGATATATCGTAGCGGGCGAGATCCTCAAATAATTCGGAGCAGCCTTAAATTTCAATAAATTCGTTACATAAGTAAGTTTAATAACATCAGAACACGCAATTAGTCGTAAATATAAGAGCAACGACTTTTCAATAAAATCGGGACGTCATAGATCGTCAAAGGTATCGATACAGACAGGCTGACCATAAAGATCGGAACATTTTTGGAAAATATACCTTAATTTTGTGACAAACAGTTTAAATTACAGTGTGATTATAATAAAATTAGTTTTATAAAATAGAACTATATGCTTTGACTTATAACAGCAGAAGAAGAAAAATTTTATTCATAAAAAAAGTATAATGGCAATTTAGTGGCCAGTAACAATTTACACTTTATACAACAAAAAAGGATTTATGTTACTAACACAGTGAATTATGCATGCAGACGTGTACACTATATAGGTGACATATCTTTCATTTTGGCATGACGTTTGAGCCTTATTTGTATTTTGTTTGGAATTCGAATATATTATTATATACGTAAGGTTTATTTTCCACATATGTTCCGATATTTATGATCAGCCTGACTGCGTCGATACCTTTGACGATATGTGCTTCCTCATATTTTTAGCTCATTGAACGTCCCGAATTTATTGAAAAGTTGCTGCTCTTATTTTTATGACGGATTGCGTGTTCCGATGTTATTAACCATATCTAGTGTAACGAATTTATTGAAATTTAATGCTGCTCCGAAATATTTGAGGACCTCGCCCGCTACGATATATCTGATGGCGACTGTACAGAACATGTGCCTAACCTTTCAGGAGTTCTATGTAAAATGTTCGCTTGCTAGAGCAAGTATAAGAAATAACAGAGTTTTAAAGCCACCAAATTCCGGAGTCCTCAATAGCGACTAGCAAGCACGAGCGTTCTGTACATCGTAAATTTAAAAATGGCAGTGCCAATTGGTCAACGTCGATGGTTTCGGAGTCAAAAAATAGTTATTATAATATAACCATTAGGCATATGGGTCAATATTCCTACACGTAAAATGGCTAAAACCACTAGGGGCATACGGTGCGTTTATGGCCATTATTGAACAATAAAGTAAAATCAGCAGCAAATGTATTTTAACTGACGTAAACATTTACACAAGCTACATAGACGTTTGAAGATAGTTAAGTCTATGTAGATACTTTTAAGCATCTTGTAAATAAACTCGCCCGACTATCACAAACTAAGCAGTATGCCCAAAGTCTTTGCTCACGATTGTACGACGAACCGTGTAATGTAACCCTAATCGTAACCTTTTGAACGCCAACGACGTAAACAAAATTAGTCAACTCAATTATGCTAAAAACGAAATTAAATTTCGAAATTTAAAAATCACTTTCTATTATTTTGTTCTAACGACTAATTTGGTGCCGTGGTAACTTTAGGCATCGTCCAAGCTCAAACGGTTAAAAAAGCTGTCACAACACAAACCCAAAAGCTCACCGGACAACATACACATAAATATGTACATACAAACATGCGTGTCACTACCACACCGCGAGTGCTTGTGCCCTGTGCGAGGCTTAACTTAAAATGTGGATGTTGAATGATGATGTTTTGGTTTCATGATGAGTAAAAGGGTACGTATTCAAATACATAAAGTTAAAATACCTAATTGTTCAAAATACCTAATATGTAGTTCAAAATACCTAAATCCGTTTTTCTCAGAATTAACAGAATTTTTATAAACCTAACCTAATCTATAGATTGGTTTAGGTTCTATCTATATATTGAGGTTAAGTTAGGTTAAGTTTACAAAATTCTGAGAAAAATGCAATTAGGTATTTTGAACCATTAGGTATTTTGAACTAAATATTAGATATTTTAACTTTATGTATTTAATACGTACCCGAGTAAAATGAACAAAAAAAAAGTTGAGGGTAGTAGTTTTTGAAGCCAAAAATCACCTACATGTCACGAGATAATCTGTTAATAAAGTATGCTCGTCATTTTCTTGTACATACAACGATCAGCGTGTGTCATTTAAGAACAGCGCGGCTGGCAGGAGACTTATTACCCGTCTTTTTCTTACTGTTCGTTCTATATACCGCCCGCGCGGCACAGAGGCAGGGCAGGGTCGTCCCGCCCCGCACCCCCGCACCGAGTGGGCGAGGACTCGTTTAAGCGGTCTATAGAAACTAGAAAGAGACGGGTACTTAGTCTGTCTCGCGCGTTCTCGTGCTAGCTATAATAGGTATCTTTAATAGCCAGAGCCGCTGAGAAAGGAAGAAACTGAGTGACAAAACAAGTCGTAGTTCGTGCTAGCTTGGTATTTGGTATGTTTAGGTATATGATATGAGTCACTATACAAAATTCTTACTCTCCATGGACGTACAAGCTTTAACGCACAAGAATGACACAGGTATAGGCTGTACCTGTATAGCTCAAGAAAACAGGTCTTGAGGTGACATAATAGCGAGATTGGCTGACTAACTAACGGAATAATTTTAAAAAATATTAGGTAATGCCAATTCGTGAGTGTTAGGGTGTAAAAAAAATAATGAAACAAAAAATTACCTTTAAATGTCGATCTTCCGAACATGCTTGGGGAATTTGGACTCAAAGGACGGGACGTTAAGGATTGATTAAGCTCGTATAGTCTTACATAAACTCCGCATAAACTAGAATATTATAGATAAGGTAACAGCTACCATTAAAGCAGTCTATGTATACATCTAAATACCTAAAGAATAAAGTATAACTGGTTTCTATTTCGTCTAAAATACTTTCGCAATATAATTATTGTATTTATAATGTGCGAAATATTGCTGTTTCCGAAATAGATACCAGCGTTTGACATATTTTAAAGCGTTTATATTAATAAGTAATAACATGCGTATAAAATTGTTATTGTTAAGAATCTAAGGGTCCAATCAGAATTAGAGAAAATACTTATGTTTTTCCGACCTTATTTAGATTAGTGCCTTGAATTTGCATCTATAGAGCGACATTAGATATAATATAATGCAACGGTATGTGATAAAGCGTTCTCACATATAAGAATCCAGTGAAAAATTCATGGTGGAAATGGAAGCTCAAAATTAAAGCTACCTGCTCAAAATTATTTTCTGAAGTCTGAACCACTCGAAATGAAGAGTCTCGAGAGTGGTCGGTAATTTTGTAACAAAAAATAATCTGCTTTGCGCAAATGAACCCTTTATAATATTTTTATTTGTGTTAAGTTAAAATAAATATACTGAATGGAAAACATTACGTGACTAGGGCGTTAATACGGACATCTACATGCGACATATAAACATAATGCGCTAAATAGATTCACATGTCATGGTTAGGTTAATTAGATTATCACACTTTTCTATATATTAAGATTAAAATGTATACATATGTCTATATTAAATACATATGTAATACCAAGTTATCAGCACACGATAAACCTATTTTTATACATATATATGTATGTTTGAATATGTCATGTGTTAAAATATCTAGTAAAGCCAGATAGGGAAAAGGGCCTTGAACCCGATTTCCGGAAAAATTTATAAATCATGATAAAATAAAAGACGTAATTGGGTACCAGAAAATCTACTCCCGTCTAGCTTTAGGGGTCAATGAAAAATATAATAATACGAACATTCAAGACCTGTACATTTTAGTACAAATAAATACATAATATTTTAAAAAGTTACACACGGTTTAATACATCTTAAACAGGTCATGATTATTCAAAAATAATACTTAAATTTTGTTAGGTTGGTACCTAGCACAAATCAGGAGTGGGATAACGTATCGCAACCACCGCGAATTAAAAAAATTAAAAAGGAGTAACCATAAATCATAATAATATATTCAATCACAGTTGCTGCGACTTTCGTTCCATTTCTACCGGATCGTATTCATCGGATTAGGCACACTACCCGCCCGCACCTCTCTCTGTCCCCTTTGTCGTCCGACCCCGCGCCCCTGCACCGCTCGGGCGAGGACTTATTTGAGCGGGCGGTCTATAGTACTAGTTACGACACAGCAAATCATTTGAACACGTTGGTTTTAACGTCTCAATTACTTTGGGCAAACTGGGCAGCGGCAGAGCCTCTAGCGGCGCTTATCGACAACTAACCCTTTTCATAGTATTTCCATTTCAAAGCGAACGCGTTTTAAGTTTAAAAAATATTCTTATTACTCTGACCTTGAATCTTGTTCGCAAGTCGCTGATGTCGCTAGTGAATACGAGGCTTAATGCAGTAGGCTTATTGTCTAACTCGCTAGCAATCGCCATCGTGTTCATTTGACAGTTCTTGTACGAATGTGACAGCTAGCTGATTCCGATGCCAATTGTCAGCCCATACATGAACTGTCAAAATGAACACGATGGCGATTGTGAGCGAGTTAGATAATTAAGCCTACAGGCCACACGTGAGACAAATGACGGAAAACACACAGGACGCAGTCGTATGTTAGAGTAAGAAGAGGTTATTCCTGTTTTATTTTATCATAAGTTACTGCAAACCGTTTGGAGCCGGCGACAACACTACGCAAACGTAAAACAGATCCGTTGTCAAATATTAACGAAAGTCGCATCAAGATCGTGTTAGAGTGAGAGGGATACGGGACTAAGAGGGAGAGGTCCGTCGTTCAGCAGTTGGCGGGCGCGGCGCGCAGCAGCGGCGCGTGCTCGCCTGCGCCAGCGCACAAGCACAACACAGCGTTACTAGTGCTCTAGGTCGCGCCAATGGCACGGGAAGAAGCCTACTCCGAAGTTAAAAATTCAAAGTTTGTGACTTTCCGCTCACACTTATAGTTGTTAATAGGAGAGACAGGGACGGAATGATACGAACTTCGACTTTCGCTTATCGGAGTAGCCAGTGCTGCCGTAGAAGCGACACAGTATGGATAAGAGCCGTTGTTTTTAAAAAGTGCCTCAATCTGTAATTGGTCTCATAATCATAATTCTCTCTCGTCTCGCTTTTATACATTAGCACTACATTCCCTCTGCCATTGGGACCCAATAAATAGAGCGTTACACCACACATTGTCCCCAAATCTTTAAAATATTATCTTATACGGGACAGTGTGCGATGCGTTCAAAAACATACAGATCGAGAATTAAACACTCATCAACGAACTTTTAATAAAAGTCTAACTTGAGAACCTCCATCTTTTTTCGAAGTCGATTATAGTATAATATTGTTTCAATTTGAGTAATTCTCGGTCCGCCTGTACATTAGCTAACATACAATTTAGATAGTACTTGAGAATGTCTGCGTTTACCAAAAATAATTTACCAAAATAATTACCTAACAGACACGCTAAAGTATGTTCAACAACCAATTATACACGACAACATCCAATACAGCCAATGACATTTCCATCTGTGGTGCTTACGTAATGAGCACTGTATATTTCCGATATATTATCAAAAACTACTTACAGCTGAAGCCTACAGCTAGTAATTGGATTAAAAACAAGCATTGAATTATAAATTATAACTTTAGAACAAACGGCCCAAATTCACTAGTAAATTTAAATACTAAACTAACGAAGAAAATTAACAAATGAGCATATCAAAAACTCCTCTCAACTCAGTATGCTATGAACCGGGCCGTTTGTTTTTTTTTTTCATCTGGCTTTTAAATGGACTAAGGAACGAAATTTACTCATGCTTAACTAATTTTACACGATTCGCGCGTCGGTATTGCTTCCTTTTGCTGTCGTTTTTAATAAAAAACGAAACCCCACACGTAATGGCTGGCCCCTTAAACAACCCTTGCTTCCGTGCAACCGTCACCCTTCTTTATGAATACAATATAACACTATTCGTAGTCATATTTTATACTATTTTACGGCACGGCCAATTCCAACTCCCTCAAATTAATATAACAAAGCCTGGGTGATATATCTCATACTTTATTACAAAGTTTGAAATGAAATAAAAGATAATCCATTTCTAACTACAGCAAAAAATTGCTTGAATACCAAATAACTCACTCAAGTTAGTGTGATATTACGAAGATACCATCATCTCGACAGGAAATGTTTGTCAAATGCATCATTTGGCAAACCTCTAGTCCTACAATCAGCTAATTCAAAATAAAAATAAAATCGTGCGGCTCATGTTAGCTTAGTCAAGTTTAATGAAGTTTTGAAATACTTAATATAATTACTACCCGATAACAAACAAGTTTGCCAAATGATGGCCTTGTGAAACGACGCATTAGTGTAATGTTTTTTTTTTGTAAGACGATGACAAACCTATATACTACGACACTACATCACTATCAAAAACGTAAAGTCCCAGCAAACCTTTACTTTCAAATCAAAACACCCATACCCAGTATCACCCTACATCCCTAATACAAGCGAACCATTGCATTCCTGACCCACGGTAGAACGTTCTCACAGTAAACGTCACATTAATGCCTAGACATCACCAAAACAAAAAAAAAATGTTCCACTGGTTTAAAATTAAGGTAATTGTAATTGCATGATCACGTCACTATCCCCCTTATTCATAAACGCTCCATAGGCTCCTGCTAACTTAGCAATCGTTTGTCCTTATCTGTCACTGTGATTACTTTCACAGATAAGCACAAACGATTGCTAAGTTAGCAGGAGCCTATAGAGCGTTTATAAAGGGGTATGACATTTACTGTGAGAACCACAGTGGATCACGAATAATTTTTTTCGATTACAATCTACACCCAGCAAAACCGACGCGGAACTTTCAAAATTCCAAAATGGCGGACGGTTACCTTGCAACTGCCGGTTGAGTAGCGCGGTGATGCCCGGTCCGTCGCCGCTCTTCTTGACCACAAGCATCGGCTTGTCCTCGCCCTCCTCGAAACTGTTCGGCAGGTGGCCGTTGCTCACCGCCATTGTTTCGCTCACCTGCAATACATTATGAATCTTCTTGAACGTTATAAATTAACCCCCTTACTCATAAACGCTCTCTAGGCATCTGCTAACTTAAGAATAAGAATAATTTATTTGTTGAAAGCAGGTGTACATAAATGATCTTAAAGCTAGTTAGAATATCCACTTTCTACCTAAAATAGGCGTACAAAATTAAGATGACTGAAATAATACGAAAATGTCATGCATAACAATAAATATAAATAACAATAGTAGAATAGTAGGCAAGTGGGAATGAGTAAAATATAATATTATTAACACTGATTAAGAACAGCAAAAAATAAGACAAATTAAAATTAATGTATTGGCGAAATTCATGTCCAAATGCAGATTGAATAATATTTTATTAAAATACAATTTATACATAGATGTCCCAATTAATTCATTCTGGCTTTTGTTTAATAAAATACTCGGAGCAACTATAATATAGTTTGGCCATGCACCAATTGAACAATTCTTTTTTGAAAAGTGGTAAATGTAGCCCTTTTAATGACTTTGGTAGATAGTTATAGACCTTAATGCACATGCATATACAATTTTTATTTACTAGAGAGGCGGTTGTGCCAGGGTGCAATAGTTGTGGTCCATATCGAGCGTAAAGTTACAAGTAACAATCGTTTGTCCTTATCTGTCACATTAACAATTACCTTTCACAGATAAGGACAAACGATTGCTAAGTTAGCAGCCTATAAAGCGTTTATGAATAAGGGGGTCATTTATTTTGAAAAGTCCGTGTGAAAAAAAAGCACGTGTGAAGAGATCGATGAATATGGATGAAGCGAAAGAGGTATGTCAGTCATGCCTACCCCTGTGGGAAAGAGGCGTGACGGTAAGTATGTATGTATTCTTCACGTTGTGCCGAAATCCAAGCCGTTCGCCACTCTCCGCTGCTTTTTATTATAATATAACTTCACGAGAAAAGGTTTACAACCCCTGATTCTAAAGTCTAATGTTATCCTGAACGGAATGATATCCAGATTCTAAAGTCTAAATTTATCTTTTCATCATACCTGCATGAGTTTGTGCACGACATCTCTCCCTAATATATGGTCGAACACCGCCTGTAGGAAGGCGTCCGACATAATGGAGAGCTTGAGCTTGTCGCGATGCCAGACCAGCACGCGGGACTCTTCCATCGCCATTATTGACACCTGTAAAGTTTAGCAATGTCAAGTTTAACAGCTTAGTTGGTAGATCATTCACCGACTCCTAGATCGTTAAGGTAACGGCACCAGTGTTGGACACTTTAAACTGACAAGCACCAGTAATGGACACTCATTCTTACTCTAAAAATCATGCGGTTGTAAATTGACTGCTGTAAAATAAGTATGTAAATGACAATATCGTTATAGCTTGATTTCATGATAAATGAAATATGTTGTGTCTGTGTTAGTTTTAAGTATGTTGCTTCGCTTAACTGTATTTCTGTGGTCATCTGTCATTGGCTTTTTGTTTAGTACCTAAGTCTCATTATAATGTACTGTATTGCAGTTGATGCCCTAAATAAAATAAATAAAATAAAATGACTATCTCTTAGTTTCTATTTAATAAGACTCATTGTCCATTACTGGGTCCTTGTCTAACACTGGTGCCGTTCCCTTATTGACATTCCATTGGATCGCACCAAGTCAGTAAGTAGTTAATCTAGCATGGAACCAACAATATGGGTGGAAACGTAATACAATCCATATGAGATAAAATTACGCCAAGCCGAAATTGGCGATTACTGCACCATGATTGGCCAGCCGAAGGTCAAAACTCAAAAGGGTTAATAAAGTTAACAAGCACTATTGTGATCGATATGGATAGTTAATGAATAGTCGTTGTGCGGTATAGTGAATGAAACTAGATTAATTTTAATAAAAACCAAAAAGTAAATATATATTCAGAATCCTAGTTACTTAAATGGGTTTGTTCCAATGTTTGATGTAAGAATTGTGTTAGTATGGCGTAAGTCGAGAAAGACTTATGTATTGCCACATTTGGGTACCTCTTATTACCATTAGACTCTTATTAGAGGTATGTCAGGATCGTAGCAAGTGGAACAAAGTAGTCTCTGCCTACCGCTGTGGGAAAGAGGCGTGACGATATGTATGTATGTTATTACCACTCTAATTGTAATCAAGTAATAAATCGAGGTGCAAAGTTCCTACACCGCGCTAAGTTCTGATAAGTAGGTACCCTGTACTGTACAAACAAATTCAATGCACTGAGTTTGACCTCAATCCAGAGCTGTGTGTTACATCTATGCAGTTCTAGCTGTGTGTGGGTGTGTGTGTGTGTTCGATTACAACCGCAACAACCAACGAACTCCGTTCCAACAAAATTAATAACAACTTTGCAATAAATGCAACTAATTTTAATGTTCTAGTTTTATTTCATTTGATCGTAAGAAACGAGCGAGCAAGACTATTCGAAGCAAAAGCGACTGGGATAGGTTAAGTTCAGTCAGGGTTTTCAAGAAAATTATGATAAACTAGCTGTTGCCCGCGACTCCGTCTGCGCAGAATTCGCCTATCGCTATCCCGCGGGAACTATGCGATTTTGCGGGATAAAAACTATCCTATGTCCTTCCCCGGGGCTGAAACTATCTCTGTACCAAGTTTCATTAAAATCGGTTCAGTGGTTTACGCGTGAAAGCGTAACAGACAGAGTTACTTTAGACAGAGGACTAAGAATTTTATGAGAGCCAATATGTACCCCTATATTACACACGTGCAACGCCAGGATGAGTCGCTAATAATTACTATTTCAAAAATATGTTCAAAAGTTAACACTGTTTTCTCGCGTTAACTTAACGGAGAAAACAATGACATTGGTAAACATACAAAGTTAAAAACAAAACCACACATAACTGCTGCCTAGAGATCACATCACACGGTTTAACTTCCGCGATGAACGTGGGCACTCATAACTAAACAAATTAGCATTTTAAATACAGAGATAACTCGATAATAGTCCCATATTTATCCAATTGCGGCGCGGTCCACTAAATAGTATAACGATCGAGTAGCAAATTATAGCATCTCGGTTACTTGCAGTACGGTCTGCATAAAATTTAAGTACTGTCGACCATTGCTTTAATTTACCAGCCTAACATTCAATGCACATTATGCTGAGTGGGGCCCATTTTACACCATATCGGTACTATTAAGCTTGTATTTCTTCATATTTTAAATCTACGTGTATCGAATGTGTGTAAATAAATGTTTCTCTCTCTCTCTCTCTCTCAATGTCATTCGTACGGTTTAAAATGTAAGGGACTATTTTCGCTTACAAGTCAATATGACAATCGGCTTTATTGTTAGTTTCTGATGTGAGAACTGTCATATAGAATGTTAAAGCACTTACATTTTTTAACATAGAAAACACCTATCGCTATAAATTAAAGTAAATAAATGTATAAGTAGGCAAGTAAAAACATGTATCTCTATTTACAGCTATGACAGATGATTCAAGCATTATTGTATCAGCGGCACTTTAGTGGCTGAACAAACATACGGGGCGGCATCTCTGATCGCACAACGAGTTTAAAAAAAGACAAACAACAACCACAGTATGTTTTTCGTGATTTTCACTCATAATCACAACAACTACCAAACTTTAATCACATCCGGAACTTTAATCGTTTATAATAATGCTTAAATGACCTCGACTCCAGTCTACTTGTGACCACTACCATGTTTCCCAAACATCGAAGTAATTTATGTAACTAACTCAAGTACCAGCCTTGTAATGAACTAATAACAACAATGGTCATAGAAAATATGTTCACTGGTATGTATATTTGGCATTACATTTGTGCAATAAATGCTTCCCAGTGCGTGTATCTATATATCGCGTATTAAACTTTGCTGCTAGCGGTACAGTACAACTCGCAAGGCGATGTTTAATTGTGTAAGAGGCAACTTAACCTAGATGATGCACAATTAATCTCGGTAACTAGGGCAGGGGAGTCCTGTGGATTGATGCTATGGATTATAAAGGAAGGGGGGTGTTCAGTGTTTGATAGGCATCAATTAATAATGATAGTGGAGTAGTTGACGTAATAAGAGCAGGTGCTGCAGGTCACTGAATGTATTGATGATAGCCAACCTCCGGTAGGAGACTACACCAAAAGAAGAGAAGTGTTTAGGTACGTATGTGTTTTAGTTTTCTTCGAAGGGACTTTCGCGAAAGAGACAAGCAGCGCGACAAGGCTAGTAGCAGTCTTTCGTGCTAGCCGTGCATATCACAAAATAGTATTAATTATTTAATTAACAATCATGGTTATTGTCTCACACTTCCCTGAATGGCTTGCAATTATAAGCAACATGACACAAAATTGCATAAATCGTTTTTAGGGCATGAAATCAGTACCATAACCCACGCAATGTACTTGTAATGCAAACGCAAAAGAAAGAGAAAGTGCGGGTCCCCCGCCCACCTGCGCATGATCGTTAATATCGTTATGTTTACACCAACTCAAATTATACACACATACATACATACCGTCACGCCTCTTTCCCACAGGGATAGGCAGAGAGTACTTTGTTCCAATTGCTACGATCCTGACATACCTTTCGCTTCATGCACGTTCATCAATCTTTTCATACATGCTGGTCGGTTTCGGGTACTCTTGACCTGGCCTTTTTCCAAAAACGTCCCCAATTTGATCACGGAACGTCCGTCTAGGCCTTCCCCTCCCAACGCACCCATTCACACTCACCTTATAAATCTGTTTAGTTAATCTTCTTTCATCCATCCTCTCTACGTGACCAAGCCAACTAAGCATACCTTTTTCTACCCTAGTCACTATATCCTCTTTCACACCAGCACAGCACGTTCCCTTATCACACTACTAAAATTACGGCTCATAATATTAACAGCCCGTACAACTAATTATGTTGTTTTTCGGATTCGGCAGATGTCCACGCCAGGAGAAATCCAGCAGTAGGATTCTTTTATTAACCTAGCCATGCTCAGCGGAGCTTTCATAGGTGGATTTTTCTCCGCACAACGCTTAGCTATCTCGTATACCCGGGTAGGTGGATGCAACTGGTACATGTTTTTTCTTTGACCAGACCAGCATGGAAATGGCAAAAAAATGTTATACCTATTGAGACAAAGTGGCCGTCGTGACAGCGTTGCTAGTAAATATATAGAGATAGAGTAAGTTTATCTCCATATCTATTCAAAAAAGTGTATAGGGTCGCTTTTAAAACATTCCCCCGAGCCTATTTCCTAGGAAATTCTCTATTCGGCCGAAGGAAATCACGACTCCGGCGGCGTAGCTCCCGCCGGCTGCCAATTTAGCATAGATAAAAGATAAAATTCCGTTTTTAGGTCAACTCAGGCCTTTCGTAAAGGACCCAAAACAAATACTGAAGATTTTATGTAACGAATCTGTTTAGTATCTAAACCAGTGGTAAGATTTTGTATGAAATAGTTTGATAGGATAGAAATGATGATATCCGCAGTAGAACTAAGGTTACCGACATAGCCCGAAAAATTGCGAAACTAAAGTGGCAGTGGGCGGGGACATTGCTCGCAGAACCGATGGCCGATGGAGTTAGAAGGTTCTCGAATGGCGTCCGCGGACCGGGAGACGAGCTGTTAGTAGGCCTCCAACAAGATGGAGCGACGACCTGATCAGGATCGCGGGATCGCGGTGGATGCGGAAGGCACGGGACCGATCCGAGTGGAGAGCCTTGGGGGAGGCCTATGTCTAGCAGTGGACTCTTTCGGCTGACATGATGATGATGATGATGATGATAAGATTAATAGAAAATCTGTTTTTTTTTACCTGGAAGTACTCATCAGTGGAGACTCCGAACCACTCCGGCGAGTCGAGGAAATGGTGCGGGAACACGATGTGTAAAGCTCGCTGATTCTGGGACACCACCAGCCTGGAATAACCAATTGAAATGCTTAACACAGTTTACAGAATAATTAAAAATGCAATAAAGCATTAAATTAAAAAAATTAAAAACCTCCCTCGCATTAATCGAGTTAAAAATGCCAAGAGAAGCCAAGAGCTGATACTCTTCAAACTACTGGACCGATTATTACCAAACATGATTAAGAACCAGCGCAAGGAAACTTGGCTTTCGAATGAAAAAAACCGCATCGAAATCGGTCTACCCCCTTGAGTTAAGAGCTACGATGACACAAACAGACACACACACAGACAGACAGACACATAGGGTTTGACAGACGTATAGACCTAGTCTTAGATCTACTAGGCTCGGCAACACGCTTACTTGTTTCCTGGACTTGCAAGCGTCCATAGGTTATGGTGTTATGGTAGCCGTTTACCATCAAGTGGACATTATGCATATTATAAAAAACAATTGACCTTAAACTTTGAAATTTATATTAATACTAAACCAGAGGTACTGACAACTCGCACACACAAAGATTACAGACGCTCAATATATCCATCCTATACCCAAGACAACAAAATCGAGAAATCTGAGAACGGAACCGCTGCTGAATCGCGAATTTACAGCGTCATTATTTTGCGAGATTTAACGAGAAACAATGGTGACGCGGCGCTAATAAACGCGCTGACAAGGTGTATGGAAGGTGTATAAACAAAGTTTAATAAACCCTCGGACGTGAGAAGTTGTTAATTAAAATGAGCACGGGACAAAGCGGCGCTGTGCAATTAGCCATCCACGCTCGCCACACTCGAACCGAGCCGTGTTTGACATTGGCCTTCATCTTAAAAGGTATTTAGGAAATGAAACACTTCTTGTACAAAGAGTAACACTTGTGGTTCTGTGAGCTGAAGACTCCGCGAGTCAGCTTTAAGCAACATCTAGTCAGTAATCCTTACAAATATTATGAATGCGAAAGTAAAATCTCTCTGTCTGTCTGTTACTTTTTCACGCATAAACCACAGAACCTATTTAGTTGAAATTTGGTATATTTGGTATATTTCTCGCCACACATTGACGGATATGTCCGCCAGTCACCCGCCAGACACATCCAACGCTGACGACGTCAGGCAGATCCGACGGACACATCCGTACGTGTATGGCTAGCTTTTAACACGTGCGTGCAGCGTTCAGTCAGATAACATCAGTTTAATCGGATTGGTGCAACGGGCTGTGATATCTGATACTGATACTCGTATACAGTAGCGGATCCAGGATTATTAGTTGGTTTGGGAAAAGCACAAACCTAATGCGGTTAGATATGAGCCGGATATAAGAGATTAAAATCGAGAAAAGCATGTGTCACAGAAGAACACCGTTGCTATTGCCCCCCTTGTTTCAGGTGCGATGATGTTAAAAAGTGTATTGAATGATAGAAGTTACCTAATTATTTGTTGCTCTAAATTCGGTAACTTAATAGTATTCGAGAGCAGATTCATCAGTTTTTAAATTACATCTTCAGCAATTTAAAGATTATTTATAAAATTATAAACATACCTACGCATGCATGTCGCAATAACGTTTCTTTTTGCAGCAATAGCTATTCGTGATCATGAAAATGTCAGTTCGTGCCACGACCATTGAAACGACCGAAGGAAACGACTCTAAGGATATTACACAAACGGATAACTCACGTATAAAAATCGTAGTCCTTCCTTCTGGAGTGCGCTGAAGGTTCGTTTCGCTCCAGGAGGAAGGACTACGAATTAGTCTGAAACATTCGAAATATTATAAACGGGATGTGAACCGCGATCATGATCTACCCGTGATCATGATGCATGCAACTGTATCGAAATATCGGGAGCTCAATAAAGGTAATCGCGGTTCACATCCCGTTTATAATATTTCGAATGAACTTAACCGTGAATCATTAAAAACTCTTATTTAAGAAGAAAAAGAAGAAGAAAAAAGTATATTCATGACAATCAACACATCAAAAAAAAACACATAAAACAGCAGATAAATACATAAATAAATTTTCACAAAATGGTCCCAACTCAGCATTTGCTGGCCTTGCAGCCAGCGCTGGCCTTCCGTTGGGACCATAGGGTGATACATATACATTTATTTATTTTTATTATTATTATATATTTTAGTCTGAAACATGTCGAGCATTACTCGACTTTTACACGCGAGTTATCCGTTTGTGTAACTATGATTGAGTCTCACGGTAGTTTCATGTGGAAAGAATCTAAGGATAAAAACTGCAAGATTAAATGAAATATACCGTTCACATTGACGTTTTATTGATAATATGTTTTTATAATGGCCGAGTTCTCAGAAGTGGATGTACCTACGAGAAATAGTTAACTTCAAAATAAAAATTATTATTTTTTAGGCTCCTGGTAAATATTTGTACATACGACAATGATAATGAAATAAATTGTCTTTGCATTTTAGTACTTTACAAACATTTCGTCAGAGTTTGATTGGATTCTCTGACGTAAACTTTTTCCAATGGTCCAATGATGTTAAAATTCACATCAGAATAATCTGTTAAGATCAAAAGAAAATTCAGATATAAAAGTACAAACAGCTAAAGTTTGTAACTGAATTTGTAAAACAAAATGTAACGGCATCTTTGAATCTATATATACATAGAAACATATTTATGCATGCCATTAAATCATTTTAAGTTTCAAGATATATTTTTTAATTATGAAAAGACATGGGATGTCACCATCACATCAATTACTATTCTACTATTCACTATCATTACCATTCAGATTTACTATGAAGTACATAACAAATCTTAGATTTATAAGAACTTACTAAGCTTATTTATTTTAAATTTTAATCGTTACATTTGGAGATGGAAGAACGTTGTCAACAAACGTTTTATTTGGCCGATTGAACCAACGACCCTTGAGACTTTGCGTGGCCTCTAAGGAGATCAAAACGAATTCCCGGTCCTCAGACTTAATCATAATCACTCCCTGCCTCAACAAAATGGTATTTGATATCGTTTTATAAAATGTTTGATGTTCGCTGTTGACGTTTATTTATCAAAATACGAACGAATACTAGTCGTATTTTTCCCTTTTGGTAATGTTTTAAAGACGTCATACTGTTTTGGATTTTAGGTAGAAATAAAATTGTCTGTAGAGTAAGCTTACAGGAAATGACAAATAATTAATTATTGTTGCTAATCCCACACAGATTTTTACTTTTCATAGAATATCTGGTACTTTGTGCCCATTTCGAAAATACATGCTTCATATGCTCCCCTACAGCAAGATCAATATAGCATGTCAAAGTAAAAAGTTTATTTTGCAAATAGGCCGCCAAGGGCTCTTTTAGGGTGCAACCAAACCGCCGCGTATACGCAGTGACGTGTCGTAGGCGTCACGTTTTCTCACCGTTTCTTCATACATTTTGTTGCGATTCCGTAACGTCACCGTTTTTTAAGCGGCGGTGTGGTCGCACCTTTACATGTCTTTTTTTTAAATCTACCAGCGCATTCGGAAAGACCATCATTGCCAAGAAGAATGCGCCTCAAGAAACTTGGCAGAAAGTCATAATGAACATTATGAACCTTCAGTGCCGTAACGTAAATAGCCTTTTCTGCGCCCTGTGCGAGCTTCTATAACTGCGCAACGGGAACTTATCAGGAGAAAACCGAAAGAATATAGTCCTGCCTGTTATGGCCATTCTTGTGCCCCACAGAGTCTACGCCCTGTGCCTGGGGACCGTGGGCACCACTAGAGATGGTGCGTATTTACGTTACCAGGTTTTGATACCAGGTATTTCCTTGCAAGTATACCAACCAGGTACCGACCCGATATACTTGCAAGACTTGAAAGTATTTTTCCATTCAAGTATACTGTCCCTTCAAAGTAAGTACTACTTCATACACATAAGGTTCAGATTGCGCTTATACGCGATATAAAATACTTTCAAAGTATTTTTATTATTATTTTTATTATTGAAATATTTTGAATCTTATCCGTATGTATAACAACAAGGTTTAAACTTGCAAGGAAGCAAGTATTCGACTTGTTACGTTGGACAGAAAATACTTTGAAAGTATTTTGATACCTGGTTTCTGCACCTGGTATGAGAAGGTGGACGTACTTTTAAGCCCTGGTACGCGATTTAGCAAGTATAACCCATCCCTAGGCACCACCTTATTTACGGCACTGTGAACCTTTAGGAAAGCGGAATGCAATTTTTAAACGAAAAATCGAAATTGTACGTAGATGACAGCTGTCAAGGGCTCAAGCTTGTTTGATTACAATTTGCATACCTCGAGTATGAACTAATAAACTCTCACTGAACATAAACGCAAACAAAATGGCTATGTCCAACTGGATATACAGGGTGTATCAGACACCTGATCAGACACATGATTACAGTTAATACTACCATTCCTATAGAAAATATAAAAAAAAATTCACTCCAATTTTTTTAAAAATATATTTTTAGCTTCTATAGCTATGGTTATATACCCCAATGGATTATTGTTAGGGGGTGTCTGATACACCCTGTAGTAACTAGCTGTTGCCCGCGACTCCGTCTGCGCAGGATTCGCTTATCACTATCCCGCGGGAACGCTATTTTCCGTGATAAAAACTATCCTATGTCCTTCCCCGAGACTGAAACTACCTGTATATCAAATTACAACTAAATCGGTACAGCGGTTTTAGCGTGAAAATGTAACAGAGTTACTTTCGCATTTTTTTTTTATTTTTTTTTTTATGTGAATAGGAAGTAGGAAGGGAAACGAGCATTTGTAATATTAGTAGAGATTTGTAGAGGACATCCACCGGAGGAGGTCACGGCACGGCTTATCGCTACGGCACCGACCGTGACGGCGACGGCATTATAACTCACGGTAATTAGGAGACCGTCCGAATATTGCCACGGTAATAGTAAGTGGGCGATAAAAGCCCTTGCCGCGAGTATGGTATCATGTGATAGGAACATATTCAAACGGGTACTTACTACTTATTCACGAAAATAATTCAAATTTACAGCTAACATTCTGGCCATTTTGAGGCTTGAACTAAAGCAGGTGTTCGACTTATACAAGGTGTATCAGACACCCCCTAACAATAATCCACTGGGGTATAAAACCATAGCTATAGAATCCAAAAAAAATATTTTTAAAAAAATTGGAGTATTTTTTTTTCTATAGGAATGGTAGTATTAACTGTAATCATTCTTATAGAAAATATAAAAAAAATACTCCAATTTTTTAAATGTTTTTTTTAGCTTCTATAGCTATGGTTATATACCCCATTGGATTATTGTTAGGGGGTGTCTGATACACCCTGTAGAAACCAATTCACGGTGAATTGAGTATGAATGAGACTTTGAAAGCACACATTTGAAGGTTCCACATTGGGTTTTAAGCTCAGGTTTTAAGTAACAACCTGAACACGCTTTTAATTATATTAGGTAGGTATCCTTCTAAACAAATGCACACTGGAACTCATCTAGAATTTGTACTTACTGCACTTGTAATGAATATAATGAGTAGAACTAATCAGTGTTTTGCAGTTAACGTAAATGCATGTGTCAAACCGATAACCCTTGCAACTTGTGATTAAGTAGATCACTTTTATTGTACCCAAGTTTGAACCGGTCACTAGATTTATGATCACTTATGTAAACAATGTATCAGAATACCGTTAAGAATTCAAAACTGATCCTTCGTTATGGTAAATGAAAACAGACTTTGTTAAAGAGAACACACTCATTGGACAGGGCAGTGCAGTGACGTTGACAGTTGACAGATATCAACGGTTTAATTAAACTTTCGCGATTTTCACACATTATTATAAGATAAACGGGGGCAAAGTGCCTTGCAGCAGAGCCATATAAACAAAAAAAAAAAAAGATAATCGGGACTTAATCACGTAAATAAAATGTGTTTTTGTAAATACCTCGACGTTTCGGACGCGACTTTGCATCCATGGTCTCGAGAGGACTGAGGACGAAGTATAATAATAAGATGTCAACGGCACTGTTTGGCGTCAAGCGCTCGGGAGTTCGGGACGCGGAGATTGTATTATGGTCAATGGTTCTGACTGTGAGATGCTGATATGTGTAGTGATATGATAAATAACGTAGCGATCAATTAGAAAATAAAAGACTATGCCCGTGAGGTTTGCTGCTAGTTCTTCCCGCGGAGGGTCATACTGAACTAGCTCAATTTACTCTGTGTTGTTGTCCAAGTGAATAAAAAGATGTACGCTACTAAACTGACTTTCATTGGATGTAGCGTTAAATTTTAAGAGATAGTTAGTGGTAGTTTGACCAGTTTCATGATCGTTCTTGGCTAATATTTGCCAGGCGCGGTTAAAATAAGCGTAATTCCCTTCGTTTAAGAAAGTTGTTGAGTCCTTATAGGTTCCTAGCATTTAAGGAAAGTGGTCTAAATAGTGCATTTCGTCCGAACATACGCTTATGCTCTCTTTCTCTTGCGTCGCCTATCTGTACGGTAGTAAACTACCATTTACCATTAAATTGCGTTTTTAAAACCATTTCCTAATGTTACTTCATCAGACATTATTACGCAGCACGAAGGCCATCTTTGGGCTCGTATGCGACCGAAATAAATGAAGAACGAAATCTTTAGTTTGAGCGTCCAAATTCTGGAAGCGTTCAAGCGAAACAGGTCACGATTACGATGCGCAATCCGAAAGCCTTTACAACATAAACGTGCAGGCAACGCGGGAACCCTGACATTAGCCAAATATCATCCCCGAGCGGGAACTGGCAAAGGCCATCCCTAATGGAGTTTTGCGACAGAATATCCCTGTGCGAACTGATACTACTGTCAAAGCAGAGTAAGCGTCCGAGAAAACGCTTTTGTTAGGTCGGTCATAAAACTACATCCACAGGGTATATTTGTAATAACATGTTTGTCTAGGATTGCAAACGAAGAACTCTGAACAGATGTAGGACTAGAATTACGCCACAGAATATATAATAGTACTATTAAGCATAACGCGTTCACTTTCGATAACGCATATTTGCGTTTTCGTGACTCTCATAGTGCCGTTTTAATTTTGTTGGCATTTGAGAGCATGTGTCATGTGTGCGTTTGGGACACTTGACGAAGTGTCAGGTCTGACAGTCGTGATTTTACAAAATGTTCTTTCAGCGCTAAGGAACTATTAAGGTTTTTATTATTATTCACCTACAAATTTTGCTATTACGGGATTGCAGGTTTCCGACAACTTTAATTCAAATCAGATCACCATTGTCGTATCAGTCTGAACAGGTATTTAAAACGCGAAGAATTAAAACTCTACAAAAAAGCCTGTATTCGCTACCGCTTTGACGGCTTATACAACTTTTTCACAACAGAAAAAATCATTCCGAGATTCTGCGCCAGCTAACTTCCTTTAAGAATATTCTTGACATTCGAAATGAGATTATAAAGTAGCTTTCGCGACGTGTCCTGTTATCTAATGCAATAATGGAATTGGCATTAGCAAATTATAATAACTCGACACTGTACCTCTAGAATTTTTGGTGTATCTTTATTTGCACAACATTTGCTTGGATCAATAACAAGTACAAAAAGTTGCATTAGCTATTGTGTTTCACTTCGACGCTTAGTGAGAGCACTGAGCAGTAGTAACTTTTTTTAATATCAACAATACAATTATACAACAAAGACCGTTCAGCAGCTTAATATGCCTTTGATTAAATCTTTGTCGACAGGTTTTATAGTATAGTAGTTTTGAAATAACTAATTCACCAACCACAAAGTCCACTAAACATCCAAGCAATTGTCACATCACACCCACAACTGGTCAAATGTAAACATTGTGTCGCAAGATCACAAACGCCTTTGACTATTGAAATGAAATAAATAATGAAGCAACGGCAGGCAAACTTCCAGTTCCAGTCAATTTAGTAGGACAAAGTTGTCAACCGCGAATCGACGGTCGAGTCCACTCGTAAACTTGAGGTGCACTTAAAAGCATAGTTGTAGTGCGCTTCCAGAATGAAACTCTAACTTCGATACTCTGATATTGAGTTATTGCAAAATGCAATGAGTACTTGTCCTCTTAAAAATTTGCAATCAAAATCAAAAGGATAACAAAACCTATCATCATCATCACCAAACATGACCACTATTTGCACCTACTTTTGGATTTCGTGTCGTTCGTTCATGATCAATGATTACCAGGATTTTCTCCAACCCTGGTAGCCATGGCGTTCATTTCATTGATATTAAAAACTTAGGCTCGAGAATGGAACTAACAAGCCCAAGGTCTTTCACCTCTGCCAAAGTAGATCGCAATTGCCAACAACATCACGGCTTGACAATGATGATGATGATCCACATGATTGAGCGAAGCAGGCATTTTCGATCCGATTTTAATCTCTGTCCCAAACAAATAAACCTCACACGGATACCTCATTGAGGCAAAACGCTCAGAGGACCCGCGGCTATTTACAAACGCTTCGATTCATACATTGGTAACTGTATCACGGTTGCTGTTGCATCATCTAACTAATATTATAAATGCGAAAGTATGGACGGATGGATGGATAGATGGATGGATGGATGGATGGATGGATGTTTGTTTGTTTGTTACTCAATCACGCCAGAACGGCCCAACGGATCTGGATGAAATTCGGCACATAGATAGAGAAAAGTCTGGAATAGCACATAGGCTACTTTTTATCTCGGAAAATTGCGTAGCTCCCGCGGGATAGCGATAAACGAATTATTTGCAGATGAAGTCGCTGGCAACAGCTAGTTACAAAAAGAAAGTCGTATAACTATACACTCTTACAGGCCTTGCATCTGAAAGATCCTATCGTCACGGTGAACATAACACTTTGACACTTGGTTACTCCTCAAAGCCTTTTGATGTCGCGAGCCGCGTTGGCCTTGAATAGGTGAAATGGACATTAGTTATTGAATAGGCATAACGAGACCAAACGAAATTTGATATTTTTTGGATACAGCTGTCTCGTTTAGACCCACGGAATAGAAGAAAAAGGTTGAAAGGAATCTCACACCCGATTTGTCTCAGAACCTCCATCGCCGCTCGTTGACACCACTATATTTAGATTAGCAATTCGCCTTAGTATTACCCACATATCAACATTAGAAAGAAAAGCGGCTATTGGTTTTCGAGCCAACACAACAATGGCAAATACAGGCCTGTATTGATGAGACATCTGAGGCGTACAGAAAACTATGGAAGAAACTAACTAAAAAGGAAGAGTGACTGCAGAGCATCTTTACAATTGCGACTCATTACATTAAGCACTTGGTGTAGCTACATGAAGACTAACACCACAGCTTAACCGTACCAGACAAGGATATGTAGGTCATCTGAACAGTTATCGAAGGACAAATATTTAAATATGGACTTATTAAGCCTAAATTTATGCTCTAACCCCGTACAACGTAAAATGGTTCATAGCGTCGTGAAAGAACAGCCAAAGCTGTAGACCTTGTTCGTAGATAAACCTTAATTTCACGTAAACGCCCCATCGCTAAGAGCACGTCCAAACACTGAAACACATTGGCGCCATAAAATGGCAGGCGTCCACTAAACGCGGCTGTAAAACAACGCAAACGCGCGTCGGGGCACGCGTCGAATAGGGTACCGTTCTTTGAGGTTGTCACGAAAATGTTACACTAACTGTTGTTAGCTCACTATTTCGTTTACGTCTCGTGGGACTTGTATTTGAACGCTGGGTTAAAAGTAGCCTATCGTAATCGGAGATAGTGGAGCTATTTCTGAAAAGCTCCGTTTAGACTGCTGGTTTCTTTACATTGTGCATTGTCAGGCTGTGATGGGAACAGGTTTGAAGTCACCAATCAACAACCAACAGATGCGATGGAAATTTGAAGAAAAAATCGTTCAGCACTTCCACATATTACTCCCTAGCCCCCAGCATCTAGCACTTTTTTCTCGACAAACAAACAAAGTATACGTCATTATTTCAGTATAGAATAGAAGAAACTTGTATGTCCGGAAATGTGTTTTTCACTTACTAAGGTAGCGGCTGAATTTCTCATTATTTTAAATGCTTATTTGGCTCCAACTCCAAAACTTGGAGCCAGATGCAAATTTACGTAGCTTTAAGTCTGAAGTGCCCAAACAGCTATATTTTATAGTGCAAGAATGGAGCTTGGTTTATTTATTACTAACCGAAACTGTTTCTGAATTTATGTTGTTGTGTTTGTCTCAGTTTGTTTATGATATCGACTCAAAACAGAAACATCAGATCAGAGATCACAAACAAGCCTCTAGTCCATGTAGGGCTTCAAAACAAGTAAAAAATCGCATAACCTACTGTGAATTATAATTCACTAGCTTGTGTTTGCGACTTCGTCTCGGACGGAGGACGGACAAAATATCCCTTCTTAATATAGTTTACAGCCTCTTTATGCTGTACGAAACTTGGAAACTCCTGAAACCAGTTTTTAAAAGTTAAATCCCATTTAATCCCTATTCCGTGGAAATTTCAAAACTCTCTTCTCAGTGCACCTATATGATCCCCAGAGCTAGTCAGCCAAATTTCAAGTCACTAGCAGACTAGCACAAATGGTTTAGATTTAGACTATGGTTTGTCTATCTATCAGCCAGTCACATCACATTACATTACTCTTTTATAAGTTTGTATACATTATTTAATCACTGCAGCGTCACTCTGAGCCTTTCAATCGGCCTTAAAACTTTAATAAATGGTAAAGTGCGAGTCGGACTTAAACGAAGAGGGTGCCGTACCACCGTTCAATAGCCATTTTCGATATACTGTAGCAAATTGTGGTTGTATGTTAGAAAGAGAAGAATAAGGCTATGTATAAGGCCTGAGTGGCTCGTGTCCGGCGGAGTCCGGTCGGCGGTGCAGACAGCGTGGCAGGCAGCAACAAAGGGCCCTGCAGCGTGCGCAGGACGCTCCAATACATTTCCTTATGTCTAACATGAACGCCGCACGCCCCGCGCCGCTGCACGCTCCGCTTAAGCGTCCAATCAGGTCGTACACTAAATCACAGCAGTAAGTAAGTAGGTGGTCAAGATAGTGCGTAGTGGTAGTAGTAGCGGAGTAGCGAGGTGAATGTTTTTCGTTTCATGAAATAGCCTTGTAACCTAGTTATACCTCTAACGTAGTTTTTTTAGATGAACTAACACTAACACGTACCCGTACGCGTACTATTCTACCTATGGAACTTTGGTCCTGAAATAAATGTTTTTTTTTCATCATCAGCATATCAGCTATAGGACGTCCACTGTTGGACATAGGCCTCGCCAATTGCCTCGGTTGAAAGCGGCTTGCATCCACCGTGAACCCGCGACTTTAACCAGTAGGCTTATTGTCTAACTCGCTCGCAATCGCCATCGTGTTCATTTTGATAGTTCATGTATGGGCTGACAACTGGCATCGGAATCAGCTAGCTGTCACATTCATACAAGAACTGTCAAAATGAACACGATGGCGATTGCGAGCGAGTTAGACAATAAGCCTACAGGTCATCCGTTCATCTCGTTGGTGGACGTCCTACGCTTTGCTAGCCGATCCGCGGTCTGCACTCGGGATCCTTTCGGCCCCAACGACCATCTGTTCTCCGTGCTATATGGCCTGCCCATTGCCACTTCAACGAGCTAATTCGCTTGGCTAAGTCACGCCAACGCGTCACCCCAAAGATGAATACAGGACAACACAAATGCACAAAAGCCAATTAATAAAATGAATAACAAAAAATATATCAATTATCTAATTGGGGTAATTTTAATTAACTTTATGATTCCTCTGGCTATTCGGATACGGAACCCTAATAAGGCATGGGCGTGATTTGCCTGCTGTTTACCGAAACAGGTATGAATATATCCAAGGCGATCCAGGTGACATGTGGCGGACCAACATGGTGTTTGAGCAATACATTGTTGGCAAACAAGTTTTGACTGCTACATGCAAATTTACGACGCTTCCTTCTTTAGACTCAATTATACAACAGCATAGAGGAATGAAACAATAGTGGTAATACTATCTACGTAATTCTGCAACAACGTACTTAACTAGCAATTCTTTTTCGGATTAGTTTTTTCTTTTAAAACTTTATTCATCAACTTTACTTATTGATATCAATGTATCCGCTAGTTCCTGCTTGACCTTGAGCTGGCCAATCAGAGTACAGCTATCGTCGAAGAGGTTTGGCGATATATATTTTCATTCAAATAAATTTTATGATATTTCAACTCTATTTGGGCAATTTCTCTATGAACAACGGTGACAAAAAACATTTGTAAGTTTCATTGCCGACATTAGTATCAATAGATGTCCGTGTCAATAATATTGGATTATGAGTCAATCAGTCAGTAGACACGACAACGATTAATTCTAATGAGTCTCAGGTTAATTTAAACAAAAACTACACTTTTTTTAGCAAGCGAGCTACAATAAAATCATTAAAGTCGACCTTGACTAAATGACAAACCTGTTTTTAATCGACATAAGACCTTCGACACTTTCGACTAAAATAATATCGATAATGCATCTTGTAAATGTAAATTGAAGCATCACGAGGGCGAAGTCGATTACGATGGAAATACGCTTTTTGCATTCGAAATTTAATAAATTCCGCGACCCATTTTGAAAGGCAAAACATTCAAATTTGAGTTACAGTGTTTTGGTAATCTCCATGTACCTATATACCAATCTATACGCGACTATACGTCCCACTGCTCGCTACAGGTCGACTGCCTTCAGGGCTTGAGTAAGATATAATTCCCACGCGACCCCAGTTGGCAGCTCACACACACATATCGAAAAGGTCGTTGCAAACTTCGAATGTATATGGCGCCTATAATTCCGAAAAACTCAAAGGATGCTAGTCTGGGTTCGAAGGACCATTTGCGTGAAAAGCCGTCTGTAGAACCTCTAGTATACAGGCTTTCTGCATCTCTGCATCAATCGATCAAGTATTTCATCTTTCATCGTAAACTTATGGCTGAAGACTTGAACGACATTCGGGTTTCGGATACCTACCATCGGACGATTCAAGTAATTCTGAGCAGGTCGTCAAGTGTCAAACCCACAAGAGTGTGGAAGACAAACCCGAATATCACTCTAAGAACTCACAGACTATCTTCCTGTTGAGCTTGGGAAGTATCTGAATCAATCAAATGATAATGATAATCTTATCGTCATAAGCATAATAGTTAGAAAACCACCAGTCTAATTGAAACGTCTTTTTGCCAATTTTTTTGTTGATGGCGTAGTATTTGAACAGAATTAGGTCGACTAAGCACTTGTTAAAGGGATATGCACCTTAGGGATTGGTGGTCGGTAATAATCGCGGGCGAAGGTCAACAAACCATTACAAGGCTCGTTGGTTTTTCTATTATGTTTTAACCGCAAATTCTGTTTGCAATGGCATAAAATATATCGAGAGAAATACAAAGTGACATTCCAGTCAACATCCAAATTTCGACAAACACTATAAACTATTTTTCATTGGATTATTTACATTTTGAATTTTGTGTTGTTCTGTGGGATTCGTTAAAATCTAATTACAAAAGACAATCCAAATAGGTTAGGTTATGTTTATGTTATTTAATGTAATGAAAACTAAGTACTATATTATAATGTACGTGTTCTTTTACTTGTATTACACATAGGTACACATAAAAAAGATAGTGACTAAAATCACCGTATGTTTTAAAAAACACAGATCAAGCAGACACAAACCCTCGTGTTGATCTTTTATTTTCATTCTAATGGTCAGTTCCAAGTACTCGTAGCTTCTTCAGTTTCTGAATGTACTGTTAGTCATCATTATCTCACTTGAAAAACTTGGAGAGCCACGTGTATCACTTTAAAGTACGTTTGTCATTTTGTCCGTAATGTAACATTGGAATGTATTATTTCCCAAAACCCGGTCCAACAGTCGACCGACCGTATTATTAACTTACTCGATACTCTGGTCCAGACAAAGACGCTTTTTGTGCTATTAGAGAAGTTGTTCCCCTCCCTAATCCAATCTAGGTTGCGCCAAACGTCTGGATGTCTACACAACATGTGTTTCTGCACAAATAGCTTTCTCGGTAATAGTGACGTCATGGTCCGGAGATAAAGCTAATCTGTTTGGCAGCACTTTGTTTTTGATCACTTCCAAACTGGTTTTCGTACCATAACCTGAGCTAAAGGATGATTTCAATGCAATAGGATTCTTGTCATAAGTTGGCATGAAAACAATGTAAATGCAAATGCACTGCATGCAGACCAATAAATCAGGCTTAATTTCTGGAACAGAACATCCAGTAAGGAAACTTGGAAAGAGGTAATATAAATACAAGGTTTTTTTTTAATCTTTTCTTTAAACACGGAAATCTATTTAGCCCACAACAATCGCTAATACGAAATGCTGATGAAATTTTAAATTATGACATGATTATGACCTTAAACTGACAAAACAGTCAAAGCACAGTCACCAAAGCAGTTTTGAGTTTTTAAATCTTTCGTGGCAGTACATTTCGTAAGTATAAAGTATATAACTAAGGAATTCGTTAAAACTAGCAGCTGTTGTAGTTTCCTCTCAAATTGACTTGCTCTATTGTTTGCTGATTGCTTACTATACTACCGTACACAATAACAAGTAACGACCGTTCTTTTCCAACGAGTCACGTCGCTAAGAACTAATCTATTTCCAAAATGGCGTCCAAACCTTTCAGTTTTGCGACCACAGCCCGTATGCTTTGTGTCTACATTAGAATTGTAACCACAAATCGCGAAAGCGACCCGAATATGCTAAACGTTTAAAGGATTTACTTTGAAACTGCGGACCGCTCTTCGCTTTACTCATACACACTAGATTAAATATGAATCAATTTTGCATCCCTAGTTATTGCTGTCAGAAATATACGATCAAGTTCTTTCTGGTATATTTTACGGCGTTACTTCTCATGTTTTATGGACTTTGGGAGTTAAGTTATACATTAACGTGTGCGAAGGGAAGATAAGTCTCGGATATTGCATCGTTCATTTTTCACAAAAGTTATCTTCTAAGTAGCTATAAAAGTCTACTTCTTTACGATGTTGGATGTTCCACGTGTACTTTTACAAATATTTTACCCTTATTTTTAGTAAGGTTACCGACTTTAAATTAAGCCAAACCAAGAAACCAACTTAAAGACACCGCATTTGAAAAGTTCCACAATGAAGGATTATGTTCTGCCCAATACCCCATTGATTGGTGTCTGTCAAGTCCGCTCAACCACATCAATATATTCGAATTGGATCCACATTACTTTCCATTTCTTAGGGCCAATATTGTCATGCAACCAGTAGCTCTGTGACGCACAGTCAAGCTCATCAACTCGCGAAGTGTTAATGTTATGGTTATAAACGAAGCATTCGTTGAACGTAAGAGTAAATACAAATGTGTGGGCAGACAGCATTATGAAATTGAAACCGAAAAGCGTGAAGCAACTCTCAGTTCGGTGTGTTGGCTGCACTGCAAGTCGTTTTAATTTGGTACTTAACTTACTAGATAATAAGTTGTTTTTTAATTAAGGTTAGTTACATTAAAGATTGTTATCTAAATTCCAACATAAAACATCCTGTGTAAAAGTGCAAATTTTCTACAACTTAAGAGTTTTTAATGATTCACGGTTAAGTTCATTCGAAATATTATAAACGGGATGTGAACCGCGATTACCTTTATTGAGCTCCCGATATTTCGATACAGTTGCATGTATCATGATCACGGGTAGACTGAAGAAATTGCGGGTGGATGTTATTGTTGGGTAGACCGAGCTCTGTCTACCCTCATTCTTGCGCATCGACTGCGTGCACTCTCGTTACCACTGGAACCGTTCTCACTCGAAACTCGATTCAAACACACTACACTCACAGTGTCACTTCGGCCACCCGAAATTGATTTTGGACGAGAATTATATAAGGAAATCACCGGATTCCAGATATTCGACAATTTAAACCCATCCTCACGATTAAAATTTTTATGTTTATGGATTTCAACCGCTTCCCTCACCAGTCTCGGTATATAGTGGCGTTCTGTCGAAATGATCTTAGGGCTGTGCAGCTCAATCCAGTGATTTGTTCCCGACTCAATAAGATGTTCAGCAATAGCGGATTTGCGCGTGTCATTATTTTTGACTGCAGTGATGTGCTCTTTAATTCTACAGGCGATCGTACGTTTGGTCTGCGGTTCACATCCCGTTTATAATATTTCGAATGATTTCTACAACTTGTACGCTCATGAATATACATTTCCAACTAATAATTTCCAGTAGCAAAACCGAATAAACATCGCAGGAAGCAGCATATTGTAGTTATTCGAAAAAGGAATGTTTTAAACTAGGTCAACTATATTTTCTCGTCATTCTGAAGTAACAGGTCGGATTGGTGAGCGTTCGTAATTTCTAGGTTGAATCGATGCCGAATAAAATGGTTAGTGGCTCAATTTTCATAATTGTCTGTTAGCTGGTTCATGCACGACGGGGTCAGCTTAAAATGAATAACGTAATGCACCGGCCGGTGCGGTTGCACCACCAAACTCCTTACGACGAATTTATTACTCAGTTCCCGTATTTAGACTGCATTGTTTGGATTGTGCAAGGGATATATACTTCATTTAATTTAGAATGAGAAGCCACAAAAACATTGTATTGCCTCTGGTCAACTATTTCTTACCCAGTAAATAGTACAGTGCAATAGTTTGCCAGCCGCAAAATAAAATTGTTTTAATGTCACTTTATTTGCGTGTCGTCAATTGTTACTCTAGTACAAATTGTAAAGAGATTACAGGTCACGAGCCGCAATATAATGTTGTTGTGGTTTCTCATCCTAAATTAAATGAAGTATAGACTTGATTTGTTTATGTGTGTATGTAAATAAAAAACGTGAACAGGTCACTCACTTGCCAGACAGTACGAGGGAGAGACTGTCCACTTTCGTGACCTTCTCGTGAGCGTACAGCTCGTGGCACTTGAGGTGGCGCACGTTGCGCATGCACATGAGCACCCGCCGGAACTGCCGTCTGGACACTCGGAGAGGCTTGAAGAGGGCCACGTAAACCTGTGGACGAAGGAAAGAATTGTTAAATACACAAACACAAATCACTTATATCTTTACTTACAGGGTCGACAAAACCTAATAAGGTAAGAAGACCAAAAGGCCAAGTTTACCATGATTGTGGGCGTGGGAAAGGGGAATCAGGCACGCTATTTCGTAACTCGCTCGCAATCGCCATCGTGTCCATTTTGACAGTTCTTGTATGAATGTGACAGCTAGCTGATTCCGATGCCAATTGTCAGCCCTTACATGAACTGTCAAAATGAAGGCGATGGTGATCGCGAGCGAGTTACGTAATAAGCCTGCAGAATAGTGATGGGTAGCTAGCCTCATCGCTTATAACATGATTCCTAAGATTTTTTAGACCTGCATGGAAACACTCATTATTTAATATTTTCTAAAAAAATCCTAAAAAAGGTTCGCGACGCTCTATAAGTACGACGTCTTCATGAACGCTTAGATCTTTTGAACTACGCAACGTATTTCAACGCGGTTTAAAATGGAATTCAAGAGGAAGGTTTACGTTTATGAGTACCTATTCATGTAGATGAAAAACCTGTGCAAACCCGTGACGGATCGCTTGTGTAAAACATCGGAACTATTTTCTGCTTTGAGCCTGACTGCTGTCGTAAACGTAATAAAGGAAAAGGATCCACACTGAAACTATATATTACAGGTTTCAATTCAGAAAACCTTTTATTTCTCGTTTATATTTACACTAGCTGTTGCCAGCGACTTCGTCTGCAAAGAATTCGTTTATCGCTCTCCCGCGGGAACTATGCAATTTTCCGGGATAAAAAGTAGCCTATGTGCTATTCCAGACTTTTCTCTATCTATGTGCCGAATTTCATCCAGATCCGTTGGGCCGTTCTGGCGTGATTGAGTAACAAACAAACATCCATCCAACCATCTATCCATCCATCCATCCATCCATACTTTCACATTTATAATATTAGTTAGATTAGTTAGAAGTTAGATTAGATTTATAACCGATTAAAGGAGGAGGACATTCTCAGTTCGTTGGAATGTATTGTGTTTACACTGAGTGTCTGTTATAGCATGCTTAGTTTTCACTGTCATAGAAATAAGTTAGTAGAAATGGCTATTTCAATACCAAGATACATTACACACACAACAAAAAATACAAAACGAGTAAACAAGTTAAGACTCTCAAAGCCGGTAAAATAAATTTATTACAGCAGATTTTCTTTGTTACGTAAAATCAAAAGCAATTATCCTTGACAGAATAAAAGGTGGGGATTCGTCGTAGCTAGGCAACGTTTAGATCCATCGACGGTAGCCAGGTCAACACTCAGCGAGACAGCCGTACGAAGAATAATGGGTAACAGAGAGATCAAAATCTGACCGAAAACATCGCTTTGACCAGGACCTGGCTAATTAGCAATACGAAAATGCAAGATACTGACGCGACATCGCTTGTTAGTGTAACAGTGACATGGCAAGAATTCATGCTGAAAAGACGCTACATGGCTGTGTTGCCAAGACAAGCCTCCAATCAAACGCTACGTCTTTTGAATAATTTGCGGACACGGCGATGGTGATTCAAAAATCCTGACAAACATTTATACATGTACATACACATATCGTCGCTTCGGAGGTAAAGATACTAAAGCGACATTTGACCAACTTTACAGGAGAGCGATTTAAAGTTTTTTTTTAACGAAAAAAATTCATAACTCGTTTCCTTGTGAACACATTCTAGAATTTCTAAGACTGTATGAAAGCTAATCTAGCATACTATGAACTGAAGTCTATAATTTTGACCTAAGTACAATAGTTCAGGAGATAGGTGGCGCTTTAGTCATTCGTCTTCAACTTTTTGAGACAACACAATAAGGTAAAAGGACTAAACGTAAGAAGTGGTTTAATATGTCATAATTTCAGATGACTAACGGGATATTTATCTTAGTCTTTATATCTTCAATTTACTTAATGGCGCTAGTCAATTTCTTATCAAACTGTGTTTAATGCTTATTCACCAAAAATCAAACTATTTTACAATTGCATAATGCTTAAGCACTGATTAAATGATAATCATACAACATTACAAATACTAAATAGACTTACAAGTTGAATGTTTTGAAATACAATATACTAATGTCAAAAAACTAGTGCCAAATAGCCTTGGGGACAAGGCGATCCCAGTCAAAGGCTTGCCTTATCCTGGCATGCGGGGCTCTGCCAGGACAGACATCCATTCCCTGGCTGCTCGTGGGAACGAAATGGTTCAATTTATAAATAAAATTGATGTCCAGGATGGCGGCGACGAGGTTCGCAACCCGTCACGTCCCGTTCACTACGGGGGCGAGAAGTGGGCTAGGGAGAGCCGCTTCGCTACTTTGAATGTTAGAGGAGGAATGCAGGATAAAATAGACGAAGTGTGTCAGATGATGGATCATATTGATGTTTTGTGTGTGAATGAGACCAAGCGGAAAGGATGTGACACCATCGAACATGAACCCTACAGGCCATATTGGTCCGGTGCCAATCGAGGCTGTCAGGGAGTTGATGTCATACTTTCCGCAAGAGTGGCTGAGTAAGTGATTGAGTTTGAGTGTGTGAGTCCCAGGCTTGTCTGGGTGAGGCTGAAAGTTGGACTCACTCGTATCTTCATTCTCGGTGTATACATATGCACCGACGGATGTCGGAGCGAGTGGGTCTATAAAAGACAAAACTGAAAGAGACAAGTTTTGGGATGGTGTGAGAGAAATTTTGAGTACCTAAATGCAAGGAGAACGAGGGGATTATCATGCTACGTGATTTTAATGGATGGGTAGGTAAAAAGCGTGACGGGTATGAAAGAGTGCTTGGTGAGATTGGGGATGAACGAGTGAATGAAAACGGGAAAAGTATACTTGAAGTGTGTTTGGAGTGGAATCTTTGTGTGACAAACACAATGTTTGCACATAAAAAGATCCATATGTACACAAGAGAAAATGGAAGTGCGATGAGTATGATTGATTTCGTGATCGTGGATGAAAGATTGAGAATGAAAGTCAGGGACACTCGCGCATACCGTGGAGTCGGCATCCATACAGACCGCCACCTGGTGATATGCCAAATTAGTGGTCTGTTCAAACGATGGCTGCACCGGGTCAAAGAACCCACTAAGTGTCCTAGAGCGAATAAAAGTAGAGAATCTGCAAGACGAGAATGTAAGAGAAAAGTAAAAGGATGAATTAAAGGATCGATTTCGGGATGTAGATGAGGTATGTGAGATAGAAAAGGTGTGGACGGCATTTTAGGAAGGAGTTGTGAATGTTGCTACTAAAGTGTGCGGGGTGTGCAGAAGGAGAAAAGGGAGAAAGAAGAGGAACGTATAGATGGATGCTGAAATACAACAGGTGATTTTAGAAAAGAAGAAGGCATGGTTGGATTGGTTAGCGAAAAAGACTAATCAAAGAATGCAAAAGGTGACGGATGAAGAAGTATGTAAAGCGAAAGATCAATACAAAAGAGTGAAAGGATTAGTAAAGACGACGAAGAAGAGGAAAGAACATAAAGATAGTTTTGATAGGAGGCTTGCTGATGACTTCCGGGCAAATATTAAGAAGTCTATAAAGACAGCCTGTGGCAAAAACACAGCCTCGAAGCTGAGTGAAATCAGAAGCCAGGGTGGGAGTGTTATAAAAGGAGAAGAGTGTGTGCTAAAAAGATGGAAATATTTTGAAAGTTTGTTTGAAAGAGCAGAAGAATCAGTCCAAGTACCGGCTCATGCCGGAGAGATGAAAGAAAGAAGTCAGGAAAATGATATAGGTATGGATGAAATTGTGAACGCTATGAAAAGAATGAAGTTAGGAAAGTGCGGGATATGATATGGTGTCGGTCGAAATGCTGAGAGCCGGTGAAGGCGTGGTATTTACTAGTTAGTCAGTTGTGCCACCTTCTCAACTTGTGTTGGACGAACGGTCGGGTACCGGAGGATTGGTGTAAGGACGTGATTGTGCCGCTGTACAAGGGAAAAAGGGTCACAACTAGACTGCAAAAATTACCGCGGAATAAGCCTTCTCAGCGTCAAACTGTATGCGAAGATACTAATTGAAAGACTTATGAAAGAGACCGATAAGAAAATATGGGATGTACAAGCGGGTTTTAGAAGGCGAATGGGATGCACGGATCAAGTCTTTTTCTTGCGGCGTATACTATTATTTATTCTGTGATATAACCGAAAAGTATATGGCTAAAGGCCACAAAATATACAGCTTATTCGTTGACTTAGAGAAGGCGTATGACAGGGTGATGAGGAATGAGTCAGCGTTATCCATGCATGGGGTGAATAGTAATCTGATACGAGCACTAAAATCTCTCTATGAGGATTCTAGTGCTTGTGTGAGGATAAACGGGCGTACACTGAATGGTTTAGCATCGAAAAAGGTGTTAGACAAAGATGTGTTGCGTCATTGTGGCTGTTCAACCTATTCATGGATACGTGCCTGAATGATTTGAAAGAGACTGTGGATCAAGAAAGAGTGAATTAACCATCCAAGTGTTGTTGGCATCGTCGGAGGAGGAGTTGCAAACGATGGCTAACATTTTATGTGGGGCATTGGAAAGGAAAGCTATGAAAGTTAATGTAAGCAAGACAAAAATTATGTTGTTCGAAAAAGACGATGGTATGACAGAATGTGAGATCATGATTGCGGGTGAGAAAGTAGAACAGATAAAAGAGTTTGTATATCTGGGCTCGGCGTTTACGAAAGATGGAAAGTGTGAAAGTGATATTGAAAGAAGAGTGAATGCAGGAAACATGGTCAAGGCGCGTCTGGCTGTTCACAGAGGGGTGGTCGTCCCAACACTAATGTACGGCAGCGATAGTTGGGTATGGCAAAAGAAGCATGAAAGGAATAAATGTCTTCTTTCTTTCTTTAAAGTAGAATAATGCAGCAGAAATGACAGCGTTAAGAAGTATTTATGGAAGGGGTGACACTGAAAGACAGAATAACGAATAGTGTGATAAGGGAATGTGCTGGTGTGAAAGAAGATATAGTGACTAGGATAGAAAGAAGTATGCTGAGGTAGTTGGTTTAGTCACATAGAGAGGGGATGAAAGTAGACTAACTAAACAGGTCTATATGGGGACTGTGAATGGTTGCGTTGGGAGGGGAAGGGCTAGACGGACGTTGCTGGACCAAACAGGAGACGTTTTGAAAAAATGACAGGTCAAGAGTACTCGGAACCGACGATATATGAAGAGATTGATGAATGTAGATGAAGCGAAAGAGGTATGTCAAAATCGTAGCAAGTGGAACAAAGTAGTCTCTGCCTACCCCTATGGGAAAGAGGCGTGACTGTATGTGTGTTTGTATATCAGATGCTACTTCCGATCCATATAATTCTCACCATATAGTAATCACGATCACTTAGGTATTTCACGTTTTGTCGCCAACATGCTCTATTATTTTATTGATATTAACAAAAGACGCGCGCGCAGCAACACGTTCAGTGGTTGGAACGGACTGACAGTAAGCGAGCGCGAGCGCGCACCACTCGCAACAATGCGAGGGGGAGGGGGACAGGAAAAGTGATAAAAAGCTTGCCGCAGCCGCGCATAGTATCCTTGGTAAAGTGATTGTAACTTAAATTCCTGCGATTTAAGTCCAGATTGCTTTGGCATAATATCTACAATTTGTATGAAAATTATCATTGTAATACGTTGAAAATACGTTGTAATAACGCTAATACACCACAAATTATGTTAACTGTTTTGTACTAAATACTCAAACGACTTAAATATATTCTTATCAGTTTAACCATAATACTAAAAGCATCCAAAACTTCAAAATATAACGGAACAATTAACTAAAGCGACGAAGAATCAAATTTCTTAATATGCACAGAGTACTAAAACGCCAAATGTATTTAACGGTGAAAAATTACAAATGACTTAACAATATACATGGTATAGAAACTAAAACAGGTAAAAGCACTAAAGAGAAAACACTCAATTTAAGCGTCGGATTAGTAATTAGTGTCCCAAATTTCACTGATTTTTCAGGGACTAAAGCGCCAAAAAAGTCCTCCGATCGTCCTGAAACCCAGATAGATCGACGCAGAAAAATTTGCTGATTCCGATGGTATATATAACTCAATTTGGCCCAAAGTGTCGCTTTAGTATCTTTACCTCCGAAGCGACGATATATACCGTCACGCCTCTTTCCCACAGGGGTCGGCTGAGACTACTTTGTTCCACTTGCTACGATCCTGACTCGCTAATCTCTTCATACACGCTCGCCGGTTTCGGGTACTCCTAAGCTAACCCAACCACTGCTGGAATATTCTAGAATAATTCTAAGACCCCTACATATATGCCCATCCTTACGTTCTAATGAATGATGTGTCAAAGCAGACTATCCAAAGAGTTCCGTGAAGACCTCGCATCATTACGTGAGTGAATAACCAATCACACGACAGCGATGGCGCGTTCAAAGCTGCGACTCTTAAATTAATAAGCATGCAAACGGCGACACTTCTCCGAGGGCTATTTTTAGCCGGAATGGAAACAAGTCGCCTAATACTAATTCATTATTCAATTCAGTTACTTTGTTATTTTTCGCTCTTTTCTGAACCCTGACTTTCGAGAACTTTGGATTGTTTAGGGAAAAACAATCATATTTAATGCCGGCCTTTTTAAATACGGAATCAAGTTTTAATTGGACACAGCGAGTTATTTCTGAAGTGCTTTGTCTCTGCCCTTTCAAGCTAATATAATTACAAATTACAAACTGCGATTTGGATAATCCGCTGCGAAATCTGCGAATTACCATAAAAGGAATTATTCAGAACTTCTACGTAAATGCACTTCGAACGCGTCCGAGTTTAAGCTTTTAAGTTATGCATGCATATTCTATGCGCTCGAGTCTTCACTGTGAAAAGGCAAAACAATAGAAGTTTTTAGTGAATGGCAAAATCCGGGACGCCATATTGTTCCGTGCCATTGTAGGTGAAATGCATGTCGAAAAATATTAATCCCGGCCCTACGGAATGGTTCTGTTTACTTCGCTCAAGAAAATATTCGTCTTGTGTGCAACATATTTTTCCTAGGTTGATGAAGATTTATTAAAAATCGGGGTTTCGCTTTATATCACCTACTTTTTAAACCTTTGTAGTGAAAACTCCTCATGTAGTGTAGTTTGGCATAGTAAGACTTAATTAAACCAATTAGAATATCTACCCAAATCTGTTGGCTAACAGTGCTAACACAGTTTAAGAAGACAATACAATACCAAAAATCAGTACAGTGAGTATAAAGTCTAGAGTTCCTCTGTACCCATTAATTTCAATTAGTTATGTTCACCTTATTAGTAATTTGGTTTCAGTTTATAAATGCTCCTATCACATTAGTAAAGGATTTAGTGTATTATTTTTGTATTTCTTCGCCTAGAAGCTGAGCATATTGTTCCAAACCAATTAATATTATAATGTGACATTTGAGAGCTCTTTTCAATGATCGCACATAACTCAATCAGGCTATAATTCGATCAGCAATTCAGTGCAGTGCCTATGAATTTCAGAGCACGTCTCGCTAATGCCAGAGCGTTGTAACTCGAGATACATTATCTATACACAATTACACAACGACAACGAAGCAGACACCTATTAAGCGAAGTATAACCTTCGCCGGCTTTCAGATATTCTGTCATCATTAAAAGTATTCCCTTTCATCCGACGCGGATTGCAAATATTTATTTTTACCGATAGCAATCAACATGCGAAAATATAGAGCGGATGTGCAAATATGAGGTACTATCATTATCTCAAATGTAAAGTTACTCATGGAGAAACAATGTCGGTTCTCAGGCGGTTATTGTTTGCTTGTTCGGTTGTTACAATGTGTTATTCGTTCTTTCAAAGTGCCTTGTTTTTTTACATTGTCGTGAATATGACAAACTTTACGCAAAACCTTGTAGCGGCAGGTATAATCATTGTATAATTAACGATTCAGTGTCATTTATTCTTTGCTCCTTTTTACCTGTAACAGCGTTCACAATCCTTGAAATAAGTACTTAGTGGATGGAAATGGAAGTTGTTTTTTTCCGAACGCTAAATAATTGTTGCCATAAAGTGATCTTAAGTACCTAATTATGTAGCCCACTTCGTTCTTTTAGCTATTAAATTGATACAAAAATTAATCTATTTCGCTACGAGCTTTTAAAAGAGCACTGTTATAAACCTTACACTTTTTTCCATATCTGCATCCTTATTTGAATTATGTTATGAGTCACTTCGCGGAGGTAAATTTTGAAGCTTAACCAAATACTTTTAAGATCTTTAACGTTATAAAGTGTTTGAGTCTGATTTGGAGGTATATTCACGAACTGAAACCACCTCAATGTTCTGGCGTGTTGCTGTGCTTGAAGAGTTCATGTACTTATACATACCTTCATCTTCAAGGATCTACTAAGTATATGACTAGACATGTGCATACCTACTGATGAAGAATAAGACTAACTTATTTCCAATGCGACGAACGCTAATAAATAATGCAAACCCACCCATGTGATCTAGCAAAATACGTGTCTCAATAAATACCTTCAGTAAGAAATGTATCGAGCGAACGTAACGTAAAGCGAAGATGTTCTTAACAACGCGTAATACATAGCTGTTATGTTGTCTGTTATACAATACATTTGGTTTTAAATTTTCGTTAATATCGTCAACTTAGAACAGTTTTGAAATTATGGCCACTATGCGTAAATTATGCCGTTTTGAGTGAAATGAAATACTAGTAGCCAACCTTGACGAGTGAAAAGACACGCAGATCTAAGTGAAATTAAATTACGCAAGAACGTGTGCATACATATACATGAATCAAGTCTTTATTCCTTACAAGGTAGACAGAGCCTAAGGCAACAAGACCTAAAAGCCACGTTTCACAGGATTGTGGCGTATAGGTGAAAAGGCGGAAAGAGGATTCAAAGAACGTGTAAAGAAAAGACTAGATTAAGACGAAAATCATTACTCAGTGAACATTCAAAAGCGACAAGCAAATGAATGAAATCCAATCACAATAAAACAAGATGGAAGCGTCAAAGTTGCGACAGATCCGATACCCGACCTACCCGATAACGATAACCCATTTGCAAGACCTATACAAATACAAATTAAATGCAAACATTGCAACATGGCTATAGGAAAATTGCGTGATCCAACGCCCGCAAAGCGACTTCCGGAACACAGAAAGGCACCTAAGGAAATTGCAGGAACATGGTGATGTCTCAACGATTCTTTAAAAGCACGTGGTTAAATTGTGCGGAACTCACTCATCGTTGTCGGTAGTTTGGGATACAAAAATCAACATGCATACATACAAGTGCCGGCACGTAAGTCTAGCGATGACCGTTGACGCGCAGTAGTCGAAAATAAGGTATCGCGGGGGAGTGCAGGGGACGCGGGCGGGCGTACTCCACGTTAGACTTACGTGCCGCCACCTGTATATAAATCACATCTTTATCCCTTACGGGGTCTAAAGGTAACAAAACCTAAAAGGCACGTTTGCATGATTGTAAGTATAGGTGACGAAGGGATTCAAAATAGTGATGGGTTGCTAGACGTATCGCTCATAACATGATTCCTACGATTTTCACCCATTCTCATAAAAGCAATAAAACATGAAAATGGACCGATTGGCCATTTATAATAAGCACTTATCATTATTGTTGATGTACATAATCGAATACTCTATACTATAACACCTTTTATTCATCAGTCAACCTATGTTTACAAATAAAGATACTTTAATTTTGACTTTGACACAATTACGAAAACAAAACAAGGTGAAAATAACTCTAACTTATTCACTAGCCCAGATATGAAAAACATTTCATTTGATTCTATAGTTTCACGTCAAAATCAAAACGATAAGAAACTTTCCTTAATAACAGGCAATATAAAAACGAGAATTAAAAGTCAACTGACATTATTTAAATGTGATTTTTCTATAGCAGACGCTTTACAGCTAGTGCTTATACTATCTGTACCTGCTCAATGTCGTACCATGTTTGTCACTTCTAATAAGGTCTCTGGTTTAATGATTCCAACGCACGGTGACAAGGCTGCCGCTTACTTACCTTAAACTTAGTACCCTTACCCTTACATACCCTTACATACACCTTTTGTGTTGAGATTTCAATCAGGGTGCTCATTATTTCTGAATTGGGCAGAGGGTGCTAGGTAAAAAACACTACATAGCATTTTCAGTACCTAGGTAGGTAGTCGAAGCAGTGACAGTGATTCAGAGTACCACAAATACTTGGACAAACGTCGTAACAAGTAGTTATGTAGTTATTATTTTTTGTAGTGTCATTTTAAGTTTGTCTAGGACGAGTACTTATAAATAAATAAATATAAATATCTTGGGACAATTGACACCAATTTTCCTAGTCCCAAACTAAGCAAAGCTTGTGATATGGGCACTAGACAACGGATAAACATACTTATATAGATAAATACATACTTAAATACATATTAAGCATTCAAGACTCGAGAACAAACATTCGTATTTTTCATACAAATATCTGCCCCGACCGGGGATCGAACCCTGGACCTCAAGCCGGGGCCACTAGGCCATCCGGTCGTCAACGTTATATAAATAAAACTCCTGGAAAAAATCATTTTTTGCAAAACACGACAGACCTTCTGGATATTTAATAAATGGGATTAATCAATACTGCCGTTTTATAGCTGTAAACGTAACCGTTGTAAATACAGCTAACGTTAGAGAAAGAACAATTAAACCGAAAGAAAGTGAGACTGAATTGCAACGAAAAACAATCGGTTAACACGGCATAACAATAACAATCAATAGAACAATACACAATGTCAACGGGACGGGATACTAATGAACATGACCTGAGTAAGTTACAACCGTTCAAATTGAACACAATCCTACAGTTACTGTAGAAACAACGAAGCAGGTTCCGATAAAAGTACTTAAACCACTCTACGATGTGACTGTCGCTAGTAATTGGCAAGCGACAAAAATCCATTCCACCTACACCTACAATAACGGAAACTTTTATTCCCAACAACGATATGACACTCCGAAAAAATGTCAGCACGCCAACTCCCTAAAACAATTTTGTTATATTTTACTTACTTTTCGGAAATAGACTTTCGCCCCAAATTTGCTGCGAACAGGAAACTTTTAGTGGCACTTCGTTGCATGTTAATCGATTTTGCGACACCCCAGGCGCGTTAAATAACAGAGCTGTATTAAATTTCCATACGCGACAAAATATTTGCTGATGCAGGTGTTAACGCCATCAGACATACTTAATACAGTAATGCAGTACATTAAAGTCGCTGTCAATTGAAATTGCGAACAATGTAAATAAACCATTTAATGAAATATCCATATTCTAGCACATGTTTATTGTTTTAATGGTTTAGGATAATGTTGTGGTAAGTATTGATTATAATACACGGATTTAACAGTATTTGATGAGGGAAAATGGAAAATTAAAGACATTTTATATAAATACAAGGTTTGTTTATATTGATTGCAATTTCAATTGACAGTGATTTGAGATAAAACATCACAAATGGGCTAAAAGAGACAATTCACAAGAACGTAAAGGACATGAAAAATATACGCTTCGATGATCTTTCAAGCGAGAAGCATGCAAAAACAATCTTAATGCATAAATACTCGTCAGAACTTATTAAATAATCGGATTTGCGTTCAATGATCCGGAACAGGCCGAGGCATAATACACAAATGAGGTTAAATTTCACAGACAGGTATACCCTTTACCCATACCTAAACCTCCCCCAGGTTAGCAGGGGTGCCAGGAGTAATTGCGATGGCGATCCGAATCTCTCCCTGCGCGCCGCTATGCAGGGTCGCTTTTTAAAATGTAACATGACGACGTGACGTACCGTAAACTTTGCAGGCATTTAAAAATAAACGAGCAGGTAAAAGAAAAAAAACTCGAAGCCTGGAAGCGTGTATGGCGCCGGCAAATTTAGAAAAAAACCTCATCAACGTCAGAGGCTAAAAAGGATTTGCTTTGCACGTTTACGCTCAAATAAAGATTGGCTGTGTCCTAACTGTGACAGAAGCCGCTTTCGGCTAAGTAGTCTCGCCATGTTAGATTGTTAATGGACTAGTTCTGCCTCAAATGGGACGTTAGAAATGGAGGCTGCACGCCGCTCCCATAAATCTCATTTTATCGACTAACTCCACTCAGCTCGATGCCCGCTGCCGCATAATGTTGAATGAAATAAAACATGCATTCGCGAGTCGTACGTATTTGTAGTCCCGCATGACCGTAATAAACTTTACGAAGTAGTGAACTCTGCCCTTTGTGAATTCTTTCTTCAAGAGTTCGCTGTTTCGATTAGGGTAATGGATATTTTCATTTTGGCTGAGCCAGCGAGACTTATCATAAGTCCGGGTGCCGGCGCCAAGTTTGGTTGGTCCCAATTATAATATCTACGGACCACGAGGGCTTCAGGCGAACAATATTGGCTGGCATCGTATTCGGCGTGCATCACCTTTGCATAAAATCGATCGTAGCCGCAAACACCTTCCATTCCATGTAACGACGGCGCTGTGAACTTGAAAAATATTCAAAACATGCTTAGAGAAATCCGAAACGAAGAGCCCATTTGTGCGGAAAGCTAATAGATCTCTTTAGAGCTCGTTTATGCGGTTTTATTGCTTTCTTTTACGTTGAATGCTCTTAGGAAACGCATTAGACTGAGAGTTTAAGAGCAGTTTATTTGCGAATCGGCTGCGAATGCGAGGATTAATATAAATCAGTGTGTAACTTTACAACTAAAATGTAAACATCAACATCATCTACGTACAAAACCGCATAACATCTAACCAAGTTAATTCAAACGAAAGCGAAAAGTATCTTGAGAATACGAAAAGAATTGGTGAATAAGGATTTCTAGAATGTTACAAAACAAGCATCGCAACGAAAATAAAACAAGATAAAAGACTCGTCCAGCGAATACAAATGGCAGAAAGGAAAACAATCGAAAACATTTGCGGGGATGTGTGTAAACTCACTGCATATAAATAGTGATCCTCGTCCCGCGTGTGACGTCATCGAGAGGGCGTTCACACCGTCTTGCCCCACTAACCCGATCCCCCAAGGGATCGTAGACTGAACCCTGTATTACCAAACCATTTGAGGTCTAAACTATGATTACGTCATACTCAAGCTTCGCTTAGCAACTTAAGAAAAAGCGAAGTGATAAACGACAGAACCATTTAAAGACACCATTAAGAATTTCGAGCACGAACCCATAAATTAAGATGTGACTGCAGTGACGCATAAATCAAAGTTACAACTTTACAGCATTTAAAATACCGCGGAATGAATGCAAGAGGTTTAACGCGATTAATATCCAAAAAGCTAATGGGAATTTAATAGCTAGTACTCATCTATTTTTAGAAGTCTCAGTGCAATCTTCTTAAGTGGCGGAAATCTGGGCTAGCAGCTTTTAATTCATGCAAATGCCTTGAGGTTTACGGCACGGATTTGGGTAACATGCAACTCAGAAGCGCGCACGCTAAACAAAATTCTGTACACTAACGACGGGGGTATGAATGCAGTCTACGTAAGAAAAGTTACCAAGACATTAGCTAAAGAAACGGCTCGAGCAAATAATATATAAGAACATTTAAGTTGAGTGAGAGATGAGAAGATACTTTGTGAAGAAACAGGATGATTGATCGAATACAATTTCGCGCTGACAAGGGATAAATAATAATAAAACCGGAGCTAAATCTTTGACAGGCTTAACACCGATCTCGTTTAACCTTCATGAAGGCCGATAAAGGAATTGGTTTCGACAAAAACCAATTAGTAGTGGAATGGTGGTTAACACGAGTATAATTACTAGGACAATGGCATCGCCTTGTGTAAGACTTACTTGAGGCAATGCCTACTGATTTGAATACGACGAAATTACAGGCCAAGTTTGAAGAGGATCGCGATCACGCGAGTTGGACAATTAATAATGTCATTGCTAAAATGTTACATTTTCATCATAAACTGAAGAAGACTTTCATTGTATTTAAACTAACGTAGGTACCTACCCAGCAAAATATGTTCGTCAGTAAGAAAGGAACTGATTAACAATACCTGTATAGGTGTATATTCATCCCCATAATTTAAGCCAGAAAGATGGCCAAGGGTGGACAAGGCTTCGACCGCGGAGATAATTTCAGTAGCTCAAGCAAGAGAGTGAAATTATATAATGCGACGATATAAACAAATAGTTGTCCCACACGGCTGCGGCGACATACGAATCTAACCTTTAATGCAGTTTCAAACAGATAGTTAAAGGCACTTTTAAGTTATGTATAATCAAAATATTATCGGTAGGTTCTTCTGGGTATGTTTTGAATTCTAATGTAGACCTCATGCTTCAAAAATTTGGTCAGTTTAGCTACTTACGAAGATATTCCGTCAGAAAATATGGTGAAAAAAAGCGATGTCACCAAGATATTTATCAGATCAAAGAAGCGTGTTCAACTATCAGTTTATTCTCAAAGGGCGAAGTTTCGCCGCATCGACGTGTCTTTACGAAGTTTGCTAAAGTTACTTTCAGTGGCCACTGGAGCGTTTTCTTCGTATCATATTTGTTTTTGTTTGGTGTGTTTACTTCTGTGCTTATTAATGCCTAATATATGTGATTATTCGTGCCTTTTGCAACACCTAATATGAATTCCGATCATTCCTGTTTTTTAAATACTTTTTTCAAGTGAATTTCCAATACGTAATTTTAACCCATAACATGATTCTTTTGTAATTGCTCGACCACTTTCAACCATACCTGATAAATTAGCATCTTCTTAATTATATCTCGTTTCTCTATTGATATTATGTGTTATGTTGAAAAAGGAAGAGCATCTCAATTTGATTGTGTTTTTATAAGGTTTGTTAGCTAGCTCGTTATTTCGTCATTTATTACTTTAATAAACATGAAGTTATCCCTATTTGCTTGGCAATTTCGCCTCTCAAATAGTAGATATTGATTAAACATGCATCGTGTTAAATTTTAGTATATTCGCCATTAACTTAATCCATACAGAGCGAGCCGGGAACCGGCTGCAAGCGCGTGCCGCGTCTATCGCCTTTCGAATGTGATTCATTTCGTGGCCACAGCTTTGCATTATTATTACAGATCTAGACCTGACTCTGTATTGAACTGAAATCTAACACTGATATGCAACCCTGCAACCAAGGACTTTGTGATGCTACTCATGCCAAAACGGCTGGCACCCTGGGTCTTCAATTTTTTTAGATGGGCTGAAAACTGAAAAATGCCGCCCAACGCCCACTTATATTTATTTTTAGTTTACCTTTATCATCTTTTTAATTTCAGTCATCTGGGGCCTTACCATGACGTCTTAATGCAATTCAGTTTAGATTCGCTCGCTGTCAGATTCATACTAAAAGTGACAGCTAAAACTTGAACTGAGTCGGAATTAGGACGTCATAGTAAGGCCCTAAGGCCCCAGATGTCCAGTAATTGATTGACATTTTGGACATAAGCCTTCCGGCTGGAAGGATTTCTAAAAATTTAGATCTTTGGAGTAACACATACTAGGGTGCTTTAGCCGACATTCTCACGGTATAAAGATTTTATATAAAATTTCGGAATCTCAATCGCCAAGTTTAAAGCTGAAGACGTGAAATTTTGCACAGATGTTCCAGTGGCGGGCGTAAGCTACAACGTCAGGGGGCCGCGGCAAATTCATCAGATGGCAGATCTTACCTTCTGTGCTCAAGGCCAAGCCAGTTCGGGGCCCCGTAGAGCTGGGGGCCCCTGGCACTTTGCCAGCACTGCCACTACCACCCTATAGTTACGCCACTGAGATGTTCTTCATTAAACGTAAATGAAGACCAAAACGGTTTTTTTGGGAATTCCCATGGAATTTTAAGAAGTAAAAGATATTTTTACCTTGGTTTCAGAAATTATGGTTAGTTTGCCAGCTTTCCGACTACGTAACAACATGTATACCAGTGTGAATATCAACTTAACACAACCACCAAAGTCTTCATCCTAGCATTATGAAAGTGCCAGAATTTATAAAATATTGTTTTTATAACAATTATGTCTCTTATTGCACCACACATTTATTGCACCTATTACGCATGTTGTAATCGTGGTTTACTTTCGCGTGGCTAGTAGACCTTAGGTTAAGGCTTAAAGACCTTAATAAAGGGTATACGCAAGCATGCGTAGGTATGTCGTCGTTGGTCTGTGTGGACCCTAAAATTTGGAATATTGTTTATCTATCATTAACATTAATGAAGTAAGGCATAGTTTCAGTATTAACATTAAATCAGATACAAGTATAGTTTGCAGCAATGTGAAGAGCATCTAAAGGGAATGAGATTGTTTTTATTATTTTTATTTTGACTAGTAAGTAGTAATATTTTATGAAAGGCCATTATTGTAATAAACATTCTTTAAACTTAAAAAGGAGTTTTAAGGTAGGTAGCCATTATGTATATTTTGTTTTTTATTACCAACTCAATAATTTCAAGATTATCTTGAAATTTATTGTTTTATCTGACAATAAGTATTGAAGTAGGTTCACACCTGCATTATAATTGATAACAAATGACCAATCATGAGCACTATTAATTTTATTATGTTGTTCATTTTTTTAATTACTGCACACTATTTCAAATGCTTGCCTATTTTTTTTTTGTCCTTCTACAATTAGGTTAGCTGGAACCTTTTTTTAGTTTGCCTTGCTGTTCATTACAAAATTATTTTTATTTTCTTGTGCAATTATGATAAACAAAATTAACATTAATTATTATTTCTACAGTTATGAAAATGATTACCTTAAACCATGATAAGATTATGTTATCACAACACAAACCACTTGAAATATGCAAATGGTTGTGTTTACTTTGGGATTTACCAGCATTTTGGCAAAAATTTAATGATAAGAGTCAAGTGGGGATATAACCCTTTGAATGCCAGAATAAGTAAAACCCCTACATTCTAGACTCATTTGTTTCAAATAATACCAATTTTAGAGATTAAGAAAAAACACAAAATAGATCATGTTTGACATAAAATACTGCATGTTTACCCTGGCTATGCCATAAAGACACAAAGATTAGTAGTAATACTTTGCTGAATATAAACTAAGTAGATTAAAAAATGCTCACCTCCTCAATATCCTTATGAAACTTGATCGGCCTCATCAGATAGAATTGGATAGAGAAATACACAAAGTTTATAGCAACAAACGCACTGTTCCACAACACAGCATCCAAGTAGCACTCAATACTCCAAGACCATATCCACGAAAACGTACAGCCCAGTATCAGAGCCACTCGCAGCCATATCAGGCCGGTTGGAGTGTGTGGCGCCAGAAAAGAAAGAAGAAAAAAAACATTGGCCACTTGGAAAAAAACGTGGTTGATCGGCCGCCATTTGCTGCAGTGGTTCAAGTACATGTCCCACATGGAAGGCCGGCCCTGAACTGTCACGTTGACCAGGTCGTGGCCCTGGGAACCGGTGAGTCTTGTGGTCTCAAGGAGCCCCATGTCCCGCGTGGGAGGCGCCGCCTCCGTGACGTCACTGGCCGTCGCAGGCACGTCCGTGGTAACATTCTGCAAGCCCGTCACCATCCCGATCACTAAGGCACTTATAATCAACATAGTCCCACCGCGCGCGCACTGCACCCTGGTCGGACTTTAACATTGAAATTATCGCGGGAACCATTAACATTTGACTGTTATTACACTCACTCGTGAGCGAACACACAATGATTTTATACCACAAAAAACATTGGGATTTATTTACGATTTGCGTGACTTATTTTATGCTAAAATAAAATAAGAACGTAAAACTTTTAAGAGAGAAGGAGTAAAGCGGAAACGTCACACAGGCAGCTACAACTGTGTTGAAGATTTAAATAAATTTGAACGTATTTATAATTAAAATGCCTTCAAGAGTCCAAAATAAAACGTTAGAAATAAGTAAAGCAAACAATCAAAGCTTCACATGACAGCACTGAATCGAACTGACAGAAATCATAGACTAACCAATAAAAGAGCCGTAGCCAACTAGACCATGCATGTAGATGTAGTGAAATCCGCAACCTACCTCTATAACATAGCTTTTCTGGTTGTATTTGTAAAATTTCCAATTTTATAGACAGTATTGGTTGCTAACCTGTCTAGTCGTATTATTTATTAATTAACAAATTATTATAACAGGAATAAGTGTCTCAAATTGCCTGGTATCCACAGCTGGTATCCCAGTTTGAATGACAGCCCTGTCAGCTGCGTTTATAAAGTAAGCCTTGCTTCACTAAAGTGGTAGGCACAGTTTAAAGATTGATTTCCTTTTGGAGTAACAAGCATATGTTTATTTTACTTTAGAATCCCACTTTCAAGATTACATTTATTTCTGATTACAGTTGATTATGATTATACATATTTTATCGCCCATCAATGGAGTTATATTATAACTCGCTTTTGGAATGCCAACCAATCACTTGTCACAGTTGTCACTTGTCATTGTGGTTGTCAAAATCAGCTGAGGTTATGTTTTTAAGCCTCCAAAACAAATTATATAAAAGAATACTAATATCATGATTTAGATCATTATTCGACGTCTTAACAAATGTTTAAATATGGCTGTACCATGTGAGATGTTATTACATCCCGAGCTCTTAACAAACGAACAATTAATACACGTAATTCATGAGGTAATTAATCGAACATTTCACCGATGTTTGTGTTTACATTGATACATTATATCCGTTAATAAACCACTTTTCAATCTTTTGCAGCGACACTTAAGGGTGCCTAATCTCAATAATATGCTAAGAGATGAGTTACTGGAGATTTTTCATCAATTTTGCGTGCCATTTGGTCAAAGGAGGTACAGAGATACTGGTCGAGGCAAAGTGTTGAATAAATCACGTCCAATGAGCCCGCAATCAAACCAAACCATGACAATCCATAGTACCAGTAAATCGACACATTCTGACTACTTTGAGAGGGTCAAACCACCCCCTGACTTATTAGCAGGACACATGAAACGGATTAAACTGGAAAATAAAAACGATTACTGCATTTTAAAAAGAAAAATGTCGATTGATTCGGTAAGTACTTTTTAATACATAGTACCAGGCATAGTACTTTGTTCTGCATCTTTTGAGGTACCTAGTTAACAGTTTACACCAATTGTAGTCCCAAACTAAGCAAATCCAAAGGATACATACGTACCGTCACGCCTCTTTCCCATAAGGGTAGGCAGGGACTACTTTGTTCCACTTGCTATGATCCTGACATACCTCTTTCGCTTCATCCACATTCATCAATCTCTTCAAACATGCTCGTCGGTTTCGGGTACCCTTGACCTAGCCTTTTTCCAAAACGTCCTCAATTTGACTTTTAATTTTAATTTGATTTTTATTCCAAAGGATAAACATTCTTTAAATCTATACATAAAAATGTCCAGGACACGTTTACAAACAGTCATATTACTATATATATAACTTTCATCATACAAGTCAACCTCAACAGTACAACCTCTACTGGATTGAACCTGGGAACTCTAGCTTTATAGTCAGGGTCCCCAACCATGAGGCTATCAGGTTGAAAAAAAAATTGTTTTCCATTGACTCTGGTTTATCTTTTTCTTGTAACTTTGTAACACATTTTAATATTAATTTTCAGATTTCCCCTGTAACAGAGAGTCCACCTCCAAAAAAGGAAAGGAAACCTATAACTTGGCCGTAATAGCATAGACAAACACAGCCCTGATAATTTATGTACTGTACTCAAATCAATTGTATTAGGGTGTGCTATATTAGATCATAATTTCCGAGTTGTATACAGATTACAGACTGCACTCAATGTATAGTGAGAATGAAACAAGTATTATATACTTGTAATATATATCGGGGGTAACAATATTTTTTTCTGATTCGAATAATTTTAAAAATAAAATTTCTAAGCAACACTGATCGGACCCGGATCCTCGTTGAATGGAGACACACAACACACACAAATTGTGTCACAAAATTGTGACGCGTGCTATACCCCTACACCACCCATAGCAGGTGAGTAAGCCTTCGAATTTTTGTATCTGTTACCAACTGTCATGTGACCTTGTTACTATGCGAATATTTGTTGCTAAGCATCATCTGTGATGATTCTAAGGAAGTTTTCGATTCCCGGCCATAGCATTACTTTTCGGAATTTTCTATGTGTTCTAATTTTCAGTGTCATTTCGAAATATCATTTCTAATAGTAAAACCAAACCGTAAAAGTAAACATAAAAAGTCAAGAAGTCAAATTCTTGATTAATTTGATAGTAATTTTAAAAATAGTTTGGTTTAAGTTAAATAAAGAATAATGATCAATTGAATAGTGTCACAAGGTTTTTTATAATTTAGAATTAGTGTGTGAGTGCATTAATTAAGTATATGCATAGAAAAAAGATACTTTATGTATGTGCACAGTTTTCTTGCAGCAAAAATAAAATGACCATACTGGCCATGTAAATTTGGTGATGTGCATGTTTAGTATTTAGCAGGTAGGTACATAGGTACTTATACTATAGAGTATAGATTAGATGTATCCATTGTATCCCCCCCCCCCCGTGTGTGAAGTGGCAGAATAAAAAATGCAGTGTTAAAATAAAGGCCACTCCCGTCATTAAGTGCACAGTACGGCCAGCACGTAACAGAGTACCCGTCTTTCTCTTACTGTTCGTTGTAGAAAGGGACGGGTAACCGTATCTCGTGCGCTCTCGGGCAAGGACTTATTTAAGCGGTCGGTCTAAAGTTTGATTTCATAGTTAAAACCTCGTTAGTTGATAATTTAATGTGTGTATGTGTAATACCTACCTAATTATGTATATTTTACCTTAGTAAATTTCACCAGCACTTGTTCGCGGTCTTAAATGTCTATTTATTTCGTAGAAATATAATATAATAAAATAATAGTGTTGATAAAATAAATGCCAACTTAATCACCTAGTTATGTTATTTGTTTATAGTTAGGGTTGCCATACGTCCCGTATATACGGGACTGTCACCGTATTTGAGTATCATGTCCTGTATTGTTACGTGTCCCGTTTTTGTCCCGTATTTGTCCCGTTTTATCAATATATTAATCTAACTATCTAACTAATATTATAAATGCGAAAGTATGTATGGATGGATGGATGGATGGATGGATGGATGTTTGTTTGTTACTCAATCACGCCAGGACGGCCCAACGGATCTAGATGAAATTTGGCACATAGATAGAGAAAAGTCTGGAATAGCACATAGGCTACATTTTATCCCGGAAAATTGCGTAGTTCCCGCGGGATAGCGATAAACGAATTCTTTGCAGACGAAGTCGCTGGCAACAGCTAGTATACCTATATATACATTTCAATATACAAGTACTAAAGGCTCGATGCCGACGGCAGGCGAGAGACGCGCGGGGGCGCGCGGTTGCGAGGAGAGGTGAGGGAGGGGCGGTGCGGGGCGCTCGCTCGCCCGCTCGGTCACTACAATTCAATAAGTCCCGTATCAGTTCTCAACAATTATGGCAACCCTATTTATAGTACACCTTAGTAGAACAAAGTTTTTACTATAAACAAAATACACCACTAAAAATTACGTATATGCAAGCTATTAAGTTATGATTTAATTATAAGTAAATAATAATCAAACGAATTGTATTTTTTAGGTTCACTATGACTGTTCTAATTTGGTGTGTAAATAAGAAATATAAATATAAGTTTAAAAAATATACGGATTTTTATTTGTAAGGTTTCCATACCTAAAGGGTAAAGAATTCGCTGTCCGTCTGTCTGTCTGTCACCAGGCTATATCTCAAATTTTCACAGATGTATTTCTGTGGCCAGCTGTGGCCACTATAGCGAAAAATACTAAAAATCTAACTTTTTATGTGTCTATTTAAGTAACCAGTATAAACTGACCCCACACTGCCTACATTTCGCTTAAGAGCTTAAGGGCTCTGCTAACACTGGATTTTATATTCACTTGCTGAATTTGTACGGAACCCTCGGTGCGCGAGTCCGACTCGCACTTAGCCGGTGTCATATTTACATAGCGTGGCCTTGGCTTCGTATGAGGTAGATTTTCTTTTAATATTCCACCAGCTCCTTTCTTCCACAGGTCGAAAAGCCCGGCTAGCACGACAGCGTACAAGAGTCGCGTCGCGCGCGAGATAGACTATACCCGTCTTTTTCTAGAACGAACAGTAAGAAAAAGACGGACAATCTATCTCGCGCGCGGCGCGACTCTTGTGCGCTCGTGCTAGACATGCTGAGCTCATAACCGTTCATTTTGGTTTCATGCTTTTGGTCGAGCATTATCGGGTAAAAATAATTCAAACTTATTATAACAACGTTCATCAAAAAAAGAATTTAGGTACAAAAGTCACATCACTGACATTGTCATTTTTATAAACAATCTCAAAACTTTGTAGCTACTTGAAGCCCAAAAATGTCTCAACCAAGAGGCAGTTTTGACCGGGACGAGTCGCCTCACAAAGTCAAACCCTCAAGAAGCCAGTTCAAAGGCGACGACATGAACAGAAGCTATTTATCCATCAGCCCTATGCCAAGAAACGCTAAATCAGTTAAGAGCAGGCTGGATACTTATACACAAAGCATTATCAGCATCCGCAAATCCACAGTAGCCGCTGCCCCTTTATCCAAGTCCCAGTCGCATTTCCTCGTCCCTCCCGAAAAGTTGGACAAAGTGACCAGGAGAGTAATAGCCCCGTACGCTCAGATTGAGAGGAAAGGTTTGAAAGAGGAAGAAAAGAAAGAAGGAACCTATCTGGATATTAACAGGTTCACTGTGTTTTTGGAAGACACTGTGGACTTGGATTCGCTTTTGTACGAGACTGCTATGGTGCTGAAGACGGTTACTAACAGTTCTGGTAAGAACCTATTGCTACGAGTAGTTCGTCGTTTAGTTATTTGACTTTTAGCTAAAAATGTCTGATGGTCAAAACGTAGACTTCGCAAACGCTGTTCTGAATTAAGCTGAAGTAGGTAGGTACCTAATGCTCATAATAATGCCCATTCAGGTGTCTTCGTTTACATGGTCGATCATTTAAACAATGAGCTCATTTTGATGCCGAAGAACACAAGGAAACCTGACCGGCATGAGGTCAATATTCCTATTGGTAAGTTTCTTGTACATGTATACATGTTGTCAGTACTTAGCTATTATTCCACGTGTTATGGGTATAACACTATGTATTTCGCTGGAAAGCGAAAATGTTGCAGTCAAAGCGGTACCATAAAAAAGGAAATTGAAAAATGGACTAAAATACGAGACCAACCTGTCTTTTCTTACTGGGCGGTCCCAGTTCTTTTCTTACAGGGGGACACAGTTATGCAACTTATACAGCCATAGCTCTGTCTCTAATAGAACTTGGCACGCATTAAGCGTTTATGCTAGCCCCACTGTTCGTTCTAAAAAGAGACTGATAGTCTATCTCGCGTGCGACACGGCTCTTGCGCACCTATTCTTGTGCTAGCCGTGCAAACCAACAAAATATGTATAAATATCGTGGTAGTGTCTGAACTTTAATCACAAAGCTTGAAGCTGTAGCAGTCAGATTTTCCTCTAGAGGAAGGAAAGATGGTAGCGGCTCACGTGGCGGCCACCAAAGAGTACCTGGTGCTGGATGACGTGCAGCGCGACCGCCGCTTCTCCGAGGGTCTGCGCTGGATCGATGCCAAGTGCGCCCTGGTCATGCCGGTCGTCAAGCCCGACGGGGACTGCTACGCCGTGCTGGAACTCTACAGGACTTATTTGGAGACTTATGACAGTGTAAGCCCTTATTCCGTTTCAAAGAATGCTTGAAAAAACGCTTGTAGGAAGCATGGCTTGCAGAATAAACGGCCCGCGTGGCAAGTCGTTCTGCATTTAAAGAAGGAAGCAAGTTGAGAAAAAAGAAGAAGTACCTAATAACAACCGCCTGGCTCTATCATTACACCTTTGTCACCAAGTCCAATTGCACTTGTTAAAACGATTCAACCAGCTGGAGCGCGAGAGAATATTCGGTAGTTAGCTACTAAAGAAATCTTCAGCAGCAGCAGTGTTGGCATCTTTTGCCCAATTTAACCTCTTTTTTTCATATACGCCTATAAAGACACCTACTTAAAAAAAAAATGCAATGCAAATCAAGTCTTAAATTTTTTTTGGAGGCAAAATACGGCTTAGAATTGTACTTTTAGTAGCTATTGTAGCGCACATTTGGTCAGAGCCCCTAAAAAACCCTAAAAAATAATACCTTAAACTGCCCTGTTTACATTTTCATCCCTAAAAGGGGTATTGCGTAACTCGCTCGCAATGTCAGCCCATACATGAACTGTCAAAATGAAATCGATGGTGATCGCGAGCGAGTTACGTAATAAGCCTGCTGGTTGCAGAGCGTGGTGTACACGGTGGTGTGCGTGGCGTGCTGGGCAGGCGCGGCGGCGCACCAGGCGGCTGCGCGCGTCACTCTGCAGAAGACCGCGCATCTCAACGCAGAGCTGCGGGCGCTGCTGCACAGCTACTTCTGCGACCTCGCCTCCGTCGATACCATGCTCACCGACATGCTGGTAAGAAGCTGTGGGGTCAGTCACTATAGATCTCTCTGCGGGCTGATGTTATGCCTGGAGATCGACCGAAAGAAGAGCGTTGGAAGTTTTACTTATGCATCCGCTTTAAGAAACTTCGTTGGCGCGATGTACAGTCGCCATCAGATATTTCAGAGCGGCCAAGATGGTCAAAATCATCGTCACAATGTTATTAAGGCATTAGAGTTCATATTTCGATATTTTTGATCATCTTGGCCGCTCCGAAATATCTGATGGCGACTGTAGAACATTGGTACGTCACGGTCATGGCGCTAGCTACTCGTGCCTCTTAGATGTTTATGTAGTCGACGTCTAGGTGGCGTTAGCTTCGCTACAAACTCTTCAAACCCACCAAAGTAAATCCTGTAACGCTGGTACTCCAGGCCGTCGTGAAATCCTTCATGGGTGCGATGCGGAGCAGCTTCTTCATAATCGACCGCGAGCGGAGCGGAGAGGAGATCCACGCCGACATGTGGGACGACGGGTGGGTCGGCGAGCGCACCAATATACCGCGGAAGAAGACCAAGATCAAGTAGGTGCCAGTAGCTCCAAGTAGTTAATATAGCGTTCTCTCTGTTGCACTTTTGTATGCAAATGACGACACAACAAAGAAAGGGACAAAGGAAGGTCGGTGGGCGACGTGGGCACAATTTCACCTCAATGCTTACATGACACTATACCTAGGCATGTTATAACTGGTTCAACTGAAAATTTATTTTATACCTACCGCTTTCCTTACTTTAGAGGTAATCTAATCTATCAAATATGCTTAAAACACCATTTATCGGACCACCTCCCAGCCTCAGCCAAGAGCAGTCCCCAGCCGGGCTGGTGGCCCGCACAGGGGTCCGTCTGAACGTCAGAGACGCGTACAAAGACCAGCGCTTCGCGAAGGACATTGACCCCACCACGGGCACCGTCGTCCGCTCCTGCCTTGTTTCACCCATCATGGACAAGAACGGGGTTATAGGTGAGATGCAAAGATTTATAGCTGAAGGATAGGGAATAACAACATTGAGATTCTATTTATGTCTTTTCTATCTCACATTAGTTAAGTAATTGGGATTGATTATTCTGACGAGAGAAGTACTAAAAAGCGTAATCTTTCCTAGGCTATGGGTCTATCCACTAACTAACTAACACTAACTTAGTTCACCCGGAAAAAATGCTGCCTGGCATTATTTCGGATCACTGATTATTATTTTAATACAAAAATAGGTAGGTTAGGTTAGTTAGACAGAGGTATCTTCATTTGCCGGAAGGGAAAAATACCCAGAAATAGGGGCTCGGCCCTTGGGCGGAGCTCCGACGAAAACCAGGTAGACCACGACCCATAGCCGTCATCCTGTCGTATTATCAATAGAATCCAAAATCACAAAATATATTTAGCTAATTATAAGTTATTCTCTCAGCGACTTTTCATCTTTGCTATAGGAGTGGTACAGTTAACAAACAAATCCAATGCCAAGCCCTTCAATACTGAGGACGAGGAGGTATTTAGCGTGTTCGTGAGCTACTGTTCGCTGATCGTGCATTTCTACCACATGCACCAGAAAAAGATTTATCACGTATGTACAGATAAACCATCAATATTTTGTTTCCCCTATCTACCCCTGTACTCTTACATTCATGATAAGCGTGTTGCTAAGTATTGTTACTCAAGGCTCCGTCTGCCCCATAAGGGATAAATACGTGATTTATGTATGTATGAAGGCACGGCAGGTTACCCAGGACTCCCAGGAGTCTCATCATGACTAAGCAGTTTATCTTGAAGTTTGGACCTCTCCCAATACCATAGGTTGCGATTGCGACTCCTCCCGAAATTAGAGATAAGATATAGAGCTAGTTACAGACGTCCTTTTCTCTATCATTATCATTATTGATGATTATTTTCAAAGCAAACCTTCTAATCTCTCAGGAGAACCTGAACAAAGTGTACTGCGAGCTGATGCGGTTGCACCTGATGCCGTGCCGCCACGACTACGACGAACTGATGGAGACCAACGGGATCGTCATAGCTCCGAACAACTTCAAAACGTAACGGCGACACTTGAGTAGATTATTTAATATGTTTGAGTAAGACTGAGTAGGTATTATTAGGATGTCAAATAATTATTTTAGCTTGTTATTTGCAGCTCACCTAATGTTAAGCAATTATTTAGGTATCATTCTCTAGTATCCTAAGCCTAATTGGGTCCCACTTGACTAAGCATGCCGAGTTGCTGTGGCCCCACTCGGCGGTTCCATTAACCCACGACTATTACGCAACCGTAACCAGCTTAGCAAATCCTGCGCATTTTTGCTTTCAGCTTCGACTTTCACATAAGCGACGGCAATCGCGAAGACATGCCGGGTCTCATCTGCTACATGTTCGTGGAAACGTTCGCTGATCGCAACTTTGACCGCGCCCAGCTCGCTGATTTCTCGATGACCGTCCTCAACTGCTACCGCGACAACCCTTACCACAACGCGGAGCACGCCTTCTGTTTCACGCACACCATGTATATGATACTCGTCAACAATTCAGGCTATTTCGATTCTGTCGAGGTAATAAGTTACTCTTTGCAGCTTTTAGGGTACCAGTGGCCCGTTTCTTGAAGCTAACAAGATATAATTTTCCAAGCTTAAACTAGCAACACCGATCAAATCACAACCACTGATTGGTTGATTGGGGCAATGCTGCTAGTTTAGACTCAAAAATGTTAACTTAGGTTCGAAAAACTTCTCAGATAGTTCTTTCGATCTTCGATTTCTTTCTATCGATTTCGACGATTCTTTCGATCTATGACATAAAACGAGGTAAGTACGTACCGTGAGACACAAATATGTGCTCTTTTTCAGACGGCGGCGTTGCTGCTGGCAGGGCTCTGCCACGACCTGGACCACCCGGGCTTTAACAACAACTTCCTGGCGCTGACGAAGCACCCGCTCGCTGCCATGTACAAGACCTCCATACTCGAGTACCACCACTACTTCCTCGCCAAGAAGCTCATCGAGGTCAGCTCTTGTTACTGATGTATTGTCTGAGCTCGTGGGTGATTTATTTGCCACCTAAACGTCAAATACGCGCGAGCGACAAAGTTAAACAGTGTCACGAAAATCTTTGCCACCTACACTATCCTAGGACCTAGCTAAGACAAGTGGTCCCAGTCCTAGAGTACTAAGATAACTGCCTTTTCATCGGCTAATATCATCACATCACCCACGCTGGAACATATTTGCAAGCACTAAGTACGAAGTACAGGGACCTAAATTGTTGGTCCACCTAATTTGTCCACCCGGAAAAAATGCTACCATTATATTAAATCACTCAATATTTTAATACAAAATAGGTTAAGTTAGTAAGGTATCTTCAGTTTCCCCGAGGCAAAATACCCTGAAAAAGCTCCGTCGAAACCCAGATGGACAAACTGTAGATGGAACACGGTAAATGACTGTTAGGTAATTAGCTCGTAGCCATTTAGACGTCGGTAGCGATCTGAAACCCGTCGTAGATGTGGTCCTTCCACCCAGGGTTCGTGTTGTTCACCAAAAGATATCCTTTTAGGACAAGAACATACTGGCCAAGTTACCAGGCTGCGACCATGACCGCATTATGGAGGAGATGAAGTATGACATCCTGTGCACCGACCTGGCGGTCTACTTTCAGGTTCTATACTGTTCATAGTTTACCTATATTTGGATAAGTTTGATGCCCGATAGTTTAGTTAGTAACCCCTGAAGCTTTACGTTTCAGGCTTGAATTCCGGTAGGGCCAGGCATTTGTATGATGATTATGAATTACGAACTTTAAGTATATTTTATGCTCTCGCTTTTATTATCTGTCCATCCATCTCTCTGCCACAGGGATCTTTTGTCATGGTATTTGGATTTCTTATTGTGTTTTACTACTTATCTATTTTTAAAAGGAGCAGGACAGTTTTTCCAAGTAATGTGGTTTTAACAGCTGTCGCCTTGCAGGTCCGCGCGCAACTAGCGCCTCTTGTCGCCGAGCGTGCCTTTGATTGGACGCAGAATTCACACCGGAAGCTACTCAAGGTAAAACGATCTATACTTGATAGGTATTATGATAGAAGCAGGTTTTATACTCTGAAGTCACAAATTCCAAGTTCGCTTAGTGCCATTCTACTTACATTAATAGTCTACTATGAGAGGGGGAAGGACGGTATGATACGAACTTCGAATTTCGAGGCCATGTTCATTCGTCGTTCACAGGTTTTATACTCCGAAATTTGATTGATTTTCGAAGTTAGTTTAGTGCCGTTCCGCTCACACTAATAGTCATTCATTTGAGAGTGAGAGGGACGGTATGACACGAACTTCGAAAATCGAATTTCGGAGTAGCCCCCCAGAGCTCTTTGCGATATCGGAATTAAGACGACATTGATATACACTATTAGTGCTTTCTATCAGTCTGATGGACGAATCTTAGGCCCTGTTTCACCAATATCTTAAGTGTCAGTTATCTATGACGACGTCTCTGTCTATTTTGTGGTAATAAATAGAGACAGAATCATAAATGACTAACACTTAAGAGAGTGGTGCAACAGGCCCTTATAGTAGCACATTTGGAAAAGAACACAAAGAAGTTTTAGCTAAGGTCAATTAAACCAGCCATCTTTGAGTACCCCGCCATTTTTTTTTTATTGATGTATGATTATTGCGTTACCTACTTGTTCTATTGGTCACAGGGCATACTGATGACGACCAGCGATCTGTCGGGGTGTTGCAAGCCCTTCGGAGTGGCTAAATCTATTGCCGAGTCCGTTTACGAAGAGTTTTATAATCAAGTAAGGCTCAATCCATCATTTAGGCATGTCTTTTACTCTACTCATATGGTTGCCTATAGTCTGGCAGATAAATCACTGCAGCCAGGTGACACTTTCAGTGTTGTCAGTTTTTGGCGAATATTAAATAGTGATGTGACTTAGTGAGTGAATGTAAGAATGAACGATATAATGAAATTCATTTTCGTCATTTATGTTGAAATAGTCAAAGTCAAAGTCAAAGTCAAAAGTTTATTTTGCAAATAGGCCGCCGAGGGCTCTTTTACATGTCTTTTTTTGAATCTACCAGCGCATTCGGAAAGACCATCATTGCCAAGAAGAATGCGCCGCAAGAAACTTGGCAGAAAGTCATTTATTAGTGAATTTTCAAAGCGAATTTTAATAAAATTATTTGTTCAATAAGGTTTTTTGTATGTTTTCTAGTTAGTATAGAAGAGCGCGATTTGGAAGCATGTCAAATCAGTTACCAGTTTTCAATTCATTCCCCATTTTGCCATAAATAAAACAACTATGATCTCATTAATATTTTTTTCTATCTCTGTACTTTACTTAAAAACTTAAATTATTCCGAATCAGCGGACCAAGCCTTTAAAGTTTTGAGTTTGGTTGCAGTTCGGAGTGGAAATGCAAAAGTCGTTTTTGTTCATTAATATGAACCTTGAACCCATCAAAAGTTAATTTAAAATATATTAAACTACGAATGTGACATTCATAAAATATTTCGTTCGTTCAATAATCAAATCATTCATTAGGTACGTGACCTTAGTCGAGCACTAGTGAAATAAATGTGGTATCATTATTTCGTAAAATGACATTTGGAAGTGTCATCTGGCTGCAGTGGTTTAGCTGCCAGACTATAGATCGCTCTGAAGCGATAAGGCCGCATATTGGTTACCTTCTAATTTTCTCTATACAGCAGCCAAACGGAACCCGAGGCCACTGTAGAACCTTTTCACAATCAACGTCGGAGTTTTGACATGACAGACACAAATTACAAAATATGTACCTATTAGGCTCTGTTCCCTTTTTCTATAATAAGCTTATACAGGGGCCTATGGTCTAGGGGTGGTTCGTGAATTTCAGTAGTTTAAGAGACCCTGGATTAGCGTTCTTTGCTCCCCAGGGTGACAAAGAGCGCGAGATGGGCTACACCCCTCTCAGCATGATGGACCGCAAGCGGTTCCTGAACCAGCCCGCGGAACAGATCCAGTTCCTGAGCGTGGTGGTGCTGCCGTGCCTGCTGCTGCTGCAGACGGTGTTTCCCAACACCAGCCCGCTCATTGACAACTGCAGGTGCACTACACAACATAGTATAAGAGCTATACTACACTGCACGGTTTCCCGTCGCGGTTTACGGGCGGGAGAAATTCGACCGCCGCCGCTTTCAAACAAAGCAAACAAAGTCGCTTTCCGGTGTGTCTGTCCCTGTGTATGCTTAATTAATCTTTAAAACTACGGAAAGTATTTCGATGCATTTTTTTTTATAGATAGTACAGTCGCCATCAGATATATCGTAGCGGGCGAGGTCCTCAAATACTTAGGAGCAGCCTTAAATTTCAATAAATTCATTACAACTGTAAGGTTAATAACATCAGAACACGCAATTAGTCATAAATATAATAGCAGCGACTTTTCAATAAAATCGGGACGCCACACATCGTCAAAGATATCGATGCAGACAGGCTGACCATAAAGATCGGAACATTTTTGTAAAATATTCCTTAACTTTGTGACAAACAGTTTAAATTACAGTGTTTATAATAAAACTAGTTTTATAAAATAGAACTACATGTTTTGACTTAAAACAGCAGAAGAAGAAAAAAATTATTCTTAAAAAAAGTATAATGGCAATTTAGTGGCCAGTAACAATTTACACTTTATACAACAAAAAGGTTTTATGTTACTAACACAGTGAATTATGCATGCAGACGCGTACACTATATAGGTGACATATCTTTCATTTTGGCATGACTGACGTTTGAGCCTTATTTGTATTTTGTTTGGAATTCGAATCTGTTATTATATACGTAAGGTTTATTTTCCACATATTTTCCGATATTTATGATCAGCCTGACTGCATCGATACCTTTGACGATATGTGCTTCCTCATATTTTTAGCTCATCGAACGTCCCGAATTTATTGAAAAGTCGCTGCTCTTATATTTATGACGGATTGCGTGTTCCGATGTTATTAACCATATCTAGTGTAACGAATTTATTGAAATTTAATGCTGCTCCGAAATATTTGAGGACCTCGCCCGCTACGATATATCTGATGGCGACTGTACAATGATTCAAGAGGAAGGTTTATACATTACAAATGTATAGTAGAGAAATACTGATTGCACCCGTGCGACGACGGGGCGGGTCGTTAGCTGTATATAACTAGGCTGTTACCCGCTCAGAATTAAATATAGGTAGGTCTATACTTCATTTAATTTAGGATGAGAAACCACAACATTATATTGTGGCTCGTGAACTGTAATCTCTTTACGATTTGTACTAGAGTAACAATTGACGCCACGCAAATAAAGTGACATTAAAACAATTTTATTTTGCTGCTGACAAACTATTGCACTGTACTGTTTGCTAGGTAAGAAATAGTTGACCAGCCGCAATATAATGTTATTGTGGTTTCTCATTCTAAATTAAATGAAGTATAGTAGAAGCAGTCCTACATTTTAACAGCATTCGTTGTAAATTTTACTTCGTTTCCTTGTAGGAAAACGCAAGCGGCGTGGCACGAGGAAATAGAAATTCGCGGCCAGAAACTTTGGCGGCAGGAAGAGTCGGTCCTGAGTTTCGGTCGGAGCAGACTGTATACCAACAAGCCTCAAGCAGATAACGATGTTTAACGAATGATGAACAAATGAATGATGAATGAAATGAATGATGATGAATGATGATTTTGTTGGTTTTTTATGTGGCGTTGGCAAATTATTTGGCGCCAATTTGAAGGAAGACCTCTATGTAATACTAAAATAAATGTTATTTAAATGGATATGTTTTTAATTACTTATTTAGAGCTAACTGGATAGGTACTTAAATAAAATGTTTCACTCTTGTTTTAGAGACCAACTTCAAAGCTACTTTATAAAGCCTTAGCAGAGAAACCCCAACTCAGCCCTCATTGTTTTTTTTATAAAACTTAACTAACATTATAGTGTTTTAATTTATTAAAGTCCAAAGCGTTACAGTAACTTTACGCTTGCCGGCAAGTTAATAAATAAAACAAAAATAGTGACATGATAGCAAATTTATTTCATTATATCCTATTATGATCGACATAATACGTGACCCAACGTAAACTTGCGTTCCACAGCTTCCCAGACAACTATACTCTCGTGTATATCTAAACAGTCATTTACCATCTAACCGATGACAACACATATTCTGTTAAATTAGATACAAAACTACATTACTTTTACCAATTTTGTACACCCAAGGCGAAAAATATTATTTCTTTAATCTTTGAACGCCACGCATACAAGATGATCTCATGATCACCTGCACGCCAAATCAACATATTACCACAAACTGGTGTAACGTAACACGTAATGTATCATTCTGGCTTTCATTGCATGTTCGTGTCATTGCTGTTCAAGGCACACACGATTTTTTTACAAAGTTGTTACCTTTCATACATTGCAGCTATGTGGACGGCAAATTCCTAAATTGCGTGTTACATTTCACCAGTAACCACATCCAGTAGCAAAGGAAATAACAAACGAATAACTTAGTTTTTCCAGCTTTACAAAGATGAACGAACTTGATGATCCTTTTTATTAAAAAATACCAAATTTCCATTAAAAAGACGGTTCATTTCTAATGAAAGAAAAACCAAGTTATAGGTTGCTATACATTTTGCAGTTTAGACTAGAGTAAACACGGCTAGGGCGTTTGCGACGTTGGCGTTCAAATTTTTAAAATTAGTCAATTCATTTCAATTATCTAGAATACAATAAAACTATCTACGGGCGGTCGGTTATCGGTGATATTCAGAACGCCTCCTGGTGTCGTGTTGCAGAAACTAACTATGATCACAAGTGACAACTATTACGTGACAACGGCATCATAGTCTATCCGATTTTTCCAAAAGCGTTGTGATCTCAGCTCTGAAGCAATTTGTCTATCAACCGCGGTGAATGACCAAGCTGTGTTAGTCCGACTATATTTTGTCTTGTTCGTTTTAAGAGGCATAATTTCACTTAAACTCACGTGAGACATGATTGATAAAAAGTTAAAAATCAACGGGCAGTTAGCCCCTTTCAAATAGATCTCCCAATATGATCGAAAGTAACGATCGTCTTCGTGAATAAACTTTATTTTGAAGTTTTTATAAGGATAATTTTGATACTTGCTTGGCATTGCCAATATGTCACGGTCACTACGAAATATATCAGAAAGGACAAGGACATTCATTAATTACATAATAATTTATACGCATTGGTTGTAAGCTGCTTTTTTTCACTGTTTAGCCTAATAAGCCTAATACTGGGTTTTGCGCACTGAAATAGCTTTAAAATAGCAATTTGTTTAAAACCAAAGTTCTGCCCCCTCATATATTTCGTGTACTCCGTAACAATTAGCAAGTGTTGCCACGTAACAACGTGTCACTTGTGTTATATAACGGTACTAAAACTAAATTTAAATCTAAATTCAGACCACCAACTACCGTTCAGTCTGCAGACTTCAGTCGCTTGAGGCAAGTGACACGAGACATGGCTCAAATATACTAGTTCAGTCACCGAAAAATCGACCTCTCACATAACCTCTTCGCAGTAAACATCAACTTTTTTTGTTTATGACAACATTGGCAACCAGTTGTTTCCCTGAGACCAGCAAAGTGTGTATTTTTAATACAAGAGAACCACATAAATGCAGCCAGCTGGGTTAATTAGAGGCTGATACAATGGTGGATATTAAACAACTTAACTAGTATAATTGAGCCAATCAAATAAAGCCCGGGCAATAAATACTGCTCAGACACAGCAGTTACTGTGCGAGAGAGCATGTACGTCTCTCTCTGTCAGTTTCCGGTGTACCTGAACGGGTCTTATCTAACAAAATGAAAATAGATAGAACAGTGAGATTATAGAACATGCCGTAAATACAAAATAAATGTAACTTTACTCTTAATTTTAAACTATTGACTATAACATAATTACTTGCGATTCTAACTGAATATACATAGATATGAACGAGCTAAACAATTTTTCAACGATACCAATAATATTGCTTAATTCCAAATCCAAACAATAATTTATTAAATATTGTTCTAATTTTATTAGGTATAACGATGCATCTGTTAAGCAGTGATGTCTTTTGCTGTCCTCCGAACGCGGAAAGGTTAAATTAGAAACGTTTTTTAAAAAATATATTCTGTGGAATGCAGTGCCTTATAATGGCTATAGTGCGACAAGGTTCTTGAATCTCGATCTTGATCAGGGTCAATGACACTTTGACAGTTCTCTTAAGTTTAGAATCAAGTTATTTCAGGAACCTTTTCCCACTCTACTACTCACGGCCCAACCATTGAGCTGGCTGAAAGATATGTTAAGACAGTAAAATAGAAACAAACCCTTCTTTCTCTCTCTGAAATGCCTCCGTCTCACTCCCACGCTCGACGGCAGAATCGTGAGTAGTTCTTAAGGTCTTTCATCATTTTGCATTGCGTTTCGGACAAAATTTTTGCATTACTCTTTTCAATACATCCGATGATCACTTATACACGCATTTTCTATAACATTCAGGACTTTGAAACAATTCTCCATCGAAAGCTATCCATTTTAAAACGTGGGTGGGCAAAGCGCCATTTTGTTTCTCCATCTCTTACTAATCAAGTAAGTGTGAAAGGGAGAGAATGAACACTGGTTACAACCACAGTCCAGTTCAGTATAGTTGTAATAATTTTTGACAATTAAAAGCTTGATGTTAATATTATTATTATTACCGTTAATGTCTCTGAGAGCACCATTACAGTAATATATTGTTGAAGCATTTACAATAATCGCTGTAGAATCTGTGTCATTAAAAATTACGCCAAACAAAGTCACTGACTCATGACATTAAATGAGTAAGCTAGGTAACTTATTATTGAATGGTTTTACCATCACATTATTCATGTATGTATTTAAAGTTTTTCATTTATTTAAATTACCACATTAACTAATAATAGATGGCGCTACTTAGCTGACGACTAGAGCGCGAATTCGTTGTGTGCTCGCGACAATTATGTTTGAAAAAAAAAAAAGATTGATGCAAAACTAGAATAAAATACGTTTACAGCCTGAGTGGTAATTTCTTCTTGTTCAATTTTTAGGTTATAACTAAAATAAATCTAAACTGTTGACGATTTTTGCAAAATTTTACTAAGATCCACAAAACAGTTGAAAAGTTTGCGTTCTTAAAGATCTCATAAGGCATCTGAACATGACAAAATTAAAATACTTTTTATTTACGTGATTAAGTCCCGTTTTTCTTATAATAATGTGTGAATATCGCAAAAGTTTGAATGAATACAAAGTCAAAGTTGTTTCAATCAGGTATTAACGATGGAAAGATACCACTCCACAACAACCTGGCACGCATTATGCATCCTATACATACATTGTTACAGCATTAGTTTGGGACATTTCAGCGAGTGGTAGACCAAGTCTGAATGAATAATCCAGCAATGACTCACTGAATGTTTTCATTGTTTTGAAACAAGATGACGTAATTTCGACACAAAACTTTAAACATTGACAAAACGGGTCAAACTCAAAAAAACTTTCACTAGGGCATTATATCTTTACCAAACCACTGATTGAAAGTATCCCGGAATATTTCTATAACACAATGTATTCATATTTCCCAGAAAATAATATGACCATCTCACCTGACTCAGATTCTACAGCTGCCCACGTTATCAGAGCATGATAACTAAACTTTCACTTTGAATATGCATGAGAATTGTTCCAAAGCGGGTGCGGTGTTCGTTTATTATGTGTTCCGTATCTTGCCAGGCACATAGTTCTTGTCGATTGTGGGCTCCTGCAGGAACATGTGCAGGCAGCGCTCGTTCTGTGCCAACGGGTGCCCGGCTATCTTGTTGATGAATACTTCTAAGCCTGGAAAGAGTTTAAGAGTCATATCAGGACAAGGATTTACCTCTACAATGATCAATTTTGTACTAACCGCATCCAATGTCTTTCAGTAAGCTTTATCAGATTCGGGTTTGTCTAGCTGTCTCCCTTACTTGACAAATTCAATTATTACACCCATTGACTTACAATAAACAACTAGACTCCCAATCGCAAACAAAAGTGCCTCAAAAAGCGTCCGAGCGGCGTCTATGTATTGTGTGTCACACATCAACTTACACAGATAACATTAACATATTCGTTCAAATTAACACCTTATTTTGTTGCAGTAATGTTTAATGTCAATTGCATATGATCGTGAGAAGTAATGACACGACGCCACGCTCTTGAAACCTGTCTGTCTCTTGTTCTCAAGCGTTTGAGATTACGGTGCGAAAGACATGTACATTGGTATCGAAGCGCGGTCGAAACACGATTGAACCAAAACTCTGCACAATAGACGCGTCGTGCAGACTTTTGCTTCCAACAGTTTTTGAGTGTGATTGGGAGTCTAGTTGTTTAGTGTACGTCAATGATTAAACCCTATAACAGTGAGTGAGAGCAAGACAAACCCGAATGGCATTTTAATAGCTCAAGGACTGTACGTGGATACAACTACAATAGTTTAAGCCACAAAAGCCATCAGTTTTATGAGTGATTCAGATTTCTAGGTTGTAGGGTTTGAGGTGAGCGTTGATGGGTCAGTCACTGTGTTAGGCAGTCATCACTCTTTTATTATAAAAAGATGGAGGAGTTACATGTTTATTTTGTCAGCACAATCCCAATTTATCAACAAGTCTTATCAACCACTTGTTAAAATACACAAAGTTGTGAAATTGACAAAGGCGTCAAGATCACTCAAGGACTATTTGCTAATTGAAAAATCATGATGGCATTAAAAGTAACAGCAATCACTTCAAAAAATAGAAAAAAGGAAAATAACAAATTATTATATTTCAAATAGTGTCACCGTTTCTGCCATAAGTGTAAAATTTGTTTCCTAAATAGTCCACACCAAAAATCAAAGTTAAGTCCATGGAATGGTCCGAAAACCTTGGAATAATCCAAGAACAGGTTTATTTAGGTTGTAACACTTGATTTTATTCTTTCATTTTTCATTGAAAAAAAAACAGCAGAAACAATATCAAAAGATGAATGTGAATTTTGTATAATTACTTAAATATTTACCTTTTCTACGATCCTCAATGAATTCCTCCTCAAATATGCCGTCATCTCCGCGGAAGGGCAGCTGTCTTTTCAAGGCTTTGCCCGGCAATGGTGGCACCACAATCTAAAATAGGTGGACACATTTATTTTATAAATTTGCTTTATACGAAGGTATTTTAGTTAATTTTTTACAAAGCATGCATTATAGATTTAAGTGTTATCAAATTAGGTTAGGTTTGGCTAGTCTAACTAAAAAAAAACTACCTAGAAAACATTATAGGCAGAATGTCTGATTGGCCATGGAATCACGGTCAAGCCAAGGAAAAAAAAATTGCACCACAAGAAAGTATGACACAATTTTTTATCACTTGATGATTGATTAAGTCCAAACATCAACGATTATTTTATTCAGTAATTTCTAGACAAAGATTTATGGTGAAACAGCAATGGCTTCCAGATACTGGACCACTTGGTTTTAAATAAATTTACTATTAAAAATAATAATAATGTTGCACATTTTGTTTCACCATTTGGATCATTATAAAAGGAGTTCAAGGGCATTATTCATACAAATAAAGTACTTAATGATTCGCAGAACCTTGAACTCACATCAATATTTATGCACCTTCAAACCAGTTATCTGGCTAAGTGCTATTGGGCCAGAAATTATACAAAGCCATTTCAATACTCAAATATTATTGTTGTCAAAAAGATAACAGAGAAACGACCGTTTATCAGCATGAGTCAAATCCGCTTACCTTACTATCTCTTTCCAGCTCGTTCCTGAGCCATTCGAAGTCGCTGTACCGCCGCCTCACGCTCGACTCTTTCACTTTGAACACGGGCAGATTCGTCTGTAAGCAGGATACAGATTTTACTACAATAATTGAGTCGAATCGGCGTATTGACGCGCCGCGGCTGCCTCTCCTCGCCTTGGCCTCCGCTATACGCCCACCAAAAACAACACAAACACACCGACGACGCGTAAACAGATAATCTAATTACTCCGCTCTAATAATAGACGTCTGGTGAAGTTCTTACCCTCATGCGGACTTCGTAATCGGTGTAGCGTTTCTTTCCAACACCCATTGTCGTCACTGGGTTCACCACGTCGATTTCGAGGAAATTGGCTGGTGCCGCGTAAGCGTCGTCCAGGGTCTGTTTCTTAACGTTTAACCGCTTCGTCGCGTCCGCGGTCGTGTCCTCGGCAGCCATCATAACGCTTTATTTCACAAACAATCACAAACTTAGTAATTGGACGGCCCACTAATCAAAAGGAAATGACATGATTTGACGTTTAACAAAAAATCATGGCGATGTGTCATCGGTCAAGTTTAAAAACCTACCACAGTATTTGAAAAACTACTAAACGGTGTATTCCCACCAAAATTTCACAATTATTTATTTACCAATACTTTTGAGTAATCTTATGAAGTAATTTATTTTATCGATCGCAATCTTATTAGAATTCAGTTTTTTCTTATTGGAGCTGTTGCCGCGAAATTACTATTCTAGTAGATTTTTACGCAGCAACACCAAGTTGTCGTTTTAAAATTTCGTGAGTCATGCACAGGAATCATTCATACTGCCAATAAATCCTATTCATGTGAATATTTATAAATGCACATGGAAGTGGAAAATTCTTTGTTTTATTTTGCCTCTAATGCTGTAGGCATAAATTATGTAAATCTAACAGGCATTTGCTGAACAAACGACCTCATGAACCATTACAATTTATCATGGAAGTAAAATTGTGATTTTAACGCACTTTAAATCTGTAGCACTTTCTATTATATGGCTTTACTGGGTATATTATAGAAAAAAAGTTAATGTAATTATTTCTTTGTTTCTACTTTTTATTTTATGGAATAAATAAAACAAAAAATATAAGTTTAAGGGCCAGACAGACGGTCAAGATTTCGATTGCAACTTATCTGTCATAGAAACGTTAGTTGACAGTTACATTACAGTCGGAATGCAGACTGTCTGTACGCGCCCTAACAACTAGTTTATTTTATTATCATTTCACATAATTCTACACAAATTGGCTCATAGGGTCCTCTTCTCTCTGCCGTTTCATCCTGTAGGCCTCCATTTCTTCTTCCGTGGGCTCTTTGGCTTCATACATACTATTGTATGGACGTTTCCTCTCGTCCATAGACAATAAGAACGAGGCGTGCTTCTGTTGCCTTTCTTCCATTTCCAATGCCTGCCAAGAATAAGAAAATTAAGTAAGACATTTTTTTTATAAGGATTAAGGATTTTCTTATTTGATTTAGAATTAAATAAGTTCCTTTATACTCAAAATGGACTTTTAACCAGAAGAAATCACCACAATGGCCTCCGTTATGAATAAAAAATAAGTATTTAGCACAAATAATTATAATATACCTTCTTCAATTTGTCCTCATCTTTCTTGGCTTTCTTTTCTTTCTTCTCCTTCTTCCTCTTCTTCTTGGACTTCTTTTTCTTCTTCTTGCTAGTCTTCTCAGTTTTGGTGCGTATGTCGGGCTCGGAGTCGGAACTGCTCGAACTAGAGTCCGACGATGACGAAGCGGTTTTTTCTAAAAAAATAAATAAATTAGTAGGCCATTGTCACAGATATCATTCACAAGTCAAAATAAAACTACCAGCACTTTCTGAAAACTATTATTGCCAAGAAGAATGCGTCGCATGCTTGCATTTAGTTCCCTATTACTGTAGATTATATTATAGACCGACCGCTTAACTGGTCTTCGCCCGGACGCCCGCGCGGGTACGGGGGCGCAGGGTAGGACGATAAAGGGAACCGAGAGCGGTGCGGGCGGGGAGTGCGCCTGCCGCCCGCACCGCTCTCGGCCCCCTTTGTCGCCTACCCCGCGCCCCTATAACTATATAACTGTCATTATATTGACCTTTTTTGTCTTTCTCCATCTTCTCTGGAGATTCTTTGACCCTGGCGCTGGTGGAAGCCCTGGGGTCATCCTTAACTTCTAACACCACCGACTTGCCCGCCTCACCAACGCAATATGACATCTGAAACGAGGTTTAATTTCAATACAAACATTACGCGGTGGACCAAACCAAAACAGGAAAGTAGGGCGGTTCATCTTTTCATAGCGTTTTTCCCGGCATTTGCCACGGCTCAGTGAGCCCGGGGTCTGCTTTGACAACCTAATCCCAAGAATATGCTCTATTATATTATTTATATCATAACAAACGCAACATTGTGTGGTCCATAACAAATTAAAATCAAAACGTTTATTTTGCCAATAGGCCAATATATTGCCAAGAAGAATGCGGCGCAACAAACTTGGCAGATATTATTTTGTTTAGACCAAATCTAATGCTACTGAAGATCACTTAACATCAGGTGACCGCATGCCCGTTTCTCAGCTTTAATATAAAAAAATACATATACAATAATTACATTCTACTTAACTACTAATACTTGTTTATCAACACGTCCTCTTCGTATTTCATACAATGGTACTGATTTTGATAAAAAAAAGCCGTGGTAGCCTAGTGGTTTGACCTGTGGCCTATCAAGCAGAGGGTCGCGGGTTCGAATCCCGGGCTCGCACCTCTGTCTTTCGGAATTTATGTGCGAAATGACATTTGAAATTTACCATGAGCTTTTCGGTGAAAAAAACATCTTAAACCGGACCAATCCCAATAAGGCTTAGTTACTTCTGGGTTGGAAGGTCAGATGGCAGTCGCGTCTGTAAAACTAGTGCCTACGCCAAATCTTGGGATTAGGTTGTCAAAGCGGACCCCAGGCTCACTGAGCCGTGGCAAATGCCGGGAAAAACGCTAGGAAGATGATGGTACTGACCTTGATGAACGAATGGCAGCACTTGTACCCCCACTGGCCGTCGCGCCAGTACGAGCCCCAGACCGACGTGTGGTTGTTTATCAACACGTCCTCTTCATATTTACTCCTGAAAACATAAGCTTGTTTTATTTTTGAAATCGTATGTATGTATGTATGTAAAACTCTTTATTGTACGTAAAACACATGAAAAAGATGAATACAGGAAAACACAAATGCACAAAGGCGAACTAGGCGAATAGTAAATTTTAAATGCACATAGTCAAATTTAAAATCGGACTTTGAAATGTGTACAAAAATTTTGTACAGTCGAGTGCATAAGTATCGATACAACTATCATGTCTAATATTATTGTTCTTATTTATTTAAAGTATTTCGGGACTTAACCGTGTCAAAAATTGCTATCAATTACCTCGACGTTTCGGCCACGATGCAGTGGCCGTGGTCACATGGCAGTCTGCTCGTGTTAAGTCCCGAAATACTTTAAATAAATATGAGTGAAAATTGCGAAAGTTTAAAAAGTAGATTGATAAACAAGGGTTGAAATATACCCATTTCACCTGAGATATTTCTGGCACCCGAACGAAGTGAGGGCGCCAATAGTTCGAGGGTGAAATGGGTAATTTCATCCGAGTTGAACACTCTACTTTTCATTTCGAATATGAGGAAATTAAAAGAAGGTATTATGACAAATTTCACTAACGTCGCACGGTCGCACTTATTTGTTACTTTGTCATTCTCTTCCCGCTCTTTTTTCTATTACGCGATTTACGCGCATTGCGCATTTCTTCTGCGCACCAATGGCTGCCGGCTAGTTTTTTTTTAAAAACTTGCAGACACGGATGTCGCTATCAATTAATTGTCGACTTAAATATTTCAAGCTAAAAAAATTACTTGCAACCCAAGGGTCGCGATGAGTCACTTTCAACCCGTCACCCAGATAATTAATGGCCTACTTTTAGAGTATGAGAGATGAAAACATTATATTTGTTCTTAACCGTAGGAAGGGTCTGAGGAGGTTGTGTGTTGTCTTACTTGGCGAGCTGTTTCTCGGGTCCGTTGGCGACGGTGCCGTCCCGGTTGTACTGCGTGAACACCTCCGTCTGCGCCAGCAGCAGCTCGCGCGGCGGCACCTTCAAGTGCTCAGCGCCACCATACTTCTCCAGGACGGACTCTTTCACCTAGAACATGGGTAAGGTTGGTCACATGCCTTCCATGCTGGTTGGAGCGAAGAAATAATCCTACTGGGTGGATCAACTTTTTCGTCACTCGTTGCTATGGTTACATTCTCCTGGGTCACTATTTGAACTATAATTTGAGGACTGTAAATGAGGTTTAAATTTTGTAAAACATGTGTTTTTGCGGTAGTTCCAGGCCTCTTTTATAATTGGTCATCTACTAAGCATGTTATTGTAAAAAGACACAACATTGCTTCTAACAAACTGTACTACTTTTGTCCCCTGGCTGATGGGACAGAATAACAACAAGCAATTGTTGATCCACCCATTTACAGCCTTATTCATAAAAAAATCCTTAATTGAGGTTTGATCGGTCTATTAGTTAACAGACTGATTAAGCTTATTTGACGGTTGTTAAAAAGTATGATTCATAGACGCTTGCTAGCAGTCTGTTAGTTGTTCAGCTGCTGATAGTGCTGATGGATGGATTAGACGCGTTATGTTGGCCACCTTGACAAATCATAGACCAAAAATGGCCTTTCAGTGAATTAAAAAAAAGAAATTGACAGCAGTGACAGCGAATTAGCGGGAAACCGAAAACATGGCTTCGGCCTAACACGACAGGCGAGGCAGTGTGGATCTAGTTTCGTTTACCTTTCCCGGAGGGGATAAACTTAAAACAAAAAAAAATGTCTTGCGTATGGTTTTGCTCTTGCCAAAATCAGCTGTTCACATTTGTGGCGGCCATTTTGTGAGTTAGCAGAGAGTAAAGGAAGGTCTACGGTCCGCTAACTTTCGGACTACTTAACAGAGCCTTGATGGACTAATTAGCGCTAACAGACGTTTATGAATCATGTTTTTTTTGCATCGGCCATATAGCGAGCCTATAGCGAGCCTCTAACTTTTTATGAATAAGGCTGTTAGTATATAATAAAGCGAGGGTTCCAGATCACCTGCGACTTGAACTGCGAGAACTTGTCGTGGTACTGCCGCTGCAGCAGCTGCAGCTTGGTGGGCTCGGCCAGCAGGTGCACGTCCACGCCGCGCGCGTGCGCCTCCCACGCGAACAGCTGCGCGGCCGCGTGCGCGCACGTGTCCCCCGTGAAACGGACGAAGTTCTCGCCCGTGTAGTCCGACCTACACACATTAAGTTCGTTGCTAATCGTCTTATTTGGTAAACAAAATTCTAACCTCAAAACGACTCATTTTTATTGAAGTGAAAACTACTTTAGGTGCGTTGGGCACTTTTTGGGATGGATGAAAATTGTTAAACTCGCGTCAGGCGTACAAACTAAGTTTAAGTACAAGGGTATCAGATCTTCTAAGAGCTTATTTTGAAATACGAATGGATCGCGTTCGATATTTGAAGTTATTTTGTTGAGCCGTGGAGCAAAATTACTAGGGCATCAGCACATTGTTAGAGCGTTGTACGTTTTTTTTTTGTAAGCAGCCAGTACGGTACGCGTATTGAGCATCATGGAGGTTACAACATTAAAATCTAATCTAAGCTGCTGTTTTCACTTCTGCCGCCACTCCCGAAGTGCTACCGCCGCTTTTTTATTATTATTTAACTATTTTATCGTAAATAAAGGAACTAGAGATAAAATATCAGCAAAATTATGAACAAAACATTGCCTCAAGTTTACTTGATAACGTAAAACGCCTTATACATTTTAAAATTTTTATATTATGTTCTTTGTACTCACTCTGCAGCGTTGGGGTCGGGATTGTCCCTCATGGACCGCGTCTTGGGGTCATAGTACGCGGAGTTAGGGTCCAGATTCCGCAAATACTTCGCAGTATCCTCTCTGATACGCAGGTTACGCACAGTGATACGTTGTTTGGAGTCCACCTAGAACAAGAGAGGCGACAATGTACACATCAAGAGCATCATAGTAATTTACATAGCAAATTATCTCTCAAGAAAGTCAAAGAGATAGATAGATCCCAACGAAGTATTAGAGTTATCAAAGGATTTTCTTACCTTTGTACCAGGCATGTCAACTTCATCTACATATTTGTCTTCATCTTCTTCAGCGTTGTCATCGTCTTCTGTCGCATCTGAAATATTTAACGCATAATCAACATTTAGGTAACTTTAATTTTCATGTATAGTTTGTGTAGAATGGGAGATATAGTAATGTAATAATTTCTAAAACTTGAAATATTCATTATGTATTTTCAAGTTAAATATTCTAAGACCAATTTGACCCGTACCCAGTGGCCAGATTAAAATGAATCTTGGCATACCTATGTGAGTCTGGTAACGATACAATAATCTGCTAGTGAAATTCTGGTGATGCAGCCAGGATCGTCTCCAAATGGAGGAAACTCATTAATAGTTTGACTAATTGATCAAGTACAGTCAACTAAAAGGACATTTAGCAAAAAACCTAGGCTGTGGTGTCAAAAGAATATTTCATACCCTGTTCTAATTTCTTAGCCCTCAGCTCCCTCTTAGCTTCCTCGATCTTCTGGTACTCCTCGATGATGGCCTTGTGCTCCGCCGGGTCGTACCCGTTCCACCGATCCCTTTTGCCATCGTAACTCAGGTTCAGGTCGGGCTGGCTAAACTCGTCCGGTGCTATTCCCGCATTTGTGTATTTCGCACCGATCTGCCAAAAATTTCAAGCATAAAAATTCTAATGTAAGGTCTTTTATCTTAACTGTCCTATTTGGTAAACAAAATACTAACCTCAATGTACAAATTTTTGTAAAGAATGAGGTGTAATTATGTTATCAAATAAACCTGAAGCAATGTTTTGTACATAATTTTGATGATATTTTATCTCTAGTTCCTTTTTTTACGATGAAATAGTTAAAAAATAACATAAATGAGACGTTTTGAGGTTAGAATTTTGTTTACCAAATAGGACAGTTAAGTATGAAAACACCTTAGGTAGGATCATTGGTAAAAATATATTTTTTTAACACTTCAATGTGTCATGGTTAAATCACAATTTTATAAAAGTGAGGATGATCTAACTACCGAGAGTTCTCGCCCGCGCGGGTACAGGGGCGCGGGGTGGGACGACAAAGGGGGCCGAGTGGTGCGGGCGGGGAGTGCGCCTGGCGCCCGCACAGAGAGGCCCCCTGTCGCCTACCCCGCGCCCCTGTACCGCGCGAGCGAGGACTCAGTGGTTGGTCTAGTTTTAAGTTTCCAATGAACATTCATAAATAAAGCATTCTTACTTTTCGTGGTCTGTCGAGACAATCCTTCTTCTTGTGTGTCATTGCGCCACAATTTTCGCAGCTTCCTTTTCTGAACTTAGTGGCTACTTTAGTCTGAAATAGAAAATATAACATCATCAAGTATGTCTTGCGGCCTTCAATTTTGGAATTTAGCATGTTATCCAAATTTTTATTGCATACAAATAATGTCTAAAATACCAGCCAGGTGCCAGTTTGACTGCGCAAGGGTTCCATACAAATGCAACAAAGCCATTAATTTAAAAAATTAAGTGATTATCACTAAAAACAACACACATACATATTTTGTGCATAATGTTGAAATAACACAGTTGACTCGTAAAAGGTAAAAGACGACAAACCTTATCAACACCCTTGTTGTAAAAAGTGTCAAGCTTGGTGAACCCGGCCTCCCGGTCCTCCTGAGGCCGCTGGTGCTTCAGCGTCGGACCTGCAGTGCCGTAGTACCATGGCGCTGACGAAATGTACTGCGGAATGTGTGGGTTTATATCCTTGCCTGAAATGAGGAGTTAAAAGATGAAAAAAGTTGAAATTCTGTAGTTACCTATGTGTAGCTATCTGTAGCACTAAAGCTGTTGCCGTTTCAATACATTTACAATTGCTTTTTAACTTATTAAGTAACGAGTGAAATTCGTAATTTAGACCATGTTCGAATTGTCATAACAACACCACTTACGGCGTTATGTTTATCGTATTTTCGGTTTAGAATATCATAAAATACCTGTTTCATCAACGGCTGCAGGTGCTGTTCCGGCTTTTCGAGCCTCTTCTAGCTCTTTAGCCTTCCTCCAATCCTCACGAGACTTCTTTTTAGGTTCGTCATCTTCTTCGCCAGTGTCGTCTTTGTTGCGCAATATCTGCGACACGGACGCCCGTGTTGTCGACGCCATGATCATTTCGTTACTCAAACATCAAATCTTAGGTTTAACAACCAAGAAATTATGAAATTAATAAATAAAAACAACAATTCCCTAAAAAAATTCCACTGTGCTTACGTTCAAGTGTCAATAATGTTTTTTTTTTTTCACAGACTACACAAATAAAGAGTTATTGACGTTTTGGATTCCCTTATTTTTAGTACAATTTTTAATGTAGTAGTTAAGTGCTTAACACACTATGCGATGTGAAATTAAGCTACTGAACAAGAGATGACGCTGTTGTTATAATTAAATGCTCATGAATGGAAAGCTTGAAAAAAAAAACGCTAAATTGTCATTGGTAAGCGCGCTAAAATTAGAAAAAATCTGGATAACGATCTCAATTTGTCGTAAAAGGTAGTAAATATTTTTTCGGGTAGTGGTTTTATAAGCATAAAACGTTCAAAGATTTTTAACTTCGATGTTCTGATTTAGTAGACCCCGCAAAGGCACCGTCCGTAGGTTATTTCCATAACTAGTAACGATTAAGCAGAAAATAGTTTTATTTCAGAAATGAATTGGGAATTTTTGTATAGTACAAATTGTCGTTTTTTGGAACCATCAAATCCTGGATATTCTTTCACAGAGCTGCGCTGCGTTGTCGCCGCAGCCTTTTGTATGACCAAAATAATTTTTACAAGTTTTTAACTTGTTATCCTGTTTAGTGAGACTTTTTTTTCCCAATAGTTTCTAAGTATGGGTCAAATTTTTCAAATCAAGTTTCATTCACTTTTAAATGCAGGATCGCCTTCGTTGGCAAGGAAGGTACCTACACATATTTATGTGAGATGGATGATGATGCAAGTACAGTCAGCAAAAAAGCTCGTATAAATTGAATTTTAAACAAACTTATTCCAGGGGCCTTACCATGACGTCCTTATTCCGACTCAGTTCAAGTTTTAGCCGTCACTTTTAGTATGAATCTGACAGCGAGCGGACCTAAACTGAAACGCATTAAGAGGGTGCATCCGCGCTGAGCTCGCAAGCGATAAAATACTATATCTCGTTTAATAAAAAAATAAAAGTCCATCACGATTACATTAGACACATTAATACACTAAAAACGAAGTGCACTACAGACGGATATTTGATACTTTCATTCAATTTCTATGAAATAATCGCAAAAATCACCAAAAATGCGACGTTGCGAGCTCAGCACGGATGCACCCCTGCTCGTTGATAAGTACAAAGTAACACCAGAAAGTACATTATTAAGGAATGAAAAAAAAAAAACGAAATAAAAAAATAATATTTAATTTTTCTCTACATAATTCATGTCTTTATTATATGGCTGCAGCGCCATCAGTAAAACGTAAAAAAAAACTCGACAAAGGGAACTTTCACGCAAAAAGTCCACTAGGTGAGAAATTACTCGGAATTTAAAAAAATGTGTCCCTTTAAAACATGGCTCAGACTCAGCTCAGATTCTTTACCGTTCAACAGAAAATTGTAAATGCGATTGTCTGTTTGATTCTTATAGCAACGCAAAACCAGCCAACGGTTTTGTATGAAACCGAAGCGATCTATAACTGAAAAAAACTGAAATTATTGCCCTTTTTCGAGTTTTTGACCTTTATTTAAGTATTTAACACTAGTTAAGTCTGCGGCGGGTCCTGGTGCGGTGGTAGCTAGGCCGCGGCACCCTGATACGCTCATTGGAGTCCCCGACTTGGGAGGGGGACTCCTCCAACGGCTCCGGCCGCGGTGTGAATAGTTTGCGGCGGCTGCGAGTCACACTGAAAGTAGTCCCAAATATTATACATGCTTGCTTGTTATATACCTGCTTTGTTTGTCCAAAGCTTTCGGATGGATTTGTATAAAATGATTATTTTATTAAACTACTACTTTATGGCTACTTTTTTGTATTGAAAAACGATACGATCATACGACGCACGGGCTAGGACGCGCGGGGTAGGACGACAAAGGGGACCGAGAGAGGTGCGGGCGGGTAGTGCGTCAAAACGTTATATTAAAAAGATATTCGGTAATATACCGTTATGAAAAATAGCGTTATGCAAAACGTTATATTAAAAAACGCTATTCGGTAATATAACGTTATGAAAAATAGCGTTATGCAAATATAACGGTTATTAAAGGTCTGGTGCTAACCTCTTAGATGGACAGCTTTGAACACCCATAAGCGGGGGTAGATTTTCGTTCTCGCTCTGTTCTGGCGAAGGAATGTCTTTGGCATCCTTCGTCGGTGCCGGGACGTCCAAAGTGACATCAGAAAACTCATTCTGCAGATTCATTATATTCTTCAAAGTTTTTGTGTCATCTTCCTCTACTTTATTCCTCTGTCTTCTTAGTCTAAGTGATTTTTTAACAGTCCTTGAACATTTAGCAGTGCTCTCAACTAAAATTTCGTTGTCGATTTCTGCATTTTCTTTTTTCTGGCGTAGATTGTATTTTACAGTTTTGGCAGTACTTTCTTCGAAGTTGCCACTTAGATTATTCATGGGTTCATCAGTTCTGTTATCCTTTGCAGTTGGTGCTTCAGTTTTGTTATTTTTATCCTCCAATATTTCTTGAGTATTGTCCGCAACAAGTAGTTCGAAATCTGTGGCTCTAGGCGCTGTAACGTCTTTGTAGATGTTTTCGAATGCATCAATTGTGTTATCTTCAGATGTTTGATTGATATTAGTAAAATCATTGGGAACTAAGGTAATAGTTGGCGGTTCTTTTGTTTCAATTTCAATTTGATGTTTCATTTCAACGACTTCTGTGTTTATTGTACTCATTCGTTCTTGTTTAATTTTAATTTTAGTATCAATTCCTTCTTCTGTGGCCCGAACTTCAAATTCAGGTTTTATAAAATCATGTTCTTCCATATTCGATGTTTCTGTATCAAATTTAGATTTACGTTCTCTATTTGTCTCAATGTCTAATTTTTTGGGCGGAATATGCAAATCGGGTTCTACATCATTGCTCTCTTCTGTTTTAGATGTAGATTCCTGATTTGTGATTTCAGCAGAATTATTTTGTTTTGAAGTTGATTCACGCATTTCCTTGATTTCAGTGAATTCGCCAAGTTTTATGTCTTCATCTTTTTCAGGTATCAATTTACAGCTAGTTGAAGAATTATTGGGCTTCGGGTCTTTTCCACCATAGCTTGGAGCATCATCAGGTCTAACTGGTTCATTCTCTATCTCGTTCTCAACCTTTTCCTTGATAATTTGTTCATTAGCGTAGAATATTTCTTCGTTTTTTTTGGCATCATTCAAAAGTATCTTCTCAATAGATTGCCGCGCTATTTCCACACTTTTATGCATTTCTTGTTTCTGACATGGTGATTCTATCTCTTCAAATATATCAATCGAGTCATGGTTTCTAAGTAAAATTTTACTTTTATTGTAAGCTGGGGGCAAATCGACGTTTTTCGAGAAACTCTCTCTTAAAATCTTGTTAATCGTTGTTGGTTTATAGTTCTCTGGTACTTCATCTTGGACTATAGACGGAGATCTAAGAAGGTCATATTTTTTAGAAAAATCATTTAAAATATCAGCTTTAGGATTAGAATCAATATTATCAAAATAAGTTTTCTTTTCTTTAAATTTTCTAGGACTGACAATGTCTGCCACAGCTTTGTCATCATCAAAATACTTATACGCAGCTTTTTCTTTATTACCAAAGTCATTTGCTTCCATTTCCAACAATTCAAACTGAGTGAGAGAGCTATCGCTAGAAGTGGTGGTTTTGGCAAACTTCTTAATTTTATCAATTTGTGTCACTATATGTTTGACAGGTTTTGTTACACTTACGCTAGCATTCGTATCTTTTATTTCAAATGTATTATAATCTTCTAGGGATTCATTAATTCCAGTGTCTCTTAAATCGTTGATATCATTTTTCTTCAATGAATCAGCTTGATCTACATATGCATTTATGCTTATTTTAGAATCATTAACAAAATACGTTTCTCTAACATTTGATTTTAATTCTACTTTTGAATCAACAAAATAGGTGCCTCTTCCTAACTCGCTTGAGAGTTTCAAATCGCTCTTAACATCAGCTTTCTTAACTGTGGCAGGACAATCCATGCTTCGGTCGTTACAGCTGTCATTATTCGATACATCGTAAGTTTCGTCAGTTCGTTCACACGTTTCATCAGTCATAGTGGAGTCTCTCTTACTTTCATCTGTTAAGTCTGTTACATCTTTATCTGTCAAACTGTCATCTTTAACTGTATCTTCAGTTTTGTTCATGTCACAAGTTGTATTGTGTGTGTTGTTAAGCATGCTGCTCTGTCGTACAAGCCGAGAGCGGTTGATATCCTCTTTTTTGAAAGTCGGTTCGAGGCTTTCGTTGTACACGTCGTCTACTTCATCACTTTCATCTTCGCTGTCAGTTACATCTATAGCATCTTCATTATTCGAGTTGTCTGATGCTTTTTCTGGAACAAATTTACTAACATAATTAACTCATTAGATATAGCAAATACCCATTTTTACCCGACTTCGGCGAAGGGTAATGATTTTAGTGATGTTAAGTAAAATAGTGAGCAAAAACCTCTATAGGCATTAATTAAGAAGTCTACAGAGAAAAAACCGGAAAAATGAATTTGCGTTAAGCGTTCATGCTTTTGGCGTAACAACAAAATGTCCGATGCCGATTCTAGAAAAAATCCTACCTAGACTTCCTCCAATAATTTTGCAAAATGTTCTTCACTAACCGCATACATTTTAAAAGCAAATGTATGTGCAAATTTTCGATGTAGTTAAAATTTTGATGGTAAAAATTTCATTCAAAAACGGTTTTTTACTTTGATAATTTACATCAGCAGTCATTTTCACCGCCATTGGCTCGATACGCTGCTTGATATTGAGTCAGTGCGAAAAGGTTAATTTTAACTCACCGTCTCTCTCTTCAATACAAGCTCTTAGATGCTGCATCTCTTCTTCCACACGCGCGCGCGCCAGGCGCTCAGTGCTTAATTCTTCCTATAGAAAACAAAAATCAATACCATCATCATCATCAATAATGTTTTCATACAATTTTATTATTCCTTCTTACTGATCAGCCTCAGATATAGGTTAATTATCCATAATAGCCACGCGATCACGTCTGACGGTAAAGCCGGGTACCATCAGCCAAATATGTGGTCTACCACCCTAAGGTTAAAATTCCTTTGCACATCACAATATTATAACGTCGATAAGACAGGCTGTCAACTTGAAAGTTCGACTTTAGCGACATTTTGATTTGATAGGAAGTTGGATGAAATGTGATAGACCACTTATTTGGGCGACCGTACATATCTGTTAATCTTTTCGACGCCAACGACCTAAATATACGTCCATTACTTCAATGCAAAAGCAACCTTCTTCCAATTGGGTTTAGGTTCAACTTAAGGCATCGCCATAAAGAAGTCTGGCGTATGATGACGTCTCTTGTATTTGACGCGGCAGTAAAAAGGTTAATTAAAGTGTTATTATAAATAAAAAAGTGTCACTTACTTCTAAAACGGCTATTTGCTGCATTAGCTGCATTATCTGAAAACAATAACAACTGTCAGAATACTCGTATTCAACAAATAAAGATTTTATCACAAACATGCCAAAAAAAGATTACTAAACTTGCAAGAAAGATACTTTGAATATAATGCAAAAGACCGAATTCCAGAACATTCCAATAAACAATATTTAATAATCTTTTGGTGGCATGACTAGTACTGACCACTCATAGTAGGTACCTAAGTCTAATTATGTAGTTTGTATTGTAGTGACAACATCAGACCCAAATAAAAAGTTGTCAGGCTGTACGCTTCCAACTAGCGTCTTCCAACATAGATACAGTCACGCCTCTTTCCCACAGGGATAGGTAGACTACATTGTTCCACTTGCTACGATCCTGACATACCTCTTTCGCTTCATCCACATTCATCAATCTCTCCAACCTTTTCCATTAATTTTGTTTGCCATGTTGGAGAAACGCAGCCTAGATTTCACTCCAGTAGGCTTATTGTCTAACTCGCTCGCAATCGCCATCGTGTTCATTTTGACAGTCCTTGTATGAATGTGACAGCTAGCTGATTCCGATGCCAATTGTCAGCTCATACAAGAACTGTAAAAAGGAACACGATAGCGATTGCGAGCGAGTTAGACAATAAGCCTACTGGAGTGAAATCTAGGCTGCGCTTCTTGGACTCTCCTAAAAAATTATAGAACTTTACAGGATTTATAAACTGTACCTTTTTCTGCAAAGACCGCGAAGGCGTCCCGTCGTGCGTTTTGACGTCTTTCTTGTTCAGCAGCGCTTCGTATTCCTCGCGTAACTCTGCTATCTGAAAAAAAAATACGTTTATTACAATAGTATATAAAATTTTGGAGGAGGCCTATGCCATGAGGCACGCCGAATTTCGCGACAATTTAATAAAATAAAAAAAAAAACAACAATAACAACAACAACATGTACTTACTGAAATTGTAGCAAATTCGGAATAAAAAGGCTTATAAATAAATAAAAATATTAAATTTTGAACGGACACGAAACAGAAACGCAGTAAATATCTATTATGGTCAGCTATCTATTGAGCTGTCTCTATACATACGAAGACGTCATAAATGTAAAAAAAAACAGAAGGTACACACAGCAAAGCTATTCGGTAAGCAGGTTTAAAGCGGCGCGTGCATGCGCGTGCGTGCTTACCGAATAGCTTTGCTCTGTGTACATAAAACACGTATGTAATATATCAGACACACATAGTGGCGGAACAGGGGCCTTACCATGACGTCCTAATTCCGAGTCAGCTCAAGTTTTAGCTGTCCTTTTTTAGTATGAATCTGACAGCGAGCGAACCTTTTTTTTATGGTGTGGAAAATGCGCCTAATGCCCCGGGCCCTGAAAGTCAGACTTCATCATACCTCAGCGTCATACTTGTCCTCGAGACTCTTCATCTGCGCCTTGTAGAACTGCTCGGTGATGTCGCGCGCCTCGTCCACCAGCTCCTTGACGGTGGCCGCGTTCTCCTGTTGCTGTTCCTCCATGTCTGCCAGCAGCTTGCTGTACAGGCTCTGCGCTCTGAGGGTCACCATGCCAAAGGTATAAACAGTGCTATTGCTATGTATAACATAAGTTGGGGGAGAAATTAAAGAGGCGAAATCAATTATTGAAATTGTGAGTCTAAATGTTAATATTAGGTACTTAATCCAAAGCATGAATGTTATTATTAAATTTCGAGTGGTATATTGAAACAAGCAATGACATGATAGTATACCTAATCATAAATAAAATTAATAAATAAGTTGACAACTATAATAATAATAGCTGTTCAATCACATTACTAGGTTAAGTTTTGTTGCAGTGCCCTATTACAGGGTTTCGTGTTGGGAAATTTATTAGCTTGTAAGATCCAATGTACACATGAAAGCGAGGAATAAATGACTTATGACTTATGGCGACTACGAACCGGAAGACAGCATTGGCATAACTTAATTCTGTCCATTGGTCTTTTAAGAAGATTGAGAGTTACAAAACTGGACCAAAGTAGTTATGTATAGGTAATGAATTATACCAATTAAGTAGGTTAATAAATGCTTTATTGTACAAATATAAAGAAACCGACACAAATCACAAAATAAATACATTAAATATATGTACAAAGGCGGTAAACTTACTGCACCAGCTCATAATGCAGCCGCTCGTTGTCTGCTCTCAGCCTGACGTCGCCGCTGCTCACCACAGTGGAGTCCTGCGAGCACGTGCTGTCCAGAGTCGATATAGACTCTGCTATGGTGTTGTTCACCTCTGAAACAGAATATACTTACTAGTCCGCGTATTTCTGACCGTTGCTCTAAGGCAGGGATGGCGAACCAATGGCACGTGTGCCAGTGGTGGCACACTTCAAAATAATTCGGGGAAAAGAACAGTGCAGCTTTATTTTTGTCAGGTAAATCACCAAGTAATAATAATTGTTAAATGAAATTCGGTGGCAAACGAGCAATTTCGTCATCTGATGGTAAAAGAGTATTACACACTTTAACGACGAAATCTGTGGTGAAGATGGCATGTTAGAGCCAAATATGTTTTATTTGTAAAAAACTCCATGACGCTCAAGACAAAAAAAAACGTACGTATGACAGACCTCTAACAGTGTGCTGATGCCCTAGTACTTTTGCTCCACGACTCACAAAAAACACTTCAAAAATCGAACGCGATTCATTCGTATTTCAAAATAAGCTCTTAGAGGGTCTGATATCCTGATACTTAAACTCTCCCTCCGTCTTACGTCTGACGCGAGTTTAACATTTTTTACCCACCCCAAAAAGTGCTCAACGCCGCTAAAGAAGTTTCCACTTCAAAAATCGCATTTCCACCAAAAAAGCTGCGCCTCCCCTGCTCTAAGGTGTCAAATGTCCCATGATATTTATTTATTTACCACTCGAAACATAATTTTATCTCGAGTTAAATTTCGAAACGACACTGAAAATTAGAACACACAGAAAAATCCGGAAAGTTTCTACTTAATTTTTTTTCACGTTCAAGTTACTCAAATGCTGTAGGCTTATTGTCTAACTCGCTCGCAATCACCATCGTGTTGATTTTGAAAGTTCATGTATGGGCTGACAATTGGCATCGGAATCAGCTAGCTGTCACATACATACTAGAACTGTCAAAATGAACACGATGGCGATCGCGAGCGAGTTAGACAATAATCCTGGCTCTGTAACCTTCTTGTATGAAAAAATGAACCGGGGTAAGACTGTGGGTATAGTTTGCTAGTTACGTATTATTTTAGAATGCTGCCCCACCCTAGCCCATGGCTGGGAAGCTGCTGCAAATGCCACTCACGTATGTCCCTGGCGACGGCAGCCAGCTGCAGCACGTGCCGCGTCTCGTGCGCGTACTCGGGCGCCGGGTTCAGCGTCACCACCATGCTGACCGCCTCGCCGCGGGTGCCCGATAGACCCGCGCCCAAGAGACGAGTCAACTTGGATTCCCTGGACAGTAATAATTGACAACATATCATATTTCTGAGCCTATAATTTTAATGGTTCTCTGTATTTTGTTTGAAAAGATGTCCATGCTCACAGTTAAATTTTTTCGCTACGGCTTGTATTTAATTTATAATTAATTTATTAATTTGTGCTTATTGTAAAAGGGCGTAACTCCGGTACTATCACAGAATACACACTTATCCCTTTGTCTTTTCTCTATAGAAAAAAAAACTGACGTTAATTTCAAATTGCCTATTCTCCAATATTTGATTTTCGAGGTTCGCTTCGTGCTGTTCCGTTCATACTAATAGTCATTATCTTGAGTGAGAGAGAAGGTATGCAACGAAGTTCGAAAATAGAATTTCAGAGTTGCCCCCCTTGTACTTTGAAGATGTCAAAAATACAAAATTATGATCGCTTATTTTTTTTTTCGTGAAAAAAGCAAAGGCGTTTCACCTATCCTTTGGTAGTGTTCGGGTTGACGATAGAATCGATGGGAAATGATAAAGTTCACTTGATATAAAATTATAAATTTATTACTTAAACTTGATAAACTATGGTAAAATGAGTAAGCGTGCTTTCCTTGATAGCTAGTTGCGAACTAACTGATGGAGTGCAATTGTAATGAGGTCGAAGAATGAATTTGATGAATTTGCTATAATTATGAACGTGCGAAGCCCGTACAGGTAGTATTGGTAAAATTAGGACATATTTTTAATTATTTTTTATAATAAGCGATATTAAAATTATATAAACATATTGCAGTGATCAGGAGGCAAATTGCTTTCGCAATCGTGTTCATTTTGACAGTTCTTGTATGAATGTGACAGCTAGCTGATTCCGATGCCAATTGTCAGCCCATACATGAACTGTCGTAATGAACACGATGGCGATTGCGAGCGAGTTACACAATAAGCCTACTGGTTGTGGCAGATGTTGGTCGTGTGAAAATTACGAATGTTTGTAGAGTCTTGGATGTGAGATAAGTAGGTATTAAAGTATTTAACATTATATAAGTATGTTTATCCGTTGCCTGGTACCCATAGTACAAGCCTTGTGCTTAGTTTGGGACTGGGTCAATTGGTGTAATTGGTGTAATACGATAATTCACTGAGGCATAAAACAGCTATATGTAGAAGCTAAAAAATAATAAAAAAAACCGGCCATGTGCGAGTCAGACTCGCGCGCGAAGGGTTCCGTACCATTATCGATAAATATCAATAAACCAGTGTAAGCAGAGCCCTGCTCCAACGCAAACTGTACGCAGTGCGAGGTCACTTTATATTGGTCACTGATATATACAGACATACGTACATATTTACAGTTTTCGCAATTTTCCCTTTATCTGTGTTACGAGACGTTGCTTTGTACCAAATTTCAAGATTCTGAGTTCACGGGAAGTACCCTGTAGGTTTTGATTCCCTTGTGTTTCGAAAATATGCGGAAATTTGCGGCATAAACGGTTGTAACTTTTGATTGCGTTGGTTTAGAAGTTTGATTTTTTCACAGCTCCAAGGGACAGTAGACCCGAGTATTTGATGTAAATTTCAGCTTGATACCTCCACGCGTACCTGAGAAAAAGGGTCCTGACAGACGGACGGACAACAAAGTGATCCTATAAGGGTTCCATTTTTTCCTTTTGAGGTACGTTTAAATTTCTTAAACGCCAAATATACCTGTAAGGCACCAGGTCCTGCTTCCTGCGCAGCGTGTGCAGACAGCGCTCCAGCACGTGCAGCGAGGAGTTGATGGCGCGCGACTCCACCATGCGCGCGCCCGTGTTGCGCGTGCGCCGCGCGCGCTCGCTGCCCGCCAGGTCGCACAGGCGCACGTACGAAGCGCGCACGCCGCACTCTGAACACATACGCTTAATATAAGATAACGGGACTTAGGGCCTGTTTCACTACTCCTTAACAGTCAGTTATCTATGATGACGTCTCTGTCTGTTTCGTAGTAATAAATAGAGACGGAATCATAGATAACTGACAGTTAAGGAGTGGTGAGACAGATCCTTAATCACGTAAATGGGTGGATCAAAAATGTCTTGTTGTTCTTCTGTCCCATCATCCAGGGGAAAAAGTAGTACAGTTTGTTAGAAGAAATATTGTGTCTCTTTACACTAACATGCTTTTAATAGATGACCAATTATAGAAGAGGCCTGGAACTACCGCAAAGACACATGTTTTACAAAATTTAAACCCATAAACTTACGGTTCAAAGAGTGACCCAGGAGAATGTAACCATAGCAACGAGTGACAAGAAAAAGTTGATATACCCAAATAATAAGTATTTTTGTAATTATACCTCGAAGTTTCGGACGCGACTTTGCGTCCTTGGTCTAGAGGGATGGATGCAAAGTCGCGTCCGAAACGTCGAGATATTTACAAAAATACTAATTATTTACGTAATTAAGTCCCGTTTTCTTATAATACTGTGTGAAAATCGCGAAAGTTTGAATCAATACAATTACGCTTACTTTACGTAGTCTATGTTATACTATTACTACTTTACACCTGTACACCCACTATCAAGCCAGCCACACTTTAGGTCTTGTTGCCCTAGGTTCTGTCTACCCCGTAACGGATAACGACGTGATTAATATGTATGCACATAAGTTACAAATTACAATACAAGCCAAAAAAATGTTTTTGATACATTTTACTACAGCTTCCCACAGGCTGTCAAAATGTGGAGCGTGCTGAGGGACATAGTGTTCTAATGCTTTTGCTTCATAAATATATCAATCATCAATTGCAGTTACGTCTTTGTGGCACACATATACATAATGTCACCAAATAACACTACTTCTATTGTCGAAGTAATCGTTATTGCATTTTTTTTTAACGAACAATACTTAAAGTATGGTCTAAGCTGGCTCCTTGATTTGAATACGGCCAGTAGCGTTCAGGAAACGCGTGGGAAACGCACAGGGTATCCCACTCTAAGCTATCCGGATAGCGGCGAACATGACACTGAAGTTGACCTCCTACAAAGTAGATATTTCTAGCGAAAGAAACTCACAGTGGCGTAACTATAGGGGCTGGCAGGGCTGGCAAAATGCCAGGGGCCCCCAGCTCTACGGGGCCCCGAACTGGCTTGGCCTCGAGCACAGAAGGGAAGATGATGCATATTTTTATAGTGAGGAAGGGCCCCATCTGATGAATTTACCGCGGGCCCCTGACGTTGTTGTTACGCCACTGGAAACTCACCTGTCTCTGTGAGCATGGTGATTGTGAATATACAGTGGGAGCGCGAGCTCTGGGCATGCACACCCGTAGCATGCACTTGCAGGTTGTGCTTGCCCGCTACTAGCACGTCGTAGGCCTCCTCGCCGGTCCGTACGAACGCCTGCGTCGCGCCCTAACAAAAAAAAAAGTGTAACAAAATTCTTCAGAAATGTTTTAGCAGGTTGTTGCCGTTGTTGGGTTAGTTAATAAGCTCTGGGTAAGAAATGTTAAACTCGCGTCAGGCGTAAGACGTATGGAGAGTTTAACTACCAGGATCCTCTAAGAGCTTATTTTGAAGTATAAATGAATCGCGTTCGAATTTTGAAGTGTTTTTTTGTTGAGTCGTGGAGCAAAAGTACTAGGATATCAGCAAATTGTCAGAGGGACGTATACTCAGCGGCACATTTAGCGGAACACAAAAAAAGTGTAGGTAACTATTTTTTTTTCTGGTGAAGCATTAAGTATGCGTTTTGCTATTTTTTTATTCCACTAAATATATGCCGCTGAGTATAGGTTAAATATAAATTGAATCAGGGATAGAGTAGCTCTATTAGCAAAAGAATATTTACACTGAGGAGCAAAAATATCGGGTCAATTCCCATAGAAAGTTATATGAAAAGTGACCCGTTATTTTGGCTCTTGAGTATAGATTAGTTAGTTTTAGATATTAGCACATACAAAGGTTGTATAAACGAAAATGTGTTGTTCACCTTGACGTAGACATTCCCGCTGGGGTCTTCGCGGATGCGTAGTTTAGAGGCGGCCGTCCTTTCCGTCGTCACCAGAAGGTCGTATATCGCTTCATTGTAGATTTCAACGAATGATACCTAGCAAAAGTAATAAAGAAACTGCTATATATATTCACAAACACACGCACGCATCAGCTCAAAGAGCTGCTAGTTTATTATTTTAAATAATAATAATATTCTTTACTAGCTGTTGCCAGCGACTTCGTCTGCAAAGAATTCGTTTATAGCTATCCCGCGTGAAATTTCCGGGATAAAAGTAGACTATGTGCTATTCCAGACTTTTCTCTATCTGTGTGCCGAATTTCATCCAGATTCGTTGAGCCATTCTGGCGTGATTGAGTAACAAACAAACATCCATCCATCCATACTTTCGCATTTATAGTTAGATTATTATTATTATTATTATTAATCATTCCAACAAAGACATTGCTCGCGCTCATCCGTCCACCATATATCTGTCTGTGTCCCTCTGTCACATGGCTGCGTATTATGAACTACTAGCTTTTGTCCGCGACTTCGTCCGCGTAGAATTACGACTTAAGAACTGATGTTGATTTGATAATATATTCTGCAATGATTATTAACGCGACTCTAGGCAGCTACGACCTTTGCAATTTTCCGGGACAAAAAGTAGCCTATGTGTTAATGTTAATCTAGGGTACCAGCTATCTCCGTTCCAAATTTTATCCAAATCCGTCCAGTTTGAGCATGAAGAAGGAACAAACACACACACACATTGTCACATCCATACCTCCATCCATCCTCACAAACTTACGCATTTATAATATTAGTAGGATTTGCCGTATTCAAGTCAGTTGACATCAAAAATGTGGCAGTACATAGAAGTGGCCACCTCTTAATTCTACTCCTTAAGGCTCCTTACAAGCTCAAAGAGCGAATTTAGCTAAATTCTTAATTTTTCTTCAAAGACTATGGCGTATGTGTTCATAATGTCAGTAATATTATTAATGTACAAGATAGTTCACTTCTTAAACTACGATACTGCTGTAATCGGCGCTGAATGAGGGTGCGGCGTCAGTCCGCCGTCATATATAGGTGATATTTAAAAATGTATACTGAATTTAATTCAAGACCGATACTAATTTTTTTTTTTCTGAGTCAAAATAGAGTTGAGCATTGCTAAATAATTATTTTTAGAGCAGAATATCAACACTGTTTTCGAGAATCAAATAAAATGTAACCCTCTTTTTCATCAAAAAACTAGCTAACATTGAGTAGCTATTCTATCTATTAATTAAGATGAATCTTCAAGTTTTTCACGATGACTTTTTAGTCCAAGATATACTGAATTGAATTGAGTTCACTTTAGGCGAGAATGAGATTCCGTTTCACTTCGAAATTGAGAATGAAACTTCGCCTTTTAGAGCAAAATTTTAAAAGCCCTCCCAAGGAAACACCTTTTTTTAGATTTCACGCCAAAAAAACAATAATTTAGCACAGCAGTATCTTAGTTTAAGAAGTGAACTATCTTGTACATTAATAATATTACTGAAATTATGAACACATACGCCATAGTCTTTGAAGAAAAATTAAGAATTTAGCGAAATACGCGCGTTGAGCTTGTAAGGACCCTTAAAGGTCCAAACGAAAAAGACCGAAAAAATGCCTACGACCAGTGGCGTAACAACAACGTCAGGGGCCCGCGGCAAATTCATCAGATGGGGCCTTCCCTTACTATAAAAAAGTGCATCATCTTCCCTTCTGTGCTCGAGGCCAAGCCAGTTCGGGGCCCCGTAGAGCTGGGGGCCCTGGCATTTTGCCAGCCCTGCCACCCTATAGTTACGCCACTGCCTGCGACACGATACTGCGTAAACCTCGTATCTAAAATGTCTTTAATTTTCATATAATAAATCCATGTGTTAATCAATACTTACCAGAGCATTATTATTATTATTATTATTATTTTTTCAATCTTATATTTTAAAGAGGCTTTAGTACACAGGGGTGACTATGTCAGCCTCATGGGAGGACTCAAGAGGATCGGAGATCAACATTTATGCAGCATCCCTTCCCTCAGAGTCAGATGCTCTGGTTATGAAGGAATGCTGCACAAATTTATATATCCTAAGAGCTTTATCCGACGAAGGGCAAGCCAGCAAAACGTTTACTCCACTATTATGCATGTTTGGGTTCTCCAGGTACTTCTCTCTAGCATGCTTATACCGGTCACATTCCACCAGAATATGGATTAAATCGTCAGTTTTATTACAAACCTCAATCTCTTTATAAAGAACATTATCCTGAACCATTAAAACAATAAACAAGTGCTAGAATATGGATATTTCATTAAATATATTTACATTGTTTGCAATTTCAATTGACAGCGACTTTATAGGCAGCGGACGGTCCATAATGCGGGAGTCTAGAGGAGTCTACTACTGTAGAAAGGATAAATAAATGTCATACCCAGACATAGTGCTTAGTACGAGTGGAGAGGTCAATGGTGCTCTTGGTGAGATCGTGGCCGAGGCGGCTGCTCATGCGGCGGTACTTGTCGCGCAGCGGCGCCGACACTTGCCGCAGGTGCCGCACCCACTGCAAAGTGGCAACACTATCAACTGTTTAAGGACATGGGCGAAAATCATAGGAATCATGTTGTAGGCGATGCGGCTAGCAACCCAGCACTATTTTGATTCCATTTTCCATCTATACGACCACAAACATGGCCTTTAGGTCTTGTTACCTTAGGGTCTGTCTACCCAGTAAGGTGTAAAGACGTGATTTATGTATGTATGTAATAATAATAATAATAATAAAAGATATTTATTCAACAGTTTGCAATTACATTTAGGTATACATGTAAACAATAAAAAGCTACAAACTATTGAAATGGGTTGCAGTGGTTTACAATGTAAAGGGTATTTACATTTTTTCGATTTTCTAGGAGGGGGCATAATTTTACAAAGACTGCTGTCAAAGAATCTGGGGGTAGGCAGTGAAGTGTTTGAGGAACATAGCCCAAGAAGCTATTAATGGCTGGTATAGTCGCACAGGTGCACTTAAACCTTGTAAAAAAAAAAAACTTCATAATGTCTACTTAAACTGTCTCCAACATATTTCTCTGACTTATTGGTTGTCTGGTTGAGATCGCTATTAAGCGATAAGACCACCTATTGTATCTCTCTCTCCAGCCTATATACGTCCCACTGCTGGGCACAGGCCTCCTCTCAGAATGAGAGGGCTTGGGCTATAGTTCCCACGCAAGCCCAGTGCGGATTGGGAACTTCACACACACCATTGAATTGCTTCGCAGTTGTGTGCAGGTTTCCTCACGATGTTTTCCTTCACCAAAAAGCTCATGGTAAATTTCAAATGAGATATCGCACATAAATTCCGAAAAACTCAGAGGTGCGAGCCCGGGATTCGAACCCACGACCCTTTGCTTGAGAGGCCACAGGTGAAACCACTAGGCTACCATGGCTTTTTTTGTATACCTATTGTATACTTTTTTTTATATAAAATTTTAAAGAGGCTTGAGTAGGTATACCAATGGTGACTATATCAGATTGTATACTTTGTTCTTTGTTTCTGTATTGTTTTATACTGATTTGTGGTGTTCAATAAAGAGTATTTGTAGTGTATTGTATTATAATGTCATATTTTTTTCCAAGGCTTAAGTGCACTTGTGTGCTAGCCTCATTGGTGTACTTTCTTACTTGTAATTCATGATCCTGTTCTGCCAAACTGAGTTTATTGGCCCGGCTCTCTCCCGGGCGATACAGCGGAGTCTGCGCTGCCTCTACAACCTTGAACACGTACTCCAAGGACCGAGGCACTAGCCCCGGAGCCTTGACTGTCCCCATGAGTGTATAAGTCTTCCCGGAACCAGATGCACCGTATGTGAGGAGTGTGAAGCTGTTCCCTTCTGGGAGCTTGCGGAGATTGTTTTTAACAACATTTTCGAAAATCTCCTGGAAGTAAAATAAGAGTTTCGAGTTTATCATCAAGTAAAGCTAACTATTGTAAATATAATTGTTAACAAGCCATTAATTTTATTACCTTTTTTTTTGAAAATTTGTAACTGAGAAAAAGTTTTTCCTGTTCCTATGACCATAAAACACATCGCGAATATGTTGTTTTTATTTTTTATACTTTCACTTTCAGATAGTTTTTTAGGCTTTTTACTTATATTTTTAAAATTAGCTAACGTGCCTTACTGCTACAGAAAAAGATAAAAATTTTGAACGTGCTGTTGATTTACGTAGCAGTTTGACTGGGAAAATAAGCATAAGCAAAGTTTGACCATAAATTAAGATAACACTGACCTTCTGGTTGGCATCAGGGCCGAATATGTGTGAGAACTTGTACATTTTGCACACATTGTGCTGCGTTCGACGTCCATGACCAGCAGTCGCAGTGTCCACTGAAGTTATCAAGCACTGATCCGAACGGATCTCGTACAAATTACTCTGCACATTCGAAGGTTTCAAACGCAGGTACACTTGCACTAATTCTGGCGCTTCCTCGTTAATAGAATCCTCTTCAAATAACTCCAGTAAATTCGTACCTTTCTGGGGTCTTGGACGCATAAAAGGATTCAAAATCAAAGGCGGTCTTGGCTCAATAAACGAAGGCACGTCACGATTAGACAAACTCGAACATCGTGGATGAAGTGTATTGCTACTGCGGTAATCCATATTTATTTATATTTTAATTTCAAAATTGTCATTGCGTAAAAATACGAACAAAATTTGTTTTCGTTTCTCGTTCGTTATGTCAGATAGACAAACGGCCGCTTTTGAAATAGTCCGAGATGTTGGCTAACCTTGATTTTGACATGTGTTTAAAACATGCCATTCATGATCCGACATGGAAATCAAAGCAAAAATAAATTCGTGTGGTGATACCTTTAATAGACTGGCTATTATACTAACTAGCGCTAGCATCGTTTTGACTTCGATTGCAAGCGCCATTTTGCTAAGAAACGTCAGAGTAAGTAACCGTAACGTAAAATATGGCTGAAGATGTCCCGTATCTCGTTTATGTAGGTGATAAAATACCACTGGGGGCACGTAAAAGCGCCTCACAGCCACAGAGAACTTTCTTGGAGCCCGATGTTGCAAGTAATGTTTGTTTATTTATTATTTATTTTGCATTCCATGAAAATTGGCAGTATTGGCCCTGGTAGTGGCACAATTATAGATAGTGCCAATTATTTATTGTATCCTCAAAAACATTTTGTGTCGTGTCTAAATTAAACTCCAGACGAAGTCTTAACTTGAAACAAATTTACTCAGTGCCTTAAAATTACACTTGTTAATAATAATGGTTGTGTTTCCTGACAGTGGTAAATAAATATAGAATTTAGATGAAACTTATTTGACAGATTTGCCTAGTTGTACAGTGATTGATTGTTGTTGTAATTCGTTTTCAGATGATCCAGAAGGATGTGGAGATGTAGAATATTTGGATTTCTGTAAGATTCCCTGTAAACAAATTACTTAATAGAAAGGCAACTTAATATTGTATTGTATGACTAAAATATATAGTACTTATGTATAATATAAAACATGTGACTATAGTTATGCAAATATTTCAGCAACTGAAGAGGAATTTGATTCTAACACAGAGGATGATGAGCCAGAATTTAACAGTAAGTTATCCTAACTGAAAATAATTTGATATTGTGAATTTGACATAAATTCCTGTTATTTTAATGTACCTGGTACACACTTTTCCAGATGGAGTGGAAGTGATGGCAGTTGAGGAACCAACCATCAAAAGGGAAAATGGTAAGACCTTATTTTCTCATTTAATTTAACTCAATAATCTTTAACTTACCAACTGTAATGTGTTCTTTTTAATAATTTTATGTGGATAATTGCAGAAAAAGAAGATAAAGTTATCGAGGAAGAAGAAGCAAATGGTAAGAAAAACTAAATTCTATATTCTACTCATATTAATAAAACCTTTCAAATAGAAAAACACTACAGAAATTAAGATTAAATCATATTAGACTTAATATCTTATTTAAATTTCAACAGAACAGCAAGTTTCATCCAAATGGAGCCATGCAGCTACCATTAACATGATCGAAACCTTCCAATCATATGAAACATCCTTAATAACTGGCACAATGAAAATATCAGAAGTTTGGGATGCAGTGGCCAGTAAACTACAGGAGAATGGCTATAATTTCACAGCAATGCAGTGTAGGAACAAATTTATCAGCCTCAAACAGATTTATGAGAAAATACAAGAACAGAAAATGCACAGTGGAAAGTCTGTTAAGAAATGGATGTACATGGACTCGATGGAACCGATTGTAACTAATATGGACAAGTATAAAAATTATGCAATGGTAAGTTTTGGCGATCTACAGCTGCTTAAATAACTGTACTTAGCTAAATGCTGTTGGCTCTGTCATGTTTAATTATTTCTTTTCATCTCTGTTATGTGGCCCCCTCATTGGATAAAAGCCTCCTCCATCCATTTCCACCTTTCCCTGTTTTCTGTTCTGTACAATACAATACATGCAAATGCTTAACATAATTAACTAAAACTTTCATTCGTTGTTGTAGGATGCATGGGATTCACTAAAACGCAATGATTTTGAAGATAACACATTGAATCAAGACAGTAAAAATTCTGACCGTGAGTAACAAAATAAGATAATATTTAGATATAGGATGGAACTGACCTGAATTAACTGAAGCATTAGTATTACATTATTTTAATTTTATTATTGATCCTCTGAAGTTCGACCCAAAGAGCTTTTCTGACGAAAACAGACAGCATCAAACCCTTTACTTACTCTTCATTTGGACTAGGCCCGAGAAATTAGTAGGTCTAAATACACTTCTCTTTTCAGAATCAGTCCAAGGAATTCATAAATGGGAAAACTCAGCCATACTCCTTCTGATAGATCAGTACCGCAAATACGAAAGAGCCTTAGAATCCGGTAACATATCAAAAAAGCATTTGTTCCGCCTCATTGAGAAAACGATGCAAAACGAGGGTTATAATGTCACCGCTAAACAATGTTTAATCAAGTATCACACTTTGAAGAGGACCTATAAAAGCATAAAAGAGCACAATCGGGTTAACAGGTTGATCCCGAGGCGATGGAGGTATTACGATTTGATAGACTCTTTGGAACAGAGAACTCCTGATACATCCTGTGATGTTGACCCACTGGGTGAAGTTTCCGAAACATTGGCTGAAATTAGTAAGTTTAAAATTTATTATTTCTAAGATAGTTGTGATGTTGTTGTTGTTTGTATGAAACTGAGCTCCTAGTTTGAAAAGATCTTACTACAATACCGTTCACTTTGAAACTTAAAGGTTCGTTTTGGGAACTTTTCGTTCCAACTCCAGTTTTTCATTCTTTACTTCATTCATTACAGAGTCTGAAGAAACACAGCCTCACGTTTTCAAATGGTGCAGGAGGGCGATAGAGATATTAGTTGCAGCCTACAGAGAGCATAGACCTCCCTTACACGACAGCAAAGTGTCGCGAAACAAAGTGTGGCAGATTGTCGCACATAAACTCCGTAAAGCAGGCTACAATGTGTCCATAGAGCAGTGTAAAAGCAAAATAGGGGGGATGTTGAAACTTTACAAGAGGAACAGAGCGGGCGCGTGTAGTCGCGCTTGGAATGGACGAGGCAACTGGTACTCCAAACTTATAGAATCTATAGTTGAAAAGACGCCTAAGTCTGTACAAAGGGAAGTGCCTGAAAAAGCGCATCCTGAGGTGCTGAGTAGCGAAGCTGGTACAGCGATTAAAAGAGCGGATAATATGTTAGATCAGCTAATTATTTGTGAAGAGAATAAAGAGCGGCGGCATCGCGAGAATAGAGAGCAAAGGCAACAATTAATTGATATTATGAGACGGCTGGTCGATAAATTATAGTGGCGGTCAGCTGTATTAATCTTAAGAAATTACCTAAACAGGATTAGAATGTGTATATTTTGTATGACAATGTTAAGAGAACTGATTTTTTCAGATTTTTTATTCAAATAAATTTGTTTAAAAAGGGACCTCGGATATTTTTTTAGTTTCTTCCTTGTCAGTATTGATGTCGTTGACTGATGAGTGATGAGATTTCTTCAGTTTTATGGCACTTTTATACTACGTTCCCTACTTGTATATACTTTTAAATATATAGTTTCCCACTGTGGGAAATAATGAATGAAAGAGATATTCAAAGTTTACATACGAAATTGTTGCCATGTTTCAAGATTTTACGTCAAAAATGTGACTACGAAGAAAGTAGCGCCCTCTTATAAGTTTATATTCTTTTTAATGTTGTACATATTTCTTTACGAATCTAATTCTACTCGCTCGCACATCCTACTCTTCTAAACACATAATAATTATTGTTATTACTCTGTGACCGAGTCGGTCCGGTCTACGTCCGGTCACGTCGATCATCCAATGCAACTAAAGGTGGAAACACATTATTAACACGCGACGCGACCCGATGCAACGCGACGCGTGTTGAGTCGAATCAAATTGTATTATTTTCTATGACCAGAACCACACTATGAACATCCGACGCGACGCCATGCGCATACATTCGTTGCATCGGGTCGCGTCGCGTGTTAAAAATGTGTTTCTACCTTAAGGCTCTCCATGCGCTGTATCGATATCATTGACTAGAGTCGTTGGAGTTATATGAATATAAGCTTGAAGACCAGAGCATATTAATAAAATAAACCGTTGTTTTTTAATATGTTTGGACTTTCATGCTGTGGGCATTAAGTTGTTTTTTTTTTTGGAGTTTTTTCATTTTGTTTCGGAAACCTATATATTTTTTTACATGGCAGCCCCATGTAGTTGATCAATCATCAGTATCAGTCAAACAAAATCGTAGAAATGTCGGGAGCTTATTCGTTTCTATTGTTTATTTATCTACATTCGTGAACAAAACAACTGCACGATGAGAAAAACTCCCGTTTAGATCTATCCAGTGACCATTTGCGCACTTCCTGTGTAGGGTTCAAAGTGAAACCCGACATTTTATTAACGAAAGTATTTGTGAAAATGTGATTGTTCCTTATATTTGGCTTAGTGCCACGGGATTAATGGGTGTTTTAACAGAAATAGGTATAATGAGGTACTCGGTGTTAGTGGTATTGTTGGTTTGGGTGCGGGGTTCGGTGGGGAACTGCCCATCACTGTGTTCATGTAAGGGGAACAAGTCTGACGGTGCTGAAGTGACGCCAGGAGAGCCCCTGAGGCTGCGATGCGGCGGGAGCCCTACACAGATCACGGAGCTCAAGGAGATAGATCTGAGCAAGATTTGGAGTGCTGTTGTTAGTTTGTAAGTCATGTTTTTGATAAAACTTATACAGACTGGTAGACTAGTGAAGAAGGTTAAAGATTAGATTCCTATTGTTTTTAAATGGTTAAATGTTTGTGTATTACTAATTTGTGCACATTTTTCGATACTTAAACCTCATGGTGCAGTTGTACTTTGAATAAAACACTGTCATTGTTTAGTTAACTAAAGGTCAACTAAATTTTGTTGCTGAACTTGCAGTTGTCATCTACAATTTTATTATAATTATTATACTTAATAGAAACTGAGGAAGCAAAAACTGATGGCTACACTTACTTATCTGTATCCCAGGGGAAATTAACACTTTCCCGGGATATAAAACCTATTGTTAAACAGGGATAGTACTTTCTATCTGTGAAGGAATATTTAATATTGTTTGAACATTTCCTGAGATTGATATACGTATCTTATTCTTTTTTTATTTTAATGAACTGCAATCTGTTGCCAGTCTTTTATCAGCTGTTTTGAGTGAATAAAGAGTTTTTAATTTCTTTTGCATACTAATTGGCATTGTTCAGTACAGATGCAAGTGAATTGTTAACTAAAACTTGCTTAATTAATTAATTAATATAGCCTTTTTATTCCGAATTCGCTACAATTCTCAGTAAGTACATGTTGTTGTTTTTTGTTTTATTTTTTATTATTTTTCATTAAATTGTCGCATAATTCGGCGTGCCTCATGGCATAGGCCTCCTCCGTGTATAAACTTGCTTGATATTCTGTTATTATAGGGCTCTGCTATTTTTAATAAAAAATTAAGTATTTAAATTAGCCTTATAGTTGATTGTTTAACACAGTGTTTTTCAAAGTGTGGGTCGCGACCCCCCGGGGGGTCGCAAGACCTATCCAGGGGGGTCGCGAGGCTCAGCTGAAAGTATTGTGACTAGATGGAATGATTTTGTTTTCAAGGATGTACTTTTTATCAATCAATCTTAGAAAAATAACACATTGTGGTTTGTCGTCCGTAACAGAAAAACCGGATTTTAAATAGTCTTAAGTCATATTTTCTATTCTTCTTCTTTTTAGGCTCACTTCTAGATGTTGATGTTAATCCAGACGTTGTATAGGCATCGATTACCTATCTTTTTAGATACTTTTCCATTTCGTCGCAACATAATCTCCAAAATAACAGCTGCCTTTTAATATTTAAAAAGGGGTAGGTACTAGGTAGGTTGCGAAACAATAAGTACCTTCTGAATACTTGTGATAAATATAGGTTGCGTTCCAAAACGCATGAATGATTGAATATTAGAAGGGTGCGTTCCAAATCTGTTAAAATAAGAGTTGGGTTCTAAGGTTAATCGTACAAATAGGGTTTTGGGGGGTCGCGAAGGAATTTTGATGGTCATTAAGGGCCGTGACGCCAAAAAGTTTGAAAAACACTGGTTTAACAGATCTTTCAAGGTTGCTACTCAATGTCTATTTGTATGTGATGTATCAATTACTTGTGCAATGTAATAAATAATAAATAAGTTTATGTTTGAAAGCTTAACAAACAAAACAAAGCCATATTCTCTCACATTTATATTAGGACTAGCTGTTGCCCGCGACTTCTGCAAAGAATTTGATTATTGCTATCCCGCAGGAATTTTCCGGGATAAAAAGTAGCGTATGTACTATTCCAGACTTTTCTCTATCTATGTGCTGAATTTCATCCAGATTCGTTGGGCCGTTCTGGTATGATTGAGTAACAAACAAACATCCATCCATCCATACTTGTTTACGCATTTATAATATTAGTTAGATTAGTTTGATTGGTTGAGATGATAATTTTTTTTTTTCAGAAACATGTCTGGCAATGCAATAAGTACCTTGTCAAGAGAGTTACATCTGCCTAATCTCCAAAAATTGTAAGTATTTTATTATATATTATATGTTTGCATATTGTGATTTTGATTATTCCCAAGGAAAGACCAGCGCTGGCTGCAAGGCCAGCAAATGTTGAGTTGGGACCATTTTGTGACAATTTATTTATCTGTATGTTTAATGTGTTATTTCACTACATAGTATAAAACAATGTTGCTTTCTCTGTCCCTATGTCCCTATGTATTTAAAACTACGCAACGGATTCTGATGCGTTTTTTTTAATAGATAGAGTGAATCAAGAGGAAGGTTAATATGTATAATACATGCATAATATACCGTGCGAAGCTGGGACGGTCTCTAGTATTTAATATGTTGTGATTGTCATAAACTTTTTTTTTCCTTCTTGCTTTTCTTTCTTTCTATTATTGTCATTTGTTTGAATAATTTGAGTACCAAATTAGCTTAAATCATTCAATTACTGTATAAATTACATTATAGACTTGGTTGAAAGTGATAGTTTAATTTATTACCCAACTGCTATCAAAAAGAAGGGTTATAGTTTTCAAGTACATGATCTCTTTAAGAGGAAGAATAGCGTTTTGAGTTGGTGCATCCTGGCCAATAGTAATTTTATTAAAAAATGGTTAGGCAAGCAAAGGCATTGGCTCTGCCTTGGGTGTGTTTAGATTGGATTATTTTTACCAGCAATGGACCTGGGGGTGTACTCTGAAAAGAAACAGCCAGTAAAAATATTGTATTTTCTCAGCCCTCTAATATTGAACTCACCTATTATAAGGACACAATGTACCTATATCTATAGAATTATAGAACAAGAACAAGTAAAACAAGTTTAGTTGAAGTTGAATGGAACAAGTTGTCAGACAAATGTTAATGAATTACATTGTATTGAAAATATTCCAACTATCCTTGAATTTAAATCAATGATTTTTGGTTGGATATGAAACAGACTTACCAACATAGAATAGTTGAATTTGTCCACAAAATTCTAGGCTAACTTGATATAAATTAGATTATTCTATACTCAAGAGCAAAAATAATGTGTCGCTTTCTATACAAAGTAAACAAATTTTCTATACAAAGTACTCTTTTATAAAAAAAAAGTTGTATGAATACCAACCTGTTATTTTAGCTCGTGAGTGTAGATTAGAGTTGATAAAGAAAAACTTTCAAAAATCCTTTCGCAGAGACCTAAGCAGAAACCAGATAAACCTGATAGAGTCTGACGCATTCTACAACATCACGGGTCTGCAGCGTCTTGACCTGTCCTACAACCAGATCAGCTCGGTGTACAAGGAGATGTTCAAGGGCCTGGTGAACCTGGAGAGGCTGGTGCTGGCCCACAACCTCATCTCCGTGCTGGCTGTGGGCACCTTTGATCATCTGGTGGCATTGAAGCAACTGTAAGTGACGAGTGAAATGTTGACTGTGATTTATTAGTGTAAGATCTTATCCAACCACAGTGAGCTGTTTCAACAATGAAGATGTGACAGAGGTCACATGCCAGTGCTGGATTTACATTTGCCGCCCCAAATCTATTCAATTTTTGCCGCCCCACTCGTGTCTGCAGCCTTACTTTTTTTCTGTAATTTTTTATTTGCGCCAATTTTGCCACCCCCCTAATTTTGCCGCCCTAGGCCTTTTTAGTCTCTATGGTAAATCCGGCCCTGTCACATGCTGAGCGCGCCAGCGATAGCACCAACCAACATACTGCTACATGTCCCAAGAAGGAGACAGATTGTAGTAAATCAAGAAAACAGAAAAAAAAGTGTTTTTTAGGCAGCTTGTGATGCTGTGTTCCAATGAAATTATAGACCGACTGCTTAACTGAGCCCTCGACCGCGCGGGTACGGGGGGGCAGGGCAGGACGACAAAGGGAACCGTGAGCGGTGCGGTGCTGCCGCCCGCACTTTATCGCCTACCCCGCGCCCCTGTTCCGCGCGAACGAGGACTCAGTTAAGCGGTTGGTCTATACTGGCACATTAGGTATTCTATCTAAGCCCTGCTGGCTGACGATTGATCTGTAATAGTCCTCTAATGTTGAACGTGTCAGTAGTGGGTTATGCTCATATTTCATCAGGTAACCCACTGGTTTATTTGTATTCCTTATTCTATAAAATACATAAAAGAAAGAATGTAAATAAAATATTTGTCAGATAATGTTTGTTTAATCATTCCAGAGATATAACAGAAAACCAGCTGATATGCGACTGCGACCTACTCTGGGTGGGGGACTGGCTTCGCAACACCAGCATCAGACTCGTAGGCAGCCCCAAATGCAAGTTCCCCGAGAACTTGGCCACAAAGAGCATACGCAAACTGAAAATATTCCTCGACCTCTCCGCATGTGGCAGCGTACTGCCTCTCAACACTCTCTTAGTACGACCCAGTCATGACCAAGTGGTGTTTGAAGGGGATACACTAACACTATCCTGCAACGCTCCATTTGCATCGGTCCTGGCCAAATACGAGCTCAGATGGGTCCATCCGATGCTAGAAATCTGTGATGTCAACGTAACAAGTACGGATATGCTAGAGGAAGGCTCAGCGGAGACCACAGTTCACTTCCCAAACATAACCAACCACCACATGGGCAACTGGACTTGCATGTATACGGACACGAGTCATATAAAGCATAATCACACCGTCAAAGTGTTGGTATTATCTAACAGGACACAGTACTGTTCGACGAATTATACTATAGACAATAAAGGATTGTACTCATGGCCTCAATTGTTGTTGAATCATACGGCTGTTGTGCCCTGTAGGAGTGGTGAGGGGTTTGCTACGAGGTATTGCCATGGTAATAGTACGTGGGGCCAAGTGAATACTACAGAGTGTTCATACATAAGCAATGTGACTAAGTTGTTGCAACAATTTGCCCTTCTCAATGTGAGTTTGGTGCAGTACTCTGCGTTGAATGCTACGGAGAGGCTGGCCATGTTGATAAGGGAGAAGACTTATCCATTGGCTGAAATAGAAGATCCGGATGATGTCATGTTTATAGCGAAGGCTATTAAGAATTACATGCAGTATATACCGGACGAAAAGGAGCTGGGTGAGTTTTAATGAATTTTGCTAGGAAGATGGTTGTTTGAATATTTATTTGCGATATTGTTTTGACGGTTCCCAGACTTTGAAATAATATTATTGTTGCGAACATTTTGCGAGAAATAAGCGCTTTAAATAGATTTGCTTGAATGCTTTCAAATTCTGTGTAAAATGTTTAAGTTGACCCATTAATTTAAAATTAATTTCAAAGATTACAAAACAGCGAATGGTGTTAATTTTTTTATGTATATTTCTATTTAAAAACACAACAAAAATAGTAGACAAGATATCTTTTAATTTTAATCTACGTATAGTACGGAATACATATACATAATAAATACAATCGCTACACGGTCAGCTGATGCGAGCTATGGGCGCCGCCATATTGGCCTTGGCTGCTCTGCCGAGCGCCTGTCACTTTATCCCCACTCCACGGCCGGCTGTAATGCGATATGCGATAGATCAGGGGTGGCGAACCTTCTTTTGGTGCACGTGCCACTTTTTCACAAATAAAGTTATATTTAGCTCTGTCATCAAAGACCTTGTTGTCTTAAGAGTCTGTTGCTATTTACCAACATGTGACCATATTGCCCGTGATTTAATGGACAAAAAGAAAGCTAGCACACTTTTGCATTATTGGCGTGCCCGAATTACTTTGATGTGTGCCAACACTGGCCATTAGTTTGCTATTCCTGCGATAGATGGACGAATAGAAAAATAATCACTTTAACAACTAATAATACTACCCAGGGTCGTCCCTCCTGGACGTGATAAGTTCGGCGATGAACATCACCCCGTCGGTGATGGCGCGCGCCGAGTCCCAATACGCTGCGTGCACGCAGATGGTGCGTGCCGCCGAGGACATCTCGCACATCAGCAGCAACAAGCAGAAGGTAGGCTGTGCTAGTGGGGCCGGCTACTAACTACTCCACTTGTTTGTCAAGTTGTTCGCAAAGTGTTTGTGAAGTTGTTTGTCAAATTGTTTGCCTGCTTGATTATTTTACACATTGCATATTCATTCCTTGTGGATTTGCAGGCCAATCTGGCAGTGGAGAGCTTTCCGGTGCGCGAAGGTTTTGGCGGAGTGACGTGTGTGTGGTACAGCGCGGCCTCGCGCCGCCTGCACTGCACCACCACTAACCGGACCGTGGCGCCGCTGCTCACGCTCACCGACTCGCTCATACACGCCAGCGTGCAGGTACACAGTGCTATACACACACTGACACGCTGAGGGCGTGACTGTGTGTGGTACAGCGTCTGCACTGCACCACCACTAACCGGACCTAATACCCTATTGCAGATCCCGCAGTCCCTCCTGTACAGCACGGCGGAGCCGACGCGGGGCCGCGAGCTGGTGGTGGCGGTGTTCGCGGACGCGGCGCTGTTCCCGCTGCTGCCGGCGCGCGCCGAGGGTCCCGCGCGCGCGCACCGCGCCAAGGACTACTACGGCCGGAGCACCAAGCGGGAGGACATGAACATGGAGATCACGTCGCCCGTTATCGGGTTCCAGTTGAGTGAGTGCCTTTGCGATATTTGTGATGGTTTTTGAAGTGAAAACTTTAGAGGCGTTGAGCACTTGGGATGGGTAGACTTGAATCGGTTTCGATTCTTAAACAACACACAACAATAAAACAACAATCGAGATTCGAAAAAATGTATGGAACAAGAATTTCATATCGAATGAAATTACAAATCGACTAATTGGATAATCACAAATAGAGACGATTATTTTGTTTTTCAGCAGTTCGAAGTTTGAATGTAATTAGAATATCGATATTGATACTCTAAAGCAAATATTATAATACAACCACAGATCGTTACTTAAAGAAGGCCATTTGCTAATCGTTCCTGAACATATTGTAGGGAACTTGATGTGGATGTAGATTAAGAATATTTGTACTGTAATAACGTTTTAGAAAAGCACTGTATGGCGCATACATATTCCAGCGCTTGCTAGACTCTTATAATAGACGGCCTCGCTGACACTCGGCCTTTTAACAATACTCGACCAACATTATCGTGGCGGTCTCTATGATGCAGTATATTTGATCGTTACGTTGTGGTACAGGGAACGGCAGCGTGTCGGGCTCGCTGCTGGAGCCGGTTATAGCGACGGTGCGCGCGGCCGGCGCCGGCGACGGCCGCTGCGCCGTCTGGGACGCCGCCAGCCGCCGCTGGCAACACAACAACACCGGTCAGTTCACATGTGCATCACCGAACCTTGTTGTCTACCTCTAGCTTTTAGCTGAACCCGAATTGCAGCCCAGTATGATGCAAAGGAAATTCTTTCTCAATCTTGGATGTTTTACACGTAGAACAAAAATTGTTCCCTCTCCATCTTCCTCACTCGGCCGATTCGAGTGTCAAAACTATACGAGTGAGTGAGACAGCATAACAGACCCGAATGGCATGGCGGAGCGGACGGACTCTACTCGCGTTTCATTGAAATGGACCTCCGAAAAGTAACGCCTGATTCATTTTTTTCACGTTTTCGATCAAATATCGGTATCGGACAGATACGATGTCGGTGCAAGTAAAATATATGACATGAATCGATCCCGATGCCGGATATCTGATTTGTCAATTTAAAAGGCAGGTTCGTAACTCGTACCTTGTTCCTGACCCGATATCGTATCAGCGTCCGATAGCGATATCAGATCGAATAGTGTAAAAACGTTTCGGGAGACCTTGAATTCTACTGGTTTGGGCTAATCGTGCAAGGAGTTTCCTTCTATCTCTAGCGCTATTTGGTAATAGCATACATTGTATAATTTTTTAACCTCTTCGTCACATTCTTCAGTCTCATAATTCGTAACACCTCTTCCAGACTGCAAGATATCCCACGTAGTGAACGACATGATAATAATAAGTTGCACGAAGCTCGCCTACGTCGGTCTTATGCAGAACGTCGAAACTGGTATCTACGGCGCTCGCACCGACGGTGCCCGCTTCAAAGTCTCACATCCGGCCGTCTACGTAGGAAGCCTCATACTCATCGGATGCGTGAGTTGTGCTACACTCACCTACATCATGTGCTACCCTGCCATACAAATGGCAAAGAAAACAAAACACGCACTCATCAACACTTGGATAGCCATAGGATTACTGTGCTTCTTATACACTCTAGGCATCTATCAGACCGAAGAGGTCCGTCTCTGTCAAACGCTAGGCTTACTCATACATTATCTGTCTCTTTCCTGCTTGCTGTGGATGTGTGTGTCTGCCAGTAACATGTATAAATGGGTTACAAAGACGCATAATCCTGTTAGGACGCCGGAGGATGATGTGCCGCCCGATGTTCCCGTTCAAAAGCCGATATTAGGCTTGTATTTGGTTGGGTGGGGTATCGCTTTGATTATCTGTGGCATATCTGGAGCGGTTAACTTGAAGGACTATGCCGGTTATGCCCAGTGTTTCTTGAGCACAGCTGCGGCGTTGAGCGCTTTGTTCGTTCCGGGAACGATACTGCTTATATTTTTGTTGGTACTGTTCCTACTCATCAGGTGCACTATAAGGAATATGAACGTTCAGCTGTCTGAGGGCACTCAAGCCACTGAGAACGTTGATCTAGAAATGTGGGAGCCGAATCAGACCAACGAAAATACGGAACGTAGGAGCATTAAGTCTGGCGTGGATTCGGAAGTAGACGACGTAGAGCATACGCCTATAATACAACTTAGAGCGCAGGTGATAGTGCTTTGTCTATACATGTCTGTGTGGACGTGTGGGGCTATAGCTGTGTACAGACCTTTACCGGCTTATTTGCCGTATCAGGAAGACATATGCAGCATAATATACGCTGTATGCGCTACGGTATTAGGCACTTTTATACTGTTCTTTTACGGCATAGCGAGGAGTGACGTTAGAGCCCAGTGGTCCATGATGCACTGTTATTTTCAGAAGAGCAAGCAGTGCTGTAGAAACAGGAGCGTCTTTGATTCTAACCAGCAGAATCTGCCCCCTAACCCTGTTGCTACGGCAACGTTAAACCCCATCCCCAATGACAACAGATCTATGTCCGGAAGTAGGAGTTCTAACAGAACTAACTCGAAAACAAACAACAGCGGCACTTTCAAAGGCGGAGCTGAATTAAACGGACAGACGTTGCAAAAGGATGTGCTCAAAAACACAAACGGGAAATCGCCAAATATCAATCTGGTGGTGCTGCACAGACAGCAGTACAGATCTAACAATTCCATGATGACTTATCCAGACAATTCAACTATTGGTCCGGAGGTATTTTACAACCCTAACCAAATGAATGTAGCTAAGAAGTTCTTTAAAAAACAGAGGCAACACATGAAGAGGAACTGCCTCGAGTTGCCCACGAGGCGGGACTTTGACAACGATTCGCACATATCTTTACCTCTCCCCACTAGAGAAGCCTACAACGGCGTAGCTAACATCATAAACTCTGGCTCCAAAGTGAACAACACGAATATTCACGTGGAAAGATCTAACAACGGTATAAAAGAGACGCGACACGCTCTGAATCCGAACTTACTAGACGATGACTCCAAAGACTACAAAAGCTATTCGACGGATCGCAAGTCTTGGAACAAGAACGACGATCCGAAATCGAGACAGCAAGTCATGAATATTTACACCAACGTACCAGAAACACAAGTGCCACAGCACCAAGTCGCCAAAGCGAATGCGCCTAAAAACTTCAACGTCCAACGGAGCAGCGTGTCCGAAGAATGCTTGCAAAGCCACGCCAGCGACCAGCCAGAAATGCGCACCATCTCACAGCAGTGCAGTTTAGAATACAGCTCCGCTTCCGAAATAGCTCTCCCGCACACTTGCTCCGACCAAACTATAAACACCCACTCAGAATTGACATCCCTACAAGAAACCCACAGCGCTTTATGCTCGACCAACGAAATAACAGACACGGAGAGCTTCGGGCAATACATTGATTACCTGCAACCAAATAAAAACCAGGACGCAAAAGAGCCCGTCGATAAATCGCTGCAGGACATCTCAGAGGAATGCACCATGAACAGCGATGATATCAATCGATCGAGCACGCCTCAAATGCTAGACGAGGCAGGCTTAAGCGAAATGGACAACTTGCTACAAAACCCTGACAATCTAGAAGCTATGAAAGAGAAAATGGACGACGACAAAGAAGAATTCTTCGCTGCTAAAACGACGTACGACTTCGAGACTTGCAGCACGAATGCGAGCGAGCAAGGCTTTGAAAACGAAAGCGATATCTATTGTCCCAATTATCAAATGTCCGAAGTTAGTATACGAAGCCATGGCTTGTACGCCCCGTCGCCTTCCTCCATGTGTCCAAACGAAATAAGCTTTAGCAACGAGGATGTTTCCAACATAGAGAGCCAATACGTCAATTTCGACCCTGGATGGCGTAAGACGATAAAAAGCAATCCTAAATTAGGTAAATACGTGCCGACTCCTGCCGTCAGCTGTCCTGAGGTTAACAGAGAGAGTCCAGTGTCATTTTCTAGCGATTTAGACGAGTTGTACACTCAGATTACTAGTAGGGATAAAGATAGGACGCCTAGAAAGGAGCAGGGGTTAGATGTGACGGTGAATAGCGACGTCACACTCAAACCTACGGACAGCGACAGTTGTGTGAGCGAGGCGGTGTCAGATGTTGAAATGAAGGGTGAAACGACTGTGTAGGATATTGAAACGCAAGTATTAAAGGTTTTAGCTTTAGCGGCTTGTACAAGTGAAATGTATTAAGATTTTATATGTGCTTTAAGAGAGCCTCATATGGGTATTATGGTTTAATACAAACGGTTGACGCCTTGTGTACAGAAAGAGACAGATTTACTTTAAATACGGTAATGTACGACGACGTTGAACGTTTGGTATTTCATTTATATCAACTTTTTCTGATTTACCTGTAAACACTTTTGAGTCCAAAGGTTTTTTATGACTTGGAGAAAATCTATGAATGTATTAAACATTATCAATTGTTAGATTCTTGTTCAAATGAATCATTTAATGAAAAAACAACGAATTTGGTTGTTACATGAACAAAATATTATTAATTTAATTTTCTACAGAAGTATCAATTGAATCTTTGATATTTCCAAGCACGGCAATGGGGAAGGAGATATAAAGCTAACGTAAAATAGTGCCATTAATATAAGTTTGTATAATGTTAGTGTAAGATGTACATTCTTTTATATGTAAATTAATTTATTGCTAAGTTTATTTCTGGGTCTGAAAGATATATCTGAACGTGCGTGCAAACGGAGGCGGTCACTGAAATCCGCCTCCTTCTACCTTGTATAAAATATGGAATGAGTGAAAGAAACAAGCACTGTGTTAGAAATAAAAAGTATAAAGCTGTTTTTACAATACCTACTACTTAGGTGTTTTCTTCGATGTTCAGGTGGTTTTTTCTTTCACTCAGTTCGGTGATATCGCCTTCATGTATTAATCTTAAAAGAATTTGTGCCAAAATTGCATAATGAAATAAAAACATGAATCTTCCATATCTGTTATGGCTTGATTAAAATAAATGACACAATAATAAATGCTAAGTGCGGAAAGGATAGATATTTCAGCTGTGTTCTTTTTCATATTAATTTGCATTATAGCACGGCCTAGTTAATAAGTCCCGTCGTTGCGAATAAGGCCAACAGCGTATAAGAAAGACAGAAAAGCATAAATCAAGTAGGCATTTCATTGTAAGTGCCTTGGCGACATATAGGTATTCCAATTGCTATAAGACCAAGAAAAATATCATATAATAATATCATCATTCATCAATAATCATCTCGACGGGCCTTATTTACCTAATCGTACTTAGCGTATGCATTTTTCATAATGCCACATTTTATTTATAATTAAGCCATATAAACTTTTTCCGTTAAAAACTATCCTATGAAATTGACTGATCTTAAATTGTATCCCGCCTTACTCCTTTCTAGTCTTCAAAGGGCTTTTACAACATTTGTTAACAAAGCTATAAGGAAAGTGTTATGCTGCTAAAAAGTGTGCCTCAATCGATGTTGTAATAATAAGGCCTAAACTATGTTGGCGTTGTATGATGTATTGAATGGGAGATGGACTCGCGCCATATTTTTCTTGACAGGTTGACAGTTATTTGTTAGAAATTGAACATTATATGTTTAATGGTAGCTACGTATAATGGTGATTGGTTGGTGACAGACACAGGAACAGATATTTATGCGCACAAAAATATTCTTGACACGCTTTTCTACTACACTTAAATTTGAACTGATAAAAGAAATGTAACGGAATGCGGTCATTACTGTATATTTTTTCTGGCCTTGTCACGTCTTCACTACTTGGCTATAACGTTTGCATTTCTACAGTCAGCGTCACATATATATTACAGTCTAAATGGTCAAATATATCCGAACACGCTCTCACTCCCTTGACATGCAAGCGGGTACCGATATATTTGGACACTGACCGTAAAGATATATATGAGTTATATGACACTGACTATACAAGGCCTTATTTTGAATATCATCAACGTACAGAAAAAGGCCTATTAATTAAACATGATCCAGTGAAATACCAGTCAGAGAAAAATATTAGAACTTTAAAACCTTTTTTCAAAACCATTGTTATTTGGTGAAGTCTCCCGTTTCTTGCATTAGGCCTTATTTGCACGGTGCGAGAGATAACGACTTTATTTTAAAACTAAACTTCTCCTAAAGGTATTTCTGAAAACAAATACACAAAACTCTTTTGGGAGTTATGTATTGAAAATGTGGGAGATAAATCGGCTAGAATGCCTTTACGATCATTACCACGACGTCCTAATTCCGACTCAGTTCAAGTTTTAGCTGTCACTTTTAGATGAATCTGACGGCGAGCGAACCTAAACTGAAACGCATTAAGACGGTAATGCCCCAGCTTGCTCGGAGAAGTGCGATGAAAATGATATTTCTCGCGTCGTGTTAACAAGGCTTTATTTTAGATTTAAATGCGTAGCTATTTCAGTTGGCACTCGAGCTATTGTGATATAAGTCTTCTTTTGCGCAGTTTCATGCGCATTCTGTAGCCGATAAAGGTGCTTCCACACTGCTGTTTGTTTCTTAATATTCACTCTATTGCTGCTCATATAAGATATGTTGTAACATTTTGAATGTAAATGTATGTGTGATCTCAAATTGTATGAGTGAGTCGTTGATTGTAATGTGAGTACTGCAGTGTGGACGCACCTTGATTTTCGAAAACTATTGACATTTTGTGAATATATTATATTGATAGTGAAAATTTATAAATGGTTAGCTTTTGTGGGCATATTGCGAATAAAAATGCATTTGCACGTGTTTCTTTTGTTTTATTTTTATTATAAATTGATAAAAAATTACGTTATTCGATTTCATTATCTGTGGCAAAGATCTTTGGTGGAAGACTACTTGGACTTAGTTTAATGAAGCAGTTCAGGCGGTCGTTGACTGTATACTCACGAGCAAAAATATCGGGTCACTTCCCATACAAAGTTGTATGTAAAGTGGCCCGGTATTTTTGCCCGTCAGTGTAGTTGTAGTAGCGTTCAGAAATAATGCAACATTCAACGATCTACTGTGCTATATTTACATACATACATAAATCACGTCTTTATCCCTTACGGGGCAGACAGGGCCTAAGGCGACAAGAGCTAAAGGCCACGTATATTTATTTAAACACAAGTTACATAATTAACTTTATACCTAGTGATAATGATGAAATAAAATTTAAAAAATGCAAGTAACAAAAGCATAAAAAAACTTAACACATTCTTAACGATGTCCTACCATACATACACATACAGAAAATGTGAAGTATAGTAACATAAACATAACTTTATAAACTTAACAAAATCAAAATCAGTAAACTATCTTTCAATAGTTTCTATTTTGATACAATAATAATCAGTATTCATTTAAACTATAACAAAAACACAAATCTACAACAGCACCAGTAGCAAATTGGTGGTGGCGGAAATTGATTGATTGATTCATCTGTACTCTATTAAAGTACAGTTGAGTTGAGTTCTTCAGTTGCATCATAGACTCTATGGTGTACACTCTATGGCATAGAGGAATAACCAAGAGAGTGGAAATGTCATATAACTCCAGAGGTTAGGCAAGCAGATAAATAGTTAATGCTTAGTGAATAAAACTCACTTTTTTTAATGCAAAAAAAAAACGAAAACTGCATACTACTTTCTCGTCCCATCTCAACTTAATTTAATTTTGAATGAGAAACAATAACATTATATTGCGTCTGGTCAACTATTTCTTACCTAGCAAATAGTACAGTGCAATAGTTTGGCAGCCGCAAAATAAAATTATTTTAGTGTCACTTTATTTGCGTGTCGTCAATTGTTACTCTAGTACAAATTGTAAAGAGATTCACGAGCCGCAATATAATGTTGTTGTAGTTTCTCATCCTAAATTAAATGAACTATAATGCTAAAACTGTCGTGAAGAATGCAGAAACGCATTGACGATATACGAATCGCAGTCCTCGCGAGAGATACGGGCGGCTGCGATTCTATGAACATATTGATATGGATTTTAGTTCTATAATTAAGTTAAACGGAAATGACTAATCTTGGGCAATGATTTCAACATGAAGCTACTGTGAGACTCGATCAATAATTACACAAACGGATAACTCACGTATAAAAGTAATGCTCGACTGTTTCGGACTAATTCGTACTCGTTCCTCCTGAGCCCTATATTATAAAGTTACAATTTACAAGCGGAAGTCTCTATCTAACACATAGGGTCAGAAAGAGACTTCCACTTTTAAATTTTAACTTGGAGCTTTATAAAATAGGGCCCTGGAGTGCTCGCCCGGGCGGCAGCGAAACGAACACTCAAAGAACCGAAACATGTCGAGCTTTGTGCAATTGTCAATGAAGTTGGCTGTTTTTTTTTTTCAATGCAAATTGTAGGTTATTTCCACGTACATAAATCACTACTATACAATTGGGTGAATTTTTGACGTTGTAATTTGTGTGCAATACGTTTAGTATGGCACACAAATTACAACGTCAAAAATCCACCCAATTACATGATCCCTATGATTTTCGCCCGTTCCCTCGTTAGGTTAGATTATTCCACTTGTTTAATTCCTCTATCACAGACGGTAGGGCCAATATTCAAACGTTTCGACCGCTCGGTTCATGCGTCATTGTCGTCCCACAATTATTATCCTACCAGAAGGACAAGCTAAATGCAGCATCGATACTGTGTTTCGTTCTCATAAAAAGAGTCAGCATCATCTCTTTTAATGGTATATGCTGAGACGATGACGAAAAAAAAAACGCCGAAAAAACGCTGAATATTTGCCCGGTTACCGACAGCCTAAGCTTGTGTGGGCAGAACCAGCCTCGCCGTCAGCTCCCGGCCGCTCCGCACGGCCCCAAACACTCGGCCCATCAGCCCTGCTCTGAGGGAGACTTCTTTTTCTTCTACAAGCTTCTCTTTTGCTGTGGAAAATAAAGGTAAGTTTTCAATTCTTCACAGTTCATTTTTGGCTGCAAAATTATATAGTGGCGTAACTATAGGGTGGCAGGGCTGGCAAAATGCCCAGCTCTACGGGGCCCCGAACTGGCTTGGCCTTAAGCGCAGAAGGGAAGATGATGCACTTCTTTATAGTGAGGGCCCCATCTGATGAATTTGCCGCGGGCCCCTGACGTTGTTGTTACGCCACTGACAGCGGTCGACCAAAAGTAAAGAAGACGCGTTATACATTACCTGGATGGAATGCATACGTGTTAGATATTAAGATTTATATATACTTTTAAGTATTAAATGAAGCGTAATGTATGAGGATACCCACTGACCAGCCATGCGGGTTGTGGGTCGGGAACGAATCACAAGCCAGTATGGCCGTGTTAGCAAAATTTTGTAAAAACATAGTAAATAAGTTATAATAATAATTGTAGCATTATAAATTATGTAACTTTTAGTTTATAACTCTTGTAGTATAACAAAATAGTAGTTTAAGTGACCACATTCATTTCCATGTTCCAAGTTCATTTAATACTTAAAAATATATATAAATCTTAATATCTAACACATGCCTCAAGGGCAGAAAACGAACAAGTGCGTCATCGTCAACCGATGGCTTATTTTAACAGAACTGCGTTCACCTAAATCCCAAAGGTAAGGCGGGACGCTAAGACCTCTTACTTCGCAAAATCTTCATCATTAAAATGTGGAGTATAGCTGTGAAAAAGCCGTGGTAGCCTAGCCGTTTGACCTGCGGTCTCTCAAGCAGAGGGTCGTGGGTTCGAACCCGCACCTCTACGTTTTTCGAAATTTATGTGTGAAATTTGCCATGAGCTTTTCGGTGATGGAAAAACATCGAGGAAACCTGCACACATCTGCTAAGCAATTCAATGGTGTTGTGAAGTTCCCAATCCGCATCGGGCCCGCGTGGGAACCCAAACCCACCAATAAATGGAGGATGCCTATGCCATGAGGCACGCCGAATTACGTGATAATTTATATAAAAAAAAGACTACATGTACTGAAATTGTAGCGAATTTTACAAAAGCTGTGGGGGTTCAGGAATATGTGGAGACAGCCAGCACGGTGGACAGACGATTCGGTGCGAGCGGCGGGGAAGGACTGGATGCGGAAAACTCGGGACCGTACAGAATGGTATAAAACGGAAGAGACCTTTACTCAGCATTGGGTAGGTCGAGGTTGAAGAGAATAGAGAGAAGAGATTATAGCTGCGACTCACGCTGCAAGAACTCGAGCAGTAAAGCGGGCAGCTGGGGCTCGGCGGCCCCGGGCGCGGCCACGAGCCTTAGCGTGGCGGCGGCGCAGTACCGTGCGCTGGACACCAGCTGCGCCGCGTGCGCCGCGCCGCCCACCAGCAGCGCCGGCGCCGCCAGCAGCGCGCCAGCGCCCACCGAGTACCACGCCGCGCCTGCACACAAACTCGCACTCTAACACCGGAAAACCCCTTCATTCGCTTAAGCCTTTTCATAGGGTAACCCTATTAAACTGTTACCCTATGATATGGTAAGATTATCGTTGTGCTAAGCCTTATGTATCATTACGAAAATCATTTTGAATAAGGTTAACCGTTTTCTATTATGGTTTCCGAGTCGAATAGGGTGTAAATGACTTGATTATTTAACCACTTACCATTTAATAGGATTGCGAATGCTTTGCATTTAAAGTTTAAAATAGCTTGATCGCGTTTTAAAATCCCGGAACACGGTAACCCTATAAAGTAACCAAGTTTTTAATTTTGGTAATCGCTTATAGAATTAACTATGTTATTACGGTCAGACTTTCTTTCGGGTAATCCGATGATATGATTACCAAATTGACAGAGTTTGTGAAAACAATTCTATAAAATACCCTATCCAATACCCCTTTAATGTTAACCGGTTCCGGTCCTTGCTCTAACTCTCCTGCGGGTCGCGCCGCGCAGTCATGTATCTCATGCCAACCAGGATCCACATAATATCAGCGTCGAGCCACTTTTTAGTGACCCGACAAGTGCTGAGTGTACTCCTTTTTCGCATTTACACTTTATTTCCACTTCTATTTTGCATTATTTTTAACATAAACATTAGGTTCTGTATAAGGTGTGATTCTGCCAATGATATCAAAAGTCAAGATACGCCTGTCCGGGCATTTTGAGACAGTCGGGCTCTGACACACTCTGACAGCTGAACGATACGGCGTCCTGTCACAGACTGAGGCGCGGTGGTCTTAAATTGGCAGTTTAGGACCACTACTGCATTGGACGAATTACTCATAAGCGTTGGGCCTATCTTTACGAAGTAATATATCTCTAGAGTCTGTCTAACCAAAGCTGAACCTGCAAAAGCGCGGCAATTTCAAAAAATCATGAGCGGGTAACACAGGATCACTCACACAGCTGCAATTTTCTTAGAGAAATGTCAATTTGACATACAACATGACACCTCAGATAGACACACTTAAAGACAAAATGTTGCCAATCAAATAACTAGTGGGTTCAGCTTTGGTTAGACAGACTATCTATGGATGGATTCTGCGACATAAAGATCTCTTATTCTTATTCTTATTCTTACTGTGTGCAGTGTATTGTCTTGCTTCACCTCACAGCTTTATTTGTGACGAAGAGGAAATCTTTACTGCCCCAGGCATGGAGATGCCTAGGGGTATATGGGACTCCGAAGGGAACCCAAACTAAAACCTCTCCGGCGTTGCTCTCAATTCGGTATGACGGGGACGCAGTGGAATGCCACAAGGGTTTCCCCAGTGGCCCCAGCCTTCACAGGACCGCTCCAAGAAAGGGAGGGCCCGTACGCTGGGTCCGACTTCCCTTAGACGATGAGACCTTATTATTAACCGGATTCTCTCCAAACATGTTCCAAGATTTATAACACTCGATATTCACATCTGACATCACCTCTAACGTAGTGGAGTGCGCCGTGCCAGTCCCGGGCCCGGGTGCTGGCCCAGCGTCCGCCCTCACAGCCCTGGAACTCCCCGTCCGCCAGCCAGCGCTCCGGAAAATACGGCCACTGAAAAGTATGGCTACAATTCTTATAACCCCGATGCTGTGTGTACTAAACTAGACTCCCAACATAATCATATGTTTTCTGATTTTTCCTTTGTATACACGCAGTTACCTACTAGGATGCCAAATTTCAACTTCCTAGGACACTTGGATGTATTCAAACATATTGACGAGTCAGGTTATCGCACACATAACCGCTCGGCACGAAATCGGCGCCGCCTCACCTCATCATCGGCTAGCCGTCAACCATACGCAAGCTTATAACGGAAGCGGCTCGGTGCAATCTCGGCGTCCGCGCGGCTACAGCGCGCTTACCGCGAGCCGGCGACTGGTTGGCGGCTAGCGGTCAACGTCGATAGTAGGCGATGTCGGAGAGGCAAGCGGCGGGGCGTTGGCGGGGGAACCACCCGATGTAAGCGCGGTGACGGCGAGTTGCCCACCCACTGCTAGCTTGTGCCGAGGCGAGGCGTTGCCGTTCCGAAGCCGATAAGCGTGCGTTGCAGTATGGGGTTTCATACAAAGAATACTGAACGGGTCGAGTTGAGCGGGTGCCGTGCCGGCGCGGAGCGGAGTGTACGTCAACCATTAGTGGTAAAACATAATGATTTTCGAATGTCATCTCAGATTCCAGATTTAACCTTTTCGTCGCCACATCAATTAAGTGACGGGCTCTGTGCGTCACGGAAAAACAAACGACAAACTAGCTACATTTTTAGTTCCAATGCAGCTTAATTTCGAGTTGAATGTTGGTCATCTATTGATGATCGTGGCGTGTGAGGTAACATTGGCTGTCACAACTGGATAACTGAGGCGGGGAAGAGGTTAAAATTAAAAAATAATCTTACAAAAGTTACAAGACTCACGAAATTGCATGTGTGTAGCAAAATTGATTCGTGTAACTTTCCGCTTAGCGAACTTGGCTTACACACTGCCATGTAGATAAGGTAGGTTTCACACTGAGTTAAGTCCCTTAGAAAATGGCGTCTGGTGTTGCCACCCAACTGCCGTCTACCCACCTGTATAAAGTGAAGCGCGCTATGACAGAAGGCAGCGGGCGGGTACTGCCAGTAGAGATTCGGGTGGGGCGCGCCGATCACGCAAAACTTACTGATAAGAGACGTGTGGCAGTGGGCTAGGTACCTGCGGACAATGACGAAGAATCAAGACAGGGCAGCGTGGACCATCGAAACAAAAGGCGGACGACACTGTGATGATACTGCACTTAGATTGGCCGCAAAAATTTTAGTCATAAAGGTGGCCACTGACGAGCCTTCCAACAGTCCAAATAGCGTGGCTGCATTCCAAAATCGGTCCGTGAATGTCAAAAACTTTAATGTTTTTTAAACGGCATCCTGATCGTGGATTTCCATTTGGATTGAAATCCAGCACACCACTCCATTTGGACGTTTCGGCGTGGCGACTTTGAATGCTAGAAACGTACACCAAACGGGCGCCACACCATCTGGACGCACTCCAAGCGCTCCGTGAATTTTCAAAACTACGTCCATTTTTAATCAGTCTGCAAGGCGCTGCCACCAAGTACCGATAGGACAACGAATTCATCGTAAAAAATGGACGTATGAAATGGATCGATCGTCAGTGTACTAGACTAAATAATTGGATGCCGTCCATTTGGATGTATCGATTGTAACGGTATCCGTTTGGAAGGTTCGTTCAGTGGCCTGCTTTATGTTATGAGGTAGTGAAATTTACTGCTAACCAAATTAATTTCGTTTTTTGTAAGCTTCGATCATTTTATACCCTAGGTACCTAGTACAATTTTACTTTACTATATTTTGACACATCGTTTCGCATCTGTGGTCCACTGCGCTCAAAATAGCTCAGCTGAGAATTGTTTTGCCAGAACACTTTAGTGTGGCTGATGTTATATCTTGAGTATGAATGAATATATGCATCTGGGGATTGGAGATAGGGCTTGGAGAGGGGGTGGAGCCTAATCTCACGACATCTCAGGAAAGGGGGAAGAGGGGTCAAAAAATCGCAAAAATTTAATGTACTTAGGTACCGTAGGTAATGTACGCCCCGTAAGGGCCCGGATGCTGCTGGCCTGATTCAGTATTATGGCAAGATCATATACAAGAGGAACAAACCAAAGAGAGATTTATCTCAAATATTCCATCTTCCTATCCAATAATTGACAATATTTCAAATTTCTTTATATTCATAAATCAAAAACCATTTCGAGAGAAGCACTTGTAGAACACAAAAAAATATTTTTGGATTTTTTCGCACAGTATTTTTTTGGAAAAATGAGCAAAATATGTAAAACAGGAAATGACGTCCAGCGGCCGGTCCAATACTGCAATTATAAAAAACCTTGTCTTCCGGGTTTCCCTTTGACATTTACAGCTTTCACAACACAAACACTACTGACAGCTGACGGTTAATTCATTCGCACACCGCTCGGCTTTGTTGCCATCGGGAACACTAGATAACTGTTTGCCGGGCAATAATGATAATATTTTTGCAAGTTTTCATTTAAAATCATATTTTTTGTGAAGTATTCTGTTTGAGTTTGTCAGCTCGTTTTGGCATTCATCGACAGTGACAACTGCATTCACTGTCAAAGTATTTAAGCACAGGTTTTGGCGGTCAATTAATGTAATTATTTCAAGGTTTTTTTAAGTGTACGAAACAAAGCAGTGACGTCATTTCGCTAATACTTGACGTTTGTTACTTACGTCCTTTCTGCTTGAGCAACGATTTAAATGGATTTTTCCACGAAAATACAAGATTTTCACGAATATAAAAAATATGGGTGTCTTAAATTTGTGCGCTCTTTCCAGCCAGACAATAAAAAGTAGCTCTTAAAAAATTTAAATATTGTCAACAGTATACCTACCCACAAATAAAGCTGAAATGTTTAATCATTGAAGTGGCCGGTCGATAATTTTGTTTGTTTCCCAAAATAAAGATAACATGATTTATGTATGTATGTATTTAACATTTTCATATCTTATCTCCAGACATCGAGCTCACTCATAAAGTTGCCTCACGGATGATCTGTAGACGGACTTCGGATATCGTTAGATAATAAAAGGATGTTTAAGTATTGACACATCGTTTCAAGGTAACACACTATTTCGTTACGTGACTAAGTTTCATTATCATCATCATTTCCAGCCTACATAGTTCCCATGCGGGCCGTATGCGGATTGGGAACTTCGCGCATACCATTGAATTGCTTCGCAGATGTTTGCAGGTTTCCTCACGACGTTTTCCTTCACCGAAAAGCTCATGGGAAATTTCAAACGTAATTTCGCACGTAAATTTCGAATACTCAGAGGTACCCACGACCTTCGATTCCCGGCCATAGCTTAATCGCAGAAACAAACACAAAAATCGGAAAGCAATATTCTCGATTCATTGATAATTTTCAAGAGGTATTTGCGAAATTAATGCGAACTTGGACCGCGAAGGGTTTGTCGCTATGTTTGCCACTTCTATGTGACTTTTGCTTTGAACTTTACAATATGAATCCAGCAGCGTAGCCAGCCATGGGCTCAGGGTGGGGCAGCAGTCTAAAATAATATGTAACTAGCCAACTATACCCGCGGTCTTACCCCGGTAATTTTTTTTATACAAGAAGGTTACAGAGCCAGGATGGGGCAAGCGCCCACCCTGCCCCACCGTGGCTACGCCCATGTATGAATCTCTGATCACATTTGAACTTGATTTACTACCTATCATCATAAATTGAAAAGCGTAAGCGACGTTATCACTGCAGAAATATTATGCAAACGCTTATCTAAAGGTGCAATGACGTCTTTAACTTTAACCTTTAGCACTAGACTTAGGTATAAAATAAATGTTAGTCGTAAAAAGGTAGAAAGGGTCCACTTCGAAATTCGACTTTCGTCATTCGTATCATACCGTCCCTCTTACCCCCGGGCCACATTAGCGGGCAAAGGTTCGTGTCGCGTTCTCGCGATAAAAAGTTCGAGTTCGTTAAACCGAGAACTACGTGGCCATACTTAGACCAAATTATCTCGACAAAAACTTCGGGCGAACTATGTCGCGCAACTCTGAATTTGGCGGGAAAATGAACCAAGAGCGCGAAGACACAAAAAATAGAGGAAGCGTTTGCTTTGTATTGTATGTCTGTAAATAATTATTTCAGAAATTTCAAAGTACGAAGTGTAGACACTTGCACGAACACGAACTCTGTCGCGATAAAATCCTTAGACCTGCGCTAGATACCGACAGGAGCCCGAACACAGTTCGAGTTCGCCCGAATGATACGCGATAAAGCGAACTGTCTGACCACACATGCCGCGGTAGGGCGAACCTTTGCCGAATCCTGCTAATGTGGCCGTAGCATTAGGGCTGTTTCACACGCTTCACAACCACAACACAGCAGCGCAGCAGCGCAGCGTTAAAAAAGTGTCTATAGCAGTGGTTACGTGTGAATAGTGTCGCGGTAGCATTTTGCGGTTGCCTACAAAAAGTGGTTGTCGCTGCGACGTGGTGTGGCTGTGGTACGCGTGAAACAACTCTAAAGCGGTGCCGCCGGTGGTTGCGTTGCCGTTGCGATCTGGCCTTATACTCCGAAATCCGATTTTCGAAGTTCGTTTCGTGCCGTTCCGCTCTCACTAATAGCTATTAAATTGAGAGTGAGAGTGATACGAACTACGAAAATCGAATTTCGGAGTAGCCCCCGTGGTCATATCACACACGCGGTTGATAAATGACGGCGCCTATAACATGATTCCTTAGATTTTCGTCCATACCCTCGATTGGCTTTTACTATCAGCGCGGGAAGAGGAGCAACAGGTACATTCTATGTTTTTTATTTACTCCCAGACCGGCATGAAAAGATTACAATGAAAGTGTCCCCAAGATCATGTGCTAAGTTACAATTTACATACAAGGGTAACATAAAAAAAATTACACTGAAAATTAGAACACAGAAAAATCTGAAACGTAAAACTATGGCCGGGAATCGAACCCAGACCCTCGTCATTCCGTGATGATATACTGCTATACCACCCATAGCAGGTGGCATATTCTCCAATTGAACTCCCTTTTTTCGTCACTGGTAATAATATTGGGACTCTAGTGACACTAGCGACTCTATAGAACCTTAGGAATAATGCGTCAGCCTGCATAAGATTAATAATACGACATTTGTCTGGCTGTCCGTATGCTCTGGCAGGACTACTGGCTGTTCTGAATAGGCATGAATCACGCCAAATGCATTAACGCATTCCGCACAGTCATATTTTATAATATTTCCTATTACGCGTAACATATTGAATCATTGCCACTGCAATATTTAATCCGTGACAAATCAACTGGCCATTGAACTTTAGAAAAGATAAATTTATATTGTACATTATTTAATTTAAAATTGAAACGCCTAGTTTTACCCACATACATCACTATCACTACATAGTATAAAACAAAGTCGCTTTCTCTGTCCCTATGTCCCTATGTATGCTTAAATCTTTAAAACTACGCAACGGTAGATAACGAGATACGGTAGATAGAGTGAATCAAGAGGAAGGTTTATATGTATAATATACCGTGCGAAGCCCGGGTCGTAAAGTATAATTGTGTAATCTTTAGTGATGGGCCGACTACGGCTTTTGCCGACTAGCCGACTACCCGACTAGTCGGTTTCAAAAATGCCGAATAGTCGGCCGACTAGTCGGCATTGCGGATTATTCTGGGCGCTCGTGAATACACTTCGTTTTTACATTAAACTATTTCCATTAAAGTGTGTAACTTTAATAGGAACCTATGCCTAGGGCCTAGCGTTCCTTATTTGCATTTTAGCCATGAAACCCCAAAATAATTGTTTTGTATTGATTAAGAATAACAACTGAATTTATTGTGATTTTGATTTGTGTTTTCAAGTACCTGATTGCTACACAGAAGCAATGTTTGATTTAATAGTATACTATTAATAGTATAGAATAGTGTATAGATACTTTTTTTTAATTTAAATTACCAATACTTACTACAGTTTGTCTATAAAGTCGTGACATTAAAAAGTGGTAATACTGTAGTGTCGTCACGTTTTCTTATACCTACCTATAGATTAGAAAGGGACGACACTACAGTATTGCCACTTTTTAATGTCACGACTTTATAGACAAACTGTAACAATAACAGTTAGCACGTTGTAATTTTTTTACCTTGTGTAATCATTGCTAGGTAGGTATATGAGACATTTAATTTAGTAATAATGGTCTTAATGGTTTTATTTATGAGCCCTTTTTGTTTAAACATAACAACCGACTAGTCGCCATTTTTTGCCGAATAGTCGCCGACTAGTCACCGACTATAAAAACCGCCGAATAGTCGGTTTCCCCGACTAGTCGGCAAATAGTCGGCCCATCACTAGTAATCTTCCATGCTAAACGCTATGGTAAAAAGAGAGAGGTGCGGGCGGCAGGCGCACTACTTACCCGCCCGCACCGCTCTTGGTTCCCTTTGTCGTCCCACCCCGCGCCCCTGTGCCGCGCGGGCGAGGACTCAGTTAAGCGGTCGGTCTACAACTTACTTTCATATTAATAATATTAGTAAGGATTTGTGATTACAATTACACACATGTAAGTAGCAAAACAACTTTTTTTTTTCAATTAAACTAAACTTAGCAATGCGGTTCAACATACCTACCTACTGTGGTTTAAAAAAAATGATTTGATGACCAAAATGAAAATAAAAAACATTTCAGACTAATATTGCAAAAACAAAAATTAAGCAATACTACTGCCAAATCTACCAAATCAAACTCCAAATTAACTCACCAAGTCAGCATTCCTCCAACTCCGAACCCAATGACAACAGCTGGGTTATCATCCGTAACCCCTAGGGCTGCCATCAACGTGGACAGCTCCTCAACAGCTCTTGGTGGAGTCAGGTCCCTCCGACTCCCCCCCTCGCTGGCTCCAGTACCTCTAAGATCTAGGGTAATTATGTGGTACCCAGCATCAGCTAGCCGTTTCACCGTGTGGCACCATGTCGGGCCCCAAAGGTCCACCGTTTCTGGTGCATCACCGAGGATTAAGACTAGTTGGCCTGACTTTGGACCAGTTTCCACGTAATGATACTTTACACCCTGGAACGAAATATAAGTTATAACGAATATGATGAAATAATCCAGAAGTCTGCTACGACTAAATTTTATTTAACAAAATGTTTAGTTTTTATGAAACTTAATTTTTAGAGATGTGGGTAGTATCTCTGATATTTTGCATTTTTTTATGAAACTTATGACCAAAGAATGTCTTTATACTTTTATTTATTTTCTCCATGACCACTAAACCTACAAACAGCTCTGGTAAGTTATTTAAATACTATTTAATACTTTTAAAGTCAAAAACACCGAAAATAACTGATGTTAGGCTATAGTATACAGCTGAGTACGAATACCAACAAAATTAAAACTACGTACCAAAATTTTTATATAACAATGCCGCCCGATAGAAGAGTCTACTGTAAGCTCGACCTGCGGATTCTTCGTTGTTTTTCTTCTATGTCCTTTCCATAACCTCTTCACACACATCTGTACTAATTGCCAAATGCCGATGAAAAAACACTTCAGTACTAATTCAACTGCAGACCATCCCGCTACTACTTGTAACACTTCCTTTCTTGAACCCATTACTGTGATGTTTTAATTTAATTAAGACTCAGTAAATTTGATTGTTTAGGAGTAATTCAATGACGCGTAAGTATCGCACGATAAACTCAAAGGTCTCGGTTTAAGTGATATTGCGGCGGTCGGCGCACTCTTATCAGGTTTTATCGAATATTTTGATTTGAAGCAAACTGACACGGATGCCAAGTGCGTGCATTATGTCAATGTCATGCGTGCACAGTTTCGTTCGGAAATTTTGTTTTGGAAATGCGTTTTGTTTCTTTTGTTTTCTGTGACCTGCAAACATAGGGTTATAAAGTTAGGTAAGTATGTACTTAATTTAATTAATGCGATGTTTTCCAGACAACCATTTAAGACAGAAACAAAAAATAATATAAACAGGCTAAAGTTCCCACCTTAATTAGGTACCTATTAGCTAGCAATTAGCTACAGTTTGTTGAAAAAAAAATACACATCAAACAAACATCAAACGTAAAATTACAACTTCACTAGTTTTACTGACTTTTACCGACTGATATTTGTAGACGCCGCACAGCAAAAAACATGGATATTATTTACACCATCATTAACATTCCACAAACCTGATAAACCTAAAGAGGGAGCTGAGCATCTGCCCAAACCAATCACCAACCTAGGCTACCTAACCAGGCCCATTAAACCGCATGTTTATAAAACACAACGCCCATCACTCAGCGCTCCGTAAAAGGGTTTGTTTAAAAACAAATTAAGCCTGAGACGGGGCACTCCGGCTGAGAGGTTAATGACAAACAGAGTTGCCAGTCACCACCAGTAACGATGGGATAACGAGACGGCGGGAGCGGGGCATAGACGGCTGCGGACATGACGTGTCGTCTAAATATTAAACTGGGCTGGGATTTTATAAAGCTACAAGTTACAATTTCCAAGCAGAAGTCTCTTTCTGACCCTATGTGTTAGATAGAGACTTCTGCTTGTAAATTTTTAAACTCGGTCGCTTTCACATGCCCGTCATGCGGTCGGATATGCCGCTCCCGCATAGGCTTGTTTAGCCATCAACGGAGGTGACGCTGACAATGCTTAAATCATCTGTCACAGATGCTGAGGCCTAGATGATGATGATGATTATAAGCTTTATAAAATTAGGCCCTGGTGGTGACCAGTGATAACCATGTGAAGCTCGTCCGAAATAGGTACATAGGTACAATCCAGCTTAGAAAAGTGGAACTCAGTACTTTGTCACTGTTTTTTGTTGTTTTGTAGGTGTAGGGTAGAAAACTAGCAAGTGGGTCACCTGAAAATTCTCTAAAATGGAACTACCATGAGTATGGGATGATTATTAAAATGACATAAGGTCACTCAAGCATGTACGCAACATGTCAGACATACATTAGCTACAAATAGCTACGTGAGTTGATAGTTTCAGCAATTTTTCCGTTTGAAGAACTCGATACCGATTGCTTCCGAACGCCGCACGGAAGCTCTCAACTCCAGTTCCGGTTTCGGCCCCAGTTTCGTCAAACTGCCGAAACTTAATTTAATAACGACAGAAATTGCCAAAATCTGAACCAAAAGTTTGGTGGGTTCAGACACTATGCTTATATCAATCAGGGCATTCCCAGATAGTATAAGTACGTAGTTTACATTTAGAGTACTTATATACCTAGCTAGTTACTTTTTTTAATGATTCAGTATTACAGAGATTACCCTCTAATAAAAGCAAATTTACCTGCTATGGGTGATGTAGCGGTGTATAGCACGCATCACGGAATGATGAGGATCCGGGTTTGATTCCCGGCTACAGCTTTACTGTTCAGATATTTCTGTTTTAATTTTAAGCGTCATCTTAATTTAAACAAATTTTACATTTACATCACGTTAGTGTAAATAAATGACAACAAGATACTAACGTCGACTCTTTTGCTTTCAATAGTCCGTGGTGCAGTGGTCATCCCGCGCTAGGGAAGGACTTAAATTGATATTGAATTGATACGTGGGCGCCTTGAAGATATATCTTAGCAATCTTAATTCTGCACGTCACTACCAGCCATTAAAGCTGCGACCAGCTTCTAGGGAACTATATTATGTCTTAAAATGAATCTGGAATAGGTATTTCATCAGTGTTGTGAGTTTGAATGAACCTTTAAATGTTTCTTTTTTTTTTCAACTATGGTCGTCAAATGACACATTGCCTATGAAACATTGGTCATGCGTTTAATTTTTATGGAAAGTAATTTCTAAACGACACAGAAAATTAGAACACAGAAAAATCCAAAAAGTAAAGCTATGGCCGGGAATCGAACCCGGATCATTGTCATTCCGTGACGCGTGCGATACCCACCCATAGCAGGTGAGAAAGCCTTCGAATTTTTCTATCTGTTACCAACTGTCACGAGACCTTGTTACTACAATATAATTTGATAGAAATGATTAAAGTGTATGGCGTTTTTTATGGTACACAGTCATATACCTACTTATGCTAAAAAAGAAATCCTCAGTGTAGACTAGGTAGTAATCTAAGTCTGATTTCAAAAGTCAGTAACTAGATTTTTCTGTGCATTGATGATCAGTCAGGACTAACCAGCCCAGTAAGGGTCGATTTTTCATGCTATAGTATTCGGCAATACACTGATGATCTATTTTCATGTTTGTATTTAAGTAGGTATATTTCATTTTTGTAAAATTGTGTGTATGTGTGTACTTTAGTAGTTACCATTATTACTTATTCTGTGGTGTATGCTCTATTTGAGTGTCTTTCAAAAGAAAATAAATGTCTTCTTTCTTTTGTTTCTTTAAATAAAGCGTAGTAACATTCACATCTAAACAGACGAACAATATCCTAACAGTCGCAACCCTGCGCTGGATTTATGCTCTAGATTGGGAGTTGCCGCGAACGCCCTCTCGCGCTAACGAACCCACTCTGTGACTGGCATCTGCCCGTAACAGCACGCGCACATACAACTATGCTATATCACCTTTATGACACACTCACACTGCTGATACATTTTTACAAGCTTCATATTAACTTGCAACGTATGTTTCAACCCGTCGCGGCTTCGCATGGGTGCAATCAGTGTTTCTCATCTATATTATGCATGTGTTATACATTAAACCTCCTCTTGAATCACTCAAGCTATTAAAAAAAACCTTATCTAAATCCGTTGTGTACCTAGTTTTACATATCTAAGCATAGGTCCCTTACATAGGGACAGACAGACAGCGGAAAGCGACTCTGTTTGTAGGTACTATGTATATCTATGATGTTTATGCGGATGGAATCTTGAGACTCAATTTTGAAGCAGATTTTTTCATCTGATTGACCTGAAATTTGCATACTTATGTAAATCAGATGACAATATCACTACATAGTATAAAACAAAGTCGCTTTCTCTGTCCCTATGTCCCTATGTATGCTTAAATCTTTAAAACTACGCAACGGATTTTGATGCGGTTTTTTTTAATAGAGTGAATCAAGAGGAAGGTTTATGTGTATAATACATGCATAATATACCGTGCGAAGCCGGGGCGGGTCGCTAGTACCTTAATAATCTGTTAGTGGAATTTTGATGACCCAGCTCTAGGACCGTCTCCGCAAGAGGGAACTCTTCAACAGTTGGTCCGATTGACTTGAAATTTGGTACACATGTAGGACGGACGACAATGCAAGCACAGTCAACAAAAAGCTTGTATTAAACAATGAAACTTATTCAGCGTAAATCTAAAATTCACGCTTAAATACAATAAGGCATATTTTATCAAAGGGTCTACTTAGGTATTCAAACCATTTTGGTTCTCTTATGACCTCAATAGGTAAATTGCAGTTTCGCGAGTCTTGGGTCTCGTAAATCATGTCATTTCATTTAATTTCATTTCATTTATTCATTGTAATGTCAAGTACCTACATGGTCAAAAGATGTTATACGAGATTAGTAGGTAAGTACATGACGCCCTGCAAGGGCACACACTAATAATTTATCACTTAATGTCTAAAATATTAATTATCAGTGTCAAAATACAATAAAATTTGATGTCATGCATTATAAGATAGTTATTAAATCTATGAATTATTTTATTTATTTACCTATTTCATTTCATTTAATCATTGCAAAGTCGTGTACATTGCAATTGCAATAGTCGTGTAAATTGTCTTTAGTTATACTTTTTGTACTCAATAATATCTAATCATGCCAGCATCATATTTTTTTTAAACTAATACCTCAAAATTGACAATCCTTAAATGTTTGTAAAGCTTCTCATAAGCATAAAATAGATTTTCGTAGGTATGAAATCAGTGACATCGTTTTTGTAGTAAAACTTGAAATCTTCCTCAAATGTACAAATTTTTACATGTACTTAGGTACAAGTTTAAGTAAAACACTTAGGTATAGTGGACAAGCCAGATTCAATGTCATTTTGAAACGGTATTAATTATAAAATCCTCTTTGAAAACCTCAAGAATCGAATTGACGAAGTGCCAATATGGAGTGAAGAGTTTTAATTAATCGAGACACAATTAGTGGTCAGTCCGAATCTTAATTGGCTTTGTTAGCGCAAGGCACTCTTGTATATCTGCTGGAGTCTAGAGTGTAGGGAGGGACACTGAACGAGTTTCATGAAATGTTTGATATTTTGGGACTGTAATTTCATGATAATGGAGGAAGATAAATTGGATGAGAGAGGTTTTATCGCCTGAAAGTCAAGTGCCTAAAGTTAGGGTAAGTAAATAGGTATTAATTATTGCTTAGGTATGCTATCTAAGTTAAACAATGAGAGAGGGTCTTATTGCTGACGAGATACAAAAAAGTAGTGGCAGTTTTGTTGGAGATTGGGGAGAGTGGGTAAGTCACTATAGATATTTTCTAACTTCATAGTTTAGTTTAGTTAAATGTAAAATCAAATTATTTATGTATTTACCATAATCGAGTACTTACCTAAATCATAATATGCGAAAACTTTTTCGACTCTTTGAACTTAGCAACCAACGACCTACAAACGCATACCTTTACCTATGCTTAGTTGCTCTAGTAAACTCTAGATTGCTATCCCTGAAGCAGCTGTATTATTCGCTAAAAAAAAACGATGCTAAAGATTAGATTAGATTAGATTATTTATTCATTCAATATAAAATTACATCATAAATAAAGTGACGCAAGGAAGGTTTTCCTTGGCAATTAGGTAGGTATATAAGTAATAGTTATATGTGGTATGTATATACGTACCTATCTACGGCAATTTTCTCAATAACGAATCAGACCAACAAAAAATTCTACAATCATTACAAAAAGCTGTATACTTCTACCTACCAATATCATTTTATTTTTAGGAACACATAAGTAAAGTTAAAATCAGCTCTCGTTTCTACACCTATGGGTAAGTAAATAGCTACTTGGAAACGGCAAGTTTATTCAAAAATCATTCATCCATACTCAACTCGACAGAACAATAACGAAGTAATAAAACCACTCAACACAACTCAATGACGCGAGTCAATAATGCAACATTCACGGGCATTCACTTCACCCCTCTCGAAACAAAATGGCGTCGACCATAGACTCGATAGAACGAGGTCAATTTTTTTTAAAGATTGAGAACGTAACAAAAATATATCATTCGATTTTTTATACCTACTAATGGTATTGGCATACAATAGAAATGAAAGTACATGCTGGGTGTAAAATAACATTTTAAATAAATCTTTTTGCTGGGGTGCCGTAATAGGTATTACAAGCTCTCACAATGGACTGACGCACCCTCGGTAGGAAAATCAAAATGCGGGGGCTTCACACAGGAGTTTGTCGGTCGTGAAAAGTTACATTTACTCCTTCACATTTTAAAGAAGTAAGAGCCATCTCACATTCATTGCAGCTGTGCTCTTTACCTAATGTTGTTAATCGCGTGTGTTTAGGTAGGTAATAGCTTAAAATGATGTCAGTTGATTTGATAAAAAACTTACCTAGGTACACACAGCAAAGCTATTCGGTAAGCACCTTTGCATGCACGCGCCGCTTTAAACCTGCTTACCGAATAGCTTTGCTGTGTGTACATAAAGGAATCTGACTGAAGGTTTTAACTAGTGAACCGATATGCAAATGCGATTTGCCATATACATTACATACATACATACATATCGTCACGCCTCTTTCCCACAGGGGTAGGCAGAGACTACTTTGTTCCACTTGCTACGATCCTGACATACCTAATGAGAATAAGTAGGTACCTACAGTCATGCTAGCTATCTATTCATATCCAGGCTCTACTAATAAAAAATGTAGGCAGTCTGAGGTCATTTTATACTGGTTTTTACATAGATAGGCAAATATTAAAATTAAAAAAAAAACTACTTACTAGATCTCGTTCAAACCAATTTTGGGTGGAAGTTTGCATGGTAATGTACATTATATATATTTTTTAGTTTTGTCATTCTCTTATTTTAGAAGTTACGGGAGCGACACACATTTTACCACTTTGAAAGTGTCTCTCGCGCAAACTATTCTGTTTAGAAAAAAATGATATTAGAAACATCGATATCATTTTTGACGACCTATCCATAGATACCCCACACACGTGTGGGTTTGATGAAAACTTTTTTTTAGTTTGAGTTGTATGCATGGGGAACCCCAAAATTATTTGTTTTTTTTTTCTATTTTTGTACGAAAATCTTAATGCGGTTCACAGAATACATCTACTTACCAAGTTTCAACAGTATAGCTCTTTTAGTTTCGGAAAAAAGTGGCTGTGACATACGGACGGACAGACAGACAGACAGACAGACAGACAGACAGACATGACGAATCAATAAGGGTTCCGTTTTTGCCATTTGGCTACGGAACCCTAAAAACTACGACTAGCTGACTTAAGACTAGCTGATTTAAATCTACATTAGAAAGTAATCAGTCCGTGTGATCATCAACACTTTATAAGTCACATAGACTTTTCCAGACGCTTTGCTCAGAAACGTCATAAAAACCTCGCGATTCAATTTCCTCTCGCACACACCGTCCCCTTTGCTCCTCAGCCTATCAGACAGAGGACGCAAGCGTTCACAAACGAAGTTACACAGTCAAGTAGGTAACGAGTGGCCCTCGCCATTGTGAGCCGGCACGTAACGCAGTTAGACGTAACGTAAGGCATTTACCGGCCGACGCGGCGCATACTAATGCTGCACGCGAAAAAAAACAAAAAATAGACCACTGTCCGCCTGCCAGTAACAGGATTCTGCTTTTTCATTTCTGAACGTGCCGGATTTTTCAAACCGAAATTGCTTTTCGAACACCGAACCGCCAAATTAAAACGGCGTCCATTCAAATGAAACGCTTTAGGAACAGGAATAAACTTAACTGTAAGAACCTATTTGAGTTACCACCTACATTAACGTTAAGTAACTTTCTCCCGTCCACAAATTAGTCCCAAATCGTTTTACAATTCAAATGACAATCGGAATGTCTCTTAACATTACGGGAGTCCATTATTGAATACAAACTAGATTCGGGCTCGTCTCGCATGAAACGCGAAACTCTGTAATCGGATTTGTTGAGCAAACGACACCCCTATTAAATATCTGCTTCGCAAAATCAATCCGTTGCGACTGCGGTACTAAATACAAACATATCTGTACAGTTCACTCACCAAATTATATTATGAACCGAAGAACAAAGACCTTGGTAACACAAAATAACGACGGCATTGGTAAAGTTGCCGCGACTCGCGTTACACAAATGAAGATTGTTAGAAACATGATCGCGGTTACCTGGTTTTGATAAATATCTCAATAACTGCGCATTCTTAGGCGTTTATTTAATAAAAGTCTTTAGAAGAAGGCTATGAGATTGTTCGTTTTTTTTGTCCCGCATGTTACGCCTACACACGCCTTTTATTATCGCGGTCGCGGTTGCAGTTGGGTCTCTTTAGTAACGTTACACAATGGATTGAAAATTATCCTTTGTGTTGGTCAATGCGATCATTCCTTGTCAATAACAACTTAAGTAATGTTTTTTGCGCAATTTAAAAATCAAGCCGTTTCTTAACACAGTATTTTATTAACAGAAAAAAGTAATTTAAGGCAGGTTTGGTATGTTTCAAATGTTATTTTGTCATAAATTCCGAAAAACTTACAGGTACGAAGCATGGGTTAGATTAGAACCCACAACCTAGACTAGAGGCTCTAAGCCTGAGGGTCCCGGCCTCCCGGCAGAGGCCTGACAGGTCACATGTCAAACAGGCTACTACAGCTTTGTAAGTATAACGTGCTTATGTATTGCTACAATACTTAGCTCTCAGGTCAGGACGTCCGCGTACGTGACAACCCAGTATCCGATGACGTTACCTAGCGCTCCCTTGACAAGTAATTATTAATCTGGCACCGCCGGGGCGCGGTCCCTCCCCCTCCCCCGGATTTACATGACAATCGCACTCCCTTGCGACTATGTGCGCCACAATATGCCATTAGCTAAAGTATATGGATACGTGACGGCTGCGTGGCGGGTGCGTGGTCGCTGCGTTGGTGCCGGTTGCTTATTCTCCTTCATTTTAACGCCTTTGTAAACAAACCAGTTTCATCTAAATTCATACACAATCGCCATTGTATGCAATCAGCATCGCATCCGACGGAATGTTGAAGGATCATAAGCTAGCCATACACGTACGGATTCGTCCAGCGGGTGTCTGGCGGACACATCCGTCAATGTGTGGCTAGAAATAGACACAGAATTGTCCGCCGGGTATGTGTCCGCTGACCGTTGGTTTTGATCCGACGGACAAATCCGTACGTGTACGGCTAGCTGTACTTGGTATCTCGCTACGTTTAAAAACTGTTATTTTTACCTACTTCAATTTTATTTGAATTTGGGAGGACTTGTTTGTTTACAGATGCGTTAAAATTGATTAGAATGGACTATAAATAATATTATTATAGTTAGTCGCTTTATCAAAGTCAAAGTGACTTTATTGCAAACTAGCTTCTGCCCGCGACTTCGTCTGCGTAGAATTGTACATATAAACCTTCCTTGAATAGATAGATAGATGCAAACTTTATTCACAACAGACACATGCAAAGCTCAAATTACTAGGAAAGAAAAATCACAACGAAAAAAATAACTTAAAACATGCGTTTACATATTATATAATTTTGTTTCCCAAAGCAAGAGCCATGCGATGGTGTCGAGAATAGGCGCTGACTCAGCATATACTGCAGGAAACCTACAGTGCTGGTATTCTCTCTCTCGAGTCGTATTAAATCGCTCTCTCTTAAAAAAATCGCATGAATATATCCGTTGCGTTACTTTTATATATCTAAGCATAAGTACATAGGGACAGACAGAAAGCGGAAAGCGACTTTGTTTTATACTATATATGTAGTGGACGGGTGCAACTATTTTGGCATGCAACCAGTGCCGGATTAGCCATGTAGCAAGAGTAGCAAATGCTACGGGCCCCGCGAATTTGGGGGCCCCGCGCTCCAACGCCTGTCTGACCGTAATAAAAAATACACATTAATTTAAATAGAGAGCGTAAAATGTCTTGCATTGCTTGTATCTTAAACGCGAAGCCGAAGGGCCCCTTGACAGAATTTGCTACAGGCCCCGCGCTGGCTTAATCCGGCCCTGCATGCAACACTATATTTTGCCGATAGGGATACAACAGCACAATTAAAATGAAATTAAGGTAAGTAGGTACCTATACAGATAAAGTATCTGGCAAATTTCAAGTCTGGCTCTAGCGATTCACGTTTTGCGTATTATAGGTCCTGTTTTATAGACATAGATATTTATACTATATATAATTTAAATTTAAAGTACCGATCTTCTATATTTTTACAATAATACGTCGCACGTAAATTTAAAACATCAGTTTTTAGAATTATAAATTATTTTCCTCTGTGTAACGAAAATATTGTGGTACGTAAGTGAAAACTAGCCATACATAACCTAAACATAGCCTCCATTGTCACAGAGTATACAATTTGTACGTGTCATGTTGTTCTGGTAAATTAATGATGTAAGTAGAGTTTGTAGCACACGCACTATTATCGCAGTCGGATGCGAGATCGAACACATGCTCACATGCTGTGCTTTTTTATTAGCAAATGGTAGGTACCTAATAATAATAATATGCACTGGTGTATTAGGTAGGTACCTATGTACCTACATTAAATTTTTATTTCTTTGAATACTTAGTGTTAGAGCGCTAACAATACCGTACCGAATATTGTACGGTAGGCTGCTTTTTAGGGTTCCCAAAGGGTAAAAACCCGTCCGCCTGTCTGTCTGTCACCTGACTGTATCGTAATAGCTAGACAGTTGAAATTATTTACATTTTAATGTATTTCTATTACCGCTATAACAACATATACCTACTAAAAAAGGAATATTTTTATGTCTGTCTATATGAATAACCAATATTTATTTATTTATTTATAAATTTGTTACACAGCATTACAGTTTAACAACTAATACACTGAAAAAAAAAAAAAACTAATACACTGTGAAAACTACAAAACTTAGGTCTAGTTAGGGTATATGGTAATGTACATACATTAAGTAGGAACGCTAGATGGCCTGTCATCCCTCATCTCATATAAAATTGCTTTTCACTGCCTACATTTTAGTTAGACAGACACACACACACGCAGACATCGACGTCAAACTTATAATATAACACCTCTCTTTTACATCGGGGGTAAAAATAAACTTAGCCATATCTCTTTACTTTATCAAGTCTAGACAGAACAAGTCTGCAAGTAATCATATTTTCTGTTTTACGCAAACACGCCGTAAATTTCCGTTGCGATAGCGCCTGCGCCGGAACTACTGGCCGTTTCCGACCGCCATCTTGGAAACGGTTATGTTTTATTGCTTCATTCTAATTTTAAAATTTCTCCTGTTTTTCTGTCTGGAAATTTTATGGTTTAACGTGACAAATGAGTGACAGGTTATTGGCGAGTTGACAAACTGTTGTTTTAATGTGCTCCTTTTTTATTCGTATTTATTGAATACTTGACGCTTTAGGTTTAGTAGGTACCCGTTATGTATGTACGTAATGTAGCTTTTTGCGATTGATATAACTAATAATTTAAAAGCAATGTAGTTTTCTATTCTAGCCGGACCGGACGACCGGATGGCCTAGTGGTTAGAGAACCTGACTATGAAGCTTGAGGTCCCGGGTTCGATCCCCGATCGGGGCAGATATTCGTATGAAAATACGAATCTTTGTTCTCGAGTCTTGGATGTTTAAATATGTATTTAAGTATGTATTTATCTATATAAGTATGTTTATCCGTTGTCTAGTGCCCATATTACAAGCTTTGCTTAGTTTGCGGCTAGGTCAATTGGTGTCAATTGTCCCAAGATATTTATTTATTTTATTTCTTAAGAATTCCAAGTATTATTTAGTCGAATCGCATACCTGAGGTCTGCATTGAAAGATGAATATTTTAGAATATTTAACCACGACAACGATCAACTCATATCAGATGAATTTCATTTTACTTTATTAACGTCATCTGTGTGTATTTATTTTCAAAGCAGGACAGCTGACCAAACTAAAGCACAAAAGTTATTGATACTAAAACGGACCGCATTCTTCCGTGGCTACTTGAGTGGCCCATGAGTGGCCAGTATTCTCTCCTGTCAAATATCGAAGCATTGTCTATGGTCACGTTCGCTATTGTGGTCAACCTGTTTTGCGTTCAAAATAGTCCCGTATCAAAACACGGGATGCTGTGTTATTCCAACTGGACCACTCCACGCGTGACTCGGTTGCGTATTTAGATACATTGAATATTTAATTAGAGCTTTTTGAGCGACAATGTTTGTATTATTTCGATTTCATGAAGTTTACAATAGAATATTTTACTCGTCTAGTGCTTACGTAAATATTGTGATTGGAGAGTCTAATTTGGCTGGTTTTAACTTTATTAGATACTGTGATTATAATTGGTTGTTGTTGGTAGGACGATAAATAAATACTTGTTGTTTTCTGTGTGCTAGTTATTAGCGCTTAGCGTTGAATAGAAATTTAATTTCGAAAGGGTAAAACCTTAAAAATAAATAGGTATAAAAAATCGAGAAGTAAAATTCTTGATTCATTTTAATAGTGCGTTATTTTAGTTAGGAGTTTTAGTTATTAAGAGGAGTAGAAATATCACGCGAGCTAAAAAAGCGAGCCACTGATAAGGTGTACATATAGAAATATTTCATTTAATACTTCAAAAATGTTAAACAAAATACATGGGGTTCCCAACGTTAACAATAAGTACGTTTCCATGTTCCCAACGCGAGGGGACCGAGCTCTAATGGCTGCGATACCATCGTTACACAGCGTTTGATAACTACTATTGTAGTACAGTATTTCTCGACTCGAGAAGCATAAGGTCTGATGTGTGATTTCTTAACTTTTCAGGAGAGCAGAAATAAAATTGATAAATGAATCGGCTTATAATTATTGAATTATTATAGTTAGGATCACGAAACTTTTTGCATCTTTAGAAGATTACTTGTACCTATATTTTCATATATTTAATTTTCTTTTTGCGTTTTAAATAATATCGATACAACATTTTTTTAATGAAAACAGCGACATCCGACTCTATGCTTCATACGTGATGCTATTGAACTGGTTGAAGGCATGTTCTATATGCACTTAACTACTCATATTATTCTCAATAGTTAACGTTATTACAGGCATAAGGTCTTAAACTAATATACGAATTACTGTATAAAATTAAACAGCTAAAAATATTTGAAGCATTACGTCGTATCCAGTGATACGTACCTATGCTGTATCAACCTTTGCAAAGCAGAAGGCTTTTAGTGACATAACGCCAGTCATGAAGGAGAACAAATTTTGAAGCATAAGCCTTGAAGTTGAAATACGCTAAACAAAAAACTTGGAGAAGTCCATGCATAAAGGTGTAAGTCAAAATAAGTCCTGATGCGTCTCTATAATTTCTAAATGTCATCAGATCAGACCTTATGCATTTAAATATCTCCTCAACGGAAAGAGATAGAAATACAAGTGTCAGTGTGGTAGACAGAGAAAGAGCGCATTATAACCGTAATTTAAATAAGTCAATTTGGTCTGATTTTCACATCAGACCATAGGCCACTCGAGTCGAGATTTATAAGACGGTAACGTGCGCCTTCCTGCTAGTAGTTTGTCTATAAAGTCGTGAAATTAAAAAGTGGCAATACTGTACTATCGTCCCTTAGTAATCTATAGGTATAAGAAAACGGGACGACACTACAGTATTGCCACTTTTTAATTTCACGACTTTATATACTTAGACAAAACTGTACAACGCAAGACAGACAACTCTAGTGTTGAGGGTGTCCAGGGCTGGTGGTGCTCGCTTATACCTTCAGGTGATTCACTTGGCTTGTTTACCGTTTGTCTTATAAAGAAAGACAACATATTGGTAGAAGAAACTTTAATTAATTTAATTGAGCCTGAGTTAGGTACTTTGTACTTAGTACCTACCCCAACTTAGAGGAGCTTCAGCGTGAAGAAGGAACAAACATACACACTCATAACGTCACTTCCATCCATCCATCCTCACAAATTTTCGCATTTACATATAATATTAGTACCTAGGGATGTAGTAATTAAGTAGGTAGGTACAGATACAAATCGAGCGTACTATACCTGCCTCAAATGTTGCTTTGGATTTTTTGAACGGTTGTTACTTTTGTGTGTAGGTTGGTAGTACCTACTATTAAGAAAACTATCTATGGTTTGTCTTTAGTACTTTGGCGGGCGGTGCTCTATGGTTATACATGTATGTGTGCAATGTTAACCAGTGGGTGGCCTTTAGGTGTGCGTGTAACTGATACACCTACTGGGCGTGGCCAACGCAGCCAATCCTGTAACCGATACCCTACTTCTTACAGCAAAAACGCAACCAAATTTACACCTAAAGTCGATCACAGCACAGTCCAAAGTGAAACTGAATTTGTCTCTCACAACGAAAGTGATACCCTAGTTGGAATTATTGCGGCAAGGGAATTTCAGTTTTGTTTCTATTGCGTTAGAGTTGGCTGTGTGTTGCTGTTGTTTGTAATGGATAGGTTTGGTGCGAGCTCGTAAATTTTATGGTTTGGAAATTGTCGATGTCGCCGTCTATTGGCGTTTGGGTGATTGATGTTATGTAGGTACGTTGTTATATTTATTGGTTAAATGAGTTTACGGATTCCTCAGTTTTTCATTTTTTTTGAAGTGGGTGTCCGAGAACACATCACGTGTATTTTTTTACACAGCAGGAAATTCGAGTCCCGTTTTCGTATAATAATGTGTGATAGTCGCGAGTTTGAATCGATACAGCAGGAAAGTCAAAAAATAACGAAAAAAATCAAGTTATTGCTTTTTTTTAAATAACTAACTTAATTCATACTAAGTCGGACAAATACACGAGATCTTGAATGGGGGGAGCGGGGAGGGGATAGCGTTATAATCACCAAAATATCACCAAGAGGGATCCAACGTTGCGGTCTGTGTTAGTCTCGTCTGCGTTAGAATCTGGCCGTCTACGAATCAAGAGTGAATGGGTATTTGTTAGGCAAGCATCCATCTTCGCTTATTATCAGGCATAACCTGTGGTCGATGCATGCCTATGCCTAATAAGCATAAAAAAAAGTTTCCTTCAAAGTTAGGTACTTGGCAGTATGGCATGGGTGAGCATAAGGCTGGCCACCTACAAACCGCATAAAAAAAGAAATTTCATTAACAAAAGAGTCCGTTAGCAAACAAATGTAGAAATAAGCACCTGACGCAGGAAGTCATTAGTAAATAGATGTAGATAACGCCCTACTCCCCGAAATTACTTAAAACAAGCTTAAGTTTGCATTTGATCAATCGACTTCTAATATAAACGCAACTTTATACGAACCACATAAGACTTAAACTCCCGATCGAAATGGTTTCTCAACCGCATTTATAACATTGCCTTTCAGCAATGACAAACTTATAAATACAGCTGGTAACGTCTAAAATTTTAACTTTAGTCGTAATTCCATAGCTTAAGGTCCGTTTTGCAGCTGGTCGTTAGTAACAAGTGTACATGACTGTGGTTTTTTTTTACAAAATATGGCACTGGCAACACCCTATTGACCATAACTGTTATCTTTTTAAATCTCCTTGACTAAGACTTCCTGAGGTTTCCCTCGACTGAATGCTTCGGGGTAGTTTTGTAATGTTACACAATAGATTTTTTTACATTTAGTGAATAAGTCGATGCTTTTATTGATATTCGGTAGCGATTATTAAGTACGAAGGCTTCAAGTTAACACGTCACTTTCTTTTGTTGATTAAAAAGCACTAATATGTCACCAAACTTAAGAAATCATCAACGAATAACGCTCATAATAGCTATTATTTTAAGTAACAGAATATACCAGTTGCTTCTCTTCCCGCGGAGATGGTGAAAGCCCATCGAGGAATGGGCGATACGATAATCTTAGGAATCATGTTATAGGCGATGCGACCCATCGCTAATTTTGACTAACTTCTCCACCTTAGGACTTGTTACCTTAGGGTCTGTCTACCCCGTAAGGTATAGAGACGTGATATGTATGTCAAATCGTAACCTGACTGACAGTCAACCTGCAGCATCTGACATACCTACCTAACTAATTGAGAATAATTGATGCGCTAAGCTAAGGGTTTTTTTTCGAAATTCGAATTGGTATGTTAATAGTTCATTTTTGTAACAAATAAAATGAGAATGCACAAGCAAGTTTTTTTTTTAATTTTATTGCCACGTATTTATGAGGCGTTTCAAAAATGAAAATATTGCCACCATTCGTAAATTTTTGATGAAGGGGAGATAGCTTGAAGAATGTAAAAGGCTTCTCGGTTGTGTGTGAGCATAATTCAAAAATGCGAGACGCCATTGCGATGTCAATTCAAGACATTCTTTTGAGGTTATAAAAGTAAAAATTGTACACATTAACGTTGAACTTTTACCTACTTTTAAAACAGCTATGACAGTCTACCTACCTACATGACATCATAAAGTTTAGTTTTTTGTATTTTTCTAGTTTTTATTAATAAATTGAAGAGTAACTCATCTTCACAGAATGACGTGGAACGAGCTTCGATTTCCAGCCGTAGTTATTTACATTTTACTGTTGTGTTCCATTAGATAGGTATATGTGTTCTGGGCCAATTTTATTGTAGTAGGTACTGGAGAAAGAATAAGTAGGTAAGGTAATTATCCAGAAGTTCTTATTCCTTATTCTTTCTCTAGTACTACAATAAAATTGATAGTGAAAATCCAAACCCGTCCACTGCCCAATCAGGTCTAAAGGACCCCAACTGCAAAAGCCAACAGCGTCACATCTCGAGAGAGGGCGCCACCCGTTTATTAGCTTACCAAAACCAACAATCGTGATTAAATCGCGCGTGAACTAATAAAATAATAAGACTGCGGTTAGTGGGGGGTCACATGAAGAGCCCTGAACAATAACTGCCTGAATAGACGGGGCATTTGATGTAGAGTACCTATTTGGACAGCTTTTGACTGTAAGTGCTAATATTACTTGTCAATGTGACATTACGTATTCAAATAGATGAACAGTGATGGGCTTACATAAGGTCTTTTCATTCTTAACTGTCCTTGGTAAACAAAATTCTAACCTCAAAACGTCTCATTTTTGTTATTTTTTTACAATTTCATCGTAAATAAAGGAGTTGGAGATAAGATATCATCAAAATTGTCTGCAAAATATTGCTTTGCCTCAGGTTTATTTGATAACATAATACATCTTATTCTTTACAAAAATTTGTACATTGACGTTAGAATTTTGTTTACTAAATAGGACAGTCTGGTTGGACGTCTGTATTCCATACTAGGTAGATAAAGCCTAAGGAACAAGACCTAAAAGTCACGTTTAGTATGATTAGGTGGGAAGAGGAATCAAGAGGGGGGTGAATGACTTCATTGCACTTCAGTAGTAATTTTATATTCGTTTAAATTAAGAAAAGCTAGTATTACGCATGTTATCATGAATGATCAATTTGATGAGTGATTTTTTCCAGTTTTCATACGTAGGTACCTATGTATATGTATCATTAATTTATAAATATAATTAATTTAAAAAAAAATCTAAAAGTATTGTAATAAATCCCCCCTGGCCCCGGTCGGGGCAGATATTTGTATGAAAAATACGAATGTTTGTTCTCGAGTCTTGGATGTTTAATATGTATTTAAGTATGTATTTATCTATATAAGTATGTTTATCCGTTGTGCCCATATCACAAGCTTTGCTTAGTGTGGGACTAGGTCAATTGGTGTCAATTGTCCCAAGATATTTATTTATTTAAATATTTATTCGACTGACAATAGGTTTTAGAACATTCTATACTAAACCAGCAAACCCCTCAAACGTCACCATTGAAGCTTGACACTTCCCTAGCCCATACAAACCGGCTCTTACGTAAATTTGATTACAATTAGCTCCATGAATAATTCAGGGGCCGCCGGGCCAAACAGCAGAAGGGTTGATTGCGCGCTGTTTGCCGGTTACTAGTCATTTGCGTGAATAACGAGCTAGATTTTGGTCATTTTGGCACCGGCGGCAGTTTCGGGTTGTTTTAGCTGGTCATTATGTTTCAACACACACAAATCACGTCTTTATCCCTTACGGGGTAGACAGAGCCTAAGGTGACAAGACCTAGATCACGTTTAGCAAGACTGTGGGCGAATAGATGGAAAATGGAATCAAAATAGTGATAGGTTGCTAGCCGCATCGCTTTCGCTCATTCCCTCGATGGGCTTTTACTTTTACCTACCATCTTTGCAGGAAGAGAAGTAACTTGTAACAAGTAACATGTAATGTTACATGTTTTTTCTATGCTCACAGATCAGCAATTATGTTTCAAGCTTGATTTTAATAATACGTTAATTTAATTATGAAGTTTTTGTTGACGTTACGATGATCCGAGTAGTTTCTCAGGTCGAAACTAGTCGGATCGTACTCTTATAATCGTGAGTTGAATCGTGAACGAAATGACAACAAACTTTTCTAGTATTTGACATTCTAACGCACTTGCGTTTGAGACGTCTTGTAAACGAAATACACTAAGCATACTTGCAAGCTTGCAACGTAGGCCATCAAGGCCCCAATAGACTTGAAATGAGGTCTTCTGTAATAAAAAGCATGAGCAGTGTTGGTGTTAACTTTAAATATAGCAGTGACGTGTTGACACTGCGTTTAGCAGTTCATTACTGGCGATCCCGCGACCCTGGGGATTGGGTTACCGGCGCACGGCACAGGCGGCCGCGGCAGCGGAAAGCGGTTCTGTTCAAGGGCTTTGCCAATGGGGCTGCTGCGTTAGAGAATCAAAAATGTATACGTATATAACTTTATTTCTGAATGTTGACATTCAAGTGCCGCCATACTGTTTAACCTACCGATAGACGCTGCTTCTATATACTAGCCCCCCCCCCCCCCCTTCACCCTTCCATTGGTCATCGCATGGCGACGCCCTTGGTTAAGTTGTTAGCGGATGCGAGGGCTTAAAAGTATAATGTAACTTAACTTAATCTCGCTGTTTGAATGTTTAATATGAAATCTAAACTTAATCATTTTGCCTGGAAACATGAAGTCGCTAGAGGGGGCGCAGTTTAAAAATAATCTAAAGAGCCGGCTTTACTGTAAATGTTTTTATGATTTAAATGAATATTATTCTGTAAATTACTAACATAATGTTCTTTATTTTTGTGAATGATTCTGCTTTAATGTTTTTATTGTTATTATAAATTATTGTACGTCCGAAATGGGCAAGGCTGTTGATACTTACCTTATTTGTTTGACATCCTATAACTGTACACAGTTTTGACAATAAATGAATATGAATATGAAAAAAAAAACTCTAATAGCTGGAAGTGACTTTGAGGTTCTGTGCGCCTGAATTGTCTCCTGTGTTGCCACGTCTGTTTAGACTATCCCTACAGACTTGCCAAGTTCCGATCTCTTGGAAGTGCCCAAAAAGGTTGTTGAGCTCTAACTGACCTTAACACCCAGTGTCAAAATATGTGAAACTGACAAACTTAAGTTTCAACGACTACATCTACAGCCGAGGCTGAGATGGCCAGATAACCTGGATGCAGAACTCACTAGTGACCGAATATAGCTCTCTTAGCAAGATGTAAAGAGGAGGCCTTTTAGCACTAGAGCAAATATAAGATTAAATATAATAATAATAATGCGGCTGGCAACCCATCACTATTTTGATTACCCTTTCCACTTATATCTAAGCGCCCTCAACCATGCTACGCGTGGCCTTTGGGTCTTGTTACCTTTAGCTCTGTCTACCCCGTAAAGGATAAAGACGTGATAATAAATGTATGTGTGTATGTATAATAATTAAGAATGAAGCGTTACGCGTATATTTAATTTTCATAGCAAGTGGCCATAACTTACCTACGTAACGAAGTCTACTTAAAGTTACAGAAAACAAGGATTCAACGCAGTTCGTCGCCAACAAAGAGATTTACCGCTTCCGCTCGTGCCTTGCGGCGTATGCGCGCGCGCAAGACGCGACCCAACTGGCGGCAGCGCCGGCGCCTCCGTTTCCGCCGAACTAATACGCTTTTTGTGTGACGTCGCTTGATGGGTGACAGCTAACGTGTCTGTAAGGCTATCCGCTTGAGTTTAACTTTACAATAATATTGTTTTAAATACTAAAATGTACCGGCACTAGAAACATATAGCTATGGATTTTTTTTAATGTATTTCGATAGTCTTGAAAATGAAAAGAAGGCACGCGATGAAGTATGAATATCTTATTTTCTACGAAAAATAAATTGATTAATTATACGCAGATTTATATTTGCCAAAAATACCGGACTTTTTTCAAATTTCATTAAAAAAAAACATGAAATAGGTACACAACTTATGTCCACCACTTCACTGATAAAAGAAACGCCGTCAGAAGCTCTCACCAAGATCAACATCTTATAGCCTAATGTTTTCGATATTTACAATGATAACATTCCAAACGTGTAGTGTATTCTTTTGGCCAAATATTTCTCCATTTCTCCCCATTACTCGCCTAAGTAAACAATACCTACTTCCGCTTGACATTTAGACGTTTTGCAAAAAATAAACATAAGTATTAAATTGCAGAGTTTGTCCGAATTGGGTTTTCTCACGAGGTGGCGCCAGTTTTTTCATCCAAATTGGCCCTTCGGCTAAGTAAATAAGTGCAGTTTTGAAACCTTTTTTGTTAAATTGTAGTAGCCGCTAAATAATAAGGTAGAGTCAAAGATTTCGATTGAAAAACCATTGAGGTTTGTATTATTCATTCAGAAGTTGATTTTTTGTTTTTAACTCTTAAAACTATTAAAAACAAATAAGTTTTGAAAGACAAAAGAGTCTTAAATATTACCCGCGACTTCGCTGTTGTGATATTCAGGTGTCACCGGGATTTGCGCATGTAAAATTTCATAGTGTCAACTAATCGTCTGGGGAGCCAATCCGAAATTTGATTTTTGAAGTTCGTATTATGCCGTCCCTCTCACTCTAAAATTAATGCCTATTAGTGTGAGCGGAATAGCGTTACACGAACTTTGAAAAACGGAATTCTGAGTAAAAGACCTGTTTACATACCAAATTTTATCAAAATCTGTCCAGCGGTTTCAACGTGAATGAGTAAAATACATACAAGCAAACCATTAACAGACTGATATACACACATCCCTTTTAGAGATAAGTTTGCCTTTGTGTGTGTTTTGTCATGTATTCATTATTTTCATGTGTTTTATGTAAGTACAATAAAGATTTATACACACACACACACACAAACTTTCACATTTGTAATACCATCTATTATTTATTTGGTAATAGGTATTTGATAGGTAATTTTGCATGATAATTGTATCTTTTAAAAGCAAGTAAAGAAACTGAACTGAACTGAACTGAGTACCTAGCTGCTCCGAAATATATGTAGGGAATTGTAAAAACATATTACATTTACAATCAACATGGTCTATACTTCATTTAATTTAGGATGAGAAACCAAAAAAAAACATTAGGTACATTGCGGCTCGTGAACTGTAATCTCTTTACGATTTGTATTAGAGTAACAATTGACGACACGCAATACGATAGTATAATCTATATTATTAATTAAATGAAGTATAATCTATATTATACTTCATTTAATTTAGAATGAGAAATAGTAGTAGTAGAGAGTATAATCTATATTATACTTCATTTAATTTAGAATGAGAAACCACAATAACATTATATTGCGTCTGGTCAACTATTTCTTACCTAGCAAATAGTACAGTGCAATAGTTTGGCAGCCGCAAAATAAAATTGTTTTAATGCCACTTTATTTGCGTGTCGTCAATTGTTACTCTAATACAAATCGTTGGTATAGACCAACTGACGGGCAGAAATAACGGGTCCCTTTTCGTACAACTTTGTATGGAATGATCCCGTTATTTTTGCTCTATAGTGTAATACCAGGGGTATCATTAAAACAAAGCCAACCTTCGCCCCAAAGTTCGAATCATCGTGACACACTATCCCGAGCACATCGCAAAAACAAAGTAATCTTTTTTTAATTAAAAGGAAGCGTTGTAATGAAGTCGTCTCGTAATTAGAGTGGGCGGTTCGAGAGCTTAATGGCCCCGCTGTGACTAAGGCTTTTTTGTTCTGTGACAACGTTTTTTATACCATAGTTTAATGTGCTTTTCATTTATTATTTAAATAGTTTTTTATACAACATTCTATGAAGCATCAGGACTATGACAGTTTTTAAGTTATGTTTGTTACTTAGTGTTTGTGCGCGTTACCGTCTCTACCCTCTTGGATTTTGAACCTTAATTTCGCAAGGATTTTAAATCCATTTAAAGATAAAAGATAGGCCTATAGGCCTATAGACCTATAGGCAGGAGGCTACACAAAGTCAGCACAAGACAGTCGATTTTATCTATAACTTATAACCCCTTCAAGCAGAAACAATAATGCTGAAAAACATTATAACTGATACCCTAGAGTATGATAGTGCTTTCAACCTGATCAATATAAGTAATTATAGCACATAAAATTAAACTCGAAACCTAAATTAATCAAAATATAATGTATATAAAATAACTATCACTGTGATAGATCAATATTAAAAAAAGATAGTGTAAGGGACGCGTGGGAAGCTGTGTGTGCGTTTTGTTTGTCGTCGCGAGGTGTTTTTAAACAACACCAACTAGGTACTCCGGTGGAGGGTCGCATTTCTATACAGCCAAGGCTCTAGGGTTGACGGTAGAAAAATATTTCAATTACTTAATACCTCCTTGCCTTAGGATTAGTATCATGTCAGAGATGGCGCTGCATACGAAAAGTGGAATAGAAACTAATTTTTCTTACATGTTTTTTTTGTGACTTTTCTCATTTTCAATGTTGCTATTCAAGACACAAATCCAAGTAAGTAGGTACACAAACTTTTTCAAAATCTGTGCATAATTATGATCTTGAGTTGTAAATGGTGTGACAAACACGACGTTGTGTGTGACAGACAACGACTGGGGAAGCCTTGCAACACACAGAGACGGGTGGAAAGAGAGAGGGTACGCCTTTGCCCAGCTGTGGGACACCAAATAGGCTACACAAAAGTCTATACTTACTTCTAACTCGTGCTAGTCGTGCTAGCTCGTCGTCCATTCCAGACCGTGAATTCTGAGTTGTACCCACATTGGTCGTACCCGTCAATATGTACGTATTATGTATGTATGTATATGTATGCAATATTGTAGCTTTCGGAGAACGACATCCCTAACCAACTGTTGACACGTCTTTTAAACTGCGCAAACACCGCTCAGGTTTCGGATCGGCTTTAAAACAAAACACGGGCGCCTAAAACAAGCAGACTACTCCTTATACCGTCTCTCTCACTCTCGTATTAAATTAATGAATATTAGACGGAACAGCACGAAATGAACTTCGGAGTACCTAGGTCGGCTGGCGCGCGACAATCATTGTGATCCCTTGTAAATAAACATTTGAAGGCAACCACAGAAAAACAGGTTTCGAAACTATAGTGCTATTTAGTCATTGAAAATTCCAACTTATTTCTTTGGCTTATTGGTTGTCTGGTAGAGACCGCTATTAAGCGATAAGGCCGCCTATTGTCTACCTGTACCTTTGTACCTTTTTGTTTCCGTAATGTTATTGTACTGATTTGTGGTGTTCAAAATAAATAATATTTGTATTGTAAACCAGATTTAAATAAATAAAATGACGGAAATTAAATGTCAAGACAACTCAATTGTAATTGCAAGTAAGAAGAGCGTTTAATTAGGTAAGTGATGAAAATTAAAAGCGATTTCTTACATAAGACTAGTATAGAACTAGACTAGTATAGAACATAATGTCTCCACAGGAAATTTAAGAAAAGGGCTTCGGGTAATTAGACGATTGTAACTGAAATAGGCAGATGTCCGATGCCAAGTAATTGGGAGTAGGTACTTTATTAAGTAAGATGACGCGACACGAGAGCAGCTATATTAAAATAGAGCTATTAAAAAGCTTGGCAAAAACGACCCAATAAATAACTGTCATCAAATAGTTAGATTGGAAACTATCCAAACAAACAAAAAATGCGAAAGCTGCAATGCCTAAGTAGATAAGTAGGTAGGTACCTAGTCCAAAAACACCTTGCGCTTCACAAATAAACAGAAACGTAAGAATCTTATAAAGGTTCATAAATCCAATGAATGAGCTCGGCAGTTCTCGAGGTGTCGCACTTTGATCAATGCCCCCACAAAAGAATTTTGCTTTTGTCAAAATCGTATCGCGCTATGATTGACGGCTTTCGCGCGAATAAAACCGCTACACATCTACACCTCCCAAACAACAAGCCAAATAAAACTAGCCCTTGTGTTTAACGTAATAAAAATTACGCAATTCTGTCCCAGCGCGCGGGGTAAGTTTGTCGATGCGCAGAAAAACAAATGAACGTCGACGGCATTCGAAATCAAAATGGCGGAGATTTCGACTCTGCTGCGTTCAATGAGAGTCTACTGCCTTTTTCGCTTGGGATTAAATAAGTGTGCAGTAGTCTAATAAGTGTGCCTTCGACGCTGGTTGGAAAATGAGTTTCCTTAGCAAGGAGGAGGGGGGTGGGGGGTAATTGTAGCGGGATCAAAGCGGCGCGTCTGATCTGGCTGAGGTAAACTCGCAGTCAGGCCGAAACCGTTTCGTCAGTGTTTTTTAAACATCGATGTAATATTTCTTATTCTAAATTCGATTTGAAGGAAAAATTAAGTTTTTAAAGTGACATAATATTGATGTGGGCGACTACGCGAAGAGACGGGCTCAAGCAGAATCTACTAATCATATTAGTCGCATCTGTAGGCTTATTGTCTACCTCGCTCGCAATCGCCATCGTCTTCATTTTGACAGTTCTTGTATGAATGTGACAGCTAGCTGATTCCGATGCCAATTGTCAGCCCATACATGAACTGTCAAAATGAACACGATGGCGATTGCGAGCGAGTTAGACAATAAGCCTACTGATCCACGTCGCATTGTGACATTAGAATAGACCCATATTCATGAAAGGTGAAATAAATCATTATTTACTGTAGTAGGTATTTGAAGAAGAAGAAGAAGAAGAAAAAGTTTATTTATGACAAACAAAGCATCAAAATAAAAAAAAAACACAATACAGCAGATAAATAAATAAATATTTGAATTAAGAAACCAATATTTATAGATTTGGGATTTAAAATATGTTAAGAGTTTTCAATGATACACGGTTAAGTTCATTCGAAATATTATAAACAGGATATGAACCACGATTACCTTTGAGCACCCGATATTTCGACGCAGTTGCATGCATCATGATAACGGGTAGGTAGACTGCGCGTTAAAATTGCCTAATTTATTATTTACTTTGCGGCATTAACACATGGCAATCTCGTTTGGAGTGACTTATCAGTAAACAAGATACAAAAGTGTGTAGCTACTTTGGATGCTGACGCACATTAACGGTCATAGCCCGTCTTCCTCACCCTTTTGACGCTGCTAACTCATTGCGTGCTACATTCGATAAGTTAAGATCGATTAGGCCTGCCACATACGTACGGAATTTTCATACGGTTTCCGTACGGAATGACGTCAGCGAACGGGACATCGCTATATAACGGAACGGGACAGGGCTACGAATTGCCGTCATTCCGTACGGAAACCGTATGAAAATTCCGTATGTATGTGGCCGGCCTTATTCTCTTTAATGTATGTATGTATAACTCTTTATTGTACATAAAACACATTAATTTTACAGGTAATAAGATACACAGATGTACAAAGGCGAACATATCCCTCTAAGGGATCTCTTCCAGTTAACCTTCGAACGATTGACAGGACAACAGAAACCAGAGTATAGAGAGTAGACATACTAAAAAGCTAAAAGAGCAATGACCCTAACTTAAACCTAAACAAGTAAAGCATTAAAATAATAATAATAATAAGAATACACCTACACAAGAATACAGGTACACCCTAATACATATAAAAATACGATAAACTAATATATGTCAGAAATAAACTACATAAATATACACACACAAACACACTAAGTCCACTTAAGAAGATTCATCTAGCCAATACTTCTTCAGGCGATTTCGCAGCTTTAATAAATCGCGATCGCGACATGACCAATCGGTGCCGGCGTACGGGGCGCGCGACCGCGGCGCCTTTTGATTGTTTCCCAGTTTTTGCAGACGCGTAATGCTGTTATTTACGAGTCAAGAGTGCGCCTCGTTACCACTATTAGTGTTGCGGCAGTGACACCGGCAGTGTACCTGTTAAGTTAATGGTTGAGTCAATTTTTTTAGTGGAAATTAAAGGGGTTAATTTCGCAGGTGGAACCGTGCTAGCCGATTTCTGCTCTGCTAGCAACACATAAAACTGGGCTATCATCCGCGAATTCTAACCGTTTCTGTTGCGTTTTACTATAAGTACTTCATTTAATTTAGAATGAGAAACCACAATAGCATTATATTGCGTCCGTTCAACTATTTCTTACCTAGCCAATAGTACAGTGCAATAGTTTGGCAGCCGCAAAATAAAATTGTTTTAATGTCACTTTATTTGCGTGTCGCCAATTGTTACTCTAGTACAAATTGTTAAGAGATTACAGTTCACGAACCGCATTATAATGTTGTTGTGGTTTCTCATCCTCAATTAAATGAAGTATAACCAAAAGCTCAGGTATGGCAGGCTTGCAAACCACGTTCTTACTAAGGATATTGGTTACAGTAACGTGCAGTGACGGTTACAGCTCGCGTATGAATAGGTACCCGGATTAAAGGCAGTTTTCTGATGTTTTTTGAAGTGAAAACTTCTTTGGAGGCGTTGAGCACTTTTTGGGATGGGTAAAAAATGTTAAACTCGCGTCAGGCGTAAGACGAAGGGAGAGTTTAAGTACCAGGATATCAGGATCCTCTAAGAGCTTATTTTGAAATACGAATGAAGCTAGTCGCGTTCGATTATAGAAGTGTACGTTGATTTCGTCGCTTTAACGTATGTGCGTTTTGCCTAGTGGTATAAGGTGTGGAATAATAGTGTGTTCTCTTCTCTCAGGTGACCGCAGTTCAAATCTCGTGTATTTTTTTTGTTGTGTCAGTTTATTAGGTAGTACATATTAACATGCTACATGTCCTATTTAATAAAAGTAAAAAAGCAATTTCTCTTTCTTTTCCGGAATGGCTAGTAACGCGTGGATTACTCGGATATGCGGATGTTCAAGGGTTATTAAGGGAATTAAAATAAAAGCTAATAAACTGACTGTTCTTACACCTGGTTAGATCTAGACGGGAACCACAACTCTTAGCTCACGAGGATACCTACCTGACGCTCCTCCATTTGAGCTCTTCATGTTTCAAAATCAAAATAAATCTGTCATACTGTTAAAGATCCCAAACGTCAAATTTGGTAGCCATCGATCAGTGTTGCGCTGCGCGCGGCTTGCCAGGCGCCACGATGACAGCTGCCATTTTGACAACTGACAGCTGTCATGGCGGCCGTAAAAAACGGCGTTACTCGATATTTTGATAACTGTATTGCGTGTTAAGATAAAATGAAAGCATGCCATAAACATTTGCTGCAAGAAATTAATTTATATCATTATCTTTCTGATTAGTTAAACTTCATATCAAACGAAACTTTTATTGAAACTTCATACTGAATAACTGTACCTAGTAATGTAAAACAATGAGCCATAAATCATCAGCAAAGCACTCAATAACGAAAGAAAATACTAGCAAGTCGTTAATTAACTTAAGACATATTCTTACCGTCAAGCTATCATGCTCACCTATAATTCGCATACACAATGTACTCAAGTACGCTTTAAAACGATAAAAGTATGCCATTAATTACAGACAAAGCTTAATATTAATGAGCAAAATAGCAAATTTTATGTACCGACAATGTTGTTTAATAAAGCACTCATTGGTAGGTACTTAAACAGCGAAATACACAGTAGATGGTGTTTGTTTATTAAATTCCACCAAAAACATAAATATACCTAAAAAAGGAGAGCCAAGTTCAATTCAAAAATTATGCTTGGCTGTGGGCTTCACCGCAAAAAAAATGGAGATCTAAATGAGTGCCAAGTTCTATGCAAAATCCAAATATGTATTTATTGGAACAAAATAACATTATGAACAAGTATTAGAGTAGTTAGAAGTAAGAAATAGAGTTTAAAACTCTATTTCTTTGCTTTATTGGATACCTATAACAATTGCTGTTATTTAAAAAAAATGTGAGATCTTAAAGTAGGCTAGATTTGACTTGGCCAGTTTTCATTACATCAGTCATTTTATAAAGTTACTCAACATATACAAATATATTTTAATTCTGATAAAAACAGCAGACGGGTCACCTGAAAAAAAAAACATCCATTCCCAATTGCTAGAAGAGAAGACAACAACTCAAATTGCAATTTCGATTAGTTGTCATAATCATAGAGCTAAAATTTCAATTTACTCTTTCTATTTTAAGTTCTAAGCAATTTTATACCACTGTGCAGAAGCAGAACCGCTTTCCTTAAACAGTGAGGTGCACAAAACAATTCCAATTTTGAATCGCCGCCGCCCTTTCACGACATGACCTGCGCGCACGCATTGTTTTAGCGGCTAATTGATCGACGGAAGCGCCGAGTGTCGTGCTCAAAATGAGCACAAATGAGCATATAATAGCTGAATGCTTGAGCGCTTGAATGGGGAGGAAGCGGGGCGTATAGCTTCAAAGGCACCGAATTGAAAGCGTTGGCAAATTGGTAGGTGAAATTTCTTGGGTTTCGTTTCGGTATTTAAAAGAAAGGAAAGGGTAGGGTAGCTTCTTTTTTTAAAGTAATGTAGTGCGAATTTTTAACGTGCGAATTATAAGCTGGCGTAAAAGGATTGAGATACTGCCCTCAAAGCAGATGGTCGCGAGTTCTAATCCAGCCTTACGGTTATTGATTTTTTGGTGAACACAAAATATTTACCTTGCTACTCCGCTACTTACGTGCAAGATAACCAAGCTTGTGCGAAATGTATACGTTCTGCATGCAAGCCCTCCCTCCACTACTGCCACACAAAACGCACACAAATCCCACAAACTTAATTAATCCTATCACCACACAAACACTGACGCGCGTTTCGATCCCTCTACGGGATCATTATCAAAGTTAGAGCACAACCGATGTACATGCGAACCAACGTCGTGTTAATTTGTAAACCTATAAATAAACTAAATGTACCCACATTCGTTATATTTCCAAACTACCCTCTTATTTATAATTTTTATATTTAATTTATTTTTATTTTTATTTTAGGTCAAGAGTACCCGAAACCGACGAGCATGTATGAAGAGATTGATGAATGTGGATGAAGCGAAAGAGGTATGTCAGGATCGTAGCAAGTGGAACAAAGTAGTCTCTGCCTACCCCTGTGGGAAAGAGGCGTGACGATATGTATGTATGTATGTATGTATGTATATTTAATTTTTAAATTTTTATATTTTGTGTTCATTGAAATGGACCTCCGCAAAGTAACGCCTGATTCAATAAAAGATTTTTTGGTGTTTATGCGACAGAAATATCACGTTTGCTACGAAATCATGTTAATCCAGCAATCACTAGCCTTGTAGGGCTTAAAGAAAGCTAAGTTTTCAAGTTTCACCACTGTCTGTAAAGTTCCTGGTATCTTAAAAAGTGACAGTTATTTATATTTTTCTCTTTATTTATTACTACGTAACAGAGACGACATCATAGATAACCGACACTTAAAATATCAAGGTTTTAACTGAGTTGTGAAAGCCCTTAATATAGTTCGTATGTAAATCGATAGTTCATGGTTAATTTCAGAGGTTAACGAACTGTAAGGTAATATGTGCCATTTTAGAAAATAAATTATCGTAGTTTAGATTGTTAAAAGAAAAAAAAACTTAGGTAATACCGTAGGTAAGTAGGTAATTACGGTATAAAATAAAAGTAACCTCTACTATATTAGTACTATATTTAACCGACTTCAAAAAAAGGAGGAGGTTCCTATGTTCGACTGCATGTAGGTATGTGTTTTTTTTCAACAAAATTTTTGCATGTTTAAATTTTGTGTCTTTTCGTAGCTTTGTAAAAGGCGGATGAAAATTTAATGAATTTTGTCTCATAATTGAAGTGAAACGGTGTCGATAACCTTTACTATGTAATTAGGAGTATCATCACGCATTAAATTTTCAACGGGTTAGCAGGCGCGTGGCGTCATTAAGGTCCATTGTTGTCGGGCTAGGCGCGCGACTGTCGATAGTGCATTCGATTAAATTTTGCGTGTATTACAAGTGTACAAGTGATGATGATATCCATAAATACATACATACATACAGCCACGCCTCTTTCCCATAGGGGTAGGCAGAGACTACTTTGTTCCACTTGCTACGATTCTGACACCTCTTTCGCTTCATCAACATTCATCAATCTCTTCATACATGCTCGTCAGTTTCGGGTACTCCTGAACTGCCCTTTTTTCAAAACGTCTCCTATTTGGTCCAGAAACGTCCGTCTAGCCCTTCCCCTCCCAACGCACCCTTTCACACTCCCCATATAGATCTGTTTAGTTAGTCTACTTTAATCCATCCTCTCTACGTGACCTAACCAACTAAGCATACTCTTTTCTATCCTAGTCACTATATCTTCTTATTCTTCGTCTTCTTCTTCAATTTCTTCTTTTCTTCTTCTTTTTTATATCCATAAATGTAACAAATAAAATAAAATAGTACACCTTCATCCTACTAATATTATAAATGCGAAAGTTTGTGAGGAAGGATGTTTGTTACTCTTTTACGCCAGAACGGCTTAACGGATCTGGATGAAATTTGGAAAAAAGATAAATTATGATCTGGAATAACACATAGGTTACTTTTTATCCCGGAAAATTGCGTAGTTCCCGCGGGATAGCGATAAACGAATTCTTTGCGGACGAAGTCGCGGACAACAGCTAGTCCTTTTAATAAATTCGGTTACAAAGGACAACCTTCTTAAACATACCTGTCCCATGTCTAAATCTTCTTTTTAATGAAGATAATTATGCCATCCACCGAATTATGAAAAAAAATGTGAGACATAAAACACTCTCAGGCATGCGCTATAAATAAACACATTCTGCGAAACAATATTCAGCACAAAACTCTCCCGCATACATAATAACCCCTTTTCATTTTGTCACATAAAAATAATGTAGCCCAAGATACTGTTTCCTTCGTCCATTTCAACATCCAAAATTATCGATATCGACTTTCGCCCCCGCTGTCGCCCCCGCTCGCGCCCCCGCTGCCGCCAGCTCGGGGGCGCCGGCGCCGCGGGTGTAATTGTCAAATTAGCGGCAGATCAAAGGATTCGGCGATTTGTCGCTTTTTGATAATGTGATAAGTTTCGCGGGCGATTACGTCGAGGCGGGGCGTCAGTGACAGCGGGGCTGTTGAAATAATTTTAAACTTGCTTTCTAATGCAAACTGAGCGTAAATTGGTACCCGTAGCAAAATAATGTCATACTATTTGACAATTTAATGCTCATGCGTTCGATGCGTTTTATGCCACAAAGTGCATAGAGCGTCTAGTGTATATTTTTGATACAAAAAAGTCTCAAACGCGTTCGCGTAAACGATTTAATTAGTAGGTACCTATGGAAAAATTGGTAGCGCCACAATAATCTCACAGTGTTTCTCACGCGCTGGAGACTTTTGTGGATGCCTCACAATGTTTGCTAGCTATAGGTATTAGGTAGGTATATTGTTAGACTTATGGATTTCTGTTTTCTTTTGTTGTTTTATTTTTTCTTTTACTGTCTAGTTGCAGGCTAGCAACGTCGAAGTTTCTAAAACGTTCCCATAGTGAGCCTGTGGGGACGGAAGCGATACATGCCCTCGGTACCGCTCTGCTTTCAGAGCAGGACATGAGTGCGTGAGAGCCAACATTGGGGGCGGCAGACGTAAGCTTGCCTTCGGAATCCAATGACAGGGAATGATCATGGATAAAGTAGCCACAATGTCTGCCTATTTTCCTTGCCATTTCCCATACCGCTCGTCGAGTGTGGCCTGCGGTCCTAGCGTAAGAAACCGCTATAAGTAAGGCCATGGCCGTACCAGCCACCCCGCGGAAAGCATTCGCCGGGTAATTACCACCGCCTGCACCCGATACTCGCTTGTTACTGCAACTCACTCTATACTTGCCGTTTAAAAGGTGCCGAAGCTAGGGGAACGATTTTAGAAGGAAGATTTGGAAATCTGGTTTAAGAAAATTTTCGTCTCTCGACTAAGCTTCGACTGTGTGTCAATTTCTGATGATGACTGTAGGTATCTACAAAAAACGGAACCCTTGTATGATCTCTTTATTGTGCAGTCGAGGGCATAAATATCTATAAAGATAAAGATAATTGATTCTACAAAATACATCTATACAACCATCATGTTAAATATATGTGTCACCGGCCTTATTGTTTATTTATGGTATGAAGGTGTATAGATGTTTTTGACGTCTTGGTAACGTGCATATATTTGTGCCCTTGACTGGACAATAAAGTGATCATTATAAAGGTTCCGTTTTTTGTAGGTACATCAAGCATCAGAAGTCGACCAACACACGAAGAGCTCAAAATGATCTACGCGCCCTCTTGTGGCGATAGAGTTGATAGAAACACAATAGTTGTTGCAGTTAGACTGACTTTATTTTTTATTACCACGGATACAACAATAGAATAGAACACATGAATAAAATAGTTGACAGACAGTATTGTTAGCAACCACCAGTAACAATAGACTCTCTTCTTGTATTTAAGAGCCAGGCTCTTGTCGGTGGAGTAGTCGCCACTCCGCTCGGTCCTCAGCCAGTCTTTTGACCTCCCGATACGACGCGACACCCACTCTCTCCTTCACCTGGTCAAAATACGTTAGTCTTGGCCTTGACAATAGACTATTTTGATATATTTTAACAAGAGTCATGTGTAGATAATTTTGAGCTCTTCGATTGTTCATCAACTTCTGAAGTTGACTCCGGTACCCTAAAAGTACCTACAAGGCGTATTCGAGTTGGCGGTGTCGCGATTGCAACTTGCCCGGCGCAGGAGTGGCGTGGACATCCGCCAATCAGCGCGGGCGCATCCTCATTGCGCGCAGGATGACGGCAATTCGCTGCCGGTCCGTCTACCGGGCTAAGAGTAAGGCCTCGCTCGAAGCGGAGCGTTTAGCGGGGCGTACAGCGTGGCGGGCAGCGGCAATGGGCGGCCCCATATCACCAACTCGACAATTAGTCGGTGACCATTGACAATACGACATACGTTGTTAATATTGTCAACCAGCGTAGATTTTCGTCGATTTTGTAATGTAAACCGAATTTAATTTCTAAACGACACTGAAAATTAGAACACATAGAAAAATCCGAAAAGTAAGGCTATGGCCGGGAATCGGACCCGGGTCCTCGTCATTCCGTGCCGCGTGCTATACCCCTACACCACCCATAGCAGGTGAGTAAGCCTCCGAATTTTTCTATCTGTTACCAACTGTCACGTGACCTTGTTACTATGCGAATATTAAATTTGTCGCTTAGCGTCATCTGTTTGAATGATGTGTCTGTACTACACAATTACAAACTCCCGTGGAACATGTACTGCTCACCAGGAAACCGAATTGTCACTTGTTACCAATAACTGTCGCATTGGTGACAATTTCAAATCTGTAACTATTAGGTACGGCCTATCCAACCAACCCGCACTGGGCCCGCGTGGGAACCATCCCTAAGCCCTCCAATTCTACTTGGCCTATGCCAAGAGGCGCACCGAATTACGCGATTTTGTATTTTAAAAAAAAGTGGCAACTACATATGTGCTGTTTTTATAGTAAATTCGGAATAAAAAATATTAATACTAATATTTTTTATTCCGAATTTATTTATTTATATATAAGCCTTTTTTTATTCCGAATTCGCTACAATTTCAGTAAGTACATGTTGTTGTTGTTATTGTCGTTTATTTATTAAATTGTCGCGTAATTCGGCGAGCCTCATGGCATAGGCCTCCTCCGTGTATTGGAGGGTTTGGGCTATAGTTCCCACCATCATCCATTCCATTCCATTAGTACTAATAACAATTACTAAAAAACCTTGCAGCACTAATCTCTCCTCCTTTTTATCCATTGTTAAACGAATAACATTTCACCCCTTCAGCTACTTTCCCAGCTGGTTTACAAGCTAAACAGCGGCTAAGCGGCCTGCCCCGGGCAATTAGTCGAGCGGTGACACTTGATCAATATTTATACGCAGGCATACGAGGGCTGTGAGTGTCGTGAACTAAAAGTAACGATCGACGGCACCTGTCCCTGAGACTACGGAAACAGTTATGCAGGCTGTAGGCTAGAAACGGAGATGGTTTTGCATCTTATGTATACATCAATCAATCTATCATGTCAGCCGAAAGACGTCCACTGCCGGACATAGGCCTCCTCCAAGACTCTTCCCTCGGACCGGTCCAGGCTTATTACGTAACACGCTCGCGATCACCATCGTCTTCATTTTGACAGTTCATGTATGGGCTGACAATTGGCATCGGAATCAGTTAGCTGTCACATTCATACAAGAACTGTCAAAATGAACACGATGGCGATTGCGAGCGAGTTACGTAATATGCTAGGCTAGCTGTGCCTTCCGCATCCACCGCGATCGCGCGATCCTAATCAGATCGCCAGGTCGTCAGTTCTTTATACATGATCTCATAAAATTATTTTGGAATTTAATTCAGCGGTGGTTGGATTAGTCTGACTGAATAGCCCTGCTAGACAGAACCTAAAGCAACAATACCTAATGGCTACGCTTAGCATGATTGTGGGCGTATAGGTGGAAAAGGGAATCAAAATAGAGATGAGTTGCTAGCCGCAGTAGCCGCATCACCTATAACAAGATTCCTAAGATTTTTGCCCGTTCTAAAAATAAGTACGTACTTATATTTTGCCCAGGGCAAATGTAAATGCTCAAGTGACGGATAAAGACCAACGAATGTTAAGTTAGCACAAGTTTGAAAATTTATGAACGGAAGTTAGTCATGACAGACAAGCAATTCCAAGCATATCGGGTATGTACAAAATTTGATAGTCAAACAGAACTGAAAAAAATATTCCGACTAGGATATTTCCTTTAAACCTCGTCTTACATAGAACACAGCCACTAACACAAACCATCAATAGCTTACGAGTTAACGTTACCCACAGAAGCCACATCTCACCATAATAGTCACTCAGCTCCAAAACATCATATCATCCACATAGACAACCGGCCATACGCCGTTCGGAATCTAAAGTTCTCAAAACAGTTGATGCTCGCTCGTCACCATCTGTCAAGAATTCAAGACGTCAAAGAAAATTAAAAGGAATAATAATCGGTAGCCGTGCCCGTCAAGTCATTGTGTAGGTTCCAAGCCACTTCCAGTTTCCAAACACTAACGAGCAGCAACTGTTTTTATTTTACAAAACAATTTAGAGGCTCCCGTTTACCACGGTTTATTTATCCCATTGTGCGTAAGCGGATCAGTCCAGGCCTTTTTTACGTTAATCAAATAAACATTAATTTGGTATGGAGGAAGCAATTATTGTGGTCTGTTGTTGAACCGTTCTGGTGTGAACTGGGAAGGGAACGTCTGTAGACGGATGTGTTTTTAAACGGTTACGATAGGTTTTAGTTATCGCTTGGGGACATAGCTTTGGTGTTCCAACGGCTTCGGCTTCCGTTCTGTTTTGACTCGCCGTACGGGAAAATTGTGTTAACCAGAAAAAGTTGCCGTACGATTTGAGCACGGGTAACTAATTGCGTTTTGCCAACGCTCTGTACAGACCTACTGTGGTTCTCGAACTGTGGCTGTTCCGTGGCAAAATAAAAACCGACCGAATGCGAGTCGGACTCGTGTGCTGTTCTAAAAAAAAAACCACACTCAGGATCTCTTAAAGTTGTTATAGTGGCCACACTGCAAATTTCATAGTGACTTGGTGATTTAAAAAATAAAAGCCTTTGAAAGATTGACGGATGGAATCTTTTGGGCATGAAACCCTAAAAAGTGATTGATTTGTAGAATGTTAAAACAAAAACCCTAGAACGTCACTTACCGACAATATTTAGTGTTTAAATTTGGAATAGGGATGCGTATGAGTACATTGAGTACAGTGTGGTTCTATTGACAATGCATTTATCCAAATACTTGTATTTGCCAAAACTAAACGCCTCACGTATCATCTGAACTTATTTTCCATTTTAACTTCTCATTCAAACAAACAAGACGAATAATTTTAAAAAAGAAAAACAATTTAAACTGACAGAAGCTCATTGAGCAGCGAAACGTATTCAAATATCGAAAATTGTTGACAAATTAAGTTCCCTACGCGGAGTCGAACTCCCTTACCACTTGAGAGCTCGTCTCTCCAAAATTGTACAACTTCACCAAAATACCACCACAACCAGACTGTACCAACGCACTCTTACATAAAGAGATCAAAGCTCAAAATTGAAAGTAAACGGTTTCAAGAAACGCAAAGTAAACTTGGGCATTTTATACGAAGGGACGGGACAGCCGTTCGTTTTACTAGTTACTCAATTAGGCCCTTTGTATTTGTTTATCTGAGTTTGTATAGCCGAATGGAAAGAGACACAGATATAATCCACACTAAGAATAAAAGAGTCGGCCGATGCAAAGTAATTTGAGACAGTTCTTTTCACCAGCGCGGTAATACGTTCCTATTTTGAATGGCAACACGAAACTGGCGGGAAATGCATTTACATTTTTTCTTTTTCTAATTTGTGTAATGGCGGCTGTCACCGATTTTCTTTGATACATTCCCGTTTGGAAAGTTAATGCGGTTCTTTGATGGTTTTTGTGACTGCTAAAAATGTTTGTATTGACTTTAATGTGGCAACCTTTTGGGAAATCCTCTAAAAGTAATTGGTTTTTAACTTGTAGCTGGCCGGCACGTTTAGCGCTAGGCACATAAACCGCGTACTTAAGTAAACGAAAGAATCACATGGTTTGAATTTGGAACGCGTTTCTTTTCACCGAATTCGTTTATTCCACAGTTAATGCAGGGCCAATAGCGGCAGAGTGAACAATTACAGTGCCAGCCTTTCTATTTGAATACACATTATCTATACGATTACCTTGCCATGACTTCTCTATGCAATTCAATTACAACTCAGTTCAGGTTTAGCTGTTATTTTCAGTATGGATCTGACAGCGAGCGAACCTAAACTGAATCGCATTAAGACGTCATAGTAAGGCCCCTGCAAGCAGTACCTTGAATAGGGCGCTATAACAATTCGTTGAATGAAAGTCAAGTTCAATTAAAAGTTAAAAACATTTTAACATTCGTCACTCTCCAGAAAGTGAAGTCCACTCGATAGAAGAGGCCGTCCCTAGCTATAGTGACTTTATAAATGTATGGGTTTAGTTTCCTTTGCCTTTCCTACACGGAAGTAAAGAATTAAAAAACTACAGATGTAGCATTGTGGGCTGGTAATGTAACAACTGCCAGGCAACAAATCTCTACCGTAGGCGTTCGCAGAAATAATCAATCACAGAGTTTTCACGTCCAATTTCATTCAAAATAGAGCTCCCCAATATTGACTGTAGCTTTATATTCGTGTCATACACTGACTTTAGGTGTTACAAGAAATTGGACAAGCGCGAGTCGCACTCACACACGAAAGGTCCCGTACATTTGCAATTTTTAAATACTACCTATAAAAAATCGATGATAAGATTAAGCATTGTTGGAACGGTCTATCATTAACTCTATTTTAGCACGTATGTTTTTACTTTTTATTTCACTTAAAACACAAAGTTTATAGCGTAACATAATATATGTCCCAAGGTGAACTTGTGCCGTAAATTCTTCCAGTTAACTTTCGAACAATTGACAAGATATCACAAACAAGAGTAGACGAGATATTATTTTAATATCTGCCTATAAATGTTTAAGAAATACTTGTATCACCAAGACAGACTGATGGAAAGAAAACAGAGCTTTAATGGGGTCTTTGGTGCCCTATAGGTAAGGTACGGAACCCTAAAAAGATTTCCGTTCGATCCGCACCCCTCGCAAATATGGGAATATCGGGACTTTGTGCGATCAGGATCGATGGTGCATAAAACATCGCTACGAAATCAAACAAAAACTTGTCGGCGTGGTGCGAGAGAGAGCCAAAATACTATTTTTTGTGAACACTGTCAAACTGTTGTCAAACACACAACTTTTCAAGATAAAAAGTGCGATTATTGTAATGTTTTATTGTCTTGAAATGTGTTTTGATGTCGTTTAAAAAATAGTTACGTACGTCGTTCTTCCTTTTAACCTATAATGCAAAGTTTTATGCGGCGCATTCTTCTTGGCAATGATGGTCTTTCCGAATGCGCTGGTAGATTAAACAAAAGACATGTAAAAGAGCCCTTGGCGGCCTATTTGCAAAATAAACTTTTGACTTTTGTACAGAGAACATTTATTGCATAATGCGCTCCATTTATGCATAACACCCTCACACCCTTCTCGAATCCGAACCGGGGTTCATAACGAACCTTGCACTCGGAGCGCGCCACCAAAACAACCCTTAATACAACCCCATAAGGCTGAGATTGCAAAATGAAGAGACAAGTAGCTGACTGTACATTTGGCGCCTTATAAAGTTTTTTTGCAAAACCCGTTAGCGCTGTTGACTTAAATCATAAAGTGTTTATTGACAGATCTAATTTGAGAGTTCTTTTGCATTTGTATTAGTTAACTACTGGGGCTTTACCATGACGTTTTAAGCTATTCAATACCGACTCAGTTCAGGTTTTAGCTGTCATTTTTAGTATGAATCTGACAGCGGGTGGAGCATTTGTTAGCTTAAGGCGCTGTCAACAGCAAATGACCTTAAGCAGCGCCACTCTTCACACATACGGTTCGCATGCCTGTGAGTGAAAGAGAAGAAACTATTCCGGGAGCTTGGCGCGCGTGTAAAATCTTGCAAATAAGACACAAATAAGAAGAAATAAACAAAAGGATGGATTATTTGTGAAATATGACTCGTTAGCCGTGTAGGTATGTCAAAAGTCAAAAAGTCAAAAGTCAAAAGTTTATTTTGCAAATAGGCCGCCGAGGGCTCTTTTACATGTCTTTTTTTGAATCTACCAGCGCATTCGGAAAGACCATCATTGCCAAGAAGAATGCGCCGCAAGAAACTTGGCAGAAAGTCATTTTTTCAAAATAAAATAGATTTACAATAGTACTTAAATTCTACTTAACTTACCTAATACAATTAATACATTTTATAAAAAGGGATGTAAAAGGTCCCTAAGTTAAGTCCGTACCTTAAATTACATTGGTCTATAGTAGAGATGTATAAAGTCTCTACTGGTCAAAGCGAAACAAAATATGCGATAATGATAAGAAAGAGAAAGCAAAAGCAAAAAGTGAATAAAAATAATCTAAGTTTAGTGGAGGTGTAAAACGCCTCCACCGTCAAATAAGTTAATTGGAGATATCTCCAATGTCGATGAGAAAAAGAGCAAAAAAAAAAAAAAAAAAAAATTATTATATATAATAAAAAATATGAAATATGCATTTCATGTCAAGTAAGTAACTGATAAGCTTTTGGATTCCGAAGGCAAGCTTACGTCTGCCGCCCCCAATGTTGGCTCACACGCGCTCATGTCATGCTCTGAAAGCAGAGCGGTACCGAGGGCATGTGTCACTTCCGTCCCCACAGGCTCGCTATGGGGACGTTTTAGGAACTTCGACGCTGCTAGCCTGTAACTAGACAGTAAATGGAAAAATAAAACAACAAAAGAAAACGGAAATCCATAAGCTTAACAATATACCTACCTAATACCTAACTTAGCACACATACACATACGACATAGCAATATTTATGTCCTTGTAAATAATTAATAATAATAAAAATAAAAATATTACTAAAGTAAAAAGAAAATAATAATACAAACTAATTAAAACAGGTAGGCACAATATTTAAATTGATAAGATGCTAATATTGATAATGTCTATATAATCTTTAATCTTAATAAAATTTTTAGTTCAGTACCGAGATCAGCAAGTCTACAGCAGACGGTAGCAACAGGGCCAGAGACCGTATATAGATACTACACACACGCACACACACACACACACACACACATACTACAGGATCACTCACAAAGCACTGGATTCTCCGGCTTACGGTCATTTTTCCAAAGATGGCCATGTCATATTATCGTCGCACATATAATCATCTACTGTGTAATACGCTTTCTTCAAGAGCGTGTTCTTTATGTATCTCTTGAATGACACATGTGGCAGTTTCCACGCATCAACAGGCACTTTGTTGTAGAACCTGACACAGTTTCCCAGAAAAGATTTACTTACTTTCCGTAGACGAAATTTAGGAACGAGAAGCTTGTGTTTATTTCGAGTGTTGAAATCATGGATGTCTGACACTTTCTTAAAGGAATTGAAATTCTTATGTGTATACATAATCACATCATGTATGTACTGCGAAGCTACTGTAAGAATTTCTATCTCTTTAAAGCGCTCTCTTAATGACTCTCGGGAGCTCAGGTTATAGATGGACCGAACTGCCCTCTTCTGTAGAATGAATATAGTCTGTATGTCAGCTGCTCTTCCCCAAATCAGAATGCCGTAAGACAAAATGCTGTGAAAGTAACTGAAATAAACTAGTCGAGCTGTTTCCACGTTGGTGAATTGTCTGATTCTTCGTACAGCATAGGCGGCAGAACTCAATCTACCAGCAAGAACAGAAATATGTGGGCTCCACTGTAAGTTTCGATCCAAGGTGAGACCAAGAAAAACGGTGTCATCAACGAGGTTCAGCTTCTCTCCGTTCATGGAAATGGTTGTTTCAACCTGTCGTACATTTGGTAACGAAAATTTAATACATTTCGTTTTAGCTGCGTTTAGTAGTAGATTGTTCGCAGTAAACCATTGAAGCACTTCTGTTAGAGTCTCATTGATGTGACTTTGATCTTCCTGTTGCCTGTCTACCTTGAAAATCAGAGAGGTGTCATCAGCAAACAAAACTATGTCACATTTGTTTTCCAGCAGTCGGGGCAGGTCATTGATATATACCAGAAAGAGAAAAGGTCCCAATATTGAACCCTGTGGTACTCCAAGCTTCACCGGCGCACCACATGACTGCACTCTATTTATGTCCACTTTCTGGATTCTCTGACTGAGATAGGACATGACAAGCTTTAGTGAGTTCTCAGAAAGCCCATAGTGCTCAAGTTTGCGGATAAGCGTTTCATGCTCCACGCAATCAAATGCTTTGGAGAGATCGCAGAATATCCCTATTGCATCTTGCGAATGTTCCCATGCATCATAAATATACTTAATGAGTGCAGCCGCCGCATCTGTGGTGGATCGGCCTTTAGTGAAACCAAATTGCTGGCTGTGAAGTAATTCATTTACATTGAAATGATGCAACATCTGATTTAACATTATCCTCTCAAACACTTTACTGAGCACTGGAAGAACAGAAATTTTTAAACATGGTTTATGAATATGTTGACTTCATGTTTTTAATTGCAGACCCATACGTCGAAAAAATAAAGACATAGAACCGTTTAATGATGATATTAAGACCAATCTTTGCAATTATTTTCTATCGAGCCGATTTTGTTCAATTATGTATCGAGTCCGTCTAGCGTGTTTGAAATATGATGAAGTGTGTAGTTTTTCTGTAAAAAGTGCTTAAATAACATCAATTTCAACAAAATTAGGTGTTGTCAGCCTCTTAAGGGTTCAGCGTAAACTCAGCTTAGACCAAACCATCCTTCAGCCATCCGATATAGAGCCATTCAAATAAATAAATATATTTTCATTTTCATTATGCTCTGAAAGTTTCCCGTGTGATATTTTTCAATTATTATTCCCTTTTGTGATTGCTTTTAACTGTTACGAACCCAATACCAAACTCAACTCCAACAAGGCAAATTCTCAAGCATTCTCGACTCGCCTCGAAACTTTAAAACCAACAACAATTGCGTCTAATTTAATAATTACAGCACCTTTTTCCCACGTAACGCATTTGAAACAAAATGTAAAGGTATTGCTCTTAAATTGTTTTTGCAAATACAAAACAGACTTAAATTGAGTGCCAGTCCCCTAACCTTCCTCTAGTGGGGTTGTTGAGTTGTACTCAATTAGTCAAGAGGGCACTAGCTTTTGTTTCGCTTTTAAATTTTATTGTTTTGAGTTGGTGAGAAATCGACTTGACTTTGTAACTTTAGTTCTTTGAAATTAAGGGTCTTGCGACCGTTTCTTGCGTTAGTTTCATTGTTAAATTTATATTTAAGTTAAAGCTAATTTTTTAACGGGTAAAATCGTAAAGTCGAAGTAAAATTGACAACATTTCATTTGATAGGAAATATCAAATGAATCAAGAAATTTTTATTTCTTAATTTTTATGTTTACTTTTACGGTTTTACCGTTAGAAAGAACCTGCTATGGGTGGTGTAGGGGTATAGCACGCGTCACGGAATGACGAGGACCCGGGTTCGATTCCCGGCCATAGCTTTACTTTTCGGATTTTTCTATGTGTTCTAATTTTCAGTGTCGTTTAGAAATTTAACATTTCATTTTTATAACACCTGAAAATGTATATATGGTTCGAAAGCATTTTGCCTCCTGATCACTGCAATATGTTTATATAATTTTAATATCGCGTATTATATAAAATAAAAAATAATTAAAAATATGTCCTAATTTTACCAAAACTACCACAGGATAGGTGAAACACCTTTGCCTTTTTAACGAGAAAAAATAAGCGACCATAATTTTGTATATGACAACTTCAAAGTACAAGGGGGGCAACTCTGAAATCTATTTTTGAAATTCGTTGCATACCTTCTCTCTCACTCTCAAGTTAATGACTATATTAGTATGAGCGGAACAGCACGAAGCGAACCTCGAAAATCGAATATCGGAGAATAAGGCCTGACATTGACAATTTGAAATTGACGTCAGATTTTTTTCTATACAGAAAAGACAAAAGGATAAGTGTCTATTCTGTGATAGTATCGGAGTTACGCCCTTTTAGAATAAGCAAAAATAAATAAATTAATTATAAATTTAATACAAACCTTAGCGAAAAAATTAAACTGTCAGCATGTTCATCTTTTCAAACAGAATACAGAGAACCATTAAAATGATAGGCTCAGAAATATGAAATGTTGTCAATTCTTGATAGTCTGAAGTAATACTGTAAATAAGTGTTAACTTTGTTAACTTTGAAACCCAGAGGTTAGGGAACCTGCCTGACTGTAAAAATAGACACGTCAGTTAACGTAATCCCAAACTAAGCACAGCTATTGCTGTGGAACTATGGATAATAGAGGATACTAGGCTACGGATAAACATTAAACATCCAAGACTCGGGAAAAAACATTCGTATTATTACTATTATTTATTCCCAAAGCTGGCGGGATCACATGCACGACCTCAAGTTCCAAGTAACCAGATTCTATAACCAATACGTTATTCAGTCGTTCGTTGATGTTGACTCCCGGAGAGTACTAAACGCTTCAAAAAACAAGGGAAAAAAAACTGCTTGTAAATTGGCTTGGTTCAGGAAGTCTTAGTGCAGTAATAAAATCACCTACTCGTAATTGTACGAGGTTTTAGACATCCCTCACACCTTTCCGCAGCGTCACATTCATTTTCAGTTTCAAGCGCCGCTTCCCAATTAGCGAATCCTACAGTGGTCAATTAAAACTCCACAGTTTAAACTCCATTTATCACTTAGAAATGACACCTAAATCATTCACAGGTAGAGTTAAAATTGTGGTGTCACTATAAGGGATATAAGACTTTTGGGAGTAGGCAGTTTTCTGTCTTACGTTTTTTGGCAATCGTTGGTTTTAAAACTCTAATGAACTCTCGTTAAATGTTTGAGGGCCCTCTGAGGGGTGTCTGTCTGTCTGTCAACCGGGTTTGGTCGCTGTCCAACTCTAAATCAGCGTGAAGAGCGCTCAAGCTCAAGCACACATGGGTCAATTTAAACGGTACTTACGTATATATTATCTATCATTTCGGTGTCATTTACCTGTTTTTTTTGAGATTTTTATGTAACAAAAGATACTTTAGACTATTATTAAAAATACCTAAAACGGAACCTGAAATCTTAAACAATTTTCGATATGTTAAAGATAGAATATCTAAACACGCAAAGGAATGATAAATGTACACTAGAATGATAAAAATAGTGCACCGTAATAAGATTTCGTACACAGGAATGATAATAGAAATGGATCTCTACAGTCGTATCTTCTACTTAATTCCTACTATCATGCATTTTTTACAGGATGATTGTGAGCTGTGTGAGTGAACTTCAAAAGGCGATGTAAAGACATTTCTTCTTCAAAAAGAAAGCCTGAGCTCGGCCAATAACAGTTTTAATGAACAATTTGTCTTCTCGGTATATTCCGTTGTCCATAATATTCTAAATCCGATATCTTAACGAGATACTCCTGCTTTTGTTTGTACACGATGCTAACTCAATCTGAATCCTGAGATTATTAAGCCGGCCAATTTAAAAATGGAATAACAGAGTAATTGAATCAGCTTGCCTACTCAGTGACTTACATTAATTCAGTTCCTTTGTTTTCTTCATTAAGATTGGGGAGAAAAATAATTGTTGAGATTTTTACAAGCTTTTTTTAAACTTGCTACGTGTATAAGGCATTTTCATTCTTACCTGTCCTTTTTTTTTATGTGAATAGGAAGGCAAACGAGCAAGTGAGTCACCTGATGGTAAGCGATCACCACTGCCCATAGACACCCGCAACCCCGGAGGGATTGCAGATGCGTTGCCAACCTAGAGGATTTAGATGAAATGCCTTTTGTGCCCGTAATTTCCCCGGCTGTCTTAACTCTCCACGCCGGAACACAGCAGTGCAAGCACTGCTGCTTAGCGGCAGGACTAGCGAGTAAGATGGTGGTAGCGATCCGGACGGACCTTGCACAAGGCCCTACCACCCGCAAAAACCTATTTGGTAAAGTCCTATTTGGTAAACAAAATTCTAACCCCAATATGCAAATTGTTGTAAATAATAAGGTGTACACATACATATCGTCACGCCTCTTTCCCACAGAGGTAGGCAGAGACTACTTTGTTCCACTTGCTACGATCCTGACATACCTCTTTCGCTTCATCCACATTCATCAATCTCTTCATACATGCTCGTCGGTTTCGGGTACTCTTGACCTGGCCTTTCTCCAAAACGTCCCCAATTTGATCACGGAACGTCTGCCTAGGCCTTCCCCTCCCAACGCACCCATTCACACTCCCCATATAAATTTGTTTAGTTAATCTTCTTTCATCCATCCTCTCTACGTGACCAAACCAACTAAGCATACTTTTTTCTATCCTAGTCACTATATCTTCTTTCACACCAGCACATTCCCTTATCACACTATTCCTTATTCTATCTTTCAGTGATACACCTTCCATAAGGTGTATTATGTTATGAAATAAACCTGAGGCAATATTTTGTACATCATTTTGCTGATATTTTATCTCCAGTTCCTTTATTTACGATGAAATAGTTAAAAAATAACAAAAATGAGACGTTTTGAGGTTAGAATTTTGTTACCAAATAGCACAGGTAAGAATGAAAGTATTTTATGCATGTAATATGTTTGTCCGGGTGGAATCTTGCGAGTCACTTTTGAAACAGATATCTTCAACCGATTGAGCTGAAATTATACAAGCTTTAGTATAAGTCAGATGACAATACAATAGTAGAGTTCTAGTGGCCCAGCCAGGATGGTCTCCGCAGGAGGGAACTCGTCAACGGTTGCTCCGATTGACTTGAAATTTGGTACACATTATATAGGACGTATGACAATGCAAGTACAGTTCTGTTAGCATAAAGTACAGTCAGCAAAAAAAATTAGTTTTAATAATGACATTTTTGGCAGTTTTTTTTTTTATTTTTATTTTTATTTAGGCAACAAACAGTCACATAGTTGAACATATTATTAAGACATAATAAAGTGTAGACCTGGAGTGAGTGGTGAGTGGTTTGAGTTAATATTCATACTGTTACTGAGTCGGGATTGAATCACACTAACCCACCATGGTAAGGCCCCTGGTTTGCCTTTTCTTATAAAGATCGGCAGACTCGGGCGTCAAAAATGGGTCTAATTGTAACAGACCGCGGCATTACCGCGTTATTCCACGCGCTGGCTTTCGACAATTACTAGTCTTTTGTCTCGCTTGTGCACCCTTCTCGCTTGTGAACCGTTTAGGGTACGCTTCCACAGAATTCCATGTTATACAAAGAAAAACATGGAATATGCCAGCTGCTTCTCTTCCCACACAGATGGTAAAAGCCCATTGAGGGAAGGCGTAAATCTTAGGAAACATGTTATAGGTTATAGGCGATGCGACTAGTACCTAACCCATCACCATTTTGATTCCCTATTTCATCTAAAATCACGCTAACCTCGGCTTTTAGTTTAGGTATCGTCACGTACAGTCACCAGCATAAATAAGTGATCATTTTTGTACCTTGTCGCTTTCAGTCGTTACATGATTTCGTATGGTTTGTCAAATATGACTTTAAAGTGACAAGGTACAAAAGTGATCACTTATTTATGCTGGTGACTGTACGTTATCACGGACGTAATTTATCTATCTAGTCAAGAGCATAAATATCGATACAGAAGATGTCAAATATATGTGTCACCGTCCTTATTGTTTGTGCCATAAAGGCACATATTTATGCCCTTGACTGTAGCTATGTTCCATAGAATTGAACATTGATTTGCTTCGCATGCGCATACAGGTTTCTTCGCGATGTTTCCCTTCACCGAAAAGCTCATGACAAATTTTAAACTAATTTTTTTTTCGCATTTAAACCCGAAAAACTTAGAGGCGCGACCCCCTGCTGGGAGAACACTGGTCATACCACTAGTCCACAAAAAAAAAGAAAGAAAGAGAAAGTGAAACATTTATTTACACACATTCGATACACGTAGATATAAAATAGGGAGAAATACAATATACCAGTATTTCACCACGTCTTTTTCTCAGCCAAAATTTCAGTTAGATATTTAATACATACATACATATCGTCACGCCTCTTTCCTACAGTGGTAGGCAGAGACTACTTTGTTCCACTTGCTATGCTCCTGACATACCTCTTTCGCTTCATCCACATTCATCAATCTCTTCTTACATGCTCGTCGGTTTCGGGTACTCTTGACCTGGCCTTTTTCCAAAACGTCCCCAATTTGATCACGGAACGTCCGCCTAGGCCTTCCCCTCCCAACGCACCCATTCACACTCCCCATATTTAATGATATAATAATGATAGATATTTAATGCAATTAATTATTTTCAATGACGAGTGTTAAGTTACAAATTAAACTAAAGTTATCGAACTATGAATTTAATTAGAACATAAAGAAAAATGTTGAGATATTATTGATTCTCCTTTTACTCTTATTATAGACAGAGGTCTCTCTCTGTCTTTACTAAGAGTGTTGTCGTTGATGTTCTAGTTATATAGTGTTGCTGGATATGAATATAAAACAATTCCAAAATATTACATACATACATAGAGTCTGTCTAACCAAAGCTGAACCCACTAGTTATTTGATTAGCAACATTATGTCTTTAAGTGTGTCTATCTGAGGTGTCATGTTGTGTGTCAAATTGACATTTCTCTAAGAAAATTGCAGCTGTGTGAGTGATCCTGTTCCTGTGTTACCCGGTCATGATTTTTTGAAATTGCCGCGTTTTTACAGGTTCAGCTTTGGTTAGACAGACTCTACATACCGTAACGCCTCTTTCCCACAGGGGTAGGCAGAGACTACTTTGTCCAAATTATTACTTATAATAAAAAGGTTATACAACCACATTTATATTTCCTGAACAACGAGATAAAAAGCAAATCGTCTTGAAACATAGTAAGGTAAAATTATGGCTAATTTTAATTGCGCGGCATTATCGCTTTATTCCGCGCCGCGGCCGTGTCGACAATTACCAGTCTTTTGTCTCCCTCGACGTACACCCCTCTCTCTCCAACGATCTGATAGCTAGACAGTTGAAATTTTCACAGATGATTTATTTCTGTGGCCGCTATAACAACAAATACTAAAAACATAATAAAATTAATATTTAAGGGGGTCTCCCATACCACAAACGTGTTTTTTTTTTCGTTTTTTGCTCCATACTAATAGTGGCAACAGGTAGACGCTTGAAATATTCACAGATGATGTATTTCTGTTGTCGCTATAACAAAAAATACTAAAAACTGGAATAATGTATGTAGTATGTATGTCTGTACAATATCACTGACCAATATAAAGTGACCCCACACTGCGTACATTTTGCTTTGGAGCGGGGCTCTGCTTACACTGGTTTAAGATTTTGTCTCAGTTTAGGGGTGTCTGGCAGGGGGAAGCAACCGCAGAAAGTGTCTGGCAAATGGATAACGTTATTTCTAAAGATGTTCTAAAGAACATATAAAAAAATTGACCTTAATACTTTAACGAATGTAAGGTGCTATTTTATACACCTTTACTACCTGATATCTGCCCAAGCAACCACAATGGAAACTCCATAGTCGCGGGTCGTTCTCACGTGTGTTGGAGACATACACAGAGAAACTTTCAGCTTTAATAAAATAACGAAGGTCTGGCACTCGTTGGCTCTAAGTCTATTATAGTAGGTACCTACACTGAAAAAAATATTTAACCAAATTACGAGTACTTTTTCTATTTCATCAATAACCATAATTCGGTAAGGCGTTATTAAAGTTAATTTGATTTAACAAACAGGTTTAGGTACCTATAAAGAACAAAAAATGACCAAAGATTTTGGTAAGATATTGCTTTAGTTATATAGTCACTTTTTTTAAGTAGGTAACACGCTGATGAAAGTTCGTTTTCATTTAGCAAATTATTTTTTTAAGTATTAAATTACTAATGTGTTGCAGACTTGGATAACCCTAACCACTCTGTGGGTTAATTCCTCTCTGGTACGTATTGCCATGATCGCTGCATTCTCTTATTGCTGCGAAAGCGAATTACTTGACAGATTGTAAATCGCATCCCGCGAGACGAATTTGCTGCCTTATTCTGGCAACACCAAATACACCAATATAATACAATAGGTACAATTACTCTTTATTGAACACCACATAAAATATAACAATCAAAACAGAAAAAGGTAGGTATACAAAAGTAATAAGGTAACAATAGGCGGTCTTATCGCTACAGAGCAATCTCTACCAGGCAACCATAACAGACTGGGGAAAGGAACAGATCTGAGCAGGGCCCTATTTTATAAAGCTACAAGGTACAATTTACAATCGGAAGTCTCTATCTAACACATACGGTCAGAAAGAGACTTCCGCTTGTAAATTGTAACTAGTAGCTTTATAAAATAGGGCCCAGGTGGGGCAATATACCTAGTTCTCTTCTGACGACACCACTTTTTTAGCCAACTTACAACCAACAAGGACGAGGTTCTCAATTCAGTTGTATTTTTTTTATACGCTAAAAAAGACAAACGAGCAAATGCCCATACAAACGAACAAAACAAACAAACAAACAAACAAAACAAACAAGCAAACGAACAAACGAGCAAATTACCTGTTGGTAAGCCAGCACCAACACAATGGACATCCGCAACACTAGAGGATTGCAAATCCGTTGCCAGCCTAAGAGGGCTAGGATGGAATACCTCTTGTGCCAGTAATTTCACCAGCTGTCTTACTCTCCACGCCGGAACACAACAGTGAGCGCTGCTTGGTGGCAGGATTAGCGAGTAAGACGTAGCATGAATATAATGAAATAATATAAAAATGAATGAGAAGAGGTGCCTGTTGAAGACCATCTAGAAATCAAGAAGAAAATTTTCTTGATTCATTTGATATTTCCTAGCTCTTAAGCTTAAAAGAAAAGAAAATATAAAAATGAAATGGCCCGCAATTGTCAGAATACGTACACTCGTGTGATCAGACGTTGAGATTGAATTCGTCCCCAGAACAATATGTCCCGAGGATCGCGTCTGATTCGATTTGACGATCCGCCGACACAGCGGCCATCTTGGATTTGATACAAATCTCGCTGGACCTTATTTTACTAGTAAAATTTAATAATATCAGTAATATTCGATACATTACGTTCTAGTTAATTTAATAGATACATACATAGGTACATATATACAGTGACGCCTCTTTCCCATAGGGATAGGCAGAGACTACTTTGTTCCACTTGCTACGATCCTGACATACCTCTTTCACTTCATCCACATTCATCAATCTCTTCTTACATGCTCGTCGGTCGTTAATTTGATACTTTTTAAAATGCACTATTTGCATACATACATACACACATCACGTTTATATCCCTTACGCGGTAGACAGAGCCTGAGGTAACAACTAGTGGTGGTCGTTATTACAACAGCAGATAACATAATGCATTATTTGCACGCAACGAACAACACATTATCGAATCGTCAACTATCCTGTTATCATTATTCGTTGTCTGTTGTCAACGTTGTCATACGCGCACTGTTGCCGCACTTGGCATTGAAGCGCAAGCGAGTGCGCAACAAATCAAGTAGGTGTGTGCGAGAGATAGCGCTATACGCGCGAGCTCGCATCGCAATCGCAATTCAAATACCTAACTGACTTTTGGTATCATTATTAGCTGTTGCTGCTTGTTGTCAGTCACTACAAGGTAACAGAGCGTTGTTTTGCTTTTGTCCCCGTACGTTTTTATTACGCTGCGATCGCGACGAAATAAGTATAACAATTATTTAATAATAAGTTCATTATCGTTTTGTAAAACAGCAATATAACAGCATAGCAGACAACAGTTTACAATAACAGCTATTTAAGAATAACACAACACTGTTATTCATTATTGCAAAACAGCCGTTATTGCCACCACTAGTAACAAGACCTAAAGGCCACGTTTATCATGATTGTAGGCGACAGGTGAAAAGGGGAATCAAAATAGTGATGTGGTTGGGCCGCATCGCCTATAACATGATTCACTATTTGGTTTAGTTTAAACTAACGACCCGCCCCGGCTTCGCACGGTATATTATGCATGTATTATACATATAAACCTTCCTCTTGATTTACCCTATCTATTAAAAAAACCGCATCAAAATCCGTTGCGTAGTTTTAAAGATTTAAGCATAGGTACATACTGCCGTGCAATCCTTAAACCACAGTAAGTGCTATTTGAACTTCTTACACTTACTGCGGTTTAAGGATTGCACGGCAGCATAGGGACATAGGGACGGAGAAAGCGACTTTGTTTTATACTATGTAGTGATAATGTATGGTATAACTTCGTTAGATTTAAGTAAAATGTTACCGTTTGTGTCCAAAAAAACATTAAAACAATTTTTTTGTTCAATAAGTTTGATTTGTATAAGAACTTTCAAAACGTGTCTTTCCAGCTTGATTTAATATTTGAGAAATTCGACCCAACGTAAATTGCTTTAACTTACTTTTTGCCAAATTTTAAAAACAATAACTGTCTTAGTTTTTTTTTTTTTTTTTTTTTAATTTATTTGACTCAAATAGAATATAAAAGAAGTACAAAATACTTATATCTATATACCTCTGCCAAACTGCATAGCAGTTTGTTGGCAGTTTTACTTTCTGTTAGTAAATAAATAAGATACAAATCCTTTAATATGATTTTTACAATCAAATAAGCACACATTTTTATCGACACTATGTAAGTAACGTATTGTCATTGGATCTGCGTTATATACCCAAGAGCAAAAATCAAGGGTCGCTTTTTCTTAGACTTTGTATGAAAAGTGTCCCGTTATTTTTGCTCGTGAGTACATAATGTATCTACTTCGCAAAATTTTATAAATAAATGATATTTATGAATGAAGCTAGTTAATGCAAATATAATTTTTATTCTCAAATAGATAACACGAAAGTGCGCCGAACCGATTTAAATGAACTTTGGCGAGTTGAAAGCTCACTCCTGTTGTTTTCTGCAACCGCATCGCCCTCATAAATTCATTAAAAGCTAATATAAAGCTTTCCTGATCCGGAATATTATTATAATGCGCCAACTTTAGGACGGCGATGCTCAAACTGTGCGGCTTCCTGCTTCGGGAATGTTTCAGTGCCCTTAGGCATTTTTGGTGCTACGGATTGACAAGGGGAGGGCATGATGCTTGAATACTGTTGATATGACGGCAGTTAATTATGCTTTTTTAAATCAATTTTGGCCGTTTCAATCAATATTTACAGAGACCCTTTATTTTTGGGTTCTAGTTCAGGGGCCTTACCATGACGTCCTAATTCCGACTCAGTTCAAGTTTTAGCTGTCACTTTTAGTATGAATCTTACAGCGAGCGGACCTAAACTGAATCGCATTAAGACTTCATGGTAAGGCCCCAGCTTGTTTTATCAGTTCTCTGGAACCGAAACGAAGAAAACTTAAAAGTACCGGTGACACCGGTACTTTTGACACCGGGTCCAAGCCCTGTTGGTAGAAATGTAAATGGGTTTTAACCCCCATGCGGTTCTTTTGATTTGAAAACCAGTTTCTTTGCGGTATTTCTTAGCCATGTTTGTTAAAATTCGCACTGGCAGTTTGAAAAGAATCAGCTCTTTTCCAAAATGATGTAAAGCATTTTGGCTTAAAATTAAATAATTTCTTTATTTACGTATGATTGCTCGATTAAAGCCGAATTTACATAATGCAACTAATTTCGTGCAACTAGCATTTACACTGCGGCGTTTGATTAATCACTCTTGAAGCGTTAAGTTATCGGCCGAGCAATGTAAAATTAGTTGCATAGTGTAAATTCCGCTTAAGAGGGAGGGGTAGAGGGGAAGGGGGGTTGTTAATTTTTTTTAATTTTATTGCTGTCATGTTCCCTTGTACTTCATCTTTGGTTAAAGTTTGGGAGCCCGTGGTCCCCAGCCCCGAGCAGCGAGCATGAAACATCGGGTTATTTTCTCATTAAGCAGATACCAGAGAGCATAATAGTGCCGGATTACTGTATCGGGTTACGGAGCCCCGGCCCTGTTGCTAGCCGTCGTTACCATATTGGGTGAATTGAATCAAAATTCTTTTTTAGGGTAACGGATGGAGCGCTTAATAACCCTCCGTTGTCTATCTGTATGTCTTTCTGTCTGTTACAGGCCTGTATCTTTTGAACTGTAATAAGTACAGTTGAAATAATAATAAATATATAATTACATAGCCGCTGAAACAACGAATAATAAAAAACACGATGGGTCCGTTCGAGTAAGCGTCCGACCCACGCTTGGTCAGGTTTTTTAGTTATAATAAATTGGATTAAGTACATAAAATTAAACATCTTCATATTTTTCGTATATGTATAATTATCTTTTTAACGCGAGCAAGAGCCAAGGAAAAATTAATGGCTACATCTTATGACATCTTTGTTGTATGTTTGTGTTCATTTTGAAACTGTTGAAATCAAACTTTAGATAGGTACATAGAATACTTTTTTCGACGTGGTTTTTTTCAGGACTTTAGTTTGACACCAATCTGCTTTTCAGCTTTCCTAAAACTTAACATTTCTTAGTAGGTATATATCAAAAGCTAATGAAGGACTAGATATTTATTTTTGAAAAACATTTTGTTTTTTCACAGGGATCGAACCAGGAACCTCCATCGCCAAAACCAGTCCCCCAAACAACTAGGCTATCCGGCCGTCTGCTATAATCACCAGAAAAAGCCATTACATGATCCTCAACGCAATTAGCTACGGTATATCACGTAAATGAGTTCCCTTTGAGAGCGGGATGGGGCCCACGCTTGAGCCATTTCGAGCCAGTTTGAGACCCCCGGGCCCCCAATTAGGGCCTCAAAGAGGCTCTGTGTCGACTCTTCCTGCTGATGCGATTTACCTAGTCGCTACTGAGAGATGTTGTTAGAGTTAACGTCGAGTTTAACGTATATTTAGCGCGGTATAAGACGCTGTTTAAAGCCGCAAACCCAAACTCTTTATTGCTTAAAATGTTGTGACAAAGATCTTATTTCAATCCTACTAGTATTATACATGCGAAAGTTTGTGAGTGACGATGTGAGTGTGTATGTTTGTTCCTTCTTCACGCTAAAACGACTGGACGGGTTTGGATAAAATTTGGAACGAAGATAGCTGGTACCCTAGATGAAAACATAGACTACTTTTTATCCCAGAAAATCGTATAGTTTCCGCGGGATAGCGATAAATATATCAATTGCTAATTCTACGCGGACGAAGTCGCGGGCAGAAGCTAGTGATCTTATAATTACTTGTGTACAGAGTCCGGCTAACGAAAGTTTGAGATTGGAATAGCGCGGCAAATATAAAAATTCAGTGTGTTGTGCCTTGAAGAAAAAAGATACGTAAGTAAAGTGGAACAAATCAGTGTATTGCTAGGTACAAACTACAGTTAATATTAAGTATTCGATTAATAGGCAACAGCTAACTTTCGCCCACTCCAGTCGTACTACAAATTCAGCACAATTTTTCATCTATTTCGAGCAACATTTTCTTGTTTCCTTTAAAAAATCGGGCCTATAATCATTTCCCAACCAAAGAATGTAGTGGTGTATCTGGTATGTGAATGATTTGTGTGTTCTCCCTAAAAATCCAATCAGAACTCTGAATGTTCATTACGACATTATTAGGGCAGATAATACTGCGGAGTGATTTAACGACGAAGTAACGAGATGAGCACGGTCGGGCGGCGCGGTATATTGCACGCCCGCGGGCACGGAGTCTGTTACGGGGGAAGAGGGAAGATAATACACTCGTAACAGAAACAGTAACTTACGAGTACTTCTATTTCATCTAATCTTTGTGTCTTGGTCTTGACTGTCATTCCCAAGCCCGAACAGACGAGTGAATTATTTATTACATCAAATTACACAGCATGACAGATAAACCAAAGCACTGTGAAATTAAAATACAGGTAAGAACAATATGGCGGTTCGTGCGGAATGGCGTCGCATTGTAAAGCAGGCCACAGAATCGGCGTGACGACCACGACCACTCTGGCAAGAGTGTAGCGCCAAAGAAGAAGAAGAAGAAGAACCATATCTAATTCACAAAGGAAAGTCGCATATCCATCATCTCGCTGAATTTCAAACATTCATCACACACGTCGTCTATTTAACTATACAGTTACGAGTATCTATCTACACAGTGCCGATTCGAGGAGCGAATTTATGAGGCGCAAATCTCGAACCACAAGAGATTTTTGGTGGGACGCAGGACACAGCCTCTCTAAAAGACCTTAAAATATAACTTAATGTGGGAACTTATACATCCCAAAAATAGTTATTATGAATTTCTTACATAAATGTATTTATAGTTAAGTAGAATCTAGTTATTGTACTTAAGTGTATTTATCGAGTCATGGATGTTATATGTATTTAAGTATGTATTTATCTACATTATATAAATATGTTTATCCGTTGCCTGGTACCCTTAGTACAAGCTCTGCTTAGTTTGGGACTGGGTCAATTGATGTAATTTGTCCCATGATATTTATTTTTATTTATTTATTATTTTATTTTGAAAAATTGACGATGGCAAAGTTTCTTGCGGCACGTGCTTCTTGGCAATAATGTCTTTCCAAATGCGTATTGTTTGAAAAATCAATTTTGATTTTGATTTTTAATTAAGTATTAGTGTAAGTTTTAGACAAGAAAAATGTCTCGAACCGATTATTTTGTTTCCGTTTTTAACATGCACCCACGTTGTCAAGTAGAAATTAATACGAAGTTAATTTACATTTTCTATTCTATTCTCCCTTAATGGCGGCCGAAAGGCTTGGGCCAATGTCAGTTTAATAATTTACATTTAACCTAGTCCGTTAACGAATATGGCCTTAGGTCCGAGCCCGGCGGCCGTGTATTACTTCTAGCCACCCCGCCTCTAGTTACAGCGATAGGGTCCCGTGGGAACAAGACAAAAACAAGAGTTCGTTAAGAAAAAAATGAGTGAGTAGGACTATTTAAAGTTAAGAGTATTTCCAATAAGCCAGTCAATGTACATAAAAATAATAATGTATGAAACTGTATCAAGGAAACAAAAATATCAAACTTTGAAAAACTACCCCCGTAGCGTGGCAGCAAATTTTTCAAAGTTTGCGTAGTCGATTGCAGGAGTGTCAACGACGAGACGACGCATGATATTATTTTTAAAAATCAAATCTAATTTTTTAACTGTGTTTAGAGTAAGCATGAACAAAATGAAATCCAGGAGGGCTTAGCATTTGTGAGACAGAAAGATAGGCCAAAGTTATATTACAAAATAATAACTGGCGACCAAAGGGCCGGCAGTTATCTCTCCCTACGAAAATGTATAGCGATTCAACGAGGGAATGTTGCCAGCCTTTTGGGCACTATGCCACGGGGGCCTTTTTAACCGACTTAAAAAAAGGAGGAGGTTCTCAATTCGGCTGTATGTTTTTTTAGCTCTAAGTTTTTTCAGCTTTATGAAAGTAGTTTTATTTTAGATTTTGCTTTGAATTTGTTTGTTAATTTTTTTTTATATATAAAATTGTTATTGATATATCTTGATTTACGATTGTACGTTCTGTGTCACAACGGAACTCATCGTGACTTGGAGTTCAGATTAAATAGATGAAATTTATAATAAGATACAAGATAGGTACAATTTTAATTCTGTCCACATTTCAAAAGTGAAAATAAAATTCGCCCTCCTATATAATTGGTCTGTCTACCCCGTAAGGGACAAAGACGTGTTATATGTATGTATGTATGTATAGTATTGATGCGGAACCTTGTCTCCAGCCGCGTGGGCGCGCCCGGCCCTCACGTGCCGCAGAAAACATCTGCTTTGTTTGTACTAATAAATTGCGATATGAGTTTTGCAAAATTGCATTTATAACGAGGCGTCTCTAATTGGTTTATCCAGTACACTAGTCTAGGTTTTCATTCAACGTCTATACACATATTAAATTAAATGGTACAGTCGAGGGCATAAAGATCCTGCCCGCGACTTCGTCCGCGTATAATTAGCAATTGGTATGTTTATCGCTATCCCGCGGGAACTATGCAAATTTCCGGGATAAAAAGTTGCCTATGTATTAATCTAAGTTACCAGCTATCTCCGTTCCAATTTTTTTCCGAATCTGTCCAGTCGTTTTAGCGTGAAGAAGGAACAAACATACACACTCACATCGTCACATCGTCATTCGTCACTCACAAACTTTCGCATTTATAATATTAGTAGGACCAGCCCGGCTAGCACGACAGCGCACAAGAGTCGCGTCGTGCGCGAGATAAACTACCCTTCTCTTTCTATTCTAGATCGAATAGAGGCCTTACCATGACGTCCTAATTCCGACTCAGTTCAAGTTTTAGCTGTCACTTTTAGTATGAATCTGACATCGAGCGAACCTAAACTGAACCGCATTAAGACGTCATGGTAAAGCCCCAGTAAGAAACAGACGGGCAATCTATTTTGCGCGCGACGCGACTCTTGTGCGTTCTCGTGCTAAACGGGGCATGTCAAACATATATGAGTTACGACCTTATTTGTTATGGCATAAAGGTTTATTAGATGTTCTTGACCTATGGGTATAAAATGTACAATTAAAAAATATATATCATCATCATCATCATCATCAGCCTATATTCGTCCACTGCTGGACATAGGCCTCTCCCATGGCACGCCACTGAGCACGATCCTCGGCCACTCTCATCCAGCTCTTGCCAGCCGCCTTGCGAAGATCCTCGCTCCACCGAGTTTGAGGACGTCCTACGCTACGTTTGCCGATCCGTGGTCTCCACTCAAGAACTCGTCTACCCCAACGGTTATCGGTTCTTCGGGTTAGATGACCGGCCCATTGCCACTTCAGCGTGCTAATGCGATGGGCTATGTCGATAACTTTGGTTCTCTGTCGGATCACTTCGTTACGAATTCGATCTTTTAGAGAAACTCCGAGCATAGCCCTTTTCATAGCACGCTGAGCAACTTTAAATTTGTGGACCAGCCCTACAGTGAGTGTCCATGTTTCGGCACCGTATGTCATGACGGGTAGGACGCACTGGTTAAAGACTTTCGTCTTTAAACTCTGTGGAATTGGCGATGTGAAGACTTGACGCAGTTTCCCATACGCTGCCCATCCCAGCTGTATTCTTCTGTTGGCCTCTTTCTCGAAGTTGTTTCTACCTAATTGCATAGTTTGCCCGAGGTAAACATACTCTTTAACCACCTCGAGGATATTGCCTTGAACTGCAATTGGTTCCGGACTTACATGTTCATTGAACATAACCTTGGTTTTATCCAGGTTCATCCGAAGACCAACGCGTTGGGAAGAATCAGCTAGGCCATTCAACATATGTTGCAAATCTTGCAGCGTTTCCGCCACGATGACGACATCATCTGCAAATCGTAAGTGTGAGAGGTACTCGCCATTTATGTTAATGCCGCGCCCCTTCCAGAAAAAATATATATTTTAAAAAATGTTACCATACAACAAGGTGAGTCGAAAAGAATAAAAAGCACTCGACGTAAGCGCGATAACTTCGCAAGACTTGACCTCACTATTTCATTTAGTAGCAGAGCAAAGCTACCCGTTTAGTTTCAAGTGGAACTCATCTCTGCCCACCCCCTAGGCTAAGCAAGCGTGAGCATACATCCTTTACGACCTTTATGGCAGCGCAGACAATCTCTCTGGAAAGTGACAACAAAACTTTATGCGTTATTCAAGCAGGGCCATCAAAGGGGACAATGTGTGCGTTTCCTCAGCCGGCCTTTGTCTACAATATTACAGTGATATTCAATCCAGCGGACCGCCGTAAAATGCATTTTGATTACCTGGTCACGCACGCTCAGGGTTGCCAGCTCAATATTATATACGAAAATGTCTGGATTTGATAACAAATCACTACCTACATAGTATAAAAAAGTCACTTTCCGCTGTCTGTCTCTATGTATGCTTAGATCTTTAAAACTACGCAACGGATTCTAATGAGGTTTTTTTAATAGATAGCGTGATTCTAGTGGTAGGTTTTTTTTTTATTTATTAATTTATATTTGTAGCCTTTATTTAGAATTCGCTACAATTTCAGTAAGCACAATGTTGTTGTTGTATTTTTTTTCTTTCTTATTAAATTGTCGCGTAATTCGGCGTGCCTCATGGCATAGGCCTCCTCCGTGTATTGGAGGGTTTGGGCTATAGGTCCCACGCGCGCTCAGTGCGGATTGAGAACTTAACAGACACCATTGAATCTCTTCGCAGATGTGTGCAGGTTTCCTCACGATGTTTGCCTTCACCGATAAGCTCATGGCAAATTTCAAACGTAATTTTCGCACATAAATTCCGAAAAACTCAGAGGTGCGAGCCCGGGATTTGAACCCACGACGCTCTGCTTGAGAGGCCACAGGTCAAACCACTAGGCTACAACGGCTTTTTTATGGTAGTGGAGTAGTGGTAGGTTTATTGTGACACAAATAACTATTATTACGTAGTATAAACCAGCTTCCGTGCTGGGCTAGGAGCAAAGAAAAAACATAGAATGTATAATACCTTTGCTTACTTCGTAAAAGCCGATGCGGCTAGCAACCCATCACTATTTTGATTCCCCTTTCCACCTATACGCCCAGTCATGTTAAACGTGGCCTTTAGGTCTTGTTACCTGGGTCCTGTCTACCCCGTAAGGGTTAAAGACGTGATTTATGTATACATTTATTATTTAAATCAGTCGTCGACAACCCTGTGTCGGCCAAATCAGTTTTCTTTGTCCGCGAGCCTGTGCAAGGAAAAACGAAATTCGGTTAACTTAGCGAAAGGATTATTGTGCATTTCCAGTTGTCTACTCATTCCGCACAGGGGGCGATTTTAGAACGAACATCACTCGAAAAATATCATTCAGAAAATGATAAAATACCGTGCTGATTTTGATTTTTAAGCTCATCACTCGAAATAACTATTCTATAACACTATAATGTATTTGAAATATTTATGTTGCTATGCCCTTCCAGGGTGTCACATCTGTACTACTTTATGATTATGATTTCCACCTTTAAACTGTAATGTGACTTGCAATAAATGATTCTATTCTATTCTATTCTATTCATCACTATTTTCATTCCCCTTTCCACCTCATCTCATCTCTCATCTCTCCAGCCTATATATAGTATATGTCCCACTGCTAGTCACAGGCAGCCTTTTCCACCTATACGCCCACAATCATGCTAAACGTGGCCTTTAGGTCTTGTTGCCTTAGGCTCTCTCTACCCCGCGAGGGATAAAGCCGTGATTTATGATTGTATGTATGTATGTAGATCTACTCGTAATTGATCCTGTCAACTAGTCGAAAGTTTAATTTGGGCTGAACTGTTTTTTGTAGCTTTCATTCAATTTTTTTTTCTAATTGAAGAGTCATGGCTATTATATGTATTTGAGTATGTCGGGTCTCCCTGTGGGGTATCACCATCTTCTTGGCCGGACATGATAGGAATCCCGAAATAAGACTCAGTAATTAGAGCACACGTGCGTATAATCTGATTCGAATCACAAAATCACTAAAACCTTAAACTACTACACTGATGTAACCAGATTCAATATTGGAAACGCGGTGTGTTCGCCGCAGAACTAGCAAGACCTGCGCACAGTCCAACGACTCGATCTAGAATGCCCGTTGGCATTTGTTTTTCTTCCCTTCTCGGTTTTCCATAAACGCCCCACCACCGGTCAGGTTAGCCAACCTTACGATCGCTAGTTCTGCGTCGACCGCACCCAAGCTTTACTGCTTGGCGTTTCCGAACGTCGCCGGTAGATGGCGATGAAACACACGTGGCGCCACTGTGCTATGAAGGCTCTTCGACACGGCCATCATGACACCTCACACGTCCTCGTGTGACGTAACGTACCTGAAAGAGGAAAACAAACTTGCAACAGTAAATGTTCAAAGTCTCGGCCAACCTGACCATGCGAGATAATGTAGAGATGCAAAGTTGGCTATGTCACAGAGTGCAACATAATTTCTTACACAATTACCTAAGACACGTACACAGAAACACCATGTCCATGTTAGTAACGATATGCAAAACCAATTGTAGACATGTCATTTGCTTCTGCTGACATACTTGCTTCCAATAGGTAAGTCGTGGACAACCCTCAAGAATGCTCATCGACGAAGAACGGTCGTATTACAATACAATGACTCTTTATTGAACACCACATAATATACGACATAGAAAGAGGTACATAGAGAAAATTACTAGGTAAGCAATAGGTCCTAATTTGATAACCAATAAACAATTCTTTAGGGCGACCGACAGAATAATCATTTTCTTCTCCTCAAACACTCTTGGACAATCCTCAAAGGCGACCGATGGTTGCCTAACCAGGCGACCCCATGGACAACCTTCAAGGACGACCGACATCCGCCTTCATCTGGCTTTTCCTGGACAACCCCTAGAGGCGACCGATGGTCGACTAAACGACCCCATGGACAACCTCCAAGGGTGACCGACATTCACCTTCATCTGACTTTTCCTGGACAACCCCTAGAGGCGACCGATGGTCGACTAAACGACCCCATGGACAACCTCCAAGGGTGACCGACATTCACCTTCATCTGACTTTTCCTGGACAGCCCCTAGAGGCGACCGATGGTCGACTAAACGACCCCATGGACAACGTCCAAGGGCGACCGACAATCATTTTCAATGCAAACTCCTGGACAACCATCAATTGACAACATTTCACCCTTATGACACCTGAAAATGTATATATGGTTCGAAAGCATTTTGCCTCTTGATCACTGTAATAATGTTTATACAATTTAAATATTGCTTATTATAAAAAAAAAAATTAAAAACATGTCTTAATTTTACCAATTTTACCACAGGACAGGACAGGCGAAATGCCTTTGCTTCTTTTTTTTTTTAGAGAAAAAAATAAGCGATCATAATTTTGTATTTGACAACTTCAAAGTACAAGGGGGGCAACTCTGAAATTCCATCCTCGAAGTTCGCTACATACCTTCTCTCTCACTCTCAAGTTAATGACCACCAGTATGACCGGAACAGCATGAAGCGAACCTCGAAAATCGAATATCGGAGAATAAGGCCTGACATTGACAATTTGAAATTAATATCAGTTTTCGTTCCACAGCGAAAAGACAAAGGGATAAGTGTGTATTCTACGGTTAGTACCGGAGTTACGCCCCTTTAAAATAAGCAAAAATTAATAAATCAATTATTAACCAAATACAAGCCCTAGCGAAAAAATTAAACCGTCAGCACGTTCATCCTTTCAAACAAAATACAGAGAACCATCAAAATTACAGGCTCAGAAATATGAAATGTTGTCAATTAGCGTCCGATATTTTACACACATCTTTATTACTCAACGAAAAGATAAGTACCTACTTCTCTCAAGGTAAAGAATCTGTTTGCGCGTCAGAATTGTCATTGTCATTACTGTCTTGGAAACTATTGTCTGGCAAAACATGAAACAAGATCTCTAGGAAAATGCCGTCAATTTCAACAACAGTTACTTGCACAGTAGAGTTCACATACGTTTGTCCTATGCCGGTCATGGTCACAACGACATGAAGTCGTTTTCCGCTAAATTTGCAGGCAACAGATTCTTTAACTAAAGAACATTCTGCTCCCGAATCATAATATAATGGCAAATGCTCACCAGATTAGCGCATGAGTCCAGTAGGAGCTTCCACGATGCAGAAGTCTACACGTTTCTTCTTGAGAGTAGCCGCATCGCCACTGCTCTCCTCGCGCCCGCTCTTCTTCGGACAGTTGCTCGAGTAGTGGCCCTGCTCGCGGCATGCGAAGCAGGTGACGGGTCTATCTGCAGCCAATTCTTTCTTGGCAGCGTCGGTATTCGGTCGGTTGGAATACTCGTTTGCCTCTATTCTTGAAAAGCATTGAGTAGACTTGTGACCCAATTTGCCACAAAGAAAACACTTAAGGTTTGCATTAGGTCCTGCTACGTGGCTCTTCTTAATTTCAGGTTCATCATTTTCGTTAGTCAGAGGCGCTTTTCTCTTTAGAAATGACACCGCTTTTAGCTCCTGTTGAAGCTGACTTCGTGTTCTGATGTCCGTTGTAAATGACAACCGTTGAACACGTGGCTCGAAACGAGAAATGTAGGCTAAAACCGTAGCGATGGCTATTTGCTCGGTGGTCAACCCCTTAAATCTCGACATAATAGAGGACATCAAACCGGAGGCATAGGAAGCAAGACACTCTTTGTCATTGGGCTTTTTCGCATCAAGGCCAATCAGAAAAGAAGCGGCAGTATCATTCAAATCGTACCTTGCTATGAAGAGTTCCTTGAAGTCACTCCATATCATTCCTGGGTAGGCAACCGTTGCAAGCCAGGTTGAGGCTTGTTTCTTAAGCGCACGGCTTAAGGCCATCATCAGGGGTATCCCTTGGCATTGTGGGTCGTCGATACACATATCCGCGGTAGACACCCAGGCTTGTGCGTCGACATCCGGCTTATCTGGGTCGAAATCAGGTAGCCGAATCTCTCTTAATGTCGAGGGCTGCGATTTGTTCAATGTTTCCAACAAAGCCATGAAGTTCCGATTCTGTTGTTCCATCAGTAGCCGCCATTTTTCTTCAGTTCGCCGTCTGGCCGGCAGTCGTGGAGAAAGGCTATTGGATCCCACCACTTCTGATGTCGGGTCTCCCTGTGGGGTATCACCATCTTCTTGGCCGGACATGATAGGAATCCCGAAATAAGACTCAGTAATTAGAGCACACGTGCGTATAATCTGATTCGAATCACAAAATCACTAAAACCTTAAACTACTACACTGATGTAACCAGATTCAATATTGGAAACGCGGTGTGTTCGCCGCAGAACTAGCAAGACCTGCGCACAGTCCAACGACTCGATCTAGAATGCCCGTTGGCATTTGTTTTTCTTTCCTTCTCGGTTTTCCATAAACGCCCCACCACCGGTCAGGTTAGCCAACCTTACGATCGCTAGTTCTGCGTCGACCGCACCCAAGCTTTACTGCTTGGCGTTTCCGAACGTCGCCGGTAGATGGCGATGAAACACACGTGGCGCCACTGTGCTATGAAGGCTCTTCGACAAGTATGTATTTATCTACATCATATTTATATGTATGTTTATCCATTGCCTGGTACCCATAGTACAAGCTTTGCTTAGTTTGGGACTGGGTCAATTGGTGTAATTTGTCCCACGATATTTACAATACAATACAATACAAAACAATAACTCTTTATTGAACACCACATATAACAATCAAAACAGAAAAAAGGTATACAGAAGTAATAAGGTAACAATAGGCGGCCTTATCGCTACAGAGCGATCTCTACCAGGCAACCATAACACTACTATTTACTTTTTATAATTCTGGCACTTTCGAATGGTAGGTATTTTCGAGTGATGTGCTTTCATTAATCGGAGCCGAGACTAAATGCGCAGTGATATTTGGGTGTAACAGGATTACACGCATATTTTCAGTGTTTTGGCGAATTTAGTGGATTCAACATGATTTATGTTGCTCTAATCTAACAGGGTTTTTGTCTGGGAACTTGAATCTAACTAATATTATAAATGCGAAAGTATGGATGGAGGGATGTTTGTTTGTTACTCAATCACGCCAGAACGACCCAACGGATTTGGATGAAATTCGGCATATAGATAGAGAAACCACATCAGAAACGCGGACCTGCGCTCGAAAACCCGAGTCATGGATGTGGGGGTAAAGACCGCTAAGCTGAAATGGGAGTGGGCCGGTCATGTTTACCGCATGAATATAGAGCGATGGGCCTTAATCGCAACCCGTTGGGTTCCGCGAGATGGCCATCGAAGCGTTGGCAGACCCAGAAAAAGATGGCGGGATGACTTGGACGCATATCAAGTAGAGTGGCAGGAGCATGCCCTCGACCGGGACGAGTGGCGGAAAAAGGGGAGGCCTTTGCCCAGAAGTGGGACACTCAATTAGGCTAGTATAATAATTATAATAGATAGAGAAAAGTCTGGAATAGCACATAGGCTACTTTTTATCCCGGAAAATTCTCGCGAATAAACGAATTCTTTGCAGACGAAGTCGCTGGCAACAGCTAGATTTCTAATAATTCATACGGTGTATACATGGTCTATCACAAAAGTGTAGAAATTAAGTGAGGCACCAATGTCAACGTAATCTTACTTCTTACTAATATTATAAAGGCGAATGTTTGGATGTTGGATGTTTGGATGTTTGTTGCTCTTTCATGCCAAAACGGCTGAACCGATTGTATTGAAATTTAATACAGTGATAGATGCAATCCCGGGAAAGGATATAGGATAGTTTTTATCCCGGAATATCGCATAGTTCCCGCGGGATAGCGATAAGCGAATTCTGCGCGGACGGAGTCGCGGGCAACGGCTAGTATTGACATAATGTGACAAAAATACATTTTATAGAGAAATATTCGCTTCATTTCCTCTTTTAGCCGTTTTCTATTCTTTTGTGTGGAGTCTATGTGCTATAACTTCTCGAGAACAAGTTTTGGGCGGTTCCTTTTGCGATCGCGGATCGCGGGATCGCGGTGGATGCGGAAAGCACAGGACCGGTCCGAGTGGAGAGCCTTGGGGGAGGCCTATGTCCAGCAGTGGACGTCTTTCGGCTGACATGATGATGAATTGCTTTTGCTAGTGAGAGGAGACCGATGCTTTCTTCGAAAGACCACTTAAAAGTTTTGCTTGCTGGCTGTGTTTTTATTGTTGGCTGTGGTCTGCAATAAATGTTTTTTTACACATTGGTGTGCACATAAAATCTGTTCCACTAAATATATACGCAGTGATTTTTATGTGAATTATAATATTTAACATTCTAAATATCTCTTAACACTAATTGGTACAAGCAGCAAAAGGCACTGGTCGGGAAGTTTAAGACGAGGCTAAATTAACATTCAAGCTCATCACACTGACTCATCATCGCTAGGCAATCAAGTGACCAAGTGCCAATAAGTGATGGAAGTTAAAAGGTCCAGTAAGAGTTGATCAGCGGCGGCGCAGGCGCCGAATTGGCGCGCGACAAGTGGTCCTTCGCGCCGGACATTGATCAATGAAGTGTAAGGGGTAGCACACGTTAGGAAAAAGGCAATATCGATTATTTATACGCAAAAAGACAGGCATTATGAGTTTGATGTCAATGTCTGTGTGTGTCTATGTGTCTGTCTGTGGAATCTTAGCTCTCAAGCGGATGGACCGATTTGGATAACGTTTTGTTCATTCGTAAGCCAGTTTCTTTGCGGTAGTTCTTAGCTATGTTTGGTAAAAATGGATCCAGCAGTTTGGAGAGTATCAGCGGTTTTCCAAAATGATGGAGAGCATATTTGACATTAAAATGATATTTTTTATATTTTTTGTACCTAAGGGTTGTTTCTTAGACTAAAAGTATTTTTTGCATGGGGGTTTTAGTTATGTATATAAAGTCAGACAAGCAGAAATAGCGGGTTTCACACAACTTTGTATGAAAGGCGACCCGGTATTTTTGCTCTTCCGTACAGTCGTTCGTCTCTGTGAGATTGACAGCCACATGTTTTTGTTAAAATTATCATAATCATTACGCTTCTTTGTTGACTGTACTTGCTTTGTCGTACATCGTATATACCAATGTTTAATAATTTTACAGTTAATGTGACCACTATAAGTTTGTCAAATCGAATAGTAATGTAATGTTTGCCATAATAATGCTTTCCATGGCTCTTTTCTTCTTTACAACTGTAATTTTTTCAAGAGTTTTCAAATGGGCATCCTGTAGAAATTTATAAGTAAGTTAGATTAGATTAGTTTTACAACAAGCCTAAACAATAAACAGTTTAAGAGGAAAGATAGTTTACAAGTGATCGTTATGACAAACAATACGTTTATGGCATACGAAATTATGCTAAACGATATGGAACGGGGCCCAAGTTTTGCAAGATTTGCCCAAAACATACATAGATATACCTAGATGACTCATTTGTGCAACAAGTAGGTCCATCAAGCCTCTATTTCACGATCGACAACAGTCTGTGACAGGTGACAATGCCAAATGCAATGCGTAGTCAATAGGAAGCGAACCGGCGTAGATTCTTGTTGATATTCGAATGTAAACAAAATGGTCACTTGTCAGCGACTATTGTCATTGAAATAGTAGCAAGTTATTGAAGTCCCTGTCTTTAGTTTTATATCGTTCAATTTGTCCACGTCTGAAGCAGATGCCGTACATCTGCCCTATTATGAAATCATTTAAAGCGACAAGCTGCGCGTGAGTCGGTGACGGGAATCGCTAGAAAATAATACCATTAAGTTGTAATAAAGAAGTTCTGCAAGTCAATGCAAATACGCATGGGTTAAAACAGGGCTAATTAGGCTGCTAATTAGTGATGATTTATGGCTCGGAACGTGCTCCTTGACTTGACTTTTAGAGGGGCTCAAGAGTCGCTCAACGAGCTATGGAGAGAGCTATGCTCGGAGTTTCTTTGCGCGACTGAATCCGGAAATACAGAGATTCGCCGAAGAACTAGAGTCACCGAAATAGCTCGAAGAGTAGATATGTACGTTGAAGTGGCAATAGGGAGGCCACATCGCTCGAAGAACAGACAACCGTTGGAGGAGAAAAGTTCTCGAGTGGCGACCGCGAACCGGAAGACGCAGTGTTGGCAGGCCTCCCACTAGGTGGATCGACATCGTGAAGGTTGCGGGGAACCGGTGGATGCAAGTGGCGAGTTTTCGTTCATTGTGCCTTTGTTCAACAGTGGACGTCTTCTGGCTGATGATGATGATGAATTAGGCTTTCTTTTTTCTTTATGTGAATAGGAAGGCAAACGAGCAAGTGGGTCACCTGATGGCAGATTTTTTTTTATAAAGAGCTCAAAAATAAACCGTTGAAACAGGTTTTCGTGTGTTCCGTGTAAGGAAAAATTGCTTTGTAAGGTTGAAAATCTTTTCCCCTCCATAAAATAAGTAGGTACCTACATAATGTAATATCGATAAGACATGGCTGCCAACTTGAATGTTCGACTTTAGCGATATTTTCATTTGATAGGAAGTTGGTTGAATGTTTATTTCGAGATATCGATCGCTATATGCATGGATCTCACGATAATATTTACAGTCCAATGTCCTTAGTTCGAAAATATCCAGGGCTCACTCTTAACAAAAAACCATAGAATACATGACTCAAACATCCCGAGCAGTAAGCAACAGTGATTATAATGATTAATAGCCACCGCACTCCAATTTAAAACCGCACCGCACTAATATCTTCATTGTGTATCAGTATCAATCGATTTGGACAAAAACATCGGTTTGATTTCAATCTCTTAGATTTATTCTACACCTCGAGTGCGCGCGGCCCGCCCCCCATGCATCACTTCTAACCACCTCCTGGCGTTATCTCCGAAATTCGATATTCAAAGTTTTTCATGCGGTCCCGCTCGTACTAAGAGTGGTTAACTTGAGTGTGAGAGGAATGGCATGATTAGAATTTCGAAAATCGAATCTCGGAGTTGGCCCCCTGTATCGGGACATCTTGATAGGCTTTGTGGGCGAACTGGGGGATTTTCGGTCTTTCGTGCTGGAATTACGGGCGAGTTTGTGAGAGGAACGTGGCTGTATTCGGGGGTATACAAATACAAATACAAATACAAATACAAATACATTTATTTCGAAATCATAGGTAGGTAGGATATACAAGATCATAGGAATTATTAGAATAGTACAGCTATGATTTGCCGTTTGGCGTTCAAAGTTTTTGGGAACATTAGTCACATAACAATATCATCAAAATTTAAACAGGCATCATTAAAACAAGTACATATAGTCATTAAATGGAATTTCAATTAAATTGTCATTGAAAAAAAAAAAAAAAATTACATTTCATCACAAATCTACGTAAATAATTAATATTTTATTATCATTATAAATTCATGTCAACATCACAAAAATAATCCTTAATATTATAATAGCATTTCTTCTGAAGAATTTTAAATAATATGCTTTTAAATCTTTTTAAGTCTAAATTCTTCAACTCCGCAGGCAGTTTATTGAATAGCTTTGGAGCCATTATTACCACGCTTTTCCGCATTAGAGCAGTGACACATATAGCAGTAGATACCGCAGGGCTTCGCGGCCTAAGGTTGACATACTGTATTGGCCGTTTCATTTTAAATAGGTCTGGATTACACTTCACAAATAAGCAGCATTCATATATGTACATACTGGGCATAGTTAACAATTTAAGCTTTTCAAAATATGGCTGACAGGTTTCAGTAGACTTAATGCCGCAGATGGCTCTAACACATCGTTTTTGGGCTTTGAAAATTGAGTCTCTGTATCTCGAATTTCCCCAAAAAATTATACCATATCTTAGGGTAGAACTGACAAAACCATGGTAAGCCGTTAATACAGTATTTTGGTCAGAAGTTTTGGCTAGTTTATAAAGAGCATACGAAAATCTGTACATTCTATTGCAAACTTCTATGGAATGCGTCTCCCATGACATATTACTATCAATATTTATTCCTAAAAATTTATTGGTATGCATTTTATGTATAATTGTTCCATTGTATTCTACATTTAGTTTAGGAGCCAATTTCCTTTGTGTGAACTGCATAATACCTGTTTTAATTAAATTAATTTTTAAATTATTCTTACTTAGCCATTCCACTATCTTTCTAATCGTGTCGTTAACATTATTTTCATAATCAGTTGCGGTGTCAATTTCTATGAAAATTGTACTGTCGTCAGCGAAAAGAATCATGGGATGAGGACAGTTCTTAATTATGTCGTTTATATACACCAGAAATAACAGCGGGCCTAGTACACTCCCCTGTGGTACCCCATATTCGACTTTCCTTGTTTCCGACGTATATACCTTCTCTACTTTAGTCTCAATGCATATTTGTCTTAATTCGGTGTATTGTTGTCTATTTTTAAGATAAGATTCTAGGAGACTCAGGGCATTACCACGGATTCCGTAGCGTTCCAATTTGTTGACTAGAATTTGATGGTCGACATGGTATATATGGTATGGTATGGTATGGTATGGTGGTATATGAAAATGCTTCTCGAACTCTGTTCTATGTGAAAAGTGCAGTCCAAATCGTACCTAGTACTGTTGCGTGAAAGAATGAAAGAAAGAAGACATTTATTCATTTATAGAGAAAAACAACAAAAAAAAAACACAGATATGAAAATTAAATCATCAGCTTCCAAAAATACAAATGACTGTATAATTTGTCCACCATTTTTTTTATGGTGGTTGAAAAAATGTACTTACCTGCGTATGTTGTATAACTCTTTATTGTACTCACATAAAACACATGAAAAAGATGAATACAGGAAAACACAAATGCACAAGCGAACTTATTCCTAAAAGGGATTTCTTCCAGTTAACCTAAAATGTTTCCTTGTCAGATCGATTTTAAAAGTGTATGGTGTCAAAAGAACCAACTTGATTGTATTAAGGTACCTACTCCGTACAATACGACAATTTTACTTCCCATTCTTATAAAATAAATTCATTAGTTCACGTCTCAGGCCAAATATAAAGTTAAGACGGTGCAAAATGAGGCCGATTTTACTATGCCTTAAGTACTGTGTACGCATAATGCGCCATTCAGTTTGTTTGCTGAAGTCTGGTTGCGCCTGTGTGCGTGCAACTGTACGCGGTAAGGCGTACTTGAAAACGGTCTCACAACCAACACCATTCGAAGGACTGCACCTTGACTTTTTATTTGGTATAAGGTTTACATAAAGCAATTATTTTTTATACTTGTTAACCCTAAAGTCACTGAACGTTCAGAATAAGCCGCCCGCTGCCCGACGGCAATTAAAACGAAAAGAGATCATAACATTTGAATATCGGTGTTTAATTTACGCAAATAAAGGTGTTACGAGATCGCCGCGGGCCGAAACTGGCCACTGCCGTGTGTTATTAACGCTGGCAACCCGCCCGGTCTTTGCAAGTTAGATGCACTGAGGATTTATGGCAGAAAATGGTAACATTTGCTTTCCCCTTCGCCAAAAAAAGCTGATAAAGGCAAAGGCCACATCGACGGCTACAGAAAAAATAATATTGTCTTTATTCCACCTCGACATCGGCGGAATGATCGATAGTGTATAGTAATTTTTCAAGTGATATGACCTTTTCCAAGATTTGGTCGGATCACTATTTTATTTAGCTACTAATCCTACTGCCAATCAGCAGTGCTTCGTTGCTGTGGTCCGACGCGGAGAGTAAGACTGCCGGTGAAATAACTGGCACGTGATGTATTCCATCTTAGCCCTCTAGGGGCCACTTGCACGGACCAGGTTAACGACTTAACCCCGTGTTAGATGCTAACCCGGGGCTAAGTAGTGTCAAAATGTATGGAACTGTCAAACCTCCGAGTTAGCGATCTAATTTTTTAACCATGGACTGTGCAAGTGGGCCTGGGCCGGCAATTTTTGCAATAATTTAGACTTGCGGGTATCCACTGGTTCGATTGCCATTTCCTACCCTATTTTATATGTATAAAAAGTAACTGATGAAAGTAATGTTCTTGGTTGACCACATTGGCCATGGGAAACATTTTGAACGTCATCGTAAGCCTGTCGCAAGTGGAACGCCACGTCTATACTGTACTAGGGTGTTTGTTACGTCCAACAGTTCAGTGACAGCTCGCTGATGTGTACCAGGCTTTAAGTTTTTTTTTTTTTTAAATAGTTACGTCTGTGGCAGTGGAAGTCAATCATAAATCGATCTACAAAGGCCAGTATGCAGATTGGGACGCGTCGCTTCCTGAATTTTTATCGCGTGCCGTCGCCCTGAAAAAGTTTGGCCGTGCTGCGCATAAAGAATAAGCCTTTGTCTGGCTGTCTTTTGCAGATTGTTATGGTGGTTAAGCATTAAATTTTTGAAGTCAAAACTTCTTTAGCGTCTTTGGTCACTTTTTGGGATGGGTAAAAAATGTTAAACTCGTCAGGCGTAAGACGGAGGGAGAATATAAGTACCAGGATATCAGATCCTCTAAGAGTTTATTTTGAAATACGAATGAATCGCGTTCGATTTTTGAAGTGTTTTTTTTTTGAGTCATGATGCACAAGTACCTACTAGGGCATCAGCACATTGTTTAGAGGTCTGTCAATATAGATAATACGTAGGTACGTTTTTTTTTGTAAGCGGCCAGTACGGGACGCGTTTTTTCTTGAAATAAGTACCTAGTGTGGCAATTGAGAATCCCGGTCACCTGATGGGAAACACCCATGGACCCAAATATCATTCGAAAGTGTATCTTAAATTACATACATACATACACATACATACAGTCACGCCTCTTTCCCATAGGGGTAGGTAGGCAAGTGTATCTTCCTACAAACTAACTCAAATTGAATTTAGACTAATTGACAGGACTATAATTAAAGCTTTAATTTTCTTCTACTCTACCTACACATCACACACCTAGTTCACACCTAGTTCACATTTCCACATATACGCCCACAATCATGCTAAACGTGGCCTTTAGGTCTTGTTACATTGGGCTGCTTCAAAATTGAGTCGCATGATTCCACCGGGACAGAGATACATACATACGTTGTAAGTTAATACAAAGCTTGTAATAAAAAAACGTGGCGCGCCAAGTGACTATAATTATCTATCTAACTGATATTATAAATGCGAAAGTATGGATGGATGGATGGATGTTTGTTTGTTACTCAATCACGCCAGAACGGCCCAACGGATCTGGATGAAATTCGGCACATAGATAGAGAAAAGTCTGGAACTATTCTATATCTATGTGCCGAATTTCATCGAGATCCGTTGGGCCATTCTGGAGTGATTGAGTAACAAACAAACAAACATCCATCCATCCATCCATCCATCTATCCATCCATCCATACTTTCGCATTTATAATATTAGTTAGATGAGTATGAGTATAAGTATGGAAACAATCCTCCATGGGCCGCCACACATGTCTTTCCAAGCTATCCGAACACAGAGTAGTTGCATCACTACACTACATGTCACCTACGCACTCCATTCACCAAAACCTCCTAATTACAGGTCACAAATCAAATTCAGAACAACAGTTCCGTAATAACTGTTAATCAATAGTGGTGACCATCAAACCGTCGGACGTCTCAATCGGGGTGCAATTAGGGGTCCATTAATTACGCGCTACGGCACCCCGGCACGCCTACGGACCCCTGACGTATGGGGTCACTCGGTGAACTCAGGATGACATCGTGAGAGAAGTGTGGATGTGACTTATGTTTAAGTGTCGATCTACTTCGCATATAAACATTTTTTTTTTATGTGAATAGGAAGGCAAACGAGCAAGTGGGGCACCTGATGGTAAGCGATCACCACTGCCCATAGACACCCGCAACTCCGGAGGGATTGCAGATGCGTTGCCAAGGGCACGTATTTGAATATCGAAATTTAAAATATCTAAGGTTAAAAAGTCGACGGTCAAAATATCGAAAATTAAAATATCGAACGATCTAAATATCTACTATCATTATATCGACGTCTGAAATACCTAAAATTCAAATACCGAACGGCTAAAATATCGAAAGTTCAAAATATCTACAGTCGAATGCTCGATATATATTAAAATCGAAACACAAAAGATGGACCATCAAAAACCCAACGTATAAAATATCGAAAATTGAAATAGCGAACGATCTTAACATCTACTGCTATGATATTGACGTCTCACATTCCTACAGCTCAAATGCCGAATGGTTAAAATAGTTTAGCACCGATAAACCGAAGCTTGAGGTATCTATCTATTTTCAAAATCTGTAAGAAAGCGCAGGCAATCGTAGGTTAGGTCAGGTTAGTATTGCGTCAAGGCGCGAAGCGCCTGAACCAGGCGGAATAGGAGCTCCGCGAAGCGGAGCTCCGTCGACTTTTCCTCGTAGCTATTCAATTCTCATGCGACTAAATGTTTCGTATGACAAAGTAAAATGTGTGATTAACAAAAATAACTTTGAATAGCTACGAGAAAAGTCGACGGAGCTCCGCTTCGCGGAGCTCCTATTCCGCCTAGTTGAGGCGCTTCGCGCCTTGACGCAATACTAACCTAACCTAACCTATGTTGCCTGTGCATCAGATATATTAGATGGCGACTGCATCAGATATATTCGATAATATAATTTCGATATTTTGAATTTCGACTTTAAGATCGTTCGAAACTCTGATTTTCGATATTTAAGCATTCGATAATTGTACTATTCGATAATATACACTTTCGAGATTATGAATTTCGACTTTATGATCGTTCGACATTCTGATTTTCGATAATTTAGCTATCGATATTCAGATTTTTCGAAATTTAAGCATTCGATAATTGTACCATTCGAGAATATATACTTTCGACATTTTGAATTTCGACCTTATGATCGTTCGACATTCTGTTTTTCGATATTTTGACCGTCGACTTTTTAACTTTCGATATTTTAATTTTCGATATTCAAATACGTGCCCTTTGCCAACCTAGAGGTCATAGATGAAATGCCTCTTGTGCGCGTAATTTCCCCGGCTGTCTTACTCTCCACACCGGAACACAGCTGTGCAAGCACTGCTGCTTAGCGGCAGGGTTAGCGAGTAAGATGGTGGTAGCGATCCGGACGGACCTTGCACAAGGCCCTACCACCCGCAATCCCGCATATGAAATCTGCCACAAGCTTCGTCATAATCTCTCATAGTGAAATCCACAACATGCTTCGGATATTGTTTATAGGTCCGTTCACTTTGTATACACCATATCCTCTCCAATATACGTAAAACTTTTAGGGCCTGTTTCACCACTCCTTCAGTTCTCTATGATTCCGTCTCTATTTATTACTACGAAACAGACAGAGACGTCATTATAGATAACTGACAGTGCCGATCCGCACTGGGCCCGCGTGGGAACTATATAGCCCAAACCCTCAAATAAATGGAGGAGGCCTATGCCATGAGGCACGCCGAAATACGCGATAATTTATAAAAAAAAGAAAAAAAAGACTACATTGTACTGAAATTGTAGCAAATTCAGAATAAAAGGGCTATATTATTAGATGTTCGGATGACGTGAAAGTTACGCTTTTTAAAGCGTACTGCTCGTCGTTTTACTCGAGTGATTTGTGGTTTCAGCACACGAAACGGGCCTACAACGTCCTGCGAGTGCAGTACAACAACGCGTTCAGGATGTTGCTAGGGCTACCGCGACACTGCAGCGCCTCCGCCATGTTCGCGGAGGCGCGCACAGACGGCTTTCACGCGATAATGCGCAAGAAGACTGCCTCTCTTCTCCATCGTGTGCGCGGTAGCAATAATAGCATCCTGAACATGATTGCAAACCGGCTGGACTGTCCTTTGTTGTGGCACATGACTAAAAAAGTCATAGGGGTCGCATAATTTATAATTGCATAATTATCTTAAGTACTAACATAGTCATAGTTTTTTTATTATTATTATTATTTTAAAAATACTAACATTATTATGGATGACCTTGTGTTTTGTCTGAAATAAATGATTATTATTATTATTATTATACTTAACCCGTACGTTTCCAATGTTTCGCTAATGGAGCTGTGTTATCGCGGTGTTATCGGGCGATAAATATCCGTGCGCCGGCGGCCAGCACCCACACCTTGGCCTCCTCTGTTACGACACCGATGCAGACACACCCCCAAACTTTGGTCGTAGAAAGGTGTAAGTAATATCAAACAAATTGATTCAGGACCCACGGTCGAACGTTCTCACAGTCAATGACAAACATTTTCCATGTCAATTCAATGTAACGTCATCACGATACATCACCGTGATAAGGTTCCATCAGGGTGGGTCAGGATTCAGTTGGTTTGATACGTCAAGCACCAAAGCAGTTTATGGGTAAGGGGGGGGGGGGTTGTACGTATACTACAGTCACACATTCGAGTAGCATGGGATGAAGGAGAAGAGAGTAAGGAAGAGAGATAGAGAGATAGGTTATATATTTGGGCTTTTAATAATAATAATTATTATTTATTTCCGACATTTTTTTACAATTATCCATATTTTGTTAGTAGGTACTTACTATAAAATATGGATAATTGTAAAAAAATGTCGGAAATAAATAATAATAATTATTATTAAAAGCCCAAATATATAACCTATCTCTCTATCTCTCTTCCTTAATCTCTTCTCCTTCATCCCATGCTAATACCTACTTGCACACTACTACATACTACTACAGGTACAGGGTGTAGGTACTTTTACATTGAATCGAAATACGGTTGGAATCAATTAATATCGTAAGTAAACGCTAAAATGGGCAGCAAAAATAAATAAATAATAAAAAGTGCATTAAAAAGAAGTTTAGTTTTAGACCCGTAGTATGTAGGTATATATTAATTTAGGTACCTAGGTATCCGGTAAACGAAGCAATTTCTGTTAGGTAGGTAGGTAGGTAGGTATCTGTCAAATCCATTGCATTAACAGTAGGTATAATATTACATTATTGTCTCATTACAATAAAGAACTAGATATTTTTTCCATTAAAGGAAGCGCAGTATTTATAAATGCGTGATAAATACCGGTTTTACCGTATTAGATCGCTTCGCCGGCATCGCCATAAAGGGTGCGTTTGAAATCGAACTCGCCGCGTGCCGCTTTTTGCCGCACGCCGGATTCGGTTAGCGGCATTTCGCCGACAATTGCCGACAATCGCCGACACAGCACCGCTTCGCCGACAAACGCCGCCGTCGGTGTTTTATGACACACTTTACGCGATGCGAGTGAGATATAAGCCTTTTAAGGGCAAAAGTCGAGTTGTCTTAGCGGCTGTTTGATTTACTTTACTTGGTTCTGTAGGAATACGCATTATAAAGTCATTACCGTTATTGACAGTTTTATGAAAGTTTTTGTGACAGTTGAAGATCAAAGAACCACTTTAAAATGGTCAATTTATTCTGAAAATTACCATATTTTTTATTTAACTATCTCTGGAGTTATGTGGGTTACAGGGGTGCAACTCCGAAATCCGATTTTCAAAGTTCGTATCACACCGTCCCCCTCGGCACGAAACGAACTTCGAAAATCGGATTTCGGAGTATAAGGCCAGATAGTTTAATAATAATAATAATAATAATAATAATAGTAATATTTATTAGACAGGCAAGAATCCCATACAGAATTGTACTAAACTAAAAACTAAACCTTACAACCTTAATAAACTTTGAAAGTGGGTATCCAAATTAAAAGTGCTCTATCTAGGTACACTTGACTCTAAAAGTCACGCGAACCCAAAGTAAAAGTGATTAATTTTGTTCGGTTAATAAATAACGTTTTTATGTTAGCTCTTCTAGCCTGAAACTCAGGATAACCTAGTTCAGGTACATTTAAGTTTCATAGATTATAAGATACTAGCTGTTGCCCGCGATTCCGTCTGCGCCCAATTCGTTTGTCGCTATTCCGCGGGAACTGTACAATTTTCCGGGATAAAAAGTAGCCTATGTTTTAATTTAGGGTACCAGCTATTTTCATACCAAATTGTATCCAAATCCGTCTAGTCGTTTTAGCGTGAAGAAGGAACAAACATACACACTCACATCGTCACATCGTCACAAACTTTCGCATTTATAATATTAGTAGGATTCCAAATAAATCGGTTCAGTTGTCAATCACCGGTAGTCAATCATAGGTTTATGCGTGAAAAGGGGTTCTCTATTGATTTTCCGAAAATTTTATTGCCGAATCTCACTTCCCAACCAACGTTTGGCCGAATTTCATTTTGCCGAATCATCATATGGCAACTTGTGAAAATGATAAGTTTCATTTCCCAACCTCACGATTGCCAACTCAACTTTTTTTTTTTACATGGACACTTATTAAAATGACATTTTTTTATATAGCCAAATGGTACTACATAACCATTAGTAAAAAATAAGACATTCTAAGGCAAAATAAAGAGTGTTTATAAATTAAAACAAACATGTTCGCGGCTAAGGGGTGGCCCAAGGGCCACCCCGCCGCACCTAAACCTAAATTAATCCAAATTAATCATAAGACTTCTTCGGCCTAGTGTAATATTTGCCATGTGAAAGATATTCCAAAAGTTTAAAATCAAAATGATATTCGTCTTTATGAAAATTCGGCCAAATGAGAGGTTGGCATACAAAAATTTTGTTGTCAAAGTGAACATTCGGTGAAACGTTGATTGCCAAATGAAATTCGATCAAAAAAAATTCGGCGAAAAGGCAGAACACCGTGAAAAGGTAACGGACAGACAGACGCGATTTTACATTTATAATATTAGTAACTATGGACAAGCATTTTTTTTAATAAATAAGGTACCTACCTATCATAACATCTTACTTATCTTATACCAAGTTGGAACTCGAACCAAAAACTCTATCCTGTTCCATCTTATTAACTAACGCCTGAGATTTGATATGCCCCAGAAATCATTAATATCGGCTCCCGCACTTAAAGACCTTGTGATTACCCGCAATCACACTTCGTTAGCGCAAATCTGGAACGATTAACACATTATTTAACCAATCGCGGCGTCCGCCATCTTGTGAAGCAATTATACAAGATGGCCGACAAAGATGGCGGAGTGTTCGCGGGTTTTTGCCGTAATTGTGTACAGTATGGTGGGTAACGGATGAAGAATTTATTAATCGCGCATTTGCTCCAAGAAAGGCGCAAGTGCTATTAAATGATTGACAGATTAATTACTCAAATAATATGTGACTGGTAGCACTGGGAATTGAAATCTAAGATTCTTAAATCTTTTGTTGTGTCGTTGTTGCATGAGTTAGTGCGAAAGTTTGATTTTGAGTTGAGTAATTTTGATTGATGATGAACATTGGTTGCTCTGGTTCTCATGGTCTTAAATAATAAAGTAATTAAAACTGAGGCCCGCTCCACGTTTTTATTTGTAATTGGTGAACTGTTGAAAGAGAGGTGCCTATTTCTCCACGGAAATTTTAACTGTCTATAAGAACAGTATTATCGTGTGTAATTCTTAAATTTCATTTAATGCTTTCCCAAGTTGTACTTAAATCGTCCTCTCGAAAGTCGTTTGCAAGGAGAATCCCCAAATAATAAGTAGGTAGGTACTTTTAAAACGGTTTGCACGGTGGCCTATAATAAATCATGCATTTTCTGTATTTGAAGAAAAGGGTAGCGGTTAATTTGATTTTTACTTAAACGTTTGGTGGACACTTTCACGTACCTAACTAAATCAAATATAGAGTTGTTGTAAGCAGCTAAAACTGATCCAATACTCAATGGTAGTATTCAAACCAAAGATCTAGAAAGAGAAGTGGCAAAAAAGCCGCGACTATGCCACCATAATTATATAGGTACATATATTTTTCAATAGTTATAATTGTCTCTTAGTTCTGTTACATTTTGGAGGCGACGTATGATTCATTCACACTTCACATTATTTATTAAATTGTGTGTATCCGAGACAAGTACATTTCGTCGTTTGGAATTACTGGTCGAATAGCTTGTTTCGAAACGCTGTTATCTTTGGCATCTATGATCCGTGCTTTACACTATTCTTTCTTATTTTTCTTACGCCTTTCAACATTTCATTTCCTAATCTAAAGCCGTTAATTGTTAATGTCTTAATTAGTCAGCCAGAGGTTATTATAGCCTTTCGCTTTCCGCGCTTATGGCATTTGCAGATGCCGCATAAAAAGCGCGCCGCGCATCCGCGCCGCTCTGCGATTATGTCATTAACGGGGGTGGCAAAAAATTAAGGGGCATTTTAGTATGCGATGATACAGTGCAATTAAATATAGGCTTTTTGGAGGCGATCGCATAGCTCGGACGTCGCGGCTCGAGCCGAGAGCTATCTGTTCTTGCCACCGTCAATTTTGGATCGAAATAATTGGCTGTTTTTAGGTCGGCTGATAAATCGGCCGGTCTCGGAAATTTAGTCCAGGTGTCGTTTACTGTCAAAAAATTCTGTATAACCTTGTAGTTTACTATACTGTATTGAGATAGGTTTTAATATGCCCACATTCAAATAAAAAAGAATAAGTAATTCTGTGTCAAATTGATTGTTATTGGTTATTGTGTTGGAATGTCACTTCTATTTTGTATTCCTTCTTATACAGTTGCTTTGATACAATAAACGGTGTTTAAACAAACCAAAGTTTTTTCATCTCTCATACTCTGAAAGTAGGTCATTGATTATCTGGATATAGGGTTGAAAGTGACTCATCGCGACCCTTGGGTTGAAAGTATTTTTTTTTTCTAGCTAATCCAAATGAGGTATAGCAATGGAAATACGTATACAGCCGTGATACAGCCATGTTATCTATGTTTAAAATAATAATCTATACTAATAGTTCCTTTTTAATTTTAAAAGGCAAAATAATCTTAAAATAACATTCCCGCTATATATAAGCTTATGCAAGCGTATACAACGAGAATTAGTAGAAATTATTACGTTCGGTAATTTTTTTAGCTTGAAATATTTAAGTCGACAAATTAATTGATAGCGACCTCCGTGTCTGCAAGTTTTAAAAAAAACTAGCCGGCAGCCATTGGTGCGCAGAAGAAATGCGCAATGTACGTAAATCGCGTAATAGAAAAAAGAGCGGGAAGAGAATGACAAACGTAACAAATATTAAGTGCGACCGTGCGACGTTAGTGAAATTTGTCATAATACCTTCTTTTAATTTCCTCATATTCGAAATGAAAAGTAGAGTGTTCAACTCGGATGAAATTACCCATTTCACCCTCGAACCATTGGTGCCCTCACTTCGTTCGGGCACCAGAAATATCTCAGGTGAAATGGGTATATTTCAACCCTTGTTTATCAATCTACTATTCTCACGCAGAGAGAGCTGTCCCCACAATGATTATGGGCCCAGGAAGGACAAACTGAGGATTTGTGGATATTGAGGATATTGAAAATTGAAATATCGAAATGTCAACCGTGAAAATTGAACAACTAGCGCAAGATAACTATGAGACGTGGAAAATCCAAGTGGAAGCGATTCTTATAAAGAACGATGCCTGGGGCTATGTGAATGGCAACCTCGTAAGACCAGCAGAACCAGCTACGGCCATCGAATGGGAAAAAGGTGACGCGAAGGCAAAGTCAGACCTAGTCCTATCGATCAGTCCGAGTGAACTGAGGCACCTGCGAGGATGCAAAACATCGCGAGAAGTATGGTTGAAACTTGAAAGCATACATGCATCAAAAGGACCTGCGAAAAAGGCGACATTGTTGAAAGAATTATTGCTTCATAAAATGTTGGATGGTGATGACATTAGAGAACATGTCATGAAATTTTTTGATGTCAGATGTAAATTAGCTGACATGGGAATAGAAATGAATGACGATTTAATTTCAGTCATGCTGCTGTACAGTTTATCATCTAGTTTCGAGAACTTTAGATGTGCTATAGAGTCTAGAGATTCGTTGCTGGATCCAGAAACGCTCAAAGTAAAGATTTTGGAAGAAGGAAGTTCCCGACATCAAAAAGAAAATGTAGATAAAGCATTTCTTGTAAAAGGGAAGAAATCTTTTAAACCAAAGAGTGGTACAGTTGAAGCGGATTCGAAATTCAAATACAAATGTTTTAAATGTCATCAGCACGGTCATAGGGCTTCTGAATGTAAGATGAAGAAAAATAAGAGTCAATGCCAAGAAACTTCTAAGTTCGTATCAGCAAATAGTACTGCCAGTGATATTTGTGATTCCGATTTAATAACTTTTAATTGTTTTTCAGATGATAAGGCTGCAAGCAACGAGAGTGGAGATTGGATCATTGATAGTGGGTGTACGTCACACTTGTGTAACGACGCGAGTAAATTTGGTGATACGATGTTACCCATGTCGTTAAAGCTGAATTTGGCAACAAATATAAGTACAAACGTACGAGGCAAAGGTACTGTAAGATTGTTTACATGTAATAATGGCTCTAAAACTGTGGTCCAATTGCCCAATACACTTTATGTTCCGGATTTGCGATGTAACCTGATTTCTGTAGCAAAAATTACGGATCAAGGCTATAGTGTCACGTTTGAAGATAGAGTAGCTAGTGTGAAAGATATCCATGGTGACACTAAGCTTATCGCAAATCGTAAAAGTAATTTATATTACGTTAGGGAACATCATCGTGAAACAGTATCGGTGATTTCGGGAAGAGAGATCGATTTGTGGTTGTGGCATGAACGGTTAGGGCATTTGAATGCAAAAGATCTTGTTAAACTTTTAAATAAATCTGGCATGGATGTCAAGATGTCTGATGCTTTAAAGTTGTACGATTGCAATGTTTGTATGAGTGGGAAAATGAGTGCCTTACCATTTTCGAGATCAGAAGGCCCCTGTGATGAGAAACTAAAGATAATTTATTCAGATGTTGTTGGACCGATGCAACATGAAGCCATAAGTGGCGCGAAATATTTTGTCACATTCATCGACGATCATACAAGATGGTGTGAAGTATATTTATTAAGCAAGAAAAGTGAAGTTTTTAATGTATTTAAAATATACAAAAATTATGTCGAGAATCTGACCGGTAAGAAAATTAAATATCTTCAGACAGATGGAGGTGGCGAATATTGTAACCGTGATTTCGACGAGTTCTTGAAGAATGAAGGCATATCACGAAGATTGATCTGTCCTCGAACTCCAGAACAAAACGGAATTGCGGAGAGAAAAAATCGTACATTAGTGGAAATGGCGAGATGCATGCTCATTTCGTCGGGACTTTCGTCAGGTTTCTGGGCTGATGCTGTCGTGACGGCATGCCACGTCAGAAATCGATGTCCAACGCGAGTCTTGGAGGAGACATACCTTTTGAGAAATGGTTCGAACGACCTGCTAAGATAAATTATTTAGAGAGGTTCGGATCGAAGGTGCACATATTGGATAAAGAACAAAGTAAAGATAAGTTTGCTCCACGTAGTACTGAAGGTATCTTTGTGGGATATCCAAGAGATCGAAAGGGTTACAGAATATGGTTGCCACAGCAACGGAAGATAATAATGTCACGAGACGTCAAATTTCACGGAGTGAAGAGTGAAAGAAATGAAAATAATAGCTTGAAGATAGATCCCTTTGTGGTGAAAGCGGAAGAACTGGATACCTACGTGAATCGGTCGAATACAGTTGAAATAGAATTTCATTCAAAACAGACAGATGAGCATATCCATCAGCCAATTCCAGAACCCGAGATCGTCGCAGAGCCATCACATCATGATCATCAGGAAGGCGATGTTCACGATGATGAAAGGGGGGGAATGAAGAGAGGTCCAGGTCGACCACGAATAGAGAGAGGTCATGTTGGACGCCCAAGAAAAAATTACCGAATGGTACCTGACGTACCACCGGAGTCAACTACAACCGTAGAAGATAGTAGTGAATCCATGGAAGAATTTACAGACTGTCAAGACTTTGCTGGAGTCGCGGAAGTGACAATAAAGCAAGCCTTGTCAGGCAGTGAAAGTAAAGGATGGAAGGATGCTATTTTATCGGAAGTAAGGAGCCTAGTGAAGAATGGCACGTGGGAAGTAGTTAACAAACCCATGAACCGTGACGTCGTAGGCTGCCGCTATGTTTTAACAACCAAGCTGAATGTCGATAAAACTGAGAAGAAAAAGGCGAGACTTGTAGCGAGAGGCTTTAGCCAGCGATATGGTATAGATTATCATAATACCTTCGCTCCTGTCGTCAGGCTTGATACAGTAAGACTGTTAGCTGCACTTGCAGTTGAGCTGGACCTAGAGATTCATCAGTTGGATATTAATACGGCATACTTGAATGGTCTGTTAGAAGAAACTATATATATGAAGGTGCCAGAACTTTTAGAAGAATGTTTAGTAAAGTTAATAGAGACAGAACCAGAAGGTTCTGAAATTCATGAACGAGCTAAGACAATGTTGAACGATTTAAAGGCTGGAGGTGATGTATGCCGATTGAAAAGGTCGCTATATGGACTCAAACAAGCTGGTCGTCAGTGGAACATACGACTCGACGAACAATTGAAACGTATGGGGCTGCGACAATCGTTGAATGAACCCTGTCTTTATTTTAAAGACATAGATTCTGATATAAAACTTTTTGTTTTGGTGTATGTTGATGACATCCAAATAGCTTGCCAAAAAGAAGAATTTATTGAAGAATTTAAAAAGATACTGGCCACCGAGTTTGAATTAAAAGATTACGGAGTTGTCAAATACATGTTGGGAATAGAGTATGAAAAATGTGACAGTGGCATTAGATTGTCACAGCGAAAATACATTTCCGATTTGTTGACAAAATATGGAATGAATAACTGTAAATATTCCGTTTCCACGCCAATGGAAGTGAAAAATAAGTTTGTTGTAAACGAAAACACATGTGATAAAAGTGAACAGTATCCATATAGAGAAATTATAGGATCTTTGATGTACCTATCATCAGGGACAAGACCTGATATCACGAACAGTGTTGCAAAATTGGCACAATTTTTAAATTGTCCAAACGAAGAATGTTGGAAGGCCGCAAAACGTGTGCTGCGATATTTGAGAAGAACTATAGAATACGGACTTGTGTTTATAAAAACAGGCAAGTCATTACAGGGGTATTCTGATTCGGATTGGGGAGGATGTTTATTAGATAGACGTTCTTATTCTGGTTATGCTTTCATGTTAGGTGGCGCGTGCATTTCGTGGAAGTCGCAGAAGCAAAAGTGTGTGGCGACGTCCACATGTGAGGCCGAGTATGTGAGCTTATCGTCAGCTATGAAAGAGGCAGTATACTTAAATAGCTTGTTAAGTGAAATTGGACTTGGTAAGTTGGCACAGTTAACCCTACATGTAGACAATCAGGGGGCAATTTTTCTTGCTAATGATCCGATGTTCCACTCTCGAAGCAAGCACATAGATATAAGGCATCATTTTGTAAGAAATGTTTTAAAGAACAATAGGAGTATAGAATTGTCGTACTTATCTACCGATTCTATGCTTGCCGATATTTTGACGAAAGCTTTAGATAAAGCCAAGCACTACAAGTGCATGTATGGCTTAGGGATTAATATGAATATGCATATTAAGGGGGCGTATTGAGATAGGTTTTAATATGCCCACATTCAAATAAAAAAGAATAAGTAATTCTGTGTCAAATTGATTGTTATTGGTTATTGTGTTGGAATGTCACTTCTATTTTGTATTCCTTCTTATACAGTTGCTTTGATACAATAAACGGTGTTTAAACAAACCAAAGTTTTTCTCACGCAGAGAGAGCTGTCCCCACATACTGGACCTACTCGTAATTGGTCTAATGCCAAAGCATTTGGGAAACGAAAAGAATCGGGCGAAAATCGTAGATATAGGCTATTTTGATTCCCCTTTCCACCTAATATTTATGCCCACAATCGTGCTAAATGTGGCCTTAAGGTCTTATTAACTTAGGATCGGCAGGCTTATTACGTAACTCGCTCGCGATCGTAATCGTGTTCATTTTGACAGTTCATGTATGGGCTGACAATTAGCATCGGAATCAGCTAGCTGTCACATTCATACAAGAACTGTCCAAATGAACACGATGGCGATTGCGAGCGAGTTATGTAATAAGCTACCTGTTTACCCCGTAAGGACACGTGATTTATGTATTTAGGAACGGTTTTCTAGAGCACTTACGGATACCGAAAGTTTTCTTTAAGGATATCTCTAAATATATAATCAGGATTGTTTAGTATTACTATTGCTGTGTTTAGGTCAGTCCTTTAAATATGTATATGTATATCCAAATTATTCCAACTTGCCCTTATTGACCTATCGAGCTAACAGGCTTATTGCAATCAGCTTCCAAATTACCAATAAATTAACGTAATCCTTTAACAGACTTAGCCAAGCGTATAATTCAAACGTCGTTTACTTTGTAATATTAAAATTTCACTATAAAAACCGAACGCAGTTGTAGCATGACAGTAATTGCAAACTAAATTATCATGAAACAATAAAATTTTGACATGACAATAATCGGATAAATATTTATAATCTTCTTTGCCTCTCCATCAACCGTGGCATCATCATAAATGCATATATTTAACTAATAGGAACCATTATTCGTCTTCGTATGATCGGAATTGCAAATTTTAGGCATTAAGACGGCTAGATGAAGTCATTCCGAGCAATTAGTAGTTCTATGGGCCGTACGAGAATAGTAAAATGGTTTAGGAACTATACATGATGATGGTATTAGCTAAGACTTTCTTTTATTAAAATACAAACTATTAAGAACTAAATAACAATAGAACACTAAAACTAGGAAAGTTGATTTAAAGTAAAGTAAGTTAATTAGCTAAGTACATACATACATAAATCACGTTTTTATCCCTTACGGGATAGACAGGGCCTAAGGTAACAAGACCTAAAGACCACGTTTAGCATGACTGTGGGCGTACAGATGAAACAGGGGAAAATTAGCTAAGTTTAGGAAGATTTTAGTTATAAAATTGTAAAAACTAGTCTAACGATAAAAAAATATTGGATAATACTGCAATCGTATTAGTCGTAGCCTTCGAATTGCTTTCAAAGTTAAAACGTATTGGATTGTTATGTATCTCGAAATTTTCATTATAAAGTGTATTTCTTTACTCTTATAGTGATTTTGAGGATTGTCTTGTCTTCTCAGTTTCAAGGCGCTATAAATAGTATTTGATATTTGTCCATAATTAGAGACGCCTCTTGGGATTCCACTACGGCGTTTCGTGAAGCCACGACATTCCAATTCACAATCAGCCTGTACCATAAACAACAGCAAACTCTTTTTACAGCCAAGGAAAAATTTCACACCTCGCAGTCGGAATGCACTACCAACAACTACTAGAATTAATTTCGATGAAGTATTGCCATTACCGATCGCCTAAAAAGGCGTGTTTTACGAGAATAATGTTTATGAGCATTAACTCATGCGCTGGGGCCATTGAATGCCTCATTAAGATTCTTTCTACATGTTTCTATGGCCATAAATCAGTGGGAGAGAACATGAGCTCGAGGCGTTGCTGAGCGTGTTCCGGTTTTTTTACTGCTCTTACCACTCTTTCCGCTGTGCCACTGGTCTCTGGTGTGTAAGTGGGCTGGTTTACCACTTACAAGTGCAATTAAACACATTTAGTAGAGCATTGAAGATGGAACTGAGAGAATGCTTGTTTTAGAAAGGGATGCACATAGGAAAAGTAGTGAAATTGCATTTTCCGTTCTTGTTGTTTATAAATGTGGTCTGACGCGTGAAATGGAGGCGGAATGTTATGTTTGCAAATTTATTGTATACAGATGCTGTGTAGAGTAACTAGTTGCTAACTAGTAGTATTTTAAGGTCTATTAGTTAGGTACATGGCGTCATTTTTGTCAGTATGTTTAATTCTCCTTGCGCTAAGCAACGCTGCGCATTGACATTTGTTGCCGTCGCAATGTGCTATGGTGGTTTGTTTACCATAATTATTGCTGCCACACAAAGTATGTTAAGGTTACCAGTTTTACCTTCTAGAGTACCTAGTGTGTTAAAGAAGTTTGTTTGTTGATATTGTCAATGTGAATGAAATTTCTCTTGTCAGGTCAGTCCAAAATTTATTTCTTTTTATAAAATTCACCATTGTGGGATAGGTATAGGAATTATTGTCCATTCAGCAATATTAAAGGTAATATGTCGGTTCACTGATTTAAATGTTTTTGTATGTGCTTATGTGGTTATAGTAGCACTTGATGGTTCCAACGGAAGACCAGCGCCGGCTGTCAGGCCAGTATTAGGCTGAGGTGGGACTATTTAGTGACATTTATATTCTTATGTTTTTTTACTTCGTTTTTTTTGTAACTTATGCTTGTAGTGTCACTTTCTTTCTTCATTTTGTACAAATGTTGTAAGAAATGTTGTAATTGAATAAATAATACACACATACATACATAAATCATGTTTTTATCCCTTACGGGGTACACAGAGCCAGAGGTAACAATACCTATGAATATTGAAAGGAAGTTAATACCAATAAATCCATCGGACGTGTATTGGACCCCCACGTAGCTAAGACCTAATTGTACATCTTATAGCCTGACAGAAACCCTACTGATAGACTTATTAGAGCTACGATTACGCTCAAGCGTAAGAAACGTAACCCTAGCTGCCGGCGTCACGGTAACCCGCAATCAGTTCAATAGCGCGCGCAAATGACCCTTCCTACGTTACGTTTACGCTTCATCAGTTACGCCCGGTTTTTACGCCAAAGCCGCTATAATACCAAACTTGTTAGCGTATAGGTCGGAAAGTAGGTGTCTTTGCATAATTAATATAGCGTAAGTGTATGCTTAAGTCATTAAGTTTATTTTCTAATTAAATGCCGATAGAGAAACCATGGTATTATTGGGTGGTATAAGTCAAAAGATTTGCGCGAGTGTTCTGTGGTGTCTTTTCGTGTGGAAATATTTTTAAGGTATAAACGGGCTATTGCTAAGATTATGATTATGAAAACTTACCTCTCGTTTTCCATCCTATTTCATTAAAAAAAGCATTACATTTAAAAAGCGTTACAAATTATTTTTTAAATTAAAATGACATGATTGCATGCTCAACATTTTCATGGGTTGACTATAGAGTCAACCCATGAAAATGTTGAGCATGCAATCATGTATGCCTTCAAATTTCATAGCGTAATCTGTACGGCGCAAGCGTATGGCGGGAGCGGGATGCGTGAAGCTCCGCGTGCGACGGCCGCGCGACAAAAACTGGCCGGACCTGTATAACGGCCGCGCTCGCGCAGCACGCTGCGTGGAGCTACATAGAGCGGATAATACCCCCGCGCACTCAAAGGTTCGATTTTGTAATTAATATTTTGGTTAGGTACCTACTTCATAAATAGCCTACTCAAACTGTCCCCAACTTATTTCTCTGACTTATTAGTTGTCTGGAAGAGATCGGTGCTAAGCGATAAGACCGCCTATTGTATACTTGATTGTTTGTTACTGTATTGTTTTGTACTGATTAGTGGTGTCCAATAATGAGTTTTTGTATTGTTGTATTGTATAACCACTTTATTAGTTACGTCGCTTAGTTCTTCAGCTCACTACTACTCATAAGTAACACAGTGCCGGAACCACGTAGCAAGAGTAGCAAATGCTACGGGCCCCGCGCTCCGCCTGTCTGACCGAACCGACATAAAAATATTAATTTAGATAGGAGCATAAAATATCTTGCATGCCTTAAACGCGAAGCCGAAGGGCCCCTCGATAGAATTTGCTAGGTACAGGCCCCACTCTGGCTTTTACATAGGTTTTTGACATAACTATTAATAAAAAAAAAACACTAAATTTTGTGATGCCCACTAAAGATATTGCTTTTAGAGTTATAAAATGCTTTGCGTTTTCCTTCTTTCTATCTATCAAATCGTCTTACTTCTCGTCATTTCTTATGGTTTAATGTGGATTTAATACTAGACAAACAGGTAATAACCGCTCTATATAAAACCTTAACCCACAGAACGGTTGCAAAATAGCGATTTTTATGAAAATCAGTTGCAATTAGTAAAATAAGCAGCTGCAGCCGGTATTAATTGCGGGATTGATGATTTATGAGCCGTAATTAGCGATTACACCGATCGTTTCGGTACAACGGCTGCGTTTCTAGCCACTTCGACGGAGAGCGGTGCAATATTCAGGGAACACGCATAATATCTATCCTCACTACATCCCTTTAACTTTTTAGCCACCACATCGAATACAAGAGACGTCACCCATATACGCCAGACCTCTTTATTGCAAATACAAGAGACGTCACCCATACGCCAGACCTCTTTATTGCAAATACAAGAGACGTCACCCATACGCCAGACTTCTTTATTGCAAATACAAGAGACGTCACCCATACGCCAGACCTCTTTATTGCAAATACAAGAGACGTCACCCATACGCCAGACCTCTTTATTGCAAATACAAGAGACGTCACCCATATACGCCAGACCTCTTTATTGCAAATACAAGAGACGTCACCCATACGCCAGACTTCTTTATTGCAAATACAAGAGACGTCACCCATACGCCAGACCTCTTTATTGCAAATACAAGAGACGTCACCCATACGCCAGACTTCTTTATTGCAAATACAATAGACGTCACCCATACGCCAGACCTCTTTATTGCAAATACAAGAGACGTCACCCATACGCCAGACTTCTTTTTTGCAAATACAAGAGACGTCACCCATACGCCAGACTTCTTTATTGCAAATACAAGAGACGTCACCCATACGCCAGACTTTATTGCGATTCCTTAACCTTTTCTACGCCAACGAAACATATCAGCACCGCAGGTTCAACGTCCTATACAGGGTGTATCAGATACCCCCTAACAATAATCCACTGGGGTATATAACCATAGCTATAGAAGCTAAAAAAAATATTTAAAAAAAATTGGAGTAATTTTTTTTTTATATTTTCTATAGGAATGATTACAGTTAATACTACCATTCCTATAAAAAATATGACAGAATGTAAGATTATGATTGCGGGTGAGAAAGTAGAACAGGTAAAAGAGTTTGTATATCTGGGCTCGGCTTTTACGACAGATGGAAAGTGTGAAAGAGATATTGAAAGAAGAGTGAATGCAGGAAACATGGTTAATGGAGCGCTGCGCGCCTTTGTGAGCAGTGAGAAGGTGTCAAAGAAGGTTTACAGAGGGGTGCTCGTTCCAACACTAATGTACGGTAGCAAAAGTTGGGTATGGCAAAAGAAGCATGAAAGTAGAATAAATGCAGTAGAAATGAGAGCGTTAAGAAGTATGGAAGGTGTATCACTGAAAGATAGAGTAAGGAATAGTGTGATAAGGGAACGTGCTGCTGTGAAAGAAGATATAGTGACAGGATAGAAAAAAGTATGCTTAGTTGGTTTGGTTACGTAGAGAGGATGGATGATAGAAGATTAACTAAACAGATTTATATGGGGAGTGTGAATGGGTGCGTTGGGAGGGGAAGGCCTAGGCGGACGTTCCATGATCAAATTGGGGACGTTTTGGAAAAAGGCCAGGTCAAGAGTACCCGAAACCGACGAGCATGTATGAAGAGATTGATGGATGTGGATGAAGCGAAAGAGGTAGATATGTCAGGATCGTAGCAAGTGGAACGGAGTAGTCTCTGCCTATCCCAGTGGGAAAGAGGCGTGACGATATACCTATGTATGTATGTACAAAAAATATCATTTTCCAAAAAAAACTCAACTGGGCTAGCAAACTTGACAAATTAACTTTTCATCGTTTTTTAAAACACGTCCATGTCAGCTCAACATGTCAACGGTATTGTCTTCGTCTTAGTAGCAGTACCTAATGGTGGCAACTGAAGACAATGAACCTACATAGATAAGATCGAATCGCATTCAATTAAAATCGACTAAAAACTGCTTGATTACTGTGTCACGGTGCACAGCAGAGACAACGCACAGCAGATCCAATAAAAAAAAATATAACTCCATTTCGTTCCATCATGGTTTTGTGCTTTTCATCCAGTAAAAAATAATAAAAAATACCATACAATACATATATACTCCTATATAAATTAATATTTTTTATTACGGTCAGACAGGCGTTGGAGCGCGGGGTCCCCAAATTCGCGGGGCCCGTAGCATTTGCTACTCTTGCTACGTGGTTCCGGCACTGAGTATGAGTAGTAGTGAGCTGAAGAACTAAGCGACGTAACTAATGAAGTGGCTTTACAATACAACTCTTTATTGAACACCACAGATCAGTACAAAACAATACAGAAAAAAAGTTTACAATAGGCGCGGTCTTGTAAAAAATCTTGTTATACTTATTGTAGGCGATGCAGAGTTGTAAAGTATAAATAATACACTGTTTTTTAAGATAACGTTTTTTTATTGAAATGCCTCAGAGCCTCGCTAGCTCGCTAGATAGAAGGTAATGACAGTCACATTCATACAACTTTATTTTTTATAACACAATAGAACAGTGACACAGTATCTATTCAACACAGACAGCAACCCATCACTATTTTGATTCCCCTGTCCTCTTTACGCCCCCAATCACGCTATACGTGACCTTTAGGTCTTTGCCTTAGGCTCCGTCGACATGATTAATATGTATGTATATTATAACACAAAGCACTATGCAGTGTAGAAGTTTAGTAGGTACGCTAGTCTTCCTATGCCCCAAAATTACTTAGCACAGTCTAGTTAGGTACTATATAAAAATTAAATCGAATCGAGTCGTAAAAAATTGAATAAATTATTATAATCGATTTCAAATATTCAGCACTCGCTCACTCTTGGTCTTTATGTTTTCAGCCGGCAACCCCTTACTTTCCGGCCTCTGTAGTAATGCACTATTACGCATTTATTGTTCGACTGCACCTACTGTATCTTCAGACAATTTCCGCTGTGCGGTAATGAGGTAATTACAAAACACTACAATAACCCCCGCCTCGCAAAAAAGGTTCGTAACCGATACAATGTAGCACTCGTTTGTTTCAATAATTAACGACACGCAAAAACCATACGGCTTGTCTGTTCCTAAGTCTATTTCTTGTACAAGACGTCTATGAATATTCATTTCGGAAGCACTTGTTCCTAAGTATGGTAAGTAGTGTTAGGGTTAAAGGTAGAACGTGGCTGAATACCATAGCATGCCTTAACCATTAAAAAAAAAGCAAAAAGATAAGACGAGATAACGATATTCCGATTTAATTACCTAGTAACCAAAATCAAAACTCAATTCGATGGTGACTCTAGTATTTTTTTTGAAACCAAAGTGAATCCATTCCAAGTTTTTGATGTGACATGAGTCACTCGGAATCCCAAAAAGCCGATTTTGTCAAGTTTATAGCCGAAGCCGAAACTGGCCGGAACTCGCCGAAACCGAAACCGTAGATCAGAAGTTCCACCGGACACTACTATAGATCATTATTATTCATAGTTTCTGTCAATATTCGTTCGAGTTTAACGCGCTGAAATGATGTAATTCCAAGCGCTTATCAACATTTCAAGAAAATAATATCAACGTAAAGCCAAACCACTGGAATCCAGAGTATTTTTTAAACAAATCAATAACAGCAACCCTGATTTAACTCTGGCAACATTGTATGACCGGTCAAACTAATTCCGTTATTTTTAAACTTGACTTTCTAATTTCAAGTCCATTCAGCAATCGTAGGCAACGATTGATTATAATTTTAGGCCCTGACACTGCGTCTCATCATTGTCTGCGTCTGATCGTTGAGTATACAGACGTCATCGCACACATATAGCTAGTAATAATAGGGAGTGTTTAGTATGGTGTCTATCCGCTGCTTAATTAGGTACCGACTCAATATTATGCTGCACTTTACTAGAAGCAAATACACCTGCTGGCGCAATAACTCAGGATTATTACTTTTTGCGCGGAACACCGCATTGTCTGAAGTTCGTAGACAATATACGCATTTGTTTTAAATGCCGTTTAGTGAGTTATAGTTTTCTTCCCGAGGCGTAAATAAAAAGGATGGAAAGCGCCGCACAATCGTAATAGTTTATGGTTTTAACCATGTTTTAGTGTTACGACATCACATCACAATACGGCATCTCAAAATAGGTATCTCAAACAGCTGCGACTTCTGTCAATGTGATAAATCGTCTACAAAAATCTGATCTCACATCATTTGCGGATGTTTACTTAAGAGCTGGAGCCTTACCATGACGTCTTAATGCGATTCAGTTTAGGTTCGGTCGCTGTCAGATTCATTCTAAAAGTGACAGCTAAAACTTGAACTGAGTCGGAATTAGGACGTCATGGTAAAACCCCAGATCAAAAATACGAAAGCATACAAAGCCAATCTCTAAAGCTATCTCTTCCCCTTAAAAATATTAGACCCTGACTAATTCTTCAGTTTAATAGATGTTAAATTAATACACGAGCAACCCATGCCGTTTGGCGTAACAACATAATGTTAATTGACCAGGCAACACTGTTAAGTTCACCTTTTCGCTTCCCAAGTTTCACACAAATTAGTTTTCGTGTCGGCTCCCTATCTTATTTATTCGTCGTCTAAGTTTCCTTTGAGTAAGGTGCCGACCAGCAAAAATATCAGATAAACAGTCTTCCGCGTAAACCGAACGGCTTGTGACCTGCACTCGACACGGCCTCCTCGGACGTACAGTAAACACCAATAGCCAAATAGGAGACGTTTTGAAAAAAGGTCAGAGTCAAGAGTACCCGAAACTGGCGAGCATGTATGAAAGAGATTGATGAATGTGGATGAAGCGAAAGATCTACAGGTCCAGGTCAGGATCGTAGCAAGTGGAACAAAGTAGCCACTGCCTACCCCTTTGGGAAACTACGACTAGTTCACAAGATTAATGAGAGCCGTAAATAGTATCTTTTAAGCTACTCGAAAGCACAATTTTTCACTACTTTCGAGTGGTATTTTCACATAATGTGCTTTCAAAAAATCGGGCCCTAGTTCTTCAGCGAATATCCGTATTATGGATTCTATCGCTCAAAGAAATTCTAAATATCTCTCTCCATAGCTCATGACGTTTTGCTTGACAACTACCTGCAAACCAGTAAAATATCTGAAGCCATTTTAATGTGCACCATCCTCCTCACCCGTATGTCCGCTCACCAAAGGCTATCTCACTCTCACGTACGAAACAATTTACATGCGCCCGCGCCGCCCGATCATCTCCGAGGATCTGCTAAGATCAACGAAGATGCAAACGAGTCTAATATGGCCTCCGTTAATTATGTGAGTATACGGCGCCTTGTACGGTGTTTGCGTGCTTGTGTCGAATAAAATGCGAAAATTAGACGCATTGCGCAAGAGTGTGCGTTTCGCCGAGTTTCTTGTTGAATTTGAAGAATTTAAATGCTTTGGCGTCGATGCGTAACACATACTATTTATCAATGATACCTTTCAACATGAAACTACCGTACTTTTTCCTTTGTTTCTGTATTGTTTTGTATTGATTTGTGGTGTTCAATAAAGCGAGTATTTGTATTGTATTGTACCGTGAGACACAATCATAATTCACACAAACAGATAACTCACGTATAAAAGTCAAGTGATGCTCATTAATGTAAATGTACTTACATGTGTAATGTACTTTTGACAATAATAAAAATGACGATGAAAACGAGGGTAGTTGTGCGCAGCTGTCAGCTGTAGAGCGCTGGCTCGCGGTGTTCGCTTCGCTGCCGCGGGCGAGCGCTCCAAGAGGGACTATGAACTAGTCCGAAACATGACGAGCATTACTCAACCTTTATACGTGACTTACGTGAGTTATCCGTTTGTGTAATTATGATACGGTACTATGCGGTGTTCTTGATTACCGAGCCCGTTTCGCTGTGAGGAGCCTGTGGTGAGTGGGCATCGTGGTCGTCATTTCATGCACCCGTGACGACTCTATATATAAGGGTAGGCAATAGGGAAAGCGAGTGATCAGTATGTGCAGAGGGGACCGAAGTCCGAAGGAAGAGAGTTGTAAGTTGTATTTATGTATACGCCTTAAGAATCTTCGTTGGCGAGATGTGACGTGTGACGTCACTGGCGCATGCTACTCGTGCGTCGTAGCAGTTAATATACCTAGTTGATGTCTTAGTGACAGACACGTATTTTTGTGTCAAACGTGGGGACCACAAGGCGCATTTTCTTCATGAAAAAATGTGTTTAGCGAGTACGATCTCGGCTAAAGAGGATACTTTCGGATTCGGCTTCGGCTAAATGCCAGTGTCGGACACTAGTCGACGAATGGACTAAGTAAATTGGCTGTTCTACGCGAACCCTCAAGACCTTTTCCTAACATAACAGTAGTTTACTTACAAAGTACGTAGATACTTAAAGTGAACTCGCTTTATGTGGTGCACCTTTCCCATTTACTACATTGAAACCTAATTTCAAAAGAATTTGTTCATTACAGGACGGAAATTCAAATTAATTTGATAGCGGCAGCTATAAAACTGCTAAAGCATTTGACGCAGTAAATAATGCAACAAAGTTCGGTGAAATGTTTTTGTTAACAATGCTATTTCGAATAAAAGAAATCTTGCTGGCTATACTAGCATTGTCACCCACCTTTCGTAATGTGTACTTACCAAATTTCAAGTCAATTGGACCAACCGTTGAAGAGTTCCATCCTGCGGAGACAGTCCTGGCTAGGCCACCAGAATTTTACTAACATATGTATTGTTATCCGACTAACACAATTACGTACTATTTTCGGTTGAAGATATCTCCTTCAAAATTGAGTTGCAAGATTCCACCCATACATATGTATGTACATTGCAAGTTAAAATAACATACCTACATTACATACTTACATACCGTACGCCTCTTTTCCATAGGGGCAGGCAGAGACTACTTTGTTCCACTTGCTACGGTTCTGACATACTTACCTCTTTCGCTTTATCCACATTCATCAACTCTTCATACACGCTCGCCGTTTTCAGTTACTCTTGACCAGGGGCCTTACCATGACGTCTTAATGCGATTCAGTTTAGGTTCGCTCGCTGTCAGATCCATACTAAAAATGACAGCTAAAACCTAAACTGAGTCGGAATTAAGACGTCATGGTAAGGCCGCAGACTTGTTTTCAAAACGTCTCCTATTTGGTCCCGGAACGTTAAAATAAAAGTTTGTAAAACAGTACAGTCACCAGCATAAATAAGTGATCATTTTTGTAGCTTGTCGCTTTCAGTCGTTACATGACTTCGTATGGTTTTTCAAACATGACTTTAAAGTGACAAGGTACAAAAGTGATCACTTATTTATGCTGGTGACTGTACAGCCTTGGTACAGCTGTAATTTGTAGCTTATTTCTAAAAAAATTAAAACATCAAAAAATCATCGCGCGTGATTCTCTCGCGAACATGACTGTTGTAAGCGAGAACAACGGAATCAATCAATCAGTTAGTTCATCGATCAGCGGCGTGGCCGGCGTGGGAGGGGTTTTTGCGCGCCAGCCGCAAGGCCGCTTGCTCCTACAAATAATTAATTAAAAAAGTAAAACAAGTAAGTAAACTTGGTCATTAACTGAAGCTCAAAAGTCCAGGCTCAAGGTTTGCCAAACAGGCAATGGAGCGCAATTTTTTATTTATATATTTGTTTTAGGTGCCATGTCAATGTTTTTCAGGATTTTGGAATCATAGTTGACAAATTTTTCCATGCATTGTTCGAAAGCAAACGTGAACAAGGGCGGAACTAAATTTTGAAACAGTAATTTAAATGAAAAATCTTTCTAGACGTTATACGATCATGACAAACGTTTGACAATTGTATAGTTTGACAAACATTTCATCTGACAACCCTTTAATATCTGATACCGTAAACTTTTTTAAAAATCGAAAACCTTTAAGCGTGGCTCACATTAGGTATTAGTTAGGTTTGTTTTATACATACATACATACATACCTTCACGCCTCTTTCCACAGGGGTAGGCAGAGACTACTTTAGGTTTGTTTTATAAGTTTTCCAAAAAGTCAATATTTTAGTAGAAGGTTGTCAAATGAAGTGTTTGTCAAACGATGCATTTAAGAAATGTTGTTTAGCAAATTTTGAGTTCGCTTGCTGTTAGATCCATACTAAAAATTACAGCTAAATCCATAACTAAGTCGGAATTGAAACGCATTAAGGCGTCGTGGTAAGGCCCGCGTGGGCCTTACCATGTCGTCCTAATTCCGACTCAGTTCAAGTTTTAGCTGTCACTTTTAGTATGAATCTGACAGCGAACGAACCTAAACGGAATCGCATTAAGATGTCATGGTAAGGCCCCTGTATTCGTTTTAAATATGCCCAAGTGTCAGCAATATATAGAATGGCAATGAGCACATTTTGTATGGCTGCCGTCGTCAAGCCGCGTCTCTAATTGTAGTATCAGCGAGTAACAGGTCCGTGTTTTTGTCACCTCGACGGCTGCGTGCCTATTGCCCAATGACGGAGGAAATGCATGTCAATGAACAATAGTATATATTGCGCTTGAAATCTGCAACATTAACTTTTGTTAATTAATATTAATTTAATAATCTAATAACTACGCGATCGGCGTGATCCTTGTCTGCCAAAAGTTTACCGACCACTGTACTACTTAATTGAAATTTATATCATACTAGCTGTTGCCCGCAACTTGGTCTGCGCAGAATAGCTATCCCGTGGGAACTTTGCAATTTTCCGGGATAAAACTATCCTATGTCCTTCCCCGGGAATCAAAATATCTGTATTCCAAATTTCAAATAAATCTGTCCAGCGGTTTAAGCGTGAAAGGTAACAGACAGACAGACAGATAAACAGACTGACAGACAGACAGAGTTACTTTCGCATTTATAATATTAGTAGGGATTTTTTGTCACTTCACTTTTGTACTTGAAACTGAGACCTAGGAAACAATTACAAGCACAACAGTCACAATGTTATCAAGCCAGTCAGTCAATTAATTACTCTGTCAGTGAACGCTTTTACATTTAAATAAAAAGCACCCAACTCCTATTAAGTAGGTACTTATTAAATTCATAATTATTTTCAGACAATAGAGCGTAATTGTAACGGGTGTAATTAAGTGAGGTGCAAAAAGTTAGAAACTGCAGTTGTATGTTGTGCTAGCGGTGTTGCTTTCATGCATTTGCATATGCTGCGGCGCGGGCGCGACACGCTTGCGCGCGCGCACAGGCACCACTGACAGCGGCCTTGAGAGCGGTTTCGGACCAGCGTTTCAAGAAGCGTTTCGTAAGCTCGTTATTGAAAGCGTACAGAGAGGCGTTTTGGGGTTTCGTGCCTCAGAAGGAAAAAACCCCGATATGTTCAAAATTAAGTAAGTACCAACTTCAAATTAAGTACCTAGGCACTTCTCAAGATTTCTCCTCTACCGTTTTTCTTATTATGTGTATGTAATATTAAGTACTAGTTGTTTCCTGCGACTCCGTTTGCACAGGATTCGCTATACGCTATCCCGTGGGAACTATGCAATTTTCCGGCATAAAAACTATTCTATGTCCTTCCCCAGGACTGTTCTTTGTACCAAATTTCATTAAAATCGGTCCAGTGGTGTAGGCGTGAAAGCGTAATAATACTTACGTAGTTACTTTCGCATTGATAATTATGAGTAGGGATTCCGCGTGCACTCCCGCGCAGCCCCACGCCGCTAAGTATGCGCACCGGCATCGATACGATATCCAAATGAAGCTTTTTATTCAGTTAATTATTTCTCAATAAGCGCTCCGTGCAAGCGATAACGTGTGGTGTTAGTTGAATGCTAAAGACCTCAGTGATTCCATGTGAACAGATACCATCAGACTACTAGTGCTAGCTGTGGGCAATCAACCAGGAAATCAGCATAACATTAGTTCATTGTCGTGGTCATAAAACTTATGCATATTAATGTTACGTTTATTTATGTATTTATATCTACTTATTACTTTACTTTCGTAAAAGTTTATGGTTTATACTTAGTACTACATATAGTACTAGCTATCCGCGACTCCGTCTGCGCAGAATTCGCTTATCGCTGTCCCGCGGGAACTATGCAATTTTCCGGGATAAAAAATATCCTATGTCCATCCTCAGGAATCAAACTATCTGAATACCAAATTACAACAAAATCGGTCCAGCGGTTTAAGCGTGAAAAAACAACAGACAGACAGACAGATAAACAGACAGACAAACAGACAGAGTTACTTTCGCATTTATAGTATTAGTAGAGAAGAGATAGATATATTTTATCTGTGTATCGTTTCTTGAGTCACAGATGGTTCTGGCTGAAGAGAGTTTTCACCTGTCCTGCCTGTAATCAAATCTTGCAAGAATACACACTTTTAGTGGTGGGATTGAAATGAAATTTGGCGTACTCATGTAAATCCGGTGACTATGCAATAATTTTGGAGTGTAATCCTGGTGATCCATCCAGGACCGTCTACGCTGGAGGGAACTCTTCAACGGTTTCTCCGATAGTTGAAATTTGGTATACATATGTAGGACATTATGACAATGTACAGTCAACAAAAAGTACAGACAGCAAAAAACATGTATAAAAAATGAAAATCATGTGAAGAAAGAAAGAAAGAAAGACATTTATTAATTTTGCAAGACACACAAATATAGGAGCATACACACAATTTTATAGAAAAGTGACAACAACAAAACACAGACATGAAAATTAGATCATCAGTGTTATCATGATCATGTTGTTGTCATATTGTAAGTGGTTTGTTAATACAAGAAATAAACTGCTCACTAACATTTTTAAGTTGAGTTCGTCGACGTGTTTCAGATTATTCCGTAGTTCTTCTTTAGGGGGTTTATTTTGTTTGTACCAACGCAAAAGTGGCACGATAAAATTATTAGGGAATGAATCGCTCATTCGGTACCAAAGTATTATAATTTCTCGATTAACTTTCAAATTGCGTAATTAAATATTAATTTATTGATAATCAAACAGTTAAAGCTCGCGAATAACGATACACGGTATCGAGTTATCATAATTAAGTCGTGTGGTGCGTGTTCAAATTAAGTTATGTCGAAATGAAAGGTTACGGTTGTCGTAAATATGGTTGCCGGCGCTGTTTTATGTTGCTTCGGGTATCATAATAGGGACACTGGTGTTAATTGCGTCGCCGAAAAAATACTAAAAGATGTTTGGTATGTAAACTAGATTAATAGCAGAATACAGGCTACAGAGGCTGTAGTCGTAGCATAATCGAGTAATTATACGGTCTCTTAAAATTGTTACGGAATATTTCAACGGGGCCCTATTTCATAAAGCTACAAATTACAATTTACAAGCAGAAGTCTCTTTCTGACCCTATGTGTTAGATAGAGACTTCCGCTTGTAAATATTTGTTTGACTAACCCAACCGCCTGCTGAAATTGTTTCGCTTTTGTGATTGTTAATAAGAATAAAAAAAAAACTTGTTTGTTCTGTCAAGCGTCAAATGATGGTACAGCCACTAAAGTGCCATAAATATTTTTTCGCGAACACATGTTCTTTTCCTAATAAGCAAAAGGGAAGACCCACGGTTTTATTTAGTAGATATAATTATTAAAATGTTAAACAAACAGTGATCTTGTAACTTCTTAAATGCTACTTCCAAATAGCATAGCAAATCATTTACATGCGTGCAAACGATATTGGTCAGACTTCAAACGTGGAACGTCATGAGCAGTTATCTAATTTAAAAAAAAAACTGTTGATCGTAGGTAAACCTGGCAACCCTGATGCAAATATGGCGGCGGGCGGCGCGGGCGCCGCCGTTACGCGCCGCGTGATGTATCGCGGGCACACCTATCGATACCGGGCCGCATCGCGCAGGCGCGCCGCAAGCCATAGACAATTGGCGATCGGGAAGCCAATCAGGGTCTTAAATCCGAAATTCGATTTTCGAAGTTCGTTTCGTGCCGTCCGCTCTCACTAATAGTTATTAATTGGAGAGTGAGAGGGACGGTGAGATACGAACTTCGAAAATCTAATTTCTAGCCCCCCAGGGACGTGATTCTGTAAACCCGTGTCTATCTGAGAGCAGGGGAGTTACCATGGCGTCCTCCGTCCTCATGCGATTCAATTCCAATTCAGTTTAGGTTCGCTCGCTGTCAGATCCATACTAAAAATTACAGCCAAAACTGAGTTACAATTGAATCGAATTGAAGACGTCATGGTAAGGACCCTGGTACCCGAACTGTGAAATTTAGAAGTAAATGGGTGGTAAATGAGGTATGGTAGGAGAGAAAAGCCAATGCGCCAATGCTGAGGAAAGCCATGGTAGCCTAGTGGTTTCACCTGTGGCCTCTCAAGCAGAGGGTCGTGGGCTCGAATCCCGGGCTCGCACCTCTGAGTTTTTCGGAATTTATGTGCGATATCTCATTTGAAATTTACCATAAGCTTTTCGGTGAAGGAAAACATCGTGAGGAAACCTGCACACAACTGCGAAGCAATTCAATGGTGTGTGTGAAGTTCCCAATCCGCACTGAGCCCGCGTGGGAACTATAGCCCAAGCCCTCTCATTCTGAGAGGAGGCCTGTGCCCAGCAGTGGGACGTATATAGGCTGGAGAGAGAGAGAGAGAGAGGAGAGGATTACACGAAGTTGATCTTACGAACGAAAAAACCAATCGGTTAGTGGCTCATACACGGTCTGGAATGGACGACCTGATAATTCACGTACCAACAGGGGAATCAACACAACACAAGGGGGTCATTATCATTTAATCGATGAAACATCCCGTCTCTCGTGCCTTGCGCCGCTTGCCGGACGAAAATGGAAATATATAACTTAATCTGCGCCAGCTTCCATTTAACTCGCCTGTTTGTTTTTATTTCTCCGAATCAATAAAGTGAATGGATACTTGTATTGAACTCAAAACACCAGTTTATGGGCTCTACTTCACTTGTTTTTAATTCTTTTTCTTGATTGACGAGGACGCTTGCCACCAAAGGGGTTTCGCCGAATGCTTGTTTAATTTGATAAACGAAATTTCGATCAAAGATAAGCAACATGTTTCGGATCAATATTTCGCCATGTCCGTTCGTCTATACTCCTCACGGCGAATCTTGATCCCTAGGACACTTCTAGTGACAGTTCAGGCGTGGGTATATCAACAAGCATGACTAGGAACATCGGTAAACAGTAGGGTTTTCTACCCGGGTACCCGGGGCCGGGTATACCCGGGTAATTACGGACTTGTGTACCCGGGTATAATCTGAGCTAGTACCCGGGTACCCGGCAACTACTTAAAATACTACTTTTGCTAGTACAAAAATTAACGCTATTATATACTGTACTATACTATATACTTTCGCTTTTATAATATTAGTTAGATATTTTGTTATTGAGTATAGATTTGTTTTTCTTTCAAATAATTTTGTTTTATTTTAAAGAATTTAAAACGATGAAAAGGAGTGCAATGTATCGTTAATTTTATGTTCCTGAATGATTAAGATAATTTAAGATAGTTCCTATATGAAAATAACTATGATTAATAAAAGACGATTATTTTAATTCATTATTTTTCTTACAAATATTCGGTACCCGGGTAAACTCGGGTACCCGGGTATTTAAAGAAAAAATACCCGAGCCCCGGGTATCGAAAATAGCCGGGTATTCGAAAACCCTAGCAAACAGGATGACGTTGACTGAACAGAATGGATGGAAATTTGTTGTTCATATGTAATATTTAATGTCCTGGGGCTTGGCAAAAATAAAACAAACGCTTTGTGTTATATTATGATTAACTTTACTGAATGTTATAAGGTCTGATTGAACGCAAGTCATTATTTATCTTTGCCAGAAAATAGAAAAATCGAAACTGGTGCATCAGTAAGTATTAGAAATGTCAGCGGAACTGTTATAGGGATCAACATTTGCCGCGAGGAGTATGACTAAACTGTCTGTCCGCGGTTTAGCCCATCAGTGGACCTTTCTATTATTACAAAGCCGAGCTGGGGCCTTACCATGACGTCTTAATGCAATTCAATACCGAGTCAGTTCAGGTTTTAGCTGTCATTTTTAGTATGGATCTGACAGCGAGCGAACCTAAACTGAATCGGAACTGAACCGCATTAAGACGTGGTAAGGCCCCTGTCGTTTGGCATAGTTATTATAAAAATGTATATCCTACTAATTAGATGGTCGAAAGATAGTCGCACCTGAAACGTGTCAGTTCGCAGTCTAATAAGGGACATCATCATATCAGCCGAAAGACGTCCACTGCTGGACATAGGCCTCCCCCAAGGCTCTCCACTCGGACCGGTCCTGTGCCTTCCGCATCCACCGCGATCCCGCGATCCTGATCAGGTCGTCGCTCCATCTTGTTGGAGGCTTACCAACAGCTCGTCTCCCGGTCCGCGGACGCCATTCGAGAATTTAATAAGGGACAAAATGTTTGAGAAAAATGTTTTACCGTAGCTACACTAAAAACCGAAAATAATTGATCGCAAATAATTCCATAAATCAATCCTGTTCCACGCTGCCAACCGGCATTGTCCGTTAATTAGCGCTATCATGCCTTTTCAAGAAACAACCCATTACAAACGTGATCATGAACGCGGCGCAAAAACACACTTGAAATGCAACTCGGACGCATCGAATCAGCAATACTGAGGCAATTTGTCACTGCAGTGTTGCCAGCCCGAGATCCAAGTCGTTTCGCTTAACGTCGAAACAAAAGTCGCTATAGGTTTGACAGTTAGGTGTTATTTGAAAGAAATAAGTTGTACGGTCGGCCAAATAAGAAGTCTACCACTTTTCATCCAACTTCCTATGAGACAGCGATCACTTGTACCCAGAGCCTGGCAAACGAAAGCGTGACCTGAGAAAACGCGACAAATTCAAAAAAATTACATGTGGTATTACTAACTGTTTTTCATTTCGCAGATTCCTTGAATATCTTCAAGATTATCTGTAAACATAAGACGGTATAAGACGGTATCATCATTATCATAATTATGGTCAATATATCAAATAATCAGCCAACAAGGATTAAGATTACATATGATAGTCATAGGTACCTACTAACTTAAAAAATCCGACATCGCATCTAAGCATTGTTGTTTCTCCTGGAAAACAACTTCTTTCTTCTCTTTTTTGCTTGAACTTACTGATCATGGTGTGTAGCAGCTTACGCACATTACTTTTTATTATTTTAGCCATATATTACGGCAATTATAAATGAAAAATAATTGAGTTCACAAAATCAAAACAACTCTAACCAGACTTTGACTTGCCTTTGACAGAGTAATAATCTAACTAATATTATAAATGCGAAAGAATGGATGGATGGATGGATGGATGGATGTTTGTTTGTTTGTTACTCAATCACGCCAGAACGGCCCAACGGATCTGGATGAAATTCGGCACATAGATAGAGAAAAGTCTGGAATAGCACATAGGCTACTTTTTATCCCGGAAAATTGCATAGTTCCCGCGAGATAGCGATAAACGAATTCTTTGCAGACGAAGTCGCTGGCAACAGCTAGTGTTATCATATTAAAACTTAAAAAAAGCCATCTATTTTAGGGGAAAAAAAACTTCATATGAAATGAAAATGTCGCTAAAGTCGAAAGTTGACAGCCACGTCTTATCGACGTTATAATTTTATTACGTGCAAAGGATTTTTAACCTTAGGGTGATAGACTACATATTCGGCTGATGGTACGGTCGCCCAAATAAGTGGTCTACCACTTTTCATCCAACTTCCTATCAAATGAAAATGTCGCTAAAGTCGAACTTTCAAATTGACAGCCTGTCTTATCGACGTTATATATTGTGACGTGCAAAGGAATTTTAACCTTAGGGGGGTTGACTACATATTTGGCTGATGGTACCTACCTATCTGCCGTCCATCAATAACGACAATATTTCGTCATGCTCGTTAATTTAATCGATTTGATTAATTGATTAATGTGATGCCATCAAGGGAATGGGCGAAAATCTCAGGAATCATGTGGAATCATGCGGCTAGCAACCCATCACTATTTTGTGATTCCCTTTTCCATCTTTATGCCCACAATCATGCTAAACGTGGCTAATAAAAAGTCCATACGGTGTACAAAAAGCGAAGTGAGGCCGGCCCAAACTACGCTTCAGCACTTATAATTAGACGTACACAACACGTGCGGAACCAGGGTTACTGTAACGTGCAACAGCTATGGTTACAGCTTGCTGTCAGATCCACAGAAGTGTCAATGACAGCTAAACGTAAGATTGAATCGGAATTGACTCACGACAAGACGCTATAGTACGACTTTGTTTGTCTCGCTAAAACTCGAGAAGGCTGTACCTATTTGATTAATTTTGGTTTTGAAACATTTGTGGATATCCAGGGAAGGTTTAAGAGGCTGACAACACCTAATTTTGTTGAAATTGATGTTATTTAAACACTTTTTTAAGAAAAACTGCACACAAAAAAAATACAAAAAATATATAATGTTAATTTTCATCATATTTCACACACGCTAGACGGGCTCGATACATAATTGAACAAAATCGGCTCGATAGAAAATAATTGCAAAGATTGGTCTTAAAATCATCATTAAACGGTTCTATGTCTTTATTTTTTCGACGTATGGGTCTGCAATTAAAAACATAAAGTCAACATAACAACAACCTAAACGGCTAACGAGTCATATTTCACAAATAATCCATACTTTTGTTTATTTCTTATGATTTGTGTCTTATTTGCAAGATTTTAGACGCGCGCCAAGCTGCCGGAATAGTTTCTTCTCTTTCACTAACAGGCACGTGAACCGTATGTGTGAAGAGTGGCGCTGCTCCAGGTCATTTGCTGTTGACAGCGCCTTAAGCGGTGAGAAAACATTTAAAAAAAAACAGGATTGGGATCGAAGTCTCGGGCAATAGCTTGTAAGTGATAGATTAACATGTCCGGTAAGCGTTTCGAGTCCAACTTTCCACGAACATTCCTCAAAGTATCTCAGTTACGCCTTTCAAGTGGTAACGCGTCAAAAATTCATAATTAAGTCCTCCACTGCCATCTGATAGCATTAAAACAAATTAGCGTAAAGAAATAAACAAACACGAATTGCGGGCCGCGCCGGCTGAGTTATGCGCCATAATTAAAGCCTCCCGTGTTGCCAGCTAAATAACTCCATTTGGCGTGATATGCGATAAACGGCTTATACCACTCTGATACCCAAAGTGATACCGCATTATTTTTTAATAATATTTTAAAATCATCACCAACAATATCATCATCCCCAGTCTATCTAACTAATATTATAAATGCGATTGTATGGATGGATGGATGTTTGTTTGTTATTCAATCACGCCAGAACGGCCCAACGGATCTGGATGAAATTCGGCACATAGATAGAGAAAAGTCCGGAATAGCGCATAGGCTACTTTTTATCCCGGAAAATTGCGTAGTTCTCGCGGGATAGCGATAAACGAATTCTTTGCAGGCAACAGAGCTAGTATACGATACGTCCCACTGCTGGGCACAAGCCCACTGGTCCAGCGCGGATTGGAAACTTTGCAGACACTATTTAATTGCTTCTCAGGTGTATGCTAATTTCCTCACTATGCTTTCCGTCGCCGAAAAGGTCAGTGCGAGCCCGGGATTAGAACTCACGAGCCTACTTGAGAGGCCATAGGTACTTAACTACCACGGCTTTTTAGGGTTCCATACCCAAAGGGTAAAAACGGGGCCCTACTAATAAGACTTCGCTGTCTGTCTGTCCGTCCGTCCGTCCGTCTGTCACCAGGCTGTATCTCAAGAACCGTAATAGCTAGACAGTTGAAATTTTCACAGATTGTGTATTTCTGTTGCCGCTATAACAAAAAATACTAAAAACAAAATAATAATAATAATTACGAGCGCTCCCATACAAAAAACGTGATATTTTAGCCCTTTTTCATGGCTACCACTCGCCAAGCTAGATCTCAGGAACCGTAATAGCTAGACAGTTCAAATTTGCACAGATTATGTATTTTTATTGTGGCTATAACAACAAATACTAAAATCAAAATAATAATAATAATAATTAGGGGGGGCTCCCATACAACAGAGTATTTCTGGTACGGAACCCTTCGTGCGCGAGTCCGACTCGCACATGGCCGGTTTTTTTTAAATCAACAGCGTCTGGAGGGAGAGTGAGAAATAAAGAATAAGAGAGTCTAACGGCTAAAACTTTAACTTTAATTTTTAATATTATATTCCTTTTATTTTTCCACTTTTACTTTGCATATTTTATTCCTTTACGAAGGGACTGAGAGTGGAGCTCCTTTCAATCCTTTGTTCAGCGTTGGATTACCAAATAGACTTTAAAATAGCGACTGGAATAAAAATATTAGGTATATGAAAACTTTTGCGGGATCAGTTCGTGGGTTCAAACCGGTCGATACAATAATCGCGCGTTTGGACAACGATAATTATTTACAAGTAAATTGGAACTACAATTATTGATCCGTGGCCATTGGTCCGATGGCATCGACGCAGCGGTTCTTCGTACGCTATCTTGTATCAGTTGAATATATTATTGGGGGTCTTTATTTTAAAATGCGCGATTATAGATTAGAGTACTGTTAATGGGGAAACGTTATGCCTTGTAAGTTGTATGGTCTCATGTTGCTTGTGAGTTGATGAAAATCAGTTTCGATTTTATTAAGGTGTTCTCGTTGTGTTTAAAAGTTGGTTGTGATCATTTATGCTCTAGACGGGTCTATATTTTGTCCGAATGTGTTGTTAGCGATAATTTTCGTTAGTCATAAAGTCAACAGTGAGTTTTTTTAGGATGAAAATTCCAGCTATTCCGGCTGCTATTTTCTACCTCTCAAATCTTATCCGAACACAACATAGAATACCTACTTAAATCTGTAAAATAAATAAATTTTAATAAATTTTAAATAAACAATTTTTTTTACATTGATAATAAGTATAAGTAATAAAAAAATTATTAACCTAACTCAATCCATTACATTATGAAGTTCTTGAGTGGCGGTGGCGACCACAACCGGAAGACGCAGTGTTGGCAGGCCTCCCACTAGGTGGACCGACGTCGTGAAAGATGCGGGAAACCGGTGGATGCAGGTGGCGAGTGTCGTTCATTGTAGCGTTCTAATGAGGAGGCCTTTATTCAACACTGGACGTCTTCAGGCTGATGTTGTTGATGAGTGCGCCATTGGAACAGGCACAACATTTTTACACAGATCCCAGGGATCAAGGAACAGGAACTAAAGGCGATTCAGCGCGATTGTGGCCAGGAAAAGAGGAAAAGCGTGATGGGTTGCTAACCGCAACGCCTATAACATGATTCCACAGATTTCCGCCCATTCCCTCGAAGGGCTTTTACAAGCTGCGTGGGAAGAGAAGCAGCTGGTACCATCAGCCAAATATGTGGTCTACCACCCTAAGGTTGAAATTCCTTTGCGCGTCACAATATATAACGTCGATAAGACAGGCTGTCAACTTGAAAGATCGACTTTAGCGACATTTTCATTTGATAGGATGAAAAGTGGTAGACCACTTATTTGGGTGACCGTACATTATAGTTATGTCTTTACTTTGCTTCCAGACTGATCAGATTTTAGTGTAAAAGTGTAAAGGCGCTAAACCCCTCGGCAAGTCGTGCGTAGAGCCGTTAATTAATTAAGCCCCGCGTTATCTTATTTCTTGTAATCTCTATAGAATTTCGCATCCCACTTTTCTTAACACCGCTCATTGTTATCAGTGGGCATCGCAAAAACCCGCGCCTCGCCGACAAAAGCCGATACACTAACATTTCTGAGGCGGAATTCGACGGAACCTTCCCTCATTAACGCTTCTACCGGCCATCTCTAAATCTCACACTAAAACGACACGAACACACAAAAAAAACGCAATCGAAAAACAATCTTTCCTCTTCAGCAAAGCGCTGCTTTTCCAACAGCGCGTATACAACAAATTCCAGAAGCAAAAGGCAACATAATGCTGCATCCATCATCGCCATTGCAAACTGAATCTAATCCCCAACTATTTACACCTCCTTTTTCTTCAACCCAATGACATGTGCTTGCGACATTCTTCATTCTGTTTCAGCTTAATTGGATACGTTTGATAACGTCTCAACAACCACACGAGCCCCTTCGACTTTCAAACTTATCTGTTCGTGTTTAGGTGTAGTTTTGTTCGTCTTTTTCCTGGTTGATGTAGTTTGGTGACAGTGAGATGTTTGTGTACGATGCACGATTAGTGTTTTTGCCCTGTTGGCGTAATTAGAGGCTATCGGCGGCGCGTATGAAGACATAAATAAAAGGAGAACGCTGAATTAGCGCTGCGCACCCGCACACTCGAAATTTCGACCATCGATCGTGGAAGTCGATTTCTTACGATCACAAACTATCTTGATCGTTTGAATGCGGTGATCTGGCAGGAGCAAGTTTGAGGCGGTTATAAATAAAAGTAAAGTAAAAAGTGTTTGTTCATAATATGCAAAAGGTTGATGTATTTATTTGTTCAGCAGCCCATCCGCACTATAACATCAGGGCCCGTGAGGCGAAAACTAGATAGGTACAGTTATAACAATAACGGACTAAAGAAAATGCGAAATTATGTGTGTATGTGTGTGTGGTTACAAGGATTTCGGTATCATCATAATTCATTATTAATATTATTAATATGCCTTACCGTGACGTCTTACGTACTTTAATTCTTAATGTGATTTAGTTTCCGACAGCCAAAACGTAAAATTGAATCGGAAATGGATCACATTGAGACGATCTGGTAAGGCCCCTGTACGGTTTCACGGAACCCTCTGCGTGAGAGACCGACTTGAAGTTGGATGTTTTTTTTAAGTTGGCAACAATAATGATTCATGCATGAATATCATGCGCGAACGCAGTCAATCGGAACGTTACATAAATAATCTGCATACATCTAATTAAACGAGTATTTCCTAATGCCGGTAGTGGTTAATCATATACGTGTGTTAGGTATGCAAATGTTCATTAGCTCATTACCTACACTTTGCTGCTGCGTTGGGTAATATGCGAATTTTTCCAGATACCTACATCTACTTCAGGCCCCCAGAAGTCTTACTATGACGTCTTGATGCAATTCAATATCGATTCAGTTTATGTTTTCTGATCCATACTAGAACTGCTAAAACCTGAACTGAGTCGGAATTTAAACGCATTAAGTTGTCATGGTAAGGCCCCAGGTCAAGCAGAGACAGAGCAAACAAACTGGGTTGAAGCAACACTTTAGTAACAAAAGAAACTTTTTAAATAAAAAAAAAAAAAGGTCTTAAGTCTTTTATTTTTCCGGATACATACCTCCAGGACTCCAGACCAAGTGAGTAACAGAGGCCAAACAACCTAAATAGACTTGAAACAAACTTAAGTAACAAAAGAAAATACTAATTTGAAAATAAACCGTTTAAGATTCTCTTCTTAAGTCTATCTATCAGTCCGTCTGTCCGACTATTTATTTTGTCAAAATACTTTTTCGCAGAGGCATCGAGTTGTAATTCCACTTCATCACTACATAGTATATATAAAACAAAGTCGCTTTCTATGTCCCTATGTATGCTTAAATCTTTAAAACTACTCAACGGATTTTGATGCGGTTTTTTTGAATAGATAGAGTAAATCAAGAGGAAGGTTTGTATGTATAATACATGCATAATATACCGTGCGAAGCCGGGGCGGGTCGCTAGTATATGTATAAAATACTGAGAGTTATGGTCTCTTAATAGCCGTAAATAAATAAACTTTCTTGTAATTTCTCGAGGTTATTTTATATTAATACTTATATAAAATAACCTCGCACTGCCTACATTTTCCTTAGGAGGCGGGGTTCTACTAACACTGGATTTTATTTGCCAAATTTGCGCGCCTAGGTGCGCGCACTTATCCGGTTTAATTGTGAAGTGATGATATTTACTGTCTGATTAGCTTTTTACGAACGTAAAGAAGTTTTACGACTGTCTGCCGGTATTTATATAACTACACCTACGTCTAGCACGAGAGCAAAAGAGTCACGTCGCGTGCTAGATGGATTACCTGTCTTTTTCTTACTGTTCGTTCTAAAAAGGGACGGGTAGTCGTGCTAGCCGGGCAGCTTTTTATGGCGTTTATTATTTATTAAAATAATTACTTTAATTAAAACAAAGTTCAGATCAATTAGCGCAAAGGTCTCACTCAACACGTCGAAACCGCAGCGCTCTAGAAAATATTGTAGGCACGTAGTTTATAATAATTAAATGTATAATTGCTATGGAAATTAACGTAATAAAGGCCTTAGTATGCGACTGTTCTGTTTTTATTTTAAATTGTGTTTATATCACAACAATTTAACGTGAATGAGGATACCTATACCTAACAAAGAAAATGTAACTCTAAAGTTAAAATTTAATCTTAAAGAAACCATTCATTAATTTCAAAATTCGACTTCATTTAAAGGAGTTTTTTAATGTTTAAAAAACCAAAATCCGGTGGAATAATACACATACTCGCCAAGGCTCGTTTCAAAACCACACTCGTGTTTCAATTCAAGGCCTAATTATGACAGTTACATACATTACTTTATCAACACACTTATCATAAGTGCTCTAAGCCGGGTTCAGAAGCAGTAGGGAAATGACGTTCTGCCTACCCCGTAAGGGATAATGACGTGATTTATGCAAGTACTTTCTTGTCTGTGGTAGTAATTACAAACACTACAAAAAAAAATCTAAACTAATATTGAGATTATCACAATGAAAGAATTAAACAAAAATTTACTTAGACTAAATTAATTACAGACACGGCATAAAAATTTAATGTCATTACTGCCTACATCGCCCAAGTAGGAGGCACTAACACCCGACGTGTCATTAAACTGCATTGCCTTGTAATTAAAAGCAATTGTTTTAATGGACGGCTGTAACGGTAATTGATACGGCTGGTGTTCTGTATGCACTTTATTTTGCAACTAAACTGTAGGCTTAATATCTAACTCGCTCGCAATGGCCATCGTGTTCATTTTGACAGTTCTTGTATGAATGTGACAGCTAGCTGATTCCGATGCCAATTGTCAGCCCATACATGAACTGTCAAAATGAACACGATGGCGATTGCGAGCGAGTTAGACAATAAGCCTACTGGTGTACTTCAGCGGGTGATTAGGTTAAGTTGACAGAACACTCCTTTAAACGTTTGTCAAGACTTTATTCTAGTTGTCAAAGCCTTTCCATGCATAATGTCGATGTTCAATGTGTAGGCGTCAAAGGGGTGACTTAATTGAATCAAAAATTACAAGCAACCTAAATAATAGTTTTTGAACAGAGCGTATTCCCAATCCGACCAATCCGCACAACTAATACCTACTATGGAAATTATAGCCCAAACCCTCCCATTCTGAGAGGAGGCCTGTGCCCAGCAGTGGGACGCATATAGGCTGGAGATGATGAGGTGAAGAGCAAATTAACTGTCATCATTGCGGAGAATAAGCATGTGACGGTGATAATTTGCGATTGATGGCTATGTTTACAAGTTTCTATTTTTGTGTCATCATCGTCAACCGTCTACTGCGGTACTGCTGGACATAGGCCTCCCCAAAGGAGGAGTTTGAGAGGAGAGAGTTTGTGTGCTCTTTTAAAAATACAATCATTCGGCAACGCACCAGCAGTCCTAATGGTACTGTAAGTAGGTGTCTATGAGGGGTTGATCACTTAACATCAGGTGGACCGCATGCCCGTTTGTCGACTTTAATATAATATAAATATTTGTGTTTAGTTTAGGTACCTAAATCAGTCTTCGTTTTGTTCCCAAGAATCCCAAGGTTGCCTGGTAGACATCGCCCGGAAGCGATAAGGCCACGGGGCACGGGGCGTAGTTTGAACTCACACTCTGCCGTTAGTACTTTTAATTTGGTCTGAGAACAACGTGCCGTATCTACCATCTTTTCTATTCACTATTGGCTTTGCATTAGGGTGGCCACACATGTACTATAATTATTTGCAGATAGAATTATACATATAACCCGATAACCATCGGGCAGTCGCCTGTGGGTTCTGTGGTTAACATGCTCTTCGGTTATGAAGAAATTATCGTTCGTGTTAACTTCTTTTTATCTACTGTACGCGACTTCCTGCTTACCTACTCTAATAGTTTAGCTTTATATTTTGTTCATTAAAAAAAATAGGTATTTTATAGTCAACTAGCCTCTGTCTGCGACTTCGTCCGCGTAGAATTAGCAATTCGTATGTCTATGGCTATCCTGCGGGAACTATGCAAATATCCGGGATAAAAAGTAGCCTATGTTTTAATTTAGGGTGCCAGCTATCTTCGTTCCAAATTTTATCCAAATCCGTCCAGATGTTTTAGCGTGAAGAAGGAACAAACATACACACTCACTCACATCGTCACATCATCACATCGTCACTCACAAACTTTCGCATTTATAATATTAGTAGGACTAGTTTTTACCCGCGACTTAGTCTGCGTGGATTTAGTATTTCTAGGTAGCTTGTTTTTAATACTGTTTTTAATTCCTTTAACAAAAAGTAAAAACAAAAAAAAACACACACACACACACACTTTAAAAAGTTAGTAGCAAACATTAATTTAGAGCACAAATTACTTCTATCTAATCAGCCCACATCCACCCACTGCTGCGTAAAGGCTTCTTCATTTTCACGCCACTTATGCCCGCTCCTGTGCCAGTCTCATCCACAGTTTTCCAGCTGAATTCCAGATGTCGTCTGACCAACGGGCTGGTGGTCTGCCCACTGACCTTCGACCCAGTCTTGGCCACTCTGTGACCGTCTTCAACGATTTGTCGTCAAATTACTTACTCGTAGGTAATCGCATCTTCGAAGTAAATTGAGTAATTTTTAAAAATAAACGTACATCATTTACAAAAGTGAAAAGTTACTGGTGTAAAACTCTCTCTCCAGCCTATATACGTCCCACTGCTGGGCACAGGCCTCCTCTCAGAATGAGAGGGGTTGGGCTATATAGTTCCCACGCGGGCCCAGTGCGGATTGGGAACTTCACACACACCATTGAATTGCTTCGCAGTTGTATGCAGGTTTCCTCACGATGTTTTCCTTCACCGCAAAGCTCATGGTAAATTTCAAATGAGATATCGCACATAAATTCCGAAAAACTCAGAGGTGCGAGCCCGGGATTCGAACCCACGACCCACTGCTTGAGAGGCCACTAGGCTACCACGGCTTTTTAACGGTGTAAAACTATTTCATTTCAAAAGCAACACATAATAGTTTTTTTTTTATTTAATTACCGTGGACAGTATAAACTGGCAACACTTCAAATCCTTTGGTATGGATGAGTAACAGCCCTCGCTTACCATCGCGACCCAATCGCACGTTACGCCGCACTATTCCAATAAAAAATTGGTCACCATTCGCCATTGCAGTTTTTTCCCAAACATATTAAAACTCGATTACACTCGTATGACATTTGCGATTCTCGGAACTCCTTCGTATGCCACGAGGGAGCTGTCAACTGACCCTCAGCACGTCCCTAATAGGGTTGTCAACTTTACAAACATCGAATGGATATTCGAGCGTTTTGACTGCTCGGTTCAAACGTCATGTGCTACTAAAACGAGGGTAGTTGTGCGCCGCTGTCAGCTGCGTCGAGTAGCCGCGCGAGCAGGGGCCTTACCATGACGTCCTAATTCCAACTCAGTTCAAGTTTCAGCTTTAGTATGAATCTGACAGCGAGCGAACCTAAACTGAATCGCATTAAGACGTCATGGTAAGGCCCCAAGGGCGCTGGCGCGCAGTGTTCGTTTCTCTGCCGGTGCGAGCGCTCCAAGAAGGACTACGAGCTAGTCCGAAACATGTCGAGCATCACTCGACTTTTATACGTGAGTTATCCGTTTGAGTAATTAAGTTATCAAAAAGTTCACATTGCCAGTAACTTAAATTAGTCTCACTGAAAATCCGCAACACGATGACAGCCAAATAAAAAGTTGTCAGGTTTAAGTGTAGTATATATAGGTGAAAAACTTAAGTAAATAACCTGGGGCCTTACCATGACGTCTTAATTCCGACTCAGTTCAGATTTTAGCTGTCATTAGTATGGATCTGTCAGCGAGCGAACCAAAACTGAATCGCATTAAGACGTCATGGTAAACCCCCTGTTGTTGTATGTAGTAGTGTACTGAACTGATATGGGACTTAAGTCATTTTTACTTAATTTTTTCACCTATAAACACTTTCATTGGTCAACTATTTCTTTAATTGGCAACCCTATCTCGTCTCCCCTCAATCGATCTAATTTATTGGGAACTTGTTTAACTGCAATACACGTCAAACGCAACGCGCTGGCCAGTGTTGAATGCGTTTGATTTGCGTTTACAATAGCGTTTAAGGATAAATGGGGCTGAAGAAAAATGTCTTCGAAATTATAGACCGACCGATTAACTGAGTCCTCGCCGTCTATAGGACGCGGAGAATTGGTAATTTTTGCATCAATAGTCAACGGCTTGCCGACGCTAATATTCGTATTTCGTATATTCGTATTTTGCGATGTTTTTACGTATGTTACGTGTGTATGTTTCACTTTTGCGAAGACACACGCACATTAATACATTGCTGATCTATTTTCATGTCTGTGTTTTATGTTTCATTTTTTGTACAATTGTGTGTATGCTCTATTTCTGTCTTTCAAAAGAGAATAAATGTCTTCTATCTATCTATCTATCTATGTTCTTGCATTTTTTTAATAGCTTTTTTATTCCGAATTAATTACATTTTTTCGTTACATGTCTTCACTTTTTGTGTTTTTTTTTTTATTAAATTGCGTAATTCGGTGTGCCTCTAGGCATATGCCTCCTCTAGTATAAAATTGAAGGGTTTGGGCTATAGTTAATGCGGATTGGGAACTTAGCAGACACCATTGAATTCCTACGCAGATCAAGGTTTCCTCACGATGTTTTCCTTCACCGATAAGCGCATGGTAAATTTAAAATGTAATTTCGCACATAAATTCCGAAAAACTCAGAGGTGCGAGCCCGGGATTCGAACCCACGACCCTCTAGAGAGGCCACAGGTCAAACCACTAGGCTACCACGGCTTTTTTTTCTAGTAGGTATTTTTATCTGGTTTCAAAAAAACAGGCCCTAAAAGCGCACCTTAATAGTTATTATACTGTCAAAACACGAGGTCTCGTCTGACCCACCTTCACTTATTAACGTGACCTTTCTTTGATATCTTTAATTACTTCGCGATCCCTTTCAAAGCCTCACCTTTGAAACAATACAAACTAATTATCTCTAGAAACTGAAATATTCACTTCCAAATCCCGAGACACTCATCCAAATAAGATTTCGTTCCATCAAACCCGACGACTCCAAGAGGAGCCACAATACCTGCAAAAAGTAACGCCGGGCACTTTGACGCTTAATCTTTCATACGACCCGTCCACTCACCTGTCCCTTCGAAATCCGGGATAAAACCTTTGAGCTACCCATCCCTTTCTCACTTAAGGAAAATTTATTAGGGAGAAAGAGAGGCGTGACGCATGAAAATTGTATGACCATAGTTTGTTATACAGAAGGGTCTTTGTAAATAAAATTGAATATTCAGAGAGGCGTCGCGAAATCACAGTTATCTCAGCTCTGATGGACTTACTGCCCTTGTACTTATTACGTGTGATAGACGCTATCGACTTGTCGCTATCATGATATCATAGCAACTGTAAACTTGTCTAAAAGGCTTCAGGATACGCGTATGTTTAAGTAAAGAACAAACTATTATTATATCTTTTTTTCCAAGATAGACTGTCTTGTTAAAAGGAGGTACTTAAGCCTGAGGAAAGAATGGGGTCAATAATTTTGATTTACTGATAAATCACCGCCGAAACCGAAATTATACAAAACAGATGCCCTTTGGCACTTATTAATCTATTGTATAGAAAAGAGAGCATAACTCTAGGACTTGTGCGGAGTTCAATATCTCGTAGGAATTTGGCTAATTTCGTTCTTATTCTTACTCCATGTTTTCATTACGCAGATTCAGGATGGGGCTTGGCATTGATGAGTCAGTCAATTTATCAACCAGTACTTTTCTTTTGATTTAAAATTGCAAACGCAATCCATACCCTGACTACGCAAAGTAGCGCGTGATTTAATCAAGAAATCAACTGTAAATATACGCATCATCTGTCATTAAGCAATAGTAACATTATTTACTAGCTGTTGCCCGCGACTTCGTCTGCAAAGAATTCATTTATCGCTATCCCGCGGGAACCTTGCAATTTTCCGGGATAAAAAGTATCCTATGTGTGATTTCAGGCTATAGTCTATCTGTGCGAAATATGATCCAGATCTGTCCAGCAGTTCTGGTGTAAAAGAGTAACAAACATCCATGCATACTCACAAACTTTCACATTTATAATAATAGTAGGTTTTTTTTATATGAATCGGAGGGCAAACGAGCAAGTGGGTCACCTGATGTTTAGTGATCACCACTGCCCATAGACACCCGCAACCCCGGAGGGATCGCCGATGCGTTGCCAACCTAGAGGGCTAAGATGAAATGCCTCTTGTGCTCGTAATTTCCCCGGCTGTCTTACTCTCCACACCGGAACACAGCAGTGCAAGCACTGCAGTTTAGCGGCAGGATTAGCGAGTAAGATGGTGGTAGCGATCCGGGCGGACCTTGCACAAAGCTCTACCACCCGCAAATGGATTTATTCATCAATCAACATTTACAGCATTAAAGTAAAATTGAAGTATACATAGTACACAAAAAAAGAAAAACAATTCAACTCTATTGGGGATTTTCAAAAGTTTCCTTGACAGTAAATCGGACACGTAATACACCCCCTGAAGTAAGCCAGGCCCTTGTCAGTGAGTAAATTAAATTTGGCCGCCATGGCGCTGGCAGTCCATTTTTCCGCCGGGAGTTTGATACCGCAGATTTGGAAATCCACGTTTTAAATAACGGAAAAATGAAGTTAGGCGAGTGTGCCATCTGAGCCTATAGTGAAATGCAAGTTTTGAAGCTGATAACTTCAACTGAGTGAACTCAAATTTTTCATACTTGTGTAAGTCCGATGACAATGCAAGAATCTCGTAGTAGAATTCTGGTGATCCGGTCAGGACCGTCTCCGCATGAGGGAACTCTTCAACGGTTGGTCCGATTGACTTGAAATTTGGTACCTATGCATATAGACGAATGACAAGGCAAGTCGAAGACAAACCGTTGAAGAGTTCCCTTCTGCGGAAGCGGTCACCGGACTTTCACAGTTGGATCACCAGAATTTCACTTCAAGATTATTGTATTGTCACCGATCTTTCATAAGTATGCCAAATTTCACGTCAACCTGAACTGGAGTGGGCCAAAAACCACTTGGAAGGTTCGAGTGCGGACAACGGGACAGGTGAAACTAAATAAAAGTTTTACAAGCTTGTAAAAATAGATACAGTCAAGATAAAAGCATGTTTAAAAAAATAATTTTTGACAGAAACTTATCTTACATAGGGGAAGATTGGCACCATTCGTACACGGGGAAGCTTCATACAGTCACTACTACAATTTTTTAGATAAGTGTATTTATTATGGCTTTGCGTGAATGGGTAGCCACGGGCGGCGGTCAGTTACACACGAAGTTAAGCGCCAATGTGGCCGCTGCGAGCGACACGAGAGGACGAAATGTGTTTTCTCACGCTAAAAGTAAATATTTCGTCGATGTTTCTGGATGTTTCGAGCTTACGTGAAGTGTCTTATTCTATAATATTATTGGTCAGTGGTAAGTAACTACGATTACTAAAATAATAATGTACATTTTTTGTGAGTTCTTGTACATGATTTATGTGTAGGTAATATTTATTTATTTTTAGCCTTCGGGGCAGGTTCGTACGCCCACCCCAGGGGCACATTCGTACTGTATGAATGTACCCCTATTAACAAGTTTCTTTTTATTTCAGAAAATTCAACTCCTCGAATACTTTAAGTTCAGTATAAGACTTCTGGGTCGCAAAAAAAACCAAGTCCACTCGCTCCAAGCCAACAAAATCAAAGAAGAAAGATTTCTTCCTAACCCGAAATCGCTAGGAGCGTCTACTGCTAGAACTTCTAAATTATACATAATTTTCTATTGATTTCACACGATTTAATGTGCAATAATTAGTTATGAAGATTTAGTTTTGCACTCCAAGTAACTAAATGCTTGACTAATTGTATCCCAGGAAAACTATGATGAGGTCCACAAGAAGGAAGAGTTTGTCATGCCACCCGGCTGACCCCCGGCGCCAGGTGGATTCCGGGTCTCCTGGTGTTAAATTGGCTACCGGCTGCAAGGCAGTGGGTCACCAGGCTACCTGCAGAAATTGGACTACTGCTGACAACACAAAATTCAAGCGTCAAGCTCTAAGGATAGGCACATGGAATGTGCGTGGCCTAAACAAAGCGGGAAAACTGGAGGTAGTGGAGGCAGAGATGGAGCGGTATAAGCTGGATGTGCTAGGTCTGAGCGAAACGCATTTTAAGCAAAGCGATCACTCGGGGACGGACAAGGGATTGATGATGATTAATGCTGGGAGTGAGGATAACAGTTTTAGTGGAGTTGGGTTCCTTATATCCAAGCAGCTGTCCGGGATGATAATCGGATATGATACCATCAACGACAGAATTGTGCGGCTTAAAATAGGGGCTTGGCCTCATCCAATAAATATCATACAGGTATATGCTCCCACGTCTGCTTCTACTGAGGAAGAGATTACCGACTTCTATAGTAAGCTAAGCCAATTATATCAAGGTATACCGTCCAAGGAACCTACAATTGTACTCGGTGATCTCAATGCTAAGGTTGGATGCACTTCATTGGATGACCACCTAAGAGAAAATGTTGGCAGATATGGTCTGGGAGAGCGGAATGAGCGTGGGCAAATGCTGCTTGACTTCTGCATCGAGAACAGCTTAACTGTAATGAACACATGGTTCCAACAACACCCGCGGAGACTATACACGTGGACATCGCCAAGCGGATTATATCGAAATCAAATTGACTACATTTTGATCGGAAAGAGATGGAGGTCTTCAATAACCTGCGTTAAAACACGACCAGGAGCTGACTGCGGCAGTGATCATCAGCTACTGGCAGCAGCAGTTAATATACGCTTGAAAGCTCCTCAGGTGGACCGGTCTAGGAGGTCTCTCAACTTACCAAAGCAGACAGAAGGAGAATTTCGAAGGTTAACCGGGTTGGGCTGTAGAGAGTTGCTGCTAGACCCCTTCGAATCCGCGCATGCTTCATGGGAAACACTAAAAGCAATGACTCTGAAAGCGGCCAAAGAGGCGGTGGGTGGAGTTTCAAGGTCATACCAAAAGGCACACTGGATAAATAAAATAAAAAAATAAAAATAGTTTATTCAAAAGAAGAAATGTTTACAAAACGAGCTTACTGATGGTTCCACACTAGGCTAGGCCTGTCACGTGGCAACCGGATTCGGGGTACTTTCATACAATTTATTTACTTCTTACTTAAATAAAAAACAAAGACAACTAAGGCTATAAAAAGAGGGTGAATCAATTTCAACGCTCAGGGTGCACAAATGAAGGTAGGGTAGGTAAACGAGGTCGTCGGTTTGACGAACTTATAACTTAAACAAAACTAAACTATTTGAAATTCGCTTCCGTGACGGTATAGTATGCGAGTAGTGGGCGAGTGTGTATGTGTGTGTGTGTGTGTGTGTGTGTGTGTGTGTAACTATGGATGTGCGTTGTAGCTACTAAACAACAACCCGGAGCAGACTTTCAGTGTCCCCGTAGTTCAAACCGTTCAGCCAGTTCAGAGTCATGGCCTTGGCTTCCCGCGGAGACTTCTCGGAAATGTTGCAGGATTTAACGACTGAGTTAAAAAGAAACGGGTGGAGAAAAGCTGGAAGTCTCCTCGAGAAAGCAGTTTTTACTCGAGGAACAGGGACTCTAAAGGTTCTTTTCCGGATCAAACTAGGGTACTCCTTGGACCCAATGATGAAAGGATGAAAAGTGATACTTGGTTGGTCATAGAAGAGAGAAGAGCCCTCAAAGAAAGTGGTCTAAACTCAGAGCCTGAGAGACAGCGGTATCGGGAGCTCCATGGAACTGTTCAAAGAATGTGCAGAAGAGACAAGAACGCCTCCATTAATGAAGTGTGTTTGGACATGGAGAGATCTGCAAATTTTGCTCACACTAAGGATATGTTCGCAAAGGTGAAAATATTGGCAAAAGATTTCAAACCCAAAAGTTGGGCGATAGAAGATGAGGTTGGAAGGCCACTTATAGAAAAGCATCTTGTGCTGGAAAGATGGCGCCAATACTGCGAGAAGCTCTACAGCGAGAATACCGACTTGTTGGAGGAAAGATTGGATTTCTCTGAAAGAGAACCGGACATACTACACCACGAAGTCGAAGCCGCAATCGGACGTCTCAAGGACAAAGCATGTGGAAGTGACGGAATATCGGCTCAAATGCTTAAGTGGCTGGGTCCAGACGGTACTCATGTTTTGCACCTAATTTGCCAAAAAGTTTGGAGAACTGGTTAGTGGCCCGATGACTGGATGGAGTCGGTGGTGGTACCGCTACACAAGAAAGGTTCTACCAAAAAATGTGAGAATTATCGTACCATCTCCATAACTTCTCACGCAAGTAAAATTCTGCTGCACATTATAAACAGGAGGCTAGAGAATTTTAGTAGCGGACAGATTGCCAAGGAGCAGGCGGGATTTGTGAGAGGAAGAGGTACTCGTGAGCAGATACTAAATATGAGACAGCTGATCGAGAAGGCTAGAGAATTCAATGTGCCGATGGCTCTATGTTTCATTGACTATGCTAAGGCCTTCGACTGCATCAATTGGCACAAAATGTTTAGTGTCATGAGTGAGATGGGTATACCGGATCATCTTATTTTCCTTGTCCAGAATCTGTATCTGGACGGCAGATCTCTGGTTAGAGTAGAAGACTCCGTTTCAGGGTACTTTCGGCCTAATCGCGGAGTTAGACAAGGCTGTATTCTCTCGCCGCAGCTGTTCAATCTCGTAGGCGAACACATTATGAGAAGAGTTCTGGAAGGATGGAATGGAGGCATACGGATTGGAGGACACCTCATCAATAACCTACGATTTGCAGATGACACTACCATTATAGGCGCTAATGAATCAGAACTAGCCATGCTTCTGCAAAGAGTTCAAAATGTGAGTGTGGAGTATGGCCTCGAACCAAGACGAAACTGATGTTTGTTGACCGAGCAGGTGCTTTGCGGCGAACCGGAGAGCTAGCCGATCTGGATGCAGTACAGAGTTTCGTGTACCTTGGATCTCTGATAACCACGGATGGCGATTGTGAGAAAGAGGTGGTTAGAAGAGCCCAAATTGCTAAGACTGCGGTAAAGCGGCTTGAGAAAATATTGAGGAATAGAGGAGTCAGCAAGGAAACAAAAGTTAAACTGATGCGCGCCCTGATCTTCTCTATTTTTCTGTACGCTGCGGAAACCTGGACCTTAAAGGCGAGAGTACGGAGCAGGATTGACGCATTCGAAATGTGGTGCTGGCGCAAGATGTTAGGTATCCCATGGACGGCGCGCCGTACAAATGCGTCAATCCTTGCTGAACTAAAAATCAAGCACCGCCTTTCCACTACCTGCATGCAACGACTTCTCCAATACTTCGGACACGTGGCCAGACGTGAACCTGACAACCTAGAGAAACTCATTGTAGTTGGTCACGTGGAAGGAAAGAGGAGTCGTGGAAGATCTCCAACCCGATGGACTGATGCGGTGAAGGAAGTCTGCAAATGCAACTTGCAGACCTCCATCCGGATGGCCGAGAACCGTGCTGCCTGGAGAGAGCTGGTACGCCGCGCAACGACCTCGCATGGTCACGACCCTCAGTCATGAGGAAGCGACAGAGAAGAAGAACTAAATGCTTAACGTATTAAAAAACTAAAAGATTGGTCTCTTGTTGACTGATTGTTAATTAGTGTAATCTGCATCATATTGTTTTTATCCTAATTATTTTTTACTTCTAAGAAATGTGTATTTTTTGTTGACAAAAGGTTTTGTCGTTCAGTTTATTACATTATTGTTATTTTTTAAGGCCAATTTAGTACGATTTTTGATAATTATTTTGCTGTTTTGTGTAACCTGTACGAAGCTTCCCCACGCCGTCTGAATGTTCCCCTACCCATGTACGAACGTACCCCTTTCGAGGGGTAGATTCGGACATTTGACACCTTCTACTAAAATACAATTAATTCAGTTATTTTAAAAGTTATTGACTTCTAACTCGTTTGACTAGAAAGCGAATGTATGCTAAATGTTATTATAACTAATTGAGTAATTCATCTTTAATACCAAAATTTTTAAAAATCAAAGTCTAGAAAGTGTACGAATGGTGCCAATCTTCCCCTACACATACACAAATCACGTCTTTATCCCTTACGGGGTAGACCGAGCCTAAGGTAACAGCTACAGGCCACGTTTAACAAGACTGCGGGCATATAAGTGGAAAATGGCATCAAATGGGAGCCGCATCGCCTATAACATGATTTAGCTATTTCCCTGGGCTTTTACCATCTGTGCGGGAAGAGAGGCAACTGCAACATACTATGTTTATAATCTTAACAATACAAAAAAGTCCTAGCTGCCGTAACTTCCAGCCCAAAATTTTCAACAAATATATTTTGACACACGCGCATTGCCCGTGAGTCAACAGTATTGCCGAGTGGCGTTTTAACTTGTGCAAACAGCGCGCACGCTCAAGCACAACACTAGGGTTGTTTCTTTGTCTTACGCCACTCGATTAATGGGCTGACGTAGTTGACAATGCCGTTGCGCTTTTGACGTCCCCGAGGGGAGCGTTTAGTGCTAAGTGACGAGTGGATGGTAAACAAGTGTAAACTTAATTTTTAATTTAACTGTGAGAGGCTTAGATAAGGTGTTAGAAAATAAACTAAACAAAAAACAAAATAAACCAAATAAACAAACAAACAGACAACAACAAACAGAATAAACTTTTTCTTTCTTTATTTTCTTTTTTTTATATTGGTGAAAGTGTGTAAGTTTTTGTTTTAGATAGTATCTGGTAGACTGTTTAGTATTTGAGGTAGTATGAACTCCAGGTCCGTTTCCCGTATACATTAGCAAACGATGGTAGGACATTTTTAGGTAGGTATGATAAGTCACGGAAGTGTGCGAGGCGGCTTCATTTTTTAAGTCTATTTAATGGATTTTATCACAAGTAAACGCGCAACGCGGCGCGGAGAGATTTACCCGCTAAGGGAGGACGTGACACCCCTACCTCTGGAACAACGTGGTTTCCATGCGATGTAATCTATGAAAATGCAGAAGAATCATAATTATACAGGCTGTTACAAAACTGCCCAATATTTAAGAACCCCAGTATGGTTCCTTGAGATGACAGTTTACTAGGGTTGATAATAATTTTGGCTTTGAATTGTTACGGGGTATTTTGTAACACGTTGTATATTTTATCGTCTTAACCTTCGAAGGTCTGTGGTCTTCTTACACTACCAATACCAATCAACTTTGTCATTCTGACCCAGATCCTTCAGTTGTATTAGATACCTACTAATGGTGCATTATAAGTTACTTTTTGGACGAATAGGACCATAGGGCTTAATGATTATGATCTTTACTTTGCTCTAGGCCTTCTTTATCAGCGAGTAATCGCCCCCCGTTGGGCATACGCTTCTATAATTTTTCTCGATTCCGGACAGTTGTCCGTTTCTCTTCCAGACTGGTCCAGGTGTCTCCTTAATGTTATCGGATCATAGGGCAGGTGGTCTGACTACACTTCTCTTGCCCAGCGTGGGTCACTCCAGAATACGATCTGTTTCCGAAGGCGTTTGGTTTCGAGGTCTTCATCACGGAGCTTTTCAAAATCGTTGACTGCCTCATGAACAGAGCTGCGCCATTGTGATCTCTGTCGCGTAAGCTCTTCCCAACTTCTTGGCAATGATGGTCTTTCCGAATGCGCTGGTTTCAAAAAAAGACATGTTAAAGAGCCCTTGGCAGCCTATTTGCAGAACAAACTTTAGATTTTTTGAATTTTTGTTTTTTTTGGACCTCTGTAAAATAATACATAGATACATATCGTCACACCTCTTTCCCACAGGGGTAGGCAGTACTTTGTTCCTCTTGCTACGATCCTGACATACCTCTTTCGCTTCATCCACATTCATCAATCTCTTCATACATGCTCGTCGGTTTCGGGTACTCTTGACCTGGCCTTTTTCCAAAACGTCCCCAATTCGATCACGGTACGTCCGCCAAGGCCTTCCCCTCCCAACGCACCCATTCACACTCCCCATATAAATCTGTTTAGTTAATCTTCTTTCATCCATCCTCTCTACGAGACCAAACCAACTTAGCATACTTTTGTCTATCCTGTAAAATAAAGCCTGATTAAGTCAATTACATATAAACTTATCGGGTATTTTAAAGGTGAGATCGTCTCTCGTGGTAGCGGCGGCTGCAGCAGCCCGCCGTGAACACATCCGATTAATCGATTACTCGCTAACCCATCGATTCTACTCGCCACTCCGCGTGTAAGCGAGCGGATTTTTTTCCAATCAGCAGCGGAATTGGAGGAAAAGCAATCGATTTGACACGCTTTAGTCGATTTGTGGCATAATTCGGTTAATTTCTGTTGCATGTATTTGATTGGCCATAATGACTAAAGTAAGTAGGTACTTTTTTTGTTGCACTTAAAAAATGTAAATAGACAAGGGTTCATTGAAATCACTGTGGAATAATTTCACTGCAAATGTCATATTGTGTTACCATATAAGTACTGACAAATAAATTGCGAAATTGCATGAAAAAAGGTTCCAAGGTACGTGATTTAATATCTTCGACCGTACATGCAAAGGAAAATGTCAGAAGTAAAAAGGAATGTCTTCCAGTTAACCCGATAGTAACAAAAAATATGTGAAACGGCAATGGGCAGCACACTGCTCGTAGAACAGCAACCGTTGGGTGAGAAAAGTTCTCGTGTGGCGACCACGAACCGGAAGACGCAGCGTTGGCAGGCCTCTAGGTGGCGTAGGTGGACACGGATGGCAAGTCATGTTTCATTGTGGCGTTCTAAAGGCCTTTGATCAACAGTTGATGATGACGATGATGATGATGATAATGGTGATTGTGGTGGTGATTGTGGAATGAATAACACAGTATTTGAGGAGTAACGGGTATTTATTTGGGAGCTCGGTCGAGCACCATCCGACACGTTTCCTAATCCTAACACAAGTGAGTGAAAATTTTAGACCATAAACACAGATAGTTCTCATTACAAACCTCAACTAGGTTTCTCCCACAGTAATGATGGTGGTGGTGACGATGATGATGTTAGTGGCGATGGTGATGACCTTAATTAGAACCCTGAAGAGTTTCACCGATCAATCGCTCGCTTAAACACATCCGTGCACCACCATTGCATCATTAAGGTGTGACTCATTAAAATCATTTATCCCTCGAATAGCGCGATATAGTGCAATAATGCCACCTGCCGGCGCGGAGCGGAATCAAAGCGAATACGTGTGTCCGCGACTAGCCGCGATTGAGAGGGCCCGAGTTATGAGAGACAGCGATCGGTTACTGATTTGGAGGCATTGGGTAAGAATTGTATTTATTTTTTATTTATTTATTTATTACTAGCTGTTGCCAGCGACTTCGTCTGCAAAGAATTCGTTTATCGCTATCTCGCGGGAACTACGCAACTTTCCGGGATAAAAAGTAGGTTAGCCTATGTGCTATTCCAGACTTTTCTCTATCTATGTGCCGAATTTCATCTAGATCCGTTGGGCCGTTCTGGCGTGATTGAGTAACAAACAAACATCCATCCATCCATCCATCCATTCATACTTTTGCATTTATAATATTAGTTAGATTAAAAACTTACAAAGTATAACAGAATGACTATGGCACTAAGTAAGACAAAAAATAGCAAAAATACAAAAAAAATACAAAAGGACGGACGAGCATCCATCACCTCACAAAACCTCAAACATTCCTCGCACACACTCCGCCAACGACCAGCAAATACGTCACACTCTGGAGCTGATGCGAGAAGGGCATTAACATGCAATGTCCAAGTTCCCGGTGCCCCTCGTGGAGGCAGATATCTGAGCTAATTATCGTATTTATTAGGACCCGTTTTAGAGAGTGCTCCAGGAGCCTCTCCACAGTACCTAGTTTCATGTTAGTACTAACATAGATTTGTAACTAACTAACAAAATATGGACTACAAATGTCAAAAATAAACTTAATTTAATTTAATAAAAAACGTTCAATGTGAGTAGCAAGGTAAAGTTATCCATTCAGTTGAATTAACTTTTGAACCTTCGTTCGCCTGAATATTTACAGTAGGTTAAAAACGTCGTTTTAACCATTGTGGCGTTCGTCGCTCAGATCTCGTCACTCACGCCACCTGGCGGCTGTCACAACCAAGAATCGCACTCTTGATTAATGTCGGTGACAGACGAGCGCAGGCGCAGGTGAGCTTGCGCTTAATTGCGAGCTTTATAAAGCTCATTGTTGCGTTGATTAAACCTTTAATTTACAAGCTTTTGTCGAGAGAAAGCTTATTACGCGTGTTGGAGTCATTGTCGGTGTGTAATTTGGAATGAGTTCTTGTTGCATTGTGCGAAGTAAACCAAACTTTATGGTATTATTGTGTGTTATGAACTTATGAGGTCCCCCGTCGCGTTGTCTGTTTGTCTTGTTTCGAGTAATCTCAAAAACAATGGTACGGCAACAAAAGTTCTCATAATCAACTAAGAATAATTTGACCAGTGAATTAGATTTACATAGACGTATGTATATAATAATAACTTATTAGTATAGAGTTAGGAAAGACTATGTGCAATAGCCTTCTGAATTGCTACTCTACCACCACGGCCCTCTCGTGGCTAGGCGAGCGTTTTCCCGACATGTTTCGGGCCAATCCGTGATCCTTTCTCAAGGTAGCATAACTCGACAAACGACCAAAACATTTCGGTCATGCGTACCGTGTATTCGATTTAATAAATTTTAGCCGCTCTTATATCTCTGTATGATAAATTAGTCATGGAGATATAAGTGTACTGCATATTTTCATACCTTAATTTAATGAATCGAATTAATTACTTATTGCTACAAATAACTATGGTTAAATAACTATATATTATAGTTAGAAAATACAATACCGTTTTAAATACACGTTATACACGAAACGTTTAAACACAAAGCAAGTCAGCCATCCTATTAATAATATCCGATTAATACCAAACAACTGTTTAGTTTTTTTATCTAAATAATCTCATACCTCTAATTTTAATAAGCCTTCTAATGCTTTGAGCATTTCGTATAACAAATCTGAATCCAATGATTCTTTTCTATGGGTCTTAACTCTTTCGGGGCTAAAACATTTGAACGATATTTGATAGCGCGCCTTGTTAGTTTAAAATATCACAGGCTCGCTTTTTAACCGACTTCATTCGTTTTGTGTTTGATGTATTCAAAAGGTAAGACAGCCAGTGTCGTGTTTATTGGTGTGTGTTTGTGTGTAAAGGTGGGGTTTAAACTACGAGCAGGTACTACGACGTTTTGTTATAAGTATACATTCAGTCAGACACTAGAGTGTCTGTGTTTGAACGCCACTATCTGCGCTCGGGACATAAATTGCGACATCTTGTTAAGTTCACAATTTACATCGTCGTCTATTCAGGCCTTTTGGCACATAAATAATGATAATTATGCTGGTAAGGTGTGTAACTTATTAAAGTCTCCGCTTTCGCGATAAGTAGGTGAGTTATCCTGGAATCACCTAAGTACCTACATGTTTATTTTGGGTAGACTTAGCCAGACCATAGTTGAGTGTTATAATTCCAAAGAAACTCCTAACCCAGGGGGTCTATTCTGAAATTCGAATTACGAAGGTCGAGTCAAACCTTCATTCTCATTTTCCTTCTGGCTATTATTGTGAGCGGAACGGCACGCAATGCACTTCGAATTATTAACTTTAGTACCTACACTACTACTAGTAGCCTAATGGCTGCCAGTATGTTTAGTGTAAGTTTTCGGTCACAAAATACGTCTCGACCGCGTTTGCGTTGAAATGTCAAATACTATGAGAAATTTTAGTTGTCGTTTCGTTCCGCTAGTGGCGCTGTTCATTTTCCCATAGTAATTGAAACATTAACGCGAACGTGTTCGAGACGGTGCCTAAAACTTACACTAGAGGCTGGTTTCATGATTTCAGAGCCTCTAGTGTAATTTTTCGCGTATAAAAACGTCTCGAAAGCGTTCACGTAAACGTCTCAATGAGGAGGCAAACTAGAAGCTTGAGGCAGATGTCGCCCCAAGCGACTGTACCTTGTTTACGTTTCGTATCAAATGTCTGGTTGCGATTTTATGAGTTATTTCTGCGATTTAACTGGCAAAATGTACTCTTTTATGACTGTGCGTGAACTTCAAGCTGAGCTTTGGAGGAGACATGCATCGATGGCTGGTAAAAAGGCTGATTTGATAAAAAAGTAACCACTTCAAATATTTAAGGTTATGTTCCGTATTTCTATTTTAATTTGAATTCTGGAGGCTTATATGTAGTTCTTTCTTTTAGGCTAGAGGCGTGTGATCGGAACCAAAACTTTGGTGCTGAATTAGATGTCCAAAAAGACCTTTTATATAATTGTCCACACTCGGATTCTTTGAAAGACGTGAACGCCGATTCACCTATTCCAAACATCAGCAAACAAGAAATACAAGAATCGTCTTTGAAATGCAGTGAACACAAACGTGCTGTATCACTTGCTTGAAAGTTTTTAATACGTAAAGCATTTTCCCATTGTTTTCTTCGCTTTGGGTCATTAGGAAATAGATGAACTCCCCTGTTTTTAGTTTAGCGCGCTACATTGAGGCATCTTTGAATAAAATGTAAAAGTTTAAAACTATTCATAAAAAATGTACTGGATTTGACAGTTCTTATGTCATAACAAGGTACAGTCACTTATGCGCCATCTGACGGGATAAAATGTCAGTTTTCCTCCCAATTACTATGGAATAACTGACAGCGCCACTTGCGGATCGAAATGGCAACTAAAATTTCTCATAGTATTTGACAGTTTAACGCAAACGTTATCGAGACGTATTTTGCTATGGAAAACTTACACTAAGCATACAGTTTTACCCTACGTCAAAGGCGATAAAACGCCAATTTAAGAACCTAATGTAAGTAAGTAAATGCTTTGTTGTACAAATATAAAGAAACAGACACAAATCACATAAAAAAGCATTAAATAGGTACCTACATGCAAAATGGCGAACTTATCCCTATAAGAGATCTCTATGTACCAGTTAACCTAATAATAATCTATAAAATATTGTAATAGTCTATAACTTAACTATCAAATTTAATGGGGCTTCCTGATTTTTTAACTGCTCGGTTTTGGTGAAAACAGTCAAACATCTAAATATATAAAAGAAGAAACTGACTGACTGACTGACTGACTGACTGACATATCAACGCACAGCCCAAACCGCTGGTTCTAGAGATTCCAAATTTGGCACGTAGGTTCCTTATAAGGTCTAGGGGTGCACTAAGAAAGGATTTTTCAAAATTCGACCTCTAAAGGGGTTAAATGGGGGTCCAAAGTTTGTATGGGGAAACACGAGTAGTTAGACTATTTTATTCGAAACTTCACAGGAGTAATTCTAACAATAAATGAGTAAACACCTGTTTCAGGTATTTTGAAAATTCAACCCCTAAAAGGGGATAGGGGGTGACAAAGTCTGAAAATCAACGTGGGTATTATTATTATATTATAGTGGGTAGTATTGTTTGTAAGGTTTATCGGGTCGCTGATTACGAAAACAACAACACACATACCTACCTGACACACACACACACACACACGCACACGCACACGCACACGCACGCGCACTCACACACACACACACACACACAGGATTTATTACATTCCATTCCGAGTGACCCTATCTAAAATTTCGTACACAAGTAGATGATTACAAAACTAAGAAAATAATTTCAGGATTTTTGGAAATTCTCACGGGATAAGGAAAAAACGGGATTTATATATTCAGTTCAACGAAATCCTATGAACTATAATTACTAGACTTCAAATTTGGCATAGAAGTAGGTGATTATAATAGTAAACAAACAGTTTTAAGGATTTTCGACAATTCCAACAGGATAAGGAAAAAACAAGATTTATATTCAGATCTACGGGATCGATTTTTCGTTTTAATGATCGTAAAAAACTGAAATTTGGCCTTCAGGTTCCTTGGGGAGTATAGGGGAGCACTACCGAAAGGATTTCCCAAAATTCTGACGGAAATGAACGGGAAAGAACGGGATTTTTTGTTATACTGCAGTGCAGGTTGTAGAAAGCTGAAATTCGACATGTAGGTTGCTTGGGGAGTGTAGAGAAGCATTTAGAGAGGACTTTCCAAAATTCCCATGGGAACGGGAAAAACTGGATTTTTCGTTTTACTGGTCGTAGAAAGCTGAAACTTGGCATGTAGCCCATGTAGGTTGCTTGATGAGTGTAGGGAAGCACTAAGAGACAATTTCCTGAAATTCCCACGGGAACGGGAAAAACGGGACTTTTCGTTTTACTGGTTGCAGAAAGCTGAAATTCGAAATGTAGGTTGCTTGGGGAGTGTAGAGAAGTATTAAGAGAGGACTTTCCAAAATTCCCACGGGAACGGGAAAAAACGGGATTTTTCGTCTTATTCGTCGTAGAAAGCTGAAACTTGGCATGTAGGTTGCTTGAAGAGTGTAGAGAAGCTATAAAAGATCATTTTTCAAAATTACCACGGGACCGAGAAATCGGAACTTTTCGTTTTACTGGTTGTAGAACGCTGAAATTCGGCATTTAGGTTGTTTGGAGAGTATAAAGAAGCATTAAGAGAGAAATTTCCAAAATTCCCACGGGAACGGGAAAAAACGGGATTTTTCGTTTTACTGGCCGTAGAAAGCTGTAATTTGGCAAGTGGGTTCTGTGGGGAGTGTAGGGAGCATTAAGAGAGCATTTCACGAAATTCTTACGGGAACGGGAAAAAAACGGGATTGAAATACTCCTGGTACACACAAGCGAAGCCGTGGCCAAAAGCTATTTGTCAATAAATGAAGTCTACGCGGACGAAGTCGCGGGAAAAAGCTAGTATTTTATAAGAAGGTATTACTTATACGTTAAATCCCAAGCTAAAAACACCAACACTAGTACTAATTATTCATTTCCCTTTGTTTTGAATTGAATGAAAAGGCCGGATCGGTTGTCTCCGCTCATTCAGTGAATGAATGAACAAATGAACGAATGGAACACGATATGGTACAGCTAATGCTCAGACTGGCATGCCAGCTTTTGTTTCTTTCCAACTTACGAGCGGAGCTAGTGCGAAAAGGAGAGACGAGAGTGTCTTAAACCTGAGATATGGAATTGATATTCGTACTTACTGTAACTCGATACGTTACGACAATTATGCGAGGGTTATAATTATAAATACACCTTTTGATTAATTAGGAAACACGGAGATCGTTTACTTATTGTTTTTGAGGCATAAGAGGCGTAATTTTAGCCGTCTGCGGTTTTATTTTTATTTGTTTATCTTTGCACAGCCATCAATGTCTACCTGTAAGAATAGAGCGTTTTTTTTACTTTAAATTTACACTAGTGATGAAAGGATTGAATTAAGGATGCAAGCTATTAAATAATTTAAGTTGTACCTATATCGTTTATTCTACAAACGTTTTTGTAGATATCTACTTAGTTAAATGAGATTGCTGCTATATTTCCAATAAATGATAATAATCGTAGTGCGATTGTGATTCCTGAATGATACAATCTGGATGTCTTTTAATCAAAGGTCAAATCCTGTCAAATCAATTAACACCGAAAAAGAAAAGCTAGGTACCTAACTACCTACATAGCAGTGGCGTAGCGTCCATAGAACTCGATTCCCACCGGCTTGCCTATTTTAAGGCATTTGGGCAATTTATTGTGCAGAATTAGAGGAAAAGGCTAGTTAAGTTCCCTTCGGCTTGCCTTCTGATATACTTGACGCCACGCCACTGCTACATAGTTACTATGGGCTATGGATAAACATGCTTATATTGATAAATAATATAAACTGAAATATATATTTAAAATTCAAACCTCGTGAAGAAACATTCGTACCTTTAACCGACTTCAAAAAAGGAGATTAAAAAAGAGGAGGATGTTTGTATGTATTATTTAAAGTGAGTGTACTGTTTACCAAGACTTGACTTCACTATATCGTGATTTTTCATACGTCTTATAACAGTCCAGACCGGCGATCGAACCCGAGACCTGAAGCTTCCTAACCTAACTCGCTTCCATACCACTAGGCTACCCCGTAAGTACAATCACAGCAAAAAAGCGACGGGTAGCACTCCGGGAGTGCCGGCAGAAGTGAAAACAGCAGCTTAGATTAGATTTTAATGTTGTAACCTCCATGACGATCAAGACGCGTACCGTATTAGCCGCTTACAAAAAAAAACGTACGTATTATCTATATTGTCAGACCTCTAAACAATGTGCTGATGCCCTAGTACTTTTGCTCCACGACTCAACAAAAAAACACTTAAAAAATCAAACGCGATTCATTCGTATTTCAAAATAAAGCTCTTAGAGGATCCTGATATCCTGGTACTTAAACTCTCCTTCCGTCTACGTCTGTCGCGAAATCATTTTTACCCATCCCAAAAAGCGCTCAGCGCAGCTAAAGAACTTTTCACTTCAAAAATCCCATCTCTATAACCAAGATAGATACTATAACTCCACAAAACAATGTCCTCTAGCCCTCGCGTCCCTCTGATTTCTTGCCCAATTAACAAGAAAAACAGCGGGCGATAATCCAACGCCCGTCGGAGATGCATTATTACGATTTGACAGCACAATAATACCGATGTCCACGGCTACTTCAATCAAGACATCACTGTCCAGAAAACACCCTAAGGTTTCCCTGTAAGGCTCTTATTCACTCGAGTTCTTTTGACGGTTAGGACGTTCTATTGGAGGCGAGGAGGCTTATTAAGCCGTGTGAAGGAAGGTGTGTTCCTGACAAATGCTAGATCGGTCAGTCTTTGTTGACCGATGCGGCTGTATAGAATGTTTTGATGCGGAATTAGTTCATTATTAACCGTCGAGTTCTATTGAGCGCCTTGTTGCATGTCCAGGGACTTTCTTGAGTTATTTTCGTAGCGAAATCGCGAGGATTTGTGAGGTTGATTGATGGTTGTGATTGTTATTTGACGTGTGTTTTGAGGATGATGGGGAAAGAAGATTTTTGATGCATAGTTTTCCATTTTATAGATACGTTGATTTTGATGTAAAACTAACGTTCCCAAATTTAAGGCACTAATTATTCAGATATTCGACATAGAAAGGACTATTTGAGAGATTTCATTATTTCCACAGTTCATCTAACTAATATTATAAATGCGAAAGTATGGATGGATGGATGGATGTTTGTTTGTTACTCAATCACGCCAGAACGGCCCAACGAATCTGGATGAAATTCGGTACATAGATAGAGAAAAGTCTGGAATAGCACATAGGCTACTTTTTATTCCGGAAAATTCCCACGGGATAGCGATATACGAGTTATTTGCAGACGAAGTCGCTGGCAATAGCTAGTTATTTTTAAATCACACATTCATTCGTATTATAGGCGTTGGAATATATCGCTATGTTGCTTCCCCTTTTCACCTATACGCTAACAATCATGCTAAACGTGGCCTTTATGTATTGTCACCTTAGGCTCTGTCCACCTCATAAGGGATAAAGACGTAATTATTCTTTTTAAATAGATACAGGTTTTAAACAGATAGGAACAGGAGAACAAAAAAAGAAAATCATAATAAACAATTAAACCATAAACTTAGATCTAAAATCCCCGAAAGCCGAAGAGTCGCCTCGACATACAAGGTGATAAGTCTGGCGTCTGGTTTTTAATATTTTTATTATTATTTAATTGCCTCAGGCATTCCTTGTGGAGATCCACATCCATGAATTAGAAGATGAATGGTTTTAGTTTACTTGGCATTATGTACAAGCCTATAGGTAGGTACTGGCACATAAAACTAACTCAATCGCTCCGGTAGCTAACATCTTTAGCCATAAAGTAATGTTGAAGCATAAACATACTCCAAGTATTTCAATACACGAATTGAATTTTATGTTCTTGGATGACAACACTGTCTAAGTATTTTCTCAGAACGGCCGCTACTGTGTCTTCGCCGGCACGTTATAAAGATCTAAGCGGAATAAAGCTAACATATGACGCGGGAAGGCATAAATATAAAAGACTAGCCTTCGTCCGCCGCTTTGCTTAAGTGAACCATTGGAGCTGAAGGAAAAATAAAGAATAACAATCTTTTTTTATCAGCCTATAATGGTGTCCTATCGCTGGGCAAAGGGCTCTTCCCTCGATCTCCACAAGAAAAAATTACGCTTCCAAAAATAACATGACCAAATACACAATCATCTAATTCTATAACAAAGGTATCTGTTTGCATACCTATGTACCTACGTTACTCCTCAACGCTGAAATTCAATTTCACTGAATTTTGAATAGTTTTTTTGTGTGAAATATAGGATTACGAGGATAAGAAGTATAACCCGTTGTATCAGAGATCCAGCTATCTACAGTAATAAAAAATTTACACACAATTTTTTACCCAAATGCGTCAAGTCATTTTAACATGACAGAATAACAAAAATATCAAACACACAGACAAACAAACTCTCACATTTATGTTAGCACTAGCTGTTGCCAGCGACTTCGTCTGCAAATAATTCGTTTATCGCTATCCCGCGGGAGCTACGCAATTTTCCGGGATAAAAAGTAGCCTATGTGCTATTCCAGACTTTTTTCTATCTATGTGCCGAATTTCATCCAGATCCGTTGGGCCGTTCTGGCGTGATTGAGTAACAAACAAACATCCATCCATCCATCCATCCATCCATCCATCCATACTTTCGCATTTATAATATTAGTTAGATTTGTTTTCTAATAACTGCCGCTGTGAACAGACTCTTAATTTTACGCCAAAGCTCGCTAAAGCAAAGAAAACTGTTTATTTTGCCTTTGTTCTGAGGAACGATGGCGTAGACTCGCACTAAAACATTATTATGGAGCTGAGTGTTCATTGTAATGCTACTACAGATATACATAAAGACCTGCGCAGTCTTTACCTGCTCTTGTACTGCTGTGAGTAGTCTAGTCACTTTTGTAAAAGAGGACCTGAAGACAGCTTAGGGCTGTCCAAAGCATGGTCGCGCCGCGTGCGGTGCGTTTGTGGTTATCATTTTAAGGGGAGAGTTTCAGTACTTTTCGACAGATTTTATGCCAAACCTTACACGAGATTCACACTAGTTCAGAATCTAAAAGTATACACGAATAAAACTATAAACTTTAAACTTAAAAAGTTTCACTTTGCTGTATTTAGGTACTTGGATTGTTTTGTTTTATTTTTTTCCTTTGCCTTCTATTGTGTGCAAGACTGCACAATTTTTTAAAGTTCCTTTATCTCTTTTATAGTTTTGTTTATGTCTTTTTATTATAAATCACTTTAATTTCCCTTTGGTGCTTGTACTATTATTTATTATCAATTTTTTATTATATTAGGCGGGTGGATTTTTGACGTTGTAATTTGTGTGCCATGCTTTATGTATTGCACACAAATTACAACGTCAAAAATCCACCCAGGCTATATTTGTGTCCCACGCTTGCCCTCTCAACCTCCACACCTCCCAATCTTAAGCTATAATCCGACCACTCGGTCAGCTCCGCGTCCAGATTATCCCAAAAATAAATAAATAGCACTAAGACTCCAATTTAACATCGGACACTAGGCCTTCCGTCGCTCTGTTTAAGCGTGTCGTCCACGTAATGAACGTCAAATAGCCCGCCACGCCAAATCTTGGACTCAGGAATCGCGCTCTTCCACTATCAGTGTCAAGTGTCAGAAAGTCACCCCCCACCTACCTCACTTCACCTCCTCAATCAACTCCCGAACGTCATTTTTTGACAGGGCTCGTCCAAAAATCATGTGATAATATTTGGCCTACTTTTCACACCCCCCATTCAAGATCACGTGTGTGTTCTGACTTAGTAGGTATGAATTAAGTTAGTTATCTAATTAAGAGAACAGCAATAACTTGATTTTTTCGTTATTTTTTTACTTTCCTGCTGCGTAAAAAATTACACGTGACGTGTTGTTGGATACCCCGCTCCCCCATCGTGATCATTTGTGATATTTTGCTGACCCCCCCCATAAATGAACAATTTTTTTTTTTTTATGTGAATAGGAAGGCAAACGAGCAAGTGGGTCACCTGATGGTTAGCGATCACCACTGCCCATAGACACCCACAACCCCGGAGGGATTGCAGATGCGTTGCCAACCTAGAGGACTTAGATGAAATGCCTCTTGTGCCCGTAATTTCCCCGGCTGTCTTACTCTCCACACCGGAACACAGCAGCGCAAGCACTGCTGCTTAGCGGCAGGATTAGCGAGTAAGATGGTGGTAGCGATCCGGACGGACCTTGCACAAGGCCCTACCACCCGCAAATGATTTCTGGACGAGCCCACACTTGAAGTAGTGTCGGAGCGCGGTGAAATCATCTCGGACTTCACAAGATTAGCTCGCCGGAGGACCCCTAACCCGTTCCCCAACGAGGTGTCAATAAATCATCGCCGCCCCCTGATTTAATATTGTCGTAATGATAAAAACGCGTTAGCGCTCCCGACTAACTGCGATCACAGACTAACAGCGGCAGACAGGCACTTTGTTACATTCCGGAAGTTAGAAAATCATTCTGTGCAATGACAATATGGCTGTAGTTAGTATTGATTGATTTTAATATAAGGAATAACAGTCAGGCTTGAGTTTTGTCACAATAGCGCAAGTCCTCTCATACTGAGAGAGGAGACCGTGCCCAGCATTTGGAGGCTGGAGACAAAGGTAATGACTTTAATGAAACTCCGTAGTTAACACACTTTTTTAACTTTTAAATATCAAACAAATAAGAAGAAAATTAAAATTAATTACATAGGTATCAAAATATCTCGAAAAGGATGAGACTTTTACGAAGGTATATTTTTTCCGTATTTGGTTGATGACCTGCCCACTTATCTGTCCCTTAAGTTTGGAGGACTACCTAACGGGGCACTCTGTATTATTGGTTAGGTGTAACTGCTGTTTGTTTCTGCTATTTACTAGAATTATAAAAATGCTTAATAAATTTTAACTGAAAGTTCACTCACCTTTACTTGTTTTCACAAGCATTTGCATCAGTGAGGCGCTCCTCAAAGCGCCGACTCGCAGCCAACAGTCCCGTCTACCTCCCACTTGATCTCCCGAGCACCAATCCGCCAACTCCTCGTTTGTGGCTGATGACCTTTTTTGTCGACCGTCCCTTTTGACACCTGCCGCTTTTCGGGCCGAGTACATCAATAACACTTTATGTCCCGGTGGTCTGGGTCATTACAGACAATTGATACATTAAGATTATGCTTTTGATCTTTGACGAGGAAGTGCTTCCGATGAATTTGCATGACGATGTAGTATGGGAACTGCAGAGCCTCTCTTTTGCCCGAATTTCAAATGCCATAATGTAATGTTTGCCATAATGATCACTTGCCATAATCCTTTTTTTCTCTGAAACCGTAATTTTTTCAGGAGCGTTGTAATGGCAATCCTGTAGAACTCTATAGGTTAGGTTAGGTTTGTTTCATAACAAATAAAGAGAAAAAAAAGTTATGGCAAACCGTACATTTGGAACTTCAATTTTATGGGACAAAATATAGACCCTTATAGAGCATTGTATTGTGCACGTGGGTGACAAAGTGTTTGTGTGTTGACAACTTGTTGACAACATACATTTTTGTTTTTTTTTTATATGTGCTTACAGTAGCACTTGATGGTCCCAACGGAAGACCAGCGCTGGCTGTAAAGCCAGCATTATGCTGACGTGGGACCATTTCGTGATGTACAATACAATACAATACAATACAAATACTCTTTATACCTGATGTACCTATGTTCTTATAATGTTTACTTCTTTTTTGTAATTTATGTTATAATGTCACGAATAAAATAAATGTTTTGTTTCTTTCTTTCTTTTTCCTCACTTGATTATTGGCTGGCGAAGCCCTAAAGTCGTCACAATTTAAAAGGCCCGTTTTGACAGTTCACTCCCATGAAGTTCTCTATTTTTTACCGATCGAAATGTTCTGAAGGTAATTGCATTTTTCATTGATGTGTATCGCTCACTCAGCTAAGTGCTGTGCTATAACGATTTTTTCATATTGTCCACAGACTATTAATAATCGGTTAAGGAAAAAATAAATCGATCAAGATATATTTTTTTAAAGCCGACTCGCACTTCGCCGGTTTTATTTATTTTATTTAGACCAATTAATTACTGAATTTCACCAGCTGTGTAGTGATCTTTACTGAAAATTATGACCTTGGAACTTAAAGCCGTAAACAATGGCAATACTGATTTCTATAGAATGGCTCGTCTTCATCATCTGAAGAAAATGATTGACTGAAGATTCAGTTTTTCTCGATTTTTTGTGATTAAGTGAATGTTATTGTAACAAAAATATTAAATGAAAGAAAATTGACCTTTCGTAGCATTATATCATTTCAAAATATCAGTTTAAGTTAAATTTTTTAATCAGAACTTTAATCCAATGCACTTTACAATATATAATTCAAATCGATCAAATACTCATGCAAACTTGAATCGATTTATCGTGAGTATCGAGTACCGAGTCATATGGTTACATCACTTGTTACGTCGGGAAGACAAATGTCAAAACGGGCCTTTTAAATTGTGACAACTTTAGTTCTCAAACAACATTACAAATCAAATGCCCTTACAGACACGCATTAAATAACTTTTTTCTATTCTGTCAAATTCTCGGCTAATTTCTATTCACCTGCCTGCTAGAGCACGCTGAGCACGGGGGAGTGTCGGTTGTCTAATCGCCAAGTTGCTTGAATGACTTCGGCTAATTATTTACCACACTACGACAAGCTGATTGTAGTGGAATGAACGCTAATTATTTATACGTGTTGCTTCTTGTCAGTACACACCTTGGTATCAACTGAAGTTTGCTAATTGAAAATTATAAAAAGGTAATGTTAACAATGACGGCTGGATATTGGTTAGAAAAGCTCATGGTCCCGGATTATATTCCCGGTCGGGGCAGATAATTATGTATGAAAAATACGAAAATTTTTGTTCGCCAGTCTTGTTTTTTTAATTTGAGTATCTATTTGTCCATTTATGTCTATATGTTGCCTAGAATACATAGGTACAGTCAAGTGTAATAAAAATGTATCTAGTCAAGGTTTCAAAAATAAGTACCTTAAGCTCTTGCCCTTACACCGGCGTAATAAGGTTGTGGGACATATTTTTGAGACGTTCGCATCGATAGGTACTTATTTTTGCACTTGACCGTAGATACTCGTAGGTAGTAACCTACACAAACAAACACAACAAATAACAAATTGCTTAGTTTGGGACTAGGATAATTTACGTCAATTGTCCTACTACATTTTACACAGTTTTTTTATTAGAAAAAAAAAATTGTGTTAGTATGGTGCAAGTCGAAAAAGACTGATGTGTTGCCACAATTGGATAGCTATTACCCACTCTATTTGCTTTTTTTCTCTATGGTGTCACATATCTCTGTAGTTTTATATTTACCTCATCCATAGACAAATGACTGGGTTCTCATCTGCCGTGACTCATTCGTCGGCGGCCGCATGATCTGTGGGAATGATCATTTGCGGGGGAATGCGACATCCATGTATCAAATTTGATACAGCACTCGTTATGATGCGGTAAAAACTTTGAACTTGACGGATTTCGGGGGCGCTGCGCCAGTCACAGGCGGTAGCGGGGCGTTTGTTGTCTCCTTTAAATAATCTTTTTGCGGGTGGTAGGGCCTTGTGCAAGGTCCGTCCGGATCGCTACCACCATCTTACTCGCTAATCCTGCCGCTAAGAAGTAGTGCTTGCACTGCTGTGTTCTGGTGTGGAGAGTAAGACAGCCGGGGAAATTACGAGCACAAGAGGCATTTCATCTTAGCCCTCTAGGTTGGCAACACATCTGCGATCCCTCCGGGATTGCGGGTGTCTATGGGCAGTGGTGATCACTTACCATCAGGTGACCCACTTGCTCGTTTGCCTTCCTATTCATATAAAAAAAGCTTGTGTAATAAAAAACTTTATTTTATCGCAGTCTCCGGTCTTCATAAGTTTCAGCTCAATGGCGGTTAGAAATTAGGCAAAGTTGATTTCCAATAGTTGGATTACATGTATAGAAATAAGCTCAACCAATTAGACAGAAATATTATAGACACTAGCTTCTGCCTGCGACTTCGTCTGCGTAGAATTAGCAATTGACATGTTTATGGCTATCCCCCGGGAACTAAGCTATTTTCCGGGATAAAAAGTAGCCTATGTTTTAATCTAGGGTAGCAGCTATCTTCGTTTCAAATCTTATCCAAATCCGTCCAGTCGTTTTAGCGTGAAGAAGGAACAAACATACACAACACACTCACTCACTCACATCGTCTCAATAGTCACATCGTCACTCACAAACTTTCGCATTTAAATATTAGTAGGATTAACCTGGCGAAGGAATCAAAATTAGGTAACTACTAGCTTCTGCTTGCGACTTCGTCCGCGTAGAATTAGCAATCGATATGTTTATCGCTATCACGCGGGAACTATACAATTTTTCGGGATAAAAAGTAGCCTATGTTTTAATCTAGGGTACCAGCTATCTTCGTACCAAGTTTCATGCAAATCCGTCCAGTCGTTTTAGCGTGAAGAACGAACAAACATACACACTCACATCGTCACATCGTCACTAACAAACTTTCGCATTTATAATATTAGTAGCATTAACTGGCGAAGGAATCAAAATTAGGTAACTATTAATCGTGTAACGTTAAGAAAAAAAAATATCTTTCTGTAGTTTTGTGACTTGTACCAGCACCCTCTAATGACGAGTTTGGGAAAAACGTTTAAAAGGCGATGTTGGCGCGCATTCGTCGCGCGGCGCGGCCTGCGCCGGCGCATTACGACGCCACTCCACTAATAACACGCGCAGTGACAGAAACTGAATCGCGTCCCACTGTGGAACCTTTACACTGAAAATGTCGTATCGACTTACCGTACACATCTGCCACAGAAACTATTGAAAATGTTCCTAGTGCTACGGCCGCAATAGCGGGATTCGGCGAAGGTTCGCCCTATCGTGGCATGTGTGACAGACAGTTCGCTTTATCGCGAATCATTCGGGTGAACTCTCCTGGAATTTCAACGAATAAAAAAAAGCGACGGGTAGCACTCCGGGAGTGCCGGCAGAAGTGAAAACAGCAGCTTAGATTAGATTTTAATGTTGTTTGCAATATTGCACCAAGGTTTCGAGGGGAGCAGGAACAATAACACTGCGACTAATAATAATCAACGAATGTTTATTCCTCCACACAAATTCTCATAAAAATGAAGGTAGCACTTAAATCTATACAAGTTGTATCGAACAAACGTTTGCTAGTTTATCGCCGGTACAGCGACATCTAGCGGATAATAGGGGAACTAATCTAACTACAAACTTAACTCTAACGTTTGAACGTAATCTCCATGACGCACAAGACGCGTACCGTACTGGCCGCTTACAAAAATAAAGTACGTATTATCTACAGACCTCTAACAATGTGCTGATGACCTAGTACTTTTGCTCCGCACGACTCAATAAAAACACTTCAAAAATCGAACGCGATTCATTCGTATTTCAAAATAAGCTCTTAGAGGATCTCATATCCTGGTGCTTTAACTCTCCCTCCCAAAAAGTGCTTAAAGCCGCTAAAAAAGTTTTCACTCCAAAAAAACTGAATTAATCGACTAGAACAAGATGGAGTTACAGTTGAAAACAGTATTCCACGACGCATGCGCGGCCAGTAATGACTTCTAAATGTTTCCCGATGATCTCATGACCTCAATTACCTCTGATGATTTGGCTGCACTTTTGATATTACGTCAGTTTCGTTACGTAAGTCATTACGTAACTTATTATTGAAAGAAAACGAGTATACAGACCAGGTCGCGGGCAACAGCTAGTCCATAATAAGGTGGATAAATAGTAGTGTCCGACCGAAGTTTCGGTTTCGGTTTCGGCCAATTTTGGCCAAAAAAGTGGTTTCGGCCGAAGTTTCGGTTTCGGCCAGAATCCGGCCGAAACCTTCGGCCAGACCGAAATTACTTCGCAGCCTCTCGCATCGGGAGCGCTCGGCTTAATTCGGGCACGCTCGGCCTGGTAGGGTATAGGTAATGCACAGTCGGCCGGCGCAGCTGGGACCAGCGACAATTTTTTTTATTTGGTTTAACAAAAAAAGTAACAGAACTGTTCTCATACTCGTATAAGAAATCCTTGCAATTACCTTTTCCTTACGATTTGTACAGTAATTTTGAATATTTTGTTTGATATGATACATCTTCAAAAATTTCGGTTTCGGTGTCGGTTTCGGCCGAAACCGAATAATCGGTTTCGGCTAAAAATCGTGTTTCGGTCGGACACTAATAAATAGGTACCTTTTTACCATAGTCATATTTAGAGCAAACAACCTAAGGGTGCGACCACACCGCCGCTTAAAAAACGGTGACGTTACGGAATCGCATCAAAATGTATGAAGAAACGGTGAGAAAACGTGACGCATACGACACGTCACTGCGTATACGCGGCGGTTTGGTCGCATCCTAATACAGTGTTAATGTCGTCCTTGGCGTCTACATGCCAAATAATTCGCTAAATGTGGACAGTATCGGTTTTATAGCATTTTTAAAACCATCAAAGTAGCCCCAAAATTATCACAGTCACCCCGGTTAACACGGGAAACAATCGGGAAAAAATGTGTTAGTGTGTATACCTAATGCGTTAGACTGTTAAACTGATGCGTTGCCACAATTACATAGGTCTTTTTACCACTCTAATTGGTTATTTGATCTATGTTTTTGTCTTTTCCATATGTTTTGTTGTGTTGATTCCATTTTCCAGATATAGATATAGACGTGATTTGTGTGTGTGTGTGTGTGTGTGTGTGTGTGTGTTTGTGTGTGTGCGAAGCCCCTCTTTTGCCCGAATTTCAAATGCTATAATGTAATGTTTGCCATAATGATCATTTGCCATAACTCTTTTTTTTTCTCTGAAACCGTAATTTTTTCAGGAGCATTGTAATGGCAATCCTCTGACTCTATAGGTTAGGTTAGGTTTTTTTCATAACAATCCTGAATAATTAACAAATAAAGAGAAAAAAAGAGTTATGGCAAATGATCATTATGGCAAACAATACATTTATGGCATATGAAATTCGGGCAAACGATAGAGACCCTGCGTGAGTGTATGCGTGTGTGTGTGTGTGAGTGTGTGTGTGTGTGTGTGTGTGTGTTTTTTTGTATTTACGCTTTTCCATACTGACTGCTTAGAAAAGTGGATGCTTATGCCACAGAATCGATTAAACCTATTGTGCATGCATTGCATCACATCGCCGAAACGGGTAACCCGATCGTCTCTTTGAGCGTGCCGCGATCGGCGGGGTCAATCGGCGCGCGCGCAGCGGCCGCGCCACGCAGCTCCTGTGCGCATGCGCTGCGGTTAACAGAACGTTACCAGCACGTCTCTATACGAAGTTCAGTGCCTTACCATGACGTCTTAATGCGATTCAGTTTAGGTTCGCTCGCTGTCAGATTCATACTAAAAGTGACAGCTAAAAATTGAACTGAATCGGAATTAGGACGTTTTAATGCGATTCAATCAAAATAGTGATGGGTTGCTAGCCGCATCGGCTTTTACGAAGTAAGCAAAGGTATTATACATTCTATATTTTTTCTTTGCTCCTAGCCCAGCACGGAAGCTGGTTTATACTACGTAATAATAGTTATTTGTGTCACAATAAACCTACCACTACTCCACTACCATAAAAAAGCCGTTGTAGCCTAGTGGTTTGACCTGTGGCCTCTCAAGCAGAGCGTCGTGGGTTCAAATCCCGGGCTCGCACCTCTGAGTTTTTCGAAATTTATGTGCGAAAATTACATTTGTAATTTGCCATGAGCTTTTCGGTGAAGGAAAACATCGTGAGGAAACCTGCACACATCTGCGAAGAAATTCAATGGTGTGTGTTAAGTTCTCAATCCGCACTGGGCGCGCGTGGGAACTATAGCCAAAACCCTCCAATACACGGAGGAGGCCTATGCTATGAGGCACGCCGAATTTCGCGACAATTTAATACATAAATAAAAAATAAACGACAATAACAACAAGAACATGTACTTACTGAAATTGTAGTGAATTCGGAATAAAAAGGCTTAATAAATAAATAAAAAATGCGATTCAATTCCCACTCAGTTCAGGTTTTAGCTTTCATTTTCAGTATGGATCTGACAGCGAGCGAACCTAAGCTAATTCATCATCATCATCATCTTCCTAGCGTTGTTCCCGGCATTTGCCACGGCTCAGTGAGCCTGGGGTCCGCTTTGGCAACCTAATCCCAAGATTTGGCGTAGGCACTAGTTTTTACAGAAGCGACTGCCATCTGACCTTCCAACCAAGGGCAACTAAGCCTTATTGGGATTGGTCCGGTTTCATTACGATGTTTTCCTTCGCCAAAAAACTCATGGTAAATTTTAGATGCATTTACGCACATAAATCCCGAAAAACTCAGAGGCGCGAGCCCGGGATTTGAACCCACGCCGCTCTGCTTGAGAGGCCACAGGTCAAACCACTGCTACCACGGCTTTTTGAAAATTATAAGTTATAACCGTAATTATCACGTTAAATACTAAATTGAGTAATAAACAGTGAGATGGTTCAGAACTCGTTTCTCGGCTCTAAACGATAGGTTAATCACCTTCCTTATTGATGGAGATTGATAACTTAAGCGATAGGTTAAAGAATACATTTTCATTAGATGTTTATGTGCCTGTTGCCGGAACGGCTGGGTTCAGGAGATGTACTAAGGTTGTTGCAGCTAAAGCTTATAATGCCTTGCCAAACAAAATAAAGTCTTTGACATATTCCAAATTTGTGGTTGCTTTGAAAAAGCACCTGATTGAATTATGTCCTTATAACCTAGATGAATTTTATAATGTTAGTAAATTATTGGATAGTGTAAAATGACTAAGTACTGATTGAATATGAGTCTAAATAGATGGTTCTTGGTGTATAGTGTAAGAAATGACATTTAATAATACTATTGATATTGTATATTGAGGTTCTTGTATTGGCAATAATTATTGTAATATTTGATGTACTTAATGTTAATGTTTGTTTTGCTTATGACTAATATGTTTTTAGCTACACCCTATGGGTAAAATTGTACGTTTGCAATTTGATGCTAATAAATAAATAAAATAAATAAAAAAAAACTTAAAAAAAAAACAGCCAAACTCACTGGTTATTTTTTCATATGTATTATATTCGTCATAATCGTGGCTTTTGAGAAGAAAATAGAGATATACCCCTTATCTATAAACGCTCTATAAGCTTCTGCTAACTTAACAATCGTTACAATCGTTTGTCCTTGCCTGTGAAAGGTAAACTAACACTCTGTTGACTTTTTGCTGTCTGATAATAAAAAAATAATAAAAAAAAACAAAGGACAAACGATTGCTAAGTTAGCAGAAGCCTAATAGAGCGTTTATGAATAAGGGGGTTAGTAATTTATGTTACAAGTGAGCAAAATTATGTATTTATGAATGTAGAATCCAGAATGTAGCGAAGGATTCTAAAGTAACCCTGAGCGTAATGAGGGATTCAACTGTTAACGCCCAAGGTGAAAATAATTTTGCTTCCGAATGGCTCAGACCATTTTTCATATCGAGGATTAAGAAACTTAAAAAAAAAAACAATTCTACCGTATCAGGATTCGAACCCGGGACCTCTAGCTCCATAGTCAGTGTCACTAACCACTAGGCTATCCGGTCGGCCTTAGTGCATGTAGGTATCTCAGTGTATTTGTTTTATGTTTATATTGCACGATAAAAAGTTTATATACACGCATACAATATTGTTAAGAGCTACGAGGACAGAAGTGTAGCTATTTAACAATATAACATTGATAATTACGTTTAGCACCTGTTTTTGAAAAAAAAAACTGTAAACTATATGAGTTGCACATTGCGCGGGGTTATTTATGCGAACGTTGCATCGGAGTAATTAAGTTAGATACACTGTCTAGTATTATAGCTGTAGTGTATGTTAATGAAAAGATACAGTGAAAGGCATTAATATATGTACGTTACCAAGACATCAAAAACATCTATACAGCTTTATGCCACAGACAATAAGATCGGTGACACATATATTTGACACAATGGCTGTATCAATATTTTATGCCCTCAACTGTATACTTTATTCGTCTGTTTGTTTGTAGGAGCTATCCTATATTTTTATACGACTAGAAAACTATTTTATTATTATTATTTATTATTATTATAGCCTTTTTATTCCGAATTCGCTACAATTTCAGTAAGTACATGTTCTTGTTGCCGCGTAATTCGGCGTGCCTCATGGCATGGCATAGGCCTCCTCCGTGTATTGGAGGGTTTGGGCTATAGTTCCCACGCGCGCCCAGTACGGATTGGGAACTTAACACACACCATTGAATTTCTTCGCAGATGTGTGCAGGTTTCCTCACGATGTTTTCCTTCACCGAAAAGCTCATGGCAAATCAAAAATGTAATTTTCGCACATAAATTCCGAAAAACTCAGAGGTGCGAGCCCGGGATTTAAACCCGCGACGCTCTGCTTGAGAGGCCACAGGTCAAACCACTAGGCTACCACGGCTTTTTTTAGAAAACTATAGTGACGAGCAAAAATATCGTATCATTTTTCATACAACTTTTGTTCTTACAATGGTGCACACTCTTATTAATACAGGTCATTTTTTATGTCAGGCAAGCCAATAAACGTAATTGCGAAATAAATCTCTATCCATCCTAGTTATTAATTTTATAAATACAAAAGTGTCTATCTTTTACCTCTTCACACTTAAACCGCTGAACCGATTTAGTTACAATTCGGTATGGAGATATTTTCAGCCTCGGAGAAGTACACACAGCAAAGCTATTCGGTAAGCAGGTTTAAAGCGGCGCGTGCATGCAAAGGTGCTTACCGAATAGCTTTGCTGTGTGTACGTAGGATAGTTTATATCCCGGAAAATTCAATGGTACAACATTTCTGAAAATCATTTTCCAATCTCGTGGGAAAATCAGGATAAAAAGTTGGCCATTTTTAGCGTGAAAGAGTGACCAACACGTAACGTTTCAGATTTTTATTAGTAGGATCTGTGCCTGTGACCCACATCCTCCATGAGCCAGGTTTTACTGGGGCATGAGGCATTATAACCGGCTCAGAGACGGCTACCACGAGGGTGGCGCGCGCGCAACCCGATACACACGCATCGTTTGCGTATGCCACCTGGTATCTGCTCGTGTGGTTTTTTTATGTTACAACGAAGGCAAAGGAAGGAAGGTTATGAAGGTTTAAAGATTTTGGATTGAAACGTAGTAGGTGGTGTGGCAGTTTTTTTTTTTAATTTTAATGCCTGCCAGTTTAATTATTTTATGAGCGATTCATATGCACGAAACGGGGGATTTTTCGAAAAATATAAAACGTCAAGCATGGTAACCAAGCAAGCAAGCAAGCAAGTGGAACAAAGTAGTCTCTGCCTACCCCTGTGGGAAAGAGGCGTGACGGTATGTATGTGTATGTGTGTATGTATTGTAACCAAATGGCTGTTGCTCGCGTCTCCGTCTGCGGAGAATCCACTTATCGCTATCCCGCGGGAACTATACGATTTTCATGGATAAAAACTATCCTTGAGCCTTCCCCAAGACTGACACTATCGGTATATCCACCAAAAAACCAAATCGGTTTTGCGGTTCAAGCATTAAAACGTAACGGACAGATGTATACTTTTGCGTTTTATCATCAATATGGATGTAGAATCTGACAATCCTAGTATAGTCAACAAAAAGTACAGTCAGCAAAAAATGTTGTTTTAATTTTTTTAGGTTAAGTTAATCATCATCATCAACCTATGTTATACTTCATTTAATTTAGAATGAGAAACCACAATAGCATTATATTGCGTCTGGTCAACTATTTCTTACCTAGCAAGTACAGGGCAATAATTTGGCAGCCGCAAAATAAAATTGTTTTAATGTCACTTTATTTGCGTGTCGTCAACTGTTACTCTAGTGCAAATTGTTAAGAGATTTTTTTTTTTTTTTTTAGGGAACAATTCACACAAATTGACCTAGTCCCAAAGTAAGCGCTAGTAAGGCTTGTGTTATGGGTACTAGACAACGATACACATACTTATATAGAGAAATACATACTTAAATAGAAACATCCATGACTCAGGAACAAATATTCGTGCTCATCACACAAATATATGCCCTTACTAGGATTCGAACCCAGAACGCTTGCTTCGCAGGCAGGGTCACTACCAACTAAGCCAACCACGTCGTCAGATTACAGTTCACGAACCGCAATATAATGTTGTTGTGGTTTCTCATCCTAAATTAAATGAAGTATAGTCCACTGCTGACGAGCCTTTCCAACTATAGACCGACCGCTAAACTGAGTCCTCTCCCGCGCGGCACAGGGGCGCGGGGTAGGACGACAAAGGGGACCGAGAGTGGTGCGGGCGGCAGGCGCACTAAGGTAACGGCACCAGTATTGGACAAGGACCCAGTAATGGACAATGGGTCTTATTAAATAGAAACTAAGGGACTGTCTTTTATTGAATCAGGCGTTACTTTGCGGAGGTCCATTTCAATGAACACAAAATATTTACCTTGCTACTCCGCTACTTACGTGAAAGATAACCAAGCTTGTGCGAAATATATACGTTTTGCATGCAAGCCCTCCCCTCCCTCCACTACTGCCACACAAAACTCACACAAATCCCACAAACTTAATTAACCCTAACACCACACAAACACTGACGCGCGTTTTAATCCCTCTACGGGATCATTTTCAAAGTTAGAGCACAACCGATGTTACATGCGAACCAACGTCGTACTAATTTGTAAACCTATAAATAAACTAAACCCACATTCGTAATCATTGTTAGTTAAGATCTGTTCTTTTCTCCAGTCCGTTATGGTTGCCTGGTAGAGATCGCTCTGTAGCGATAAGGCCGCCTATTGTTACCTTATTACTTCTGTACACCTTTTTCTGTTTTGATTGTTAAATGTGGTGTTCAATAAAGAGTTATTGTATTGTATTGTATTGTATTGTAAGTTTGTGGGATTTGTGTGCGTTTTGTGTGGCAGTAGTGGAGGGCTTGCATGCAAGTCGTATATATTTCGCACAAGCTTGGTTATCTTGCAGGTAAGTAGCGGAGTAGCAAGGTAAATATTTTGTGTTCATTTTAAGAGACTGTCATTAACTTCTTTTACAGCAGTAAATTTACAACCGCATGATTTTTAAAGAATGAAGTGTCCATTACTGGGGCTTGTCAGCTTAAAGTGTCCAACACTGGTGCCGTTACCTTACCCGCCCCTTCCCGTCCCTTTGTCGTCCTACCCCGCGCCCCTGTACCCGCACGGGCGAGGACTCAGTTAAGCGGTCTATACACGCTATTGTGCATGATCTTCGACTAGTAGGTACTCCGATCGGTTGTTCCCTAAAAGGGCGTGTTCCGTACTTATGTATTTAACTAGCACAAACACAGCGTGTTTCATTTTTTTTTTGTTTTTTATTGAATCTGTCTCTTCGATGGTTTACACTATGGACTAACTGAACGTATCTCTGTGTCAAAATTAAATCATAATATGACAGCTGTCACTTGCCAATGGTCCGCGCTCGCGAACGCGCGCACCTCATATCAAAATCGAGATTAAAAACCCAAAAGACACCTTTACGTGAACCAAAGTACATCCAGATATAATCCTGTGGATAAAGCAGAAGACGGGGCCCCGAGAAGCAGCTTCGGATCCTCATCAGGTCAGTCCAATTTTTTAAGCTGTCGAAGAGCTATAAACTACTAAACAGGGCGTAATGCTTACAACCTTATACCGCGATATCGTCACACGCTCCAACTAGTTAAATGTCCATTCACAGCCACAATAGCGATATCGGGTATCGTATATCGTAAAAAATCGGCAGCTCGCGCCGTTTCGCGGTAAAACGTGTTAATATCGCGATTGCGGCGTGGGACAAGGAAGGAACTAACAGCGGGTGGAAATGAAAAGAGTTTGTAAAGACGTAGTCACCAGCATAAATATTTGACGGTGGACAGTGCTGATATCTGATCGTTTAGTCGAGCGCTGGCTGCAAGGCCAGCTTTATGCTGAGATGGGACCATTTCATGATGCATGTTCTTATGTTTTTTTTGCTTCTTTTCTTCTTTTGTCTTTGTAATGTTATCATGAATAAATGTTTCCTTTCTTTCTTTTCTTTCTTTCTTTCTTTCTTTATTGAGCCTGGAGTATTTGAGGAGACTACCGTGGTAAAAATAAGTGATGCCGTCACTACTTACCAGCATAAATATAAATTTGCTGCGAAAGCATCGGATGATAGGTGGGCCGCATACACATATATCTGACATGTCAAAATCAATACTTACTATATTGTCGATCTGCATTTATGTTAGTATGTTTTATACGTACCTACTTTATATACACACACATCAAAAAAGCCTTAGGATAATCTTTATCCCTAGAGAAATTTGATGTATTGACTCGGTAGTAATATTCCTATATTGAAATGCTATAAATAAATAATAAATAAATCTAACTAATATTATAAATGCGAAAGTACGGATGGATGGATGGATGGATGTTTGTTTGTTACTCAATCACGCCAGAACGGCCCAACGGATCAGGATAAAATTCAGCACATAGATAGAGAAAAGTCTGGAATAGCACATAGGCTACTTTTTATCCCAGAAAATTGCGTAGTTCCCGCGGGATAGCGATAAACGAATTCTTTGCAGACGAAGTCGCTGGCAACAGCTAGTATAAAATAAAATATCTTTATTATCAGACAACTTTGAGGTCGATAGTATGCTAGTAAACAAATTGAAAAATCGTAACCTATGTTAGTATTAATATTGAGAAAAAAATTTAATAACATACAAAATTTTGACTGACAGCTGATTCACCGAGCTGCAATCTTACTCGGGGCATGCAGCTCGTTGAACCTGCCCATCAGCGCACTATCCTGCCTGCCTGCCAGGACCTGCAGGAGGTTATTGGGGCTTCCAGTCACTCGTTTTACTAAAGACGCAACTTTATTACTATAGCTATAGTGAAAATTGTGTCCCTAGACATTTTTGATGATGATGATGATGATTCACGCTTGTGCATCGGTTTACGGCACTCTTGACCTGACTTTTGTCGAAACGTCTATAATTTGGTTTAACAAAAGGGCAGACTAGAGGAAAGCTGTAGCCTCTGGCATTTAATTTGTATCACCATCTCACCCTGTCGTCCCTGTGATCAGGGACACAGTGTTCTCCGCATATTTGTCCAGCTAGCTCTTTCCAGCTCATGCCTACGAGCAGAAGGGTCACGGGTCACTAGCAGACAGGTGTCTTCATTTGTTTAGTAAAAAGAATCGCTACCCGCCCCGCCCGCGCCTGCGCCTCGCACCACCGTAACGTGATACTGCCGCCGCGCGGCTCCGCTCGCATCCGACCCTAATTTTACGGCTCATTAACTAATTCCCCTGTCCTTTTTTGCAACGAGCCAATGCATCGTGAAAAATGCTTCGGTAATTTCGACTAGATTGTTGTAATTATATTAAGTTTATCTCTACCGTGAAGAGATATCGGTTACACTCATTATGAACGGAGATATTCGATATGCCTTTGGTTTAAATGTTTAATCCATAGCTCCACTTGCAAAGTATAGATTTACGAAACATGGTTTTTTTTGGGAGATATGCGAGTTTCTTATGAGGTCGTTAGATTGTGAAATTCGCATTATCTGAGTAGGTATTTATGAAGACATCCCAAAAAACGGATAACTCTACAGTAAATGTTCTAGTAAAAACAATAGATAATGTATTATTCAGTATTAATAAAAGTTGTTCTTATAGTCTTCAGATGTTCATTTATTTTAATATTAATTGTATACAGAGATGCGTCTTATTTTCGTCTTGTTAAAAATTGAAGAGGGCCATTATCGGGCAGTGTCCAACATTCGAAATAGTTTAATTTTTTTAAATTACGTTCCATTACATAATTATACATTTCACTCGTTTCACTCTAATTCGCCATACATTACCATACCATTATAGTTGCATTCATTTCCAGCGCTGGCTGCAAGGCCAGCATTATGCTGAGATGGGACCATTTCATGATGCATGTTTTTATGTTTTTTTTTGCTTCTTTTCTTCTTTTGTCTGTAATGTTATCATGAATAAATGTTTTCTTTCTTTCTTTCTTATTTGCATGAATACAATAAGATTCCACCTATACATACTATACAGCTCAAAAAAATTCTTCAGCAGTCCCAAATTTTTTTTCAGACTAAGGCGATTAGCGTTTGACTTACTTAACCTCTTATATCGCAGAGCGAAGAGAAGATAGAGTAACTGTTGCCACAATTATTATTTCTAGATTTTGTAGCAATGATACATTAAAGCCGAAGACAATGACGTAATTTTATGAACACTAAATATTTACCTTGCTACTCCGCTACTTAAAACCGCCGCTACTTAATAAGTAGCGGAGTCGCGAGGTAAATATTTTGTGTTCATTGAAATGGACCTCCGCAAAGTAACGCCTGATTCAATAAAATACGTAATTTTATGTTTTTGCTGCTATTCCGTACCCGTACCGTTTTAATAGTGCCATCTTATAATGCTTCTATGCTAGTCTGGCAAAGAAAAAGCATAGAATGTACCTGTTGCTTCTCTTCCAGCGCAGATGGTAAAAGCCAGAGTAAGCGAAAATCATAGGAATCATGTTATAGGTTATAGGCGATGCTAGCAACCCATCACTGTTTTGATTCCCCTTTCCAGCTATACGCCCACAATCATGCTAAACTTGGCCTTTTATGTTTTACCTTAGGTTCTGTCTACCCCGTTACCCCGTAAGGGTTACATACATGACTTGTGTATGTGTAAGTATGTGGGTGCCGTGATATTTATTATGTCGTGACGATACATACACGGTAGCTTGTACAGTAGCTGGTGTAATTTCTTTAATCGCTCACTATTTCGCTGTCAAGGCGCGACCTCGTTAACATAGCTGCGCCGGCGCAAGAAGCGATTGCGCTGCGCGCGCGCCATTCCGAGATCGCTGACAGTTACGTACGTGTTAAGTGTGACTTTGAATAAATAATCCTTATCTTATCCTTATTAATATTATAGCATACTTACATGTATACCTACACGGTGATATAGAGTTAGTATACTACATAATATACATACAGGATTAATTTTTTCCGTACTCAGTAATAGGTAGATGTCAATTAGGTACATTTTAATTAGAAGTACGTAAGACAAACTTTATGTCAAGAATCTTGTTGAAGTGAAAACTTCTTTAGTGAGTGCTTTTTGGGATGGGTAAAAAATGTTAAACTCGCGTCAGGCGTAAGACGGAGGGAGAGTTTAAGTACCTACCAGGATCCTCTAAGAGCTTATTTTGAAATACGAATGAAGCTAGAGTTGCGTTCGATTTTTGAAATGTACTTACATTGATTTTATCGCTTTAAGGTGTGTGCGTTTGGCCTAATGGTATAAAGTGTGGAATAACAGTACGTTCTCTCAGTTGACCGCAGTTCAAATCTCGTGTAGAAAAAGTTTTTTTTTCTTTTTGCGCCAGTGTGCGTGTGTGTAGTTTTCACTACTGCCGGCACTTCCGGAGTGCTACCCGATGTTTTTTTTTTATTTACATACATACATAAATCAAGTCTTTATCCCTTGCGGGGTAGAGAGAGCCTAAGGTAACAAGACCTACAGGTCACGTTTAGCATGATTATGGGCGTAGGTGGAAAGGGGAATCAAAATAGTGATGGGTTGCTAGCCGCATCGCCTATAACATGATTCGTAAGATTATCGTATCGCCCATTCCCTCGATGGGCATTTACTTTTTTAAAAGAAAAAGACCTCGATGGATGGTGCTCCAACACCGTACGATTTAAACGGTCTATCTTGCCCCGTACGTGTAAAATTTGGAATGGGCTGGCGGCTGGGGTTTTTCCAACTGGCTACGACATGGGTACCTTTAAGAGGCGAGTGAACCACTTCTTGCATTTCCGGCAACGCGCTAGAAGTGCCAATGGTGCTGTGGTTGTCCATGGGCAGCGGTGATCACTTACCATCAGGTGCACCGCATGCCCGTTTGTCGGTTTTAATATTAAAAAAAAAAAGCAACTGCTATCTACGTGCGGGTGGTAGGGCCTTGTGCAAGGTCCGTCCGGATCGCTACCACCATCTTACTCGCTAATCCTGCCGTTAAGCAGCAGTGCTTGCACTGCTGTGTTCCGGTGTGGAGAGTAAGACAGCCGGGGAAATTACGGGCACAAGAGGCATTTCATCTAAGTCCTCTAGGTTGGCAACGCATCTGCAATCCCTCCGGGGTTGTGGGTGTCTATGGACAGTGCTGATCGCTTACTATCAGGTGACCCACTTGCTCGTTTGCCTTCCTATTCACATTAAAAAAAAAAAACATTCTTTTCTTCTTCTCTTTTTATATTCCCCTATAAACAGTGAAGGGTGGCTACTACTCCAACATAAACCATATCAGGTAGGTACCTGTTAATTGCTTATAATAATTTTAGGGCGCATCTACATTAAGATAATGTTACGAAATGCTAGAAACAGCTTATCTAATGACTGTATCTATTGATTGCGTTGACTTAGAAGCTTGCTTTTTTCACTGCTCCAAGGGATTAAATTCCTGAATATTAATTACAGTTCGTTATATCCACGCGTTAAGCGCTGAGAACTAGAGTCTTGAAGGGACAGAATAAACTTATCCTACTCGTATAAGGGTTCTGTTTTTGCCAAATAAGGTAAAAGCCACCCTAAAAAACCACCGACAAACATGTTCCTATAATAACAAACAAGTGACAACTGGATAGACTGGTCAGTGACTCTGACTGCGAAGCCAGGGGTTACCGGTTCGATTCCTATTAAGAGGGTGCATCCGTGCTGAGCTCGCAACGTCGCATTTTTGATGATTTTTTGCGATTATTTCACAGAAATTGAATGAAAGTATCAAATATCCGTCTGTAGTGCACTTCGTTTTTAGTGTATTAATATGTCCAATGTAATGATTTATGGTGGTGGACTTTTATTTTCGTATTATAGGGATAAAATACTATATCTCGTTTAATAAGAAAATAAAAGTCCATCACGATCAATCATTGCATTAGACACATTAATACACTAAAAACGAAGTGCACTACAGACGGATATTTGATACTTTCATTCAATTTCTGTGAAATAATCGCAAAAAATCACCAAAAATGCGACGTTGCGAGCTCAGCACGGATGCACCCTCTTAACCTAAGAACAACATTCGCAAGCTATAATATATCAACGCTGACTTCCCTTCCTTTCTAAGTATTAGAGGTCTGGTACAATGCGTCAATTTTCTTAATGTCATCGGAATTTAAAATGTTTTAATCGTACTGGGGTCTTAATGCGATTCAATACCGACTCAGTTCAGGTTTTAGCTGTAATTTTTAGTATGGATCTGACAGCGAGTGAACCTAAACTTAATCGGAATGACGTCTTAGTGTACCCAGCGTAGGTACTTTTATATCCGATAGAAGTCACAGTGTATATACTTACTTATAACTACAGTAGCCAGCTACGCATAGCTGCAAGTATAGGTATGTCACTTGCCCAAACAAACTGAGCAGCAAACGCAGCCCATAATCCTCGCTCAATTGCCGAGGGGACATCAACTCGATGGCTGTCACGCTTGAATTAAAATAAATGACGAGCGCATCTCCCATCTTCCAATCACAGCGCTCCGTTCGACCTAAGTTGCCAGTTTAAAAAATTAAAACACAATTTGTAGGGCGTTCCCCTTCAATCTGTCAATGTAAACATTAGTGTTTACGTTGCCTTAATTAGTTTGGAGACAGCTACGGATCAATTTGGACGTAATTGTGCGTTTGTTGGAGCTGAGGGATTTGTATTGACATTCGGTAATAGGTTGTGATGAGTTTACGGCTGTCTTGTTTATACTGTGAGAGATTGAGACGCGGCCCTTGAACCTCTAGTGTAAATTTTCACAAAAACAGTCACAAGAAACGTTTTCACCAAAAGAAATACATTCCGTCACGAGTATAGTGTAAATTTTCACACAAAAAAACGTCACAAAAAACGTTTTCACCAAAATATTACACAAATACATGCCGTCACGTCACTCCTCTTTCCCAAAGGTCGTGACATACCTACCTCTTTCGCTTCATCCACATTCTTCATTTCCTTTAAGTATGCATTTTGTGCTCGTCGGTTTAGGGTACTCTTGAACTGACCTTTTGTCATAACTTCCCTAATTTGATTCACAGAACCACCAATTTTCCGGCAATTTTTGATAACTTCTTAATATCTTTATACAGGATGTTGCGGGATCGTAGTTTAGGGCGAGCGCACACTCGCTTCACGGTCCGTCAGGTAACGCGATACCGATGCGGCGCCCGCGCAGATTTGCACGCGCATAGCTACCGAGACTGACAAAAAATAACATATGTATACACATCTTATCTTACTAATATTATAAAAGCGAAAGTTTGTAAGTTTGGATGTTTGTTGCTCTTTCATGGCAAAAGAGGTTAACCGATTTTGTTGAAATTTGGTCCAGTGATAGTTACAGTCCCAGGACATAGAAGAGTTATTAGTAACAAAACCTGAGGTCTATGTTTAGCATAATTTTGGGCGTACAGGTGGAAATGGAAATCAAAATAGTGATGGAATTTCTTAGATTTTCCTGGAAGTGCTTTTACCATTTGCGCGGAAAGTTAAGCGACTGGTACATTCTATGATTATTCCTTGCTCCCTCCCTTTGCCTCGGCTTAATTTACAGAGCATAAAAAGTCAAGACTGTGTTCTATGTATAAACTACGCCTTGCTGCGTGCGCGTGTGCGCGTTTCAACCAGTTTGATTGGTGAAGTTCGATTGCGCTTATTTGTGTGCAATTGTACAGACACGCTAAGGCGTAGTTTAATTCGGCCTCACTTCGCCGTTCGCAGGGCTCCGTCTCGACTTTTATTAGGGCAGCGAGTTAATTAAAATCTCTAAAGCAATAAAATTAACGGCAGTACATGAAGTAATTTTATCCATTTAGTTAATATACCTACTTATTTATTATTGCTATTTTCTCTTCCTGGTAGTTTTTTTTTTGTAAGCACAGAATATTGTCTGAACTAACAAATAAACTCAAATGTTCAAAAACCCATTTTGTAAGTACCTAATAAAGAAATAAAAAGCATAAAGCCGAAACTCGATACAGCGGAGTCAAAATTGCGTGAACTAGGGTTTACTTGTCTATGATTGTCTATGGTGTACATTCATTCGTGTGGCAACACTCGAACTGACGTTTTCGCAAACTTAACTGAACACTGTCAACCTACAAACGCGTATGAGAGTTGACGGTAAACGTAAGTTTGTGTTTACACAATGGTAAGTATTTGCCCACTGGATGGGCTTGCGTCGAATTAATCATTCATGGGCCGTTGATCGGGGTAGGGGGTTTAAATGTTATCATGGGTTTTTAATATTTAACGATTGTGTATTGTGAACGGTGAAAGTATTTGTTTAGAAGTGTCTCTATTAAATTTAAAGTCAATAAACTTTCATCAAATGCTTAGCGGGTTTGGTATCCCATTTGACGTTCAATTTCGTACTAACGGAACTTCTTGAAATCTTGGTAAAAAAAAATAGAAATCTTAGTTTAATCCCATTTATTCAATACAAAATAACGTCATAAATATGTGGCACTAAAATTGACGAACATTTTAGTTTATGAAATTACAATTACATTACGTAACATAGTGTAACGTATTAATGTACCTACCTAGGTACTTACGTGGGGTATTTTTAAACCTTTATCTTAATTTATATTAAACGCGGCTGTAACATCGATTTGCCCAACACTCAATCCCTTCGCCCGCCTCGCAGCAAAAAAAAACAAAGACCGAAGCCTACTGAAGTACATGACACAGTGTTCATACAAAAACCTCCGTCTTTTGTGTGTCTGTGCGTTGAAGTGTCCTCAACCCAAAGGGTAGAGTGGTTAATGAGGACCCACAAAGCGCTTTACAATCATGTAAAACATCTTTCATATGTTTTGATACAATACAAGAAACTTTTGCTCCTTTTTAGCGTTCCGTACCTTAATCAAACGGAACTGTTGATAACTTTGTTGTCCGTCTGTCCGTCAAGACCCTTAGAGAATGCGTGGAGGTACCAAGGAGGTATCGAGCTGAAAATAATACCAAAAATCAGATCACCTGCCACTTGATTGATTTTTGATTGAGGATTGTCCGTCTTTGTACATGCACCTTAATGTGTATCAATTGTGTTTGTTTATTTTTATTTTGTACTAAATAAAGTACTCAATAAAGTATACATACAATATACATACCCTCTTATTAATAAACGCTCTATAGGCATCCTGCTAACTTAGCAATCGTTTGTCCTTATCTGTGAAAGGTAAATGTCAAAGTGACAGATAAAGACAAACGATTGCTAAGTTAGTAGAAGCTTACAGAGCGTTTATGAATAAGGGAGTAAGTCAATAAAATCCTTAGAAAATGTGTTTCCATACGAATTGCCGTGAAATCCGAACCTATGCGGTGCTTTCAGTTGTCCTAGAAACTTAGGATTTGGTAAAAAGGTCTTAATAGCACTACTATTGGAAAAATTCTGAAAATCTTATTTTTTTGCGTTTCTTACTTAATCTGTGTACATCTAACTAAATATTATAAATGCGGATGGATGGATGGATGGATGTTTGTTTGTTACTCAATCACGCCAAAACGGGCCAACGGCTCTGGACGAAATTCGGCACATAGATAGAGAAAAGTCTGGAATAGCACATAGGCTACTTTTTATCCCGGAAAATTGCGTAGTTCCCGCGGGATAGCGATAAACGAATTCTTTGCAGACGAAGTCGCTGGCAACAGCTAGTAACCAATATAAAATGATCTCACACAACGTACTTTTTGCACAGGAGCAGGGCTCTGCTTAACACTGGATTGATGGACTTTTAGAACTATTTACTTTAGGATTTTAGTCGTAGCCGTACGCAAAAAAACGTTACCGTTTGGCACGGAACATACGTTGCGCGTGTCAGACTCGCACTTGGCCGTTTTTTTGTGGCAACGGCCTCATTGAAATTATTAATATTAATACCTACTGATCATTAGCCGTCTTTTGATGTTGCTCTTTGTGCTGTGCGGAATATTGAAAACAAGATAAAACGTAACCTTTTATGTCGGCAGCCATTATTTGTGTGTTGAAAAGAGCAATGAAAAATATATTCCAAAAGTATTTAGTTACTATTACAGACCTACTACATAATTATTAACAGAGTTATCCGCCACGTCTGTCTGTCTGTTTGCGATAGACTCAAATACTGCGTGATGGATTTTCATACAGCTTTCACCAATTAGAGTCTGAGGAAGATTTAGGAATAATAATTTGTCAAGAAACACAAAATATTTACCTTGCTACTCCGCATCCCGTATATTCCCCGTATATTTCCGTATTGATGATCCCGTAGAGGGATCGAAACGCGCGTCAGTGTTTGTGTGGAGTTAGGATTAATTAAGTTTGTGGGATTTGTGTGCGTTTTGTGTGGTAGTAGTGGTGGGAGGGCTTGCATGCAAAACGTACATATTTCGCACAGGCTTGGTTAACTTGCACGTAAGTAGCGGAGTAGCAAGGTAAATATTTTGTGTTCATTGAAATGGACCTCCGCAAAGTAACGCCTGATTCAATAAAATATTTAATTTGTCAAGGTTTTTTTTTTAGTAAATCGGTTGAAACATAACAACAATTGTATGAAGCTTGATTTTAAAAAAGATAACCAATACCAATTAATATCAAGTACCTCGCTGTTCCGCTACCACACGTACAAAACGGCTACATCTGTAAGACACGTGCATATTTTCATGCAAAATGCACCCACCCGCTGTTTTCACGTTCAAACTTAATAGGTACGAGTTAATTCTCAATACTTCATTTAATTTAGAATGAGAAACCACAATAACATTATATTGCGTCTGGTCAACTATATCTTACCTAGCAAATAGTACAGTGCAATAGTTTGGCAGCCGCAACATAAAATTGCTTTAAGGTGGAAACACATTATTAACACGCGCGACGCGACCCGATGCAACGAATGTATGCGCATGGCGTCGCGTCGGATGTTCATAGTGTGGTTCTGGTCATAGAAAATAATACAATTTGATTCGACTCAACACGCGTCGCGTTGCATCGGGTCGCGTCGCGTGTTAAAAATGTGTTTCCTCCTTTAATTTCACTTTATTTGCGTGTCGTCAATTGTTACTCTAGTACAAATTGTACAGAGATTACAGTTCACGAGCCGCAAAATAATGTTGTTGTGGTTTCTCATCCTAAATTAAATGAAGTATAAGCTACACCAAACACGGTTATTCCTTAATCAATGAATGAGTTCTCAAACATTACATATCCTACTAATATTATATAAATGCGAAAGTTGGTGACGATGTGACGATGTGAGTGAGCGAGTGTTTATGTTTGTTCCTTCTTCACGCTAAAACGACTGGACGGATTTGAATACAATTTGGAACGAAGATAGCTGGTACCCTAGATTGAAACATAGGCTACTTTTTATCCCGGAAAATTGCACAGTTCCCGAGGGATAGCGATAAACATGTCAATTGCTAATTCTAGGCGGACGAAGTCGCGGGCAGAAGCTAGTAAGTACATATTGCATCTATATATTAGGCGATAAAATTGTGGGTTTTTACTTGTTTATGTACCTATGTATGTATATTTTATATTTCCGCTTTTACGTCCACTATCATGCAACGTCTCCTTTAGGTCTTGTTACCTCAGGCTCTTTATACTATGTGATGGATAAAGGCGTAATTTATGTAAGTACCTATGCATAGTTATGGAGTAGCAAGGTAGCGCCTGATTCAATTAATTATTCCAATTCTTTGACGCAATCAACAGAATTAAATATCGATTCCTATTAACAATTGTGAGGAAATACAAATAACGTACAATTACAGGCAGATAATGACTTCTAATTTACATTATTATGAGAGAATGCGTATTTTACTCATCGCTGACAAATGTGTAGAAAAAATATGGATAAGCGCGAGAGCAACTCAAGTATCAAGGGTTCCGTATTGATTCATAAAGTGGACATCGTGCGGAACAGGTTGTCAGTTGAGAGCAGATATAAGTCAACCAGCTATTAAAAAGTAACTTATAAAAACTTGTTAATAATCGCTCACGACTGTAACTCGGGGGCGATTCGGCTTCTATAAATTATTTTTTAACCCTGGTGGTGGTGCTCCCCGCACTAACGTTCTTCAAGAGAGAGGAGGATTCCGTTTCCGATTCTTCATAATTAGGAAGTTCCGCAATTATTTTATCCCTTTAACAAAAAAATAAAAGTCCATCACGATTAATTATTGCATTGGACACATTAATACACTAAAAAAGAAGTGCACTACAGACGCATATTTGAAACTTACATTCAATTTCTGTGAAATAATCTTGAAATAATCGTAAAAAATCCAGTTGCCAGCTCAGTAGGAATGCACCCTCATAACGGGATTGGTATATAATAAAATAAACCTAACCTAAGCTAAATCAAACTAGATTTCTCGATCAAAAAAAATCGTCTAGCTAATGCTCGTAATTTCACCGAAAGTAATTTTGAACCATCATGTATTAAAACTTAGCCCATTAAGCATTTCAAACTTTATGTATTTTAATCCGCATCGTTTAATAATATTTTAATCAGGCGGATTCCTAAAAAGGCTGCTCTACCGCCATTATTCTAGAGCAGCAGGTTGTCTGTGGTGCAGGCTGTCTTGTCTATGGTCAAATGGAGCGATTAGCGCGAGTCATCGTCTGGAGACAGTTGTGTTGGCAGCACTTAACGGTCCTCCATCCATAGGGTATAAAATGTTAGTGGAAAAAACTAATCACCATATTGACTGAATGATGACGAGGTCAGAATAATTGCGGTTAAGTTTTTATTATTTATATGCGGAATAGATGAGGTCATAAAGATGACTGAGTATTATGACGAGCTTAATTGATCGAAATGGCGATAAAATTTATCCTTTTCAATTAAAACCAGGAAAACCAGTTGATGGTTGATTTCAGGTGTTTCTAAATGTCTCGTAACAAGTTACATATCCATTGATACTGCGTCACTCATTCAAGTGCTAAGAAAGTTATTATTATTAGGTTCTCCGTCGAAATCCTGGTTGATCCCAACAAAATATTTCGTTGCAGTGGATGCTTGAGTAACGGGGCTGTCCGAAACTGCAAGTCACGGCCAACATGTAGCGACTTCGAAATTGGAACTCACATCGTATTTACTTTTTAATTTCTTTTTTTTACGAATCCGAGTCATTAGATTGTAACTCATAACGGTCATCTTTTTTGTCCATCCGTCAGGTGCCTCGATATATTTTCGTTACAAATTTGCTGGCGGGCAAAAACTACAGCGAATTATTTAAATGTGGAATCCTCCCCTCGCTTCGCGCGTTTAATTTAAAGATAAAAACAAACAGGTTGCCAGTACTTCAAAATGGAAAAATAATGTTTTTTTAGCACTGGCCACTTGTTTTACTTTTTATTTAGTGATTTACGGCAAATGACGGTATCGCGGTGTCTGCAATGGAATGAGCTACTTTGCAACAATGCAAATGTTAAATGAATTCTAGTGGAACTGTGAGAATAAATACACTAGTTGGCACATTGTTAATGATAGTATCGATAGGTTATTTACAACTTAGATAGACAGCCAATTACAAGTGTTAAAGTTCATCGATTATGAAATCTTAATAGCAAAGCTATTTATTATTGTTTAAAAGGCTATGTATGGGATTGCGCCGTTGAACTTAAAAGGTTGGAAGGATGGGGAAGCCAAATATGTTCGTCTTATCGACTCTCTTGCATGTATGTATAACGCACTGGCATCGCGTAAAGCGCTACGGGTGTCTATGGACAGTGGTGATCATTTAACATCATGTGACCCACTAGTTCGTTTGTCTGGCCTCTCTAACATAAAAAAAATAAATAATAATAATAAGAGTCAAAAATGATAAGTCAATTGCACAAATTCCCTTCCAGTTGCTTTTACTTAGATTTTTTCTTAAAATTTCATTTTAAATCAAGCTTTTTCTAATCGTGTTCAGAAGAGGAAGCATTAATCGCGCTTGAAGAAGCGTTTTGCATATTTTTCTGAAAAACTCGAACTTTTACAGTGTCAAACTGCAATTTTAATAACTTCATTGCACTGGCAGCTTGACAGCTTCCACTAAGTAACCATAAGCGACTGTCTAAGTCGCAATTGCAATCCCCATTTATATCTGTCAAACGGTGTAAAATGGAGAGCCTCAATAAGAAGTCTTAATTCACTTTCACAAACAAAACTCAACGAAGACGTCAAATTCTGTAGCAGCTGCCAACTCGGCGTGGTATGCGCCTACGCACCACGTCAGTTCGAGCGCACAATAGCCAACCAATCCTAAAACAAAAGCCGGCCGTCTCACAATGCGATGGACCACAAAAAAGGCGTGTATCGATAACACAATCTATACATTAAAACACAATACAAACAATGCTATGTTGATTGAAACGTCAACCAAATGATGAGATTGAATCCGATCGCAGCATTGTACCTATTAACCACATAATTATGCCAGGTCGGCGCACCACTATTTATTTTGTATCCGAATTTATTATTGAGACGTCGAAAAAAGGCCGTGGCATGACGTATCGCTTTTCGATTTTTTACGTCGGTGTATTGAGTACTTTGAAAAAGTTTGTTTGTTTTTTGGTACAAACAATTGGATGGATTCGGTCGGTGTCCGATGTTGGTTTTTGTTGGTTTCTGTGATGATACGATTTGGATGTTGGTTTTTGTTGGTAGCGAGTGTATTATATTGCCTGCGAGCCACCCAGAATACCCAGATTCATGTTGAAAAACCACCGTTTCATCCGCCTGACATTTTTCAGGGGCCTTACCATGACGTCTTAATGCGATTCAGTTTAGGTTCGCTCGCTGTTAGATTCATAACTAGTTATTCAATTGTGGGGAGTATCACAGTAGAGATACTAAAAGTGACAGCTAAAACTTTAACTGAGTCGGAATTAGGACGTCATGGTATACGTCTGCGCAGCCACGGATACCGTATTTTATACTTCTGCGCATACAAGGTTATCGCTAGACTTACGTGCCGGCACTTATAAGAGTCTCCCCAGGTCTCTCGGATTTTTCCCGAAATATTTTTCGAGTGGGACATGGACCTCCGCAAATTTTTATAATTCTGAGTTTGTAGATTCTAGCTTTCTTTAAGTTCTAGCTAGGCTTGGAATACTGAGTGTGCTAATTTTTATTTACCGTATTTCAAGCATCTCTAAGGGTGGATTTTTGACGTTGTAATTTGTGTGCAATACGTTTAGCATGGCACACAAATTACAACGTCAAAAATCCACCCCTAACATAGATTCATATTTTTGCTTGTCAGTATAGACTGACTAGCAAAAATATCGGGTCCGATTACATTAGGAGTTCCTTAAAGAGTGACTCTTTATTTTTGCTACGCAGTGTAGGCCCGATAAGATCCGACCTGTCGATGTCGGACGTTACAATGCGCGCGCGCCGCGGGACTCGATTAAATTAAACAAACGCTGATACGTCAAAAGTCTGCGAGCGCATATTAATTACGATATTTTTTAGCTGTCAAAAAGGTTTTAGTATAATGGAACGGGACAGAGGTGTCTGTGTTTTGCTGATTTTTGAAATTTAATAAAGTCTGATACTTAATCAGATTTTTTAAAATAATAATTATTATTATATTAGCCTAATTGAGTGTCCCACTGCTGGGCAAAGGCCTCCCCTTTTTTCCGCCACTCGTCCCGGTCGAGGGCATGCTCCTGCCACTCTACTTGATATGCGTCCAAGTCATCCCGCCATCTTTTTCTGGGTCTGCCAACGCTTCGATGGCCATCTCGCGGAACCCAACGGGTTGCAATTAAGGCCCATCGCTCTATTCATGCGGCAAACATGACAGCTATGGACAGCCGAAAGACTAGAACACTAGAGCATTTCAGATGCGTTGCCAGCCTACAGGGCTAGGATAGAATACCTCATGTGCCAGTAATATCACCGGCTGTCTTACTTACTCCCCAAAAAATAACAGTAACACGTGCTGGCGTGACAGAAGACATAGTGACTAGGATAGAAAAAAGTATGCTTTAGTTGGTTTGGTCACGTAGAGCGGATGGATGAAGAAAGACTAACTACTTTAACTACCAAGACGTTTTGACAAAAGGTCAGGTCAAGAAGACTCTAAATACAGTCACGCCTCTTTCCCATTGGGCTAGGCATAGACTACTTTGTTCCACTTGCTACGATTCTGACATACCTCTTTCGCTTCATCCACATCTATCAATCTCTTCATACATGCTCGTCGGTTTCGGGTCCTGACCTGCCCTTTTTTCAAAACGTCTCCTATTTGGTCCAGGAACGTCCGTCTAGGCTTTCTCCTCCCAACACAACCATTCACACTCCACATATAGAGCTGTTTACGAGGGCGCACGAGCGGAGGTGAAGTAGTCCCCGTAGCCGGATTCGGCCAGAAGGACTATACTATATATCTGTTCAGTTAGTCTACTTTCATCTACAAACAACTTAATTTAAAACATTAAAACATCTATCCTCTCTACATGACCAAACCAACTAAGCATACGTCTTTCTATCCCAGTCACTATATCTTCTGTCACACCATCACATTCCTTTATCACACTATACTTGTTACTTACAGATGTTTGTAATAAGAAAATTTATTCTGTACTTTAAGGGTGCGACCACACCGCCGCTTAAAAAACGGTGACGTTACGGAATCGCAACAAAATGTATGAAGAAACGGTGAGAAAACGTGATGCATACGACACGTCTCTGCGTATACGCGGCGGTTTGGTCGCACCCTAAAACTGAGCTCACCATCTTGGGATGAGAATTGCAACCGCGTTTTTTGGCCTAAAAATGGCCATTTCAACTGAATTCAAACCTTTTATTAAGCGCTACTTAGCCATTATTATTACACCATTCAAAATAGATTAATTGTATGGATCAACGAGCATTTTACCTTGTTAAACACACGCGCCATTTCCTCTTCAATAGATTACAAAATTGCCTGTTGTCTTGTATTTGTAGCCTTGCTAACTCGACGTTTACAAGTCAGCTACAAGTGGTACAACTTTTCAATTAATTGGACTTAAGGCGCCATGGATATGGATATAAATAGATGACGCGAGCCTTTGCCTGTCGAGAATACTCGTAATAATGGAATAGAGCTAATAATTCTTACAACCTTGTAATTTATTATAATTAGCGATTGCGTTTATAATATCTTCTCTTAACAGGTTAAACACTACTAATGCTGGTCTGTGAGTAAAGAATTTCCATTCCAGTTCGTCACTTTTTTAAATTTATATTATGTACTAGCTGTTGCCAGCGACTTCGTCTGCAAAGAATTCGTCTATCGCTATCCCGCGGGAACTAAGCAATTTTCCGGGATAAAAAGTAGCCTATGTGCTATTCCAGACTTTTCTCTATCTATGTGCCGAATTTCATCCAGATCCGTTCGGCCGTTCTGGCGTGATTGAGTAACAAACAAACATCCATCCATCCATCCATCCATCTATCCATCCATCTATCCATCCATCCATACTTTCGCATTTATAATATTAGTTAGAAGTTAGATTAGATGGAACGTGACGAACAGGAAAAAATTCTATAGTAAAATCTGGGACACATACCTATTTACATTCTGGAAAAAAATGATCATGCGGACTTTTTTTGGAAAACGCTCTATTAGGCGATGCGGCTAGTAACCCATCACTATTTTGAGTCCCCTTTGCACCTTAACGCCCACAATCACGTTAAACGTGGCATTTAGGTCTGGTTACCTTGTGATAAAGACTTTAATATGTAGGTATGTATATAAAGGCAAAACTTTTGTGCAATTTGGAACACTTGCGTTATCTATTCATAGTTACGTCTGTGTGTGGCGCCTTAAGTAAGAATTCGTTGAAGTTTGACAGTCATGTAATAATACTGATACGAAACGCTGGTTTTGTGAGAGCTTATAAGGTCGAAATGGTCGGCGAACCCGTTCCAGAGAATTAGAATTAAGGTTGGTCGCGGCAGGCCGTGTGTCACACCGAAGCAAATGCAATGGGGTGAACTTGGTCACGAACGATGAACAAACCCTAGACTGACATAAAGCGAAGCGCTAATACCTTCGTAAGTTTGTTTTTTATAATGTTACTAGCTGTTGCCAGCGACTTCGTCTGCAAAGAATTCGTTTATCGCTATCCCGCGGGAACTTCGCAATTTTCCGGGATAAAAAGTAGCCTATGTGCTATTCCAGACTTTTCTCTATCTATGTGCCGAATTTTATCCAGATCTGTTGGGCCGTTCTGGCGTGATTGAGTAACAAATAAACATCCATCCATCCATCCATCCATCCATCCATCCATACTTTCGCATTTATAATATTAGTTAGACACTCTTTCAGTAAGCATCTTGGCCAAATGAAGTCCCAGGAGTGTTAATTATGTCAAATTTTTAATGTACGTAAATTGTGTAGTACCTAATATAAAATATCAATTTTAATATACAGCTTCAATCAATTTTCATCAGTTTTGACAGATATGGCTTTGAAATAGAATACCCTAGAATCCTCCATCAAAACTGTTGTAACTATAGCGACCGTAGCGCCACCTAGTTGTCGACTACATAAACTGCTACGATATAGCTAGCGTCGATGACATCACAATGTTCTACATTGCGCCAGCAAAGTTTCATAACACGGATGCATTACATACAACTTCCAACGACTTTTTTTCCATTGGGAATATGCTTTGTCCATACTCCCGCGTAGTATGGACGGTACGGGAGTTATGTGGGACTCTCCTTCCCCAATGCCCCCTTTCTTAGCGAAAGGAGGGGAAGGCATACCCACTAAAACCCACCGGTATTCCTTGGGAGCATAATGGTGGCACCATGAAACCCAGCACTAGCTTGAGAGAACGAGATAGACTGCCCGTCACAGCGCGACACAGCTCTCGCGGGCTCTCGTGTTACCCGTGCTGTACTGTTACGCTACGTGTCGCGACGGTGTGACAAGCAGCCATAACAAAACTAAGACAGATCTCACGGGGCGCGCTTGATTTCTAATAACGTATCGTTCGATCTGTATTTACACTGGCGTCGTCGGGCCTTATCGGTGTCGGCCACTGACAGCTGACGTCTCCATCCGACGGCGCGCTCTGATTGGCTGGCAGATTCGATGAGCCGCGCTCCGTGCGCTAATTGCGCCCTACGGTCGCGAATTTAATGGGATGTTGCAATTTGAAAGTTGCGTAAGAGTTGATGCTATGTGGATTTTGATCACATTATTAAATTTGGTAATAATATTAATTTATAAAAATTATATTAGATATTGTTTCTATACTCGTAGATATAGATATATTGTGTTAACCAACTTTTCACAGAAATTCTAGATTGTAGCTATATTAATAAAATTTAATTATTTATGAAGGACTAGCTGTTGCCAGCGACTTCGTCTGCAAAGAATTCGTTTATCGCTATCCCGCGGGAACTACGCAATTTTCCGGGATTAAAAAGTAGCCTATGTGCTATTCCAGACTTTTCTCTATCTATGTGCCGCATTTAATCTAGATCCGTTGGGCCGTTCTGGCGTGATTGAGTAACAAACAAATATCCATCCATCCATCCATCCATCCATCCATACTTTCGCATTTATAATATTAGTTAGATATATATACTCTTTTTAAGAGCCCATTGCCTGCAGATTTTTAATCCCTAGCCTTTTGAGCTCTGTCTCATTTATCAGGTTGCTGACCCCCGCTATCTATTTTGGTCTAATCGGTATCTTCGCTACAAGCCAGTTCTTTACTGCCCTAATCACAAACAAATGGGACTGATAAAACAAAAAGAAAGTTCAACTTAAATTGAACTAAAACTATTTCGGCATTGGTTAATAAGTGAAGCTAGTCAGTGAAGAAAAAATTACATATATCTAGTCTAGTTTTCAAAAAAAATACTATACTTTTTGCGCATCTAACTAATATTATAAATGCGAAAGTATGGATGGATGGATGGATGGATGTTTGTTTGTTACTCAATCACGCCAGAACGACCCAACGGATCTGGATGAAATTCGGCACATAGATAGAGAAAAGTCTGGAATAGCACATAGGCTACTTTTTATCCCGGAAAATTGCGTAGTTCCCGCGGGATAGCGATAAACGAATTCTTTGCAGACGAAGTCGCTGGCAACAGCTAGTTAGAAATAAGGTAAACAATCTTAAGCTGCCATTTTATCGAGAAACACTTCAAATAGGTACCTGGGACATACAAAATCGTATCGAAACAAATCGCTATATTTCATGGGTATAAATTGTATGTTTCTGTATAATACATTAAATTAAAAAACCCTATGATTGAGAGGCCATAGGCTAAGCTACTTTGTTTTACTAAGCTTTACATGTTGTTCTGGGAGTAAAGAAAAAACATAGAATGTGCCAGTTGCTTCTCTTCCCGCGCAGACGGTAAAAGCCAATCGAGGGAATGGGCGTCTTAGGAATCATGTCATAGGCGATGCGGCTAGCAACAGTAGCAACCCATCACAGTTTTGATTCCCCTTTCCACCTATACGCCCACAATCATGCTAAACGTGGCCTTTCGGTCTTGTTGCCTTGGTCTGTCTACCCCGTAAGGGATAAAGACGTGATTTATGTATGTATGTATGTTTTAGTATGGATCTGACAGCGAGCGAACCTAAACTGAATCAGAATTGAATTGCATTAAGACGTCATGGTGAGGCCCCTGCCCGGCTAGCACGACAGCGCGCAAGAGTAGCGTCGCGCGCGAGATAAGACTACCCGTCCCTTTCTAAAACGAACAGTAAGAAAAAGACGGGCAATCAATCTCGCGCGCGACGCGACTCTTGTGCGCTGTCGTGCTAGACGTGCTGAGTGTCTTATTATGTTTTTTTTTTTATGTGAATAGGAAGGCAAACGAGCAAGTGGGTCACCTGATGGTAAGCGATCACCACTGCCCATAGACACCCGCAACCCCAGAGGGATTGCAGATGCGTTGCCAACCTAGAGGACTTAGATGAAATGCCTCTTGTGCCCGTAATTTCCCCGGCTGTCTTACTCTCCACACCGGAACACAGCAGCGCAAGCACTGCTGCTTAGCGGCAGGATTAGCGAGTAAGATGGTGGTAGCGATCCGGACGGACCTTGCACAAGGCCCTACCACCCGCAATTTATTAAACAAGTGATATACTTAGACCAAGTTTAAGTATTAATGCAAAACAATCTTGAATTCTGACACCATTACGTCGGAATGCCTCCCATCCTTCCTCAATCATCCACTAGTACCTTGTCATTGTAATATTATCTACGAGACGTTGAAGGGTTTTATCACGCACGTTAAAGTGATGAGGTAGTAATGTGGTCTATCTTTACTCTTATGTCTCTATTAACTGTAGTACCTTGTCAAAGTAAGGTTATGTTCGTTGCGCTAAGGGAATTCGTTAGATGGCTTAAAGCGACGAGGTACTTATGAAATGTTTAGTGTTGCCAGTTTTGAGAGAACGCCGTAGATTATCGGATTTATGCGAACGTATTCCATTACATTTACGACTAATTATTTTAACATATTGTAGATATCATAGAGCAGAAACTAGTTTTTGTTTTGTTAAAATCATAGAGTTCCACAAGTGCAGTTACCAACAAAAAGAAGGTAGAGTCAGCAGAAATGCTTAGTAAAACAATAAATAAGTAAATATTAGGGAACAATTCACACAAATTGACCTAGTCCCAAAGTAAGTGCTAGTAAAGCTTGTATTATGGGTACTAGACAACGATGTACAATACTATATGCATAGAGAAATACATCCTTAAATAGAGTCTGTCTAACCAAAGCTGAACCCACTAGTTATTTGATTGGCAACATTTTGTCTTTAAGTGTGTCTATCTGAGGTGTCATGTTGTATGTCAAATTGACATTTCTCTAAGAAAATTGCAGCTGTGTGAGTGATCCTGTGTTACCCGGTCATGATTTTTTGAAATTGCCGCGCTTTTACAGGTTCAGCTTTGGTTAGACAGACTCTAAATAGAAACATCCATGCTTCAGGAACAAATATCCGTGCTTATCGCACAAATATGCTCTTACTAGGATTAGAACCCGGAACGCTTCGCAGGCAGACCAACTAAGCTAACCACGTCGTCATGCTTGTATGTTTTTTTTTATTTTTGACTTACCCTGTCATAAACTTACTGTATAATGCTCTGGCAACACTGGTCTGCGGACGTCCCGCCGCGCCGGCGCCCGCGCAGACCGCTGCGTCACCGTCGCGCCGTGTGAAACCGCCCTTATCGCCCATCGTAAGCACACGCTGGTAATTGTTTTTCTTTATTAATTTTAAGCTTGTTTGTGTCGTAAGTTGTTTTGTTTGGAAATAATATGGAAAGTGCTTTTGTTCAAGGCTTTATGCGTAATTACATACATATTACATAAATCACGTCAATATCCCTTACGGGGTAGACAGCGCCTAAGGTAACAAGACCTAAAGGCCACATTTAGCATAATTGAGAGTTTATGGTGAAAAGGGGAATCCAAACCAAATAGTGATGGGTTGCTAGCCGTATCGCCTAAAACATGACTCCTAAAATTTATCAGTAGCACTATAATAATTACGTACTTATATCCTAAAGCGCGCGGTAAAATTATCTATACACTAGTTGTTGCCAGCGACTTCGTCTGCAAAGAATTCGTTTATCGCTATCCCGCAGGAATTTTCCGGGATAAAAAGTAGCCTATGTGCTACTCCAGACTTTTCTCTATCTATGTGCCGAATTTCATCCAGATTCGTTGGGCTGATCTGGCGTGATTGAGTAACAAACAAACATCCATTCATCCATACTTTCGCATTTATAATATTAGTTAGATATAACATTCCATTCTCTATTCTCAAGTTTAATACCTACTCCTATTAAAATAGAACCCCTGAGAATGTTGTCTTTCGATTAAAATTGCAAATGGCGCGAGTACAAATCGCTTAATCTACGCGCAGGAAGATAACATCGGAGTTAAGCCTTACATCAGCGCAGGCGACTAATTTCACACGAAATCCGGCCAAGCGCGACTCGGTCTTGCACAAGAAGGGTTCCGTGCCGTCCTAAAACTATACTCTCATCCACTCAAAGACTAGCTGGTAGAGATCTCATAAACGAATCGCTCTATAGGCTTCTGCTAACTTAGCAATCGTTTGTCCTTATCTGTGAAAGGTAAATGTCAATGTGACAGATAAGGACAAACGATTGTTAAGTTAGCAGAAGCATATCCACTCACTTGATTTTGGATTTTAAAAATGGTGGCCTATATTGCTTCGTCATTTGTGAAAATTTCCGCGAAATGCCGTGTTTTATTTAAAAATTCATAACTTGGCTTCTACTGAACCATTTGCTATGTTTTTTATACACAAAAAAGCCAATGAAACAAAGAATTTATTGCTGTTGCTTATTTTATGGGTTACGATATTGAAAATATTTATAATAAATGCGTAAAACAGACACACTGATAAAGTTGAAGACTTCAAGCGGAAATGTATTTTTAGAAAAAAATCTAAAGCGATAACACCCTTTTTGTTTGCATGCAAAAAAAAGTAGATTAGTTGTTCTTTCATTTGAAGCCAAATACTATATAAGTGTTCATATAAAATTATATAGTAAACATCATTTCATTTTTAAATATGTGACGCAAGACTGCGCAAGACGGGGCGAAATTGTTTCTTTGTTTCGTGATTTATTTGTGGCTAATTTTATAACTCCAGAACCGAAATAAAGTTCTAATTAGAACAAGCAACTAATAATCATAAATTAGAATAGATATATTTTGCAATAATCACGTAATTTACGGTTCTATGAGTCAAAATAACAAAAATTATGTACGTACCACCGAAGTTTTGATTTCCAGTTGAACTAAAAACGCTTTAAACCACAATATCACACAAAACAAACACATTATAAATCACAGTCTGTACCTAGCAAACCACAATTACACAAAGAAAATCGTTAATACATAGAATCACACTGATTTTAAGGTAAATAAACAAAGCCGGTACGCAAAAAACAAAACACATGCGACGTTACCATGCCAACTGCCGATTCAAATACAAAATACAACATGGCCGCCCGTTAGGGTCGGAACACAACGGAACCGCCAGGTCTATGCAGTGTTTTAGAATTAAGCGCATACCTACGCTATTTTAAGTGGTCTATAAATATAGTATAATGTAAAAAACGTAATATTTGCAAATGTTTTACCTACTTTTCATTAACTTATGTTCGAGTCTTTACCTATGTTAGTCGTTATTTATTTAAACCGACTTAAAAAAAATAAGGTGGTTCTAGGTTAGACTGTATTTTGTATGTATATTTAATTAAATGATAAAATAAAGTTCTTACTATGGAGATTAGGCATTTAAAGAGCTTTTTAGCATACTTGCTGTTAGGCAGTGAATAAAAAAACGATCGAATGTGGTTGGAATTTTATTGTATTTTTGCTTGACTAAAATGACCAGACACCAAATTAATGATTATAAAATGTAGTATGTATGTAAACAATGGGGTCGTGGTGTCATCTAAAAAAAAATGTGGGTCCAGGTGTGGCTGTGAATATCTCATGTCTTCCAGCCATTGGCGAACGTCTTCGGCTAAATTTGGTGGTAATATAGCGACTCTCCGCAAGTGATAACGCCGGGAGTTTGCTTATCATCATCAATATCACCAATATCATCTTCCTCGTCTTCATCACTTTCGGCCTGCATGGTTTGGCACCAGCCCTTGAAGATCTCCTCCGCTCTCGTGGTTCCGTAATCTAAAAATTAAACAAGCTATTTGATTATGTTCATACTTACATACATACCGTCACGCCTCTTTCCCACAGGGGTAGGCAGACTATTTTGTTCCACTTGCTACGATCCTGACATACATCTTAAAATGATTTGATTATGTTCAATAACAAATACAACAATAAATGATAAAAAACAAAACACCGCTATGAACTTCAAATGTGTTTTTACAAATAATCTTATTCCATCATTGTGTCCCAAAATGTTATTTCAAATAAAGTTGAGTATTTTTACCCGCCGGCGGCATATAGGATTTTAGTAAAAGAAATCTAGTATCAGATTGAACATGAATACTTAGTAAGTAGGAACAAATCACAAAAGCACCAATCGCGTTCGCAGCGCGTCGGGTGTGCTCTATGCCTTACAACGTCAAAGCGAGTAGTTGGCTAAACTGATTATGGTAACTACGGCTACCACCCGTACTTACATGGACCGTTACTTGTTTTATTCGCTAATCCTGGGTAAATAAGTCATAGACGTTAATGATTTTATGTTTATTTAAGTAACTAATACTTAAACTGTTTTATTCACTAGAATATTACGAGAAATATTCTTTATTCTTCAAAATGTTGGCCATTTCAATAGCAAGTCACCGAAAAAATATCTGTCTTAACTACTTTGAAGTGAGATTGTATTTCATAATTATTCATTGGTACTGAAATATAGCTATAATCTGATAGTTGGATAAACACTGAATCGTTTAATGTATAACTTTAATAGTAAAATATAAATTTGAATACTTACGGCATTTTCAAAATACTGTCCACTTTTACGCAACTTCACTTTTTCACAACGTTGAGAACGACAGCTATTTAAAAATATTTTAGTTCTATCATGTTGGCTGCCAATTTTTTTCTGTGTTGCCATCTTATTTGGGTATGTTTTGGACATAGTTTAAACCGCTTCGAAACTGCCCTTCACAGATTAAAAATCAAAAATTGTACAAAGGTCGTCTGGTAGCTCTGGCTACCAGAATCATTTTGTAGGTTATCAAAGTTGGTAGCTCTGGTTACCGCAATCAAGTGAGTGGATATACAGCGTTTATGATTAGTATAGTTTAGTTTATTATTTGTCAATACAAAAAATACATTGCTTTACATAAAATGACAAGCATAGATAATTCATATTGAAGTCGTCAGAAAATTAATAATAGAGAATACAAAGTAAATGTCACAAAAATAAAAAATACCAATAGGTACAATAAAAATAGAAATATCAAATGACACAATAAAATTACGCAAAAATAATAATTCTCATCTCATATATGAATATAAGGGGGTTAATTTTTAATTACCTACCACTATTATTAACGACTGACGGACAAAACTGATGGACAGACCAACGGACGAACTGACGTCGGACTCCTGGCTCCCTTTGGGCACGGAACACTAAAAAACACGAGGGGGAGCTTAAAAAAATGCAAACTTAACTTTGCGGTTGTCCAAATTGAGAATTCAAGGCGTTTCGTACTAAAGATTTCTCTTCACATTGATGCTGCTGCCCCCGTGAATGGCAATCATAAGTTTGGTGGAGTCAGGGCAAAAATGGAATGAAATGACATTGAATTAAAGTATGACCACCTTGCGGCTCACATTAACGCAAATGGATTCGATCGGACAATAAAAATCGCATTTACACAAAAAACATGCGTGATTAACGACGTTTCGGGGCAGCTCGCTAATTATTGTTTATAGCATTGACAAGTTCGATGATGTTTTGTCCCGACGCGAGGTGTTAAATATAAGTCGAGTGAGCGTTTTTAAAAAAAGTTGACGATAAATTTTTCCAGAAGTTAACTATTTTGGGTTTTTCTACTCAGAATCGTTTACCCTATCGATTCTCATCTTAGAGGATACATTACAGTAGAGCGCGCGCATCGCTCAAATCGCCTAGTGCGCATCGTAGGCAGGTGAGCTATAGATAGTATATTGATGCGTGTATGACAAATAGAGATGGAGCAACGCGCTATCGATAAGTATTGTAAATAAATATGTTTGTTAAGTACATTTCATGTTCAATATTTTATTTCCTATACTATAAAAGGAGAAATGTATGTATAAATATGAAATTATAAATTTGTTTGCGGGAACTATGCAATTTTCCGGGATAAAAAATAGCCTATGTTTTATTCTAGGGTACCAGCTATCTTCGTTCCAAATTTTATCCAAATCCGTCCAGTCGTTTTAGCGTGAAGAAGGAACACTCACGTCGTCACATCGTCACAAACTGTCGCATTTATAATATTAGTAAGAAATAGTAGCAAAATGTTGTATTGTACTTCGTACGGTATACCTAGTTACTTTCTAATATTTTTAATGCGAAAGTTTTAAAGCTTAAACTTAAAATATGTCTAAACTAGCAAAAATATTAGAAAGTATAATCGCACAAAACACAATACAAAATTATTGATAATTAATGATTATTACAGTCATTTTAAGTATTAAACTTACACAAAATTAAAATCTAACTAATATTATAAATGCGAAAGTATGGATGGATGGATGGATGGATGGATGGATGGATGTTTGTTTGTTACTCAATCACGCCAGAACGGCCCAACGGATCTGGATGAAATTCGGCACATAGATAGAGAAAAGTCTGGAATAGCACATAGGCTACTTTTATCCCGGAAAATTGCGTAGTTCCCGCGGGATAGCGATAAACGAATTCTTTGCAGACGAAGTCGCTGGCAACAGCTAGTATGTTATAATACGTAGTTCTTCTAGCAAATATTATATCGACTACGGCGTTGGTCGTGTCACATCTCTAAAATCACGCGAGGGGAGCTCCCGCTCGCGCGGGTCGGGGGCAAGTCTGTGCGTGCCCGCCTCCCATGCCCCGCTCACCCCCGCGATGCCGGACTTATTTTCATAAAAATAAGTATAATAATCGACTTACCGATGAAATGTCATACTGGATTTAAATTTCGTGTGTTTCCGTGTGTCGTTTTTGCAAGATCGAACTGCACATTTTACCATTTTTACACCGTAAAGTTAAATAAGTTCTCAGAGCAACGCACTTCGCTAGCACTCAACTCGACTACAAGCGCTCACGGCGGGAACGTCGTTTTGTTCTCACCCGTGCCTACTGTTCCCACGTCGATGCGCGCGCTCTATACCACTGTAATGTATCCTCTAAGATTCTCATACAAGAAAAAATGTGTCCCAGATTCTACTATGGATTTTTTTCCTGTTCGTCACGTTCCATACATACGACGAACAAAAAAGTGACGAACTGCCGCGCTGCTGTCGCGCTGCTGTTGTTCTGCTCGTGACCTAATGCGAAGGCGCGCTAAGTTGCAGCGTGGTTTCTAATCGTGTGTCGTGTATGAGCGTCGCGTTTTGTTAATACGTTTGTTTGCGCTGCAGCCTGTCATAGATTGGTAATGCGAGGTGTCTGTTTAGATTAATGGCGCGAACTCACGAGACCTCCGACCAGTAGGTATGATACTGCAAGCTGTCAGCCCGCTCCGTTGGACTTCGATAGTTTATAGTTTATACTAATACTAGCTGTTGCCTACGACTTCGTCTGCAAAGAATTCGTTTATCGCTATCCCGCGGGAGTTTTTCGGGATAAAAAGTAGCCTATGTGCTATTCCAGACTTATCTCTATCTATGTGCCGAATTTTATTCGGATTCGTTGGGCCGTTCTGGCGTGATTGAGTAACAAACATCCATCCATCCATCCAAACATTCGCATTTATAATATTAGTTAGATGACTAATTCATAACGGGTTTAAAACCGTCATCACCAATTCAAATTCAAAATTCAAAAGTTTATTCTGCAAATAGGCCGCCAAGGGCTCTTTTACATGTATTTTTTTGAAAATACCAGCGCATTCGGAAAGACCATCATTGTCAAGAAGAATGCGCCGCAAAGAAACTTAACAGTAACTCCACGACTCTTCTATTAAAATAAAACGAAACATACAAAACTATTAAATCATCCACAAACCACGTGCTTACAGTCATCGTCTCATTGGGTAATGGGTTCGGTTCCGCTGCCGATTAGCCAGGAATGCCTCATGATGCAGCGGTTTCAGGGTATACTTAGCGACTGTGACTAGGATTCCAGAAGGGATCGATAGTTAATACATACTCGTACATACATAAATATCCCTTGCAGGGTAATAGACAGAGCCTAAGATAACAAGACCTAAAGGCCACGTTAAGCATGATTGGAAGCGTGTAGATGGAAAAAGGAATTAAAATAGTGATGGGTTGCTAACCGCATTGCCTGTACGCATTGCATTGACGACCGGATGGCCTAGTGGTTAGAGATCCTGACTATGAAGCTTGAGGTCCCGGGTTCGATCCCCGGCCGGGGCAGATATTTGTATGAAAAAATACGAATGTTTGTTCTCGTGTCTTGGATGTTTAATATTTTATGTATTTAAGTATGTATTTATCTATATAAGTATGTTTATCCGTTGTCTAGTGCCCATATTACAAGCTTTGCTTAGTTTGGGACTAGGTCAATTTATTTTATTTATTTTTATAACATAAAGTCCCCTAGGCTCTTTCTACCCCGTACCTAAGGGATTCAAATTCATATGTACGTACTTACGTATGTATGTATTATGTTTCCAAATGAAAAAACTTGATCTTAATATCGCTGTTGTAATTTCACTCTTCAATAACGTAACAGGCATATATATTATGTCACTTTAATCGTTTCCAAACCAATAAAACTTGAAATGATAATAACTTGATTGCATACCAAATCAAACACAATTCGACCACGTTATAATTTTTTACTGAAATTGATATTGCACCATTTTATTATTCAAATTAATTGTTATTTGATTGTCCATTTAAATTAGGTAAATGTCTGTGGTTTGATTCTTAAAATTACCTTTTCTTTTTAATTACGTACCTTGTTGTCTAGAAACTCGTATTGCGCCGGACAAAGTGGCGCTATACTCGTATCTAGTGACGTTGTCGTTTCCATTTCCATCAAGCCAAGTGGACGTCTCTATAAATTAAAGTAAGGACTCACGAATAATGTGGTTTTCTATCTACTTTCTATTGGTTGGTAGGTACCAGTGGCGTGGCGTCCATAGAACTCGATTCCCACTGGCTTGCCTATTTTAAGGCAGTTGGCCAATTTATTGTGCAGAATTAGAGGAAAAGGTTAGTTAAGTTCCCTTCGGCTTGCCTTCTGATATACTTGACGCCACGCCATTGGTAGGTACGTTAATTTCGTCGCTTTAACGTATGTGCGTTTGGCCTAGTGGTATACGGTATGGAATAACAGTGCATTTTCTCAAGTGACCGCAGTTCGAATCTCGTGCAGAAATAGTAGATTGTACAACAAGAGCATAAAACAAGCCATTTTACAAAAAATGGAAAATGGGTTTTATGAACGAGTTATACACTGCTTTTCACTTAGATTGCGAAAAAAACAAAACAAAAACATTGCAAAAAAAATATTAAAATTAAATGTGACATTGTAACTTTGTAACAATTCGATATAGTATAGGTATTTAATGGTTTTTCCTGGCAAATTGACTGTGTTAGGAGTCAGTGTTATTTCCTCTTCACTTGACGAAATTATTGAATATTAATCGTAAAACAGTAACAAATTGCAACACAAATCCTACTACTAGAAAATAGGACGTTTCCGTCTGAGTTCCCGCCAATTAACTTTTTTTTTCTTTTTTTTAAACTTGATACTGCGGTAAGGTTCGAGTAGGCAGGTGTTGATTTATATTTTAAAAAGTTTTATTTTTCATGTACTTATTTGTTTCAATAATAACTTGTCAAATTATTGTTACCTAGTTTTAGGTACTAATTAAACAGTTTAATAGACCGCAGATTATAATAAAAAAAAAACTTGAAAAAATAACTTAATACTTACTACTTAATAAAACAAAATATGCTGTCGTAAAGTTTTAGTGATTGTTTGTGGCTGTTGGCACCCGATTGTCTTGGTCTTAGACGAAGATTTTACTTTATGCACAAGAGCATAAAATGCCATTTTATGCAGCCTACATCCAGCATAAAGTCGAACTTTTTGAGCATGAGACGTGAAAAAGTATTTTTTCTCTTTTTCTTTTTTTTCTTTTTGCGTAAGTGTGCGTGTGTGTAGTATTCACTTCTGCCGGCCCTCCCGGAGTGCTACCCGGTGTTTTTTTATTAGGGGGTCCTTGGTAGTTATTGTCAAGGTGTTAGGTGTTCGTGGCTGAAAGAGGTAACGCTGTTCTTAGGCGTCGCAGCAATGATATCCAAGTTCCAATACAAATTGGAGCGACGCATTGTTTAAAATTTAATTGATATGCGTAAAAAATGAGATTGAGTATATTTCTATTGCCCTACCTATAATTGATGCAATAATTAATCAATACGCTTTTGTGACGGGTAATTATTAAGTGATTTGAGAACAATAAAACTGGGCGAGTAATGGTCATAATAATTATAATTAACAAGATACGATACCCAGGTAAAATAAAAAGCTAGAGAAATTATTAATGATCCTAGGCGTATTCCTCTGAGCCGTAAACAAGACGGCTACCTAGCAAACTTTTTCTGTAGGCTTATTGTCTAACTCGCTCGCTATCGCAATCGTGTTCATTTTGACAGTTCTTGTATGAATGTGACAGTTAGCTGATTTCGATGAATTGTCAGCCCATACATGAACTGTCGAAATGAATAAGATGGCGATTGCGAGCGAGTTAGACAATAAGCCTACTGTTCTTCTTCAAGTGCCATTATAATCCGACCGCTTAACTAAGTCCTCGCCCGCGCGGTGCAGGGGCGCGGGGTGGGACGACAAAGGGGGCCGAGAGAGGTGCGGGAGGCAGGCGCACTACCTACCCGCATTTTATAGAGCCGCCTTCAAAATCCCTCGAAAACTATTAACAATTTGGAAAACTCGGGAATATCCGAATAAGAACTCTGGCAACACCGCCCTGGACGCGGTGTACACGCAGTAATACCTGTCATCATAACGGAATTACAATCAATTGACATGCAATATAACGGCGTCGCAAATTGAATCACAGGGCAGGACGGGGGCGGCAGGGTTGCCAGGATAAAATGTGAACTGTGAAAATATTTACGTGTAGCCTTAAACAACTTATAGAGTTTTATCCCGTTTACATGTGCATATTATTATAGTGATCAAACATACGTCAAACCTAATTGAAACTTAAGAAAATATAAATGGGCTCATCTTTGCCATTTTCTCACAATATGTAATGTTATTATGGAGACTACTTACGAATTTTTTGGTATCTAAACGTAATTAAGTAACCAAATATTTTTTTTATATTAAAACCGACAAGCGGCCATGCAGTGCATCTGATAGTAAGTGATTACCGCCGCCCATGGACAACCACAGCACCATTGGGACTGCTAGCGCGTTGCCGGCCATGCAAGAAGTGGTACACTCGCCTCTTAAGGGTACCCATGTCGTAGTCCATTCCAAATTTTACACGGACGGGGCAAGAAAGACCGTAACAAATCCAAGTGAAATTTTTAAACGACACTGAAAATTACAGAAAAATCCGAAAAGTAAAGCTATGTCCGGGAATCGAACCCGGATCCTCATCATTCCGTAATGCGTGTTATACCGCTACCCATAGCAGGTAAGTGGTCAAAATTGTTGACTTCAGACAAATTTACCCACATCTTCATTAAAAATACCCAATTTCCCCACATTTCCCTCGCTGGCAACCCCAGGGTTTAGGGGCTTGGGGGCTCGCGGAGTTTCCAGGGGCCTCAGTCCCGGGGGACGGGGGGTTATTGTTTCAATCTCGCCGCAAACTTCGATAGACAATTGAAAAAGTTGCGCTAGGGAGATCGTCTTTCTATTGCTGGTTGATACGGTTAGGACGCAACTTAAGTTTATGGATTATTTTTATTTTTGATTTAATTTCAAAACGACACTGAAAATTAGAACAGCACAGGTTTACCTGCTATGGGTGGTGTAGGGGTATAGTACGCGTCACGGAATGACGAGAACCCGGGTTCGATTCCCGGCCATAGCTTTACTTTTCGGATTTTTCTATGTGTTCTAATTTTCAGTGTCGTAATTTTCGTTCTTCGTTGGACTAAGCAGTCCCGCTATTCAAAAGAAAATCCAAACCTCAAATCTAGTTTGTTAAATATTGAATTACTTAAGTATAATAGTAGAGAACTAAGAGCCATACGATAAATAAATAAAAGGGAAAAGCTGACATCACCTCCACCTCTTCTTACCCGACTGCGGAGAAGCCCAAAAAGGAGGGTAATACGTTTGCTGCGTATATGTCCATTCTTATTGTCCGGCCTTAACTACTCTATACGTCATTACATTCGTCTTGATGACGCGAGAGTCATTGGGTATCTACATAAAATTCCTAAAAAAACCGGCAGAAGTGAAAACTACACTACACACACGCACACTCGCGCAAAAAGAAAAAAAATAAAAAAATACTCGAGATTTGAACTGCGGTCACCTAAGAGTACAAACTGTTATTCCACACCTTATACCACTAGGCCAAACGCACGTACGTTAAAGCGACGAAATCAACGTACACTTCAAAAATCGAACGTGACTCTAGCTTCATTCGTATTTCAAAATAAGCTCTTGGAGGATCTTGATATCCTGGTACTTAAACCCTCCCTCCGTCTTACGTCTGACGCGAGTTTAACATTTTTTATCCATCCCATAAAGCGCTCAACGTTCAAAAATCAAAATAAATAAGTGACTTGTTTTTCTGCATCCGGCTTCTCATAATCGAAGGACCATCCGAGGATCTCATCAAGGGTCAAATTCTACAAAGCCTGACCTCACCGTGGGTAAGCGATTACCATTGTAATCCAACCCATTACGAAATTCTAAATCCATTTCAGCACCAGAAACCACAAGCCCGTGAATCGCGTAATACCTCTAACACTAAGCACGATGGCCCCACTACACTCTGGTGCAAATTGCGTGCGAAAGAACGGTTTCACAATTATAAGTCGAAGACGATCCAATTGGTTTTGATTTTATAGTCGAATCTTTCGGATGTAGAGGTTTCATCTTTTAACTAATCAGCCCATTATCTACCCACTGCTGCGTAAAGGCCTGTTCATTTACATGCCGTGCCAGTCTTATCCACAGCTTTTCAGACGACTGCCAGGTTGTCTTCTGACAGGTTTATTTCACACAAAGGGCTATACCATTCAGAAGTGGTAAAAAAACTGTGGTAAATAAGGTAATAAACTCTGTTTACTTACATACATACATACCGTCACGCTTCTTTCCCACAGGGGTAGGCAAAGACTACTTTGTTCCATTTGCTACAATCCTGACATACCTTGAACACAAAATATTTACCTTGCTACTCCGCTACTTACACGTAAGTAGCGGAGTAGCAAGGTAAATATTTTGTGTTCATTGAAATGGACCTCCGCAAAGTAACGCCTGATTCAATAAAATCTGACATACCTTTTTTGCTTCATCCACATTCATCAATCTCTTCTGGCTGCATCTAGTAGCAAGGTACCTAAATTTTTGATTCTGACTTCACAGAGCGCGAGTGTGAAGGTGCCTTATGTTCTATAATTGCTTTTTTTTCTAAAAAAACTATTCAATGCCGCGTTAAAAGCGACCATTAGAGGCGACCTTGCGACGCAGTTTTCGGAAACACAGATTCTGTAATGACGCGGTCGTGAGCATCATGTAACCTTGCTGTGTAACAGAATGGTACATGTAATACCTACTGACGGCCAGCACTAGATAATGTAAAGGGAGCTTTTTAGGAATCCGTATTCTGAAACTCAAGTTGAGACACGAAACTATTGTAAGATCGCCTATGCGTCTAGAATAGTCTCATGTCGTGTGAAATGTACCCAAATACCGGAAGGGTAACTTAAATTAATTAATTTAGAATCGATTCGTTTTTCCAGTAATAATTAAGTATGTACAGTGCTTATAATTATTTTCTTAATATATTTTGGTAAACTTCATATTTCATCAGTTCAGATGTAAGTAATCCGAAACACGAAGTTTACCGAGAGACATTACGATAATTAAAGCACTGGGGCCTTACCATGACTTACTAATTACGACTCAGTTCAAGTTTTAGCTGTCACTTTTAGTATGAATCTGACACCGAGCGAACCTAAGCTGAATCGCATTAAAACGTCATGGTGGTCCCTGTTACCTCGCAGTAGTCCCAATTTGTCCACGTAAAACAAATTTACGAACTTGGCTGTCGCTCTGCCGTGACTAGATATCAGTTTCGATTGAAATATCGCTTCATGTGTCATACATAACGGTTTTAATTTTAAAAACATATAAATTCTAGGCAACTACTGATATTCGTTTCTGGCGTGTCGGAAATCCAAGTGATTGGAAATATTGTTAGGTAGCGCACTACTAGGCCATTGGAAATCACTGGCATTATTGGGATTGCTGAGTGGCAGAAAAATAATAATAACAATAGGTCAATTTGTGTGAATTGTTCCCTAATATTTATTTTATTTATTTTTTATTTACAATATCATTTTCTGGTTGTTCAAGTTCCCGAATTTCTAGTGTAAGTTTGAAACACAAAAAAGTCTCGAACGCGTGCGTTAACGTCACAATGGACAAATAATTAGTAGGTAAGTGTCTTTAAAATATATACTTATTTACTTCATTAAGATGATAATTTTTACATTTAATAAATATAGAACTTAAATATAGAATTAACATATTAAACTAATATAAAACTAAACTAAAACTACTTAGGTAATAACAATTTATGAATAAAAAAAGCATTAAGAATATTAAGATTCATTTCTCATTTGCTGAATTTGCTACCTAAAGGTTAGCTAAAAATTTAATTTCCGTAGATAATTTTAATATTCATTTACATTTTAAATACATTAAAAAAATACATAATTATGCCTTGTCTTTTTTGTATGCGTTTGATCACAATCCAGGCCAGGCTCGCCTTTGGTTCGCGTGACAAGTTCGTGCGTTCTGAGACATTCTTTATTTCACCAAACTCGGAATGTAATGAACTATTAAGTCCGTTACACCTTGTTAAGTTATCTTCACAAGTGTTGCCAAGGATAATAAGAGTAGTCTTTAGACCATAGACAAAAACGAAAACAATGCCAACCTCAATTCCGCACACCAACAATGTTACGATAATTGCTCGCGTTTTTATTTAAAAAATAATGATGTTTTATGTGAAAATTATGCTTATGAACGCGCAAATGACTGCGTTGCCTATATCTTATATGGATTCTATAAATTTGGTTTTTGTCGGGTATTATTATGACTTAATAAGAGCAAAGGCGGGCATGGAACCGATAATTTCCCTATTACAGTTAATGTCAGGCTAAACGGGATGTTGGTATTTGGTATGCGGTTCATATTAGCCTAGATATTGGAAACACTGTTCAATTAAAATGGAACTTGAATTGAACTACCTATCTTCGTTATTCAATGAAGTATTTAGTTTTGCCAATGTTATTGTGTTAATTCGTCGCTATTGTGTCGAACGCTGAAATAAATTATAATCTTTTAAAGCCATGTACAAAGCAGATAAGTATCTACTTATCTTATTAGAGTAGATTTTTTTACTTCGAAAATAAAGAGAGTCAAATGAAAGTGAACAGACACCTTCTAGGCAAACGTGTACCATCTTAGGCCTCATCTTCGCCTTCCATCAAGCGAGATTGAAGTCAAATGTAAGCCTACTTTATGTAAAAAAAACACGAAATTTTATTTAAATGAAACCAATTTAGTGTCTATAAAAATCGCTAGATAGCATAAACTCACTTGCAGGTTACCTGCATCCACAGACAGTGGTATCAAAACTACTTGGTTATTCGAACAAAAAGTGTCATAGACAAATAGACTTTCAGCGTGTTACCAACGTAACACAAAAACTGTTTCATACAAAACTGTATTATTAAATGCGACAAGGAAAGCACGTTTTTACAACCAATGTTTTATCCAGTTAAAATGGTATAAGACTATTAAACACGAAAGGGTAGGATGATTACGTTTTAATGCAAATATCGCAAGAAGTGTTGTTCTGAGCCCATTATCGCCTTTATTCTAAGTCGGTTAACGTTAACCAGGTCTTGATAAATTGCTACGAGGCACATGTTTGGTGTAATAGCTTTTATAGGGCTATTATTACTATAAATAATACGAGTACTTATTTATTGTTAAGTTAATTTTTTGCCACAAAAAACGTTTCGAACGCGTGTGAAATCTTATTCCAGAAATCCATTCCGGTGATTAAGATTCTGCAATTATAGGTACCTGCTTTATTTCCTTATAGGTAGATCGCAGTTTTGATAATATGTAAAAACCTAATGTAGAGCCTATAAGGTAACAAGACCTAAACGCCACGCTTAGCATAATTGTGGGCATATTGATGGAAAAGGGAATCAAAAACACTACTACTAGAAAAACTACTTCGTAACAAATAAATAAGAACTTACAAATATTTTCATGTCTGCAAACATATACCTACTTACAAAAGGTGACAAACACAAAACCTTAGTTATATCTAATCTATATTAGATTCTGCCGCGACTTCGTCTGCGTAGAATTATACATACCTTCCTCTTGAAATGTTATATCTATTAAAAAAACGCATCAAAATTCTTCGCGTAGTTTTATAGAACTAAGCATACATAGGGACAGACAGACAGATTTTATTATAAACTAGGTATGTAGTATTTTATTGAATCAGGCGTTACTTTGCGGAGGTCCATTTCAATGAACACAACCTTGCTACTCCGCTACTTAAGTAGGTAGCGGAAGTAGCAGAGTAGCAAGGTAAATATTTTGTGTTCATTAGGTATGTAGTGATTGATTTCCCCAAAAATGGGGTATATTATAGGCTAACTAGGCAAAAGTCGTTCATAAACCCGCAACACTATTCCAACAAAACAAAACACAATCTTGCCCCACGCGGAGGGGCCCACGATTGAGATTATCGAATTTTCCCCACAGACCCCCAAATAAGTTTACTGTAAGCGGTGTTTGCCACAATATCTTACTTCATAAGGGATAGAGCCGAAAATACAGGTGTAAGAACTACGTTATTAGCCGAATAGATTGTTGATTTTACTTCCTAAGTGTGCTAGATTTTTTAGTGAAATAAGGTGGAAAACGAGCTAGTGGGTCAACTGATGGTAAGTAAACACCAACACCAAAGGTTTGCAGGTTGTCAGCAGTAACATCACTGGTGGTATTACACTCTACCCCGGAATACAGTGGTACAAGCATTGCTGCTTGGCTGCAGTACAACATTAAAATATACCTAATTCTATCCCTATGCCTATAAGATTTCAAGAGTTCCTTCAGTTTCTCCAAGATCTCGTCATCAGATCTTGATTTGGTGGTAATGCAAACTAGAAGTATTCTCTTCCCAACAAAGAAATAATTTTCCAAATCGATTCATAGTTGACGGAGTTCAGGGGCCTTATCGCGACGTCCTAATTCCGTCTCAGTTCAAGTTTTAGCTGTCACTTTTAGTATGAATCTGACAGCGAGCGAACCTAAACTGAATCGCATTAAGACGTCATGGTAAGGCCCCTGAGGTAACAAACATAAAAAATACAATCGAATTCAGAACCCCCTCCTTCTTTTGAAGTTGGTTAAAAATAACCCTCTTTCCTACGCAGGCAGGTAACAAGACTGACTACATCAATTTATTTTAATCCTTTTACTAAAAAAAACTCGAATTGATCTATGACTGAACGTAATCCATTTCGATGAATCGTAAATCTACAAAATGGCGCCTGTGATGTGACACTGGCCAAGTGTTTATAAATTACATGCGAAGGAAAAAGTACTGGCCAGTGCTCGTATTTCAAATGTTTTTTTCCTGCTAGTGTTGCCAGCTGTTTTATATAGTAAGTTGAGTTTTTGTTAATTATAATGGGACATTGTGGTGTGTTAAACTGGTTTAAATATTGAGGTGAAGTTTTTGTTGTTTTCGTAAAATAACATCCGCAATAAAATGTGCTTGTCTGTTCCAACTTATTTATGGGGCCAATGTGAAACTTAACATAATACTAAATATTATTCATTTGTGCCCGATATAACTACAACAAGAATAATAAAAAATTGGTTGCCTGTAAAGTCGGTATACGGGCGAAAGTTTTACGTGACAACGACTTTGAGTGGTAAAATAATTTTAATGTGAATATTCATTCGTATAGTAGGAAGAAGGATGAAATAATAGTAACAATTTAAAACATTTATTTATACAAAGAATTATATTTAAAACATTAATTTATACAAAGAATCTAAATCGAAATAGAAGCGCAAGACATGAACCGGTGTGTATGCCTATCTCTCTCACTCTCTCTCTCTCGCTCTGTCTCTCTCGCTCTTAGGCGGGCTAACTGTGCTCGAGTGGAAGGGACGCGTGCCTTTCACTTTTTATGTCTGTCTCTCTCGCTCTTAGGCGGGCTAACCATGCCCGCGTGCCTCTCACTCGCTCTCATTGTGAGCGCATAACGTGAGCGGAGCGTAACGCAGTTTCTTGAAGTGTCACCCGGCAAACCAATTTATAAGACGTTGTCACGTCAAAAATACCTATAGGTTCCGAAATCTTAAAATACAAACCATAGGTTCCAGTAGAAATAGCGTAGAAATACCTGGGTGGATTTTTGACGTTGTAATTTGTGTGCCATGCTAAACGTATTGCACACAAATTACAACGCCAAAAATCCACCCACCTACACGTTTTGAAATGAAATGAAATGAAATGATTTATTTTCCAGACCAGGTCCAATAGATGTACAATAAATGAAAATAAAAATAAAACCAAAATTAAAAATTAGACATAAATGAAATATTAATCTGTCGGGCAACATCGCGGGTTACCCCGCTCCCGCGATGACTGGCTTATGGCAGTTCCTCCAGCGCTCATGGTTCCATGAGCATGGAGTTTTGTTTTAATTAAATGTCATAACATTAGATAATAATGATAATAATTTATTTGCTTAAAAAACACAAGTATACATAAAAAGGAACAACATAAAAGGATGTCAACATAATTATAACATTAGTTTCAATTCAACAGTTAGACCATCAAAAACGTAAGTAAAATAGATGTGAACTTTAAACAAATTTAAATACATATTGTAATTATTTCCATTGACCATGCAAATTAATTTTTAAATAACATCATGCTTGTGCAAGACTGCACAATCTTTTTAGAGTGTTTTTACCTTTTATATTTATTTTATTTGTGATTTTAATGATTGTCGTTTCGATTGTTATACTTTTGTCCTGACCCAGTGCCTGATTATTTACCCTCCTAAATAATGCAACATTATTGTAAAAATCGATAACGAGAAGATTTTATAATTACAACGCATGGCCAAAGCACCGGCAGTTATTTCTCTCAACGACTCAGTGTAACCATACAACGAACCACGGATGCCTTATTAGAATTGATTTAGCTTTAAGAAACTAATTTTAGGATAGATTTTAATTTCCACTCAGTTACTAAATTGTTATAGAATAAAATAGAATAGTTTATTTGTTAGAATACATTCACGAATAGGGTACAGGGTGTTATGGTAGATACAAAACAGTATAGTATAATAACAGTTTAAACAGTTACAGTTAAACAGTTACAGTTCTCGTCCCTGGTGAGCAGTACATGTTCCACGGGAGTTTGTAATTGTGTCGTACAGACACATCATTCAAACAGATGACGCTTAGCGACAAATATTCGCATAGTAACAAGGTCACGTGACAGTTGGCAACAGATAGAAAAATTCGAACGCTTACTCATCTGCTATGGGTGGTGTAGAGTATAGCACGCGTCACGGAATGACGAGGACCTGGGTTCGATTCCCGGCCATAGCTTTACTTTTCGGATTTTTCTGTGTTCTAATTTTCAGTGTCGTTTAGAAATTAAAGTTACAGTTAGTTAGTGTAAACAGTTTAGTAGTAGTAGTTGAAATATATCATTCTATTATTATCACTTACCTTTGTGAAATGAGGGTCACAATAACGCGTCAGCATGCGACCCCGTGTCCCCGACTGCCCCAGTACCCCATAGCCGGCGGCACTCGGGGGGCGGGGGGACCCGGATATTGCTCCTCTCATTTGGCGATATTAACTTTCGTCTGGATATTAATTGCCCATTTCGATTTGACGACCGAATGGCCTAGTGGTTAGAGAACCTGACTATGAAGCTTGAGGTCCCGGGTTCGATCCCCGGTCGGGGCAGATATTTGTATGAAAATACGAATGTTTGTTCTCGAGTCTTGGATGTTTAATATGTATTTATCTATATAAGTATGTTTATCCGTTGTCTAGTGCCCATATTACAAGCTTTGCTTAGTTTGGGGCTAGGTCAATTGGTGTCAATTGTCCCAAGATATATATATATATATATATATATTTTATATGAGGCTAGCTTTTGCCCGCGACTTCGTCTGCGTAGTATTATTATGGTCAATTCATCCTTACGTGTCTTATCGTGCAAACAAACACTTCTCAAAGACATTGTCACACTTTTCTCCTGGATTACACATTAGTTACGTTGTTGTAGGCTTAAAGAAACTCATAAAGTATTAAAAATTACAATTTACAAAGTAACCACTGCAAAATATAGATTTAATAAGATTTTCTTCAATAATCGTAGGAACGAATGAATCAACTTGATAATATCTGCAACCTAAGTATTATTCTCGAATCATACTTAGTTAACCAATGTTTCTATACATTGATCGTTGTTCAAAGTGATAGATCCGATTTTTTTATTTTTTTTTGTTTCTCTGTCTAATTGTCTGTACGGGCTAATCTCCGAAACAGTTGATGTTTTATCCCGGTAAAGAGCATATTTCCCGCGGATCGATAAGCGAACTCTGCGTGGACGGAGCCGCGGGCAACAGAGAATTAATTAATAAAATAGAAAAAAAAAACATCTTAATTAAAGCACGTTAACAGAAACCTGTTCAACATTTATACTTATACTTGGCGCGAATAGGTAACCTGCCAGCACTATACTTCATTCAATTTAGAATGAGAAACCACAACAACATTATATTGCGGCTCGTGAACTGTAATCTCTTTACAATTTGTACTAGAGTAACAATTAACGACACGCAAATAAAGTGACACTAAAATAATTTTATTTTGCGGCTCCCAGACTTTTACACTACTATTTACTAAGTAAGAAATAGTTGAGCAGACGCAATATAATGTTACTGTGGTTTCTCATTCTAAATTAAATGACGTATAACCACTAGCTAGGCCATCGTCAAAAGGTATTTAAGAAATAAATGTTTCCTATTTGCTTCTTTCTTGCCACTTGCCGATATTACTTGTCCCCCCACGTCTGGAGTGCTGCTTCAAAATTCGATATTCCTATCATGCCGTCCCTTTCACTCTCGTATTGATGACTATTAGTGCGAGCAGAACGGCACGAATCGAACTTCGGAAGGCCTGGGTCCCGCGGGACGCTAAACGTCGAGGCGTCGACGGTTCCGCGACTGCAAATAGCGGTTAATTGAAAATCGAGGAAAATGTGGTGCAAGTGAGATGCAAGAGCGTTTTTCAACCTGGGGGTCGCGACCCCCGGACTCCCTCGTAAAACCTCCTCACTGGGTCACTAGTAGACTTATTAGGTAGCTAAGCTTTTTTTTCTATAATTACTTAAATTATTGTTCTCATGTAAGTGAATTTGTCTCATGAATGTGAAGTGAAAAAAGCCGTGGTAGCCTAGTGGTTTGACCTGTGGCCTCTCAAGCAGAGCGTCGTGGGTTCAGATCCCGGGCTCGCACCTCTGAGTTTTTCGGAATTTATGTGCGAAAATTACATTTGTAATTTGCCATGAGCTTTTCGGTGAAGGAAAACATCGTGAGGAAACCTGCATACATCTGCGAAGAAATTCAATGGTGTGTGTTAAGTTCCCAATCCGCACTGGGCGCGCGTGGGAACTATAGCCCAAACCCTCCCATACATGGAGGAGGCCAATGCCATGAGGCACGCCGAATTTCGAGACAATTTAATAAATAAAAAATAAATAAACGACAATAACAAACAACAACATACTTACTGAAATTGTAGCGAATTCGGAATAAAAAGGCTTATAAAAATAAGTGAATTTGTGTTATAATTCTTTATGAGAATAAAGTTCTTAAACCATAATGTCAGGGGCTCTAATTTTTTTTTTATGCAGCCATTGGTATCCTACTGCTGAGCAAAGGCCTTCCATTTCTCCTTCCACCCGTCTCTGTATTGCAAAGCTTCCCCAGTCCGGTTCAAAAAAGACTCCAAATCGTATAATAAATTATAAACTAAATAAAAAAAAAAAAAAAAAAAACATTTAATTCAGACCACATAAAACAATATTGTCCATATTATTGTTGTTGTCAAATAAACCAAATTCTAAAACTTAATACTATAAAAGCCACTTGCACGCACCCGGGTTAACGAATTAACCCCGTGTTAGATGCTAACCCGGGGCTAAGTAGTGTCAAAAATGTATAGAACTGTCAAACCTAACCCTGAGTAAGCGATTTAATTTTTAGGGTTCCGTAGCCAAATGGCAAAAACGGAACCCTTATAGATTCGTCATGTCTGTCTGTCTGTCTGTCTGTCCGTCCGTATGTCACAGCCACTTTTTTCCGAAACTATAAGAGCTATACTGTTGAAACTTGGTAAGTAGATGTATTCTGTGAACCGTATTAAGATTTTCGTACAAAAATAGAAAAAAAAAACAAATAATTTTGGGGTTCCCCATACATAGAACTGAAACTCAAAAATGTTTTTTTCATCAAACCCATACGTGTGTGGTATCTATGGATGTGTCTTCAAAAATGAAATTGAGGTTTCTAATATCTTTTTTTTTCTAAACAGAATAGTTTGCGCGAGAGACACTTCCAAAGTGTGTCCCCCCCCCGTAACTTCTAAAATAAGAGAATGGCAAAACAAAAAAAAAAAAAAACAGTCACAGTTTACATACATACATACATATATAATGTACATTACCATGCAAACTTCCACCCAAAATTGGTTTGAATGAGATTTAGTATGTAGTTTTTTTTAAAATTTAATATTTGTCTATCTATGTAAAAACCAATATATAAAACGACCTCAGACTGCCTACATTTTGCTTAAGAGCAGGGCTCTGCTAAGACTGGATTCTTTAACCCTGTACTGTGCAAGTGGGCTTAAATGAAAAAGTTGGCCGAAATCGCTGTCCGACGGCATGGTGACAAGCTGGCATCATTTCCTCGCTGTATGGCAATGCTTGCCCTTTGAACTAAGTAAATGCCAGCTTCCTGGTCACCCGAATCTTCATTTAGCTTCGTCGACAGGGACTCGTACATTTTGTGCATAGTTTAAGATCCATAAACCATCACTGGTCGAATACTGCAAATTGCAAAATATTACTTACCTATTTTTAAAATTCCATACATACCATTTGTGAAGCTGACACTACCTTGCATATCGATGTCACAAGTTCACAAACCATATACAACAAAACCTATTAACTATTGTGGCTTTAGTAAATAACCATATAGTGATATGGTTATTTTAAACTCGCTCTTTGTCGGTCCCTCGATTAATACTCCTCTCATCTACCTCAGAGGTAAACTGGTAGAGATCCCTTAAAGATACATTCGCCTTGTGCATAAATTTAATGTGTTTTTTATTTGTGATTTATGTCTGTTTCTTTATATTTGTACAATAAAGCATTTACTTACCTACTTACTTCCATGCTGTTCTGGGAGTAAATAAAAAACATAGAATGTACCAGTTGCTTCTCTTCCCGCGCAGATGGTAAAATAAAAGCCCATCGACGGAATTTGCGGGTGGTAGGGCCTTGTGCAAGGTCCGTCCGGATCGCTACCACCATCTTACTCGCTAATCCTGCCGCTAAGCAACAGTGCTTGCACTGCTGTGTTCCGGTGTGGAGAGTAACCCCCTTAGGTATTCATAAACGCACTATAGGCCTCTGTTAACTTAGTAATCGTTTGTCCTTATCTGTCACTTTGACATTTACCTTTCACAGATAAGGACAAACGATTACTAACTTAGCAGAGGCCTATAGTGCGTTTCTGAATAAGGGGATAAGACAGCCGGGGAAATTACGGGCACAAGAGGCATTTCATCTAAGTCCTCTAGGTTGGCAACGCATCTGCAATCCCTCCGGGGTTGCGAGTGTCTATGGGCAGTGGTGATCGCTTACCATCAGGTGCCACACTTGCTCGTTTGTCTTCAAAAAAAAAATGGAATCATGAATCATGTTATAGGCGATGCAGCTAGCAACCGATCACTATTTTGATTCCCCTTTCCACCTATATACCCACAACCATGGTTGTAGCATGCTAAGCGTGGCATTTAGGCTCTGTGTACCCCGTAAGGGATAAAGACGTGATTTATATGTGTGTGTGTGCTACTTACAATCATACAATATTAAGGAAAGGTTAGGAAGTTAATATGTTTGATTGAGTCGCTCTCCTCTCTTGGCTTGTGGCAACCCGACAGGGTCGCACCCTTGTGTTGCCTCTCACAACACTCCGCGACGTTTACAGGCGACAATGCGGATCAGAACGGAGTGGGTAAGGCCCTTAACTTAACCTAAATATTGTGCTACGCTAAACGGCTCGGTGAGTGTGTAATTGCCCTTATGGCAACTGTTACACCACAAAAATAAACGAAGAAGAGAAAGTTACATTTATGACCGAAAGACACCGAAATCCCAGTTTAGGCTTCATTCGACCAAAGTTTTTATTACAGGTATAAGTCCCTGGTGCGCCTGGTGTGCGCCAGCCCCAACTCCATCTTAAGTATGATCGCGGGCAGGATGGATTGTGCCTATATGACACATTGTGGGGAACTATATGCCCCCAACAGTGTAATAATGTGGTAATATTATATGTACTCCAATACACGGAGGAGGCCTATGCCATGAGGCACGCCGAATTACGCGACAATTTAATACATAAACGACAATAACAACATGTACTTACTGAAATTGTGGCGAATTTGGAATAAAAAGGCTTAATAATAAATTATATGTACTTTGCTGCGCCCCCATCTTACGTTTATTGCAATAAACTATATGACTATGACTATTGTATGTGTTATGTGTATGTAATTGTAACTAACCCTTTAGTGTAAGTAGTACTAACAACATATGTGTCACTTAGTTACACGAAATAAATGGATTTTATTTATTTTATTATTTTACTAGCTGTTGCCAGCGATTTCGTCTGCAAAGAATTCGTTAATCACTATCCCGCGGGAACCACATAATTTTCCGGGATAAAAAGTAGCCTATGTGTTATTCCAGACTTTTCTCTATCTATGTGCCGAATTTCATCCAGATCCGTTGGGCCGTTCTGGCGTGATTGAGTAACAAACAAACATCCATCCATCCATCCATCCAAACTTTCGCATTTAGAATATTAGTTAGATTTATAAGGGTATAACACATTACTCTCGGATACTAATGTCAAAACGCCATACTATTTTGACATTAGTATCAGAGAGTACTTAAGTGTTATTCTCGGCATAAAAACTTTGGTCGAGCGAGCCCAGCCTATAAATGCGAAACTTTGTCGGTCCGAACCGTGAATCATTGAAAACTCTTTTTGTTTGTCTGTTACCCTTTCACGTTAAAACCGCTAAACCGATTTAGTTTATATTTGGTATACAGATAGAGATAGTTTCAGAGCCGGAAGGACATAGAATAGTTTTTGTTCCGGAAAATAGCATAGTTCCCGCGGGATAGTGATAAGCGAATTTTGCAGACGAAACCGCGGGCAAGAGCTAATCAAAAATATGTATAAGGTGGTCAGTTGATCTAATCCTACCTGCTGACATATTTATTATTAACTAGCTTCTGCCCGCGACTGCGTCCGTGTAGAATTAGCAATTGACATGTTTATCGCTATACCGCGGGAGCTATGCAGTTTTCCGGGATAAAAGTAGCCAATTTTTTGAATCTAGGGTACCAGCTATCTCCGTTCCAAATTTTATCCAAATCCGTTCAGTCGTTTCAGCGTGAAGAAGGAACAAACATACACACACACTCACATCGTCACAAACTTTCGCATTTATAATATTAGTAGTATTACCTTACTTACCACCAAAATAACGACCGTCCTCCCGCAGGATGACGAATTCGCGTGACCATTTTGATGGATGCCCGCCGCGGGCGCATCACAAATCACCCGGCGTGCCCGATTGTGCCTCTAATTGTTAATATTCGTCTTTGAAAAGGTGCTAATAGATACAGCATTCACTTATAATGTGCAAGCGAATGTTGCAGAACAAGTTAAGATACTAGGTCTCTTGAAGTTCGACATTTTAATGATAAATATTATAAGTTCGAAATTTTAATGATAAATCATTAATTTTTGAAGCGAAAACATCTTTAGCGGCGTTGGGCACTTTTTGGAATGACTAAAAAATGTTTAACTCGCGTCAGCTGTAAGACGGAGAGAGTTTTAGATCCAGGATATCAGATCCTCTTAAGAGCTTATTTTGAAATACGAATGAATCGCGTTAGACTTTTGAAGTGTTTATTTGTTGAGTCGTGGAGCAAAAGTACTAGGACATTATTAGAGAAAGAAGAAAAGAAAGAAAATATTGTTTATTACCACTAATCAATTAAAAACTTTATACAGAAAACTTTGCCATTTCAACTTATACTTAAAGGTATTAAAAATAAAATGAAATGATTGTAGTGGCAAAGGGTTCGGCGTCAGCAAATGCTGGCAGTGACTCACATGAGCGACACTCCAGCGCTGTTTTTCAGCGGCCTACGGGCAACTATATCAACTGGTCAATACTTAAGTTGCACATAACTCAATACTACAAACCAGTTCATTAATCTCAAAACAAAGACTGGCTACTCGATCTCAATAAAAACACTGCCCAAATTGTTTTGTCAACTAATAAAAATAGAAGTGTTCCTGGTTGAATAGAATTAAGTTTTGAAAATAGAATTAAAAAAGATAAACAGTTACGAGCTGTCAAAACGCGTGACAGCGCCGGCGCCGCCCGGGTGGATGAAAACGTCAATAGGCCTAAAGAAAAAAATGAGCTTGTCTATGGTTTCAACCGTGTTTTTACCACTCCCTTCTGAGTGTGTTGTCTTTGGGTGTTATTTGTTTTGAAACGTTTGTAGGAGACGATTTGCTTTACTTTTGTACAAATAATTTGAGTCAACGTTTTTTAAACGGATTTAAATAAGATTGAAATAAAATTGGAATAAGAGGACATGATGGTGATTGTGATGATGATGATTAAAAGTAAGTATCTGTACAACTGTTCAATTTTTATACGACTGACCAAAAAGGGAACCTAGGTGGGTAACATTTATTGTTCATTTCCTTTTAATTTACAAACCATACAACTACACTAGGGAGGACATCTTTTTATATCCCATCTTTCCTTAAATTTATGTTTGCTTGATTTGACCTAGATTATAACAACTAGCTGTTGCCCGCGACTTCGTCTGAAAAGAATTCGTTTATCGCTATCCCGCGGGAACTACGCAATTTTCCGAGATAAAAAGTAGCCTATTTGTTATTCCAGACCATAATCTATATCTGTTCTAAATTTTATCCAAATCCGTTCAGCCATTCTGGCGTGAAAGAGTAACAAACATCCATTCTTACTTAGAAACTTTCGCATTTATAATATCAGTAGGAAGTAGGATTTCCGTGCACACAAACTGTCATTTAAAAATAATTACTTCGCTAAATCACAGGAAATTATTACATTGCTCAGAAAATTTCTAAGTGTTTATTAAATCTATCACGTCAAGAAACACGAGTCGATTGTTTCAAAAAGAACGTTTAACTTCCATATCTCAGCATTACCTATAACTACTACGTCAGTCTGTCTGTTCGAGACTCATTAGCTAACGATACGTCCGTTAATTTGTTTGAGTTGCAATTAACATGTCTACTCGAACGCCTCCACTTTTTTCCTCTAAGTTTTAAAAAAAAGAACGTTCGATTTTGACAGTTTCGTCGGTTGCAGCCGTTCGAATAACGCTTGGGTCTTTTGTGGGGGGAATAAGTGTGTGATTAGCGAATTAAATGTTTTGACAGGTGTTTTGTTGCGCCTGATTGGTTGATCCGTTGGGCAATGTCTTAAGATAATCGATGGGCCCAGTTTGTAAGTTGTTAGATAACGATGAATTAACAGACAGCGCGTGCCCGAATAACTCACCGGGTGTGTCACGTTTAGTAAAGGTTTATGCAAATTTCCGTAGTGTCTTTGTTAACCCTTAAACGGGCAAAGTGTGTTTCGCTTGTTGTTTTTTTACAAAATGATGATTATACTTTGGTATTTGGGATGGAAAAGAAATATGATTTTGAAATTTTCAGTTATGTATATATTTTATATGGTTTTCAGTATGTCACTTATAAGTGACATTGCCTATTTATGTGTATACCCAGACCTGTCACACAGAACGGACATTGCCCCCTTAACGTAATAAAATATTCTTAGGACAAAAAACAATCACAACATATTTATGAACATAAACTTCCTTGTTTTATAAATGATTACAAAAGTATTGTCATCTTTACCCACTATCGGGTTTCCGCCGCGCGCCGGCATACTTGTACGGCATTGGGGGGTACAACGAAGCCATGGTGTCGGCGCAAGTAGCGTCCCACACCAGCGCACGTCCGTAGGTACCTTCGCGTAATCAATGACATCTCATCCGGGTGCATGCCATCGTTCCGTGAGATCTGGGGCTCCAGAGCAGCAGGAACGTTGGCACTGACGAGCGCCCTTCTGAGGATGTCATTCAGGGCAGCATGACGGGACAGGAGGCCGGCACCCGAGGAGCAAGCGAGTCCGTGGTGGCCGAGGCGATCTACCGGGGCCCCACAAGAGGCACAATTGTGGTCCACGCAAACCTCAGCATCAAGTCTTAGACCGACGGCTAAACGGAGGGTAATTGGGTCTAAGCATGTGGGTGCCTGGGTTCGGTGAGGAATAGGCATGAAGCCAGTGGCCTGATTCTGGTTTGGAAACCGCCAAAAGTCTGGCGCGGTCTCTACCTGTCGCAGTGTCAATGAGGAAATTAATGCTGTTTTCTGAAGCTATGGAATCCCAGGCCCGTTGAATTTTAGGTCGAGATAGAAAATTTGGGCAGGCATTTGAGGCTTCAACCAAGCACGCAGTCTCATAGTTTGTAGCCGGTGAGGCGTTAAGGATTTTGTCAGAGGTGGTCAGAGGTCAGAGGTGAGGATTGATGCCAAAAACGCCGGTATAGAAATAGGTAGGTACTTGAAATTTTGCGTGTTCCCAAACCACCACATCTTATTAGATATAGAAGACTCATGTCTTGAGTCCATGCCTGCTCGCTAAAACGGATATTCAAAATCGATTCAATTTGGGATTTTAAGATTAGATCAATAGGTTTTATCAGATGGGGAATTTCCAAACGGGACAGCAGCGGAGCAGGTAAATAAATTTAGGAACAAGTAGGCAGAACTTCAAAACAAACAAAGCAGAGTGACTGCTAATTTTAGTGAGGCGGTCCGAATAATTTTTAAATTTAGTAAGTGATTTTCTCAAAAGTGGAGGAATGGCCTCATCGAAAATGGGTGACTCGAGGAGATGAAGACTGTCTTTATTTAGGATCTTAATGTTCGGGCGATGTTGTTTGTCTAAGGGTGGTACAAGCGTAAGAATTTTACTAGATCTCCACCCTTTTACGGCCATTATACTAAAACAATAACATTAATACGAAGTAAAATGTTGTTTACTAGCACTGGACTTTGTCCATTATAAGTGACAACTAACTTTTAAGGCATCACAGGTAAAGTCCGTTATGAATGACAAACGTTAAAATTACAACTTTTAGGGAATATGGGCAAAGTCCGTTATAAATGACAAACAGTAAAATCACAACTCTAAGATATAACGGGAAAAGTCCGTTTTAAGTGACACTCTGATTATTTCAAACACCAACAAGAAAATACAAGTATTTTTTGAAAAATAACTACTTTATACTATTATTTAACGGTTATTACTTCTCATTTACGCAAAAAAGTAACGTAAAACATAGTAATAGTTACGAATACAACTATTTGATTTTGAGCCCGACACCGTTTCAGCCGTTGCATTTTAACGACTGCTCGCTTTTTGACAACCGTCGCATGCGCACTGCTTCTTGATACGCAAGAAGGAAAAAGACAGCCTAACTAACGTCACGTGGTACTTAAACTGCGCGAGAGTTCGCTCAAATTTGAATTGTGTGAGTTTCATTGGTGTGTCTTTTGAAACGGACAAAATCTATTTAAGGGTTAAGTAGGTACGTACTTACTAATTTGTTTTATATATGTCTATGCGTTGCCCAATAGCACAAGCTTTGCTTATAGATGTAAATACTCGTGTGTAACTTGAGACCAATTTTTTTTTTTTACTGACTACGTTTTATACTATACTAGCATGGATTACGGGTGGTTGGACCTTGTGCAAGGTCTGGAAAGCTACCACCATCTGATTCACTAATCTTGCCGTCAAGCAATGCGCATGCGCTGCTGTGATCCGGCAAGGAGAGTAAATTACTGACATATTAGGTACTAGCTTCTGCCCGCGACTTCGTCCGCGTAAAATTAGCAATTGACTTGTTTATCACTATCCCGCGGGAATTATGCAATTTTCCGGGATAAAAAGTAGCCTATGTTTCAATCTAGGGTACCAGCTATCTCCGTTCCAAATTTTATCCAACTCCGTCTAGTCGTTTTAGCGTCAAGAAGGAACAAAAATACACACTCACTCACATCGTCACTCACAAACTTTCGCATTTATAATATTAGTAGGATTCCAGCTCTACATAATTTTTTTATACATATTTGATACACTGAAAAAAATATTTAACCAAACTACTTTTGCTATTTCATCAATAACCATAATTCAGTAAGGCGTTATTAAAGTTAATTAGATTTAACAAACAGGTTAACCTATAACGAACAAAACATAACCAAAGATTTTGGTAAGATATTGCCTTAGTTATGTATAGTCACTATTTTTAAGTTACAGGCTGACGAAAGTTCGGTTTCATTTAGCAAATTATTATTTTTTTCAGTGTAGTGTAGTGTCCACTTTTCTCCCCCTATATAAGTCTGGCGTACTACTTACGGAGCACCCTGTGTGTATAACTTAACACCTGCCTTTTGAGCTTCTTAATGTCTAAGTAAGTATCATCTTTGTCGAGTATTTTACTGTAAATGTAACGTTACATTTCCAACAATAGAATTGGACGTAGTTTAGCAGAAAGGATCCAATCCACGAAACAACCGGAATATGAGTTAAGTATACCAAACTATGCCTAAAGGCCAATACTTTCGATCAGCAACAAAGATCCTGCAAAAATACCAAGGCATAGTGTTTAAATCGCGTAGTGTTACCATCCCACATCTATGACAGGTTTTTATTTTAATTCAATAGTAGGGATTCAACTCTTTTGGATCATTATGGAATATTTACCACTAAAAGGAACCAGGTGCACAATATCTTAAATAAAATTATTCAATCTGCTTGGATTCTTGTGCAAAAAACATATTTGTGACATTTAAATACTCCAGTGAAAACTCAAAAGTAATCCAGATTACTTGGATCCTTTCTGTTATTATTAAGCTTTTCAAAATAAATGAAACTAAAACGGATCCAAAGTGCTTGAATCATTTCTAATAAATTAATGTACTTTATAATACCGAAATTGACAAAAACAGCAGAAAAGGTCCAAAACACATGAATCGTTTCTAATCATTTCGTCAATATTCATATCTCAGCTTATTAAAAATGACAGAAAAGACACTAGATTAAAATTCATTTTCTTGATTATTATTATTTTGATTAATTGTATCTATTATTGCAAAATGGACGTAGTTTAGCAAAAAGGATTCAATCCACGATGAGTTGCACTTGAGTAATTAATTACTTACCCTCAAACTTAAACAGTGTTTCATGAATAAAGCCTGCATTTTAGTTTGATGTTTTTATGCAAATATATGAGTGTCCTATTACTTTTCAAGTTTATATATACTTACTTAGGTATATTGTTATAATTCTTAAGATATTCAGGCTAAAGTCGAGTTGGATCCATTTTGATAAATTGCATCTTAAATGACACTTATTCGAATTTATTTTCGCTATAAAGTTCCAAATGTAAAACAGTGCTGAAAAAAAAAATGCTTTAAAAATAATACTACCAATCTAAACATTAATCACTTTATTTCTTATTGAAAATTATTTTTTTAATCATATTAAATTATGAAATCAACTTTATTTTTTATATTTTGTGGCTATCTTAGCATTAATCAACCTTCAAATGAGTTCAATATTTATCTCGAATGTATTTGTTATTTTTTACTATTACTTGGCCATTATTTATTGGCTTTTGAGTAATTATTTATACTGTGATACACACTAAACATTTCTAAATACTGAAAACAAAACAAATTCCTCAAAAATAAAACATTATGTCAAAAATAATGAAGGTACAATCATCAATCTTTATCTATCTAATTATTAGCTTCAGGAAAATTATTATCAAATTCGTCTTCAATCACGTCAATGTTAAAATCAAGAGGACCCCCAAATCCTTCTAGATCATCTAGGAGGTCACGATTTCTCTTCAAAGATTTATAAAATCCTAAGCAGTCTTTTGGAATGAGATCAAACATGGATTTCATGTAGTTTTGCCTGGGGTATTTCTTTGCCATTTGGCCACAGTAGTTTTTTTTTTTCGATATTGAACTCTTGAAATTCGTTTTCCATATTAGTTTTCATGAAAATAGCATAATACGTCTTCTTTCTTCAGTATTTATTTAGTTTTCAGCCAGTTAGTTTTAGTCTTGTTTTACGTAAGTTTTCCTATTAACTATTTTCTTTTCGATTTTTTTCTGTAAGTACCCAAAAGTCTTCTTTCTTCATTTTGTACACTTGCAGTGGATTTTTTTTCTTACAGCTTTTTATGACATTGATATATTCATCAGCTGTGTAAATTCCACGAAAGAAATTTGGAAAAATAGAAACCACCCATCAATTCCACGAAATAATTTTCACAGCTGATGAATATGTCAATGTCATAAAAAGCTGTATGAAAAAAAAATCCACTGCAAGTGTACAAAATGAAGAAAGAAGACTTTTTGGGTACAGAAAAAATCGAAAAGAACATAGTTAATAGGAAAACTTAACTACGTAAACATAACTAAAAACTAAGGCTGAAAACTAAACAAACTATGTTGAAGAAAAAAAGACGTATATGCTATTTTCATGAAAACTAATATGGAAGACGAATTTCAAGCGCTCAATGTCGAAAAAAAAAAAGAACCTATTGAAATATCGGAAAACGACCTATTACTACTGTGGCTGTGGCCAAATAGCAAAGAAATACCCCAGGCAAAGCTAGACGACTTGAAATCCATGTTTGATCTCATTCCAAAAGGCTGCTTAGGATTTTATAAATCTTTGAAGGGAAATCGTGACCTTGTAGATGATTTAGAAGGATTTGGGGGTCCTCTTGATTTTAACATTGACGTGATTGAAGACGAATTCAATAATAATTTTCCTGAAGCTAATAATTAGATAGATAAAGATTGATGATTGTACCTTCATTATTTATGACATAATGTTTTATTTTTGAGGAATTTGTTTTGTTTTCAGTATTTAGAAATGTTTAGTGTGTATCACAGTATAAATAATTACTCAAAAGCCAATAAATAATGGCCAAGTAATAGTAAAAAATAACAAATACATTCGAGATAAATATTGAATTCATTTGAAGGTTGATTATTGCTAAGATAGCCACAAAATATAAAAAATAAAGTTGATTTCATAATTTAATATGATTAAAAAAATATTTTTTAATAAGAAATAAAAGTGATTAATGTTTTTATTGGTAGTATTATTTTTAAAACATTTTTATTTCAGCACAGTTTTACATGTGGAACTTTATGGCGAAAATAAATTCGAATAAGTGTCATTTAAGATGCAATTTATCAAAATGGATCCAAATCGACTTTAGCCTAAATATCTTAAGAATTATAACAATATACCCAAGTAAGTATATATAAACTTGAAAAGTAATAGGATACTCATATATTTGCATAAACACATCAATCTAAAATGCAGGCTTTATTCATGAAACACTGTTTAAACTTCAAACCTTAATTACTCAAGTGCAACTCATCGTGGATTGAATCTTTTCTGCTAAACTACGTCCAATTGCTCGCAGAAATTAGAAGCATCATCTGATCGTCAGACGAACCTCTATAATTAGTCAAAGCAAAAAAGCTTTTTAGCTGAGTCAACTTTCAAGTTACTGTTTAAATGTCAGTCAGGCTATGTAACTATCTAAGACGATATCTAACGATGAGAATAGAGCCTTAAATACAGCCTACATACTCGACGTGTTGTTGACGACGTGGTTGGATTAGTTGGTAGTGACCCTGCCTGCGAAGCAAGCGTTCTGGGTTCGAATCCTAGTAAGGGCATATATTTGTGTGATGAGCAGGAATATTTGTTCCTGAGTCATGGATGTTTCTATCTATTTAAGTATGTATTTCTCTATATAAGTATGTATATCGTTGTCTAGTACCCATAACACAAACCTTACTAGCGCTTACTTAGGGACTAGATCAATTTGTGTGAATTGTTCCCTAATTTTATTAAATTATTAAATTTATTTATACTCGTAGCTGTGCCTGTCTACTAGCTTCTGCCTGCGTATTATACATAATTAAAACTTGCTCTCGGATCACTTTATCTATAAAAAAAACCGCATCAAAATCCGTTGCGTAGCTTTTAAAGATTTAAGCATACATAGAGTCAGACAGACAGACAGATAGACAGCGGAAAGCGACTTTGTTTTATAACTATGTAGTGATGGTGAAAGCCCATCGAGGGAATGAGCGAAAATCTTAGGAATAATGTTAGCCTATAACATGATTCTTAAACATGCTGGACGTGGGTCGTTAGGTCTTGTTATACCTTAGGCTCTGTCTACCCTGTAAGGGATAAAGACGTGACACATTAGGTATAACATTTGCCATATCCGCGATATAGTGAAATCAAGTCATGGAAAAAAGCTATTTTTTTTATTTGTACGATTCCTGAGTTTGTCAAGAAATGTGAATAAAAAAACTGAATATAAGTACTTAAGGTGTTTTAATTCTTACCTGTCCTATTTGGTAAACAAAATTCTAACCTCAAAACGTCTCATTTTTGTTATTTTTAACTATTTCATAGTAAATAAGAGAACTGGAGATAAAATATCAGCAAACTATGTTCAAAATATTACCTCAGGTTTATTTGATAACATAATACACCTTATTCTTTACAAAAATTTGCACATTGAGGTTAGAATTTTGTTTACCAAATAGGACAGGTAAGAATGAAAATACCATAATGTTGAATCATGCCATCGAATCACTTTAAATTACGATAACACTAATCAATGTTCTTTAATTACTACGCATTTTATTCAATTTTAAGGACAAATTTTAGAAGTGTAAAGTTGAATGAGACCTATAAATTTTACTTTTCACTTGACCTGAACCTCTAGTGTCCCTGAGTTTTAGAGATTCCACTTACTATGGGCATTAGCAGTGCTTCTAGCTGAACGAAATGGCAACAAACAGTTCTCACAGTATTTGGCATTTTGATGCAATTGTTCAAGTCTTATTTTATGACTGAAAACTTTTACTAACACTGGATTCGGCCAAAGTTTTTATATCAGGAATAACACTTTCGGATATAATGTCAAAACGCCATTCTATTTTGACATTAGTACTTATCAGAGAGTAAGTGTTATTCCTGGAATAAAAACTTTGGTCGAATTCAGTCTAAAATTTTATTCTGACCTAAAGAAAGCATAGAGTTTGCCTAGTGTTCCCAGACGAATGACAGCTGAGTGAAAGCAGAGCGTTAGCAGAGCGCAGGTACAGCGCAGGGACGTTACCATGACGTCTTAATTCGACTGTATTTCGAACCAAAGTTGGGTCGATCGCTGTCAGAACCATACTAGAACTGTCAAAAATTACAGCTAAAGAATCCGAATTTAGAGTCATACAGTAAGAAACAAAAGTAGTCTTTCCTGTGGGCATAAAATTAGCGACTCCGAGTCGGCAAACTTAAGGTTTATTTAAATGAAAAGTTGGCCAGGCGTCCCACACGCCGATGTAGAATTGACTTAAAATATTGACTCTACCCTAGACCCTTAACATTTGCCATGTCCACAGGAGAGACGCGAACAAAAAAATGTGTATGACCCTTTAATAATAAAGACGTCATGGTAAGGCCCCTGAGCTCTCCAATACCACGCCGTGTAGCCTTATATTTCAATTAAGTGCAGCACTAATTAAAAAATAAAAATATTAAGAAATGCGGGATATTTCGCACTGCCCTTTCAGAGACATAACTTCCCTTCATTACCAGGAACTGATCGAACAACGCGCTTAGGTCTCATTAGGTAAACTCGTTAGTACGTTCCTGACATACCTAGATACAGCCCAAGTAGGTATCATTGAATAATGAGCAGATCGTGCCAATTGAGTTATTATTCTGCAATAATTACCAGTATTAATGAATTAATTATTGCTCTCGTGCAATTACTTCTGGATTGAGGAAAAGTGGTTCTGTTGCCTGTAAGAGCCTGAAATGAGAGCTTATTGAACAATTTACAGTTTTTTTTCAGGTGGTCTTTGAAGTAGCTATTAACGGTGCTTGTGATGATAATTAATAATTAGTAATGATATTGTTCGTTATTATTTCAACAAGTTCATCGTTTGACAAAACTTTATTGTTTACTTGGAATTTACTTTACGCTACACTCGAAACAACACTATTTTTTTTTAAAAGTTACAAAAGTCCTAAAGTAAGTTAAAGATTTTTTTAAGTAATTCATCCTTCATCAAAAAAAAGCTTATATTAAAAAAATTACATTTTTGACAGAAACTCATTTTATTCTATTGTAAGATACCGCAAAAAAGCCGTGGTAGCCTAGTGGTTTGACCTGTGGCCTCTCAAGCAGAGGGTCGCTGGTTTGAATCCGAGGCTCGCACCTCTGAATTTTTCGGAATTTATGTGCGAAATTGCATTTGAAATTTACCATGAGCTTTTCGGTGAAGGAAAACTTCGTGAGGAAACCGGACCAATCCCGATAAGGCCTAGTTACCCTTCTGGTTGGAAGGTCAGATGGCAGTCGCTTCTGTAAAAACTAGTGCCTACGCCAAATCTTGGGATTAGGTTGTCAAAGCGGACCCCAGGCTCACTGAGCCGTGGCAAATGCCGGGAACAACGCTAGGGAGATGATGATTGTAAGATACTGCAGGTTATAGCGTTGAGTTAAAACAACACTAAAATTATACAGAGGAAAGGTATTTGTTTCACTACGTAGTATAAAACAAAGTCGCTTCCCGCTGTCTGTCTGTCCCTATATATGCTTAGATCTTTAAAACTACGCAACGGATTTTGATGCGGTTTTTTTAATAAATAGAGCTATTGAAGAGCAAGGTTTATGTAAGTATAATACATGCATAATATGTATGTATGTATGTATGTATGTATAACTCTTTATTGTACGTAAAACACATTAATTTTACAGATAATGAGACAAACAGATGTACAAAGTATAAGTAGTAGTAGTGTGTATAGATGTGTATGTGTAATATAGTAGAGAAACACTGATTGCACCCGTGCGAAGCCGGGGCGGGTCACTAGTACTTATTAAAGAGCAACATGACTGACTGATTGTCTGACTGAGCCATGACATACGTTAGTTTATCAATACAGGATGAACTTGTTCCTTTGATTGCATTAATACGCGGTTATTAATTTGCCGTCGGCATCTAGATAATGATTGTTCAATGTTTTTATTATAATGAACACAAAATATTTACCTTGCTACTCCGCTACTTACGTGCAAGATAACCAAGCTTGTGCGAAATATAACATAACATTAATATAATATAACATTTTGTGACAATTTATTTATTTATCTGCTGTATTATGTGTTTTTTTTTATTTTGATGTTTTGTTTGTCATAAATAAACTTTTTTCTTCTTCTTCTTCTTCTTCTTAAATATATACGTTTTGCATGCAAGCCCTTCCTCCACTACGCACACAAATCCCACAAACTTAATTCATCCTAACACCAGCACACAAACACTGACGCGCGTTTCAAAATTAGAGCACAACCGATGTACGTGTCGTACGACGTTGGTTCGCATGTACTTACATCGGTTGTGCTCTAACTTTGAAAATGATCCCGTAGAGGGATCGAAACGCGCGTCAGTGTTTGTGTGGTGTTAGGATTAATTAAGTTTGTGGGATTTGTGTGCGTTTTGTGTGGCAGTAGTAGAGGGAGCGCTTGCATGCAAAACGTATATATTTCGCACAAGCTTGGTTATCTTGCACGTAAGTACCAGAGTAGCAAGGTAAATATTTTGTGTTCATTGAAATGGACCTCCGCAAAGTAACGCCTGATTCAATAAAATATTTTTATTATAACTTCTAAGTATCATACACGTAATAAAGTTTTTAATATTACTGTAAACCGTTGTGAGGAAATCGTACATTAAAGTAACAATTAATCAAATAATCATATCAGTTCTCATGCTCGTAAAGTTGTTTATTTATGTCAAAAGAATGCTGCATAAAATTGCTTTTTATTCTCTAGTGCATAAAGTTATTTTGTCTTTTAAGGCTCAGGCAACTAGGCTTTACAGCCACATTACACAATACCTACCTACACCTTAATTGAATAGACACGATTTTTTTATGAGATAAGATTAAGTTATATCTCAATTAAACAAAAAATTAGTTATCTAAATAGAAATTTAAGTTAAGATTAATAAGCGTATATTTATGTACATAAAAAAGTGCGTAAAAGAAACATATTTATTTTGCAACATGGCATTAAGGATCTCTGACTATAATCAAACATCAAAACCTGAAAAAAAAAAAAATTTTTTTTATTTCCTTGCAATCGAAATGTTTGTGTCTTGCAAAATGAATAAATGTCTTCTTTCTTTCTTTCTTTAAATGAAAAGTTGAGTGTAAAACTCAATCATTAAACCCAGTTTCCCCTCGGGTCTCGGGTAAAATGGCTTAATTTATGCTCTTGTTATATAATCCACTATTTTTAATAAATTGTAAGTAAGTAATGCTTTATTGTACAAATATAAAGAAACAGATAAATTTCACAAAATAATACAAATAACAATAATATATGCACAAAGGCGAACTTATCCCTATAAGGTATCTCTACCAGAATCTAAATTGTGTGTGCTTCTTTAATTTTGTATAATTAAGTATTTACTGTTCAGGAACGAAAACATGTGAACTCTTTTAACTATAAAATGTGTTTTAATTGTGAATATATATTTTTTAATTTACATTATTAGGTACCTACTTCATATGTTAATTGTATATGTATATTAATTGATTTACCTAATATTTCTTCAGTTTGTATTCAGCAGCCAAACAAAAATCGGGCCGTTTTCAGTTTTGTTATTCTAATTTTGTTACCGTAGTTACCTACTAATAAACCTCATAAGAAAAAAATGCAACGCTTAGTATGAAACTCTTTTCAATTGTGTGTCCAAAATTTTTATGTTTATTTTGATAGAATTAAATAAGCATTATCTGTAGAGTACCTAAATAAAGGACTGTGGGTACTGCATATATGCAGTACCTGGTACCTATACCAGCGCATCCTCTGAAGGTACACTTGTTGATGAATACCTATAACGTTATATACGTGTATATTTTAAGTAGCTAATAGCTGACACGACAGTCTTTCTGTCAAAAGCTATTTTACGTTTTTTCGAAAAATTATCATGTGAATCCCCAAATCAGTCCTGCCTGCCGTTTTCCAGTTTTGCGCTTACCAACACATTTAGTGATTCTTTTTCATATATTATTTACCGACTTCATAGGTACTTTTGTGTAAGTATATCTGTTTTAACACTCCTAAAAAAAGCTTTAATTTGGGATTAGCACAATTGACAACATTTCATATTTCTGAGCCTATAATTTTAATGGTTCTCTGTATTTTGTTTGAAAAGATGAACATGCTGACAGTTGAATTTTTTCGCTAGGGCTTGTATTTAATTTATAATTAATTTATTAATTTGTGCTTATTCTAAAAGGGCGTAACTCCGATACTATCACAGAATACACACTTATCCCTTTGTCTTTTCTCTATAGAAAAAAAACTGACGTTAATTTCAAATTGTCAACGTCAGGCCCTATTCTCCAATATTCGATTTTCGAGGTTTGCTTCTAGCTGTTCCGCTCATACTAATAGTCATTATCTTGAGAGTGAGAGAGAAGGTATGCAACGAACTTCGTAAATAGAATTTCAGAGTTGCCCCCCTTGTACTTTGAAGTTGTCAAAAATACAAAGTTATGATCCCTTATTTTTTCTCGTGAAAAAAGCAAAGGCGTTTCACCTATCATGTGGTAGTTTTGATAAAATTAGGACATATTTTTAATTATTTTTTATTTTTTATAATTAGCGATATTAAAATTATATAAACGTATTGCAGTGATCAGGAGGCAAAATGCTTTCGAACCATATATACATTTTCAGGTGTTATAAAAATGAAATGTTGTCAATTGGCGCCAATTGTTCTGCGATTTTTTCTATTACAGTCATCAAAGATGTTCTTGTAGGATTTTATCAATCATGTAGATGGCGTAAAAATCAAAAAGATTTCTAGACTGAAGACTTTTGACAGCTGCGGTTTTAACGTTTCGACGCAGCAGGTTATTTTTGGATAATAATACAAAAAAAATGTTTACGAATATAATTTTATTAACAATTTTAATATTAATGTAATGACTGTAATGTAAGTCGATATCAATATTTACAATTTGCATTGGTTTATAATACATTTATACATTCTCTCTCTATCGCTATCGCTATCGCTATCTTGACCGCCTATCGAGTCCCACGCATAATCGTTATGAATGAGTATAAAATCTAGAAATGTTACAATAACTCATTTCTGCTAATAACTGTCTAAAACGTTAATCATAAGTAGTTTTTGCAACGCAGAGTGTGAGAAATGCTGTAAAGGATGAGGAATTACTTAAACTAAAGAAATTCATAAATATTTAAAATACCTATGCATATCAAAATAATCCTTCTTTATTATGTTTAACAAACACAGAATTATAATCATGTGAATATTGTATTGTTTTTGTCATTTTTGCTTGAATGTACGAATACGATTATGGATTTATGTATTGTTTCTCCACTCAACTAAGGAATGCTTTTGTTTTTTATTACGAATATTTACCTAGCTATTAGCATCCAAATGGCTTTATTAAAATGATTTATTTAATTTTATATAGTTTCTTTGACGATATAAATGTACGTATAGTTGGCATTTCAATAAAATGAGTGTAATAAGTTAGGTCTAAGCACGTAATTATATTTTTTTGCATCGAAATTTTAATTTTAATGTTAGCTTATAAATACAATCTGTAATTAATAATTTGAAGTTAACTCATTATTATAGTTAAGCAACAAATGACAACCTAAAAAGGTAGGTACCTTGATAATATAATATTATTATTAAGGTTAGTTAAAAAATAAGACTGCTTTAAATAATACCGACATAGTTTTGAAGCAAACCCAATCCTTCTATAAATGATTTTTGTTTTATTAAAAACTTTCAAATTAATAGTAATTATTTTATTTTTATTTCGTCTAGCGTGATTAAAACAAATATACCTAATCAATAATTTTTAAACAGCTCTATCAATTTACTAACATACTTAAATGAAGGTAAGATTAAATAAATAATGACGCGTCCTTTTAAGTTTTTGTGTGCTATTTTCATAAGATTTAATGACACAACAGTGGACAAACTTATCATTTCCACCAATTAAAATTTAAAATATTCAAATAACGAATTTCAAATTATTTTACAGCATTTCTACGCACCACATTTATCCTAATCAGAATAAATAAATAGTTCTCTAGAAAATAAACACAATAATTGGTTTAGACAATTTTCTACGCAACGCAACTGGATGATATGATATACGATAGTCAAACGTTCAGGTACAAACCTTCCAAATAGGCATTAAATTAAACCTAACCTCATATCTACATCGCTCGTTATAACTATAACGTACAACTAAAAGCTGTTAAGATAAATAAAATCTATATTTATTGGTAAAAAAGGATACATAAATATTTAAGGTAAGTAAATGCTTGATAAAATAAAATAAGTCTTACCTAATTCAGACCACCCGCAGGACAATCAAATAAATAAAAATACTAGGCCTTTTAGGTAAGGTTAATGAGCATAATACTCAGAAATATAATTAAATTAACCCTGTTAACACCTCACGCGAAAACGTGACGTCCGCTAAGTTTCAACAAAACTCTAGAAACTTCTCTTTTCAGTAATAAAAAGTTTACTACAAATCAGAGAGGTACATACCTGATACGCAGAATTGCTGAACTTCAAGCACTCTCTTTACACTTTCAACGATAGAATTATACCCTACTAAACTGGTTTACATTGCCTTAACGTCACATAGATCACGACTCCGTGATTCTAAAGATAAAAATTACATCTCGTCCATATTGCATGTTCGTCACTCAACGTCTCAATAAAATATCGTCGTACGAAATTTATATCACGTGATATTTACACTATCAGTCTGTGCGGGCGGCGGCCGCGGCCGCGGGCTACTCCTCGTCCACATTGATCTCGGAGTCGGCCGAGTCCTCGTCGTAGGTGGAGGAGGAGGCGAACCCGCGCCCCAGCAGCGCCGAGCGGTTCTTGGCGGCCGCGGCCCGGTCGCGCTGCCGCCGGTTCTTGAACCAGTTCCCCACCTGCGTCGGCGTCAGCCCCGTCGCCGCCGCCAACTCCCGCTTCTTCGTAGGGTTCGGATACGGATCTTGCAAATACCACTCCCTCAACAATGACCTCGTCCTCTCCTTGAAACAGTGCGTCTTCTGCTCGCCGTCCCATATGGTCCGCGGCAAAGGAAACTTCTTGCGCACTCTGTATTTGTCTACCGGCCCTAATGGCCGCCCTCGCAGCCTTTCAGCCTCTTGATAGTGTGCTTCTAACCACAATGCCTGTAATTTAGCGTGGCTCGAACGCTGGAAACGATGTCGCTCCAGAATCGCATATAACTCCCGGTGTCGTCCCGCGTGAAATGCAACAACGGCTCTCGCTCTTAATACCGCTTCGCAGCGTTCCAATTCAGCTACGTTGGGATGTGCCACTGGCAAAGACCAGAGAAATCGCGCGAGACGTTCCACATCGCCGCTTTCTTCTAGTGTTTCACAAACGGTGGCGACTTGCGCGGCGCTGAAGGAAAGCGTCGGCAGCGGCAGCAGCGGCGTGGGCGCAGCGAGCTCGATGGCGTTGAGCGCGAGCGCGGGCGCGGGCTCGGCGCAGGCGGCGGGCTCGGCGGCGCGGTCGGCCGCCGCGGGCCCGCGGTGCGCCTCCAGGATGCGCGCGTGCAGCGCCGCCGTCGTGGACTCGTCCCAGGAGCCGCGCATCGGTGCGAGTGTGCGCGGCGGAGTCGCGCGCGGTCTGAGCCGGCTCCGCGGCCCGACCGGGGGCGTGCACGGCGGGCGCGCGCGATTGGCTATCGGTTACTGTGCGAGCCCTGCGGCAGCCAATCGCGCTCGCCGCCCGCTCGGGGGCCGGATAGCTTTCAACCGCGCGGCGGCGTGTATCCGGCGGGCGCGTTTAACGAGGGCGACGGGGCGAGGCCCCCCGCGCCGCCATGATCCGTCACGCACACCGCCCGCGCGCCCCCTCCCCCCGCGTCGCTCTGCCGCCGTCGCTCCGCGATCCCTCCATCCCACGCATCCCACGGCACCTCGATCGATTACTTGCAAACCTGCAATTAATAGCCTCCATATATTCATCCGGGTAGATTACCTACGTGCTGGTGTTTGCCTGATGTGTTGCTACCGATCGATAAACTCGCTATTTAGCCCCATGATCACAGACTGGATTGTGGCACGGGCATACACGAATTAGAAACAACGTTTAACTAACATGAACACTGGCGAACTTGTGCCTGCCTATTACACTTCAAATTAACGGACCCTCAACGTTACAATTCTTCTGATTGATCACACTTCACTGCATCAATCAGAAACTTAGACCACCTGAGACAATATCTTTATGTAGAGTCGTTACATAGTACCTATTCGGGGAGGTATAATAAATATAAACTAGAATAATCATCTTCTTTCATATCTTTCATACCTGTATAATCTAAGTAAGATGAAGTTCAACTTTAATGGTAGGTTATAAGTAGTTAACTATCAATACGCCGATATAGATACAGATATCAAGCATGTGGATGTGTTCAAATAATTTTCTTTCTAAACAGCCAAATAACGAACTGCAACGCTGTCCTGTCTCTCTGAGGGAAAATTAAATTTGACAAGCCAGAGATTTGAGAGATTCCTTTACAGAATCAACGATTTTAACAATGGAATGTACATTTGAACAACTAACATTCAAGCCAAGAAGTTTGAAAAAACGCCAACGATCAAAACCCTTCAACGCTCAAGTAGCCTCGCACGCTTTTCAGCGAGATTTCAGCGTGAAAGCCTTTCCAGAGTATTAAGTTATTGAACGGCAAACCACACCCCGGCTGAGCTGCAGGTGCCCCCCTCCGACCCACGCCCCCCACGCCACCCCCGGATCGTGTCGCGGGGCCCATTACGTTTGCATTTTACGTGGATGATATATTTTATGGAGTATTTTTGTACGTACCTACGTGGAAAACACCTACCGTTTTAGTTTGATTTAAAGATGGAAGTCGGCGCCGGTGGAGGAAGAGGGCTTTTGCTTAGTAGAAATTCTTTTGTAGCTTCTAACCTAACCTATTCTATTTAAAAACTTTGCATTAGTGCGTATGACCTACCTAAACAATAAGTAATTGACCGTCAACTAGTCTAAAAATAACTATGATAAATGTAGCCGTGGGTACATACTATACTACCTTTCTCTCATCGCCAATTCTTATCTTTGTAAGTTAGGTAAGTTCTGATATACCTATTTTAGACTGATTTCTAAACAATTATTTATTGAAGCGTAAGTTAAATAAGTCGGTATTAAGTAGGTATGTGTTTAAGTGATAACTTTTAAAGCTACTACACATCAACTATTAAATATCACATCACACGTACCTGCTCACACCGCATGTCTCTTTCACATCACACACTCACTCCTCCCAAGCTAACTACAACGCCATCTGTCAACAACTTCCAGTAAACTTTCATAGCAATAGCGAATTTGTGACACGTAATACAGCAGTTAGGTACCGACATTGCGTTGTTTCGCGGATTTGCGCACGATTTGCATTTTTCGCGAAGATTTCGCCGCCGATTTGATTAATGCGGCCAAATCTACTTACAGATTCGGTGAATTAATTTTCTAAGAACTTCTTTGGGTGCTAAACGTAATCCGTAAAGAATTTAACACAACAACGGAGCTGTTGGATTTATCCTATGGTTTCCAATAATAAAACTGTCCATCTAAGTATCTCGATCTCCTATTTTTATTTTTACTACAGGCATCTCAAAAAATACAGAAACACTGGTTGTGTTTTTTTTGTGAGGTGAATGAACCTTGACTTTTTTTCTATAAAATGTTTGTTTATGAAACAACGTTAGGGTTGTTTCTAGAACCTAAAGTCGCTGTGGATATTTAATATTTTAACTTAAGAATACGCTGAATGCACTCTGTAAATAATTATTTATTGTATTTTGCTCAACATAAACACAGATAGATACTACATAGGTACATACATAAATCACGTCTTTATCCCCTACGAGGTAGATAGAGCCTAAGGTAACAAGACCTAAAAGCCCACGGTTAGCATGATTGCGGGCGTATATACTTTGGTGGAAAGGTGAATTAAAATAGTGATGGGTTGCTAGCCACATTGCCTATACTTAACAGGATTCCTAAGATTTCGTCCTTAAAATGGAATAAAATGTGTAGTAAATAATAGAACATTGGAGTTACGCCCTTTTAGAATAAGCACAAATTAATAACTTAATTATAAATTAAATACAAGCCCTAGCGAAAAAATTAAACTGTCAGCATGTTCATCTTTTCAAACAAAATACAGAGAACCGTTAAAATTATAGGTTCAGAAATATGAAATATTGTCAATAATCAACTGGGGTATATAACCATAGCTACAGAAGCTATAAAAAATATTTAAAAAAAAATCAGAGTAAATTTTTTTTTTATATTTTCTATAGGAATGGTAGTATTATTAACTGTAATCATTCCTATAAAAAACATAAAAAAAAATTTACTCCAATTTTTTTTTTATATTTTTTATAGCTTCTGTAGCTATAGTTATATAGCCCAGTTGATTATTGTTAGGGGCTATCTGATACACCCTGTATCTCTACATTTCTTACATATTTTAGGAATAATGTTCACCTAACCCATCACTATTTTGATTCCCCATTCCACCTATACATAGGTACATGCTAAACGTGACCCTTAGGTTTGGTTACCTTAGGCTCTATCTACCCCATAAGGGCTAAAGACGTGAGTTATGTATATATGTATGTATGTATAATATATTTTATCATACATTTTATCACTAAGATGTTTCCTACCTAGATACTCATTAAGCAACACAGCTAAAATACAATAAATACCTACTTTAAGTAACAACAAGCAACCGGTCGTATTTATCTCTTCGGGTATTACCAAGATTAGAGATAGAAATGCATTAAGCAAATATAAAATATTCTTAAAGAGGGTCTTGTTTTTTCGAGGTAGAAGTTAAGTCCAAAGTTGCAGGGAGAGAGCGTGATTGAAAAGTTCTCTGAAGTAGGTAGGAAGAAGGTATCGATCATATTTATACACAAGACTAGCTTCTGCCCGCGACTTCGTCTGCGTAGAATTATACATTATAAACCTTCCTCTTTAATCACTCTATCTATTAAAAAAAGGCATTAAAATCCGTTGCATACCTGCCTGATTAATAATAAAAAAATTATCTCGATTTGAACTTCGGTTACCTATTTATTTCACACCTTATACCTACTACGCACATACGTTATATACGTTATTAAAGCGACGAAATCAACGTACACTTCAAAAATCGAAAGCGACTAGCTTCATTCGTATTTCAAAATAAGCTCTTAGAGGATCCTGATATCCTGGTACTTAAACTGTCCCTCCGTCTGACGCCTGATGCGAGTTTAACAGTTTTTACCCGTCCCAAAAAGTGCCTAACGCCGCTAAAGGAGTTTCCACTTCAAAAATATATTCCAGTCAGGAACCTTATCTCTGCAGTATCACAGAGATAGACCCTCGCACTATTTTTTTCCAGAAGTTGGATAGAAAATGCCGTTTTAGCTCTACAAGTTAACTTTAATACCGATAGCAGGCTGGTTCTACCACCGTCTTAACTTAATTCAACTTTCATCCAACGCCTCTAACATCTACAGTGTCAGCGCTCAAATATCTCTTATATACAGCTGGAGACTGCATATATACAGCTGGAGCTGAGTAAGTGGCCGCTGTAACGCGGTGTGATATTCGTATCGCGCGTTCGCCCGCAAAATCCTTCTGTTTAACACCGGCCCCCACCCGCCCCCCGGTCGATAAGGGGGGCCCCAGGCCCCTTTCAGCGCTATCTTTGTTTGGATGATATAAAATCTTCAGTGGGTGTGGTCTACAAAGCATGTCATCTCGTGATTGCCGAGCCATTGTACTGTTCCATTACTATGATTTATCACGCCGTATTTTCGCGCACGCGCTTTTATGTATATACTATTCTATTTATACACGGCTAGGGCCTTTTTACGTCCAATAAATACCCTCATCACTTAGCTAGGTCACACAAAAGACTATTCCGACAGGTAATTTGCGAACGTCCTCCGAAAATCCCACGCGAAGAATGACGGCGCAATCTCTAACGCATTGAGCAACGTCGAAATAATAAAACGCTGAAACGGCCACCGCATACGGCACAATACGCTATTTTGCATTTGTAAATTTGAAAGTAAAATCTGTGAGGCTACTGTGTCGCAACATAGTATTATGTTATTTGCTGTTGGAGGCTTGACGGGGCGATGAATGTGAGTCTTAGCGGAACGGGTTAACAGGTTCGCAGCTGCAGTGGGTCGGCGAGGCCCGCGAGGCGACGCGGCCGCGGCGGACAATGCCTCGTACGTCATGAAGCGCAGTTTACGGGCGCGAGGTATCGCTAGCGGTTTGACACATCGCTTAGCGAGACTGATTTGTGAAGGGTCATAACCTTTGAAAGGATATGCGACTTGATCTTACTTCGCTAGACGTTATTGGATACGCTCAAATTCGCCACGCAAGTTTATTTTAAATTAACATCTCACTTCTTTAAGGCCAATGTGAACAGACACCTAGGCAAACGTGTACCATCTTAGGCCTCCTCTTTGCCTTCCATCAAGCAAGATTGAAGTCAAACGTTAGCCTATTTTATGTTAAAAAAAACTTACGACATTAATAATAATAATAATAATAATAAACCATTTATTTCGGACAGAATCCATAAATTTATATATTAAACGCGAGTTTATCAAAATTACAGTTTCACAATTAACTCCGGTTAATTAATAGCATTGTATTGTACAAGTCGAAGCCGCAGACCGTGAAATAGAAACGTCGTAAAATCAATAGGCCTCCCCTATTTCCATTAAGCCGTTCACGATTGCAAAATGCCGTCAGACGCTCGGCTGGTCAACGTGAATGCCAAAAATGGAACTAGCAAAGTGATCACAGAGGGTTTAACCCTTCAAGCACGGTTAGTTACCCGTGGACTGGCGGCAGCCGCATGGTTAGGTGTAATCGCATAGAAAATTACCATTAGTATTTCAATATGGACATCAAAGTTTGCTGGAGACGATTCTTGTTCATTGACTCTCGTTTGTACAACGGGCATAAGTGTGTCAATTGATAGCCTAGTAAAAGATCCGGTGTACGAAGAGGTCCTGGGTTCGACTCCCCGGTCGGGGCAGAAATTATAGGCGTGACTAACATTAGGTTAGGTTTGTTTTATAAGTTTTCCAAAAAGTCAATATTTTAGTAGAAAATAAACGGTTGTCAAATAAAGTAAATAAATATCATGGGACAAATTACACCATTTGACCCAGTCCCAAACTAAGCAAAGCTTGTACTATGGGTACTAATAGGCAACGGATAAACATACTTATAATAATGTAGATAAATACATAACTACTAAAATAGGTACATACAACATCCATGACTCGGGCACAAACATTCATATTTCGTCTGTCTGCCCCTGCCGAGATTCGAACCCGGGACCTCTAGCTTCATAGTCAGGGTCACTAACCAACCACTAGACTATTCGCCGGTCGTCAATGTCAAAGTGTTTGTCTAAAGATGCATTTGAGAAATGTTGTTTAGCAAATGATGGTAAGCCCTGTATGTACGTATCTTCATAAAACAAATGCTTATGTATTTCAAAATTATGATTATGACCGCGTGTTGTGTGATTCTGCATTTTAACCTAGGTAACCTTTAATCCGCTTAACCTGGATAATCAAAATGGCGGCTAGCAAAAACTACCATTAGTGTTATTAAATGTACAAATGTATTGAGAGATTCGGATGCTAATGGGGCACAGAGGAATTACCAAATAGAGTGGTAATCCTAATTATAAATGCGAATGTGACTTGGTGTTTGTTACGATTTCACGAGTAAACTAATAAACCGATCTTGTCAAAATTTGTTATGGGAAAAGCTTGAGACCTTGGAAAGGATGTAGAAAATTGTATTGTTCTCGCGGGCGCGAGACGAAGTTACGGGCAACAGCGGCACCGCTTATGATCTGCCTTCTGCTAACTTAGCAATCGTTTGTCCTTATCTGTGAAAGGAAATGTCAAAGTGACAGATAAGGACAAACGATTGTTAAGTCAGCAGAAGCCTACAGAGCGTTTATGAATAAGGGGGCTGATATAAACGAGCATTCCAATTATATAAAACATTAATTTTTGCCGAACGGATAACCTAGTACTTAATTAGAGACTGATTACGAAGTTTGAGGGTTCGATTTCCTGCAGGGAAAAATATGAAAATACGAATGTTGGTCTTGAGTCTTCAATGTTCAATATGTAACTTATTTATTTATGTAGATATATTATAGATTAGCTGCTTGCCTAACTCTAGTGACCAATTAAAGTGCAGCAATCGCCAAACTGGCTTATATATGACATTTCTACTCTGTTGGTAATTCACTCTGTATAATGGGGTTGTTACACTGTTGCGTTCGACGTATAAGATAAGTGTGTATAAGGTTTGTATGTGTGTATAAGGTAAGATATTATCTATGGTGACGGTAGGTGGCGTAGGAAGTTGGTGTAGATGTAGATTGTAGAGACGTCAGTTTAATTTTATTATTACCGATAGTTAAGATTGTTAATAAAAGAAATTAACACTGCCCATTAACATATCATCAAGTCTGGAATTGAGATGAAAAACATACACAGGAGTGTTTTATCATACTGATTGTCATTAAACTTATAACTGATAGATTTAATGTTTATTTGTGTATTTATCCTAACAACTTTAAACAATATAGAGTTATACATACATAGGTACATACCTACATACTTTCTATTTGGTCTTGCGATGGTGTTTCTACAGTTTACATATATAGCTATAATGTGCGTACGTATAGCACGTATAGCTTTATAAAATTGACAGTAGGTAGCTACCGTTCGGTCATTGGAATGTAATACAAAAAAAAATTGACAATGTAAACAAGTATGACATACCTACTACATACCCAATTACGTCTATATTCCTCACATGGTAGACAGAGCCTAAGGTAACAAGAACCAAAGGCCACACTTAGCATGATTGTGTTGTGGGCGTATAACTAAGTGGAAAGGGGAATCAAAAATCATCAGAACCAGTGTGACAACTTACGCATTCCTCGTAGGAGGCGAACGGAACAATGTAACTGTGCCTTTATACCAATGGTTGCTTATTATAAATTAAAGATCGTGTTTTTGCAAGCTTTAGTGATTGCATTGAAAGGTTTTATAGTTAGCAGATTAAACTATGCATAGATCAAAAAGCCTCAGGTTTATTTATGTGGTCAAATTGAAGTTATCTTGGCTTAAAACTTTGTACTTATGCCAAAGCTTCTTGTATTTTTTTATTTAGACTCAAAAATGGACATTATAAAATCATCGATGGTGATAAGAGCACGAGGGAACTACACATTATATGTAGGATGGGTGACATTGCAAGTACAGTCAACAAAAAGTACCGTCAGCAAAATAAAGCCTGTATCCTGTCCTGTAGCTTAAATATCGGCAAAAAATTCAAAAATAATTCGTAATAGGTAACCGTTACGAGAAAAAAAGTTTCCAAGCGCACAATCCATACAGCAATGCAGTAGTTAGTTAGTTGGTTGATAAACTTTATTTTCAAATAAATTGTATGACATTTCCTCTCTATTGGTTAATTTATTTACGATCTGCGATATCCGGTCGTTGAATTTTATTGCCATACGATTGTGTCATGGCTACACTAATATTTCATTATACTTCATTTAATTTAGGATGAGAAACCACAACATTATATTGCGGCTCGTGAACTGTAATCTCTTAACAATTTGTACTAGTGTAACAATTAACGACACGCAAATAAAGTGACATTAAAACAATTTTATTATGCGGCTGCCAAACTATTGCACTGTACTAATTGCTAGGTAAAAAATAGTTGACCAGACGCAATATAATGTTATTGTGGTTTCTCATTCTAAATTAAATGTAGCATAAGTGTCGGAACGCAAGGCGTATCCCGAATAATATCTAGCGGAGTAAACCACTATCCTCCCAAATTCGAAATACAAAGTTGGAATATTACCGTCTCGCTCACACTAACAGTGTTTGTTAAGAGTGAGAGGGGCGGTGAGAAAACACGGAATTTCGCATTTGGAACGCTTTAGTGCTATGAGCTGCGCGCGCGCAATGCGAAATAACGCGCTATTGTCGCTGGACACCCACAAAGGGGCATTTGGCGCGGGCCTTCCGCTGTTACGCGGGGTGGTGCGGGCGACGAGAGGTAGCGATGTTGTGATAACCTTTCCGGTAGGAATAAAATTTGACTGTACCTAAAAAAGTAAGGCCAAGGGTAAAATATAAAGAACTTCACTCTTTGTCGGTCCCTTGTTTAATGCTCCTCTCATCTACTCAAAGGTTAACTGGTAGAGATCCCTTATAGGGATAAGTTCGCCTTTGTGCATATACAATACAATACAATATAAATACTCTTTAATTGAACACCACAAATCAATACAAAACAATACAGAAACAAAGAACAAAGTATACAATAGGCGCATAATATTATTGTTGTTTTTTTTAAATTGTATCTGTAAATATCAAATGAATCAAGAAATTTTACTTCTTGTTTTTTAATGTTTACTTTTTACGTTTTACCGTTAGAAATTTCATTTCTAAACGACACTAAAAATTAGAACTTATAGTAAAATCCGAAAAGTAAAGCTATGGCCGGGAATTGTACCCGGGTCCTCGTCATTCCGTGACGCGTGCTATACCCCTACACCACCCATAGCTGGTGAGTAAGCCTCCTAATTTTTCTATCTGTTACCAACTGTCACGTGACCTTGTTACTATGCGAATGATGTGAGTTTCCACGGGAGTTTGTAAGTGTGCCGTACAGACACATCATCAAATAAGTAGCTGTAAGTTTTTGTTTGTTTTTTTTTGTTGTTTTTTGATTGCCCTGAAAACCAGCGTCAGACATAGGTAGCCCTTGTCTAACATATGCTGAGCGGCAACCTTTTTGGTGTTTTTACGATGTTTTTTCGTACGGTTTTTGTTTTTTGTTGTTTTTTTTTTCTTGCACCGAATAAACTTTTTTCTTTCTTTCTTTCAAACCGAACTTTCGGTCTCGGCAAAAAACACGTTTCGGTCGGACACTACGGGAGTGTACTTCCTTAGTCGAATACACTACAAGAAGGCTCAGCGTTTACATCTTGCACCGCAGCCCGCTCTGCCTTTGTCCGCTTCTAAAGTAATTTCGCGTTTATGGTTTATGCGCGATGCTCGGGCCACGAGCTCCATGCGATACCAGTGCAATGCTTTACGGTAAAGTTACATGTCTAGTAAGTTAACATGTAGGTAACTACCTATCTTGTACTTAGAAGAAAAAGTGTTCCTAGTATAATGTGTATAAACATTTTTAATAATAGTAGATTGATAAACTAGGGTTGAAATATACCCATTTCACCTGAGATATGAACGAGGGTGAAATGGGTAATTTCATCCGAGTTGAACACTCTACTTTTCATTTCGAATATGAGGAAATTAAAATTTCACTAACGTCGCATGGTCGCATTTAATATTTGTTACGTTTGTCATTCTCTTCCCGCTCTTTTTTCTATTGCGCGATTTGCGCGCATTGCGCATTTCTTCTGCGCACCAATGGCGGCCGGCTAGTTTTTTTTAAAACTTGCAGACACGGAGGTCGCTATCAATTAATTGTCGACTTAAATATTTTAAGCTAAAAAAATTACCGAACGTAATAATTTCTACTAATTCTCGTTGTATACGCTTGCATAAGCTTATATATAGCGGGAATGTTATTTTAAGATTATTTTGCCTTTTACAATTAAAAAGGAACTATTAGTATAGATTATTATTTTAAACATAGATTACATGGCTGTATACGTATTTCCATTGCTATGTACCTCATTTGGATTAGCTAGAAAAAAAAAATACTTTCAACCCAAGGGTCGCGATGAGTCACTTTCAACCCTATATCCAGATAATCAATGACCTACTTTCAGAGTATGAGAGATGAAAAATACCAAGCGCCCTTAGAATATTACCTTATCGCGAATTTAAAACCACCTTGCGCAGAATGTTGACTGAAAAATGTTTCTCCAGTATTAACGAATTTTTAAACCACAAATTTGAAGATTTGCATTGCATGACAAAAGATAATATTGTTTAGTTTAGTTTAATTTAAGAAAATTTATTTGACATTATATTCAATGACATTAATAGTTTTATCTTAATAAATTCACAATGACATTATATAAATTTTATGGGTATCAAAGATAATGTTATTCTTATCGACCGAGTGACTCAATCACTGACCTTAGATTTTCACATGCCTCACTTGGCTGAACATGTTATGGGCAGCAATACTATTTATAAGATCTTATGTAACCATATGTTCATTGTGAATAAAAAATATTATTATAATTATTATTATTATCTATCATCGTAGTGTTGATACGGGTTTTGTTAAGAGTGCCAGTGTTTTAAGATTTCAAATCTACATACATACAATCATCATGTCTTTGTCTTTACCCTATACATACTTTTTTTTGAAGTGAAAACTTCTTAAGTGGCGCTGAGCACTTTTTGGGATGGGTAAAAAATGTTAAACTCGCGTCAGGCGTAAGACGGAGGACGAGTTTAAGTACCAGGATATCAGATCCTCTAAGAGCTTATTTTGAAATACGAATGAAACGCGTTCGAATTTTGAAATGTTTTTTTGTTGAGTCGTGGAGCAACAGTACTAGGGCATCAGCACAGTTGTAAATACCTCGACGTTTCGGACGCGACTTTGCATCCATGGTCTCGAGAGATCAAAACGACGGACGACGGTCAACGGTGGTCGACGTACGTCGAGGTATTTACAAAAATACATATTTTATTTACGTGATTAAGTCCTGTTATAACTGTTCTATTACATTTGAAATTTGCCATGAGCTTTTCGGTTAAGGAAAACATCGTGAGGAAACACTGCACACATCTGCTAAGAAATTCAATGATGTGTGTTAAGTTCCCAATCCGCACTGGGCCCACGTCGAAACTATAGCCCAAACCCTCCAATACATGGAGGAGGCCTATGCCATGAGGCACGCCGAATTATGCGATAATTGAAATAAAAAAAATACGAACCTGTAAGTACCTACCTACTGAAATTGTAGCGAATTCGGACGGAATAAAAAGGGCTATATATATATTATAACTTTTCTATCTTGTAGGTAGTTAATCATAGGTAGGTACCCTATACGAGACCCGTATCGGAGCAACTAACATGCTTGTCGTTCGCGACACCGCGCGCGCGCAACCGCAAAACGACGCTTGATTCACGACCCGTCATTTTGCATCACGGCTGCAATTACGAGGATTGCAAGTGATATATTTACTGCAACAAAGTCGGGGCGACATTGTGGCTAAGGAGGTGAAAACACGGCATTTGACACAAATTGACAGAATCCCAAACTAAGCAAAGCTAATTTCTAAACGACACTGAGCATTCGAACAGAAAAATCCGAAAAGTAAAGCTATGGCCTTGCTATGGCCAAGAATTGCACCCGGCAAGCTTATTACGTAACTCGCTCGCGATCACCATCGTCTTCATTTTGACAGTTCATGTATGGGCTGACAATTGGCATCGGAATCAGCTAGCTGTCACATTCATACTAGAACTGTCAAAATGAACACGATGGCGATTGCGAGCGAGTTACGTAATAAGCCTGCAGATCCTCATCATTCCGTGATGCGTGCTATACCGCGCTACCCACCCATAACAGGGGCCTTACCATGACGCCTTAATGCGATTCAGTTTAGGTTCGCTCGCTGTCAAATTCATGCTAAAAGTGACAGCTAAAACTTGAACTGAGTCGGAATTAGGACGTCATGGTAAGGCCCCAGGTAAAGCTAGTTAGCATAAGCACAGCAGCACAGGCAATGGATAAACAAAAACATATTTTATACTATAAGCTTCTGCCCGCGATTCGTCCGCGTAGAATTGGACCTAAGAACTGTCGACAGTATATTCTGCAATATTATCTATCTATTTAGCTATCTATCTATCTATTAACGTCGCGACTCTAGGCAGCTACGACCTTTGACATGTTTATGTGGGAAGTATGCAATTTTCCGGGATAAAAAGTATTCTGTGTTTTAATTCAGTGTACCAGCTATCTTCGTTTCAAATTGTATCCAAATCCGTCTAGTCGTTTCAGCGTGAAGAAGGAACAAACATACACGGTCACTCACTTACATCCTCAAATCCTCATTCACAAACTTTCGCATGCATAATATAGCATGTAAAAACATATATATTTCGCACAGGCTTAACTATCTTGCACGTAAGTAGCAGATTAGCAAGGTAAATATACAGTAACCATCTCCTGGGATATATATTATATATTCCGTGGCAGACTGACACAAATGAAATTTACCCCACCAAATATTCTTCAAAAATGACACAGCCAATTAAGATGATCTCATGGCCCAGCTAAATCGTTTTAAAGCAATAAGCCCGTAACACATTCCCGGCCGCAAGGTGCCTCGTAAACTGATCACGGCTGATGTATGGAGAGCTGCGCAGGCGCATTGTGCGCTGCGGTCGACTCGCGGCGAGATTGGTTGGGAACCTAACCTGAAAATTTCATTTTAGCTACAAGCTTTTGCTGACTGTACTTTTTGTTGACTGTACTTGCATTTTCAACATGAAACTACCGTGAGACTCACACATAATTACAACAAACCGGATAACTCACGTATAAAAGCCGAAGGAATGCTCCGACAATTGTTGGCGCGCAGTGTTCGTTTCGCTGCCGCCGGGGCGAGCGCTCTCTGATGATTTTTCACTAAATTGACTGAGCAAGCGCGGCGTTTTGAAACCAGTAGGCTTATTGCCTAACTCGCTCGCAATCGCCATCGTGTTCATTTTGACAGTTCTTGTATGAATGTGACAGCTAGCTGATTCCGATGCCAATTGTCAGCCCATACATGAACTGTCAAAATGAAGACGATGGCGATTGCGAGCGAGTTAGACAATAAGCCTACATGTTTGTACACAACCTCGCACCAAATACAGATTCCAAACTAAAATTACACCGAACGAGCCCCAACGCGATGGCAATAAAAATTAATAACAAATTAAACGACAACATTAAAAACGAAAAAACCGAAAAGCGTTTCAATAACAATAATATTTTAAGAGATCTCTTAGCCAGTAAGAGTTATTATACTCTGCAAGAATACTTTGATGACAAAAATACATAAATTAAATAAATTAAACAAATTCTGGTCTGCCTTTGTCCCATCTAATGCAATGCTAATGAATTAAAAATAAATACCTAATGCAATGCTATTAAATTTAATTGTAATTAAATTAAAGTGTATTTATATCTATATAGAATTAAACTTAAAATTAATAAATTAACTAAATTTTGAATTGTAACCAAATGATCTAAACATAAATTATATTGACATAAGAATCTAATAATAATTAAATTACGTGTAAATTGTGTATAAATTCGTTATAATATTATTATGTGTACCTATGCTATTATATAATGTTATAATTTAGGTTTAACTTTTAATTTTTTGCAATGCCCTTCCAGGGCTATTCATAATGTATTTTTTGATGATGCAAATAAATGAAATTGAAATTGAAGGACTACGGAATAGTCCGAAACAATTGTCGGAGCATTCCTTCGGCTTTTATACGTGAGTTATCCGGTTTGTTGTAATTATGTACTTGCATTGTCATCCGTCCTACATTTGTACCAAATTTCAAGTCAATCGGACCAACCGTTGAAGAGTTGCCTCCTGCGGAGACGGTCCCGGCGGACCTCCACAATTCTACTACCAGATTATTGTCGTCATCTGACATAGGTACACATGTATGAAAATTTTCAGCTCAATCGGATGAAGATATCTGCTTCAAAATTGAGTCGCAAGATTCCACTCGGACTAACATACATACATACATTGCAAATTAATATAAAGCTATTAAATTATTATCTATACATATAATAAAGCTGAAGACGATATTTAGTTAGGTACCTGGGTATTTATTATGTTCATTAGGTAGGTTAATAATATAAAGCTTGTAAAAAAACGTTTTCATTTGATGCGCTTGGTGTAAGTGTTCGATCAAAATATACGTCAATTCAAAATCAAAATCAAAATTTATTTGGCAAATAGGCCGCCAAAACAATTGAGAAACACTGAGATATATGCACAAAGCCGGACCTATCAATTTAAGGGATCTCTTCCAGTCAACCTTTGAATGGATGACAGGAGTATTGTTTTAGGGACGGACGAGTGATTATAAAATTACAAATAAAAAAGCCACTATACATAACTTTACCGAATTTAATACATCTTATTTTACTAATACTATAAAGGCGAAAGTTTGTATTTAAGTTTGCATGTGAGGATGTTTGTTGTTCTTTTATTTTAGGTACCGATTTTGGGTGCGACCAAACCGCCGCGTATACGCAGTGACGTGTCGTATGCGTCACGTTTTCTCACCGTTTCTTCATACATTTTGTTGCGATTCCGTAACGTCACCGTTTTTTAAGCGGCGGTGTGGTCGCACCCTTTATTGAAATTTGGTATAATGATAGTTACAGTCCCGGGAAAGGAACAATAAACTACTATATACATACAACCTATAAATCTGTGCCTACCCCTGTGGGAAAGAGGCGTGACGGTATGTTTGTATGTATGTATGTATAAATATAACACGTAAAATAAATAAAGAACACAATAAACAAAGGAACGTTTAATTTTAACTTAAGAATATGGTATGAGAGATTTCCTGATGGAGATGCCTTGTAACGCAAAGTATCAATCAATTTTGTCATCATTGATTGACTCATCAACATGTGTACGTTAATTTTAGCCCGGAGAACAGACGAATATTCAACTGTGCCCAGCCGGATAAGAACCGTGGGTAAACCGGGGAACCGCTTGTATAAACTAATTCCAAGCTGAGAGCATCAAAATCAGCGCAGCAAGATTATGGAAGATTAGCGCCCTCTGTCTAAGTGCATTAACGCACACAAAACAAACGCACGGGCCATTTCACGAACCGCAGCGTGTGTGTCTCCATTGTTATAGACGGCACGTTAAAAACAACATTAAAAGATCTTCAAATCGTTCAATTAATTACTTAACGCCAACTAATAAAATATACACAAAAACTAAAATAATGAGTCTTAATCAACTGTACACTTACAACATTATCTTACGAGCGAATAGACAAATTGACGTTCCAAATTAGATCAGGGGCCTTACCATGACGTCCTAATTCCGACGCAGTTCAAGTTTTAGCTGTCACTTTTAGTACGAATCTGACAGCATGCGAACCTAAACTGATTCGCATTAAGACGTCATGGTAAGGCCCCAGCTCTACAACAAGTCATTTACCTATATAGAATAAACGTTTTCATTTTGAAAAGTACCATGAAAATCATCGGCTCTGTGCCCAAAGCGTTACAAATCCCGTGAGACAATGGACGTGCGCGCAGATTTTCCTAACCCCTTGTTAGGAAGCATTAACATTCAATAAGCCGTGACAAGTAACAACGGGCCTCACTACGACAGTAGATATTCATCCCGCTCATACTTATGGTGTTTAATAGGAGAGAGAGAGACAGAATGACACGAGGTTTGAATTTCGAATTTGGGAGTAGAGTAGACCTCAGATTTAAGTAAAAGCGAACGCAGTTGCAAATAAACAAATCTAGGTATATTTTCATTGGTCATAATTACTCGGAAGTCTTTTTTTTCATACATATATAATGTGCTTATAAGCACATTACACATTTAGCGTAAAAACGGCGAAACAAAAACAAAATTGTGTTGCTCTGAAAAGAGAACATTTTTATTAATTACAATGTTGCAAACATAAATCATATCATGTAAAATATAAACTAAACACTCTACCTGAAAAGAGAAACAACATCAAATGCTAATATTTCGCATATTCTTCTATTTATTATAATTATTCAAATATCTGCAACATTACGTTTTTAAGTCTAACTGACAGCTTTCAAAGACAAGCCCATGGACAAGTTACATACCGTTACGTTACGCCTCTTTCCCACAGGGGTAGGCAGCAACCACTTTGTTCCACTTGCTACGATCCTGACATATCTCTGTCGCTTCATCCACATTCATCAATCTCTTCATACATGCTCGTCAGTGCTTTTTTTCATACATACATAATATACATAAATCACTTCTTTATCCCTCACGGGGTAGACAGGACCTAGAGTGACAAGACCCAAACGCCACGCTTAGCATGATTGGGGGCTTAGCTTATAGGTGGAAAGGGGAATCAAAATAGTGATGGGTTGCTAGCCGCATCGCCTGTAATAATATGATTCCTAAGATTTTCGCCCATTCCCTCGATGGGCTTTTACCATCTGCGCGGGGAGAGAAAGTAACTGGTACATTCTATGTTCTATCTTTGCTCCCAGACCAGCATAGAAAGTAAATCGTGTGTTTTCAAGAATTTTGGAAATGTCATCAGAATCCAGGATTAGGTTGGATTAGTTACTTTATGAAATGTATCGCAATCTAATCTAATCTAACTAATATTATAAATGCGAAAGTTTGGATGGATGGTTGGATGGATGTTTGTTTGTTACTCAATCACGCCAGAACGGCCCAACAAATCTGAATGAAATTCAGCACATACATAGAGAAAAGTCTGGAATAGCACATAGGCTACTTTTTATCCCGGAAAATTCCCGCGGGTTAGCGACAAACGAATTCTTAGCAGACGAAGTCGCGAGCAACAGCTAGTCATTTATAAAAAACTGCTTCAGTAATAAATCGCTTTATGACAAACGAAAATTATATCAAACTTCCGGAACTGCAATTTTATGGGCCAAAATACTCCGTTAATTGATGACTCTGGGTACAGTCTAGTGTTGGTGTTGCTATTATCTCGCTCACCTGGAACGCCGCGCGAGGAGGCGTGATCCGCTTACGCTCTGACTGACAGTTGACAGTTGACAGATGACAGCAGGGGTGCCGCGACGGGTGGCGACGATGATTGCTACTCGTAGCAATGGTTACAATAAGGTTTATGTAAAAATCGGAGAGACACGAGAAGCAAAGATTTTCCTTGTACTTGAAGCTTAAGATAAAAATAAAATAGTGGGAATGATTTAATTTGCCCGATTTTCATATGCCATAATGATAATTTGTCATAAGTTTTCATTTGTCTGAAATCGATTTTTATTTCAGGAGCCTTAAAATGGCCACCTGTAGTCTGTAAATTAGGTTAGTTTCATAACAATCCTTTCCAGTCATAACAGTTGTAGTGAAAAGATAGTTATAACAAAATAAATGATTATGGCAAATAATTTTGTGGCATATGAAATTAGGACATCAGGGAACCAAAATGGTTAGGAGATAGGTTGGTAGGTACTTAATACTAATCGAATTACTTAAAAGTGGCTACTTTGCCAGCAAAATAGTTATGAATTAATCGGATCACTCACGTCTCAAAGCCCATCTAAGTTTCATACTAATTCGTGGTCCTTCTTGGCGGATCGCTTCCCGGAGTGTTTGCCTAAGTAGCAGCGCAGCGACACGAACACTCTACATGAGTGATCCGTTTATTTAACAATATTTTTATTTTATGGCAGTTTCATGTTAAACTATTTCGTATCCAAAAGAGGACGCCAAAAGATTTAGAAATATGGGACGAGGTCTATTGTGTTATTTAAGAGACTGTAAGCCGTTTTTATAATTTTCATTAAAGGTATTATTTTGATTGAGTTATCATCATAATTAGCTCTATGTCTCTATTTTTTTTGTTGGCACGTACACATTAAAAAAAAATACTGAATGTATTTTTTATTTGTTATAAACCCGTACGCTGCGGGATAATTTTCACAACCAGTATTAGGTTCATTTCTTTATTTGTTCTGGTCATGTTCGCAACTTTTTTACAAATTAATCAGCAAGTAATATAGTCCCTAGCGACTAACTGAGGGTGGATTAAATCCTACTTACTTTACACCCGCGAAACTAATAACTAATCTAAAAGGAACCTTATTTTGTTTCCATAAGAGCCAGGCTTTTATTTGTGAGTTGCAATACACATGTTTCAATCTGCAAAAAATACTGGCCACTTGCGTTTTTGAAAATGAAGCAGCCTTCAAACATGACTCTTACCACCCCGGAAGAAAGGTCAGCATTATTTAATAGATAAATTTGAAATTGGAATAGCTATCCTGGCCATCAGCTGTCAGTTAAGGATGTCCATTTCGAACTAAAATGTGTTTTATAGAGCAGTTAGTCTATGGTTTGGTTTTATTTGTAAGTTGGCGGCTTGGCAAATGTTGATTTTAGACTAAAACAGGGGCGAACTAATCGCTTGTGGGTGCCGTACTAAGCTCATCGGGTTACTAGAATAATGTTTGTGTTTGCTTTAAGCTTATATTTGGCGAGGGGTAAGTAGGAATTAAAAGTATAAACCTATATAACACGTACGTGTTCCCGCGATGTATTTGGTAGAGCTTTATCCCTTGATATGGTTAAGAATGGCATATGGAATGTATTTTCTACCAACATTTCTACTATAATCATAGACAATTTTAATGCTAACGTTCTTAACCAATAACACAAGTCAACAGTACATATACATAAAATACATAGTTACTGAAATTGATGCTAAATAGGCACTCGGTATCGGGGTAAAAAAAACACTGGCAAGTATTTTTTAAAATTTTTTGGTGAATCATTTTATTTTTAACTAGCGACCCGCCCCGGCTTCGCACGGTATATTATGCATGTATTATACATATAAACCTTCCTCTTGATTCACTCTATCTATTAAAAAAACCGCATCAAAATCCGTTGCGTAGTTTTTAAAGATTTAAGCATACATAGGGACAGAGAAAGCGACTTTGTTTTATACTATATAGTAAAACGTTCAAACTCTATTTTTGAAAACATAGCCCCATTGATACTGTCGATTTTGCCTAAAACGCTACGAATAAAGTGTAAACTAAATCCACAGTCAAACTGACCAGAGACCATTTTTATTTTTTTAAGATTGCTTTACAGCTCGTGTTCCATAATCTGTGGTTTAGCCTATGCCTTCAATGGGAGATCACCACCTACGTATTGAAAAGGTGTCGGTCCATGGATAAACTGTATAAATAGTCCGATTTGCCTTTGAAAAGATAAAGGTGTCAAACAAAAAATATCAATGACCATGGGACATGAGACATGCTTCTTAAAAGTATCTGCCCAGCATTAATGGAGAGTGGTCCATTGGACAAAAGAGTAGAACACACACATACATAACACTCTTAGACAGCCATATTTGAACTTGATTATAGGTGAAAAACTTAAGTAAATGACCTGGGCCCTACTTTATAAAGCTACAGGTTACAATTTACGAGCGGAAGTCTCTATCTAACACATAGGGTCAGAAAGAGACTTCCGCTTGTAAATTGTGACTTGTAGCTTTATAAAATAGGGTCCTGGGGCCCGATTTTTGAAAGCACATGTGTGAAAATACCACTAGAAAGTGGTGAAAAATTGTGCTGGATTTGAAATACGTGGCAAGCAAGGGGACAAGACCTAAACTAAAAGCCACGTTAAACTAAACGCGGAGGAGGTTAGACTCTATTCACTCCGCGGCTGACCGCACCGTGGTATGGGCTTGTTTCAATATACTGAAATAACGAGCGTCTGTGATACAAGTCTTGTTTAGCTGCTTAGACGCTGATGTCTTTTCTGCTGCTGATGTTTCTTTTCTATAAAATTGTGTGTATGCTCTTATATTTGTGTCTTGCAAAATGAATAAATGTCTTCTTTCTTTCTTTCTTTCTTTTTTAGACACGCAGCAGCAGACTCCAGCCTCTTGTGACTCGCACCACCCTCGTTGCTAACAACATATAAGCCGATTACCTGTTGTCCGGCCGTCATCCCACCGACTGGCGACAGTGTCACGGTGACAGTCCAACAGACAGACAAGTTGTGTATTACCAACTTGATATTACACTCCAGTGGATAGGTCCACTCCCAAATTTGAAATTAGAAGTTCGCATCATACCGTCCATACACTCTCCCATTAAACGCTATAAGTGAGAACGGGACGTCACTATTTGAAATTCTAATTTCTATGTATAAGGTTAGGACTTAACACAGAAAGCTTTCGATGCGACGTTACTTCAAAGCAGAGACAAAACATCGTTTTTTTGACTTAGCCGTTCGTAGAACTATGTCTACTATTTATTTGATCGGAAACTCTGATACTTATACGTATACTGGTGTATATACTACTTAAACTAAAACTTTTATATTAATAGAATAGAATAGAATAGAATAGAATAGAATAGAATAGAATAGAATAGAATAGAATAGAATAGAATCAAAACGAAAACGAAACGCAGTTAGCGGCAGGATTTTGTTTGATTCTATCTAAATCTAAATTAAATAACTGAAATAGAGGCGGCGGCACATTACAGTGAAACCCGAGTCGCGGATTAAAGCGCACACGCACCACAAACATAACCTGTCGATGGTTAAAATGTGAACTAAACTCACCCCATACTATTTCGCTCTCAGTGCGCGACAGCAGCGCCAATTTAAACTGTAATGGTAAGTTTGTAGAGCGGTAATGGTGCGTAATTGGTCGGAATGACCGGTGTAACTAGAGCTTGTAGCGTTCGATGTTTAAATTAATTAACGAATTATACCACGGATGAGGGTAGCTCGATAGAGAAATCTAAGGGGCGCCCAACATGGAAATAAGAGATCCCGTCGTAATGTTCTAATTTAAAACTGCTTTTTTTTTGTTAATATTTGATTAGCCTTTATGTCTGACGTTCGATCCCTTTCATTTAACGTTTTTGATTATATGATAATATTAAATTGTTACGCATGTTATTTAATTTTCAAATTTGATACGTTACGTCTAAATGAGCAATGAATATGAGGTAACTATAATGTGAAAAACTTAATTAAGTTGTATGTAGTAAGTACAGAACTGATATGGGACTTGAATCATTTTTCTAATTTGGAACGTCAATTTGTCTATTCGCACGCATTACTCACACATACAACAGGTCATTTACTTAAGTTATTCACCTATAGCGGTTTTGGGAACGTATTCCATTTTAGTTTTTAGTTGTTAATTCTTATTTCATTTTTTTTATGCAATTTTCTTGTTTGGTTTTCTCTTTCTGTGTTTAATAAAGTCACATACTTACGTTTAAGTAGTTGTAGTACTGACTAACATTAGAAATGTAACAACCAAACCAAGATAGTTCTGAAATATAATATACCTAAAAGTGTCGTCGCGATTAGAGATTAGTTAGGTACACAACTACAAGCTCAATACACACAGATGTTAAAAATAAATCTAAAAAGCGGCCATGCTGTTTTCATTTTAATAATCCAACAATATCTATGTAACAAAACGCAACATGAACGCATCGCATTACTAAAACTACATTAAAATTAACAATTCACACTCACACCCCATTGTGATTCGGATTCGAAATACGAATGGGACTCTCCCCTCCATGCGGGAGCAATGAATACCGCTTTACATGGCTGCCATAATTACGAGTCGACACAATAGAGTGGCGCAGTGTTGCCACAATGCCGAATGTGTCAACTAGGGTGCGTTCACAATTTCCGGGCGTCCCGGGCGATACCGGTTCGGAATCGAAATGTTGTAACCTGGTTACTGTAATGTATTGCGAATGTGCTGCGTCGATGCTACGGAACGGAAATAAGTGGGATGTTTTAGGAAAAATTGTGTATTAAACTATAATAGGTACATAAGTAATATTTAGATACGTACCTATTATGAACGTCTTAGGAAACATGTTATAGGCGACGCGGCTAGCAACCCATCACTATTTTGATTCCCCTTTCCGCCTATACGCCCCAATCATAGGTACTAAACGCGGCCTTTAGGTCTTGTTACCTTAGGCTCTGGCTGCCCTGTAGGTCTGTCTGATAAAGGTGTGATTTATGATTATCAGACTATATACAACAATATACACAAAACAATACAATACAAATACTCTTTATTGAACACCACAAATCAGTACAAAACAATACAGAAACAAAGAACAAGCTAGAGCGGTCTTATGGCTGTAGACATTATTATAGTGACATAACATAAATTGTACGAGAATCTATGTATCTATGGCATTTTCGACTCCCATGGTGGGGGTCGCACCTCACGCCAAAGTTTCAATACTAACAAGTCTGCTACAGATCATCTCCAGTCTATCTTATTTTAGGTCCGGATTGGAACACCGTAGAAGACACCATTGAACTTATTTAGGTACAGGTGTATGCAGATTCTTCACCATGTATTGCATGCTGTGATCGGTGAACGTACATACATATTTATATTGTTCCGTATTGTAAACGAGTTGACAAATATTTTCACTCATTAATCGACTTGTAAGATGAGTATAATTAAAAAAAAAAGAAATATTGATCGTTGTTATTATTAAACATTGAACCGCGCAAGTGCGGGACTAAATTGAGATTAAAAAATTTATGGCGCTGTCAACAGCAAAAGACCTTGAGCAGCGCCACTCTTCATACATACGGTTCGCGTGCCTGTTAGTAAAAGAGAAATAACTAATATTCCGGCAGCTTGGCGCGCGTCTAAAATCTTGCAAATAAGACACAAATAATCCTACTAATATTATAAATGCGAAAGTTTATGAGTGACGATGTGACGATGTGAGTGTGTATGTTTGATCCTTCTTCACGCTGAAACGACTGGACGGATTTGGATAAAATTTGGTACGAAGATAGCTGGTACCCTAGATTGAAACATAAGCTACTTTTTATCCCTGAAAATTGCATAGTTCTTGCGGGATAGCAATAAACATGTCAATTGCTAATTTTAGGCGGACGAAGTCGCGGGCAGAACCTAGTAAGAAATAAAAAAAAGGTTGGATCATTTGTGAAATATGACTCGTTAGCCGTTTATTGCAGACCCATACGTCGAAAAAATAAAGACAGAACCGTTTAATGATGGTTTTAAGACCAATCTTTGCAATTATTTGCTATCGAGCCGATCCGATTTTGTTACATTATGTATCGAGTTCGTCCCGCGTCTTTGAAATATGATGAAAATTAACATTTTTTTTTTGTGTGTAGTTTTTCTTAAAAAAGTGCTTAAATAACATCAATTTCAACAAAATCAGGTGTTGTCAGCCTCTTAATGAAAAATCTTTGTAGGGGCGTTCAATTAAACTAACCCAACCTGCAGAAATATTCCGGGGAAAATCTGAGATGTACTTACCTATATGGACAAAAGTAATTCATAACAGACGCGACCTTTTGTCTAATTGATTTTAGCTCTTAAGAGGGTGCATCGGTGCTGAGCTCGCAACGTCGCATTTTTGGTGATTTTTTGCGATTATTTCACAGAAATTGAATGAAAGTATCAAATATCCGTCTGTAGTGCACTTCGTTTTTAGTGTATTAATGTGTCTAATGCAATAATTCATCGTGATGGACTTTTATTTTCTTATTAAACGAGATATAGTATTTTATCCCTTTAATACTAAAATAAAAGTCCATCACCATTAATCACTGCATTGGACTCATTAATACACTAAAAAGGAAGTGCACTACAGACGGATATTTGATACTTTCATTCAATTTCTGTGAAATAATCGCAAAAAATCACCAAAAATGCGACGTTGCGAGCTCAGCACGGATGCACCCTCTTAACTGCATCCAACAGGCTTATTGCGTAACTCGCTCGCAATCACCATCGTCTTCATTTTTGACAGTTGATGGCGAGGTTGGTTTCAAAATGAAAACAATCGTTCCATCGCAAAATCGTTGTACGGTAAAATGAAACCGTCACTAACCAAAAACCACCCCAAAACAAGCGGGTTTCAATTCAAAGAAACATGGAAGCTGTAGAACGTATGTAACAGTATGTAATCGTAATTAAATTTACTATAGCCACCCCAACCCCCGCAGGGTCGTTATACCATTACAAAATGACTTCCAACAAAAGAGGGTGTCACATACAATGACTATTGCTTCTGCTAACCGTGTCACCAGTTTTTTATAGGAACTGTTTGGTTATGTAGAAGGGAGGATGGTAGGTATACGATCTTATTTAGCTTCGCGCGTACCATCTTTTTGGATGTTTCTCACTTTTGTCTATGGATAAAACAAAACATTTCTTCAGACGTTTATTATTTAACGAGTAGATGCGGAATTAGGTACAAAACTATTTTATTTAATTTGAAACTAAACAAAAAATAAACCGATGCTAGAATCGACGAAAAATATTGACATAAAAAAACTGTACTGTAAAACCTAAGATATATTTTTTTAATTGGCCAGGTGTGTCTCGATTGACGGATAATTCTTTACTTATTCTTATTCCGTAATAATAATATTATTTGAGTGAAAATGGTTACCGCAACGATCGCTGACCTGCTAGACCTACAAAAGATTGTAACTGAAAAACACAATACCTATCTATGATTTCAAAAACGCGGAAAACCATTCTAAACGTCATTTTTTTTATTGAAACTAGAGCCGCGAGACGGTCCGTGGCCTCGAATAATTGGAACATACCGCCGGTTTGTCAGTATCGGTTGGTATCGTTTCATCTTTCACCGTAACCCGAGACCTCTGGTTGTCGTTGATTCGTTCTCAATAGGAAATGTCCATTAGAATTATGGTATTTAATGCATCTACTCGTACATTGTAGTCTTCAAAGAAACTTTTTGGCTATTATTTTGGTTTTTATGTTGACTAAATTCAGATCTGTGGCTGTTAAATAACGCTGGCTGGCATAAAACGATAAAACCATCGCAAAAAAAAACAATCGAATTATTTATTAATTTTCTGTTTCGTTTCCAAAAATAATGTGCGTTTAGAGAGTTCATTTATGCTACCAAAGTGCTCACTTTGATTTAAAAATAGTTAAGTAAAGTGTATTCCACGATAATAACGAGCGAATGAAAGAAAATGGCGTTTGAAATCGTTATCTGCGTGATTATACCGCTCTGAATCGCTACCGAGTCTTTCTAATATTACACCTTCATGGTAGGGATTCCATAAAATATTTATATACATAGTTTATTTGCTTACTTGTTAAATCACTTTAAAATCGTGTAGCTTGAAGTTAATTTTTAGCTTTTTGGTTATTAATCGCTACCAAATATTTTCAAGTATACGTCGTTCAAACTTAAATACAAATATATGCCTGCTTTAATTTGGTTTAAAACTATGTATTAAGTATTATTGGGGTTATATTTTTCACTAGCTTCTGACCACGACTTCGTCTGCATAGAATTAAACATACAAACCTTCCTCTTGGATCACTCTATCTATTAAAAAAACCGCATCAAAAACCGTTTCGTAGTTTTAAAGATCTAAGCACACAATGATGGGAGAGACAGCGGAAAACGACTTTGTTTTTAATCGACTTCAAAAAAAGGAGGAGGTTCTACGTTCGACTGTATGTATTTTTATACTATGTAGTGATCGTACAATATCAGTGTTACGCAAATTCTTATTTCGACTGTTTTTTTTTTACGGCTCATCTGAAAAAATGAGTCGGTAGCCAGACATAATGCTTCCTGTGTGCAAACCCCAGCTCATAGACAATATAGAACCTAAAAAGCATGGTCGCCCCAAATACAAAAGCGTTGAAAGCCAAATGCAAAATGAAGATAATCACTTTACAGACGTTACGCTGGGCGACTTAAAAAATAAGAATGAAACCTTTGTGTTGCGTGAACTCCGCACAATGATTTTAATACTTTAAAATACTTTAGAAAACGTCTTGGGAAACGCAGTGATTAGGCACGTTTGGCGTTACAAAATTTACATACGGAGACGGGTTTTGGCATCGGGTTTTTTTTATTGTTCGTAAGACAGAATGAATTTGTTGCGCTCAATACCTATTACAAAACTAATTGTTTGGTTTACATCGATGATTGCATACTTGATAGTTTCTACCAGGCTGAATAATTTCTTGTCTAACTCTCGAGCTGACTGTGTTTTCGACAAAAATAATTAAAATCAGTCACTAAGTGTTCCTAAACTATTATCATTTTATAAAGTTGAAAGAAAAGTAATTGCTTCTATAAAAATCATGTCAAAAATAGAGCTAGAGTTATGAAATTGTCGTATGACTGTATGTAGTATTATAAATATTATACATAATTAGACGAAATGCATACGAATAGCACTAAGTGATTTCTTTTGTATTCAACAAGCGGCTTGTTTAAGCGATTTCAATTAAATTAATTCCAAAACGTCACGCACAAAATTGTTATCAGGTTGCAATATAATAACAAATATGTCTCCAACTCCAACCAGTTAGCTTAAGCGCCACTGTTGGCCACATCCTTTCTTTTCCTTTTTTTTTGCGACCGTGACGCACAGATTATGCACACAACAGGAATGTCATATTTAATCCGTCCTGCTTAGTATTATCTAAACTCCTGCTTGACACTTAGTACTAAAACGGCGTATGTTCTTTAAATACCGATTCGCATTAAGCCTTTTTTGAATATGTACATTATTGTTATCTAAAATGTCTTGGAATAGGGGGTTGAGGTATTTTTAAACTTCTGGTGAATTTTAAAAACTTGATGACTGATAATGATAAATGACTACACGCTTGACATTCTGATAAGTTACCTCTGTAGGTGTTTTTGTAGTCTCTATTATACTCATAAGGCAAATGTTGTTCTTTGTGTCTATTGAGTGCCTATCTACTTATAAGCGACATAGTGTTGGCTGCTAAAACTTGAAATATAGACTAAGTAAGTATTTGTAGGTTATGGTGCCTCTAGTATAAATAAAAATATCGTAAGTATACAGTATTTGTATTAATTTTGAAGTTACGATGTGACGAACAATCTAGCTAGAGTCATAGACAAATAATACTCTGTTTACTATAAATTTTATATTGCATCTGTTTGCTATTAAGTTGATTATTATTGCTGCGTCCCTAAAATTGCGGTGATCATGAACGCATCCGAAAGTATCACGATGGCAGCAAATATTTGTCGACGGCAATCATCGCCGATTTGCCACTAATCCCGATTCGAGGAGACAGCTCCATAAAAACATTATCGGATCCCCGCACAATGCCACAATGCATTCAGAGCGATCCTCTATATTTATTTACCCATACACAGATAATAAATAGTCCTTTATTCGTGAACGCAGCCGGTCGGTGGTGTCAAAATTGACGCCGTTCGCGCCAAAAAATGTGTCACCATTTTGTGGTTGGCATTCAGGATTAAATTTAAATTGATATTGACGATTTTTTTTAAACTGCTACAAATTTCACTTAACATTACACATTTATTTGAAAATAATGAAATAATGTTTTCATTTATAAAGCCATAATAATATTTCGTAGCTACGAAAAGTTATAAGTTTGTTTGTTATGATGAAAAATAAAACAGTAATATATAGACCCTAAAAATCTCTAGCCGTTGTAGCTGTTAGTCGCTTTTTAGAGAAGTCTTTACCTAAACCTGGAAACTTTCCCACTTTGTCTCAAAATGATGGTATCCACCACAAGCTGTTAGATATCGATCTGTACCTATACAATGGCTCCCGGCATTTGTCCGACCGTCCGCGACATCCACAAAAGATTACTTCACGATGTTTTGATTACGCCAGCACCATACCACGAAGGTGTGATTTTAAAGGATAAACTTAACACTCAAACACAATCGAAAAGCAATTTCAGACCTTGCTGTATTGTATCAAAAGTTAAGACCATGTTTGAAAGAGCGTTAATGTATTAGAACCGACGAAGCGTGTGTTTTAACGTCTCAACACTTCTAAGAGGTTTTTGGTGCTATTAATGTTTTTTTCATCTTATTTTTGTTGTTTGGATGACTATCATTTGATACGAGTGTCGTGTTTCGTGGTCGTGCTGTGAAGCGAAAGGTGTTATCGCTAAAATACCATGTAGTGCTCCATTTCAATCAATAACAGACACACTCATTTAAAAACACTATCTAGTATGTAGTAGTACAGTCGCCATCAGATATATCGTAGCGGGCGAGGTCCTCAAATAATTCGGAACAACCTTAAATTTCAATAAATTCGTTACACTGTAAGGTTAATAACATCAGAACACGCAATTAGTCATAAATAAAGTAGCAGCGACTTTTCAATAAAATCGTGACGATACGATATATCTGATGACGACTGTACCACTACTTAACCGTGATTTATCCATATAATAATATGTATTTAAGATTAAGACTAATCTAAATTATGGAAATAAAACTTGTGCAAACAACCTAAGATAATGTTATATACGCTTCGCTTATTCGCCACCTCGCTTCGAATTGTCCTTAATCTCTATCTTAGTTTGTCTTAAATACCTTCACATTATAGGCTTCTTCCGGGTTGGAACAAACCAATGTTTTGACTGTTTTTTTTAATCCACACAAATCCGCTATTGTGGAAACACGCAAGTAATCGATGCCGGACATGGTTTAAGGATTATTTAAATTTAGAACACGGACAATGCAACCTTCTGGGAAAAATACTGGCCAGTAATATAAAAATACAGCGTCGTTTGAAATTAACTCTACGGTAGAGAAGTTAAGATTTAAAATTGTGTTTGAAAGACTTGAGGGCTCCACAGAAGCAAAATTTACTGTCATTTGTTGGATGTTGGCAGCACACGGAGTTGGTAAATGCATCTATACTTCATTCATGCAACAGAAAGGTCCGGATTATGAGTTATTATCTCTTTTTGCCTTTCTTTGGTTGAGGATTAAGGACTAATGAAGATAAGATTGAGACGAGGGTAGCCGTCATGCCTGCTTACTGGATTTACCACGTAAAATTTTAATTCTGAACTGTGTTAAGGTTAAGACACTTGCATAAGTTTAGGATTATTTTAATTCTGTATAAATGCTTCGTTAAAGTTGTGTCATCATACAACACCGTCATTAAACATACGTACATAATATTTTCAGGCTTGTTTTGGGACTCTTTGTAAGTTTTTATGTTCAAACATGCTTCTACACGTAGGTACCTAGGTAGGTAGTAGGTATCCGATTGTAAATTACTATATTACAGTTTCTGGTAGATAAATTAGGGCTAAACGACGCCATAGGTAGACATTTAGACGCGCATTTACTTTAAAATTGCAGAGCTTACATTCTATGTTTGAACACAATACAACAATACAAATACTCTTTATTGAACACCACAAATCGGTACAAAACAATACAGAAACAAAAAGCAAAGTAAGTATACAATATGCGGTCTTATCGCTTAATAGCGATCTCTACCAGACGACCAATAAGACAGAGAAATAAGTTGAACACATTGAACGTTTTCATAAGGCACAAACGGGACAACAGCGCCCAAACATCAGCTACAAATCTAAAATAACACTGTAACAAGACTCCGTTTAGCCGATCCGCCATGATTAGTGGGCGCCATTTCGCGTAATTTCACGTAATGGCCGCGCCAACATATCCGTGCAGGTGACAGAGTCGCTGTTGTCTAACATTAGGGTGTCTAATAAGTAATGATGTAGTTAGTTCTCGGTTTATCCGCTGGTCTAGTTAAGTTTGTCGAGCTGTAATGGTGTCGCTAGGGTCGCGTTACACAGGTGGTGTAATTACGCTTTGAGATGCGGAGGCGACGGCTAAACAGCGCTTTGCGAGGCTAATTTTAGAGGTGTTTAATATCAAGTTTGCTACTTGTTAGACTGTAGAGGGGAATCAGTGTGAAGGTTTCGTTTGCACGGTTTAGTCTTTGGATAAAATGATATTCACAAATCAAAAGTAAAAAACTGTTCCAAAAGTCTACCTATGGAAAGATGTTTACTGAAGTTAACTAAGTCTACTAACAAATAAATGACTGATTACTGATTACTGAAGTCTCTCTAACTTTTAGAAACATTGACATTACTGTTTAAAAGTCCACTATCTCGAAAAAGGCTGAACCAATTTTGATGAAACAATATTTTTTTCTAACTCGTTACGTACATTCTTGATAGAGCGGTCCTGGTCGTCGTCAAACACCAGAACATTTATGAAGAGTTTATTGGGAAAATAGTTTCTGTTCCGGGAGCGAAGAAAAATTTTAGAATGTACCTACCAGTATGATTCTCTTCCCGCGCAGATGGTAAAAGCCCATTGAGGTAATTAGTGAAAATCTTAGCAATCATGTAATTATTATTTTGATTCCCCTTTCCACAAATAGGTACGCCCACAATCATGCTAAGCGTGGCATTTAGGTCTTGTTACCTTAGGCTCTGTCTACCCTGTAAGGTAAGGGATAAACACGTGATTTATGTACCTACATATATATGTATGTATCGATTTTTGTATCACCTTGTCTTCCACGCCGCAGTGCTGAAGTCCGCAGTTCACAGTTGGCAGTAGAGCGCTGCCCACTTTCACATGAAGCATTATACTCCGAAATTCAATTTTCGAAGTTCGTGCAGCGCCATTCCACTCACACTAATAGATATTAATTTGAGAGTGAGAGGAACGGCATAATACGCACTTAGAACATCGAATTTCGGAGTAGCCCCCCATATCCTTCAGTCACATTGTACGATCCACGGAAAAAGATGGGAAGATCCTAACTTAAAGCTAAGCTCGGGCACGGCACGGTAAATGATGAGTGATGAAATTAGCTTTCGATTAAAAATTGCCTCGGATCCATCCGTTTGAAGGCTACGATGCCAGAACCATACAGATAAACTGTCCTGTTTGCCGTCGGATGTTATAATTGCCCGCTGTCTTTTGCTTTTGGTGGACTTCTTGATAAATTTCGAAAAGCATAATATTATAACCTACGTGAGTGAAAAGTTGAAGCAATATTTTTACCTTTAAAACTACCTAAGTTATATAAAATGCTCACTGTAGGTACTTAATTATTTTTATTCTGTTAAATGTGCGTCTCGTACAATACCCACTATACTGTCTTAAATTTAGATAATAATAGGTAATAGTTACTACGGCCAAATCCTAATCCTACAATATATATAGACAATAGTCTCTAGCCGTTGGCTTTGGCATTTGATACTAATATCGATGAATAATGTAAAAATCTATATTAATAATTTCGTGACCGGTTACGGTAGACTCGATCGAAACGTTGCCTGAATGATAGAACGTAAAAAAATAAAAATTTCGAGTCGACAACATATATCCGCAAAATTCGGATTGTCGAGTATTTTGTAAAATTCTAACGGTGCTGATGGACAAATCGCAGTCGCCATATTGGACACCACAGACTAGCGCGAAACTGACACCGGAGGACGACAAACGTTCCGTTTCATGCTAGCGCACATACGCCGTGCGATTTTTCTTAAACCTGAGATTGGCCAACATAACCATAGAAAAAATAGAATAATTGAGTCTTTGAATTAAAAAAAAATATCGATTTTTTTTATGTTTTTTAAAACTTTATAGCATATTATATAATATCTAATTCAAAGAAATCTTAAAATATTTTTTTTTAATTAATTATAAGCAATTCAAAATTGATGAAATTTGAAATATGACCACTTGACCGGGAACGGGCCATGATTGGTCGCCATGGCTGTGACGTCACAATGTTAAAGCAATTTCACGACAGTACTGGGTTAACGGCTGATTTCACTAAAAATATCCGAAATTTAATACAAAAAATATCTGCTGAAGTTTTTTTTATGAAATAAGGTGGCAAACGAGCACGAGTATCACCTTATAGTAAGTAAATTTTTGTTTTAGTCATGTGTAGGTAGGTAATAAAAGCTTAATCCTGATAATGTTTCTGATTTATGTGAACTGGATTGATTTTACTGGACCTGAGATTTCACAATAAAGTACCTAAGTACAGTGAAAGATAATACTGAATCGCTTACCTACCACTGTGGAATTTTAACATACACCCTGCCAGAGATATTATTGCTAAATTGTACCTATTAGGTAGGTTACGTGATTCAGTTTCTTCGACCGTAGGTACGTAAATTTTAATGGCTAGATTTTGTGGTTGATAGGTATTTCTAGTTTTTTTATAATCCCGTGGGATTGTATTATGTATTCAATGGGAATTTTTGCGGGTGTAAGAGCCTAACCTTGTTCTAGGTAGGTACGTTCGGATCGCTAGGTACGGTTAACGTCAAAGATATCTTTACACTTTAGTACCTTGTCGTTGTAACTATATGTTTGAAGTTTCATATGAAGTTGTCAAAGTGCTTGGAGCGACAAGGCACTAAAGTGTAAAGATATCTTTAACGTCGACTGTACCAGCATCTTAGTAATCCTGCCGCCAAGCAGCAATGCTTGCGCTGATGTGTTCCGGGTGAGGAGAGTAAAACAGCCCGATTTTGGCATAATTTTTTACATCCAAGATGGCGGATGACATTTTGACACTATTGACACTTTGACACTAAAATATTGATGGGTGTCGTTTTTGAGTAATTTGGTGCTTCTGAGCCTGATTTTGACATACTTTTTTGGATTCAAGATGGCGGATGACATTTTAGACATTTTGACACTAAAAATGTTTATGGGTGTCGTTTCGAGTAATTTGGTGGCTCTGAGCCCGGTTTTGGCATAATTCTTTGTATCCAAGATGGTGAATGACATTTTGACACTATTGACACTTTGACACTAAAATATTGATGGGTGTCGTTTTTGAGTAATTTGGTGCTTCTGAGCCTGATTTTGACATACTTTTTTGGATTCAAGATGGCGGATGACATTTTAGACATTTTGACACTAAAAATGTTTATGGGTGTCGTTTCGAGTAATTTGGTGGCTCTGAGCCCGGTTTTGGCATAATTCTTTGTATCCAAGATGGTGAATGACATTTTGACACTATTGACACTTTGACACTAAAATATTGATGGGTGTCGTTTTTGAGTAATTTGGTGCTTCTGAGCCTGATTTTGACATACTTTTTTGGATTCAAGATGGCGGATGACATTTAGACATTTTGACACTAAAAATGTTTATGGGTGTCGTTTCGAGTAATTTGGTGGCTCTGAGCCCGGTTTTGGCATAATTCTTTGTATCCAAGATGGTGAATGACATTTTGACACTATTGACACTAAAAATGTTTATGGGGATCGTTTTCGAGTAACATGTTACACTTTTTTGTGTTTTTTGTGTCAGTAATGTCAAAATGTCATCTGCCATCTTGGAACCAAAAAGGTATGCCAAAACCGGGCTGAGAAGAACCAAATTACTCGAAAACGACACCCATAAACATTTTTAGTGTCAAAATGTCATCCGCCATCTTGGATCCAAAAAAGTATGTCAAAATCTGGCTCAGAGCCACAAAATTACTCGAAAACGACACCCATAAACATTTTTAGTGGCATAAGTGTCAAAATGTCATCCGCCATCTTGGATCCAAAAAATTATGCCAAAATCGGGCTCAGAGCCACAAAATTACTCGAAAACGACACCCATAAACATTTTTAGTGTCAAAATGTCATCCGCCATCTTGGATCCAAAAAATTATGTCAAAATCTGGCTCAGAACCACAAAATTACTCGAAAACGACATCCATAAATTTTTTTAGTGTCATAGTGTCAAAATGTCATCCGCCATCTTGAATCCAAAAAAGTATGTCAAAATCAGGCTCAGAAGCACCAAATTACTCAAAAACGACACCCATTAATATTTTAGTGTCATAGTGTCAAAATGTCATCCGCCATCTTTGTGCTCGAAATTCCGGGTTTTCTTATGAAATTTCCCTGGGATAAAATCAACGGGATTTTGAACTGAAATCCCACGACTTATTTACTTATTCATATAAATAGTTACTACCAAAGTGTACTCATCACTATTCTCATCTAATTTTATTGTTTTAAATCCCGGTACCGTGGAAAGTTGGGATAGAAGCATGATAGAAGTATAGATAGTGCCATCCACAAAGACTCGTAGATGTATTAAAATTAACCTTTAACTACAAATTAATAAGAACCACGGTGGATGGCATCCATCGTGAATGACAGCTACTATAGCCGATACGTAAATCCAGATTATAAATTATAAAGTTCGTGTATGGCAAATTTTATCGAAATCTGTTTAGCCGTTTTAGCGTGAAAGAGTCACAAACCAATACGCTCTCACAAACAATAGCATTTTACAATAATAGTAGGATAATAACAGAATAGAGTAGATTAAAGTCAAAAAACGGTATCACCTGTATACTAACTACGAGTGGAAACTAACATTGTGACGTCACACGCGGCTCGGCCTTGTTCGGGAACTGTCGGTGTGTTTTCGGTGCGGTACTCGACGATCAATTTTCAAATCGGTATAACTCGTTAATTATAGCGAATAAAAAAAAACTAAAAATACTTTTCTAACAAAACTTATATATGATCTTTCCATTTATGACAAAAAAAAATTTGATTCAAAAACTCAATTGGGAATGGATGATTATTTTAAAAGTGCTTGGTGATTTTTCTTTCGATAGGAATAACCATCCTAGCTACGGAAAAAAGTTTCCGATTTTCTCCGTCGCAGTCACTCGGCGGTAGTGATGTAACGAATGTCATATTTTCGACATTCGCGAATGTAAATGCGAATGCGGATATTCAGTTTTTGTTAAAATTTGGCACCATTTGTCTATGGCTTGGTGACTGGTGGCAGTCCCGTACAAACGAAGTACGTTCCGTTTGTTTTTTGTTCCTAGAATAGCCGAGTTGAGACCAACGAACGCATCTGATTGAAATGTCATTCCACTCTATGTTGCCAGATGGGCTATTTAATTTAGCGCCAAGCCAATGGGGCTATCTCCCTTACCGGGCGGCTAAAATTATATAGTTAAACAACTACTAGATACCCTCAATTTTTTTTTTATATTCGCATAACATTCGCAGTAATTTTGCGAATGCGAATATGCCAGAAATATGCGAATATTCGCGAATTCGAATGCGAATATTCGTTACATGACTACTCGGCGGCCCTTACACGGCTTTTAAGCAGTACGCCAATGCATATTAAATTTAAAAAAAAACTGCTTGAATCTGTGGTACACGATGACATTTTGTAGCTAAAAGAAGCAACGGCTAAGTGGCGCCGTCTGTAGATTGTTCGTGTTACTAAACCACTATGGTAATTTTTATTGAAATTGGCATTGTTCATTTTTTTTAAGCTGTGCTTTTAACACCTTTATTTGATAGAATGGACTTTTTTAAGAAATCAACTTGAATATTATGTTTCTACGTATCTTTGTTTATTAATAATAAATATTTTTCGCTGTTGATAATTTGTTAATTTTGGCAGGATCCCAATCGCCTTCGTACAGAAATATAAAAAAAAGGTTTTGTCTATATGTCAACGTCATAGATCTGTAGATGTGTGTGAATTTAACGGCAAACTCACGTTTAATGTCAATAATGTTCGCGTGTTCGAAATTATTTTCGTTCGTTGGTGTTGTTATTGTTTTCCGTGCTGTTTTTGCTTTTTCGTTTCACCCCTGCACATCTTTCCTGACTTCTACTTACATTAAAATGGTCTTCGCAACAATGCATCGTGTAAACTTTGAAATATTCCACATTAGCAAGCAAGCGTACACCATTTCCTCTGCAAACCTCTGATTTTCACAATGATTTTGTTGGGGCTATAGTTCGAGTCATTGTTGCATCCCGGCAGAAAACATTTTTTTATAAATATCCATTGTTTGTTAGTTTTATACTTTGAATTTGCTTTTATTTCTAATGTTTGTATGTTAAGTCAGAATGTAATGTTATGATGTAGATGTGACAGTGATAGCGTGACAGATACCGTAGCTAAACTTTTTTTTTTCATTTTTGTGGCAAACATTTAATGGCCGATTCTTACATAAAACCCGGTCGTTAGATCAAACAAAGGTCAAAACTTACTACGTACTTTTACAAAAATATCTGCAATCGTAAAGTATTTTTGAAATCGGACAAGATAAATCGGTTATTTGATGGTTTTCCTCCAAATGGTTTTCGAATTGGAGCATACTAAAAAAAATGAACAATGTCAATTCCCCATGTATGGTAGTAACACAAACAATCTACAGGCGGCGCCACTTAGCCGTTGCGTCTTTTAGCTACAAATGTCATCGTTTCCACAGATTCAAGCAGCAATTTTTTTTTTTATTGATATGTTATTGGCGTAGTGCATATCAGCCGTATAGAGGCCGCCGAGTGACTGAGTAAAATGTTTTTATTTTTATAAAATATATGGCTCGACGGAAAAATAAATAATAATAAACAAATAAATATCATGGGACAAATTACACCAACTGACCCAGTCCCCAACTAAGCAAAGCTTTATGCTATGGGTACCAAGCAACGGATAAACATACTTATATAATTTAGATAAATACATGCTTAAATACATACAACATCCATGACTCGGGCACAAACATTCGTATTCATCATACAAATGTCTGCCCCTACCGGGATTCGAACCCGGGACCTCTAGCTTCATAGTCAGGGTCACTAACCACTAGACTATCCGGTCGTCAAATCTGAAACTTTTTTTCCGTAGCTAAGGATGGTTATTCGTATCAATAGAAAAATCACCAAACACTTTTAAAATAATCATGCATTCCCAATTCAAAATAAAAACGGATTTTGGAGAAAATTTCAAACTTTAAAATGGCCGCCCTGAAAAATTGCCATTTTGGACTTATCAAGTTGTTCACGCCATGCACGGATATATTCTTGCAGATAATTTAAATTATTGTGAATGCTATCACTTACCTACCTATTTTTGTATTAAAATAATAATCAGTGATTCGAAATAATGGCTACACATTCTACCTACATTTTGTACCTACAAGTGTATTATGATTCAAATTTCACCCGAGCGAAGCCGGGTTTTCATCTAGTAAATTAATAAATTAGAGAAACGGCGTTTGTTAAAAAAATTCATAAAGTGATTAAAGGTCATTCACGACTATAGGTATACTATACTGCAACACAAAGAACGAGCCGACACACGTAGAAGTCTGAAATTTTGTACTTACTGACAATCTGACATTATAAAGTTTTATTTCACACCGTGGCTTCAACATCTGCATCATAGCGCCACCTATTGTCAAAGTTCTTAACTGCCAACTAGTTATCAGACCTATGCATTGTCTGACTTACTTTGTTAATTTTATGCTCTTTGATTAAGTGTCACCTGTCAACGTCAAACTCAACTCAAACGTCAAATAAAATCATAAAAAAACTGGACTGGCTTGTCTTGTCTGTGCTCAGTCGGAATTTGTTTATTATACCATTTTATTCAATTATTCTATAATTAAGAGTGCAAAATGATCGGTGTTAGACTAAATACGTTTAACGACAACTCTGGCGAACCCGAGCAAGACGCCAACTCAGCATTAACTGAACTAGACAAGGGTAACAAACCTAACCTCAAACACGCCAAACAATCATAATACAGTTCAAAACATCGTCTTATTTTCCATTGCAGGTCTCAGATCGGGAAAAGTAGGCGAACAATGCGAGGCTATAGTCCGTTTCCCGCGTCTATTCGAGAAATACCCCTTCCCGATATTGATCAACTCTTCTTTTTTGAAACTCGCCGATGTATTTCGTATGGGCAACAACTTCCTACGCTTGTGGGTGTTGCGTGTTTGCCAGCAAAGCGAGAAGCATTTAGACAAGATACTGAACGTCGACGAGTTCTTGAGGAGGGTTTTTAGCGTTCTACATTCGAATGATCCTGTGGCCAGAGCGTTGGCGCTGAGGACGCTGGGCGCAGTAGCGGGGATTATACCGGAAAGGCAGAACGTGCATCACGCCATAAGAAGAGGCCTGGACAGCCACGACAATGTGGAGGTTGAGGCGGCTATCTACGCTACTACGAGATTTGCTGCCCATTCCAAGTATGTATACTACGTAAAGGAAGTAATGATAGCAATCCGACTTACATGGGAACTTGGAAAAGAGGCGTTATCCCTTAAACTTCTGCATAAGTGTCCTCTCGCATTTTCGCGCCGATCTAAACGTCAACCCTCCTGACAGTTCACTCTCTAGGGTTGTACTACGCTTATAGTGCTGTGTCATAGTGTCGTCAAATGTCGATTCCATAACAGTAACTAGAGTGAAAATAAGTAGGAATAATGTAGGACATTTATACTGCAGAACAATGTTGATAGTTTGTTGCTTTTCTTTTTTGACTGGTTATATTGTTTGTACTTTTGAAACTGTACTTAATTTAAACAAACTATTGAATAAATCTCTTTTATTTTTATTTATTTAATGTTTGGAAAACACTGATATACCAAGTATCAATTACTACGTAGAGAAGGTATCCTTGTTGTTTCTAGATCACGTTAAAATTTTCCCAGACTCTACCTAAAACTACTTGCCTACCCTAATTTAATGTAACAACAGTTGTAATAATAATCTTAATATTTTCCATGGCTTAAGTGACTGCCTCATTGGTGGTCTCTTGGGCCAAATTTCCCGCCCACGGGCTTCTTAATCAAAGCGTGATGTGCTCTGTTTCAGCGCGTTTGCCGTGGCAATGTGCAACAAGCTGTCGGACATGGTGGAATGCGAGAGCACGGGGGCGGAGCGCCGCGCCAAGCTCGTGCGGGCGCTAAGGACTGTGCACGGAGGAGGTACTACCACCAGTTTAGAAGTCTAAATTTCAGGTTCTTAAAGTTAGAAGCCCTTGCGACACTTCTACCCACAGAGACATTTTGTGTATAGAAATGAAATTTTAAGATAAAATCCAGAAAGTACTTATAGTTAAGTTTGTGGGATTGATTTGTTTTATGTAGCAGCAGTTAGGGTTTGAATGTAGAAACATAATATATTTCGCACAGGTTTGGCTGTCTTGTATGTGAATAGCGGAGTAGGAAGGTAACGTTTTTTATTCTTCGAAATTGACCTCCGCAGGGTGACGCCTTATTCAATAAAATGATATTTATTTAGCCTTACAATTCAAATCAAGCACCGCCTTTCCACTACCTGCATGCAACGACTTCTCCAATACTTCGGACACGTGGCCAGACGTGAACCTGACAACCTAGAGAAACTCATTGTAGTTGTCACGTGGAAGGAAAGAGGAGTCGTGGAAGATCTCCAACCCGATGGACTGATGCGGTGAAGGAAGTCTGCAAATGCAACTTGCAGACCTCCATCCGGATGGCCGAAAACCGTGCTGCCTGGAGTGAGCTGGTGCGCCGCGCAACGACCTCGCATGGTCACGACCCTCAGTCATGAGGAAGCGACAGAGAAGAAGACAATTCAGATGCATATTGATTCTTATATATTAATTCAAGACGGAAAAATTACAATGAAGTTTATGCATCTGTGTGCCTTTTGGAAAAGGGCTCCCCCAGTTGTCTTCATTCTCTCACGTGTGGCCACTCTTGACCACGTTCTGCCAGCCACTCCAGCAATTTCCTCCCATCGACGAAATTGCCCTCCTTTCTTCCTTATCCTGTCTCTAGGATACCATGCTGATACAATTTTGCTCTATTTGTCTGGCTAAGCCTTATTGGGATTGGTCCAGTCATGATGTTTTCCTTCATCGAAAAGCTCGTAGTAAATTTCAAATGTACCTAATTTCGCACATAAACTCCGAAAAACTCAGAGGTGCCAGCCCGGGATTCGAACCCGCGACCCTCTGCTTGAGAGGCCTCAAACCACTAGGCTACCACGGGATAAAAAGCTTTTCGATAAAAGTGTGTAAATATATGTAGTGTTGTATTGTTTGTTGTAGCCGTTAGAGCGCAGGGAGTTCTGAGGTTGCTCCGTTCGCTGTTGGAAAGGTTCCCGTCCTCCAGCTCAGTGCGCGCCGCCATCACAGCGCTCACGGCTATTGCCGCCGACACCGTGGTGCATGTCCCTGATCAGGTAAGCATGCTAAAGAGAAAGCTGTAGACCCGTGGTCGTCAATTTCGGCCCGCGGCCATTATTTGTACGGCCCGCGGCAAAGTAAATTGTTTCAAATAACGAAATAAGCCGAATATATATGTATAAGTGTGCAAAGGCTCTTGGAGCGCCTTCACATACTCTGCGGCCCGGCCCTGGAACTCACACTGTCATATGTGGCCCTTGGCCAGTTAAGTGTGACAACCGCTGCTATAGACCGACCGCTTAAGAGTCTTTAGGGGTGGTTGCGTGGAGGTCGAATAAAATACTGTATAACTTAACTGAGTTATATTTAGATAAAGTTCAGCACATAGTATAGTTATTAATTTTTGACGATCTCAACAGAAATGCTTATATTTGTGACATGCATGTTTTTATATAATGTAATTTTTGTTGATAAATAAATAAATCTAATCTAATCTAGGTTACAAACTTTCACTTGAGCACCGCTAACTTAAGACTGGGGTAGGTAAGTCCTCCAGTAAGCTCCGCGTGTAACTACATGAGTATTGCTAAGCTAACTGAAGACTGAGTATCGCTAACTTAGGACTGGAGGTAGGTCCGACCTCCATTAAGCTCCGCGAGTGACTAACTTTAATACGGGCCCGTGGGCCAAAGCACTGGGTGCTTAGTCAGCTCATATTCTATACTTCATTTAATTTAGGATGAGAAACCACAACAAAATTATATTGCGGTTCATGAACTGTAATCTCTTAACAATTTGTACTAGAGTAACAATTGACGACACGCAAATAAAGTGACATTAAGGCGCTGTCAACAGCAAATGACCTTGAGCAGCGCCACTCTTCACACATACGGATCGCATGCCTGTTAGTGAAGGAGAAGAAACTATTTCGGCAGCTTGGCGCGCGTCTAAGATCTTGCAAATAAGACACAAATAATAAGAAATAAAAAAAAGTATAGATTATTTGTGAAATATGACTCGTTAGCCGTGTAGGTATTGAATATGTTGACTTCATATTTTTAACTGTAGACCCATATGTTGAAAAAATAAAGACATAGGACCGTTTAATTAATGATGATTTTAAGACCAATCTTTGCAATTATTTTCTATCGAGCCGATTTTGTTCAATTATGTATAGAGTCCGTCCAGTGTGTTTGAAATATGATGAAAATTAACATACATTATTTTTTTGGATTTCTATTGTGTGTAGTTTTTCTTAAAAAAGTGCTTAAATAACATCAATTTCAACAAAATTAGGTCTTGTCAGCCTCTTAAAACAATTTTATTTTGCGGCTGCCAAACTATTGCACTGTAGGTACTATTTGCTAGGTAAGAAATAGTTGACTAGACGCAATATAATGCTATTGTGGTTTCTCATTCTAAATTAAATGAAGTATAGTGCGAACGTACCGAGATATAAGCTGACTCTGCGTAAGGCCACAAGTGTGTTCCTACAAGTCCTCGCCCGCGCGGGCACAGGGACGCAGGGTAGGACGACAAATAATAATTTCAAAAACCGGTTTCCGATCCCTGTTCTTGATGCTTTTTGTGACACTTAGTTTATTGTGAAACATCTTCCTAATTATAAACTTGTCATTATCTTGTAGGTAACGTAGAAAATTTCGGAAAATCAAATGATTTTTTCGGGAATTTATGAAATTTTCGCTTTTTTTTTTCGTTTTTTTCGGATTTTTTACGAAAAAAAATACAAAGCGTAATGACACAACTGTGGCAACTGTACTAAACTGACAACGATGTCAATGGCAAAGAAATATTAAGAAAAATAACTGTTTAGATCGTTTTTTTTTCTGAAAAATTGAAGCGGAAAATTTCATGGGTTTTTTCCGTAAAAATCCGAAAAAAAACAAGCCGTTTGGAAAGAAACGGATTTTTCCTGAAATTTCCAACGCTACTTGTAGGTGGATCTCCTTCTGAGCATAGCGACGCACGACGCCCGTTCGTCGGTCCGTCGCGCTGCGTTACTCGGACTAAAGAAGCTGGCCGAGCACGCGGCCTTGTGGTCCACCGACAGCATCCAGGGGCTAGTGCAGACGGCCAGCGACAGCTGCGACGCTAGCCACACCATGCTGTGTCTAGAAGTCATGCAGGCAAGTACCTATTCAACTTTCTTTTGATAGTATGTCTTTATAGAAAGCAGATGAGAGTTTTGTTATCCACGCATAAATTTGCTGATGTGCGGTTGGTGTGTGTAGATCCTGGTGGAGTGTCCGGCGGTGTTCGCGGGCGCCGGCATGTCCGCGGCCGCGCTGCGGGCCTTCTGCGCGCGCGCAGCCTGCAGCGCCGACCCGCGCCCCGCCGCCACCGCCGCGCACGTGCTCACGCGCCGCGCCGTGCACTGGTGAGCGTGCACACACACACACACACGTTCTGCGCGCGCGCAGCCTGCAGCGCCGACCCGCGCCCCGCCGCCACCGCCGCGCACGTGCTCACGCGCCGCGCCGTGCACTGGTGAGCGTGCACACACACACACACACGTTCTGCGCGCGCGCAGCCTGCAGCGCCGACCCGCGCCCCGCCGCCACCGCCGCGCACGTGCTCACGCGCCGCGCCGTGCACTGGTGAGCGTGCACACACACACACACACGTTCTGCGCGCGCGCAGCCTGCAGCGCCGACCCGCGCCCCGCCGCCACCGCCGCGCACGTGCTCACGCGCCGCGCCGTGCACTGGTGAGCGTGCACACACACACACACACGTTCTGCGCGCGCGCAGCCTGCAGCGCCGACCCGCGCCCCGCCGCCACCGCCGCGCACGTGCTCACGCGCCGCGCCGTGCACTGGTGAGCGTGCACACACACACACACACGTTCTGCGCGCGCGCAGCCTGCAGCGCCGACCCGCGCCCCGCCGCCACCGCCGCGCACGTGCTCACGCGCCGCGCCGTGCACTGGTGAGCGTGCACACACACACACACACGTTCTGCGCGCGCGCAGCCTGCAGCGCCGACCCGCGCCCCGCCGCCACCGCCGCGCACGTGCTCACGCGCCGCGCCGTGCACTGGTGAGCGTGCACACACACACACACACGTTCTGCGCGCGCGCAGCCTGCAGCGCCGACCCGCGCCCCGCCGCCACCGCCGCGCACGTGCTCACGCGCCGCGCCGTGCACTGGTGAGCGTGCACACACACACACACACGTTCTGCGCGCGCGCAGCCTGCAGCGCCGACCCGCGCCCCGCCGCCACCGCCGCGCACGTGCTCACGCGCCGCGCCGTGCACTGGTGAGCGTGCACACACACACACACACGTTCTGCGCGCGCGCAGCCTGCAGCGCCGACCCGCGCCCCGCCGCCACCGCCGCGCACGTGCTCACGCGCCGCGCCGTGCACTGGTGAGCGTGCACACACACACACACACACACACGTTCTGCGTAGTATAGAGCCTGGTGGAGTGTATAATACCGCAACTGACCAGTACATAATACCGGAACTCACCCACTGTGATCTGATCCTCCGTCTCATCCGTCTGCAACCACTTGATACCATCCCATAGGATGATTTTATTCCAAATGCTTCAATAGGTGATTTTTTTAACAGCTACGAGGAAGGAATGCCAGTGGAGGGCTCCGATTTGATGCTGGCCTTGGAATCGATTGTGATCGCCACCGGGTCACCTGGACAGAACAGCATCAGACCCCTGAGGATGGCGCTCAGATGCTTGGTAAGATTTACAAAATAAATATTAAAATGTAACCGTTTGTTTCCTAAAAAAAAAAAAAAATTAAAAAAAAAATGCTTACAAGGTAACGTTTGAATTAACCTTTTCGACGCCAACGTCACGTATATCAGCACCGCAGGTTTCCCGGCAACGACCTATATATACGTCCATTACTTCAATGCAAAAGTAACCTTCGTGCAATTGGGTTTAGGTTCATTTTAGGGCATCGCAATAAAGAAGTGTGGCGTATGTGTGACGTCTCTTGTATTTGACATCGCCACAACAAAAAAGCGAAAAGGTATTACAACAAAGAATAAGAATTTTCACAACGCGTATAAGTAGAACGAAAATATTGAGGATCTTATCTATTTTTGTACCGTCATAAACGTCATAAACGTTGCTGGCATATCAAAGTGCAAGTGCTGGAGGACTATTACCTATATAAGGATTTTCGGAGCGTCAATAAGTGATGAATGAAAAAAAAAAGTATAACTACTTGACAACTAAACAAAAAGTATTTTCGTAAATACCTCGACGTTTCGGACGTGACTTAGCATCCATGATCTCGAGAGGACAGTAGTGGCAGCCTTAGTGAAGAAACTAATAATAAAGACCAAGTGCGGGTAGTTAGGAAAACCCGTGCAGCTAGAAGATGTTGATACCCACCACTTCAGTCCTCTCGAGTCGCGTCCGAAATGTCGAGGTATTTACAACAATACTTTTTGTTTACGTGATTAAGTCCCGTTTTCCTATAATAATGTGTGAAAATCGCGAAAGTTTGAATCGATATACTTGACTACTCTACTTACCTTGGGCTCCGTCTACCGCGTATGGGATAACGTGATTGACATAAATGTATCGTGTAGGTGCAACTGAGCAACGCGTCGCCGGCGGAGTACGCGGCGCGCACCGGGCGGCTGCTGAGCTCGCAGCTGCGCGCGCACGGCTGGCGGCGCGGCGGGGCCCGCCCGCGGGCGCTGCTGGAGGCCCAAGGGGCGCTCGGCGGGGGCACGCACTGCGCGCTCGGCGTCACGCTCACCGACCTTATGGATGGGTGAGTTGCCATGAGGTTGGGATCTAAATAGCCAGTATTAGGATCGGCAATGTTAGAGTTGAGAATTATGTATCTCTACCACTGACATGTCAATAGTCAAAGTTACTTTGCTCTCTCTCTCTCTCTCTCTCTCTCCCTCTCCCTCTCTCCCTCACTCTCCTCCCCTCCCTCTCTTTCTCTCCCCCCTCTCTCTCTCTCTCTCTCCCTCTCTCTCCCTCTCTCTCCTCTCATTGTCCTCTCTCGCTCTCTCTCTCCCTCTCTCCTCTTATTGTCCTCTCCCTCTCTCTCTCCCTCTCTCTCAGCTCATTGTCCTCTCTCCCTCTCTCTCCCTCTCCCTCTCTCTATTTCTCCCTCTCTCCCTTTCCCTCTCTCTCTCTCTCTCTCTTTTTCTCTCTCCCTCTTTCCCTCTTTCTCCCTCTCCCTTTCCCTCTCTGTCTCTCCGTCTCTCTCTCCCTCTCTCTCCCCCCTCTCCCTTTACCTCTCTGTCTCTCTCCCTCTCTCTCTCTCTCTCTCCCTTTCTCTCCCTCTCCCTTGTCGCCGGCTAGCGGAGAACAGGAAAGGAAAACAAGGCGTGGGTGTAAAAAAATATAATACAAAATAAATATGTACAAAGTCGTTTCAGTCAGCACTGCTCTTGAAAGGATAATAAGCACTGGCCTGAGACTTCGGGTAGGCAGGAAAGCAGGCAGGGCAGGGTGTCGTGTCAGGATGGCCTCGGACTGCTCCGAGGCGTCAGAGCGGAGAGTTGGAGGAGCGGAAGTGTGGTGTAGGTAGTAGACGGGAAAGGAAGGGCTGTAATCAAACACCCTGCTTAAAGCTCGTAAAGCCTATCCAAGCCTCGTTTCAGTGTAGCCTAGGCCAGTGAGAAAAACTAAACGAGACTTGGATTAGGTTTCACAAAATAATTAAACTCTAGAAACAGTAAAGCTAATATTTACAGTACCTGCGTTAGTGGCAGCCCTTTTATAATTATATACAAGTAGTTTACACAAGCAATCTTCAGTCTAATAAAATATAATTGGAATAAAGTACCGAAATGCGGCTTATTCCTTGCCAAATAATCGAGCGAGTCCCAGGAAAAAACAAAAGCCGATCGTAAATTTAGAATTTTGAATTTAGTTTTTATTTGTAAGCGGCCAGTGCGCTTTTGGTGCGTCGCGGAGGTTTACCATGTTACAGTACCCCGCGCGCCCAGGAGAATTTTCCAAACACAAACGGTGGAGGAAAATTCGGTACAAGTAAAGAAGAGAAATATACAATATTTACAACTTAAAGTCTTTAATATGCCACCTTCCAATAGCGCGACCATTATGATCAGCTAATTCATATACAAGAGGTGACAATTTCTTTAACACTGTACACTTTACAAACTTAGGTGCCAATTTGGCGCTAAAATATTTACCAGCGTCGCTAAGCTGGTAGTTACGACGCCAAACAACATCACCCTCATTGAACTCAGCTTGCTTACGCCTCAAGTTATAATATTTACAGTTTTTTACATGTGCATCCCAAAGTGCAGCTTGCACCTTGTCAAATATAGGCGACAAGTGGCCTAAGTTTTCCGCGTAAATATCGCGGGGCGCGAAAATTAAGTCGTCGTAGTCGACGTCGGTAGAGTCGGCGACGCCGTACAGCGACCCGCACGGCACGAGCTCGCGCCCGAACACCAGCAGCGCAGGGCTGAAGCCCGTCACCTCGTTGACACTCGAGTTCATGGCAAACTGAATTTTAGATATATTTCAATCCCAATTTCTGTGATCGTTTTCTACAAAAGAACTTATAGCGGATATTAAAGTACGATTATAACGTTCAACAGAATTTATATGCGGACTAAATTTAGGCGTAAAATGGACGTGTGGAATTTTATAACTAGCAAATAATTCTTGCATTTCGTGACTTATAAACTGGCTACCGTTGTCCATGATAAGAGTTTGAGGAATACCATATACGAGGAATACGTATTCTTCTAAAATTTTAGAAATAATTTTGGTTGTAGCTTTTTTAATTGGAAATATTAAACAGTACTTAGAAAAACAGCAATTCACAACCAAAATGAAACGATTTTGAGTTCGAGTCATAGGTAATGGACCAACCAAATCGATAGACAGACATTGAAAAGGCCTACAACACTCCTTTGGTTTCCCCATCACACCTAAAGTTTGATGATTTTGATACTTGTAAGCCAAACAAGTTTCGCAATTAGAAATGTATTTACAAACGTCCCTATACATGCCAGGCCAAGTATAGCGCAGAGATAGCCTTTTGTAAGTTTTAAAAATGCCGAAGTGTCCGGCAGTAGGCTGGGCATGATTTTCGTGAATAATATCATCCCTCATCTCCTTTGGAATAACGAGCTTCCAATCATATTGAGAAGTTAGAATACAGCTACTTCGCTTAAATTTGTACAAGTTATTATTTACAATTTTAAAATCAGGAAATGAGGAAGGATTGTCCTGACAACCTTTATACACTTTATTGAACCACTCGTCGTTTGACTGTACATAGACTATGTCGACTGGCACTGAACGTGACAAAACATCAGGTACAACGTGTTCTTTACCCTTCTTGTGCCTGATCTCAAAGTTAAACGCAGACAAACGAACACTCCAACGAGCTAGTCTACCAGTAGGGTTGTCTAAGTTTAAGAACCATTTTAATGCCGAATGATCTGTGTATATAATAAATTTTTGGCCATTGTCTAAATAACACCGCCAGTGTTCCAAAGAAACTATAACACTAAGCAATTCGCGTTCAGTGATAGAATAATTCTGTTGCTGTTTCGATAAAGATCGGCTGAAGTACGCAATCGGTTTTTCAATGCCATTTTCTTCCTGAGTCAGCATGGCACCAATCCCATAATTAGAGGCATCAGCATGTACCGAGAAAGTTTTAGTAAAATCAGGACAAGCTAAAACCGGACTGGATACTAGAGCTTGCTTAATGTTCCTAAATGAAACGTCAGCCTCTTCGTTCCATTTAAAAGGAGGCGCCTTCTTACCCGTAGACGTAAGTAAATTAAGAGGCGCAGCCAATGTACTGAAATTGGGTACAAAACGCCTGTACCAACTGGCGGTACCTAAGAATTTCTTTAAGTCACGCTTAGAAGCAGGTGTGGGGATATCAAGTATGGCTCGAACTTTCTCGGGATCCGTACGTAAACCCTTGTGATCAACAATGTAGCCGAGGTATTTAAGTTCGCGCCTAAAGAAACAAGAATTTTCAAAATTAATCGTTAATTTGGCGTATTTAAGTTTATCTAATACGCGAGATAATAAAGAAAGGTGATCCTCGAACGTATTAGAAATTACAATTACATCGTCTAAATACCAGAAAACACGGTTTTCAAACTCAGGTGTAAATAGTAAGTCCATTAAACGCTGTTGCGTAGCGGGAGCATTAGTCAAGCCAAAAGGTGTGACCTTAAATCTATACATACCGCGGCCCGGGACGTAGAACGCAGTTTTGTCTCTATCTTCCTCACAAAGAGGTATCTCCCAGAAGGCTTTCGCGATATCTATGCTAGATAGATATTTAGCGTCTCGCAAGTTATCAAGAATTTCGTTAATAAATGGTAGTTTATACGCGTCTTTTTTAGTAACAGAGTTCAGTTTCCGACTGTCCAAACAAAAGCGCCAACTACCATCTTTTTTAGGCGTAACAAGAACAGGACTCAACCAGGGACTCTCGCACGGTTCTATAATATCTAAAGATAGCATCTTATCTACCTCTTCTACCAGCACTTTCTGTTTCTCTGGCGAAAGACGATAACACCTCTGCCTAATAGGTTCGTGATCACCGGTATCTATGTGGTGAGAGATTAGATGCGTTCTACCAAGCGGGAGAGACTCAGTAGAAGCTTCTCGAAACTGCGCTATTATTTTATTCGATTGAGTCCGTTGAGTGTCAGATAATTCCTCAAAAGGAAGAACCTGTTTAGGAGTGTCGTTAATAGTCAAAGATGTACAGTTCGACGGTCGTTTAAGCTCTACATTTCTCAGACAACTTGGCAGCAAATTAAATCTCTTCCAATAATCGATACCGAGTATGAAATGAGACGAGATATCAGGAATAACATGTGCATTTATGATAAAAGATTTACCATTAAACTGCACAGGTAATTCTATAAAGCCAATAGAATGAGCTGGCTGTCCATTCGCAGCTCGCACGGAGATTTTATATGACGAGTTAAGTACAAATCCCCGATTAAGTAAGTCTACATGCGAGTTATTACCTAGAATGGTAATAGAACTGCCGCTGTCAAGTAAGCCACAGAGAGTAAAATTATTTACATTAATATTTACATAAGGACGTTCGCCGTCAATTTGGTCATCGAAGAGGATCAAAGAAGTTTTATAGGAGAGCATAAAGAGTTTAACTACGGAGAGCCAGTCCTCCCACTCTTTACGCGAATATTTACAATCTTTCTTTACATCTTTATTTACAATATTTCTTTGACCCTCATTTACTCGTTTTTTGGAACAGATTTAGTTTTACTATTTACAGGTTTATTACAAGTAGGACACTCAGTGCTACGGAAGCCGTCCAATCCACATTTAAAACAAACGATCTTGCGCGGCTCTTTGCACATGCGCAGAGAATGACCGTTGGCTCTACAGCGCACACAAAACTGCTTATTAGTGCTAACAATATTTACAGAATTATAATTTACAGTTTTATATACAAAATCCTCCGTCAAAGTAGAAGGACTGCTGGTAGGAGGCTCCTTAAAATTTCTAGAGCGGTCTAGACAAGCCTCGTACTTTTTACAAACCGCCTTTAAACCCTCGATGGATTGAACGTCAGACTGAGCAACCATAATGTCATACTCGGGACGAATATTCCTCAGCAAAATTTTAAGTTTATCGGCTTCAGGCATGGTATAGGAAAGTTTAGCAAATAAACCGCACATAATAGCAAAATAAACTACAACCGACTCGCCTCTACCTTGAGTACGGTCTTCAATTTCCCGAAGCAGTTTGTAATCGTAGTCAAATATGTCAAAGTCATCAAACAATTTGGTTTTTAAGCTCTCCCAGTTATGAAAACTATCTTTATATGCACGAAACCAATGTAGAGCCTTGTCAGTGAAAATTTCGAAGGAATGAGCCAGTAAAATATCATTAGACAAATTCCGAGACACTGCGAACTCTTCCAGTTTTTGTATAAAAGCACGCGGACAGCCGGCTCCTGCGTACGTGAACTTGCGGAACTCACTGGTTACTCCGCGGTCGCAGTGTACTATTATCTTAGTGTCCGCGCTCGGACCAGAAGAGCTCGCCGTGGCGTAAGACGTCGAAGACTCGCTCGGAATTTTGTTTCTACCGTCAAAACGGATCTTAAAAGCACTAAATTTAGAAACTAGGTCCTTATACGTAGTACGGTATTCCTCATTATCAGACACATCGATACGCTGAAGGCGTAAATAAATGTGTATCAGGAAAGACAGAATTTTCGACACGAGCTTCTCATCGCATGTACTTTCGTACAGCAAAATTTTGTCCTCAACAAAGGAAAGCGATTTTTCAGTGCCACTACAGTCTTCAGCAACTGAAAAAGTTGAGGTCAAATCCTCAGCACTATATTTGGCCCGCAAGTCAACGAGTTGCCGCCGCAGCTCTGCGACCGTGGTGAGCGGCTCTGCCTGTCGAATCCTCACCTCGTATGTGAGCTCATTCTTATTTAACAAATTTACATTCACAGCTTTAAAATCCATTTTAAAAGCTTGATTTTTATGTACAAAAGATATTTATATAGTACTTATTTACACGAGAAAATAAAATTAAACAATGCGCAAGCAAGCGTAAATTCGTAACTCTAAACACACAAAAGAAATATACACACAAAACAAAATAGTTTTACAAACAAATTAGGCTATGTACAAAAACTTAAATGTAGTTAACAAGAGTGCTATGTACATAACCTAATCCAAGTCAAAAGTAAGACCCACGTACTGACTGAAACAACCCTTGGGCGCCACTGTCGCCGGCTAGCGGAGAACAGGAAAGGAAAACAAGGCGTGGGTGTAAAAAAATATAATACAAAATAAATATGTACAAAGTCGTTTCAGTCAGCACTGCTCTTGAAAGGATAATAAGCACTGGCCTGAGACTTCGGGTAGGCAGGAAAGCAGGCAGGGCAGGGTGTCGTGTCAGGATGGCCTCGGACTGCTCCGAGGCGTCAGAGCGGAGAGTTGGAGGAGCGGAAGTGTGGTGTAGGTAGTAGACGGGAAAGGAAGGGCTGTAATCAAACACCCTGCTTAAAGCTCGTAAAGCCTATCCAAGCCTCGTTTCAGTGTAGCCTAGGCCAGTGAGAAAAACTAAACGAGACTTGGATTAGGTTTCACAAAATAATTAAACTCTAGAAACAGTAAAGCTAATATTTACAGTACCTGCGTTAGTGGCAGCCCTTTTATAATTATATACAAGTAGTTTACACAAGCAATCTTCAGTCTAATAAAATATAATTGGAATAAAGTACCGAAATGCGGCTTATTCCTTGCCAAATAATCGAGCGAGTCCCAGGAAAAAACAAAAGCCGATCGTAAATTTAGAATTTTGAATTTAGTTTTTATTTGTAAGCGGCCAGTGCGCTTTTGGTGCGTCGCGGAGGTTTACCATGTTACACCCTCCCTCTCCCTTTCCCTGTCTCTCTCCCTCTCTCTTTCTCTCTCTCTCCCTCTCCCTTTCCGTCTCTTCCTCTCTCCCTCTCTCTCCGTCTCTCCCTCTCTCTCTCTCCGTCTCTCCATCTGTCTCTCTCTCTCTCCCTCTCGAAAACAAATTACTCTTTTTTTGTTTAGTTTTGTCCAAAGGTTAGCTTAATATTATTTTGTAAGACTTTTATTTTCTCCAACAAGTCTGCAAATCAAAACGAAAATTATGAACAGGTCAATATTCGAATAATTTCTTTTTTTTTAATGCTTTTTCAGCGCGGATGCTTCACCAGACCCTTCAGACGACGGCACAGCCCTAGTGCTGCTCTGCACGGTGATATTCCAGGAGCGGGCGGCCAAGGCTCTGGCCTGCAGGGTCGATCCGGCCTGGCAGGACCCGGTGAGGGCAACCATCAGCAGCGCTGACGGCTGGACCCGGTATAGGATTGCGAGAGCCGCGCTAAGGTGAGCTTGAGCCTAGGTATAGGTACACCCCCTACAAGGTCGATCCGGCCTGGCAGGACCCGGTGAGGGATACCATCAGCAGCGCTGACGGCTGGACCCGGTATAAAATATAATAATACCGAGAATATCAGTGACATTAAATTTGAACCTTAATACTATGACGATACCGTTTGTTTTTCAATATGAATGTTGTTGTGGCACGTGCTAACTCGGTAGCTTGCGACATTGCGATAATACAGACAATGGCTTTTATTTGAAAGATTAGGGCTCGAAGCGAAAAATTCACCTGGGAAGATTCATACTATAGTTAACTCCTTGCAACATAATCTGTTTTGTATTTTACCAGGTATGGGCACCACAGCCTGGCGGCGTACATCTTGCAAGGGCTGGTGGGCGCGGCCAGCTCGGAGGCGGTGCAGCGCTGGCTCGTGTCGCTGCACCGCGCCGCGCTCGCAGACGCCATGCTGCAAGAACAAGGTCGGTGACCTGTCTGACATCTACGTAATAGTACATTGTGCACCGAGGGCGGGAAGAAGGGGATTGCCGATGAGATGCTTTTAGAAGTTTTAGAAGCCCAACGCTGAGGGCTGAAGGATTTTAATGACTCGAGCTTGTAGTCAATGCATTTGTTTTTTGAAGTGCGTTGTGCACTTTTTTGGTATGTTTCGTTTTGCACGAGTATGCGAGTGTGTAGTTTTCACTTCTGCCGAAATTCCTGGAGTGCAACCCGTCCATTTTTTTTTGTCGGATCCAAGTTAGCGGATGACATTTTGAGACAACAATTCTTGGACTAATCGTCTGTTTTGTTTTGTCGTTCAGGCACGCGGGGGCTGGAGGCGGCGAGCTCGGCGTGGGAGGTGGCGGGGGGCTGGGGCGGCGCGGGGGGCGCGGGCGGGGGCTGCGCGGCGCTCTGCGCGGGCTGCGGCGCCTGCCTGCCGCTGCCCGGCGCCTGGCTGCGCGCGCGCGCCCGGGCGCTGGCCGCGCTGGCGCGCACCGCCGACCGGGCGCGCGCGCTCTGCACGCAGCCGCCGCCCGCCGTCGCCCAGGTACACTATACTACATTACTGCGGCGCCTGCCTGCCGCTGCCCGGCGCCTGGCTGCGCGCGCGCGCCCGGGCGCTGGCCGCGCTGGCGCGCACCGCCGACCGGGCGCGCGCGCTCTGCACGCAGCCGCCGCCCGCCGTCGCCCAGGTACACTATACTACATTACTGCGGCGCCTGCCTGCCGCTGCCCGGCGCCTGGCTGCGCGCGCGCGCCCGGGCGCTGGCCGCGCTGGCGCGCACCGCCGACCGGGCGCGCGCGCTCTGCACGCAGCCGCCGCCCGCCGTCGCCCAGGTACACTATACTACATTACTGCGGCGCCTGCCTGCCGCTGCCCGGCGCCTGGCTGCGCGCGCGCGCCCGGGCGCTGGCCGCGCTGGCGCGCACCGCCGACCGGGCGCGCGCGCTCTGCACGCAGCCGCCGCCCGCCGTCGCCCAGGTACACTATACTACATTACACCTAAACGTGCGACCTGAGGCTTTCTTTATCATCACCCGAGGTACATTTTACGTCTTCCCCTGGAAAGAAAGGGGAAATTTAAGTAGCGGGCGGTAAATCGCTACTTATGGCCCGGAACGACGTAATAGTACATTACTGGCACTGGCTGATACACGGGCTGATATATGAGCGCAATTGACTGACTGGCTCTCGCTGCTTCTCTCGCTGAGTGCGCCGCGAGCCCTCGCCATCGCAGCAGAAAAATATTAACAACGCCGCTATACAAATAATGACTAAAAATTCACTGTTATCCATCTCAGCCTTCAACAAGTACATGTTGTTTCTCTCTGACGATCGCAATTCGAACGAAGTAGTCTGAGGATCGGTACGATGTGTTGTTTTTCCCTCAGGCGTCGCGCTCGGTGTGCGCGGCGGCCGGCGCGTGCGCAGTGGCGCTGGGCAAGGCGGCGCGCGCGGCGCAGGCCGTCGCCCAGCAGTACGCCGCCATATCGAGGACAGCCTTCCACGCTGACAACGCCACGCTCACGCACCTACAGATGTATCCTTTACTTATGTCGTGTCGCCCTTACGTTTTTGTTTAGGTTGACCATTTTACAACATTCGGTAAAATTTACTGTTTTATTTTCTCTCTCTCTCTCTCTCTCTCTCTCTCTCTCTCTCTCTCTCTCTCTCTCTCTCTCTCTCTCTCTCTCTCTCTCTCTCTCTCTCTCTCTCTCTCTCTCTCTCTCTCTCTCTCTCTCTCTCTCTCTCTCTCTCTCTCTCTCTCTCTCTCTCTCTCTCTCTCTCTCTCTCTCTCTCTCTCTCTCTCTCTCTCTCTCTCTCTCTCTCTCTCTCTCTCTCTCTCTCTCTATCTATCTATCTATCTATCTATCCCTCTCTCACACACATTTATTCACTCAGTTAATCATACGCTTACTCGTTCCGTTCATTGATTCTACCCTGAGAAGAAAATCACCTATTCTATATTATTACGATTTTTGTAAACGGACTAATTACTACTAACTTCTAAAAATATATAATAATCAGAAGTCCAACTGGTTTAAACTGGTTCTTTGTGTCACAAGGAAGCAAAATGATGTATTTACGGCGAGGGCGCTGCGTTGAATAAAGAGCGTAAGGAGGGATTAAAGTGTTAACGCCCAAAATGAAAATAATTTCAACTTTTCACACCGAACATTAAAAAACCTAAAAAAGAATTCCAAATATAATTACAGAGCTACCAGCATAGAAAATGGCGTGGTTTTACATTTATCAACTTTAAAAAATTGCATTTGCATAAAATTACTTAGAAAAGCCTTGAACAGAAAAGTTGCACTTTGATCTCTCTCGACAGAGAGCAAAGCTTACTTTTCTGAATGAGACGTGTGAAAAGTAATTTTCTTGACTACCGCGTCAGCTCCCAGAACACCTTCAACCAGCTCTCCCAGTTTCTGGACCGCATTACGTGCACACAACAAGAGCAGGAGCTGTTACTCCCGGAGATCAGACCCTCGAGCCTGGAGGAGAAGATAGCGCTGGCGCCCAGCGAAGCCATCGCCAGGATATCCAGCAAGCTGTTTGATAACCCCAGCACTGGCAACGGGATTACGCACCGGGTAAGTTTTTGGCTTTAATGGTGAATGAAGCGTATGTGGATGATATTCTCTCTTGGGCTAGATGAAAACGGTGTCGACAACCACCTTTAGTGTCTCACTGTTATGAAAATTATTGTGTCGACTTGTCATACAATCAGCAGTTTTATTTTAGCCGCATTTAGTACTAGATTGTTCATTAATCAGTCGCCATTTAAGTATTGACTGTTAGTCTTATTGATGTGACTTTGATATTTCCTATCAGCAAACAAAACGTGTTTAAGCAGGTTAATAATATACGCTTGAAAAAGAATAGGACTCAAGATCGAGCCCTGTGGAACTGCAGCCTTCACCGAGGATCCATGTGATTACACTCTATTAAAGTCTACTTTTTCGATTCTGAAACTGTAATAAGGCGTAACAAGCTCAATTGCATTTGCTGAGAGCTGTTGTGCTCAATTTTGTAATCACGCATCTTATAGTTTACGCAATCAAAAGCTTTGGCGAGGTCACATAAATGTACTCGATAAGTGCAACCGCCATATCTGTGCCTCTCTCGAAGGCATATCCGTTAGTGTAAGAGTCCTGGCCTCACCGGGACGCCATGGACACGTCGCCAGCTATGTATCTTATAGAAATCAGACATTGTTTGGCTACTGGCGTGGCTGATGTCGTCTCGGCGTCCTGGGGCCTTACCATGACGTCTTGATGCGATCGAGTTTAGGTTCGCTCGCTGTCAGATCCATACTAAAAGTGACAGCTAAAACCTGAGCTGAGTCGGAATTAAGACGTCATGGTAAGGCCCCTGGTGAGGTAGGGCTCTACGTCTCAACGGACGTCGTGTGTCGGCAGCACGCGGAAGCGGTGCTAGCGGCGGTATCGGCGTGCTGCGTCGGGGCCCTCTGGCCGCGCGGCGTGTGGGGCTTCGGCGCGGGCGGCGCGCTGTGCCGGCTGTCGCTGACGCCGGGCGCGCGCGGGCAGGAGCACGCCGCCACGCTGCCCAGCACGCACCACCTGGCGCTCAAGGCCGAGGGCGTGCTGCTGCCGCCGCCCCCCGGGTAACACACAGCACTAGGGGCTCGGCGCGGGCAGGAGCACGCCGCCACGCTGCCCAGCACGCACCACCTGGCGCTCAAGGCCGAGGGCGTGCTGCTGCCGCCGCCCCCCGGGTAACACACAGCACTAGGGGCTCGGCGCGGGCAGGGGCACGCCGCCACGCTGCCCAGCACGCACCACCTGGCGCTCAAGGCCGAGGGCGTGCTGCTGCCGCCGCCCCCCGGGTAACACACAGCACTAGGGGCTCGGCGCGGGCAGGAGCACGCCGCCACGCTGCCCAGCACGCACCACCTGGCGCTCAAGGCCGAGGGCGTGCTGCTGCCGCCGCCCCCCGGGTAACACACAGCACTAGGGGCTCGGCGCGGGCAGGAGCACGCCGCCACGCTGCCCAGCACGCACCACCTGGCGCTCAAGGCCGAGGGCGTGCTGCTGCCGCCGCCCCCCGGGTAACACACAGCACTAGGGGCTCGGCGCGGGCAGGAGCACGCCGCCACGCTGCCCAGCACGCACCACCTGGCGCTCAAGGCCGAGGGCGTGCTGCTGCCGCCGCCCCCCGGGTAACACACAGCACTAGGGGCTCGGCGCGGGCAGGAGCACGCCGCCACGCTGCCCAGCACGCACCACCTGGCGCTCAAGGCCGAGGGCGTGCTGCTGCCGCCGCCCCCCGGGTAACACACAGCACTAGGGGCTCGGCGCGGGCAGGAGCACGCCGCCACGCTGCCCAGCACGCACCACCTGGCGCTCAAGGCCGAGGGCGTGCTGCTGCCGCCGCCCCCCGGGTAACACACCCTGTACCACACCCCAGGATGATTGGGAAGAGCTTACGCGACAGAGATCACAGTGGCGCAGCTCTGTTCATGAGGCAGTCAACAATTTTGAACAGCGTGTTGAAGACCTCGAAGCCAAACGCCTTCAGAAAAAGATTCGCCCTAAGCCTTCCTACACGTACACCTCCAACTCCGTGGGTCAGCTGTACTGTGCGTCGTGCCGCACCTTTAAAATCTAATTTGGTTTCGCCAGCCATTCTCGCTCTCATCTCCAGAGCTAGCAGGGTTCGCCGTTGATGGATACGTCAAGGAGGACATGAACACACTGTATACATTTTATTTACGTTATTAAGTCCCGTTTTGACGTGACAACGTCTTATAAATTGGTTTGCCGGGTGACACTTCAAGAAACTGCGTTACGCTCCGCTCACGTTATGCGCTCACAATGAGAGCGAGTGAGAGGCACGCGGGCATGGTTAGCCCGCCTAAGAGCGAGAGAGACAGACATAAAAAGTGAAAGGCACGCGTCCCTTCCACTCGAGCACAGTTAGCCCGCCTAAGAGCGAGAGAGACAGAGCGAGAGAGAGAGAGTGAGAGAGATAGGCATACACACCGGTTCATGTCTTGCGCTTCTATTTCGCTTAGGCGCCTGCATACAAGTTTACACGTCCTTCTTCCTACTATACGAATGAATATTCACATTAAAATTATTTTACCACTCAAAGTCGTTGTCACGTAAAACTTTCGCCCGTATACCGACTTTACAGGCAACCAATTTTTTCTTATAATAATGATATGAACACACGGCAATGGGATCAGGAACTTGGAGCTTACATTCTAAGTGACAGAGCATGTGTTTTTCGCGAAAAAAACTCAGATGCTTCTGTGGAGGAAGCTGCAGTCCCTTGGTCCAGAATTAAACATGACAGTCAAATAACATTTAAAATGTCAACTAATTACATTATTCTTCCACAGCAAATGGCGGCCGCCGCGTCAAGTGAAAGGCGTACAGCTGACCGTCACAGCCACCCCGCATCCCAGAACCAATGAAAAGGTCAGTGACACCAACATTTACCTACCCTATACCACTGAACTAATAGCTAAGAGACGAAAGGACATTTGTTAGAACAGTTTGCTATCAGAAAATACGACCCAGATTTGCTTTTACACCGAAATTCTTTGTTTTCTTAGGACCACTCCTTTATAATAGGTTAAATGCAATTTCGGCCATTTATGTATTAATAGATGTTGCCAGCGACTTCGTCTGCAAAGAATTCGTTTATCGCTATCCCGCGGGAACTACGCAATTTTCCGGGATAAAAAGTAGCCTATGTGCTATTCCAGACTTTTCTTTATCTATGTGCCAAATTTCATCCAGATCATTTGGGCCGTTCTGGCGTGATTGAGTAACAAACAAATGATCCATCCATCCATCTATCCATCCATCCATACTTTCGCATTTATAATATTAGTTAGAAGTTAGATTAGATGTATACCCACATGCAAGAAAATTCTCTTGGGATCACTTCAAATTATATCATACGAAGATACACAGAATTTATTATTTAGTTGTGAAGTAGATAATCTTTGTTACCCGTCTTTTTATTGGATTTTAATTTTTAAGATTTTATAAGATAACTAGCTTCTGCTCGCGACTTCGTCTGCATAGAATTTGCGATTGACATGTTTATGGCTATCCCCCGGGAACTATGCAATTTTCCGGGATAAAAAGTAGCCTATGTTTTAATCTAAGGTACCAGCTATCTTTACCAGTTGTTTTAGCGTGAAGAAGGAACAAACATACAAACTCACTCACTCACATCGTCACATCGTCACATGCGTCTCATCGTCACAAACTTTCGCATTTATAATATTAGTTGGATAATCAGTTTTAATTTAATTATGTGTTTGTATTTTTGTTAATGAAATCTTTATACTTATTTTTTCCTGGTGATTATTTAATTATTTAAAAGCCATTTGTTTAGCTCTTATAGCCTGACAGGATTTCCTAGTTCAGGCACACGAATTACTTTAAATTTATAAGGAAACTTTGTTCTTGGTTATAATTTAGTAAAACATTTATGAATAAACTGGCGGTTGCCTGCGACTTCGTCTGCAAAGAATTCGTTTAACGCTATCCCGCGGGAATTTTCCGGGATAAAAAGTAGCCTATGTGCTATTCCAGACTTTTCTCTATCTATATGCCGAATTTCAATCTAGATTTTGCGGGTGGTAGGGCCTTGTGCAAGGTCCGTCCGGATCGCTACCACCATCTTACTCGCTAATCCTGCCGCTAAGCAGCAGTGCTTACACTGCTGTGTTCCGGTGTGGAGAATAAGACAGCCGGGGAAATTACGGGCACAAGAGGCATTTCATCTAAGTCCTCTAGGTTGGCAACGCATCTGCAATCCCTCCGGGGTTGCGGGTGTCTATGGGCAGTGGTGATCGCTTACCATCAGGTGACCCACTTGCTCGTTTTCCTTCCTATTCTCATAAAAAAAAAAAAAAAAGATTCGTTGGGTCGTTCTGGCGTGATTGAGTAACAAACAAACATCCATCCATCCATCCATACTTTCGCATTTATAATATTAGTTAGTATTAGTAGTGGTAGTATTAGTTAGTTTTTTTTTTTTTTTTTAGACTGTGGAACTGACTAACATCCCGCCAGTCCTGACCGCGGTGCAGACCGTGACCCCGGTGCGGGACTTCTTCAGCGCGCAGCAGCTGGTCTCTGTGGCAACCCCCGGCCTCTACACGGTGGCCGTCGAGGCTGCCTTCGTGGACGAGAACGGGGAGCTCTGGAACACTGGCCCGACCACCTCCATCGTCATTAAGGTGAGTAATGGGGTCAAAGGGCTAAGAACAGTTTCATCTTCCAAGGTTTAAAAAGGTTCCATCTGCCAATTTCAGTTACCTCGTTAAATGATGTAAATAAATTTTCAACATACCTACTATTATTTCGATTTGGTTAGTTGTTTTCATCAATTTATTGAAGACTGGCTCATACCCAACTTCAGTTAAACAAATAAACACATTCCAGCCTTATCAGTCACTGTGTGTGACATAGTAAATAGGTTAAGCTATACGGATTAATAATTCTTATCAACAATTTGCAGGCCCATGAAGACTCGAGTGTTAAAGGCAACACTCAGGCAGCCAGAGGTCGATTTTAAAACAAAACATCGATTATAAGTTATAGATATTACATTAAGTACCTATGTATGACGACTTCAAACTGTGTAAACAATTTTGTATTAACAATAAAAACTGACAAACAAAAGATTCGTATTATTGAATATAAAACTCTATTAAGTATCTATATCTATCCGCAGTGAAATGTCCAATCCGCGATCAAACATCGCGATAACATATCGCTGACACACTGATAAAAATTTCGCTTCGTACTTATCAAACAATGTCCGCAGTCTGTAATTTACTACAGGAAAATGTACGCATTCATTGTTCTCGCGTTATTAATAAATTGTTATAACGTTAACACGTTGCTTTGTGATGATCTGTGTGTGTGCCGTAACAAAAACGATGGAGAGTTCTTGGGAGAAGAGATCGACTGCGCTTACAGCAAACCCGCTTTGTTTATAGTTGAAGATTCGCTGCCTAGTGTAGTGTACAGTCTAGATCTATCATCAAACAACATGACTTCTGTAACCACGTCATACTTGTACAGATCCAGTACGATGAAGGAATTGATTTTTAAAAACAATATGATATCTGAAATCGAAGCGAACGCCCTGCAACTACCGGAACTCACCAGACTGGATCTGAGCGACAATGCATTGGAATTTATCGATAAGGAAGTATTTAAAAAAGTGAAGAAACTACAGTACTTGAATTTAGCTAACAATAAGTTTACTACGTTTGAAAAATTAGCGTTTCATCATCTGAGCAATTTGAATGAAATCATACTTGATAACAACAACATTGGGCCAAGTTTGAAAGACATCAATTTATTCGACAGGTCTGGTTTTGGATTGACTCATAAAATAAAGCAAATAAGCGTCAGTGGGATCAATTTAAAACAAGTTCCAGACAATTTCTTCACGGAAGCGTATGATTTAAAACATCTGACGATTTCAAATAACGATTTGCACGATATCTTCGAGATACCGTTCACATTGAAATATCTAGATTTATCCGACAATCCTATTGAAGAAATA